>CM060363.1:7412719-8827082 GCA_030545235.1 Helianthus tuberosus | reverse complement strand
ATTACTCAATTCAACTTTAACGATAATCACGAGATCAAAACTCACAACGAATGACAAAGTATAGCCGTATACAGGCAGCACTTAAACATCCGTTGGATCAGTTTCAATCAATCGGATATAGTACCGTGTCCGTGATTAGAGTTATTAATTACCTTGATAACGAGCAGAGTTTCGGGTTTTAGAGTATAATACCCGAGCTATTACTTTGCTATAATAGAAGCTAAAAGAAGAAAAGAATTGAGCGACTTTCAACTGAACTCAAACTCCTTATTTATAGGGCTGGAAATGGGGCGTGTCGCGGCCAGCGTAAACTCGAAGGAACATCTACGTGGCCCGCGAGGAAGTCTAGGTCGGCTGAGTCATTAGAGGTTTCGACACGTGTCATGCCACGTGGCCTTGATCGTTATCTGGTAGTTTTCATTGCTGTCGCGGCCCGCGTAAACTTGGCTTAACTCTTACGCGGCCCGCGAGCGAATCAAAAATCTTGTTTTTCTTGATTTCTCCAAGCACGAAGGTATTTCGGGTCCATATCTCACACTCGGGGTGTATTTAGGAGCGTTTAGGGTTACCTTAAGGGTCCTAGGAGAGTCGTTACAGGTTCAGCTGTATTCAGCTGCTGTATTAAAAAAAATTGACTCATGTCGCTGCTATTGCCTATCACCTTTACCGGCCATAGTTAATACCGACGACCCTTTAGCGGCCACACGTCGTCGCTAAAAGTCAAAGGTCAATAGCGGCGACATGGGCCTTTACCGGCGACAGCAGGGCAATAGCGGCAACAAAACTGGGCAATAGCAGCGACAGCTGTCGCCGCTAAAGGTGCAGTTTCTTGCGGTGGATACAACTGATTCACTGGTCAAAACGATCGAATCATTTTAAAAACTGTTTTAGGTCATATTTAGTTTACAAATATTAAAAGGAGTTAAATGCTCGGATAGTCCCTGTGGTTTGCCTTTTTTCACCATTAGTCCCTAACTTTCTAAAATTACCTCTATAGTCCCCAACTTTTCAATTTTCGTTCCCGGATAGTCCTTGGCACGGATGGAGTTAGTTTTTTCAGTTAAGTGAGTGTGAAATTACTAAAATGCCCTTCTTATTAAAAAAAACTTAAAGGTGGGGCTACCTTTATCCTACCCCTACCCCACCCCTCCCCTATCCCTTTTCCCCTTTCTCTCTTCCTCTTTCTTGTTTTTTTGTCTTTAAGAATCAAACCACCACCACCACTTCATCTGCTCCACCCTCACCACCCTTCACCACCATCTCCACATTTCACCATCACCTTCAGAACCCCCCCCCCCCTCTAAACCACCAACAGAAACTGCTGTGTGTAATCTGGCATACATTGCATTACCACGATATGTTCGAGAAATGGTAACTTTTATTAATATATGATTGGCCTAATATCCTTTTGATTGTGGTTATTTCAAAGTTATATTTCAGGGAGTTCCAGCAGAATCTCAACCATCAAAGCTTGTTGGTAGCCAAGGTTCTAGCAATCGATACTTCGATTTTGATAAACTAGCTGAGGTTTGTTTCTTATCCCTTCATTCTTGGAAACTTACTTTCGATTATGCTTTTAGCAATCTGGACACAAGTATTTTGTTTGGGCAGATCACATCATTTGTTACTACAAATCTCAACAAAATCATTGATGTTAACTATTGAAACTGCAAAAAAGGTCAAACTTACGGCACAGACCCATCGGTATTGGGGTTCAGGGTCTTGCAGATGCTTTCATACTGCTTGGTATGCCCTTTGATTCACCAGAGGTAATAGTCTTCTTCTCTGATGTTGAATAAAGTATTTATGAGTGTCAACTATTGTTACAAGAATCATATCATTTGAATAAATTTATTCTAGAGGCGTCACGCGTGTTCCTTTTTAGTCAACTTTGAGATTTTAAAAGATAGTGACTAACAATAATAATAATTCTTTTAGGGAGTTCCCCCACCTTCTTTGATTCGCTGCTTCTAATACTCTGTTTTTTTTTTTCTGATGCTCTGTTAGGGTGGGGAAGATGAAATGGTGGTGGTGGTTTGTGCACAAAAGAGAAAGAGAGAAAGGGGAGAGGGGGTAGGGGTGGGGTAGGATAAAGGTGCACCCAATTGATTTAAATATATTTCTATTTACCTTTAAGTTATTTTTTAATAACAAGGGTATTTTAGTAATTTCACACCCACTTAACTGAAAAAACTAACCTTCATCCGTGTCAGGGACTATCCGGGAACAAAAACTGAAAAGTTGGGACTATAGAGGTAATTTTAGAAAGTTTGTCATACATACTAACTTAAAATCTTACATCTATTAACCCCTGTTGTGTTAACCGGATGAACCAAGGCTTGGTTGATAATTAGATAATCATTATTTAATAATAAATAAAATTGACAGGAACATTTGTGACAAACTGATATATAAAAAAGACATAAGCAGTACTAAATGAAATAATATATGATAACTTACTCAATATTTTAATTTATTCAAAATAAAAATAAAAATCAGTTTGATTAATTATTATCGTTAAAGGGATAATATACATTAAACTTCAAGAAATAAAGGTACATGAATTAAAAGAATACTTAATGAATAAAATAACTAAAGTTAAAGTGAAAATGAGGTAAGGTGAAGGAACACGTAAGCAAGATGTGAAAAAAGCACAAAATATAAAAAAGTACAAGGGCCAATCACCCATTATCTTCAACCTGTTATCTTCTTTCTTTTTTCGGTTCACATTCTTTCTTTTTCGCCTGAAATCTGAAAAAATAAATATGAAGCATATATCCTACAAAGAGACAACCAACCCAATTAAATCCTTCTCTACACTCACGATGTGGCCAACCCCAACCCACCTGCCTCATCCCCCTAACCACGCCATGATGTGGTTGTGTTATTGGGTGTTTTGTTGATCTAGCACTGGAAAACGCTCTACCCTATTGTCAACTTTTGTATTCATCAAGTTGTTGATTGGTTATGATTCTTGATTGCCTGCACTTTGAAAATTTAATAACCTTTTTAGTGTGAGCATTTTAGTTATATTTAAATGTTATACTTTTGCAAGACCCGTCTGGGTTGGGTATTACTCTAATGTTTATTATGGTTCTTGCTCGTATGATTGTTTTGACAAACTGATGAATATAAGATAATAAGGTAATTAGTATAATGTTTCTATGTAAATGAAATGCCCAAGCACTTTACCTCACTAATTTCTCGTCCGTGTTGAAAGTTGTAAGGACTGAGTTGCCTTTAAAAACCAACAATCTCTATAGTTGCGTCATTTTCCTGTAATTTAGAACAAAGAACTATTAGATTTGATAAATACAAAAAAAAAACATAGAATACATAACTTTGCCTCTACCTTCGTGCTTACAATTCAGTGGTTCCTTATCAAGGTTAAAACAAATAAAAGAAAATGTAAGTGTTAATCACACACTAAAAGAAAGTACCATTACATATAGTTAAATACATTAAATTTAAGATAAACTAACTGAATTTACATTTACCTTCCAGTGAACATTCTGAATTTTCATACTCTGGAAAATGTTAGATGAACCTGAAAAACTTAACTCATGAATGAACATTAAAATATGACCATTAGACCACTAAACGAAAACAAAATGGATGAGGCAGTATGAAATAGGTTTACTTTGTGTTTGTCATTGTTATCCGATTCTGATCCATCTTTCATGAGAAAAAAAAAGAAAAAGAAATGTTGATTACATTTATAAAGCTGAAATTTATCGTTGTTTGTTGACCTTTTGTTTTCATAAGCTTTTGCTCTTCTCCACTTATCTTTAAATTGTCATCTTCCTATAAAGCACATAATATGACAATTAAATCAAAAAAGCAGAAATTAGGCCACGTGAACTTTAACTTTACCTTTAGGAAACGTTTGCCATCTTCAATAAAAAATAAACTGATATTGTGCTTGATCCATACGAGGTTGTTGTTGAGATATTAGAGATGTTGATCAGACAAAAAGTATGTCCCTGTTCCCCTTTATATAGGAATATAAAGAAACTGCTAGTAACCATATAGGAATATAAAGAAACTGCTGGTAACCAACCAACTACCCACGGAACTGCATTTGTTTTTTTTTAAATTGCTTCCTTTTTGTCGAAACTGGTTTAGGTGGAGAATGTGGGTAGAAAATCATGGGGGAACTAACTACTTAGCAGTTTTTTAATTAGTTTATAACTTTTTGTTAGATCATGGAATGTTATCTCCTATTTATTGGGCCGATCAGGTCAAAGTGTCAACCTGAACTGTTTTTTAGGAGATAATTGCTTCAATTCATAAATAACTATTACGTATTAAAAAACACAATGTCTTCAAAAACACAATGTTAAATTGTATGTATTTAATTATGTGTTATTAAATTACATAAATAACCATCAAGATTAGACGTATTAAAAACACAATGTCTTCAAAAACACAATGTTAAATTGTATGTATATTATGTGTAACTAAATTACATAAATATTGACCGATGACTTTTCTAACACAATGATTTATAATACTACAACTTATAGCTCATGGGATAACATTCGAACACATTTTAATGCATTAATAATGGTTAAACAATATTGATACATCCCGAGTTTTGTTTGTTAAAAAGGTAATATCTATTAAGAGATTGAATTAATGGTTATTTCTTAACATATAATTTAACTTTTTCTTTCAGGTGTTGCTTGCTACAACTCAAATTCATCCTGAAACAAATATTAATACACCTTTAAAATAAATATTTTATATTAGTTTGTTACATTGTTTAATTAAAATTAATGGTTTTTAGAGGTAAATTAGTTTTACTTTTTTATTGTTGCCAGATGATACATTGAAAAAGGAATAATTGGATTTAGTAACGTATTTTATGTTTTCTATATTTTATTGCACATGTGCAATTAATTAAATGGGAGAGTGGAGGACGTGGGGAGTAAATTTAGGTAACTTCCTAACTGTTGCTCTTAAAAAAACTGCCAAATTTTTGGGGGTTATTACGGCTGAGATTTAATCTCATAAATAACCGCCTAGCAGTATATTCGTCTGTTGGATGGGTTCCTAAGTTTAAGATCATCTAAATTATGTGTACATTTAAGATCATGATGACTTCTTATCCAACTGGGATTAGTAGGTATAGCAGTGGTTTAATTGTTGTACATGTTAACTCAAGTTTTCGTATATGGTTAACGCAATTTAACATCTTTGCTTCATTATTTGTAAGTTGATTAACGTAGGAGTCTCTATCACCAAAAAGTTAAAAAAAAAAAAGATATATACATATTACATGTCTATGATAATGGTGGAAACATAGTATTTCGTCATAAATTTAATGTAAAACATAAATAACCGTTATAACTTATATGAATTGCTAGCAATAATTTAAAGTCTTGACACAAGTTATATTATTCTTAATAGAGTGAAGTGTCATTTTAGTCCCTGAGATTTGGGTCATTTTGTCTCTTTAGTCCAAATATTTCATTTATCACATGTGGGTCAAAAAGGTTTTAACATTGCCATTTTAGTCCAACTGACTTAACCCCATCCATTGACCTCTGTTAAGTCAGGGGCAATTTGTCTTTTTCAGTTTATTATAATAGTTAATTTATTAACCCTTTTTTTATATCCACCCACCACCATTAGACCTATTCAAGCCCTAAATCAACGTCATCTTTTTCGTTGGTGTCTTGAATTTACTCACTCCAAGAAACTGTACAAGTGAAATCACTTTCATACTTACAGTTTCTTAATTGTTGAATCTACATCAGGATTATGCAAAGAAGGAATGAGTAGTAGAATACATAGGTGATAGTATGAATCTATCTATTACTTTACAATATGCAGACTAATGTTATGGGTGTATAAAGGAAGACAAGGTCAACTTTACAACAATAAAGTTGAGCCGCACTACTATCATGCGATGATCAAGCATAACAAAAACATAAAATATTTCAAACCCAACAAAACAAACACCGAACACAATGTTTATCATAGCACCGGTGTCTAGGTTCCATTCGATCCGTTAATCGACTGATTCTCTGTTAACCAGTTTCACCAAACTATGTATACATTAATGATCCTGATAACGTCTAATTCAACTGGGTTAGTAGGCGCATAAATTGGTTAATTCTCGTACATGTTAACTCAAATTTTGTTATTTAGTAGGCGTAAGACAACATCTTTGCCTCGTTGTACAACCCGATATTTTTTAAGGAAAAAACAAACAATAACGAAATAGCTTTAAACATATAATGAAATATTTCAATTACAAATGCATACAACAAAGACAATAAAAATGTGTTAAACAAATGCAAGGTACAATGCATCATAGCAAAATTACATGTTGATAGCAAAGAAAATCGTTCAATGCACACACAGTGTTCTACAAAAACACAATGCTATAGTAGAGCACAATGTTATATATAAAACACAAACAACTACAAAAAACAATGTCACATAAAAACACAATGGCAATAACACAATGTTACACATAAATACACAATGTTATTCAAAAAACACAATAATGTTATACAAAAAACAAATGCCTTTGTAAAAACACAATTCCTTGCCTTTGAAAAAACACAACTCCTTGTAAAAAAAAACACAATAGCATGTAGTTAATGTATATATTACCTAAATACCCGATGTATATAATAATCATTCGAGTTAACTACCCTTCTAGAAAAAAATTGGAGTTAGTCGGGGGAGGTTATTTATAAATCATGAGAGAAGAGTTGATGTTATCAGTTTTGTAGGAGAACATGGTCGACAGCTACAAAAACAGTTTAACCTGAATAATAAACCACTAATACATTGTACGTTGTAAAAAATACAAATAAAAAATATATCATGTCATATAATAACCCAATGTTCTATAAAAAACACAATGTCTCTTCAAAAACACAATGTTTATAGAAAAACAATGTAATAGTAGAGCACAATGTTTATATAAAACACAAACAACTATAGAAAAAACAGTGTCATATAAGAACATAATGGCAATAAGACAATGTTACACAAAAAACACAATGTTACTAAAAAACACAATGGCAATAACACAATTTTATACAATACACAAATGCCTTTGTAAAAAACACAATTCCTTAAAAAACACAATACCATGTAGCTAGCTCAACAGTGGGAGTTTGCTTGAAAACTAAATCATTTCGGGATCTCCAAATGCACCATATGCTAAACTATGTATATATCTAAGATCATGATGACTTCTTATCCAACTGGATTAGTAGGTGCAGAAGTGGTTTAATTGTCGTACATGTTAACTCAAATATTGATATTTAGTTGGCACCATTTAAAATCTTTGCTTCATTTTGTATGTTGATTAATGTAGGAGGGTAGCTGTCCATTGGGATGGGTTTCTGAAATTTACCACATCCAAAATATGTGTACATTGAAGATCCCGAAAATGTCTTATGCATCTGGGATTAGTAGGTGCACAAGTTATTTAATTCCCGTACTTGTTAATAAAATGAAAGTTCCATTAGACCACAAGTATCTCAACGTAATAAAATGAAACCTAAAAAACATAACATAACACGTAAAGAAATGAATATTTACATAGCCAAAAACAAAGATAAGAATGAAGTTTTTGTGAACATATAAATTAATTACAAAACATATATAACTTATGAAAGGCACGTCAACCACATCTTTATTCTACATAATTGATAAGCTACCTTCGACAGCCAAGGGCATGTCCTATCAGCTATTTGTACTTGTTTGCTATTCGAAGTCTAATATCTCGTTTACCACAGCTCCAAATGCAAGAAGAATTACATAACCGTATCGATAACATCAAATAGGTTGTCTCCAGGGATGGCCATTTGGTACTGGATACCGGTACTGAATTTCCCGTACCGAATTTTTTCGGTACCGATTCGGTACCACTTTTTGACGTTTTCGGCACCGGTTTAGTACGGTACTGGTATTTTAGCGAATTTTCGGTACGGTACCCATATTTGACGATTTTCGGTACCGATACTGGTACGAGCTCATCCCTAATTTTATCGATCCTCATTGGGAATATCTTTAACTTCCATCTCTTCCGGCCTCTAAAAATACATAATTCATTTTTTACGATCTCTACTCTAAAAGATAAAATACATATTATAGCAAATGCTACAAAAGAAAGTATAAAGAAATGTAAAAAGAAAAGAGAATAAGAGAATACCTTACCATCTCTACTCTAATAGATAAAATACATATTATAGCAAATGCTACAAATAAAAGTATAAAGGAATGTAAAAAGAAAAGAGAATACGAATGCGGTGCTTGATCTATGGGAAAAATTACCAAAATAGACATGTCAGACCAATTTTTTTTCAACATAGACACCATTTTGTAGCCTTTTCAAAACTATTTTAACTAATCGGATCACGTAAGCTCCATCAACTTAATCGGCTAGTACTCGGACGTTGCTTTTTGGCGAAAGCGCCGACTCACCCCCTGCTTTTTGGCGAAAGTGCTGGTTCAGCCCTGATAGTTGGATGTCGGCGCTAAGACTACGTTGAATAATGTTGCAAATCATAGTCTATTTTGGTAAATTATTGGTCAGATATATCTAGTTTGGTCATTTTCCCTAATCTACGGGCATATCTCAAGTTTTAAAGGATGTGTATAGTGGAAGCTGGTTCAGTGATTGAAAAGCCGAAACAACATATTGCTCAGCAGCCAGACTTTCTAAATTCCCTGAGCACATTTCACCTAGTTGCACCCATTTGGTGTCGGGTACGCGATGGAAATTCGGTCATTGGTTGAGAACGACTTAATCATTAATACATGGCGAAAGTCTACTTTGATCTAAAAAAATACAGTAAGATAACATCACCTTTCGAATCAGTATAAATATTTGAGCCCTTAAGCTCCACGTAACCTTCTCTCATATTATAACTATAAAAATTGCCTCCAATATGAGAAGCTGCCATAAAGCATTAAAGCTAGTTCAGTTGCTGCACCTATTAGCACCTCAAAAGCATTGGCGTTGCACTCATTAGTTCACTAAATATCCAAAATCAAACCAAAAGCACATAAATTGTAGAAATTTAAGAGCTAGCAAATAAAGACCATAGTTCGAACTTACCTTGACTCTTTAGCCGGCAACCCTTCTGATGTGCGAGCACAACTTCGTCGCTAGATAGTCGCTAAAACAATCCAACATGGAGGTGACTAAATCATTCGACTCTCAACAAATGCTTTCAATGTGTCAGCCTCCTAAATGGATGCAAATCACAATAAAGATAGTATAAGTACACATACTGACTCGCAATTAGAGAGAGGCATAACTTTATACAAAGAAGTCATGTATTAAGTAATAAAGTTCACATTCATGTAGAGTCTATATTTAACTAAAAAATATCAGTTTGTTACCATATTCTAAGATATTTACACAACAAACAACAACAAATAAATCAACTATAATATTAGGAAGAATCGACATACCATAAGAGCATTATAAAATGTGGAGGAGGGGCAATGATACGCAGTCTTTTTAACTCCATCCTGATAAAATTTGTATTTTTATAATCACATAAAAGTTGTACTAATTACTTTAGAAGTAAACCAAACAAAACTACACTTTAAGCCGAATCAGTAACCAATTAGCATTTACATTAACCTAACTCATCAAGTAATAAACACGGTCAGAGCCTATACACCCTTTAAGTCGAATCAGTATGTGAAACTTTAGTAAATTAAGCTTCCTTATAAAAGCCGAATCAGTATGTTTAGTAGATTAAGCTAAGCTTCCCTATAAAATATCGAGTTAATTGCCCGGATAGTCCCTGTGGTTTCACGTTTTTTTTACGTTTAGTCCCCACCTTTTGGAAATAGCAGGTATGCTCCCTATGGTTTGTTATTTTGTTACTCGGATAGTCCCCTAAGTAAAGGTCAGTTAGTTTGGTCAGTTAAGTTGGTATGAAATTACTAAATTGTCCTTACTAAATATAAAAATCTGATTTATCATTTAAAAATCTGCTCTCTCCCTAAAAACCACTACCACTGTCACGTCCACTCCACATCCGCCATCATCACTCCCCACCACAGCCGCCACCACCATCAACCACCCGTCCCTAAATCAACAACCACCATCATCCTCCACAATCATCCCCATCGTCACCTCCACTCCACCACCGCCACCATCACTGCCCACCACCACCGCCATCGCCATCCCCTTCTATCACCACTACTCTGCCTCCTAAACCTATACCCGCCTCCACCATCTCCATCTTTCACTACCGCCACCACCATAACACCTCCACAGTCCACACCACATAACACCACCACCACCACCACCCCCATTTCCCAACCACCATCATTTCTTTGATTTCTTTCCTCTCTGTGTAAACTAAGTAAACATAATCTATCATCAACTAAGTAAACTATGAAGTCAACAGTAAGAACAATAGATTCTTCAATTATAAATTATTAACATCGGTCATCATTCATCAATAACTAATCATCAACTAAGAGCATTCTCATCCAAACCACCAAAATCTGCGTGGGGGGTTTTTAAAATATAAGAAGTATAAAAAGTGGTTGTGAGTGGAGGAGAGAGAAAATGTTACTGTTCATCTGTATATTTGGGGGACACTGTTCACCCCCTATACTTTTTTAATATATATTGAAAGTGGAGGAGAGAGAAAATGTAATATATATTGAAAAGGAGAGAGAAAAAATATTTGTTTTTAGTGGAAATATATTGATACAGGAGTTGTTTTTAGTGGAATGTATGTATATTTTTAGTGGATTGGATGTGAATGCTCTAACTGGCTAAGAAGACAACAGTAAGCAGTCTAATTGAAAAACAAAAGTCAACGGTCAATTAAAGTTGGGATTAACAGACCAGACTATCGATTTGAACCAGACCAGACCAAAACCCAAAAAATTAACAGATTTTCGTTGTTAAAACCGACCATTGTGCCTAAAGACGCATGGTCGAACTGGTGCGGGTCCAGATTTAACTGGTTCGGCGGAGTATTCCGGTGGCGGTGGAGGTGTGTCGGTGAACACGCGGCGGAGAGATGGTGGTTTGTTGGTGGTGGTGATGATGGCATCCGGTGATGGTGGTTTGTTGCAGAAAAGGAGGAAGAGAGAGAAATGTGGGGATGGTGGTTTGTTGCAGACCGAACAGAAAGGGAAGAGTGGGTGGGGGTGGGTAGGGGGTAAAAGTGAAGATTTTTATGTTTAGTAAGGACAATTTAGTCATTTCACACCAACTTAACTGACCAAACTAACTGAAATTTACTCAGGGGACTATCCGAGTAACAAAATAACAAACCATAGGGAGCATACCTGCTATTTCCAAAAGGTGGAGACTAAACGTGAAACCACAGGGACTATCCGGGCAATTAACTATAAAATATCCATTAGCTTATTCGAAAACTTTTTATATGATAGCTTTGTAGATTTACCCATTACTTAAAATCTAAATCATATAATTCAACTTTTGTAGCTGCCATCATTTATATATGAAACAATATTATTAATTATCAACCTAATGTAAACATTTTTAACAAAAATAACATATAAGGGTGATTTAAGATTGTCTCATCCGATGCATATTTATCTGATTAATATGAAATAAGATTTATATAGAATGCATCCAAATGTTAAACATTTAAAAATTAATAAGGAATCATGTAAAATTATAACTATTTCCCGGAGTCAGACAGTCAGTATGTGATTTTGATGTAATTCATTCGATGGGAAACAAAAGGTGTGTAATTACCATTATTACTATTACTATACATATAAAATGTAACAAACCATTACATGTGTAAAGAAATAAAGAGAGTAAGCCTTGAGAGAGAAACAAATTCTGGACCCAAAGAAGAGAGAAGTTTGTGAGTAGATGAACACTATAGGCCAACCACCGCTTCCGATGGCGGACACACGGTGGCACACCGGCAACGACGCCACTCACAGTGCGTGCATCACCTCTCTCCGCAGCGTGAAGAAGAGAGAACTTCTCATCTTTCCTCGTTTTCCCCTTCCCCTTCGGATTTGTCTTCTTTGTGATTTCTTCTCGAATACCCGCCACTGAGAACTTCTCATCTTTCCTTGTTTTCCAAAGCCCCTTGTCCTGATAGTTTCTGATTTTAACAGTGTTAAGGCAACCCATGAGCTCATTATACTGCTGCCACTCAGCATCTGTTGTTGGGCCTGCATTCCTTTGTTGTTGGCCCTTGATCTTCGGATCGTCACCCACAACCCCCACCAGATTCTCTTTGACCCATATATCATCATCACCTACCGCCTTCTCGGATTTAGTCAAAAAGTTGACTTCGTGTTTATCAAAGCAAAATTCGAGCACCATTTGCTTAGTAAGATCCAAGACACCTTTTCGTCTTTAGTTTGATCACGCCAGGAATCCCACTTGTTTCCTTCTCAATATCTTCACTTGCATTTGACTTGAAGGTAGTTTCGACCATCGAACGGTTAATGAGGTGGTAACAGATCAAATTCAACTTCCAGGCATCAAACTCATGTGTTGCTGTTGGGATCTTTCGTTTTCAGCAATCTACAAACATAACCAATTTAAAAAAAAAAACCAAAACAATTAACAACTTAAAACCAATCATAGAACATATATATTAGTGAGAGAACACCCTCCGGTTCGGTTGTCGGTTAATTTGATATAAACCGAAAACCAAACCGGACCGAACTGAATAAGAGAAATGACTATCCACATGATTAACTAAATAAGAATTTGCTTACGGTTTCGGTTGAAAACGAATGAATATATTCAACCGAATTGTTTTTTGGCTACAAAATAATTTAAAAGAAATATTTTACTTATGAAGATGTCCTGAACTTTTATCTGGTACCCCCCCCCCCCCCCCCCCCCCCTCCCTTTTTCCCCCAAAGCTTAGACCACACAGTGTGAAGAGGCTTGAAGAGAGGGCATGGAACAACATGTGGCAATCAAGTCAGTATGGTGGCGTGGAGAAAAAAACACGGGGTGGAGGGGCTTGAAGAGAGAGCGTAGAGCGACACGTGGCAATCACGTCAGTATGGTGGCGTGGAAGAGAATAAAAAATATATATCAACCAATCAAAATTAACCTAAACTACACCCACCAATCAAAATCCTCCACTCACCTCCACATTTGCCCCCACGCCGATGGAAATCCTCAAGCCCAACCCACAACGTCGTCTTCCACGCTATACGCGGACGGTGTTCCCTAGAGTGGGCAATCTTGACCCAAAGCCTTCCAAGTGGGTCAGTTTGGGTTGTTTTTAAAATTATATGGGTTGGTTTGGGTAAGATATTTTAACTAAATGGGTCACAATGGGTCACTTGAAATTCCATCTTGTTATTTTCGGGTCAAAGCGGGTCGACAACATTAAATAAATGGGTCGATGTGGGTTAGTGTCTTAAAGAAACGGGGCAGGTTTCGGATCGGAATGGGTTTCGAGTCGGCACAAGTATCCGCACGACACGGGTTACGGCACGAAACGGGTTTTGGATCAGAACGGGTTCAGTTCAAATTGAGTTTCAGTCCGAGACGGGTTTCGGCACAACGAAGGTTTTGGATCAGAACGGGGTGGGTTTGGGTCGGGTTTCGGGCGGACACGGGTTTCTGCACGGGACGGGTTTCGGATCGCAATGGGTTTTGGTCCGACACGAGTTTCCGCACGAGACGAGTTTCAGGTCGGGATGAGTTTCGTACCGTTTCGACGCGTACACTTCACTTGCCTTCTGTTTATGTATTTAGTATGATCAAGAATACTAAAGTAAGTTGCCTTCCAAAAGTGCAGGTGAAACACATTAAAAATTGAACACAAACATGAAATGACAAAGATAAGGGTCAACTTCATATCGACCGAAATGTGGAAATGGGCAATTTTGTTCGGTTCGAAACGGTACTGGTCGAAACGGTACGGGTCGAAATGGTTCGCGTTTCGAAACGGTACGGGTCAAAATGGTACTGGTCGAAAAGGTACGGGTCGAAGTTGACGAAGTAATTTTCTGTTAGTTTTACAGGTGCGTACATCTGGGTGCGTTGAAGTGTCGCTCAGGTGTTTTGTGGACTACATCAATGAAATGAATGATCTCTTTAGTTATTGTTTGTTGTATAATGTTTTGTTATATGGTTTCTAATGTGAAAAATGGTTTTGATTGCATGATTGACTCTCTAGATGAAATTGAATTACTGAGTGAATGACTGAGTGAATGACTGTAGCTTATCTAGATATGCTTTTGGTTCATTTGTATCGTCGGCATTCAGTAGATAAGCAATGTTTGTTGAGTATTTTGGTACATTGTCTTACTGGTAATGTATGAAGGGTTTGAGTGACTTGAGTCATCAAATCTTAGATATTTGTTCGCATCGAAACGGTTCGTGTCAAAACGATTCAAACATGGGTGGGTGCAGTCTCATGAACCAGAGCTCCCAAGGTGGCACCACCGTGGACCCGATTATCCTGAACCAAAGCCCCCTGAGAGACGCATGAACCCATTTTTCCCCTGGCAAACACATTACAAAAACCGTCATTAACACCATATTCCGAACCAGCACGTCCGCATGAGCATCTTAGCGATCCAAAAGTACGAGTCTTCCTTAAACTTTCCACAACTTTAGCGATCGGAATGTTGTTGCCATTAAATTATCTCGTTTCTACTCTTCCAAAGTCTCCATATCGTAGCGAAAGCCACAACTCCTACCACCTTCTTCCAAGTCTTATTCATACCGATCTGCAAATAACCAAAAGAAAAAAAGAAAAAAAAAACCTAGTTAACTCCTCTTATTTCAAAGAATTCTGGAAGAAAACAATCGTTATTAACAGAGAAAGAGGAGAGACGAACCAGAGGTGTGTAAAGGAGAGGATACGATGGTGATAGGTTTTATAACTCTGCAAGATATATCACCATATAGAATTAGAATCTGATCATATGTAACAATAATATTTGGCGTATCTTTACAGTCAAAAGGCTACATGCAAAAATAAACCACAAATAATGCGTATACGCCTACTTGCAGTAGATACGAAACAGATATCAGCAGCACCATCATCTCTTGGCTCAAATCTGTCCAAAGTTTCATAAAAGACCTCATCCACGGGTCCCAGAAGGTCAACACCAGGCTTTAATTTGCTCTCAGGGTCGTCAGTCTCTGCTTCCGTTGTCACCAATGCAATAAACTTGTCTTCTAGAGCCACATTGTGTGAATACAAACAACAAAATAGATACCTGAAGTAACACAACATCGAAAAACTCGTTAGACATTCATCCAGTTATCGGTTACTTTACACTTTCCTCCACATCAGAAAAGTCAACTTGGTCAAATGTTACATTAAACATACATGTCTGATTTACGTTTATCTACTCACCATATTCCAGAAGCAGTTATTTTTGTAAAAAAAATGGCAGTTTTTTAGCGGCGAACAAAAACAGTCTTCAAAACACAATCCACTCACTATATATTTAATATCACGATGACTTCTTACCAATAGCAATAACGCAATTTCAAGAGCCTTTGGATCTTTAAACTTGACAAAAGCGGTCGTTTGTTGTTCCGAATCACTAAAACCCTCAAGAACAATCAAAATCAATAAAACACGTACAATAGGTGTAAAAAACACAAATAAAATGAAAATTGAAAGAGAATTTACGAACCGACAGATCTCAAGTTGCTCGATGTCACAAGAAAGGAGAAAAAGTCGTGAATTTCTCTCGGTTGCTAGATCAGAAAGATGTCCTACTTGTACCGTTGTCGTCTGAAACAAATTTTAAACACACAAAACAAAAAGTTATAACATAAATTGACCCATTGATAATTGCAGTAGTGAGTAGAATAGATGGATTAACACACCAAAATGTAACACTGTGTAGCATTTGAGATCCCAACAACTCCAACGACGAAGAGGAGATGAAGATGATCAAATAGAAGAAATCCAAGTCTTGTTTGTTAAAAGAGGGATTAAGAAAGATGATGTTTTGGGGTTTGAAACGGTACCTTTGAATTGTGAAGACGAATTAGGGCAAGAAAAATGTTACTGACGAGACAGATAACGAAATCGAAGATCACCGAGCACAATCTGAGAAGATGGAAAGAATGGCGACATTGGAGACGAAGAAACAGAGCTTGTACTTGCATGTAAATATCGATCTGCATAAAGAAAATGCAAATTAGCATAAAATTAGGGCAAATACAATCAACATGGAGAAAAAGTTACCTGAAACATGAACTTGGTTGTGAAAATGGTACCTCCGGTGAATCCACCACATCAATTACAATCGATTTCTAATCTTGCTTCATCAATATCAGATGCTTTCGCCATCATCTGCCCCTCAATTAATTGTAACTCATGAATTAAGAGGGTTTGGATACAGAGATCATCTTCAACACCGTCCAAACTATCTAATAAGAAGATCAAACCTAAAAATTACAGTACACACCTATAAGCAGAATGTACAAACTTCATTGCATAGAATTGTTGTAAATTAGAGTGTTATATATAGGTAATGGTGGCACCATTTACAAACCTCCCCACATAACCTATACAAAAACCAAAACACAAAAGCTTTGTAAAGCATCGTAAAGCTTCCTGTATACTTGTCAATAAACATCATAAAAAGAGCTATTGATAACGTTTCCGTATCATATTACTTGAATCACAACAAAACCATGTTAAAAGCTTAACTTAGAGCTAATCTAAGTCTCCCCATGAGAGTTCAAAATATAAACCTTGTGACATAATGTTGTCGGAGGGTGGTTCAGAGACCTCGATCTCTGACCCGTTCTAACGAGCTTTCATGGTTTTGTAGATCTAGATGGAGATGGAGAAGACGAGGTGTGGTAAGATCATCATCTTAGAAGTTCTTACAATCGTGGAAACACAATCCTAAACCGCCCGGCTTGGATTTGTTTCTTCAAATTGAATCCATTTTAGCCTTTAGCATGTAATTATTCAGTGCTTAACACCAAATTTGTAGCAAATCTGTGGAAAACTGGCGTTACCCACAAATTTCCGACAAAAAAGTTGGTGCGAAATAAACTTGTCGAAAAGTGAGCTAGCGACAAAAATACGACAAAATTTGCTACAAAATGCCGACAAAAATATTTTGACGCACAATTTGCTACAAAATTCCGACAAATATATTACCAACATTTTGTAATAGATAAACAAAAACTATATTATGATTATTAGAGGCTTTTCATAATAAAAGCGCTAATTAACTGACTAAAACATAAGAACCTCTACTTTTCTTCCTGGATAACAAGTTTACCCTCCACAAACTCACAAGACTGAAACTGAACCCCAAGTTGCCTTTGAAGCTTCTTAACGACGAAAACTTCCGACTCCTCACAAATGGTAACCACCGAACCCTTTCGGCCAAGCCGGCCCGTTCTTCCAGCTCGATGCGCATAGTGAACCGAGTCAGTAGGCAAGTCCACATTAACCACAAGATCACAGTTGGATACATCTAAACCTCTAGCCGATAACTCGTTTGTCACCAGTACCCTTATTTCACCTTTCTTGAACTTCTTCAAGATTGTCGATCTCGCAAGCTTGCCAAGATCACCGTGTAGTTCTTCTGCAACCAACCCGCGAGCTTGTAGCTTGTAAACCGCATCTTTTAGTTGCCGCGTGTGGTTCATGAAAACAATAACTGTTTTTGAATTGAGAGCATGCACACATCTTCTCACAGTGTCGACTTTATGTTGCATTCTTGACAGACAATAGTAATGTTTTAACGACGGTGGTAGACTCTCGGAAACCCCGTCACTCTGCTGCAAATCGGACCCCGGGTTTGGCCCGGGTGACAAGTTAATGGGCCCAGGTGGGCGAGAGACCGATTCAAGCGGGCTCACCTTTTTGGCTTGCACGAGCATGGGTTCACAACCCCAACTCCTGGCTGCTCGTACTACCGCAAACGGAACCGTTGCAGACACCATGATCGTTTGTCTCTCGACCCGTTTCTTGACTACGGTTTCCGAGTTCTGGGCCAGGCCAGAACTGGGTTTCTTCCCCACGTGTTCGACTATTCGATGCATATCTTCTCGGAAATTAAACGATAAAAGCTGATCAATTTCATCCAAGACGAGGTGCCGACAGCCGTGCGTGTGAAGCTTCCCCGCAGCACTAATTTCCGCGATTCTCCCGGGTGTTCCCACAACGATAACGGGCTTATTTTTTCTTAGCGCTTCTTCTTGCCGTGACCTGTTTGCACCCCCGACAAGTTGTTGAACGAATTTCTTATTTTCGGGCCCTAGTAACTTCTCGATCTCTCGCACAATCTGCATACCGAGCTCTCGTGAAGGTACGATAATCACTGCTTCTATATCGGTTTTCTTTCCGGATTCTTTGTTGTCAACGGGTGAACCTGAACCCTTGAGTGGGCCCACTTCTGACAGTATCGGAAGAACATACGCCAATGTTTTTCCGGACCCCGTGTATGATTGAATCACGACATCATGATTGTTACGGATTGTCGGGATGGCTGCTGACTGGACGTCGGTCGGAACGTTAAAACCTTCTCTCTCTAGTGCCTCAATCAACAACGGCGGAAGGCCGAGTTCGGAAAATGATTTTGCAGAAAACGGGGCTGATTCAATTTCGATTGGATTTTCAACCGCAACAGCTTTTGGTTTGACTTTGACTCTCTTGCTTTTGACTTCTTCGACTTGACCTTGGATGACTTGAAGAGTGGAAACCGTTGGTCTAACCTTATTTGTCTCGAGCTTTGCGGTTGGCTCATCCCGATTCTTGAAACCAAGGCTTTCTAGAGTTAATGGGCCGTGTGTACTACCGAATCGGTTCAATATGTAAGCGCTTCTGTGAAATGAAGCGGCTTTTGAAATCTTTGGGAGTTTTTTTATGGAGAGTGTATCTCCAACGAGAAAAAGAAAACGCGTTGCTACTAAAGCTGCCATCTTTCGCTGTGATTCTCTGAATTAGTGAATTTAATACTTTAATGTCTATCCATAGTAGCCGTTAGCGAAACCTAGAATGAAGCACAAACAACATACGTTTAAGATTTTAGCAAACATAAGGCAAGAAGATTTTACAAGAATAAACAATTTTGGAAGAGGTCAATAGCTGCAGAGTCTGTATATGCATTTTTTATTTTATAATTCCAAATATAAGTTCAACATAACAATCGATATTTCAGAAACAAACAACATATAATGCTGTACCCAGACTTCAAAACACACATTCATACAAGCTAAAGTTAGGTTTGTAAGCTACTCAAAATATCATTACTAATTTCAAAGGACCACTTTTCTCTATGTAAACAATCATTTTAAAACCGCAATTTGTCTAACCCATAGTCACATAATTCGATGGTCATGGCACGATTTTCGTTTTGGTTCGTCCGATCCAATTCGCGGTACGAACAGGATCCGGGTTCGCAAGCAGGGGCGGACCTATGTGGTCACTCGGGGGAGCGCCCGCTACCGCTTGGCGGGGAAAAATTTGACGTTTTTAGTGTAAATTTTGGAAAAATTTGACGTTTTTTCGATTTCGTTACCGCTTTTCTTATAAAACGTTACTGCTTGGCGTGAATCCTAGATCCGCCACTGTTCGCAAGGGCAACAATTCAAATGTAATAGAGAAGAAATGGTGGCTAATCGAAGCTTACCTGCTTGCTTGCTTTCTGGCTGATTGAACCTTACCTTCCCTCCCTGCTGAATCGTAGAATGAAAGAAAGATCTCTCAGTCGGCTGTTTGTTTTTTAGGTTTAGATAGAAGATAGGGTTGTTTTTAATATTAGTTTTAATTTAATTTTATTTCTATTTCTATTTTTATTTTAACTATATATATTATTATTAGCCTGTTAAAAAATTTAATCTATTTTTACCATGTATACTTGAATTATTTTGAGTTTTTTTATTTACTCTAACTTTGTTGTTAACATGATTTTTTTTTTACCCAGTATAGTATAGTTAAATTATTTTGAGTTTTTTTTTACATACTCTCTTTTTTGCTGTTAACATGGTTTTCATGCCATGTGTCTTTTTCTTTTTCTACATCAAACACATTTCTCTATCATCTTTCTCATTAGTTCCAGAATGTTATTTTATCATAAAAAAACCACCACCTGCCCAACTCCTTCTGCATTTTGCAAAACATGGCTTCCGTAAGCCACTTCCTTCTTCAGAGGAAGTTCTTATTTCCGTAAAGCGTTGTATTTTCTTTTTATTACTGGAGCGTAACCTACTCATAATTTATCTGCAAAAGTTTTAATTTTTTTGAAGTATGAGCCCTTAAAGAAGCTAAAGACAAGATGGAGAAGCGTGGTGAAAAGCTAACATGGAGATTAGACTTTTAAAAAACATTTGATGGTACATCTTTTATATGTCCAATAGAGATTAACATGTTAATAGTAATAAAAAAGTTGTTTGATCTGAGTAGGAATGTGATAAAGTGTTAACAGATTTTTCGGAATAGAAGTTAATAAGAGATTTGACCAGTTGAATGGGACGAGTTTTCGACCAAGGTTGCGAGTCGCAACCACCTGCTTCCGACTCGGAATCTCTCGGTTTCGACACAAAACTAAACACCATAGGACTCGAGACCAGCCGCTTGCGAGTCGAGACCACCTCGGTTCTGACTTGGGACGTAACCCGAAACCTTGAGGTTTCGACTAATGAACTTGTCACTCGAGATCATCGGTTTCGACTCGAGATCTTGTGTTTCGAATGATGTTTCACTCGAAACCAACTTTAACATCCACTTGGGCCATACGCTGATCATTGGCCCATCAGCAAAACTTGGGCCTTACACTGTTTACTGATTTACATATTGGGCTTTTTGTTGAAAAGTCTAAGCCTGGCCCACATACTTTATGTGCTATGTGACTAGCCTAACTTGCATGCTATATGTGTTCTGTGATGAATACATTAGATGTAATGTAACACCCCGAAAATATAAATCTTTATATTATAAATTAAATGTCGGATATAAATAAGATAAAGTAACTAGGAATAAATAACCTAGTTAATCACAAGTCTTGTAGTAATAAGAAAACTTGGTTGAAACACACTAAATAAAACTTGAGGAAAGTTGAAGGGTCAAAAGAGACAAAACTAAAAATGGTTTTTATTAAATAAAACATAAAAACCCAAAACATACACACACTGTGTGTTCTGGTCGTAGAAAACACAGGGGGCGAACAAGACTTCTCCAACCTAACCCTAACTTGCTCAAATTGATCGAGCTGAAAGGCCAAATCAGTCCCAAATCGAAATCCAAACTCATATTAGTGATTACCTAAGTGAAGGGATCACAAGGCAAGGGAATCGAGTCTTCAAGTGGACAAGCCGGAGCGGATATGCGGTTGAAGGGAACGCTATAAAGGTACGTAACTACGGTTTCATTACGTTATGTTTGATTATGTATTTTGTTAGTAGACTTTGATTTAGCATAGCATGTGAATTTGGTAAATGGTTGAAGTGACGAAGTTCACTAGATAAACAAACAAGTAAAATGTTGGTTAGAACAAGTTTGGTGTGTTGTTAAAATGGTGGTTTCCATTAGACAACCAAACGGGTCAAAAATGATTGATTTAGTAGTATATGAAGTGACTTGAATGTCACTCATTGAAATGGAAACATGAAAGCGTAAACCATGGAATGGAAGTGATACGCTAAAGTTGACAAGCCCGGGGAATGGGTAGTAATGTTTAGAAACCAATATTAATGAGTTATGCAAGTATGACATCCAACCAAACGGGTCAAATAAATGAAAAGGGGATTTATAGGCTATCAGTTAATAAATTGAATTTTATGCAAGCAACGGTGATAAACAGGTCCGTATTTAAATTACGGACACGCAGGAAAAAGAATTACATAAAACAGACACGTAGAATGAAAGTTATGAGTGTTTTAAGTTGATTTTAGTAGAAAAATAGGAGCTGGGAATATGCAGCAACAATCCAGCAAACATTCTGTCGAAAACAAGGTGTCGCGTCGCGCGACACCCATCTGATCTGACCGTCGCGTAGCGCGACCGTGGTCGCGGCCCGCGACATATTTTGGGCGACTTGGTCGCGGCCAGCGAGGGCCTAAAAATCTTAAATTTGTTTGGTTTTTGTATGTTTTGTCTATGGAACTCGTTTCAATATGTTTCCAAGTTATCAAAACTAACTTTTATGTTGGTTTTGAATTTAGGTAATCATAGTTTGCACTCGGATGGTGATCAAGTCAAGTATCAAGAACCGAACACTCGTCTTTGAAGCTTCCACAATGAAATCGTTATGTTTATGTTACAAACAACTTATGTAAACAATCGTTACTATATTTTGAAACATGAAATCACTAGATGTTACATTTTGAATGTTTGAACTAGTATGAACGTTAACTTATCAAAGTTTTTGAATGGTCGCATTTTCATATAAAATGCGTAGTTTAATATTATAAATCTTGATTTATTGAGACGGGTCTTACATGTAACCTGATTGTCATACATGGTTTATTCTTGCATACAAACCTAACTGTTACTGATAACCATAATAGGACGTGGTTGACCAACCTCGAACAAGTAATAAACTTACTGAGCAAATCTAAGGTGAGTTCACTGCTCTTTTCACAAGCATGCGTCTAGTGGGGACAAAGAAACAAACTTACATCCCTGTAGGGGATACTTGACACACTTTTATCCCTGGAGGGGATACGTTATAACTGGTGATGTTGGATAATACACTCAAAACTATCACCTTAAGTCTCATCTTACTACCGAACTAGTTGCTTGGAGGGCAGCGGGGTTATTAGTTGATAGCGCTATTAGTTTTGGCACCCTCTCGGTGTACCTGGATAGGACGGGCGTGAACTAATAACCTTAACCACTCGACCAATGTTGATAGGCAATGGGGAAGGGCAAACAACAACCGTCTTGCGGTATCGAGTTATTATCAACATGCTTTGAAACTAAACACTTGGCAACTAAACGTTTTACAAAACTGTGAACTCGCCAGCTTTATGTTGATACAATTTTTATGCATGCTTGCAGGTCGATAGGTATTTGATGTGGGACTTGCAGTCTAGGGAGCTGGAGTGGTCTTGGGTCGTGACTAGTGTAAAGACAAGGAGTATTGATTGTTTTTACATACTTTGGTTTTGAGTTACTAAAACAACGAATTATGCTTCCGCTGAACGTAAACATGTTTTGAACAAATGTTTTGAATTTTCTAATTACATTGAATGGGAACTTTTATTTATTGTATTATTGTTAGTTCAATGTGATTAGTGGCTGGATCCTGGTACGTCACATGCCTTGCGGTGAAGAAGATTGTTGAGTTGGAAGAATCACATGCTAATACCTAGGGGGACTTCACGAGATCATTGAAAGATAGCTAAAGGGCCTTAATACACACACACACACACACACACACACATAAAAACTAGTGGGTGGTGTACGGACAATGGTGGTGGCGGTTAGGGATGAGCTTTTTTTCCCAAATACCCGTACTCGTACCCGTACCTGTACCAATTTTAGGTATTTGGTATATATATCGGTACTTAGTTTTATATGACCTTTAAAAGTTTTTTATATTATGTTTTATTTCGTGTTATGGTATTTATAGTACTTGTATTGATTTTACCTATACGGTACCCGTATCATATTGGTACTCGTACCAATTCTACATATTTGGCACCCGTACTATATTGGTACTCATGTCAATTTTACCTATTTAGTACTCCGTACAAATGCTTAAAAACTATATAAAAACAAAATGGTACCAAAACGGGTATTGTATCGAAAATACCCGTACCCGTACGGTACCTATATATTTGGTACGGTATTTGGTACCCAGTTTTGTTCAAATTCGATATCAGTATTTTCGGTACCGGTACAGGTACGGGTACGGGTACGATACCAATCCCATCCCTAGTGGCGGTGGTGGTGGGAGGTGGACGTGGATGATGGGTGGTGGTGGTGGACGGGGGTGGTGGACAGTGGTGATGGTGATGGACGGTGGTGGTGTTTAATCCTCTACAAACTTTAGAAGATCTTAAAAGTGGTTGGTCCAAGTCTGCACCAACAAAAGCTCGCGAAAATGTTTTTTAGTGAAACATATTTGAAAAGACAAACAGTCTGCAGATGACAATGTCTGCGTGGAACAGACAGAAGAGCCTATGTAGATATTTTTTTAGAAAAACAAACACCGTCTTAAAATAAGATGTAGACAAAAACTAATGATTATTTAAGAACACACTAACATTGAAAAACCCGATTAGTGTACAGGAAAACAAAGACTCAACCGAAAATATAACTCAAGACAAATGTTTGACTCTCTATTTTAAACTTTACGATTAAGAAATAAATTGTATCTTTAAGATTTAAAAGTTAGCATTTAGGAGAGATCCATAGTGTTTTGACGTGTATATGGTCAACACTGCGCATGGGATAACAAGAATTTGTACGTTAATCGTAATAAATATGTTTAGAATACTTATGTATTATTGAAAAAGTATGTTTATAAGTTACAGTAACTTTCAGGTCATTGAAACGACAAGAATCAACAAGTAGATCAACTTCGATTTCAACACGTAGGGCGTGTGCGCGACACTTAATGCCATATTAGCAAAATACTAATATTTTGAACATAAAAATAATTATTTTAATTTATAAACTAATTTGTATTGAAATTTATGCTAGAAAACGAGAATTTTGACGCAAGAACAAGCTGGAACGGAGTTGTGTGCAGACAATGGTGGGCTGAAGAAGGATGAGCTTGGCTGATGGGCTTCAAAGTTCAAACCCACTCCACCAAAACTTAGGTATATAAACCCCTATATACCTCCACATCCTTCATTATTCACAGACATTTTATCTCTCTGCCTCATTTCTCTCTAACCTCTCTCTACATTCTCTCTCTAGAACACAAGATCCGTCGACCAGAATCCAGCCACCACACGGCGGCGGTTTTCCGGCGAACCTTTCGGCGACCGTTTTCCGGCCAAAGGTACACTTTTTCTACTAATTTCGATGTTCCGAACACCATGGTGAGGTCAATTTTCTCTAATTCAGAGCGGTTTGTGCCGTAGAGAAACTTTGAAGAGAATCCGGCCAAGTTCTGTAAAGTTTGTTTTCAAGTTTTCTCTTCATGTATGTCAAGATCTTGCTTTGAAGGATGTTGGTATTGCTTATCCAAACTATGTCAAGATCTTGCTTTTAAGAACCTCCAACTTATTTATAGTTAACTTCAACATGTACATCATACCATATTATCTGGTAAATCGTACCGAAGCGATCCGAAATGAGCCTACCCCCGCTCGTACCAAATTTTAGAGACCTAGCGAATTGCGACCCCGTTTCACGTTCCTGTACAGGAGCGTACCATGAACCATGTGACTATGGTCTAACCATCCACAAACTGATCAACATATCTCTATGCCTTGTTGATTCTTTTTTCAAAACATATCATAACTACATGAATTAAATCATATTCATGAGTGCTAATCACACCTACATATGTTTCAACATCTGAAGCATTTAACCAAACACCTTATGTGCAGAAGCATAAATCCTATTTTACTCCAGTTTTTCAGGTACCTACAACTATTGAATCAGGCACAACTACATACTCATCAAATTGGTTAAAATGATACTAATTTTCTCACACAATCCCCAACATCCATCAGAAATCTACCAAAAGTAACAAAAAACAAAATTCAATACGTACAATTAAACAAACAATGAAATAAAACCCTAAATTACTTATCTAAGTGGTTAGACAGTGATTGAAACCTAAACGAGGTCGTAGTTGAAAAGATATCACGGTGACCGGCGGCGAGACAGAACGAGGGAGAGTGTGGGAGAAAAGGTGTAGAGAGGTTTATCAACACAAAAGATATTCATTTGAGTTATTATTTATTCTACAACAAATTGTCAAAATGGTTTGTCATTTTTTTTAACTTTAGTTCAAAACTCAAAGCTTTTGAGTTTGAGTCACGTGATTTCAATTTTCTTGTCATTTTCATCCTAAAGCAAAATCTGATCAGATTTTCTAGTTAACATTCAGTGTTTTTTTTTTCCTCCTTTTAATGATTGGCAAAACGGTAAGATTTTTTTAATTCGTTATAATAAAACGTTACAAGACCATTTTACCCTTCATTAAAAATGAGGAAAAAGAAAAAAAAAAGCGGGATTTTAACTGAAAAATCTGACTAGATTTTGATTTTGGATGAAAATGGCAATAAAATTGAAACCACGGGGACTCATATTCAAAATGTTTGATTTTTGGACAAAAGTGACAAAAGTGACCAAACCTTAGAGACCATTTTAGTAGTTTACTCTTTATTTTAATTGAAAGTTTGAAACCCTATATCTGAATTGTTTTTACACAAAAATAGGATTACTCACATTATATTGCCAGTGATTGAGTATTTGTAATTTCTACAATTATCATCGGTATATTTGGGGTTTTGTATACAAAATTTGTTACTACACTGTGAGTAGTAACATGACCATAAGTCGGGTCGACAGAACCGTGGGTGGTAATTAAAGTAAGAATTGGAAACAAATGTAATTGCGAGATCGCTCTCAATACTGTAAAATGATAAAACTCTTCTTAATTAAATTGGGATTCACTCACCAGTATTTCCCACTGACAAATGTTTTTAAAACGCGTTTCAGATAACAAAATGTGAAAGCCAAATAGATGCCAGCTGGGGAGCACTGAAGGCTTGGGAAAAGTGGCTATAAAAATTACCTAAATAAAGAAGATGTTTTATTTCAATAAAATATGATTTATTCCTATAAACAGATTGTAATGAAAACTTGGGTTTTTCCCATGTGTTTAATATTATGAAAATGTGGTATTTTACTCTGATAAAATATTTCCTAACTACGGTCCTGATGTAAATTCCGCTGCCAAAAATTGATTAAATGCAAAACAACCCCATGGGTTTTGGATTTCAGATCCTTATGGGTGGAATTAACCAAACGTTCGGCGAACAACACGTGAACTATTCGGTTGGAAGCTCGTTTGTGTTTGTTCGTTTATTAAACAAACACGAACAAGAAATTTTGTTCGTTTAGTTAAATGAACTAACATGGATAGAGGCTACGTTCGTTCATTTATGTTTGTGAACGTTCAGTAACGTGTTCGTTTGTGTTGATAGTTCATTACTGTTTTTAGTTTTTATATTTTATTTAAATACTTCAAAATTTCGACAAATAAAATATTTTATAAGTGTCAGTGTATTAGATATTTTGTTCATGAACGGTTATTGTGTTTGTTTTCCGTGTGTGTTCATGAACATTAGTTTGTGCTCTTGTGTTCATCAACGTTCGTTTTCGTTCATTCCTAAAATTAACAAACAAACAAAAACAAGTTCATTTCCTTAACAAACGATCATAAACATAAAATCTCATTCGGTAAGTGTTCATAAATAGTTCGTAAGCACATATATTTCTTAACAAACGAACACGTGTTCATTCGGTTCGTTTGCAGCCCTAGATGGAATCGCATGAGGGTGAGCATAAAACTTTTTAACTGGACTGAAACAAAATTAATTGAAATAATTGAACCATGCAAAAACACTGATGGTTTAGTTTTGTAGTTTTTGAAAACCGAAAAGAAAAAAAAATCGAAAACCTAATTTATATTTTTATTTCTGAATGTTAAAGAAAAATGGTATAGCCCAAAGAATACATGCCCAAATGTGTGATAATAAATCAATTATTAAGACATTGATAATTGATAACTAACAAGAATTACCATCTGACGCAATACGTTGGGGATTCGTTAGTTATATATCATACTAGGTTATTGTTATGGGCCATTTTCTGAGCGTACATATCCTGACTAATATCCTGCTTTTGATTGTTTACCTGTGACCAGGATACCGGATCAGGATATGGGTAACATCCTGGGCGATATCCTGGTGTTAACTAAATTGACCACGTGCAGGTTAGAGGCTGTGGGTTACTAACGGTCAGATGGACTTCTTCTCCTTAAGACTCGGGCATATCTGTTATATGAGAGACGTTGAACCCGAAAGACCAGGTCTACAACGTTCAAGCGGGGAATATTCGCCGGATCCCGGTTTATTAGGATAGTTCATTGCATTTCTTTTACTATAAATAGATGGGGGCGGATCAGATTAAGGCACGCAACTTTCACACACACTTTCGAACACTTTTGCTCTCTAGCTTTCAGCAGTCACTACACACAAACACTTGTACTCGAATTACATTGTAACACCTAGTTGATCCGCACCACATCCTGCACTGTATCCTGACATTTAAAGTAATAGAAGAACAAGGCAGCTGCGATTGTCAGCTCCCGAGGTTTTGTGCCGGCGATCTAGATTGATCAAGGGCCTTCCTCGTACATCACGTGTCAACCTTTACTTTTTTTTTGCTCATTGTTTGATCATAGATACAGGTCTATATCCTGAGCCGTATCCTGAAACTGTTTTTGCAATTAACTTGATTAACATATTTTTCACACATATTTCTAGCACACTACCTCACTTAACTAATTTGATCACTTAATTGCTTCGGTAATTTTTGACCAAAACAATTTGGCGCCCACCGTGGGGCAAGTGGTGCTATTTTTGCTAAAAACTTTAATAAATCATTACTCGGTTTTCTATTGTCAAAACTTTTTGCTACATTGTTTTCAATGGCCTCAAGATCAAACATGAGCTCTTCCACCATGTCTGCTATAACCTCTGCAACAATTGGTTCGGTGCTTCCACCTCCTCCTCCAAGAATGCAAGCTTCTTCACACGGAACTGAAAGTCATGTGGCTCGGGATGTTATCCCCGCTCTCAGTACCCAGGGATCTGGTCCTGTTTTGGCTTCTAATGATGAAATTCTGAACTTGTTTGGTAGTGTACAGGAACAAATGAGGCAGCAGCAGGAAACTAATCGAATGCTGATGAGAGAGATACAACTCTTGAAATCCGGCCCAAGTAGACCTGCTGAAGAAACTGTCACTCCTTTGCAGCCTAGAGCTTTGAACTTCAGTTTTGCAGTTTACACTGAAGATAACCGGGGGAATATCGTGCCAAGCCATTCTTAGAATCATACTCCTGAGATACCCTCCTCGGTCAGGATGTCAACTGTGAGGAGCTCAGGATATGGCCATAATCCTCAGACCGGTAACATGTCAAATAATAATACTCTTGCTACTAACAATAATGGGTCTTTGCAGGATGCAGGTATGACGTCAACATTTACTAGGGAGCTTCAGAAATTGAAGGACATGATATCCAGTGTACCTGGAGTGGTCCAGCCAATTCCGGAAGTATCCCAAGACAGCCACAGGATATCCCGCTTTGCATATCCCATCTGTGATGCTGAAATCCCAAAGAGATTTCAAACCCCCAACATGAAGCTGTATGATGGGACTACGGATCCTGAAGAGCATATTGCCCAGTATAGGGAAAGAATGGAGATTAACCCTATCCCTCCGGAGCTCAAGGAAGCATGCTTGTGCAAGGGTTTCGGATCTACCCTGACAGGATCAGTTCATGTAAAAGTGGCTGACAATTTCGTTACTATTGGCTATATCCTGAATCCTTAAGGTATATGAGGATTGATCACCCTCTCTCACGAAAGGGTATTTTCATGCTCTCTAAGGTTTAAAGGTTTCCACCTTTCTAAGTCTTGGAGTTTATACACTCCCGCCTGTAGCGCACGAAAATTTGGGATTTTCCCCAGGATACAAAGGATTTATCTCCAGTATATTTTGGGTCTTACCCCTGTAACACAAAAGATTGTCTATACAATTAGAATTAGTGTTAAAAAATTTTCTAAGTGTTTGAGGACTTCATGCACAGGGGACATTCCATCTAAAGTAATTGTATGAAGCACAAAGGATCAAAGTTGAGCTAAGTGTCTCGAACTGGGGACATCTTAGTAGGAGAAGTCACAAAAGGGGTTGGAATTTAATACTAGGGCTACACTCAATTCCTGGTATGATCTTTCCTTTGTGAACCTTAAAAGAATTGTTTGACTTTGATAAAGGATATATCTTTAGGATATGTCTTCGAAATGTATTTTTGGAATATGTTTCAGGATATTTCATTGAAATATTTGATTTGAAAATGAAAACCCTGATCAAACAAGTATTATCAAAACATGTTTTAGAAAATGGGCTATCTTTTATTCTTTAGAAGTTTTGTCTGAAATTAATTGAATTTTTAGAAATTCTATCTGAAAAAGGTTTTCATAGTATATCACTGAGTATATTGATCAGGATATGAGAGCAATAGCAAGCCAATTGAAAGATGAAATTATTTGAAATAAGCAATATCAGTTGATAACCGAAGGTTTCATCCTAAAACCTAGGACCCATCCACCTTCAGCTATCAAATTGTTTTAATACAGAAATAAAAACTGTTCATAGGACAAGAAATAAAAATTGTTCAAACATAAGCATAACTCTCAAATTTAAAGAAAATAAATTTTAGGAGGTAGCGCCCTCTTCGTTCAAGGTATTTTTAGCAGCATTCGTCTCGAGGTCAGCCTCAACATCCCTCTCAGCACCAGTTGGTGTTTCGATTGCTTTTGAAGATCCTTCAGCTGCAGGTTTGGTAGAAGTGCCGCCGAGACTCCTTAGCTTTGTTTCCCAGGCACTGACGTCCCAAGAAGGGCATTCGAAGCCCAGTCTTTTGGCTTCATGGGCCATCTTTAGCCTGGCCTGGAGGAGGGAAGTGACGACGGAACTTTTAAGGCTTTCCCGGTAGCTGACCATATCCCGTTCATGTTGAGCATGGGCAGCATCAAGATCGGCTTGGGCCTGGAGAGTAGCTTTGTTGAGAGCAGTCTGGTGTTCTTGGGTCATAGCCTTGAACTTCTCCTCGTAGTGCCGAGATTTGGCGGCTGCAATCATGCCCTGATCGGAGATGGTAACCTTGGCTTTCTTCAACTTGGATTCAAGTGTCTTGTTGAGCCCACAGGATTCTTGATATAGATAAACCAGACGTTCAAGACCCTGCAAAAATAAGAAGACAGGTGTTGGTTTTAATAAATACTTATAAGTGGTATAAGCTGCAGGATGTGGCTCAAGGATACTAACCTGGTTGAGAAAAGAAGTCATAAATCCGCTCGCTTCGATGAACCCGTGATTCTCATAGGGGAATGTATCAGAAATAACGGGGGAATCGGGCTCTTTCCTTTTACGAGAACTTGAACTCCGGGGCTTGGTAGCTGGCGAAGGTTTGGGAATGACGATGGCCTTGGAACTGCTGGGCTTGGATGAGGCCGTGGCCTTGGGACTAGGTTCCTTCTTGATCTGAACCTGATCAGAATAACTGTCCAGCTCGTCGAGGTCAAAGACTTCAGGGATCTTGGCCGGTGCTGCGTAAAGGGAAAAAGTCTTACATCTTTATTACTCTTCATTATATTGTATTGTGCTAATTAATTATTTCACAAGTAATCCTTACCAGACATTTCAGATGATGAGTATTGACTGGAACTCGGGATATGTGTGGTAAAACTCCTATCACTTGCAGGTAATTGGTAAACAGTTTTGATTCTTTTTTCTGATTCCGCAGTAGGGGGAGCTACTTCCTTGAAATTCACTGCAAAAGGATCAAATAAGAGGATATTAGCAAAAGATAAAAGTCTAAAGGTACATGGGAACATTCATGATCCTACCGGTGGTTAACCACTCCACCGGAAGGCTAGCACCCTCATCAATGGAGTCTCATTTGACAAAGAAGAACTTGCGTTGCCATCCGTCTTCGTTTTTGGTGGCTTTAAGAATAAGGGGTTTATTGGAAGTCGAAAAAAGCAAAAACCGGCTAGAACCGTGGGATCGGAGGCGGTAAGCGATTGGCATATCTTCGATACAAAGATTGGGACAGTGAAGATTTTTAATTTGGTTGAGTACGATTAATACCCTCCAGACCATGGGCTTGGTTTGGGCAAAGGAGATACCGGTGGTCCGGAAGAATTGCATCATAAATTCGGGAAAAGGGTAGCGAAGACCTAGCGAGAAAGAGTATGCTGGGAAGCAAACCCAATCAGCAAAAGAAACGTCCGATCGAATTGACCGATCAAATGGTCTAAAGACCGTGCCATCGGAGAAAGCACCAGAAGCTCTCAAAGCCGCAATGTCTGCGTTATCAAAAGCACAGACTTCCTTCTCGGGATTTTTGAGAAGATTCTGCTGAATGAAGGTCTCGGATGATTCACCGGTTTGGGAATAAGTTTTGGTAGCCATTGCAAGTAAAGGAAAAAAGATTGACAAGAAATGAATGAGAAGTAGGGAATTACCTGGAGACTCCGTTGGAGATATCTGCTTTTCAAACAAGAAGAGAGAAGATATAGGAGCATTGTAGATCTCCATCGAGTTAAAAGCGCGTTGGAAGTTATGGTGTAATCTTGACCGTCGTCTCGATTTAATTGCCTTGATTTACGAGATAGAATTTTTAAAATATATCCGTTGGATTGGTATACCAACAGATATATTCGGGGACAATTGTTATGGGCCATTTTCTGAGCGTACATATCCTGACTAATATCCTGCTTTTGATTGTTTACCTGTGACCAGGATACCGGATCAGGATATTGGTAACATCCTGGGCGATATCCTGGTGTTAACTAAATTGACCACGTGCAGGTTAGAGGCTGTGGGTTACTAACGGTCAGATGGACTTCTTCTCCTTCAGACTCGGGCATATATGTTATATGAGAGACGTTGAACCCGAAAGACCAGGTCTACAACGTTCAAGCGGGGAATATTCGCTGAATCCGGGTTTATTAGGATAGTTCGTTGCATTTCTTTTACTATAAATAGATGGGGGCGGATCAGATTAAGGCACGCAACTTTCACTCACACTTTCGAACACTTTTGCTCTCTAGCTTTCAACAGTCACTACACACAAACACTTGTACTCGAATTACATTGTAACACCTAGTTGATCCGCACCACATCCTGCACTGTATCTTGACATTTGAAGTAATAGAAGAACAAGGCAGCTGCGATTGTCAGCTCCCGAAGTTTTGTGCCGGCGATCTAGATTGATCAAGGGCTTTCCTCGTACATCACGTGTCAACCTTTACTTTTTTTTTTTTGCTCATTGTTTGATCATAGATACAGCTCTATATCCTGAGCCGTATCCTGAAACTGTTTTTGCAATTAACTTGATTAACATATTTTTCACACATATTTCTAGCACACTACCTCACTTAACTAATTTGATCACTTAATTGCTTCGGTAATTTTTGACCAAAACAGTTATAACCCGGAAATTTTCCGGGTAGGAAAATTTAATTTATATTAATCAAATTATTTATACTGTTTTCACTGAATTCAATAAAAATCGGATATGTGCGATTATATTAATCAAATTATATATATATATATTGTGTTACACAGGTTAAAAAACAGGCCAATCTATTCGGTTTGTCACATATAGCCTACTAATCTGTATTCACTTTCTTCTTTATTGAGAGTATATTACTGCATTAATATAGTAGTTTTAAATATATTAAAAATAAATAAAATAAAATAAAAATGGACAAAATAAGTGTTTGCAAGAAACCCCATTGCTAAACCCTCCAGACCGACATGTTCACACATTTAAGACAAACGTGATACAAATACTTTAATCCTATATATATTGAAGTTAGCAATAGTATATATACGATGCTTCATTGTTTAAAATATAAAAACCAAAAATATTTTCAATTAGCAATTACAGTTAACCTATGTTTAATTTGCATCCTAAATTCCTAATATATTGAGTTGTTGTGACTCATCCAATAAGAACTACATTAGGTTTAGATCCAGTATTCATGATTGGATTCCCTATTTCACAACCTTTACTGTATAAAACACCTATCTTTTGAAACCAGTAGAGCTAAAACAATCCAACTGATTATTAACAAAATTAAATAAAAGATCAGCATGCACAATACATCCAAACAAAATAAAAAACAACAAATGAATAATAGATGTATCAATAGGCACGATACATCGATACAAAATAAAAGATCAGCAGGTTCAGGTTCGAACAATTTTTATTACACAATGAAATGCAAGAAAAAATAAACCTGTTTCAGTTTCAGTAAAGCTCAAGCATGCTTCGAACTCCATGAGCATTTCGTCATCTCCCCTAATGTATAAGAGGTCCCTTAAGTTAACTACTCTGGTGTCATCTTTGGAGTACAAATGATCCAAAGCTTCTCCAATTTCAGAATCTGTTAACCCCCAACAAACTTTATAGGGATCAAAACCTCACGTGGGATTTACTCTATCATTCATCTCCATATATGCTTACAACAATTTGACACATGAACGCTGCAAAATAGGATCAAATAGAAAGTAGAAACACATAGCATCAATCCCTCATAGTAAAAAAAAAAAAAAAACATAAAAAGATAATTAAACAATAAAAAAGAAAAATTAGACCTGGATTTTTCTTTATCCTCGTCTAACTTCCATTTTCTTAAGTTAACAGCCAGTTTTTATGAACAGCGCGCCTAACTTGTTTTTAAACATGACCGGTAGCAATAACTTGTTTTTGCATATAACAGTGATGCATCATCGGTAAGTTTAGCATAATAAATCTATGGTAGTTTTCTCTTTTCGGGAGCTCAAATACGCAATGCACTGGGACTCACCTTCAAGCTGGTAGTATTTAATTCATTTGGCCCTACTTTAATATAGGATGCAGCTGCAGGACAATGGGTTTAAACAAAGATAGACGTATTTCATTCATTATACAATGGGACTTGCCTGCTTCGCCATGCTGGTAAATGATGTAGCTTTAAACAAAGATGGGTAATCAACAAAAAAATGTAAAATAAACAGCAAAAAGCTGCAAAACACCAGCAAAAACAACATAAAAACAGATAAAAACTAAAAAAATAACAAAAAAAGCATTTGTGGTTACTTTGACAATACATAACTTCTTGGTGATTATTAGGTAAACCACTATATATTCTGAACGATGGTCATATAGGGCTATTTATAAAACTGGATAAATACATACGGGTTGGACTGGGCTTGAAGCAAATAAAGAACAAATACATCCGTTGGGGTCATCACACCGGGTACGTATAGCATATCATCACTGTCTTCATCCAAAATACCCTGCAAATGAATTACACCATTACAAAAAAATACAAAATAAAAAAAAACTACAAATTAAACAGATCAAAATGCTTTCCTAACAACTTATTAATAAAAACCGAAATTAAAACACTAACCCACTCATCTCTAAACCTCATGTTACACAAATATCAATATCTATATGAACTGGGTTTTCTACCCTTTGGGTAATTTTGTCATACGTACACATTTTAAAACAATTTGTACAAGATACTCAAGCCATTTGAGAGGGGCTGGAATAGAATATTCATGAAACTTTTAAGACGCTTGAGGGGCTGTCTAGGGATTTCACCCTTATGGACTTTTATATCTTCCCCAATTGCTTTAATTTCCCTTCACCAACCATCTTAAATGCCGGAATCAACCCTGGTTGCTTCAGTTGCCCTTAACCCTAATTGATTCTAATCATTATGATGTTATAAAGGAGCTTTGTAACCGGCGTGGAGAGGAAGGTACTTTGACGGTGGTGCTTCAATTCATGTTCCATTCATGGTAGTGTTAGCTAAATGATCTGTAAATTTTTCATCTCGCTCCTCTTTGAATTTCGATTACTCTTTTTATTCAACTGTGTTCAATTAATTGACGATGGTGTGACCTTAAATCCTTAATTTAGGTTTTGATGGTGATTTTGTAGTTTGGGTTTTTAATTGTTGTGTATGATGTTGTATTTTTAGTTACTTTGATTTAGGCTTGAAGGCCACCGATGATATTTATTTTGTCCTTAATTTGATAGTGTTTATTAGCTTATGGTTGACTCTGGATTGAAGCTTAGACAATTTCATAGATCTATTGTTAGTATCGCTAGGTTTGTAATCCTTGCCTAAGTTGCTTTCTATTTCATAAGGGATTTGATGATATAGATAATCAATTTTAATGAATAGAATAATCACTTCAGATACCAGGTTAATCAGAGTTAGGGTTTCAAATTATTCAATTAAATAGTTTTCTTTTTCTATGGAAAGTTTTAATTTGTTTTAACTTCTTTGAGGCATATGGTTTTATGAACATGGATTCTTACTTGATTATAAAACTCTTATTTTAATTAGATTATCATATGTTGGCTGGTAGTTTGTCTGCTTCACGGTTTCGATTCCATCAAATTGCTCTGAGAGAACGTTTTACTTCGGATATTCAGAAGTTAGTTGATAAGTTGAAAATTTGTTTCTAGAACAACCACAAGGAAGCGTCGCCGACGACCGGAGATCAAATCCGTCATTTTTATTTATTTTTTGTTTTTTATATTCTGATTTGATTTAATTGATTTTGTGATTTATTAGATTTAGCCATGGGGTTTGTGGTTACAACTCTTAACTTTCATTGTAATTGGAATCTTGCTTGCTTTGGAAAACAAAAAGGCCCTTCTGTCAACCTGTATGCTTCCATTTTATTGTTTTTGCTTCATATTTAGTAATAGTTTTGTTGTTTTTGATAATTGATAGGACATCTTTTTGGTGCCATTTGTAGTGGAACTTGCAGCAGTAAGGTTTGTTCAAGAGGAAAATCTAAAGAACTCAAAAATAAGGTACAAATGACACCCACTTATGCCACATCAATTCAATTTTCCATTGTGTGAACAAATAAATCAAGAAAAGTACATTGAGATGTATCGTGAAGCTCAACCAAAGTTGCATACAATTAAGATTGATTGAATTTTTATGGAAGGTGATTTCTGGAACAAGAACGTTGTGGATAATTTGATGTCTTTAGAAGTGGTTTATATTTTTGTAGTATGATTTAGTGATGAAAACAGATCTCCAGTTCTTCTTTCACATGATTCAACACGTTTAAAACTGACATTTGTTTATACTTTTGTAACATGTATGCAGCCGCCCATGAAAATGCAACAATTTCTACAAGAACATCAATTTGGAAATTGGCCATTCCACCTTCAATACTTCATTATATCTTCAGGTATCACATGAAACTATCAGCTACTATTTTTTCATTTGCAAATTGCAATCTATTATCAGTTTATATTAAAAAAAAAGCACTAATTTTTTCATAATATATTGACCACAAATTTATGATCGCTGACAAAATTAAAAACAAATGTGAGAAAGGCCCCAAATTTATTCTTTTCAACAAATGATTTGAGGTTATATCTCTATCTCTTAGTCGAGCACTTATCACAGAGATGAGAGGGACTTCGAGGTATTAGTCTCGTTTCTCTCTCGTGAACCATCTCTTAAATGTATATGTTTTGGTATTGAGTAGAGTCTTCGATTAAGGTGTGCTTTTAAGTGAATTCAGTAATCAATTTGGTTCCGTTGTACAGTGCTACATCGTACCTTCAAGAACATCAGTTTTTCAGTGCATCCTTTTTAGTAGTTGACCCTTTATTTCCGTCCTTCTCTCCAATCAGCCAAACCTATTCTCCTCGCCACATCAGCATTCACATCTTCTGGATCTGTCTCCCACCATAACTAACCCTCACTTCCCCTTTTTAGAGAATACCAATAGTCTGCATTTAAGTGGGGCACTTCATGGATCCTGGGTACATAAAGCGTTAAATAAGATACAATTGCTTACATTTGCATGTACTAGCGTCGCTTCAGAACTACAACTCATAATGCTATTAATAACTCATTATTGTAGGTTCTGATGTGTATTCGGGAACCACCGACCACCATCTTTGATCTTCCACTAGAGCTATTAGCAAAGTTACCTTCCGGTCCATTTTAACAGCTCGCCGTTGCTCGGAAAATCACATCCATTGCTCTTTGCAGCTGTGTCTCTGCCCTATAATCGGAATCTTTCAATCTCCGGCAACAACTCGCCAACAAGGAGGCGGTTATCGGCTACCTGTACTCTTGACCACTTTGGGCGGCTGCTATATTTCCCAATTATTTAAGGTAGTCGCTATTTTTATATCATTTCTATTATGCTTTAGGAACAACATACATAGAGATTTATGTTGAGTGAAGTTATTGTATGAAAATCTTGATTTACAGTATGTTGTCATACCAACAACCTTTTAGTAAAGTTTGAATGCTAATTACTTATTTGACCCGCTAGAGATAAGCGATGATAATCCGAGACATATTTAGGTATTAATTAAAAAAAAATTACTAGAGCATCAATTGTTCCAGGTTCATTATTTCTATTCTTTTACTTGCTGTTTTGTATCTCAGGCTGCTTGGATGAAGATGTTGCTCGTATATACATTGCAGAATGGTATGTTTATATTTTGGTGGAAGTTTGAATGTTGATATACTGGTCATGTTTTATGATTCACTTTTTGTTTAGGTGCTTGCTTAGGATTAGAAAGGTAAAGTTTTTCACCTTAAAGAGCACTTTTGTTTGGGGTGTCTTGGGCGGGGAGAAAAAAACGTGTTTGTATGGGACTCGAAATAATAATCAATCCTTCTCTCTTGTTCCATTGTAAATATATAATAATAACAATATAGCGATTAATATTTTGATGCTAACATGTTCTTACTCGGATCTTTCAAAGTGTTTATTGATGTAAGTTGGTGATGGCCAATTGTTGGCATTGCTTACTAGGAATGGATAATACATGTACACGGTTTGCTAAGCATAAGTTACCAATTGATGCTTTGAAGGTTAGCATAGCCTTAATTTGCACCATGTTGTGTATGAATATGTGTTCATGCACATTCCTTATGTTTTTTTTTTAATTTGCCGGATATTTCTTAAATTATACCCGCTACAACGTGCGAGCATTCCCGCTTTGACTAAATCATTAAGTGACTAGGTAAAAAAAGACATTAAATCTTTAAGTAATTATTTGTAACCGAAATGTATAGCTTAACTCGTAGAAAGTGGAAAAAAATGACGGTGTACCATCTAACAAACTTAGACTACAACCACTCCAAAAAATGCCATTTAGTGGCACACGCTTTTAGTGTAATTTTGATTTTGTGCTACTAATTTAGGTTTAGTGGCACTTTGTGTATGCTATGTTTGCTTACTACACGTCATCTGGTGAGGGATGTATTATATAATTTTTATAACTTCGATTTTACTTTTAGTAAATTGACAAAAATATAGCATTTTAAAAAAATCTAACCGGGTTAGCAAGATTATGACCATTCATATATAAGTATACAAGTGAAAACATCATTTGTAATTTAAAGTATCTATTAAAAATGAGTGGTTTTAATCAGATTGTTGTACTATACTTTGCACAACTAAACAAATAAAGCTTTGCAACAACATAAAACTCTTACTATAATTATTAATAACTGATTTAACCAATTAAGAAACTTATGGGTTTGTTCATATAGCTTTCTAATAACATATTATAGTGGCTCTTTTTCAGTTATACGTATAAAATTGAACAAACAAATTGATTATGAAATCATTCGGGACACCCGCTGCAACGCGCGGGCATTCCCACTAGTCAATAATAATATATTACGAATGTAACGTACCAGAAAGGGAAGTGGGAGAAAGGAGACAAAATTAAGATTTGTTCCCCCATTTTTGTTCAAGCTTTCTCTCTCTTAAAGTTGCTAGCATCTTCGTTGAAGACCACATGCTTTATCCCTGGCTTTTTAAATCTTCGTTCAAGCTTTCGTTCGAACCCTACAAAATTGCCTGCAACGTATAACCTGCTTATCTCATTTTCCCTAATATCAAAATAATAAATGGGTTAAATATATGGAATTATTCCCTTGGTTTTTGTTAAAATTAAAAGGTTTATCATGTAAATTTGTCAACTATCTACAGAGTGCTGGTCATTTTATCTATTAGTTTCTTTGCAATCAGATTTGCTGTACATTGATTATCTGACTATTAAAACTTCACCAGCATAGGCATGCCCAAACACTAAATTCAACAGCCCATTTTACTCACTTTCAAAACACTCATCAAAACACCCACGTTTCGAAAAGCTGTAACTTTAAGTAATCATAAAGCTTTAGAAATTAAGTGAATGCATCACCATACCTTGCGCCAACCAAAGAAGCATCCATCAGGTTCAATTGATCCAAAGAAATCCATTTGTAAAACACACCCTTTTAGCTTGTCACCATACAAACATCTAGTTCAGTTGCGCAATTTAACATAAGCCTACTTAAAACAACTAATTTCACTGATGCGTATGATGAACTTGCCAAGAACAATGAGTTTGAAGTAAGCGATATAAATCTGCTTATCAACTTAAATTATTCAATTGTAAACTAATATCTATAACTTATACCAATTTCGTACCAGAAACAATAGTATTTGCTAAAACCCCTAAATTGATTCGAGAAATTCAACTTAAATCAAGCCTAATGAAACATAAATTGATGATACAAAATCGTTTTAAAGGATATAGAGAACCTTCCAAAATTTGATGATGAACTACTACTCTGTCTCGGCAACAATCACAAAGACCGTAATCACCACCGCGTAACATCATTTTCCACTTCTTCAACTGCAGCCATGTAATATTTTCATAAGTTCCTAAAAATGCACAAAGAGAGAGTTTTATGAAATTGACAAAATCATGAAGATAAAGCGTTTTATGAAATTGACAAAATCATGAAGAATTGTATGTACAAAGAGAGAGTTTAATGGCGGTTACCAAGAAGGCAGTGGTGGTGGCGCCGATGGTGGTTGAGGAGGAGGAGGATGATAAAGAAGGCTCGATAGAGCAGGGGTGGCGGTGTTGCATTCGGACATGTTGTGTTCAACCTTGGCAATTAGCATTTAAGAGGAAGATGGTGCGGAATTGGGAGGTGGTGTTTTTTGGATGTGGGAAGGTGATCTTGATTGTTTAAGTGATTGTCGTTTGGCATTGAACCATAATCGATTGATGGAGGTATATCAGTAATTACTGAACATTTTGATTATATGTTTGCAAGAACATTATATTTGACTTTATAAAGTCAAAATAATTGGTTTAAAATGGAAGTTTGTATGTTTTGTTTTGCAAGAATCCCTTTAAGAAAAAAAAACTCAAATAATTTTGTTTCATGGTAGCTTTAATAGCGGAAAAAGTGTATGTTAGAGGTAGACCAGGCTGTCCGTACGAATCAACCCATCTTCTTGAGTCTAAATGTCAAAAAAGTTTTTTTTTTTTTTGGAAAAATTCAGTATTAACAAAATGGTAGATGAAACGCTTGAGTGTAGTTGCAGTTTAACGATGTTTTTAAAAATGCATATACGTTTTTGTTTTCGTTTTGTTTTAAAATTTTTAAGCATCTTTAAGATTTGTAACGAGACATATATCGAAAAGATGTATTTCACTTTTAATGCCAAGTAAGTTAGCTATTAGCTTCTAACCCATTTGATTGAATCATGATTTCCTTCTTCTTTTGAAATAGTGATTTAAATCAACAGGTTATTGGAAGATCTCTTGATGGGCTTTCAACTGAATCCGGTTTTGATCTTCAAAAAGTTTTGGAACCTGGCACTTAAGGAATAGAATGAAAATAATGAATGCGTTGATTTTTTCAAGAAGTGACCCATTTGGAAAACTTACTTTGACCCGGTTTCCTTTTTTTCTTTATATGGGCAGACAAGGGACCTTTTTTTCTCTTATTTTTCAGGTGAAATGGCTGAACAAACAACTGAGCAAACTGTGGCCGTATGTAGCCGATGTAAATTTTCAGCCTTTGTTATTCCTCACCTATATGATTATTGTTGTTATAATTATTGTTACCTCATGTATTATTTGCAGGCTGCTACTATAATAATAAGAGAATCCGTCGAGCCAATATTGGAAGAATATCGTCCATCAGGAATATCATCTTTGAAGTTCAGCAAATTGTCGTTAGGAAGTGTTGCACCAAAGATTGAAGGTATTTTTAAATAATACATCCACAACTCTTTAATATAATTTTTAGCGTATATTTTGAATGTTCTTCCAATCTGCTTATGTGATTATTTGCGAGTGTAAGAAGTTGTTGTAAATAATCTCTGTATTTGACTAATAGTCGAAGTTGACTGATATGCGCAGGTATCCGAATTCAGAGCCAAAAGCAGGGTCAAATAACAATGGACATGGATTTCCGATGGGGTGGTGATCCAGGTATTGTTTTAGGAATCGAAGCAGGTGTTTCGTTACCTATACAGGTTACATTTGATTAAGCAATTATGACATTTTTTATTAATCATTTCTTATATTAAGATCATATTGTTTGTTGCAGCTGAAGGATTTTCAAGTTTTTACTATTATTCGTGTGATTTTTCAACTGTGTGAGGAAATACCTTGCATCTCTGCTGTTGTTGTGGCCTTACTTTCTCAGGTAATACATACACTAAACTATCATTCTGGGACTAAATTATACCCCTGATGCTTAAATCCAATGATTTGTATGTTTGTCATTAGGGTTTATATTGACATTATAAGTAGAAAATAAGATTGAACTGTTTGATTTGATCTTTGTTGTTGTTTCTCTTATTGGGTCTGTTTGTTTTGGTTATATATTCAAGTTCTCAAGTTGGGTTTGAAGATAACTAAGGTATGCGTTATATATGTGTATGGAGTTATGGACATATGCATGTGTTTGCATTGTTGTTTATAAATCTTTATTGTATTCTTTACTGCATTATTTGATAATATTAAGTTTGATACTGAAATTAAGTAAACTTGTGAAAGAAATTTGTTGTTTTGTAATTAGTTTAAAGTACCAAAGCAAGTTGATGTTTGTTTGTTGTCTACTAATGTGGTGGTGTATTTTAACTGATACCAAGGTTATGTTGGGTGTGTGCTGTAAATTCCCATTGGTAAGAGAAAGATTTTATAAAGGAATGTGGATATGATTGTTGAAGTTTAAGCAGAGAGAAAGAGATAAAGAAATATAAGGCATAGCGTGGTGGATGTCAGTGGTGGTGGTGTATTAAAAAGTCTCTTCATTTGTACCAGTGTCTCCTTGCTTACCCCGTTTTTGGGCATATAATAGCAATACCAAGGTACACAAATCTCATTTGGCTTCTGTTGATTAACAAGAAATCTTGAATCACCCTCTATTTCCATTTTTGGGCTTACTTTTGATTGTGTCTTGAAGGTGAACTAAGTTCCAGCTGTTCAAGGTGAATTTCATGAAACTTGGATCAAAACCGGATTTGTTTCAGTCCAATGGCGAAAATACTCGGTTAGTATGTCATCATTTTGTTGTGAACTTATGCAAATATGTTGTTTTACCACTTTGTTAAATGTGTTTTGAACTTTACCATTTTAATTTTTTTGTTCATGTTCAGATATGTTGCAACTGATCTGGCTGCTGATATGATTGTAAGCGTTGGAGACGTTAAATTTTACGTCCACAAGGTTTGCTACTTTCTAATATGTTAACAAATTACAAAACGTTCCTTTAATGGTCAAATGAAACATTACTTTCTGTTGTTTTTAGTTTCCGTTGCTGTCCAAGTGTGCCCGTTTGCAAAAACTGATTGTCGTTTTCAGAAATTGGAAATAATGAAGAAATCAAACTCAATATCCCTGGTGAGCCCACTGCATTCGAAATCTGTGCTAAGTTTTGCTACGGGATGACCGTCACACTCAATGCATACAACGTGGTCATTGCTCGATGTGCAGCCGAGTATTTAGAAATGTACGAATCTGTTCCATCATAACTAGCAAAGTGAAACAAACCATGATGTTCCTTTTTTAAAATGGCTAATTATGGTGCTAAGAATTATAACTAGCAAACTGAAAGAAATCATAATGTTTCAGTTTTGATTAAAAAGAAATCTTGAATCACCCTCTATTTCCATTTTTAGGCTTACTTTTGATTGTGTCTTGAAGGTGAACTAAGTTCCAGCTGTTCCAGATGAAGTTCATGAAACTTGGATCAAAACCGGATTTGTTTCAGTCCAATGGCGAAAATAGTCGGCCAGTATGTCATCATTTTCTTGTGAAAGCGTGTACCGGTAGGGATGGGCGTGGTACCGATATCGAAAATCGCCAACAGGTACCGGTACCAAAAATGTTTGGTACGGTACGAGACCGGTATTTGAAGGTAAAAATCGGTATTTTACCGGTATCGTACCGAACCAAAAGTATCGGTACCGAAAACTCCAAAAAGTGATGAGGTATGACTCGGTTTTCAATTATTCAAGGTCAAAAATGGGGGCAAAGTGAAACGATTTTTGATGTCAGCTTCTCGACGTCCTAGCCTTGGTGTGTCAACTGTAAGAACTCTAACAAATCCTTCTTTGGATTACCCATCTGCATATTCCGATTATATGAGCAAAATAACAAGGATCATGGGGATAACTGATGAGGTATGACTCAGTTTTCAGGTCTTCTTGATGTTTTTTTTAATTGTAAATAATGGCTCTTTATCATCTTGCATTTTGTAGGCTTTATGATTTGTCCTCAGCTCTAACCTGCTCATGAATTATATAAAAATCTACACCTGCAGCCTGCTCCTATACCATGGATGAATTCACATACACTGCACGAAGGAGTTCACACGAAATAAGGTATCGTAGCTTCTGGCTTTCACATGATTTTGGTTAATGAATTATGTTTTGGCATTAGCAGTCAAGTTGTAATTTATTTGATGTTAGTCTTGGTTTATAAAGATTTACGGGTTTTATGATTTTTCTGTCGGTTATCATTTGTTAATACAAACAGGTCAACCCAGCCAATACTGTTGAATTATGTAAATAATAGGCTTCATTTGTTCTCTGCAAATTGTTGGTGTGATTATGCATTCTATCTGTAGAAATAAGTTTATTTGATGATAATAAATTGGTTATTGTCATTTGTCTTCTTGTGTATTTCCAACATCCAATCATCCCTGCCTTCTTTTAATATGCTATATTCTCTTAATTAGGGTATTACATATGTCCTTTTTATATTCTTAACATAGTTTTTGTCAACTTTTTATAAATAATTTATGGTTTCTAATAACGGGATCAAAATAACCTTTTGGAAATGACTGAAGAATTTATGCAATAAGATTACATTATGAAATAACTTATTGATGCAATACGTGTTGACCCGAAATAGAGGTGGTTTGATGCTCCTTGATAGTTATCATGATAACACATTCTAATTAGAACATAGTAGATCTGTTTGATGTTCTAAGAAAAAAATAATAATTTGAACATTGTAAAATGAGTAAGCATTTTATGTCAACTATATATTGACAAAAATTTGAGTAAAGTGACCCCATGATTTGCACCTAATTTTGAAAATTCAGTGTGTTTTTGTATGAATTGAAGGAGAATTAACAAACGAAGATATATTGGTCGCTTCCTCTTATGAAGCATGCCAATGGCAGGTGAGTAAAAGTAACTTTTGCGGAAGTTCATCCTCTTTGGTCTGCTTCTTTTAAAGATATAAATTCACCCACTTGACTCTTGAGCCATTAAAGATAAATCGAAGTAAAATAACCCGGGTCAATCCACCTCTAATTAAATTGGTCAAATTTCCCTCTACAACTCATACTTTACAGTTTATGTAATAAGATTTTTTCGTGTTTTAATGAAATTAAAAGAATTAGTAGAAAAGAATATAATAAAGTTGACTAACATCAAAAAGATTTTAGTATCTTAAATCTTTTTACCAATTCAAGAAGCTTCTACGAGTTTAATCATGTTAACAGTTTAAGATTTCACTTTAGATCGATAATCATGTTAGTAAAACAAGAGCCGGAGAGTGGCTGTGTTGAATGACCAGTCACAAAATAGGCTCGGGTCGAAATATGTTACATATTTTTGCAACTAAAACAGTTCAAGTTGAGTTTATATGAAGCACTTTACCGAACCAACTTGATTTTTGGTACCGGTTTTTACATCAAATGTGGTGTATAAAGAAGTCTTTAATGACTTGTGATTTTTGCGTTACTTTTTTTTTTCATTTCATTGTAGTTTACTAATTTCATTAGTACTTGAACGTTTATTTCTGTCAAAGGATTATTTCAACAATTTTAAGTTATATATTTGTATGTTAGTCCACCCGCAAAATTCGCGGGTTCTTAAACTATTATAAGTGTATTACAAATTCAGCTAAATGATGTTTACAAATGTCTCATGGGATGACAACTTACTGCATATTAGGCAACTTATATGTATATTTTAGTGTATATAAATCAAAATTTAAGTTGATACACCATGAGTTTTCATATATTCAAGTGCAAAATATAGTGGTATGTTGTGATTTAGTTCCGATATGCTTCATCAATGCTTTATGTTACCTTTTCATTCTAAAGTTTTGTTTGGTGCTTTAATATTTGGTTCAGAAGGTATCTATCTAGCGACCCTTAGACGTAAAGCCTAACTTTGAAAAGGCCTAAAACAAAAATGATTACTTCGCTATAAAAATGTGCGTATGGTCTAAAGCATGTAAGTAAAGGTCTAAAGCATCTAAGTAAAGTGAGTGTACATACCCCACGAATCACTAATATAATTGTTGGTAAATAATTTATGCCATTTTAAAACTTTTGGTAAGTAGATCTCAATTACTTTGCTATAAAAATGTGGGTCCGGTCTAAGGCATTTTAGTAAAGTGAGTGTACATACCACGCGACTCACTTCTGTAATTGTTTGGAAATTATTTATGCCATTTTACAACTTATTTTTTAATTTAACCATATAAAACTTTGGGTTTGCGTCTAAAGTATGAACTTAATACGTTATCATAAATATAAGTTTTTCTTTCGGGTTTGGCTAAAGCATATAACTATCTTGCCGGCATATATACTCATGTGCTTGGATTTTTGGAGTTGGCTTTTCGTTTATCTTTTATTTTGAGCGAAGATATGGAAGAAGTTGAAGCTGCTAATAGAGCTGTTGCTGAAAGTTTCCATAAAATTTTCAGCATGTTGGTTAAACCACAAGATCAAACTCAGTACAAAAACTTGATGGTCCAAACAGGGGATGCACCGGTTAAGTTCAAGAAAATTGTAACTTTACATGATGTCGGTGTGGGTCATGCTAAGGTGAAATGGTCAGCTACTCTACCATTTTAACCATACTCCAAGACAACTCTACCACAATCATCTACCACCAGCTACCAAAACCCCTTCAACTTATGTTAGATTCGCACCAGAATATAACATAGTTTGTACTCTTGTAGCCATACAATCCTTTATATTCCTTTTGAAATGCTACTCTTTGAGATTTTAACCAACCTAAATGCTATATCAATTCATCGCTTCAAATGTGTATCCAGAGAATGGCGAGACGGGCTATCATCCTTTCATCTTGGTCTGAATCATTCTACATACGTAGAACATTATCTGGTAATATATTGAAAATTATATGGTAATTGTTACCATTGATAAATCACATTGTTTGCATATATTATTATATACGATTAACATTGAATCATATTATATATATCCCCACAAATTTTATAAAACAGACCATTATAATAAAATTAATAAAATATTAATATCCTTAAAAATAGAGCGACCCATGGGTACCACGGGTTATAACCTAGTATAGATATAGATATGTAGATACGTACATCAATTAAAAGGAGTACCACAACTCAATAGTCAATACTTTTGAGAAAGTTTTGAGGCATCCCCTCCGATCACTTGGTGAGCAAGAGTTCAAGGAAGAATCATATGTACGTATTTCCCTTGTCTTTATTTGCTTTTTTGGAAAATAAAATAAAAATACTTCCATCCTTTCTCAGAGTTAATTGCCCGGATGGTCCCTGGAGTTTCACGTTTTTTCACGTTTAGTCCCCACCTTTTGAAAATAGCAGGTATGCTCCCTATGGTTTGTCATTTTGTTACTCGGATAGTCCCCTGACATTTACTCTGGGGACTATCCGAGTAACAAAATGACAAACCATAGGGAGCATACCTGCTATTTCCAAACTAACTGACATCTACGCAGGGGACTATCCGAGTAACAAAATAACAAACCATAGGGAGCATACCTGCTATTTCCAAACTAACTGACATCTACGCAGGGGACTATCCGAGTAACAAAATAACAAACCATAGGGAGCATACCTGCTATTTTTAAAAGGTGAGGACTAAACGTGAAAAAACATGAAACCACATGAACCATCCGGACAATTAACTCTCCTTTCACATGAATAAAGTGGTGGCCGCCTTCTTTTTATAAAAAAATAATACAATAATAACATTTGGTTGTATAATTTATTATTCAGTTTAACATTTTAAACCAAAATACTAGTTTTATCAAGTCTGTAACTAATATATTAAACTAACTGATAATCAAGTTTTAAATGTTTATAATATATAAAAAAATTAATTAACCTTAGCATATTTGAAATCTTCGGGACTAATACTTAGTTTTATTGTATTAGAATAGAAAATAAATAATTTAGTGATTAAATCTTAATATAGAAAATAACACTTAGTTATATCATGAGCAATTGAGAAAATTTATTAGTAAGAATGTTCTTAATATTACGTGAATATGTAAACACGAATTTAAGAATATTTATTAGATGCCTAGATGGTCTAAGAAATAATTTTTAATGTTCATATTTTAATCCATCAAAAAAGACCGAAACTTTCTATTGGCTTGGATTGACTAGAATGCCCAGGTCAGCTCGGAAATTTTTTTTTCCGATTAAATTGCTGTACTAAAAACGCATCAGAAAAATTAATTTTCCAGAAATTTGCTCATTTCGAAGACAGTAATTCGTAGACAATTCAGACAGTTCACAGGCAATTCACAAACAGTTCAGAAACAGTTTTATGTGTCCATTGCGTTTTAGAAATAAGAGAGTTTTATGTTTTTTCTGGCTATTGCGTTTTAGAAAAAACACATTTTTAAGTATCTTTAGTCATTGCGTTTTAGGTAAAACACATTTTTGAAGTGTTTTTAGTCATTGCGTTGTAGGTAAAACACATTTTTAGGTGTTTTCAGTCCATTGCGTTTTACAGAGAACACTTTCTTTTGTTTTTTTAGGTCATTGCGTTTTAGAAATGAGACATTTTTAAGTGTTTTCTGGCTATTGCGTTTTACAAATAAAACATTTTTTTGTGTTTTCTGGCCATTGTTTTTACAAATAAGACATTTCTTTGTGTTTTTTGTGCATTGCGTTTTAGGTAAAACACTTTTTTATGTGTTTTCAGTCCATTGCGTTTTAGAAATAAGACATTTTTTTGTGTTTTCTGGCCATTGCATTTTACAAATAAGTCATTTCTTTGTGTTTTTGGTGCATTGCGTTTTAGAAAAATGTCATTTTTTATGTTTTTTTTTTCATTGCGTTTTACGTAACTGGTGGTTTTTCTATTGCGTTTTACACAACTGGGTTTAAATTTTTTTTTTAAATATAGCAATAGTATACTCGTTTTAAAGATAAAAAAAACAAAAAAACGCTCGTTTTTTTGGTGCAATTTTTATAAAAAAATAATGTCGTATGAAAGAGTTATTAACGTTTAAAAAATGGGGGGGAATTGGAGGAGAGAGAAACTATTGGCTTGGATTGACTAGAATGCCCAGGTCAGCTCAGAAATTTTTTTTTCGATTAAATTGCTGTACTAAAAACGCATCAGAAAAATTAATTTTCCAGAAATTGGCTCATTTCGAAGACAGTAATTCGTAGACAATTCAGACAGTTCACAGACAATTCACAAACAGTTCAGAAACAGTTTTATGTGTCCATTGCGTTTTAGAAATAAGAGAGTTTTATGTGTTTTCTGGCTATTGCGTTTTAGAAAAAACACATTTTTAAGTATCTTTAGTCATTGCGTTTTAGGTAAAACACATTTTTGAAGTGTTTTTAGTCATTGCGTTGTAGGTAAAACACATTTTTAGGTGTTTTCAGTCCATTGCGTTTTACAGAGAACACTTTCTTTTGTTTTTTTAGGTCATTGCGTTTTAGAAATGAGACATTGAAGAAACACTGAACTAATTATGCGACTAATCAGTTTGGTTTATGTTTCTACCATGATGGTTAATCTTCTTTATGGATTCCTGAGCTCCTTAATGACTGGGGTTATCTGCAAAACAGAACACCGTTACTCGTTAAGAGGGGAATGTGGGGGTTTCCCTCTTAACCGGGCTCCGGCGTGAGAATAAGCGACTGCTTTGGGGAGATAATTAAGTATTAAGTGAGAGAGTAGAGGGAATGGAATCTTTAACCTGTGAAGTGAGGTCTCTATTTATAGCCGGAGAGGTGTAAGAGGATATGGGCTGATGGGCCTTGGGCCGGAAGGCGACAACATAGAGGATATGCTCCTTGTCTCACTGGTGTCGACCGTTAGTGGCTTCTAGGAGCTCTCTGGAGCTGGCGCAACGTGATTGGAGCCACGTGTCACTGTTGTCGGCCTGGCCGCCCTTCTGCCATCAGCAGGTAAGTGGAGATCGTGGGGCAGTTGTCTCTGTCCTATGATTGGTGCCATGTAGGCGTCCTTAAGTACTTTTTGTCGCCTGCATGTCAGATGATCGTGGAGCACGATTGAGCAGAGCCAGAGGGACGTTGATTGGCTCTTTTCTTCTGCCACTCGTACCTTGTGTACTATCTGGAGCAGCCTTGCGCTGCTTCCCTGCACGAGTCTTGATGGGCACGTTAACTAACTCGCGCGGGGTTTAGGTGACTGAGTATTCTTTTCTGCATGCTAAGTGTTGTTATTGGAGCTTCTTATTGTCTAGGTCTCGCGCGACGTAAAATAGAATATGGTGCAACTCGTGCGAGGTTAATGATAGGAAGCCTTTTTAATAAGGAGTATGGTCCCGCGCGCAGCCTTTACGGAGGTTTGCGCGACTTTTTTGGGACCATACCCTTCAAGTCCCCCCAGTCCAGTGCTGCACCATGCGCAAGGCAAGTGGTTGGAGCTCTGGACTTAAAAGTTGTGGAAAATGTTTCTTTGGCTTTGGAAGACGGGGCGCGTGTAACCTTTTATTGGTTACAACGGCGCGACTACCGGATTTGTTCCAGGTGGGTTATTGCCCTTCTGTTTAGGCGCGCAGGGTTATTAAGGAATTGTTAACACTGCGCGGCCTTAGTTGCTTCTGCATGAAGTTTGTTGTAATTTATGGCGGGAAAAACTTCGAAATTTGAACTCTGACAGGTTGGTAAAGAAAGTCGTAGTTGGTGACGTTTGAGTTGACCTCTGACGGTTGTCATCAACTTGTCCCTGACGAATCGTATTTTCGTCAGAGAGTGAGGCCCACGCGCGCGTGGTAACCGTCACTCCGGGAAACACGCCTTACGTGGCGTTCTCTGATTGGCCTCGCTCGCGGCGATTTCGGCACGGTTACCCATCGCATTAAATGCGATGGGTATATATATCCGAAGAGACGTGGGGGGTTATCACTTTTCTCTTCTACTATTCCTTTATTTCCTCTCGAATTTCTTTGGATCTTCAAAGTTTGAAGAAGACGGTTGCAGAATCTTCACATCCTTGAAGAACATCGTAGCAGTTCTTTAAGTCTGTTTGCAGAATATTCAAGACTTCTTTGTTGATTTATCAATGGCTGAAGAACACCATGAAGACAATCCCGGAGAGGAAGGCCCTGTTCCGGTTCTCCGGTGGGATTTAGGGTTGTTTGAACAAATAGTACGTGGTTTCCGGTTTCCACCGTAATGGGATGCTAGGTACCCCGGACAAAACCAGACGGCCGCCGATGCACCGCCGGGTTATATAACGTTGTTTGAAGATTTCTTCCATCAAGGCAACTTCCGGTTGCCGGCAACGAACTTTTTGGCCCATATTCTCCAGTTCTATGGGTTTCATATATCTCAGATGAGTCCACCAGGGATGGTGAGAGTTCGACACTTCGAGTTTTTATGTCGATCTCATGATATCGAGCCGACTGTGGAGAAATTCCGGGCTTTTTACCAGCTTCAAAGAAATATGGGTTTCTATTCTTTCGCCAGTCGTGGCGCCGCAAAGAAGATATTGCTGAACCCCCCCAAGAGTTTCCATGACTGGAAACCAAAGTTTTTCTATATCCGGGAGGAGGTAATCCCGATCGCCATGACCTTCCGTGCCTGGTCGAAACCGATTGTGAAAGAGGATCTGGCGATTCCAAAAAATGAGGCTTGGTATAAGCTGCTTACTTCCACTCCAAACCGAGTGTTTGGTGAAAATGTCCTTGTCGCGGCGCGGATGAGTGATCAATGGCCGCCTGAGAGCGAAGACGTCCATGTATTAAAGTTCCAGGATAAAGGTTAGCTATTTCGTTTGTTTTGTTGATTTCTGTTTCTCAACTGTGTTTATTTATACAATTTGTCTTGTAGAGGCGCGCCTGTACCAAGCTGCATTCTCCACCTTTGGTGGGTCTATGAGCGTGCGCCCGCTCCGGGCTGGGGAGGAGTATTGGTATGAACAAATTAAGGGTAATTTCATGTACCCTATGGCTGATGCATTTGTCGCGCCGCCTACCGCAACCGAAGGTGCGCATATACCTAACCCTCGTCCCTTGCGCTCTGTCACTTCTGCTGGGAAAGACCTTGTCTATCTTTCCAGCGAAGAGTCTGTGGGATCCTCAACCGGGGAGTTAAGTTCCTGGTCTACCATCTTTGCAGATGTGTTGCGCGATTTAGGCATCGACCTTGAAGAGAAGAAAAAAGCAACCAGGAAGAAGAAGGTGATAAACCTGGAGCCTGAAGAGGCAAGTAAGAAAGGTGGGAGTAGCCGCACAGCTGCTGGTGGTGCTGATAAAGGTACTCTTCGGCTTCGTCAGAGTGACTTCAAAGATTACGTGATAATTAGTGACTCACTTGAAGGCTTGTCGCGCGCAGGCAAGAAGAAAACTGGAGCAGGTGGTTCAAGAAGTGAAGGTAGCGCGGGTTCTCGCAACCCGGATGCTGGTGCTACTCCTTCCTCTGTTGCGCATGAGGAGGCGGAAGAAGAAGAAGAGGAGGCTGCTGAAAAGTTGATCAGCAGAAAAAGAGTTAGAAGCGAGACCACAGCTGGTGTGTCAGCTGCGCCCGGAGCTGGTGAGGTTCCCTTGATTGGGAAAAGGAGCAACTTGCGCTCGCTTTACAAAGTTTCTCCGGGTTAGTTCTTAAGTTACGCTATTCTGTTACCTCCGCTCTTTTTAACACTTGGTTTTTTGCAGAACTTAAAAAGAAGACCCCTGAGAAGGGTGTGGTGTTTGTAGATCCCCTGGAGCCGGCGCACAAGAGGCCTAAGGTTACTGTTAAACCTTTTAAAACGGTGGAGTCTGAGAAGGCAAAGCCTGTTGAGGTCGAGAAGGAGAATCCTGCTGCGACGGAGAAACGCGTGTCTGAGGAAGACAAGAGGAAAACTGATGAAGAGCGTAAGAAAATTAATGAAGACAAACGGAAGAAGGCTGAGGAAGAGAAGAGAAGATTAGCTGAGCAGGAGAAGAAGAGGCTAGCTGAGCAGGAGAAGGGAAAGAAGGTTGATGAAAGAGAGAAGGAGAAATCCGCTGCTGACACGTCTGTTGGGATTTCTACTGGAAAAGGCGCGGTTTCCGGTTCGGCGGCTGGTCAGGGTGGTGTAAAACATGGCGCGCCGCCGCGCTCTCCGATAGGCCCCCGGGATACTGTGGGGGATATTTATTACAAGTCTTACATGGAAGAGAGCCGTGGTGACGCTCCGCATCATCCGCCATGGGGCTTAAAGCAAAAAGATACCTTCCAAGAATTCACGCCTTGTATCGATTGGTTGCTGAATTCGATTCCTCCATGTGAGGTTGATCGCCAACGAGCGCGCACCCACAGCGGGTTATATCATGCTTATGTTGTTAGCGAGGCCAACACCCGCGCTGCTAACCAGGAGATTGTACGCGAGTGGCGAACACTGGTTAGGGAGAGGGATGATTGGGAGAAATACCACGATCGGATTTTAAGGCGTGCCACTGAGTTGGAAAAATCTAGAACTGCTTTTGACGAAGAAAGAGCGAAATTCGAGGCTGACCGGAAATCCGAAGAGTGGGGGCGCGAGGGCCTTAGAAGCAAGCTTCAAGCTGCTGAACAGCAGTTGGCTAAGGAGAAAGCCGAGTTCAAGCGCATATGCGAGAAAGATAATCAGCGCGCGTCCGCGGCTCGTAACAAGATTGTCGACCTTGAAGCCAAGGTTATTGAGCTAACAGCGAGGGTGGAGGATGCGCAAGCCGCGCAAGCTGCTAAAGAGCAGGCTGAGGTTCGAGAAACTTGTTGTTCCGTTTAAGACTTTTGTTTAACAGGTTAACTGAGACTTTTATCCCTTACAGGTCGAACTGGCTGAGGTAAAGGCACAATTATCTGGCAAAGACAAGGATTTGACCGCTAAGGACGTCGAGATCGCTGAGCTGAAGCGCCGTTTGCGAGAGCAAATTGAAAAAAGCGAGTCCTTGGAGATCGATCTCGAAGCTGAGAAGGTTAAAGCTGTCACTGCTGAAGAGGCCAAACAAAAAGCTGAGGAGGCGCGAGACATTAGCACCACTGCTCTTAATGTAGCACAAAACAACTACTCCGAAGCTCAAGGTATCGTGGATACTTTGGTCTCTGAAGCCGAGTGGTTGCGCGGTCGCGGAATGGTGTTGGTATGATTCTACTTGACTTTGTTTTGATTTATTGAAACCTGTCGGCTTATGTATTGCGTTTGTTGTAGATGGCCAACTCCATCCTAAATGCTGGAGAATTGGATAAGGCTGTTGCGGCCGTTATAGATGCTTCCCTCGCAGTTGGTCACCGTAAAGGCTATCTTGAATGTGCGCAACATGCTGCAGTTATGCTTGGACAGGAGTTCGACATTAGTCATTGCTCAGTGACTGATGAAGCTGAGGCTGAGCTATCGCGTGCTGAAAATGCTTATGATCACCTATCGCTGCCTGTGATGGACTTGGTCGCGAAGGCTCTAGAGCATGATGACTGGTGTCAGCGCCTTAAAGCCATTCTCGACCCACCGATAACTGTTGAGTTATCAGATGGAGAGGAGCCGGCTGGTGATGATGGTGGAAACGATGGTGATGACGGTAAGCCTGATGACGATGATGGTGATGAAGGCGATAAGCATGATGGCAGTGGGAATGATGAATTTGAGTAGGCTTGTCAACAGGCTGTGCCTTGTAATGTTTGTTTATGCTTTGAATGTAAGTTCTTGCGCGGTCGCGCTAGTTTTAAATGGTATGAACGTTATCTGTTGTCTATATAACTGCTGCGCGGTTGCGCTTGTTTTAAATATGATGCTTGTTTATCCTTTCCCATTACAATTATTGCACTGTTGTTAGAATCTTTGGTTAAGTTAGCGCGAATGAATGTAAGCTCTTGTGTGTGTAACTGGAGTGTTTTCGTGCTAATCAAAAGTTTAACATGCATTTGTAACGAAAGGAGTCAGCGTAAAAGAAAACATGTCGTATGCTTTCATTGACTTGGAAACAGGCGCTTAGGCCAATCATACATTGCTTGTAACGTAAAAGGCGTGTAGCCAACATAGGAAAGTAAAAGGCGCATGGCCAACATTAGTGGATAAGGGCGCAGGGCCTAGAATAGTCACATATAGCATTTGCGCAGTTGTTGCGCATTCCACGTGCGCGGGATGATGTGTCTATCCAGGGTGCGCAATTTGTAAGCCCCTTTTCCTAGCACTTCGTGAACCAAGTATGGGCCTTCCCATTTGGGTGCTAGTTTTCCTGGGCGTTCAGCATTTGAAGCTTCGTTGTCTCGGAAGACGTATTCTCCTGGAGTGAAGGTACAGATGCGGACTCTTGTGTTGTAGTACCTTTCCAGTTGTGTCTTGTACTTGGCTTCTTTAATTCGCGCAATTTCGCGCCTTTCTTCTAGTAAATCCAAGTCGAGACGACGCTCTGCCTCGTTGTCGATGGCATTGACTGCTGTCAATCGCGGAGAGGGCAGGCCTACTTCTGCCGGGATAACCGCTTCTGAGCCATAGACTAGGCTAAAAGGGGTCTCACCGGTACTCGTCTTCGGCATGGTTCGGTGAGCCCACAAGATACTCGGGAGCTCATCCACCCAGCCTCTTCGCTTTGTGCCCAGTCGGGCCTTTATCCCATCGACGATACACTTGTTCACACTTTCAACCTGCCCGTTCCCTTGAGGGTGCGCAACGGAGGAGAAAGTGTGTTCGATTTTCATTTCTTTCATCCACTTCTGGAGGTCCTCAGACGCAAAGTTGGTGCCGTTGTCAGTTACAATCTTGAGTGGTAGACCAAATCTGCAGATGATGTGTTCCCAAATGAACTTGCGCACCATCATAGCTATAGTTGAAGCGAGAGCTTTGGCCTCCACCCATTTCGTGAAGTAATCGACGGCCACTATTATAAATTTGACGGCGCCAGGAGCCTCTGGGAAGGGTCCCACCATATCAATTCCCCACTGCTGAAAAGGCCAAGCAGTGGATACGGGGATAAGATCGTTCTTAGGGCGCAGGGTTTTTGGAGAGTGTCGCTGACAGGAGTCGCACTTGCGCAGCTCCTTCAGGGCATCGACATGCATCCCTGGTCAGTAATATCCGGCGTTCATAATCTTCGCGACAACCATGCGTGGCCCTGCATGGATGCCGCAGATCCCTTCGTGGATCTCCCTGATCAAGTAATTCGCATCTTGGGGGTCCACACAGCGCGGCAGTGGTCCCAAGAAGGACTTGCGGTATAAGATTCCACCATTTATTTCGTACTGCAGAGCCTTGTTTTGAATCTTCCTTGCCTCTGCTTTGCTCTCAGGGAGAATTCCTTCTTGCAAGTATTGAATGATAGGGGTCATCCAGGATGGCTGCCCTATCTCGATCACGTTGACTTGTCGTAGCAGAACTGATGGATTCTTGAGTACTTCAATCCTTACATCTTTGGCGAGATGTTGAAAGGAGGTTGAAGCAAGCTTGCTCAAGGCGTCTGCTGGTTTGTTTTCCGAACGGTTGATGTGCACTACCTTGTAAGACTTGAATTTTTGGAGTAACTCTTTCGCCTGCTCTAAGTATAAGGCCATAACTTCGCCCCTTGCATCATAGATTCCGTTGATTTGACTGGCGATTAGAAGTGAATCAACATGCGCTTGAAGATCTTTAGCTCCCATTTTTATGGCGAGGCGTAAGCCTGCCAGAAATGCCTCGTACTCCGCCTCGTTGTTTGTGTTTTTAAAATCCAACTTGATGGCGTAAGTAAATTCATGATTCTCGGGGCTTACAGGGCGCAATCCAGCTCCCGCGCCATCCTCGTTTGAGGCCCCATCGGTATAAAGCATCCAAGTCTCATTTGTCGTGTCTTTTTCGGGAGTCTCCATCAGCTCACAATCTTTGATTTTATCAACTGGTACTTCTGTGATGAAGTCAGCTAGGACTTGGCCTTTGATGGCTGGGCGCGGCCTGTACAAAATGTTGTGGCCCTCCAGCTCGATGGCCCATTTTGCTAACCGCCCGGATGTTTCTGGTTTTTGCAATATCGTGCCGATGTGGAAATTTGTAAGTACGGTGATCACATGCCCTGTAAAATATCTGCGCAGCCTTTGGGAGGCGTGTAGCAGCGCAAGCACCAATTTTTCCATTGTTGAATATCTCGTTTCCGGGTCAGTGAGTACCCTGCTGACGTAATAAATTGGAGTTTGGACTCCATTTCTCTCCACCAGTAATACCGACCCTACTGCCTTATCTGAAGAAGATAAGTACAGTACGAGTGGCTCTTTTTCAAACGGTGCAGTCAGGGTAGGGAGCTCGATCAAACATTCTTTCATTTGCTGAATAGCCTTCTCTGCTTCAGGGGTCCATTTGAACTCTTGCTTTTTTACACAGTTGCGCAGGGTGCTGATAAAAGGGTATGACTTTGCGGCGTGATTTGACAGGAAACGGTTAAGCGCGGCTAGGCGGCCGGCCAACCGTTGCATCTCTTTGATTGTTCGTGGCGACGGAATTCGCTCTATTGCCTGGACTTTCTCCGGATTCACTTTAAAGCCTCCGTTTATGACTATGAAGCCTAAGAACTTCCCTTCTTCCATGCCAAACGAACACTTGGTTGGATTCAGTTTCATATTCACACTGCGCAATGAGTTGAATGTCTTTTCGATGTCCTTCAACATTTGGTCCTCTTCAGGACTTTTGACCACCAGATCATCAATGTAGACCTTAATGTGCTTCCCGATGTCTCCCGCGAAGGTCTTATCCATCAGGCGCTGGTACGTGGCGCCAGCGTTTTTGAGGCCGAATGGCATCTTTGTATAGCAAAAAATCCCAAGATCAGTACGAAAAGCTGTCTTGTCTTCATCCTCGAGCTTCATTTGAACTTGATGGTACCCCTTGTAGCAATCCAAGAAGCATTTCCATCTGTATGGTGCGAGAGAGTCTATCTTTTTGTCGATCTTAGGCAAAGAGTAGCAATCTTTAGGGCATGCCTTGTTGAGATCGGTATAGTCAACACACATTCGCCATCCTCCACTAGACTTCTCTACCATCACGGGGTTCGCAACCCAACTTTGATAACGTACTTCTCGCAGGATGCCGGCTTTAAGTAACTCGCATACTTGCTCATTCATTGCTTTCGTTTTGTCTGCCCCTAAGCTGCGCCTTCTTTGGACTTTCGGTTCAACAGAGGGGTAGGTGTTTAAACAGTGTTCGGTAATGTCGCACGGGACTCCGGTCATGTCAGCCGGGGTCCAGGCGAAGATGTCCATGTTCTTGAACAGGAGCTGCTTGAGACGAGTTCTGATGTTTGGTGAGATTGCGTGCCCTATCGTCACCGTTTGCTCTGGGTACTTGCGATTTAAAACCCATTTTTCGGGCTCGGTTGTTGAAACCTTCGCCGCTTTTGTCGGGCGCATCTCTTCTGTTGACATTACCTTTTTCTTTGCATAAACGATTGCCACCCCCGTCTTGGTTGGGAAACTAATCGCTGAGTGGGGGGTGGAAGTTATCATGTTCAGCTCACCTTGCGTCTCTCTCCCGATCAGCACATCATGTCTTGACTTCACAGGCATCACCATGAAGTTAACATTCGTTGTTCTTGAATGCTTCCCGTCAGAGAGTGTGACGGGGAAGCTGATCTGGCCTAGCGGGAAGACCATTTCATTGCAGAATCCAGACAGTGGATAATCAACTGGTTCAAGTCTCGCTTTGTCTTCATCGTCGAACTGGTTAAAGCATTGCTCATAGATGATGTCTGTTGTACTCCCCGGGTCAATGAAGACGTATTCAGTTTCATAATGGCCGATGATACCGGTGATGACGATGGGTCGTGTGGCTCGAGGACCCCCGCGCACCACCGGGAAAATGACCTGCTGCTCTTGCCATGAAGGCTCATAAGGTCTCTTGCCTTTTTCTCTCGCGCTATACCTTGGTCCGTTGACCATGTGGGTCTCTAAGCGTCGGACTTTCTTGTGATTTCCCTCATCGTGGCGATGGAGCTGTCGAGTTTCTTTGCGCACGTTTTTCACCAAGTGGCTCAGCTTTCCACTCTTTAGCGCTCTCTCGATCTCTTGGCGTAAGCTGTAACAATCATCAGTTAAGTGGCATGTATCCTTGTGGAAATCACAATACAGGTTGGAGTCCTGCCCCTTTTTGTTCGTCATTGGCCTTGGCGTCTTGAAATCATGATTTTCCGTCATCAGCACCTCTTTCGGTGTTTTTATGAGCGGAGTCCAATGCTTTTCTCGATTATCATCTCTGACTGCCTTTCGATAGCCGATGCGGTCAATAGTATCTCGCGCGTCTTCTTTGTAGCGGGACCGTTCTTCATAACGAGGTCGTTCACTATAACCGCTGGAGTGATTGGCCTTCCACCCAGGGTTTTTGCCTTTGTGTCGTCTGTTGTCGTCGCGCGAGTGACCCCCTTTAGAAAATTGATCTTCAGAACGATCATTGTTGTTTCTGGCGAGTGGCTCTTCAGTTTGCGCGACTATCTTCGCGGCTTCCATGAGCTTATCCCATTCCTTGGGCATTCCATCTTTCCCGGTGATGGTTCTAATTAGGCTATCACAGCGGATGGCCTTCTTGAAATGGCAGCGCATGAGTTGTTCGCTTACGCCACCGATTTCCAGACACTCTTTGTTAAAGCGAGTGATAAAATCTTCTAAACCCTCGTTATCTCTGTGCCAGATATCCTCAACCTCGGCTGTGTCGCGCTGGTATCGTCTTTGTTGACTGAAGTGACTCAAAAACTGAGTCCTGAAATCCACCCATGATTTTATCTTTCCCGAAGGAAGGCTGTCGAACCAGGCGCGAGCAGCCCCCGTAAGCGTTTGGATAAAGAGATGGCACCACATGGGCATATTCCATCCTCCCATGCAGCCCACGCTTGTGAAAACTCTGACGTGATCATCGGGATCAGTCAATCCGTTAAACTTTCCGACAGTCGGAGGTAACTTCTCTCTTTTGAGCGGCGCCAGTGCGATCTTTGGAATGAACTTTGAATGTTCTACAGCTTCCTCTGGTCGATAGGCGAGGCGAAAGTCACGCTCTGCCTCTTCGGTATACCCAACGTGCTGCCTTGGTTTGTAGTACTCGTGATTTCTTTGTAAACGATTGAAGACCGAAGATTCTTCATCGTTCTCCCAAGTTGGATCATTTGGGTCAGTGTCTTCCCATTCATCGTTCATGTGGCGCGGCGTGAGCCGGCTATGAACTGGGCCTCTTTGGAGATTTGACGGATCGTCATAGTAGCTTTCTGTTTCTCCCCGTGTATCGCGCGTGTCCTGCACGCTTAATCTTCGGGTAGGGGGAGGTCTGTTGGCTCTTCCTTGGATATTTTGCGGTGGTGGCATCTGGCGTGGCCCGTGACTGGGGCCGGTTGGTGTAACCAAGGACGGTTCTGCCGTTAAGACTGCTTGTTGCGCGCTCAAGGATTGATACGCCGCGTTAATGGTGGCGAGTTGCTTGGCGTACCATGAGGCTGGGGTTTCGCCCTCTGGTAGCCCTAGTAGCGCCGAGATATTCTGAGGTGGAGCTGGGTTCGAAGGTCCAGCACCGTTGTTTCCTGGGGTAGTTTGAGTGATGCGGGTGAAGCTCCCACGCGGACCCCCAGTGTTGCCTATCTCGATTTCGCCGATTTCTTCAACGTGCTGGGGTTGGATGTTTTGATTATCCACCCCCAACGCTGCATCAGGGTTTGCTCCAAGACCAACAAATTCAGGAATGATTCTTGACCAGCCATGATCGAAGGAAGAAAACAACGAAGACTCAGAAAAAAGAAGATGAAAGTGGTTTGTATAGAAAAAACCGGTGGGCGCCAATGAAGAAACACTGAACTAATTATGCGACTAATCAGTTTGGTTTATGTTTCTACCATGATGGTTAATCTTCTTTATGGATTCCTGAGCTCCTTAATGACTGGGGTTATCTGCAAAACAGAACACCGTTACTCGTTAAGAGGGGAATGTGGGGGTTTCCCTCTTAACCGGGCTCCGGCGTGAGAATAAGTGACTGCTTTGGGGAGATAATTAAGTATTAAGTGAGAGAGTAGAGGGAATGGAATCTTTAACCTGTGAAGTGAGGTCTCTATTTATAGCCGGAGAGGTGTAAGAGGATATGGGCTGATGGGCCTTGGGCCGGAAGGCGACAACATAGAGGATATGCTCCTTGTCTCACTGGTGTCGACCGTTAGTGGCTTCTAGGAGCTCTCTGGAGCTGGCGCAACGTGATTGGAGCCAGGTGTCACTGTTGTCGGCCTGGCCGCCCTTCTGCCATCAGCAGGTAAGTGGAGATCGTGGGGCAGTTGTCTCTGTCCTATGATTGGTGCCATGTAGGCGTCCTTAAGTACTTTTAGTCATTGCGTTTTAGGTAAAACACATTTTTAGGTGTTTTCAGTCCATTGCGTTTTACAGAGAACACTTTCTTTTCTTTTTTTAGGTCATTGCGTTTTAGAAATGAGACATTTTTAAGTGTTTTCTGGCCATTGCGTTTTACAAATAAAACATTTCTTTGTGTTTTCTGGCCATTGTTTTTACAAATAAGACATTTCTTTGTGTTTTTTGTGCATTGCGTTTTAGGTAAAACACTTTTTTATGTGTTTTCAGTCCATTGCGTTTTAGAAATAAGACATTTCTTTGTGTTTTCTGGCCATTGCATTTTACAAATAAGTCATTTCTTTGTGTTTTTTGTGCATTACGTTTTAGAAAAATGTCATTTTTTATGTTTTTTTTCATTGCGTTTTACGTAACTGGTGGTTTTTCTATTGCGTTTTACACAACTGGGTTTAATTTTTTTTTTTAAATATAGCAATAGTATACTCGTTTTAAAGATAAAAAAACGCTCGTTTTTTTGGTGCAATTTTTATAAAAAAATAATGTCGTATGAAAGAGTTATTAACGTTTAAAAAATGGGGGGGAATTGGAGGAGAGAGAAACTATTGGCTTGGATTGACTAGAATGCCCTTGAACAAACTCACGCGTCTCTTTTCTTCCTTTCAATTTCCCTGATTTAATCTTAGCCCTTGATTAACTTAATGGATGGTCAAGATCACTTCCTAGCCTTTCTAGCCAAATAAACTTCCTATTGTATCTCCACTCATATCATTAATTTATTATTAACATGTACACAACACAACATTCCCATTCTCATCATTTTAAAACTAAACTTAAACAGAGCAGTTCTTACGTTTTTGAAGGCCATAAGCAAACTACAAAGTGGAGACCCAATTTCGTTATTGACTAACATTAGAGGTGCAAAAATCGGGTTTTTCTAATACCCAATTTTGGAAACCAAACCGTGTTTCGGTATGATCGGGTATTAGAAAATCGGGTTTTCTAGATACCTAGACATTAATACCCTATTTTCTATTTTTTACACGATATAAATCCATTTTATTTTTTAATTTGCTTTGTATTTGATAAAAATACTTGAAATAGTTACAATATCACAACTTTATTTAAATAAAATATCTGAGTCTTTCGTTTAATGTCACTAGAAGGATGCGCCAAAAGGAAAAAAAAATATCGCTTATGAGTCTTTCGTTTAATGTCACCAGAAGAATAGGATGCGCCAAAAGGAAAAAAAATATTTTGCTTATATGATTCGAGCTAGGGTCTTTACAAGACTAGAGCAAGGGTCTTTACAAGACTAGGGCAAGACTAATATCACTACACTAGCAAAGTTAATAGATCTATAGACTCAAAACAGTTATATATTATATATCATTTTTATATTAAATAGAGTATCTAAAAGTTTGGAGGCCCTAGGCCCGAGCCTAGGTTTTGTTAAGCATTGGGCCAGCCCTGAACTTAAACACAAGGTAAATCACCAAAATAACCTTGTTTAGCAAATTAGTTAAGAATTTAAACTTCAACTTTTTCAAATTACCAAAATAGCTATTGACCACTCTCCTGCGTCATATGGAGCAGCAGTACTCTATTCATGCTAACTCCTCGTTTTCCACCCTGTGACGGCTAGGCTTCTAGGCTTCTCCTGCGCTAAAATAGGGTGGTGACGGGAATCTCCTTCGCCATTTTGAACCATTGAAAGGTAATTTAAAAAAAATCCAGTTTCACTTTTATCTCTGGATTCTTTCCACCGCCATCCATCAATTCACTTATTCCCCATGTTGCAGTCAGTTACCAGGCAAGTGTTTGTTACACACTTTAGCTTCTTAGCTAACTTACACAAACCTAACCTCTATGAACATGAAAGCTGCAAACATTTGCTTTGATATTTATTACAGGTCAGGGCGGGTCCAAAGTTTTTGGAAGCCCTAAGCGAACTACAAAGTTGGGTCCCTTTTAAATTTTTATAAAGAAAACATCAGTTTTGCTTTCTGCCTTTCAAGTCCCAATCGGAAATTCGCAAGCACAATCTCAATCGTAAGCACAATATCAAAATTCAAAGGTTTGAAGTTTCAATTAGGGATTTATGGCAAACAATGATTGAGTAAATCGCAATATGTAGAGATTATTATAAAAAATAGTTGTTAACCAATCTGGATTATTCTTGTGACGTCATTAATTTCCCCTAATATCACTTATAATTTCTCTTTGATTCGCGACATTGAGCACGCGTGGAATTACACTCAGGGAGAATGACAATGGCAACCTGAATAAAAAATAAATTGCATTTGGGCCTACTACACTAGTACACATATACTATATAAAATACTAGTTTAAGATCCCGTGTATTACACAAACTATATAAAGAAAATAATTCTTATAAATCTGTTGATTTGATAAATTACACATAAATGTAGATGCTACTATACTCACAATTGGTTCTCATGTACGATTATTAGCATATTTTAACACCCTATACTCTTTAACACGAAGTTGCTTCTCATTAACAAATAAATATGAAAAAATCACATGTCGTTTTAATATAAATATATTTTACTTTATATGATATAATTCATTTTATAATAAAACGAAATGATGTATTAAATATGGAAAAAGTTAAATTACAATCCAAAAGTTCTTTTTATCCTTTATTATTTCTGTTGTACGTGGGAATTAAAGTCTTGAATCTAAGACCTTTAAATCTAAGTGTATCTAAAGGTTTTTGCCTTTGTCAATGGGTCCTCAACCTCATTGGTAAGTAACAAACATATAAGCAATCTATAAATCTCTAATATTTCTTTGTATTTCACGTTTTTCGTGTTATTTGTAACATTTTCCATCTTTGTCTAATATTAGTAATTTAACGTTGTGTCTTCTTTTTATTCTTGATAGTGTCACATACAACTGTCACGAGCAAAAACCGATTCTTTTAAGTACAATTAAACCTTTGATAGTGATTGTGTTTGACTTTTATTAATAATCATTTGCTAAATATCAAATTGTTGTTTATTTATAAGATATACAAACATTTTAAATATGGAAATAATGTTTAGTTATCATTCAATATTTTATTAAAAAATAATAATAACAATACACAAAAGGTAATAATTATTATATTAATTTATTTAAACATAAAATGCAATTATTGATTACGTAAAATATATATTATAATTTTTACAAATCTGTTTATATTAGTTAAAATTATAGATTATATTTTAAAAGGCCATTATATATATTAAGAGTATTTATTAAGATTTATGATTTGCAATCATACTCAAAAGAAAACGATATGCACAAAAAGGAAAGTCTAATTACTTTAAAATTTGTGAGAAAACAAGAGCAATAAAAGTCTTGTGTTTTCCCTGCTAAAGCAAAACAATAAGGAGTATAATAATGACACGTGTCAATTAATGGCTTAAGAGAAAATCATATGGCCTAAGATGGTTTTGATTTATTGTAATTTCTAGATTTTTTTTTGAAAATTGAAGGCCCCACTTTGTGGAGACCCTAGGCTCTTGCCTAGACATGAAACATTTGTTGGTGCACTTGTGTCTGTACTTTGTCTGTATTTTGTCGTGATACCAAACGATGTCTTTGTTAGTCTTGTAAGTTTGACCAAGTCAACCATCCTCCTGGTTTGACTTGGCCAAACAGTTAGACAATGGTTGTAATATGTCTGTGTCGAAGGATGTGTCATCGAAGGATTGTTTAGATCCTTCGATGAGCTCGAAAGATAAACCTTCGATAGATGGACCTCGAAGGATATCATCCTTCGAGGTATATATGGATCCTTCGAGCTGTTTCACATCGATAGATGATCTTTCGATCAGTCTATCTGATCCTTCGACCAGACGATCTGTGTTTGGGTATATATACCCATGTATTGTGTTCACTTCTTTTTAGACAAGTAGACAAGAGGTGAGACAAGGTGTGAGTGTGAGTGAACATTCTGTTGAGAGAACATACACACAAGTGTTTTAGAGAGTTTGCAAAATACATTTGTAAACATAGCTTTGTAACCGAACCTTTCTTCGTATTAATACAAGTGGTGTTAATCGGTGAAGTTTGTGTGTTGTGTTTGTGCTTGTTCTATCTCGGTTTGCATTCTAGCTTGGATTCCACACTTGCTAGTGTGTTAGACATAACAAGGAATAGGTTTAACCTCAACCTCCGAGGGACCTACAAGTGGTATCAGAGCCGTGGCTCTTTTCCTTGTTAAAAACCGAGTTTTTACAAGACTTTGGAGTGTTTTTGGACAAAAACTCACATGGTTTAGCACCCGTTTTTACTGTTTTTTTCTCGTATTTCTTGTCGTAAAAACGTGCTCTAAACTAACCGGGTGTGTTAAAGGACGGTTTGGGTAACTTAAAAACTTGTTTTTTAAGAAATTTGGTATTTTCCGGCCAAATTCCGGCTTACTCCGGTGACCGGTTTCTGGTTCAGAACCTTGTTTTACTTGGTAATATTTTATTGTTCAAATCTCGGTTTGCAGAAAGTATGGTCTGACCATACCTTCTGCCTTCTGCCGAAAGATTTCCACCAACCCATCACCTTTTTCACCAACCTGTCACTTTTGTCAACTGTGTCAGTTCAGATCGAAGGATATCCTTCGAAGTCGAAAGATCATCTTTCGATCAAAGGAGGTTCGATAGATAATCATCCTTCGAACATCCTTCGAAGTCTGTGACTTATCCTTCGATCCAAGGAATCTTTTCGAAGCATACATCTTTCGGTCTACAGTTCTTTTTCGAAAGATAAGGATCCTTCGTTTGGAGAATCTTTCGAAATCATTGTTCGAAATTCAACAGTGATCTTTCGAACACTGTTGATCCTTCGAACAAGTCTTGATCCTTCGACCTTAGTCTGTTTATGTTTAACAAGTTTGTGATTTTCAGGTTTTATTTTTCTTGATCAAAAATGAATCCAAGATGGGGTACTCCGGTAAATACAGAGATGTATTTTGGTACTCCGTCTCCCGCACCGGTATCTTCTCAAGCTAATGCAATTTCTACCGGTCAATGGGCATTCGTATCAAATCAAACTCCAAGTATTCAAAGCATTCTCTTAAGCGAGAGCGAAACCGGAAGTTTGAATCGGCCTCCAAAGTTGATGCACTTATACGAATATCCAGGATGGATTGACAGATTTCATACATACGTCCTTGGTCAAAATACAGAATTGTGGTTGCGGTTCATCACAGATTTCGATCAAACAATAGAGGTTGCCGCATCATCTGTTGCTACGTTTGCAGATCTTACGGAAGATCAGAAGAAGGTCTATGATTTGGAAAAGAAGGCATATGCCATTCTTACTCAGGCGTTAAGTAAAGATATTTATCATCAATTTGTCAGTTACAAGACAACGAAGAGGTTGTGGGACGCATTGAAGACAAGGGGCGTAGGAAATGAAGCGACCCGTCAATTGGTAACATTAATCTGACACAAGAAGACTATCAGCAGATCGATAAAGAGGAGATGGAAATGATGGACATCAAGTGGGCCTTTGCCAGTGCTGTTAGGCGAGCAAAGGATTTCATGGAAAGAACTGGCAGAACCAGCTTGGAAAGCAAGAAAGACACCAAGTATGGGTTTGATAAGCAGGCTGTCAAGTGTTTCAATTGTGGTGAACGTGGTCATTTCAAACGTGAATGTACGAGGCCATCTCAACATGGAAACCAAAATCCTTTCAGAGGTCAAGGCAACAGGGCAAATCAGAACCAAGTAAGGAACAATGAGCGAACATTGGTGCCTGTCAACAACCAGAGTCAAGCAGGACCATCTAATGCCAACCAGGCACTTGTGGTTCAAGTAGATGAAGGTTGTGATTGGTCAATTCGGTTGGGAAATGATGCTCCAGATGGAACAGCTTGTTTTGCTGAAGTTGTCAAGGATCTTAAACACGCCAGTGGTGGAGAATCTTCCACCAATGGTGATGAATCTTCTGAAGATGAAGACAGCTCCGGTTACAGTGGAAGTTCAGATGAAGAGTCCTCGAGTTCAGGGAATGATCAGGAAGATGACACATCAACTGCGTCAGTTAACACAGATATTGATGAGCTATTGGAAGAAGCTACAGCAGGAATTCAACGAAGATCTATTTTGGTGGATCAAGCTGCTTATTCTTCGTCTTCTCTCCATTCAGCCTTTATGGCTAATGTCGACAGTTCATCAAGTCAGGTATGTGTCGATGAACCCACTTCTGTTAGTTGTGATAACTGTGATAGTTTGCGTATTAAATGTCCTGATTTAGAGGCAAACATGTCTGAGTTGCAAGGCAAACATGATGCTTTACAAGCTAGTTTGTTTGACTTGCAAGACAAACATGTTTCTTTGAATGATAAGTGGTGTGAATTGCAAAGCAAACACGAGGCTTTGCAAGAGAAATATGATGTGACATTCATTCACAATCAGAAATTGACCGTTGATCTTTCGAAGTGCACTGAAGCCAACATGTTTTATGAAAACCATGAAAAGGAGTTTAAGTCAGTAATTGAAAAGTTAAAGAAAGATAAAACCGAGTTAACTAAAATGGTTTCCAGAAAACAAACTGACATTAATTTGTATATAACTCGTCTGGAAGTAATGCAAAAGGAAATGGCTTGTGTCAAAACTGAAAGTGAGGCGATCCAACTTAAGCTAGACAGTTATTTGAGCTCTAGCTATGTGTTGGATCACATCATTGACGTACAGAAAGAGAAACGGGATGTCACATGCATTGGATACAAGAAATGTCCACCACCTGTGAGACACAATTATGATGCCATGCCTGACGAGGAGGATAGAACTTTCTTTGAACCATCTGTTCCTCTAGATGTTAATGAATTTGCAGCAGGACTCGGATACCAGAAGGAAGTATCATCAGATTCAGATGCGTCAGCAGATACATTTGTAACTGCTGAACAAAATCAGGATCCTCCAGTTGTGATTGAGGATACTGATTCTTCTGATGATGAATCTGATGATACTAATTTAGCAAAGTCTGATGCGGTAATCAAAGAAGAGGACATACCTCTTGAGAATCATATTCTATGTGATCCTCCCGCAAAGCCCGCTAAGACTGCTGCAACCGAGTCCACGTCTGCAAAAGAGTCGGAGAGTGTGGATTTGCTATACACTCTTGTTGGTGATAATAAAATTTATTCAGACAAAGATTTTCCTATTAAGAATGTTAATCAATCATTAATCAGTAAAGTCTTTGAAAATTCAACAAGTAAGTTTTTGGGAAAGACAGGATCACGTGTTACAGTAACACAGTGCCCTCCTATCCCAAAGGCTGAAGTTAGAAAACAATTTGGCAATCAGAAATTACCAACAGAGAAAAGGCAGCAAAGTCATAACAAACAAAAAGGAAAATTGCCGGCTCAAAGTCAAAAGAAGCCAAATCAAAAGAAGAACAAGAATGTGAACTTTGTGAAATCTAAGGGAACGGACAAAATTGCGACGTTTGAGAACCAATCTAACTTAGATTTTGTCAAGAAAGCAACTGTGATGAAAAGAAATGAACCAAATAGTTCAAAACCTAGTACCTCGGGATCACAAAGTTCATCATCGGCAAGACGATCACATGATACTTCGGGGTTTGTTGAACGAAGATCATGTTTTGAATGTGGTACAATTGGACATATAATTCGAAACTGTCCGTATCTTCATAAGTTGAAAGGAATTGATGATGATCCCCGTGAATGTAATCACCAAACGCGATCTGTTTCTGTAAAACAAGATCCCCGACTTGTAAGAGAAAGGGAAAAGAAACAGAAACGCCAACAAGTCAAGGTGATTGAAAAGGCACTTAAAACTGATGTGGTTCAAAAACAATCTGTTTCAGTTAAACCAGAAAACTCAAAATTTTCAAAAACTTCAAACAATCACAAAGTTAAATTGTCAAACAATCAAACTGGTAAAACTCAACAGACATGGAAACCTAAATTGACCACAAATTCAGGGGGACCATCACAATTCTTGAATCATCAAAGAATAGAAGTTATTGTTGTTGATGAAAATGGAAGACCCAAGACCACAATGGCTTGGGTCCCTATCTCCAACTAATTATGTGAGTTCATGTGCAGGGTGTTCCAGGAGGAACTATCAGTAGTCATTGGATTGTTGATAGTGGGGCATCCAGGCACATGACAGGCGACATGAAGCTTCTCTATGACGTCAAATCTATTAGAGGAGGTTATGTTGCTTTTGCTGGAGATAAAGGCGGATATATTACGGGTGAAGGAATGATTTCCAATGGGGTTGTTAGCTTTGATAAGATCAACTTCGTACAACAACTTGATCACAATCTTCTTAGTGTTTCTCAAATTTGTGATAAGCAGTTCTCAGTACACTTTGATGCAAATGGATGTTATGTGCTGAAACCCGGCTTCAAAATTCCGAAAGAATGGATTCTCTTGTCGGCTCCAAGGATAAATGATCTGTATGTCCTTGATATGAGCCAAGCTATCACAACGTCTGCACAAGCAACTTGTTTCGTTTCCAAAGCCACAGAAAAAGACTCAATCTCTTGGCACAGACGAATGGGTCACATTCACTTACGCAAAATGAATCATTTGGTGTCAAATGAATTGGTGAATGGTGTTCCTCTTAAAAACTTCCATCTTCAAGACGTCTGTGTCTCGTGCCAGAAAGGAAAACAAACGAAGAAGCGACACCCTACAAAGAAAATCAACACGGTGGCTGTTCCTCTTGAACGTTTGCACATGGATTTGTTCGGTCCTGTCAAGCACAAAAGCATTAGGAATGATCAATATTGCCTCGTGATTACTGATGATTATTCAAGATTTTCTTGGGTGGCGTTCATGGCACACAAGAGCGAAACCTTCGGTATTATCAAAAACTTGATCATTCAGATTGAGAATCTATATAAGTTGAAGGTTAGGCGGATACGTAGCGACAATGGTACTGAATTCAAAAATCATGCCATGGCGGAGTTTTGCACTTCAAAAGGTATTCTTCACGAATTTAGTGCAGCTTATACTCCTCAACAGAATGGTGTCGCTGAACGTAAGAACCGCACATTGATCGAGACTGCTAGGACTATGTTGGTAGAATCGCAGTTGCCCATTCCTTTCTGGACTGAAGCTGTGTCCTCTGCATGTTACACGTTGAACCGAGTCCTAACAGTCAAAAGGCACAACAAGACCTGCTTTGAGCTTCTTAACAAACGGAAGCCAGATTCGTCATATCTTGAACCGTTTGGAGCTCCGTGCACACTAATCGATCCTAATGGAAAGTTTGGGGCAAGAGCCAAAGAAGAATACTTTCTTGGGTATTCCACCCCGAACTTAAGAGTCTGGAATCTAGAGACTAAAAGGGTCGAGGAATGGTCTGAAGTCAGAGTACAAAGGCACACTTTGCCGGTTAGAAATCCTGGTCAGCCTTGGATGTTTGAGTACGATGACTTTTTCAATTCGATCAATGTTGAAGCAGTTGAAGAAAACGCTGCGGCTAGGATGTTTTTCGAGAGTGACAATGCAACAGATTCACCGTTGGTTCGTCCCATTATTGTCAATCAAGAACCATCTTCAGTGAACAATAATGCTCTCGATAATGAGGATTTTCACGATGCTACCGAATTGAACGAATCTTCAGAGGATGATGAATTTCTAGATGCAGATCAAGAAGCTCCAACAACAGCAGTTCATGGTACTTCAGAGGGTACTCCTCCAGTGGACGCCCCTAGAACAGCTGAAGCTACTGCATCATCCTCTTCGCCAATTCCGGGGATTGAATTGGTTGTTGATCTCAATCTCAACAATCTGGGTACAAACATTCCAGTTCAAGATAATCCAGAAACAAGGATTCACAATACCCATCCTCAACAAAACATCATCGGAAATGTACAGAGTGGCGTTCAAACAAGAAACATGTTGCGAAACAACAACAATGCAGGCTTGTATGCAACTATCCGAGAATCTGGTCAACAAAATGATTGGTCTTTCGCGTGTTATGTCTCACAGGAAGAGCCAAGAACTTGGAAAGAAGCTTTGAAAGATAACTCTTGGGTTGAAGCAATGCAGGAAGAACTGCAACAATTCCAGAAGCTTGGTGTCTGGAAACTCGTAGAGAAACCTGCTGGTTACAAGAAGATTGGTACCCGTTGGGTGTTTAAATGCAAAAAGGATGACCGTGGAGTCGTTATTCGAAACAAAGCAAGGCTAGTCGTTCAAGGTTTTCGTCAGATAGAAGGGATCGACTACAACGAAGTGTATGCACCTGTTGCACGTCTAGAAGCAATTCGGATCTTTCTGGCTTATGCCTCATTCAAAGGTTTCAAGGTATACCAGATGGACGTGAAAAGTGCATTCTTACATGGTGTGGTGGAAGAAGAGGTGTACGTCGAACAGCCTCCAGGTTTTGAAGATCCTATCCATCCCGATCGGGTTTGGTTGCTCAACAAAGCTCTATATGGTCTACATCAAGCACCGCGAGCTTGGTATGCAACCTTATCTAATTATCTGCTGGAGAATGGATTTCGCAGAGGTCTTATCGATTGTACTCTTTTCATCAAAGAACAAGATGGAGATCTTCTACTGGTACAGGTATACGTTGATGATATTATATTTGGTTCTACTAATGATGTTTTGTGTAGGAATTTCGAGCGCATTATGCAGGATAAATTCGAGATGAGTGCTATGGGGGAAATGACTTTCTTTTTGGGCCTACAAGTACAACAAACCGAGTCTGGGATATTCATCCATCAGACTAAATATGTTGGTGACATCTTGAGCCGGTTCCAGATGTCTGATGCAACGCCCATCGGTACCCCATTGCCGCAAAATCACGGAATTACTCCAGACTTGAAGGGTGAAGCTGTTAGCCCCTCATACTACCGCGCGATGATCGGATCTCTTATGTACCTCACAGCATCAAGACCAGATATAATGTACCCAACGTGCCTGCTAGCCAGATATCAAGTCAACCCGAAGGCCTCACATCTTGCAGCTGTAAAAAGGATTTTTCATTATTTGAAGGGTTACCCTGACACCGGTCTATGGTACCCTAGGGATAATAACTTTGACTTGATCGCATTCAGTGATTCTGATTTTGGCGGATGCAAAATCGACGGCAAATCCACAACGGCTGGATGTCAGTTTTTGGGAAATCGCCTAGTCACATGGCAGTGCAAGAAGCAGACGTGCGTCGCTACATCAACATGCGAAGCTGAATACATTGCTGCCTCAAGTTGTTGCTCCCAAGTCCTATGGATCCAACAACAAATGCGCGACTACGGTTTTGAATTCCTAACTACTCCTATTTACGTTGATAATTATGCTGCCTTACAGATCACTAAAAATCCTGTGCAGCATTCAAAGACTAAGCACATCGAAATTAAGTACCACTTCATACGTGATTGCTTTGAGAAAAGGCTAATCAATGTTGCTTACGTCCACACCGATGACCAACGTGCCGACCTTTTTACCAAAGCATTTGACAAATCAAGATTTGACTATTTATTATTGGTAAACGGCATTAAGGTCAAGCAAGAGTAAAACCAACATCAGAAAATCATTTTTGTAAATATCTTTGTGTTTTAAATTTGTCTTAGTTTATTGATTTTAGGGGGAGTAAATCCAAAATTTGAAAATCCAAAAACATCGGAAAATTTCAAAAACACAAAAACAATAGAAAAGCAAAAATGAGTTTCCTGGCGAGCAAAAGAGAAAATGATAGTACATCAGTGGTCTGTCCAAACCTCTTTAAACCTTAAATGAAGAAACGATAAGCAGCTCTATATAAGATGTATCGGTAGGCTCACAATCATTTTAAAGTGTGCAGGGTGATATAAACTTAAATCGACTGAAGACCAGGTGGGAACCACTCATTGGCATATGGTCTTAGTACCGAAATTTCGTTTGAGAGATTGCCGAGGTTCTGAGATATTCAGTCTTTATGCTGCTTATCATCTGGGTATCATGGTTGTATCTTTTACCAAAAAAAAAAAATAACGGGGACTCAAGTCTAGATCTTCCATGATACTATACATACGTGTACATATTGCATTCGACCTCAATAAGTGATCAACAATCACATGTCCAAACAATTAAGTGATAAAATATCACATTTATCCGGGAGTCAAGTTCGTCTCTCTGCTGTACGAAAGTACTGACCTGTTCACGGACTTGCTCCTGTGCCCTCATGCATCGAAAATCAAGTTCCTCATCAATAAGTGATTCTATCACATAGGGCTTGTTTTCAAATCAAAATAAGTGAGAATCTCACATCATATACGGTCAAACAGATGATAATCGGTATACTCACCGGTAAGATGAACCCTCGTGCATACCTTGATACGGGAATGTGTCGTGATGTGGATGAACACCGGTCGGTAAGTATAAATCATACCTTAACGTATCCCCGCGCCATGATTACATCTGATAAGTTGAGCTTAAGTGGACAACAATACCGATAATCGTTATAGAATGCTTATCTTAATGTTAACTAATTGAACAACAAGAGCGTTTTGGCATGACCGTACACTGATATGATTCTCTTACCCTCGAAACTCGCAAAAAGAATATCTGTAAATATTTATTTAATGCTTTCAGTTTCTGCACCTTTGTATATATTTATTTACTGCTTTCAGTCTTTACAATTGAAATATTCAAAATACCAAAAAGATTTTAGGTGTGTTTTAATATAAACTTTCTAAAAGCCAAAAAGATTTTATTTCTGTCTTATTTTCGATTGTACGATGTTGGATCTCGAGTCTTCGTTACCTGAAACCTGATTGAAAACCGAAACGACTGATTCTTCATAAACGGTCGAAATTTGCAAGTTTTGAAAGTTAAAAACCTAAAACTGAACAATTTGTTAAACTTTCAAACTGTCGGACGGTGTTTGATTGAACAATGGTCACATGTGTGTCGTTTTCTTATGATATTCCAAGCAGTTGTTCTCATTACGCGTTTAGATTTCTTGCATGTGCAGATTCTAAAGGCAAGGAGAACATGGTCGATGACAAGCTTTGGAATGAAGACACGACGTGAAGGCACTCAAATGATGAAGATGATCGAGTTGCCGCTGACCATCATCAACACCATAAGGATCTCAAGTTGTAAAGATCAAGACTTTCACGAGCATAACTCAAGGGGGAGCTTATGTTAAGGGGGAGTTTGTCAACACATTTCCTACATGAAACGGGGAGTTTGTTGGTACACTTTCTGCTTTCAAGACGTGAAGACTTTAAAGATCCTCCGACATTGGAGACTTGAAAAGACGTCAAAGACTTGAAGACACGAGGGACGTACAAGAATTAAGATCGAGACAAAGCTACAGCCAAGGGGGAGTTTGTTGGTGCACTTGTGTCTGTACTTTGTCTGTATTTTGTCGTGATACCAAACGATGTCTTTGTTAGTCTTGTAAGTTTGACCAAGTCAACCATCCTCCTGGTTTGACTTGGCCAAACAGTTAGACAATGGTTGTAATATGTCTGTGTCGAAGGATGTGTCATCGAAGGATTGTTTAGATCCTTCGATGAGCTCGAAAGATAAACCTTCGATAGATGGACCTCGAAGGATATCATCCTTCGAGGTATATATGGATCCTTCGAGCTGTTTCAGATCGATAGATGATCTTTCGATCAGTCTATCTGATCCTTCGACCAGACGATCTGTGTTTGGGTATATATACCCATGTATTGTGTTCACTTCTTTTTAGACAAGTAGACAAGAGGTGAGACAAGGTGTGAGTGTGAGTGAACATTCTGTTGAGAGAACATACACACAAGTGTTTTAGAGAGTTTGCAAAATACATTTGTAAACATAGCTTTGTAACCGAACCTTTCTTCGTATTAATACAAGTGGTGTTAATCGGTGAAGTTTGTGTGTTGTGTTTGTGCTTGTTCTATCTCGGTTTGCATTCTAGCTTGGATTCCGCACTTGCTAGTGTGTTAGACATAACAAGGAATAGGTTTAACCTCAACCTCCGAGGGACCTACAACATTGACCTTGATTGTTAATGACAACGGTTTCAATGGATCGTTCAAGGAGGTAGCGATGCTGATGGATTGTTTAGGGAAACTGTAACATCCCACATTGGTTGTGAAGTGGAACGGAGGCTTCCTTATAAGGAGCTTGATACCTTCACCATCATGACGCGTTTTAAATCCGTGAGGCAATGGTGGTTCGTCCCGGCCATAGCGGAAATATCATGGTGCGGTTACACTGGGCTATTACAGAAACAATAGGGTTGGTGGATTGTTCAAGGCAACAACGATGTAAGGGGATCTTTTAGTGGGGGCGGCCTTGATTAGTAAGTTTTTCATTCCTATATCCATGGTTTATGAATTAAGAAGTCGAAATTTGGGAAAAATTTCATGGTCATATGGTTTATGGGGATGGATGCATTAGGTTGGGTGGTTGTTGCATTAATAGTCCAATAGGTTGTGGTACAAGTGAATATTAAGGACTTAAGGAATAACTTTCTGCAAAGATTGGATTAAATCATTTCATAACACATAAATTGTCCATGTAATTATTTCAAGAATACATTTGTAACATAAGGAGGCATTTGGATGCTAAGATATTAGTTACATATTAGCATATCCAAGCACAAAATCAAAACTAAACTTAAAAACTTAATGTCACAAAGCATATATATAGTGTCGGTGCTATACTTGTATGTATTTCTTGATTAGACATGATTATTTGCTGCTAGCTGACCTCTCAAAATCAACGCTGATAACTTCTCGATCACCAATGTTATGGCATTGACAAGTTTTTGGTATAACCAATTGAACACGAAGCATGGCACATTTCGGCCTTCTATGAGGGTGACCACAATGCATGCCATAAGAAAACCAAACCAATAAGGAAACTCTTCTGATGCAAGCAAGGTAAGTAGGGAACAGAAAAACAAGGTTTCTGTAAATATGGCGAGGACATTGAAAATAACTATCTTCCAATGATTATGGCCTACATCTTTGTTGTGATAGAGCTTCCATTTTGTAGCAAAAAAGTTCACCACTAGAGTTGTTAAGGAGATAACCACTCCTATATTTTTTTGTGGAGTGTGTTCACTCATATGAACAATCCTCTCAAGCAATCCGATCTTGATCCCTACTAATATAGCGTACATAGCCACTTGCAATGATCTGAAACGACAACCATCAATAGTTTATTTGTCAAGTTTAAGTTAACGACAATAGTTAGTTACCGCTAGCTAGCGAGATCATGAAAAAAACCAGAACACTAGGATTTTTAAGACTAACATGTCTCTTGAACTGTCCGTATATTAAACTCAACTCGACACACCAAGACAATTACATTATGTAAGTAATCTATGCTAATTCTAACCCAACTCAAACTCAAATACTAAACAAAATAAACCTAGCCCCCAACTCAAACTCAAATCCTAAACAAAATAAACCTAGCCCACAATTTAAACTAACCTATATCATCTAGGAACATTGAAACACTTCAACCCTCAACATTTATCTAGCAAAACATGCAATAGCTGTAAATGTAAGCCTGTAATAGGGTGTTATGATTTATGACTATATATGATAAGGAAGATGAATTAGATTACCTTTCATTCATGTTGGTATCATTATCCATTGATATAGAGAAATCTGTTGTATGCTGATACCAAGAATTATAATCTGACGAAATGTGTGTATCTATACTGTTTAGTGTTTATATAATGAGTTGCAATTACCATAATCAGAATTAAAAAAAGAATGGACAGCATAACTGATTGGGCTGACCCGAGCACTCGGAGTAGAATATTGATTATGTAATAGTTGCATTAATATATCGATTATGGTGCAACCCTAATTCATGTTTGTATTCTTAATTTACATGAGATCTTTGGAGTTTGGACTAACTTTTTTTTAATCGAAAAAGACGGTGATAGTACTAGTGATCATATCATGCATCTACTTTAAGGATTTAAAAGTATTATTTGGCGCCGCTGAGTAAGAAAGAAAGATACCAAATCTGTGAATGTGTATAACTGGACTATACATATTTCTCGGTAATGTGTAGTAAATATAACTGAACATCCACATATTAAAATACAGATTGTTTAGATTCTTATGATATGAACATCCACATGTGTGTATGTGTATTTATACATAAAACAAAATTATATAAAATGGACGTACATCTTAAATTACTTATAGTTTATAGTTTGTTTGATCTACACATGTATAGAATCACAAGTGTGCTTTTAATCGAAAAAATGCTGGAAAATTATTACCATGGAAAGATGAGAGAGGAGAGAATAAATTACTTAATTGTATAGAAATATTTTACAAACATAAATTTTTATTTGTATTTTTGTTAAGTATATACAGATTCTATACATGTGTAGATTGTTGTTTTTTTAAAGCATATGCAGATTCTATACATGTGTAGATATATTGTTGTTTTTATTCAGTGATTCAATTTAAATAAAATTACATAATAATGGTAGATAAACGAGCAACAAACTGCGTCAGAACAACCCTCTTTCGAATAGCAAATCCAATTCTACTGAAAAAAGAAAAAAACTCTAGTTTTCAACGTCGAGAAATTGATATGCACGTCCTTTTGCACCATGTCCAAGAAACCGACAACTTCAGAAGCAAAAGAACCAAGAGTATAAAATTATTACCATGGAAAGATGAGAGAGAGGAGAGAAGAGAGAATAAATTATTTAATTGGATAAAAATATTTTACAAACATACATTTTTATTTGATTTTTTTAAAGTATATACAGATTCTATACATGTGTAGATTGTTGTTTTTATTCAAGATTCAATTTAAAGAAAATTGCATAAAGCCCATGGCATTGTTTGGATTCCATTTATGATATGAACATCCACATGCGTGTATGTGTGTATGTGTATTTATATATAAGACAAAATCATATAAAGTGGATGTACATCTTAAATTACATATAGTTAATAGTTTGTTTGATCTACACATGTATATAGAATCACAAGTGTGTTTTTAATCAAAAAATGCTGGTAAATTATTACCATGGAAAGATGAGAGAGAGGAGAGGAGAGAAGAGAGAATAAATTATTTAATTGGATAAAAATATTTTACAAACATACATTTTTATTTGATTTTTTTAAAGTATATACAGATTCTATACATGTGTAGATTGTTGTTTTTATTCAAGATTCAATTTAAAGAAAATTGCATAAAGCCCATGGCATTATAGCCTAGTAGCATCTTAGGGGTGGGATAAAGCTTATGATCATTAGGTTATGGGTTTGATTTCCACGAGTGGGGTTCTTCCCAGTTTTATTGTGTTTCCTCCTGAATTTGTGTATAAGCATTATTGCCTAGTGGAGATGAATTTGATCGGGTGGTTCCGCTGGTGACACTATGATACTTCAGTGGTCCGTCAATGATCCAAATTTGACATTCAAAAAAAAAATACATAAGAATGGTAGATAAACGAGCAACAAAGTGAGCCAGAACCCTCTTTCGAATAGCAAAAAATTATTGTGCACGACCTTTTTGTTGATACATATTATGTGGACGCAACTCGGTTCGTTCGACATCGCTACAAAGTGAAGACCGTGGTCAAGATATCCTCCTATCTTGACCCGGTATGATGATTAAGTTATGTTCTTTGCAAAAGAGTTACTATATGTAACCTGTTTGTTGCCTGTTCTGTTTCTGGCCCGTATGTTGCATCCCCTCCCACGAAGAATCATAAGTGTTCGTGGGGATTGTATGTGTCTCGAACCTTAATGTTCGCCCATAATTAACACATGTACGAAGACTCCATGTGACGAAGATTGAAGGTTCGTCCATGGTCCACGAAGACTCCTAGTCTTTGTGGGACTGATGATGGTTCGTAGCCCAGCTCAATTGTGACCTTTTGTCTAGAAAACCAACAACTTCAGAAGCAAAAGAACCAAAAATATAAAATGTGAAGCGAATAAAGATATTGAATAGCAAATCCAATTTTCTACTGAAAACAAAACTCTACGTAGATAAATAAATTTTATATGAAAATCTAAGATGTGTCCATTTTTTGAAATCTTGTTTTATGTATAAATACTTACACATATTTGTTCAACATTATAAATTTTATACATATAAAAACAAAGTCATAATGAATAGTCACAAAAAATATTTAAGTATTTAATTATTAGAATTTGATCTTTTGGTAAATTTAAATCCGCACCTATATTTATTTATTTTTTTACCATTTTAAGTTGTTTGCCTACGCATTGTGACGGTACGTTACCACGGATATTATATACTATTATTATTTAATTTGATTTTTTAGTAATTTTAAAATACTAAATCCGCAACTATGTTTATCTATCTTTATACCATTCCAAGTTATTTGCCCGCACATTGTAACGGTATGTTACCGCGGCAATGAATCGAAATTGATTCGGTTCTTTACAATTGTAACACCCCGTGTTTTCAGGAGTCAAAGTCAAAGTCAAGGTCAAAGTCAACGGCCGATTATGCGAATTTGACTTATAGTAATTTCTTTATTTTATTTGTATTATGTGAAGTAAGTGTTGTTAAGTACAAAATCGACGTGTGTTAATCGCTATCTAATCGACTTACGACTGTGAACTATAGGAAGTAACAATGCGATAAAGTTAACTAATCAATATGATCAAGCTATGATAATCAAATCGACATCGAATCGTGATACGAACCGCAACTCGACTTACGAATTATGGTTGTTGTTATAAGTGTGTGTGCCTTATGTGTTACTTGTGCGTGTTTAATTATGTTGTGTTGTGGGAATCAATCGAACCCAATCGAAACTCGACATCGAACTCGAACTCGAATCACAATCGAACTATGTTAATTAGTGGAGAAGAGACAGTGCTCGATATAAATTAGTTGGGACTGAAAGTAATTTGACTAGGAAACCCTATCGTGTCGAACCACTCGTAATCGAAATCGAAAAGCTAAAAATCGTCGCGCCAAACAATCAACCCAGGTGCCATCCGATCGGATAGCCACCTTGTCATCAGATCAGGCTCCATCTGAACGAGATGCCATCCGACCGGACTGTCATCCGGGCGGTGTGCCATCCGATCGGATAACCCTTTCCTCTTTTGGAACCCTATAAATACCCCTGTCATTGTCATTCTTTCCACTTTGGAAACTCTCTGTCCGAACCGTCCGTGCTCCTCACCTTTTCTTCGATTTCTCTCAATCCAGGTAAGATTTCGTCCTAAATCCTGTACGTTCTTAATCTACACGCACTCCTACACCTTTCTATCTTTTAAATCTTAACTTTTAACCATGAAATCACTAGATTTCGGGTGTTCTAGGATGACGTCATCATGTGTTCTTGAAGAACTTCATGTTTTAACTTCAATCCACCAAGAACAACTGAGATCTAACCGATTTCCATACGAATACACAAAGATCTTGCAAAGATCTCGACATAAACATGGTGAAAAAAAGGATTGAAAGATGGTTTCTAACTTTCTTTCAACTCTTTTACACTCAATGCACTCAAAACCGACAGGATCGGGCTTTGTTCTAGTCTCTTACTTATTCTTAGTGTTGTACTAGTTCAAAGTTCCGGATTCTACTCACGAGACCACCGATCTCGGGTTGAGCAAGAACGACTGTCTCGAGCCAGTAACTGGCCAAGCTAGGGTGATTCCTGGTCGGTTTAGTCACTTGGGTCGAGGTAGGGTTCCGTTGCTTAGCACGTTGTCAAAACATCTCGACAAAACGACAAACAATCAAAACGACCAAGTGTTAGCCGAACAGAACAACCAGAACGGACTGCTGTCCGAACGGACTGCTGTCCGAACGGACTGCTGTCCGATCGGATAGTGCACCCAAACGGATTGCCATCCGATCGGATCACACTTGGGTCCCACACTTAAACAACCTATTCCGAAGTTTGAGTATCGAACGAATTGCTATCCGATCGGACGACTATCTGATTGGATTACTCTTCGGATCATGAGATACTAAGACTTTAAAGACTTAAACAATTTTCAACATGTTCAATAACCGGGTCGCCACCCGATCGGATGAACATCCGATCGAGTGACACCTCTGCCTTGAACTTGCTTTCACCAAGTAACCTCATCACCAAGTCGCTGTCCGACCGGACCATTGTCCGACCGGATGACCATCCGAACGGATTGTCATCCGCACGACCGACGATCCGAACGGCCGACTTGAAAGATAGAGATACTTCGATGCTTTTCAAATACTACAACGAAAACTTCAAAAGTCAAGCCATCATACACAAACACACATTTCCTCATAGGAAGAAACAATCCACTCGAATAGTCATCCGATCGGATAAGCTATCCGACCGGATGACCATCCGAACGGATTGTTATCCGCACGGATTGCTGTCCTCTCGGATCACCATCCGATCGAACTACCATCCGACCCATTCACACTTTGTATCGTTTTCACGCGTCACTTATCGTTATGCTATCGAATCTATTCAGGCTAATCTTACCCGCTAAGCGCTCCCTTCAATCCATCAACCGCTGTGAGTATACTCGATCCCTTTTTGCTTTAAGCACTTTTGGGTGTTACATACGTTACAACTATTCAAATCACATCAATCACACTACTCAATACTATCTGAACGCTAACCATTAATGCATGTTATACGTGGCTTATGAATGCTTGTTTGTTATGTTTACACATGGAAAGCTGTCTACCTGCCTTAGCAACGATAGTACTATAGTTTGGACTCAGCACCCGTTCACACGGGGGTTGTTAAGGACAATTACTTGCATGGATTACGGTGGTAATCATGTATTGCGAACTGCATTTGGCAGTCAACCCGCAGTCATTGGTATCGATGGATCTATGTCGATAACTAACGTGCTTCATTTCTTTATGTGTACGTGCTGGTTATGCGTAAACGAATTCGAACTCTATATGCTATTATCAAACTTGTATGCTCACCTTTACATGATATGTATTGACTTTATTTTAACGTATGTGACAGGTGCTTAGGATGCACACATGTTAGGAAGTCGAAGCTAGAATAAGGCTCTGGAGGCCAACAAATAGTTGTATGTACTTAATGAGTTAAGGGTCTCCAGAAGTAGATAAAGAATTGCTATGTTTAAATCTGAGTTGTCGGAACAGAATGATTTGCCTAGATTTTGTCTGTAATAATTTGTTTGCTGTTTGAGACATGGTATGGGACATGTTATTTTAAACTGAATAGTAATGATAATTGTTATGGAAACTTCTGGACAATCTGTTTCGCTCATTGCCATGCCCCGATGTTTCCGCCATCGGTTGGGGTGTGACAGATTGGTATCAGAGCCATAACTATAGGGAATTAGGCAAGACTCGACCTAGTCCGGGTCGATGTCTTAGATACCTAGACTATAGTTAAGAACCAACATGCCGACTCGTGCATATCCGGTAGGAATTATGTACGAGCTTACTTCTCGCTATTCTCGCTTATGCTACACTATCACTGCACTCGAATTTTCAACTATGAATAAGCGATAAAGTTGAGATTAGGTGTGAAAACCGCAAACTCTTGACTAAAAATTGCTTGATCAACTTGCATTTTACTTACAAACGGGGAGAATTATGCCAAATTAGGAGTGAAATCCTTATTTTGATGAATAATCTCCTCCATTTTATCAAAAACCAGAACGAAGTTGTTAAGACAGGGGTGAAACCCTAACCTTGACAACTAGTTCCGCCTATTTTACAAAACTCTCACCAAGGTCCCAACGGACTCCAACGACCTGAAGTCACAATGAGACCAACGGGAGACGTGCTAAACGCCCAAGAATCGAGGCCAAAACACGATCCTGACAGTCAAAAGTGCACAATGGATCCTTGTGAATAGTTGGACCACTTTGGTTAGTCAAAGTCTACTAGCCGCAGACAATCTATCTCTCGATTCTTACATGTTTCGATTCTGAGCCCGCAACTGCTGACTCTGTGTCACACCCCTATTTTCCACGTGTCACCGGTGGGCCCGGTGGGGAGTATAGTGACGTAGTTGATATCATCATAGTCAAACAACACAATATTTAAATGCACAGCGGAAGCAAAAGATAAATATATTACAAACCGATATAAAGTAATATCAAGTATTACAAACGGAATGTAAGGATCCACAGGCGGATCGAAAAATATAATGAAACATTTGTTCAACAGACTTTAGGCATCTAAGCTTGCGAGACTCGTTATTGATGCTAGGAGTAGCCAGCCTATTCCGATTAGTACCCGCACTTAACCTTTTTGGAAAATACGTCAGTTTACACTGGTAAATACAATTTAACTGACTCATTTTGAAATGTTTAATAAAATTGATTTGGATGCACGTGGCACAAAACTCTTTATAACTTGGGATAATTATGTGAATATAATCCTTGTAAACGAATTACATGTTACATATGCATTCAGTAGCCCGATCCGTAGAATGGTTTAAAGATTAATAGACACACCACATTATTTGGTTAGGCACTGACGGGTATACGCCTACACCCCGTGCTAAGGTCGTGGCCATCTCGTAAGATGATGCCAAGGATATCCGGGACATGGTCATTAACCCCCCAAAGGCTTTAAGCAAACAAAACATTTCAAAATGTAGCATATAAATAATTTAACCTCTATTCGATTAAAGATTCAATGCCGGTCGTGGCCATCTCGAGTTGAACATGTTTAGACATGTTCTTATATTAATTGCCAAGTTATATTAATGATAAAACAGGTTGCATAGTCTTTACATTGCTAATTATGCATTAATTTAAAATTAAGCTTCCTGTTGACTTTTTAATATCAAGTTTGACTCGACAATTGACCTAGATAGAGTGGGAATCAGAGGGTGACCTTTTAAGGGTTTAATGCCCACATAATTACCAACTCATAGGTACTTTCAATTTGAATTTTGACTGAAGGGATTAAGATTAATGACGAAGTCAAATCTTAATTACGATGGTTTGACTTCACGCTAATTAACTAAGCAAAACTAAATTAGGAAGGGTTAAGGATACTTACAAATGTCCTAATTATGATTAGGGATCACTAGGAAGATTGCTTGCTGACCAGAGAGCTCCAGAAAGTAAGTTGTGAATGTTGCAAATGCAAATGCCCAAATGTTGCAACTTTCATCTTCTTATATAGTGAACCCCAAGAGCTTAGGATCATGCCATCATAGTCTAGTGATGTTATAAGATCATCCCAGGTGGCCTAGGATACTAAAAACCAGATATAGGAGCCCCTTGAATCGAAAAACCAGCTTTTAAGTCGGTGTAACCGGAGATAACAGGCAGCTGTCAAGTTTTCTGCATCTGGGACCTGCTTGCGCACCGTAACGTTATTGGTTTTGAGGTGCGCAAGGGTCATGCCAACACAAGGAATCTTTCAATGTTGACAATTTTGACCCCTGGACTTCCAAACTTGATTTTACCTTTATTTCTTGCACTTTGGGCCCTCTAAATTGAATTCTAAGGGCTTCAAGACTTATACCAACTTTGTTAAGTCCTTGGTTAACTTTTGATCACCCGAAAAGTCATAGATTTCAACGTTGACGCTTTTAACCCCTCGCACACGAATTTTCTCATAACTTTCTCATACGATAACGAAACCTTATGAAAATTTTATCACTTATTCTTGTGAGTATAATTAATCATTACAAAGCTTCAGGTTTGCTAAAAGGTCACTCAGAGGTATACTTTGAACATGTTGACACATTTAACCCCTGTAGTTTGTAATTCCCCACTTCCTTTCACAATTAGCTTCGTATGATCCATGATTTATTCGTTTAAGGGTATGAGCATCATGTAGGGTTACCGTGAAGTATATTTATCCTTTGTTGACATTTTAAACCCTTATATTCACATACTTTCCATGTTTGTCAACTTTAGTCCCTCTAGAGTATACTTTCACACGTTCAAGCTTGTGACACGTGTCAATACATTATTAGACGTAAATTTTCGAGGTGTTACACTCTGATGATTCATCGATTTTATGTGTTTTAAGTGTGCATTTACCTATTTACGTGTTTAAATTTTGGAAGAATTATTCGATTTTATGCTACCACTTCAATCGACACATACGACTCGCACTGCATTTCTATCTCAATACGTTAACAAATCGCTAAGATTAGGGACGACCTTATGATACGATATACGATTATACTACACTACTCTAAATGCTAAATGCAAACGCTACTTTCGAGGAATCGCAGACTTTGAATGATAGGATCTTGTGTTCTGAGGCTGTCAGAATGCTCTTTGTGTCCCTATATGCTCCCATGTGTCTCTAGTGATTAAATGTGTATGTGCTTCTGTGCTTCTGTGCTCTACGTGCTCATGTGACTATGTGGCTCTGTGCTCTATGTGTTTATGTGTTTATGTGCTTATGTGTACACGTGGTTACATGACTGTGTTCCTGAGCTTTAGTAAGTAGTAGACGTGTGAGGTGAGATTCGTATACGCTGTGTTGAGTCCTGTGACGATGTCTGTTGCAGAAAATGTCATCTGGATCCCGTCAAACACCACTTTCTCGTCAAGAAAAGAGAGACAGACGTCTTGCTGCTATCATCGTTAAACAAGTAGCCAAGGCCGTGAGGGATGTCTACGAAAATGCCAGCAAATCGTCTGGGGAGTCGAAAATCGAAGCTCCGAAAGCTATCGCCAAAGCTCCCTTCAACTTCAAGCAATTCAAATCTTGTGGGCCAAAAGAATTCACTGGCGAAGAAGGTCCTACTGTGTTATTTCACTGGTTTGACTCCATTGAGGTTACTCTGCGACAGAGTGGCTGCCCTGATGAACTCCGAACTCTGAATGCTACCGGCGTTTTCCAGTCCCGTGCACTAGACTGGTGGACGGCCGAGAGGAACAAGCGAGGGAACGACGCAGCTTACAGTCTGTCGTGGGACGAGCTCAAGGAAGTTATGCTAGAAGAATTCTGCCCTCCTCACGAACGTCAAAAGCTGGAAGATAAATTTTGACACATACAGCAAAAGGATGGTGACAATGTTGCGCTCACTGCTCGCTTCAAACAGCTCAGCATTATCTGTCCCGACTAAGTCAAGACCTCAGACATGGCGATCAAGAAGTACATCCAGGCCCTGCCCGACTGCGTTGCTGATTTCGTGCAATTAAGACTAAGACGATCGAAGAGACTTATTTGTTGGCCGCTGAAATCAATGACAAGCGGATTAAGGCTGGCGTCTGGGATAAGAGTTCGAAGCATCTGCATCAAGCTACCACCACCGCACCAACTGCTGAAACCACCACATCGAGCAACAAGAGGAAGAACAAGAGGAAAAACAGCTCCAGCAACAAGAACTGTGCGATCACTGCTGCACTAGTTCAATCCGTACCAGCTCAACAACTCCAAGTGGCAGCGCCTGTGGCCAATGCACCCCTTGCTAAGCGTGCATACACTGGGCCACATCCGTTATGCCCTACTTGTACCTACCATCACCCGACTACCATCGCTTGCCGTTTCTGTGCTGGTTGCAATATGTACGGCCACTTCACGACCAACTGCCGTGCCCAACAAGCTCCTGCTCATCATGCTCTACTCACTGCCCCACAGGGTCAACAAGCTCCTCCGGCACCCGCGGCCAACGCCAGAGTGTGCTTCGCATGTGGCGACCCGAACCACTTCGCCAACATGTGCCCAAACAGGGTCGGGAAACAAGAGCCCCAGCAGCAGCCTCATCAGCAGCAACACCAGCAACAACAACAAGCAGCACGTGCCCGAACTTTCAACATCAACGTGCGCTAAGCCCAAGCCGACAACAACGTGGTTAATGGTATGTTCCTTGTGAATGGTATTTATGCATCATGTTTGTTTGATACTGGAGCTGATAATTGCTTTGTGTCGTTCGAATTCGAGAAGCTCCTTAGTCGTAGACGCTCCAAACTCTCTTCGACGTTCAATGTAGAAGTCGCCACTGGAAGAACTGTCGTCGTCAATTCTGTTCTTCGTGATTGTACTCTTGAGCTCAACAATCACGTTTTCCCAATCGACCTTATTCCGATGCAACTCGAAAGTTTCGACGTCATAGTAGGCATGGACTTTCTTCGCGAAAACCGTGCTGAAATTGTGTGCTTCGACAAGATGATTCGATTTTCGCTCGCGAATGGTGATTTATTGTGTGTTTACGGTGAAACTGCTTCGAAAGGCCTCAAACTTATGTCGTGTACCCAAGCTAGCAAGTATCTCCGCAAGGAATACAGAGCTTTCTTGGCTAACATTGTAGAAGCGGAGAAGGAAAAGAAAGAGAAGAAGGAAGTGAAAGACGTTCCTGTGGTTCGTGAATTTCCTCATGTGTTCCCTGACGATCTTCCAGGTCTACCAACAAGCCGTGATATCGACTTTCGTATTGACCTCATTCCTGGAGCCAATCCTGTTGCCAAAGCTCCTTACCGACTCACACCATCCAAAATGCGTGAACTCTCAAACCAACTCCAGGAATTACTTGAGAAAGGCTTCATTCACCCGAGCACATCTCCATGGGGCGCGCTAGTCCTTTTCGTCAAAAAGAAGGATGGGTCGTTCAGGATGTGCATCGACTACCGGGAATTTAATAAGTTAACTATCAAGAACCGTTATCCCCTACCCCGCATTGACGACTTGTTCGATCAGCTACAAGGTGCTACGTGTTTCTCGAAGATCGATCTACGTTCAGGCTATCACCAACTGCGCATACAAGAGGAGGATATACCCAAAACCGCATTTCGCACCCGTTACGGCCATTACGAATTCGTTGTTATGCCTTTTGGTCTAACCAACGCACCCGCGGTCTTCATGGATCTTATGAATCGCATGTGTAAACCATACCTTGACCGTTTCGTCATCGTATTCATCGACGATGTCTTGATCTATTACAAATCGAAGGCCGAACACGCGCAACATCTACGTTTGGTTCTCGAGTTACTCCAGGGGAATCAACTCTACGCCAGGTTCTCCAAGTGCGAATTTTGGCTGGGGGAAGTTCAGTTTCTGGGTCACATTGTCAATAGTCAGGGTATTCATGTCGATCCTGCGAAGATTGAAGTTGTCAAGAGTTGGGTTACACCTAAGAACCCATCTGAAGTCCGTTCTTTCCTCGGACTAGCGGGCTATTATTGACGATTTATCGAAGGATTCTCGAAGATTGCTGTGCCACTTACCGCTCTTACGCATAAGGACCAGTCGTTTGTTTGGGGAACTAAACAAGAAACTGCCTTTCAAACCCTCAAGAATAAGCTTTGCAATGCTCCTGTTCTCACTCTACCCGACGGAAACGACGATTTCATTATCTACTGTGATGCTTCTAACCTTGGTCTTGGTTGTGTCCTCATGCAACGGAACAAGGTTATAGCTTACGCGTCTCATCAGCTCAAAATCCACGAGAAGAACTATACAACCCATGATCTCGAGCTAGGCGCGGTTGTTTTTGCATTAAAGATTTGGCGACACTACCTGTATGGTACCAAGTGTACGATCTTCACCGATCATAGGAGCCTACAACATATCTTTAATCAGAAGGAACTTAATATGCGTCAACGCCGATGGGTAGAACTTCTCAACGATTACGACTGTGAGATTCGTTATCACCCAGGCAAGGCAAATGTTGTTGCCGACGCACTCAGCAGACGGAGCTATCTGCTTAGCACTCGTAATGTTCAAGCCCAACACGATCTCGAAACCCTCATTCGTGAAGCCCAACATGCCTGTTTTAATGAACGCACGCTAAAGAGGGAACGAATCTACCACGATGGAGCCCAACTTGTGAGCAAGTCAAATGGGATATTCCACTTTCTGGACCGAATTTGGGTCCCTAAATGGACCGATTTACGACAGATTCTAATGGATGAAGCCCACAAATCCCGGTATTCTATTCATCCCGGTGCCGACAAAATGTACCAGGACCTTCGCTACAAGTACTGGTGGCCGGGCATGAAAAGGGATATTATTCTTTACGTCGGAAAATGCCTAACTTGTGCAAGAGTCAAGGCTGAACATCAAAGACCCTCTGGCTTACTTGAACAACCACCTATCCCTATGTGGAAGTGGGAAAGTGTAGCTATGGATTTCGTAACGAAGCTTCCGCACACGTCATCAGGTCACGACAGCATATGGGTTGTAGTTGACCGTTTGACCAAATCAGCTCATTTTCTGCCGATACGAGAAGACTACAAGGTAGAACGATTAGCCCGAATCTACACCGACGAGATCATTTGTAATCATGGAACGCCTCATGATATCATCTCTGATCGTGACGCTCGGTTTACCTCACGACTTTGGGAAACATTTCAGAAGGCTCTTGGTACATCGCTTAATCTAAGTACCGCCTTCCACCCTCAAACCGACGGTCAGGCTGAAAGAACGATTCGTACTCTTGAAGACATGCTCCGTTCTTGTGTTATAGATTTCGGTGGTAATTGGGATAAATACCTGCCATTAGTCGAATTCTCGTACAACAACAGTTATCATTCCAGCATACAAATGGCACCATTCGAGGCTTTGTATGGAAGGAGATGTCGATCGCCTATTGTGTGGCACGAGATCGGTCACTCGCAACTAACCGGTCCCGAGCTACTACAAGAAACGACTGACAAAATTTTCCAAATCCGGGACAATCTAGTGAAAGCTCGGAACCGACAGAAAGGTTACGCCGATAGACGACGCAAGCCCCTTGAATTTGACGTTGGCGGCTACGTACTCCTAAAGGTTTTACCTTGGAAGGGTGTGGTCAGATTCGGCAAGAAAGGGAAACTAGCGCCTCGATACGTTGGACCTTTTAAGATTCTGGAAAGGATCGGAGAAGTCGCCTACAGACAAGAACTACCGGAGGAACTGAGTAACGTCCACCCGACTTTCCATGTGTCAAACCTCCGAAAATGCCTGGCTGAGCATGATTTAATTATACCTCTCGATGATCTCCAAATAAATGAAACGTTACACATTGTGGAGAAGCCTGTCGAAATCATGGATCGCCAAACCAAGCAGCTCCGGCGCTCACGCATTCCTATTGTGAAAGTCCGATGGGAGTGCAAACGAGGCGCAGAGTTCACTTGGGAACTCGAAAGCGACATGAAAGCAAGGTACCCGCAGTTGTTTGGAGAAAGTCTAGAGAAAGAAAGTTCTCCAAAGTGATTCACGGTGTGGTACGACTTACAACTTAATTTCAGGACGAAATTCCCTCAACTAGGGGAGGCTGTAACACCCCGTGTTTTCAGGAGTCAAAGTCAAAGTCAAGGTCAAAGTCAACGACCGATTATGCGAATTTGACTTATAGTAATTTCTTTATTTTATTTGTATTATGTGGAGTAAGTGTTGTTAAGTACAAAATCGACGTGTGTTAATCGCTATCTAATCGACTTACGACTGTGAACTATAGGAAGTAACAATGCGATAAAGTTAACTAATCAATGATTAAGCTATGATAATCAAATCGACATCGAATCGTGATACGAACCGCAACTCGACTTACGAATTATGGTTGTTGTTATACGTGTGTGTGTGCCTTATGTGTTACTTGTGCGTGTTTAATTATGTTGTGTTGTGGGAATCAATCGAACCCAATCGAAACTCGACATCGAACTCGAACTCGAATCACAATCGAACTATGTTAATTAGTGGAGAAGAGACAGTGCTCGATATGAATTAGTTGGGACTGAAAGTAATTTGACTAGGAAACCCTATCGTGTCGAACCACTCGCAATCGAAATCGAAACGCTAAAAATCGTCGCGCCAAACAATCAACCCAGGTGCCATCCGATCGGATAGCCATCCGATCGGATAGCAACCTTGTCATCAGATCAGGCGCCATCCGAACGAGATGCCATCCGACCGGACTGTCATCCGGGCGGTGTGCCATCCGATCGGATAACCCTTTCCTCTTTTGGAACCCTATAAATACCCCTGTCATTGTCATTCTTTCCACTTTTGGAAACTCTCTGTCCGAACCGTCAGTGCTCCTCACCTTTTCTTCGAATTCTCTCAATCCAGGTAAGATTTCGTCCTAAATCCTGTACGTTCTTAATCTACAAGCACTCCTACACCTTTCTATCTTTTAAATCTTAACTTTTAACCATGAAATCACTAGATTTCGGGTGTTCTAGGATGACTTCATCATGTGTTCTTGAAGAACTTCATGTTTTGACTTCAATCCACCAAAAACAACTAAGATCTAACCGATTTCCATACGAATACACAAAGATCTTGCAAAGATCTCGACATAAACATGGTGAAAAAAGGATTAAAAGATGGTTTCTAACTTTCTTTCAACTCTTTTACACTCAATGCACTTAAAACCGACAGGATCGGGCTTTGTTCTAGTCTCTTACTTATTCTTAGTGTTGTACTAGTTCAAAGATCCGGATTCTACTCACGAGACCACCGATCTCGGGTTGAGCAAGAACGATTGTCTCGAGCCGGTAACTGGCCAAGCTAGGGTGATTCCTGGTCGGTTTAGTCACTTGGGTCGAGGTAGGGTTCCGTTGTTTAGCACGTTGTCAAAACATCTCGACAAAATGATAAACAATCAAAACGACTAAGTGTTAGCCGAACAGAACAATCGGAACGGATTGCTGTCCGATCGGATAGTGCACCCAAACCGATTGCCATCCGATCGGATCACACTTGGGTCCCACACTTAAACAACCTATTTCGAAGTTTGAGTATCGAACGAATTGCTATCCGATCGGACGACTATCTGATTGGATTACTCTTCGGATCATGAGATACTAAGACTTTAAAGACTTAAACAATTTTCAACATGTTCAATAACCGGGTCGCCACCCGATCGGATGAACATCCGATCGAGTGACACCTCTGCCTTGAACTTGCTTTCACCAAGTAACCTCATCACCAAGTCGCTGTCCGACCGGATGACCATCCGAACGGATTGTCATCCGCACGACCGACGATCCGAACGGCCGACTTGAAAGATAGAGATACTTCGATGCTTTTCAAATACTACAACGAAAACTTCAAAAGTCAAGCCATCATACACAAACACACCTTTCCTCATAGGAAGAAACAATCCACTCGAATAGTCATCCGATCGGATAAGCTATCCGACCGGATGACCATCCGAACGGATTGTTATCCGCACGGATTGCTGTCCTCTCGGATCACCATCCGACCCATTCACACTTTGTATCGTTTTCACGCGTCACTTATCGTTATGCTATCGAATCTATTCAGGCTAATCTTACCCGCTAAGCGCTCCCTTCAATCCATCAACCGCTGTGAGTATACTCGATCCCTTTTTGCTTTAAGCACTTTTGGGTGTTACATACGTTACAACTATTCAAATCACATCAATCACACTACTCAATACTATCTGAACGCTAACCGTTAATGCATGTTATACGTGGCTTATGAATGCTTGTTTGTTATGTGTACACATGGAATGCTGTCTACCTGCCTTAGCAACGATAGTACTATAGTTTGGACTCAGCACCCGTTCACACGGGGGTTATTAAGGACAATTACTTGCATAGATTACGGTGGTAATCATGTATTGCGAACTGCATTTGGCAGTCAACCCGCAGTCATTGGTATCGATGGATCTATGTCGATAACTAACGTGCTTCATTTCTCTATGTGTACGTGCTGGTTATGCGTAAACGAATTCGAACTCTATATGCTATTATCAAACTTGTATGCTCACCTTTACATTATATGTATTGACTTTATTTTAACGTATGTGACAGGTGCTTAGGATGCACACATGTTAGGAAGTCGAAGCTAGAATAAGGCTCTAGAGGTCAACAAATAGTTGTCTGTACTTAATGAGTTAAGGGTCTCCAGAAGCAGATAAACAATTGCTATGTTTAAATCTGAGTTGTCGGAACAGAATGATTTGCCTAGATTTTGTCTGTAATAATTTGTTTGTTGTTTGAGACATGGTATGGGACATGTTATTTTAAATTGAATAGTAATGATAATTGTTATGGAAACTTCTGGACAATCTGTTTTGCTCAGTGCCATGCCCCGATGTTTCCGCCATCGGTTGGGGTGTGACAACAATACCGGTACGATATATGTGTTCGTTATAGAAATTAACATGTGTTTTACATTGACTGAAAATTATAAAAACGAACATTGTACCGGTACCAATGTTGTTTGAATACTGGTTCAGATTGACACGCTACTGGTGTCGATATTCATTTATTTTCGAAGATGTATAGTTGTATAAATGAAAACTTTTGAAACCAGAGACCATAAAAATGAATCTAGGTACCGGTACTGATGTTCCGTATGCTAGCGATACACCGTCAGCTTATCGACAAACAATAAAATAAATATCGGTACCAAAACCGTTGTTGTACGCCCGTTCACTATGGTAACGGCACGGCATCCGTTATCAAATAGGAAACCATAACAATGAATACATACCAGTATGACGTTGTCCAATTCAGTTTGGTACGGTATGGTAGTAATACGGTGTCAGGTTATCCAAATAAAAAACAACATAAATAAATACCGGTATCGATGCATATGTTGTTCAATCGGTTTCGGTTCAATTTGGTATGATAGCAACATAGTGTCCGTTTTCAATCAATCTATTTCACAATGTTGAAAAAAATAAGCAAGGACGCAAACGAATCAAACCAAAATATACCAAACAACATCAGTATCGGTATTGATATTTGTTTTTATTGTGTTCGATCGATGTAAGATTTTCTCTTTGAATTACAATAACAAGTATAGGTACTATAAAGAAACGAACTAATACCAATCGACTTTCCGCCGCGAAGCGCGGAGGAATATAACTTGTTATATATATTAATACTAACTTCCCATGAATAGTTACTATTTTAATAGTATTTTATTATTAGTTTTCTTTTAAAATATATATAGTTTATATATTTCTTTTGTATTGTTATATCATTATATAATAAGAGAATGTTATAAAACATAAACAAGTCAGTCATTTCACTGAAGTAATAATGTAATTACAATGATATTGTTACCGTAACGTACTGAACATCGATATCGGTACCCGTGTTCATTTTTATGGTTTTTGATTTCTATAATATATCATTTATGGAACTCTGTCTCCAACGACAAGTAAATATTGATACCAGTTCTGAAACGAGATAAACCGATCAATACCGTTGGATCATCGGTGCGGTAACTGCATTCGTTTTAATTGTTTTTTTGTCGATGTAATACAAGCGTTGATTTCTATACCGAGTGCATGTATCTTATATGTAGTATAACAAATCAAACCAATACTCATCGGATGCTCGCGTTAACGTACCACCGCAACGCGTGGAGAAATACTCTAGTATATAGAGTTAACGAGGGACGATGAATAGTAACTTTATTTTTAAAATAATGTATAGCTTCTTATTATTTTCTTATTTAATATATTATAATTGTTTTATCATTATATTTACTTTTAATAATATATTTTATTTTTCTATTTCTAAAACCATATATTTCGTTTACTATTTTTTAAAAATTCTTTTTTTTTTTCGTTTTTTTGAACATATATTAATTTATCAAATAATTAGATATTTTTTTTAATATTTTACGTTTATCACTTTTTTTCTAAAAACTTAAGTACGTAGTCGTGCTTGATTTTTCCCTTGACATTCTGTTATAAGTTTTGTTAAAACAAAGTTGTATTCAAAATAAAATGTTTTTTTTTGTATCATAAAACGGTACAATAATAAACTAACCCGTTCTAATGTTTTGACTTTCTAAAGAACATGCTTTATTTTCAAATCACGTTTGTTTTACATTATCATTTGCTCGGTTTCGCCGCAACGCGCGAAGTAAAAAAAAGCTATTATACATATTAAAACATACTTGTGATGAACAGTACCCAATTATTATTATAGTATTATATATACTTTTGATTATTACATTATTTTATTACTTAATTGATTCACCTAATTTATTTAGGCCAAATCAAATTACAATTTTGTCCCCGTTTTAAAATAACGATTTTGTCATCAGTTTAAAATTACGTTTTTACCTTCAGTTCAAAATAAAATTATGCTTTTTATCCCCGTTTAAAGTTACAGTTTCGCTATTAGTTTTGTTTTGTGCCTCCAATACTTGTGATGAACAGTACCCAATTATTATTATAATATTATATATACTTTTGATTATTACATTATTTTATTACTTAATTGATTCACCTAATTTATTTAGGCCAAATCAAATTACGATTTTGTCCCCGTTTTAAAATAATGATTTTGTTATATCAATTTAAAATTACGTTTTTACCTCCAGTTCAAAATAAAATTATACTTTTTATCCTCGTTTAAAGTTACAGTTTCGCTATTAGTTTTGTTTTGTGCCTCCCAGCTAAATTTCCATTTTTCCCTGAATTTAAATTTACATTTTTGTCATCGTTTTTGTTTGCTTTCCCAGTAAAATTACGATTTTGCCCCCAGTGTATAACTACAGACATACATATTAAAACATACTTGTGATGAACATTACCCAATTCTTATTATAATATTATATATACTTTTGATTATTACATTATTTTATTACTTAATTGATTCACCTAATTTAGGCCAAATCAAATTACGATTTTGTTCCCGTTTTAAAATAACGATTTTGTCATTAGTTTAAAATTATGTTTTTACCTCCCGTTCAAAATAAAATTATGTTTTTTATCCCCGTTTAAAGTTACAGTTTACTATTAGTTTTGTTTTGTGCCTCCCAGCTAAATTACCATTTTTCCCTGAATTTAAATTTACATTTTTGTCATCGTTTTTGTTTGCTTTCCCAGTAAAATTACGATTTTGCCCCCAGTGTATAACTACAGACACAAGATTGGGGAATAGTGTCAGGAAGCTGTATGGCACTCCCCCATTGGCCCAACCAATTTACGATTTTATTCTCGCTTTAAAATTACAATTTCGCCATCAGTTCAAAATTAATTTTTTACCCCCAGTTCAAAATAAAATTAGGCTTTTGCCCCCAACTAAAAATTACCATTTTGCCCTCGATTCAAAATTACGATTTTGACCCGTAGAAATTTACAGTTTTGCCATTAGTTTTGTTTTTCCCCACCCAGCCAAATTACAATTTTGCCCTCAATCTAAAATTTACATTTTTGCCATCGTTTTCCTTTGCTTTCCCAGTCAAATTACGATTTGGACCCCAGTGTAAAATTACAGTTATGCGATCGCTTTAGTTTTTTTTTTTTTTTTTTTTTTGACAAAACTATAGTAGTGCTTTGTTTTAATTGTTTGACTCGGTGTAATTTTTATTTTTCCACCAGTTTAAAATTATTGTTTTGCTATCGTTTTTGTTTTTATTAAGCAAAAGTATGATAGTGTTTTAATTTAATTGGTTGACTCAATGTAATTTTTTTTTGAGATCGTATTATGACTAGTATGTACAAGTAATCGAAACACAGACGGACATGTTATGAGAAAGAAATATTCGGTTTAGTGCCTCGCAACGCGGGCGGGGCAAAATCTAGTACATATAAATGAAGACTCCTCATGAATAGTGATTCATGTTTTTTTTATATTTTATTTATTACTTGATTTGTTTTTTAGTAATTACTTGCATTTGTTAATATTTTAAAATTTGTAAAATCACATCTATGTTTTTATCATTTTTAACATTTCAAGTTATTTGCATGTGCATTGTGATGGTACGTTATCGCGAGCATTGAATCAGTATCGATTCGGTTCATTACAGTACTTGTACGATACTGCGTGAATTCAATATAGAAATCAATATATGTCTTACATCGACCGAAAACGATAAAAACAAATATCGATACCGGAACTTAATCGATCGATTCATATTGCCCCAGTACTGGTACCCATGTTGTTAGGTACAATATGGTAGTGATACTGTGTTAGTCTATAAAAAAACAATTAAAAATACCGGTAGCAAAACCGATGTTTTTTAGGTTTCGGTTCGGTTCACTACGGTAGCGACACGATATCCTTTATAAAAGATGCAAACGATCAGACAAAAATTGTTGATGTTCGTTTCGGTAGGGTACGGTATGGTAACGATACGATGTTAGTTTATCAGAAGCAAAAACATTAAAAATATATACCGGTACAGATGTTGTTAGTCAGTTTCACTTCGGCTTGGCACGCAAGCGGCATGTTATCCGTTTTCATTAAATTTATATCACGACGTTAATAAAAATAAACATAGAACGCAAATGAACCTAACCAATATCAACTAAACAACATCGGTACCGATATCGATATTTGTTCAATTACTATGTAAGGTTTTATATTTCAATTACTATAGCGAGTGCCGGTACCATAATAAACCGAACCGATACTGACCGAATTCCCGCCACGAAGCGCGTGGAAAATGTCACTAGTTCATATTATAAATGAATCTAGACAGTCAATATTTTTATAAGTGTATGCATTCGGTCTTCGTGTCGATAGATAAATTCAATTAAATTTATTACACTACACATTACGTAGAAATATATCTATAGTCCATTATACATGCACTCACAGATTCAGTATCTTTGTTTCTTAAACATCCTTAATAATGCATGATAGATACGACAAGTACTATCGCTGTCTTTTTCGATAACAAACAAAAAAAAAGTTATTCCAAAGATCGCCTGTAGGTTAAGAATACGAACATGAAGGGTTCCATCGTCTCTTGTTACGCCTTTAAACAAGTGTCGTTTAGCAAGTTCTCCTCATATATACATATATATATATATATATATATATATATATATTGATTCTCTGTGCTTGCATCTGCTATATATATATATATATATATATCTTGTAACCCTAATAACCAAATCTCCTACTTTCTCCGCATTTCGTGGAATATACATATAAAAATACCTAGCTACTTTCAGCAGGATTCCTAGTGGAAGCCACTGCGCCATTTGGATTCCAATTGTCGGCACCTAAGTTATAGAGAAAGAAGATCGAAAAGAGGATCAAAGTGGAGGATGTTTATTTAACATATTTGGAAATTACTAAGAATAAACAACTTATATAGTGCAATAAAAGTTCATATACCTTTTACTTACTTTTTTGGTTCACGCCTTCAATCTTTGTCTAACATGGAAATTATTAAGAATAAACTTATATAACACTTAATCAATTTATATAGTACATGCCTAGTAGGTGCTTTTTTTAGCCTAGCTATTAAAGTTGGTTCTCCTCTTGGGTTGTTCTAACCTTTTTGAAGACCTAAGGCGAAAATCTTACACAAAAATCTTAAACAACTATAACACAGGGTGGTTTGCTTGTATAAGAAATCAAACAAATCTAAACAATAATTTTGCACTAATATATCATCTTTTTTTTTTTTTTTTGAAAAGGAAAGGTTTAGTGTTTCCATTCATATTTGCCAAATTAAATCAAAACAGAAGGTAGACGGACAACATGCTTGCCAATGTTTAGTGATTTCCATTCATACTTTCAAGCCCGAGCTAGTTTTCTTATCATCTAAATTTTCTTTTAACCGGAGGCCGTAGGCCTAAGACTTTATCATCTAAATTTTCTTTTAACTGGAGGCCCTAAGCCCAAGACTGAGTTACTTATATACTATAGGCCGGCGCTCTTCTCCTCTCAAGTTGGTACATTAAATGGCTTGTAGTCCGGCTGTATCAATGTGTAATGGCTTGATATTCCTTTCTATGAGGTTGGGAGTTCAACTCTCGCTATAGATAGATGCGTAAATTTAAGAGTAGGGTTAAAAAGATGCGAGTTGACCGGTTAAAAATTATTTAGAAAGAATTATGAAGTTGGTTCCTATAAAACAAATTTCAAAGCAAAGTTGATTAAAGGAGTCTAACCTGAAAAGCTAAAAACCTTGCTTCCATTAGCTGCATCAGTCCAAGTGTTTCTACAACCACACTACAAGTAAAAATGGTGAAGGAATTGAAGACAACATGTTTAAAATGCAAACTATATAATAGTCATAGTTAGCTAGTGAACCTAATAAAAAAAACAAAATATGATACTATCATATTTGCATTAAATGAAAAACACGAGGAAGCAATGTATATTTCTTTGTTCAAAATTATTTTGTATGAGTGTGTTTCTAACATCAGACCGTTTATTGAATTAACGATTCTACTGATTTACTGACCAAAACGATCGAATAATTTTAAAAATTGTTTTTGGTCATATTTAGTTTACAAATATTAAAGTACATAAAATATAACAAAAAAGAGCATCTATAGAAAAACAAGTTTCAAAAGTAACATATATATAAATAAACAACTAAATGATAAGAACTAGAATATTGAAAGGGAATCAACGAACAAAAATTAAAAGCAAGGTCATTATTGCTTGCAGGTCACTAACTTTGAATATTTTCATTGTCAACTACACAAAAAGTGAAAAAGCACATCACTATTTTGATTTTTGAAGTTTTCATTTTCGTAGCGCCGCCTTTTGAGCTCCTTCTGGTAACAAATTTCCATTTCCGGCAACTTCCGCTTGACCATCGTGTGTAGTCTCAAGTGGTTGAGGGTCGGAGAGTCTATGATAGGCATTAATGTAGATAGAGAGGTGCACTTTCTAAGCAAAATCGAGTCAAGCTAACAAGCGAGTTAAACTGAGCCAATACGGCATGTTACAAGTCGAGTCGAGTTAGGCTCACTTTCTAACGAGTGCGTCGGCTCGGCTCAATTTCAAACCGAGGGATATCAAGCAAGCTTTTTCTAAGCTAAATCCGCGTGAGACCCGAGGAGCAAGCTTTTTTTGGACAACTCTAGATGGATCTTGTACTTGTTTGTATTGTAGTGCGTTATAATTAATCCACGGGGTTTGTGTGTTTGAATAATATTGCCTCGCTAGACGTTCGAAAAAAAAATTGTGTTTTGCTCTTTTAGATTTTAAATACATATATAAATGGTAGAGAGATGTATGTGTGATGGGACGTGGTTGGTTTTAAAGAGAATAAAATGATCGTTTATGGTTTTTTTTTTACCTTAAAAAAAATTAACGAATGAGAATACTATGGGCATTTAAAAATAATGGTAGGAAGTTGGTTTTAAAGTCAAAAATATGTTTTAAAGAAATATACCATATTTTTAAAAGTCGTAATTATTTAAACTCCTAAAATTGTCGTTCTTTCTTCCTTACATGTGTTATAACTAGTATTTGAACCCGCATTTAGCAGCGGGGTCGTAGGAAGATTTTGGCGGGGATGTATTTGTTATCTGGGATATTGATGGATTAATATTAGACCATTTAGGCTTTAATCGAAACGACATTAAAAATAATCAAGCAATACGATTAAGTAAACATGTCTAGAGTTAAAAGTTAGTTTTAACTATAATAAGATGAACAAAAAAATCAAATTTGTTACGTTGTGTATTAAAGGGTTAATATAGACCATTTTTGCTTTCATCTAACCGGCATTTCGACAGGGACGCAGTGAATCGCACATTATGACAAAAGATTAAAAAAACCAAAAAAAAAGTAATAACATTAACCAAAATAATATCTACATGTGTTCGGTTCTTATAGTTGTGCCTTGACTCTGAACATTGAAACGAAACGACGCAAAAGTATGTCGTAATTTAAACAAATCTTGATCGTACACCAGTATCAACCTCGAGATAAATATTTACATTGAAATGCCAATAAAAATAAGTACGTTATTAATTACGTGTCGTAATCAGGGTGGACCTACCCACACCCGTGGGTGGGCGGCCGCAACCCTTGAAAAAAATTAGTGTTAAATTTCCTATAAAATCTCGACCGCATGCCTTGGAAATTTTCACCCGCACCCCTTGGGAAATTTCAACCGCCCCCTTTAGAAAAAAAAAATGAAAACACCGATTTTTATAAAAATTTAACCCACAGAAAAAAAAAATTTAGGTCCGCCACTGGTTGTAATGTGAGGTTTTAACAATGATAATAATATATGTATAATAGAGCAATAAGGCTACAGGGTGTGGTCATGACCCTCCACGTCAGTGTCATGTCATTCACCTCTAATCCACCATCTAAAATCACTACTCTAAGGGGTCATGACCCAAACCATTATCCCCTTATTTATTTTAATTTATCTTTGTCTAAAGAAAAAGGAAAATATTTCTTGAAAAATGAAAAGGAGGACCGATTGCTATGGTTTAATCCATGCAAACCATGGTGGATCAGGCAAGGAGGTGGTGTAGCCTTTCATTCATGTTCCTATATGGCGAATCATGTCTCAACCATGACTCCCACACCCTCTAATCTAATAAAATCTTAATATAAAAATAATATATATCTATTGTTAGTTTAGGAATTTATAATATAGGGTAGATGTATATATCATGGTTGGTTTTGTGAATAATCTTTATTGTATGATGTATTTTGCACTAAAATCTCTTGATTATCATCCTAAGGCTATCTGGGGTGGAAGACCTTTTGCACATGATGGATATTTATAACGAGTGATGGGGAAAATAACACCACCGCTAGTTTTGTTTATCACGAAAGAACTTCATAACGCATGAAGTTTATCACGTGTGCAGAATTCAGTTTTTTTTTTTTTTTTTTTTTTTTTGAATGATTTTATAGTGTGTGGTGAGTGATGGATATTTCCATTAAAAAAGGTTAAACTTCACGTGTTATGAAGTTCTTCCGTGATAAACAAAACTGGCGGTGGTGTTATTTTTCTCATCACTCGTTATAAATATCCATCACGTACAAAAGGTCTTCCACCCCGGGTGGCCCAATAACTTGTAGATTTCCTATTATAGTTTTGATACAGATTATGTTTTATGAGAAAAAACTATTACAACAATTTAGGTTAAGAGTTTAACGGTTCAAAAATACAAGTGTACCAAGCAAACGAAATTCCGTTTAGCGGATTTTCCGTAGCAATCCTCTAAAACATGGATAGATTAATCCTAATTTTGCTTTTTAAAATTTGTGGAAATAATCAACAAAATGACGTCACAACCACCGCCACCACCAACACAACCACAACCGCCACCTTCTTCCACCGGAGAACAACCAGAAACCGATCACATTAACCGCCTCCCGGACGAATTACTTCTCCTAATATGCACCAAAATCAACAACGCAAAATCTCTCTGCATTTGCAACCTAATCTCCAAACGTTTTTCCACCGTCGTCCGCCAAACGCCGTCGTTATTCCTCACATTTCCTCACCGGAATCCTAACAACCGAGACGAAAATCTACCTAAAAAACTCTTCAATTACTTATCTCAATCCTTCTTCCGGAAGCCTCCGCCGAACAATTTCGACGGAGCGTTGTTCCAATCGGCGATCGATTCGCTAAAAGGATTTCAAAACGTTAGAGATCTGAGAATCGAACTACCTTCGTTCCAGCACGACGAATCGATCCGCAACTGGCACGCGGAGTTCGGTAGAGGCGCAAACGTATGCGTGATTCTTTTCGCAACGTCGTTACGTGACTTACGTCATCAATCACCGTCATCAAATCACCAGATCCAGATCCAGAATCCAAATCACGCATCGTTAACGAATCATTTGCTACAATCGCGAATCGCGTCATCAAACCAGTGCTTTCGAGAAGCCACGTGGCGGCAGCATGTTCTCCGGCACGTGGTGGAGAATCACCGCCGGACGTTAGAAACTGCTGAGATCTGTGATTCGGAACAAAAAGGAAAAGTTGTGGTTAATAATAAGCAACAGGTGAATGATTTGTTAGATCCGGAGGTGAAGTTACCGGCGTCTGGATATGGAAAGCTTTGGCATGTGCAGGTGCTCCGGCTGCCGGAATCACGGTGTGTGTTGTACGGTGCGACGGTTGTGGCGATACGGCGTACGGATGAGAGTGAAGAAGAGTGTGAAGATGTTGGTGTGAAGCATTTGATGAAGAAGAGGTGTGAAGTTGATGAGCATGGGCTTTTATGGGAAGTTTTGAGACATATTCTTGAGAATCATGCACCTGCAAGGTCTCTTAATATTAATGCAGCCAGAAGATGAAAGTGTTGATATTTTTGTAACATATAATCATATATACTTAATTGTAGGGGAATTTACGAAAATGGCCAAGAATGTTGTTGACTTACCAAATTGGCCATCTCATGCGTCTGTGGAGAAGCGCATCACCGATTACGAGACACCTTTTGCGTCCTTAAATATAGAAGTGACACGTGTCTCAATGGGATGCATGAGATGAGTCACGGACGCATGTGATGAGTCACGGACGCATGGGATGAGTTGGCAACGCATGTGATGAGTCACAGACGCATGGGATGATGGGATGAGTCACGGACGCATGGGATGTCTCAAATCTCGCTAAAAGTAAATTTTATGAGTCACGGACGCATAGGATGAGTCACGGACGCATGAAACGCATGGATGTCATTGAGACACGTGTCACTTCTATATGTAAGGACGCATGAATGAGCCCTGCAGGCGCAAAAGGTGTCTCGTAATCGGTGATGCGCTGCTCCTCCGACGCATGAGATGGCCAATTTGGTAAGTCAAAACATGATTCTTGACCATTTTCGTAAATTCCCCTTAATTGTATATATTTAATTGTATATATACAAGTATTTGAAATATAAATCATATACACAATGGTTTGTTACATTAAACTTGATACGTGTAAGTTTTATTTTTATTTTTGGTTTATGTGTTTTCATTCTTAGTTCATAATCACAATGGTTTGTTACATTAAACTTGATATGAAAATACTTAATTGTGTTGCGACAACATGGATATGGCTAGTGAGATGGTCTGGACGTTCCCAAGCTTAGCACCTCCGGTGTTAGAATCAGGGTTGTTAAAAGTCGTCGCCTCTTGCGCCTAGGCCCATTTTCCGGGCGAGGCGAGCAAATTGTGCTTTAAGTCGAGGAAATTGCGCTTTTATTCTCCAGGTGATGGTTCAAGCGCAAATTCATAGATTCCGGAGACTTTCTGGCAAAGTTCTAGCCAAATTTCTACTTTTATCTAAGATAAACTACTTTTCTACACTAATACACTAATATTTTAGAACGTTGGTACTAAATACATGATATTAAACGTTATATAATCACTTATGTTTATTTTATTTGAAGAATAGTATTATTTTTTTAATACATAATATATTTTAAAAAAATCATTGTGCGCTTTTTTTCTCTCAGGCCCTTGCTTTTTTTGCGCTTTGCGCCTAGACCTCAAGCGAGATCTATGTGCCTTGAGTATGACTAACGCCTTTAATAACTATGGTTAGAATAAGTAATTGGATCTTTGGACGTGATAAATAAATACTTTCTCTGCAAGAGGGAAAGAATGTAAGAATTCTCTTTTTTCTAGAACATAACTTAATTTGAGGCTTCTATAGAACACTCATTCGAGCCAAATCAGTATCAAATATAAACAAGTAACAATTGTGTAACTTGAATACTTTTGCATCATTATTATGAATTAAGTAAAAGATTAAAAACACCAAAAGAAACGATTTCAAACCATAACAACAACACGCTCAAGCAATATAAATTAATAAGCTTCGGGATGGGCAGCAGCATATGCCTCGATAGCCTTATAGGTTTTCTCGTATAGTTCTTTTTCAAATTTAAGAAACTCAGTTGATGGCTTCTCATCACCTTTGCAGTTATAAACGACTATCTGCTTGAATACACATCCTTCATCATCAGTAGGTATAACCTTAACATAATAGTTTATGGAGTCTAATATACCCATCAAGCTGTCGCCTTCAAAACATGTGTAGTTGTAAACAAAGTTGATTTCATCAATAGCATCTTGCTTAAACTTGCCACTTGTGAATAGAACATCTATGTAAAGTAGTTTATGTTCAGAAAGAAACTATAACAAACACAATTGAAAAATAGGATAAAGAAACCGCATTGTACTTATATGGGTGATGATGTAACTTCTTACCATCGCCAAATGTGAATAGCCTTATAGTTCCAACACCACCGTCACCATCAAGTATCTCAATCGATTTGAACACTTGAGGAATGACCTTAGGTGCTAAAGTATGAAAGGCGTTAATCATCTCAAAAACCGTCTCAGGGGGGTATGCAGAAGCAACTTCAACTTCAATACTAGTTGTAGTCATGACTAATTTGTTTGATAGATAGCATGTAAGAAAATTAAAGTATTTTGTTTTGATGATAGATGAGTAAAGTTTATGGTACTTATAGGATGGAAAAGTTGTAAGGATTGAAATGTTAAATGTTAGATTATTGAAAGCACATCAACTTTGACCACTCTTGTGGGATAATATAGCAATGTACCTATAACTAAAGTTCATAGACTAAAAAAATTGTAATAATAATGAATGCTTTCAAAATCAACTACCTTAAATTATTCTAAAATTTGACCTAATCAGTGTCCGGTGTCCCTATTTGAATATCATAAATCATTAACCATAAATTAACCAGTTTGTGACCTTTAATGATAATTTAATTTTAACTAATTATAATCATTATTATACATATGAATTAGTAACCTTCATGAACACTGAAAATACTAATTGCTTAATAATTTATTTTAGTGAAAGGTTGTGGGTGGTGGCAACGATGGTGGGTTGTGGTATTATTTATGATGGGTGAAAGGGGATGGAATGGAATGGAATGGAATGAAAAAAAAACAAGGGGGCGGATCGTGTAATGGGAGATTCTATTCCATTGACCAACCAAGTTCTTAATTTAAGTCTGCTAACGAGCTGTTATGAAGTTGTTACACGTTCGATAAGTGTTCAACAAGGGCTAATAAAACAAGTGAGATATCTTGTTATCGGCAAAAGATATGTGTCTAAAAAAATTATAACTAAGTTCATTATTAAGGTCATGACAATAACATCTTTTGTTAAAAGAACACTGAATCTGGAACCAAACAAACCAAATTAAAATTATTAATATGAATTAACCCATGACCCATCATTCTTTATCACATCAATTGGAACTTATACACCAATCAAACAAATTGTCCAAATATATGATAGCAAATGAATATTTAGGAGTACGTTTAGTTAGAATTATTGGTGTAAAGAATTAACATTAGCCGTTAAAAAAATATGATAGCAAATCATACTAGAAGTAAAAGAGAAGCACAAATTTCAAACCATATCAGAACTCCTTAATACGAGATACATCAATAAGTTTCAGGATGTTCAGCGGCATAAGCCTCCATAGCCTTATATGTTTTCTCGTACATATCTTTTATGAAGTTAAGCGTTTCTGCAGATGGCTTTTCTTCCCCTTTACAGTTATAAACGACTTTCTGGGTGAATATGCTTCCTCCCTCGGCGGTAGGTATAATCTTGATATGGTAGTTGATGGTATCTATTATGCCCATCAAGTTGTCTCCTTCAAAAAATGTGTTGTCAAAGGTGAAGTTGCTTGCATCAATGCCATCTTGCCTATACTTTGTGTTTGTGAATGGCAAACCTATATGAAGTAATTATGTTTAGAAAAAAAAGGACATACAAGGAATAAATATTGACAAACAAACTAGAACCAATTTTGACCCATTACTCGGCCCAACTCGCACGTTTTACAAGGAATAGTGAGCCAGTTACATATAGAGGTGTCAATCATGTTGGGTTGGCGGGTTAACGGGTTGCGGATTGAAACGTTCAACTCGAACCCGACCCATATTATTATTCGGGTCGAAGATTTCAACCCTAACCCGCACACATATAAATCCAGGTCAACCCGAACCCGACCCTTTAACCCGTATTTTTAAATGAGTAATACAAGTTGACAATTTATAAGCGAGTTGTTGGGTTTTAAGCGGGTTGAGTGTGACAATTAAATAATATATAATGTGTCAAAACTAACATAATTATGACTAACCATGTAAAATAGAAACGAAAAAAGAACAAAAATATAAAAGTTCTTTTTTTTTCTAAATAGTTAAACGGGTTAATGGGTTAACCCGTTTTTATACGGGTCAACCCGAACCCGACCCATTTTTAATACCAGTCAACCCAAACCCAACATGTTTTTTTAAACGGGTCGTGTCAGTCACCCAAACCTGTTTTTTTCGTGTCGGGTTGACGAGTCGTGTCAAGAATTGCCGGCTCTAGTTACTTACCATCACCAAATGTTAAAAGCCTTATGGTTCCAACACCTCCATCGCCTTCGATTATCTCGATGGACTTGAACACTTGAGGGTTGACCTTGGGTGTGATGATATGGAAGTCACCATAGATTTTGAAAACCTTCTCAGCAGGGAATGAAGAAGCAATCTCGATCTGGAAACTTGCAGTACTCATGATTAACTTGTCGTTTGATGATTAGATTTAATTTAATAGGAACACAATGCTTAGGATTTTTTTCAGTTAGTATTTATAGGATGGAAGAGTATGCCAAATTGGAATTTTCGAATGCTTGAATTCCTGGAGAGCATGTCAACTTTGACCGGACTGGCTGCTTGCAGCTCTTTTGGAAAAAATATAGTATTATATTATAAAATGAAATTTGCAAATAATTCATCTTGACTTTTTCCCAAAGAAACCACTCAACTTACTTACAGGCATAGAATAATTAGATTTTTTCATGTTTTTTTTGTTGGGTAATCTCATTACATGATAAAAAGGAGTGTAATGTACAATCTGTACTATTTAATGAGTGTACGCGATGTAATTTTCGTACGTTATAACCTTCATAACGAAACTCCGCATGTTATTAAATACCAAAGTCTGCATGCTGTTAAGAAAAATCTGCATGTTATGAACAAAAAGCCGCAAGTTGTAACTGTATCTCGTACGCATCATACGGTAACACAAATTTTACGTTAACCAACCCCTAACTATATAAGGAGGTAGAATGTTTATGTGGGTAATTTGTGTATCTATTTGTTTTATTGGGCCTTTTTAATTATATAAGCCATAATTGTTTCCTCACGTTGCGAGACATATTTTTTTAATGTGATTTGAGCGTACGTTTTTTTTTTGTTTGCAGTTATCTTTCAAAATTGTTTGAGAAATCAATTGTAGTTAGATCTCATGGTGTGTTAATGCGGTTGAACTCATATCTTACCACAATTTTGTATTTATTAATCGTAGTTGGATCTAATGGATTGTTTCAAATCAAACTTTTCAAGTAATTATAGACTTCTAGTAAATATACACATGACACAAATACTAAACTCATGTGACTTTAAAAAAAATAATTCTATTCGTTATTCATTTTAATTTAATTTAATTATAAAATAAGATTTTTCATGTAAATTATTATTAATTAATGAGATGACATCACATTTCACATGGTTGGACAAGATTATGTTTGTGAGTCACTTAGATGTCAATAAAATTTTCACTGTAGCTAACAACTTTTGTAGTTATATATATAATAATGTGATAAAATATAATGTTCTTATACAAAAAATGCTACTATTATTAATATTTTTATAATTATTGTTATTATTATAAATATCACTCTATATGCACTCGATCAATATATGACTTAACTAGTGAGTTCATACAAAATTTAACATTTTATAATTATGAGTAAATTACGTTTTGAATCCATGTGTTTTAGTGGTTTTAACCACTTGAGTCCAAAATTCAAAAAGTTTAACGTTCCGAGTCTCTAATCGTTCATTTTATAACGTTTTTGATGCATGCATATCTTTTATTTATTTAAAATTCAAATTTCCTATTTTATCTTTTTACTTGTTTAGTATAAGGGGGTGTTTGGTGTTGCATTTTCAAAATAGATTTTGCGTTTTCAAAACTGCGTTTTGAAAAAGCATGTAGGTACATGCTTCTCCAAAACTGCGTTTTGGAGGTAGATAATCACTTTTTCATCCAAACACTTTTTTAGATTATTTATGTTTTACAAACGCAATAATCAAATAATCACTTCAAAACGTAATCCTAAACACCCTCTAAGTAGGGTGGCTAGGGTTTATTGTTTTTCAGTTTTTGATTGAATTTTAATAGAAAAGAACATTGTTGTTGAACCTATCGGTTCGTTATGAGACTTCGATTAACGAAGTGATCTTGAGCCATTTGATCGCACGCGAAACTGCATCAGGTGGTATCAGAGCTTTGTTTTCAAATGGCTCGACGTGATAGCGATTACTCTCGTATCTATAGAATCGCCGACCGAGGCAACGGAAGAGATGGTCTCGATTCACGTGCTCGTGGTGAAGATCGACGCCCTGTTCGTAGAACCGCTGACCGAGGCAATGGCGGAGTTAATCCCGCGAATTCAAGATCAAGCGACTCCGGCAACGAGTTAGGGATCTCGAGTTACAACACGAGATTAGACGACTCAAGCAAAGGATCCAAGATCTTGAGGACTCTTCGTCATGGAAGGAAACGGAACCGGAAGAACCCGTCAAGGACAAGTTATCCGGGGATGAGGAGCATCCTACCAATGACGACACTATCTCTGATTCTTCTCCTATGTATGATGAATACGAGGACGAGGAATGGTATTCTTGGGCATCAAGTGATGGTTCAAATGAAACAGTGGGATTTGGTAGGAAGTCTCGAGCTAAAAATATATCTGATTATTCAAAGATGAGTAGTGCTCATATTATTAATGAGAATTATGGTGATAAAGCGATTTCTAAGTTTTGTAGTATTGAAAGTGTTGAAGGTGGTGGTTCTACTGTGGTGATGGGTAGTTCGGCGACTACCTGTTGGATTCGATGTGCTTCTATGGTTAGTCCATCCTTTGTGCCGAAAAAAACTAAAGGATTGGATGTTGACCCAAGGATTTTGGGATTTCAAATGGAATGGGATTTTTGAATATTCAAAAGACAGGGGTGATATTATGCAATCACGTACATGTAGATAATATCCTTAAAAATGGTAGGGCATATACATGTGAAAAGCCATTCATTTGTGGAGTATTGTGGGCCAAAAGATCAAATGGTAGGAAACGATTGCGAGTGGCCCATTACAACTACTTTGGTTGGGATTAATTCACTGACTTCAAAAATTGCCACAATTAATTGTTTAGTTGGAGTTGAATTGTTTGAGCGGGTCAAATCTATAGCGAACGACAAACATCCCAATGTTTCCTTTGATCCAGGTGGTACAAGTGCGGAGTCGGGCGAAACGATTCATGAAGTTGAGCTGTTTAGGTGGGTCGTGATGATAATAAATCGGAATCGGGTTGATGTTCCTTTTGATCCGGGTGGCTTTGATTCGAAGATAAAACTCGAGGACGAGTTTTTTTTGAAGGAGGGGAGTATGATGCATGCATATCTTTTATTTATTTAAAATTCAAATTTCCTATTTTATCTTTTTACTTGTTTAGTATAAGTAGGGTGGCTAGGTTTTATTGTTTTTCAGTTTTTGATTGAATTTTAATAGAAAAGAACATTGTTCTTGAACCTATCGGTTCGTTATGAGACTTTGATTAACAAAGTGATCTTGAGTCATTTGATCGCACGCGAAACTGCATCAGTTTTAAGTCCCTGTTTTTTAGTGGTTTTAACCATTTTAATTCAAAATCAAAAGTACAAGTATTAAAAAGTTAGACTCAAAAATAAAATGAGTGGTTAGGCTAGAGGGTATGGTGATGGTCCTCCAAGGGAGGATGATCCGCCACGTAGGCGCCACGTCATAGTCCTCCCAAGGATGGTCCATCCCACAAAACTAGAGAGTATGGGAGGATGGTCCTAGATGATCCTACCCCACCACTTTTATGTTTTTTTTAAACATACACTAAAAACAACAATTGTATTATTTTTTTACTTTTAATTAAAAAAAACCTAAATCAAAACCATTTGGAGCACACAGATCTAGAACCATCCTCCTCCACTTCTCTAAAACCATCCTCCTCCACTTCTTCGATTTAGCAAACACAACCTTCAACTTTGATTATCAAAAATTACAAATCCCTTCAACGATAAAATCTAGAAGACTGAAGACAATATACCTTTCATCACCTTCAACAATTCAGATCTAGAAGACTGAAGACAATATACCTTTCATCACCTTCATTTTTCCGTTCGTTTTATCCAGCGGATTCCGGCAACTCCGGAGGTCTCCAATCCGATTCAACCCACAACTCAAATACTATTCCGATTTTTTTTAACGGTCAAAAATGATGGGGGCCCACCAAAAAGGGACCGTCGCCAACGTCTTGAGCAGGACGGATAGGATGGGGACGGAGGGGGGGCGGGATGGTTTGCCGGCGTCGCCGGTCCTCGGCGGGGGTGGGGACGAACCCCATACCCTCTAGCTTTAGAGACCCAGGACATTAAACTTTTTGATTTTGCACTTAAGTGGTACTACTAAAACACCAAAAAGTAATTTACTCTTTAATTTGTCATCGTGTATAGATTTCGCTAGTTCAATTACTTAAAACTCAAACCGAGGATGACACTTGAGTGAAGATTTTGTAGACATATATTTCGTATTGAGTTTAATGTCCGGGTCGGGCCTAGTTAGGCTCGGCACATTGACCTGGTCCATTGAGATTAATCGATTATGATCTTCTTTTCTCATGCTCGCTCTGTCTACCCTCATGCATGACACATTCACATATTTGGTCCCTAATATATCCAACAAAAATTCAAAATGAAAATGCATTCAATATATAGCACACTATTGTTCCAAAACAAGTTCTTACAAAATCAAAGAACACATTCAAACAAACTCATACACTAGAGTAAATTACTTTTGAGTCTCTGTGTTTTAGTGGTTTCAACAACTTAAGTATAAAATAAAAAAGTTTAACGTCTTGAATCCATAACCGTTCATTTTATAACGTTTTGAGTCCCTGTGTTTTAGTGGTTTTAACCACTTGGGTCCAAAATCAAAGTATAAGTGTTAAAAAGTTGGATTAAAAATGTTATAAAATGAGTGGTTAGAGATTCAGGGTATTAAACTTATTGATTTTGGACTCAAGTGGTTAAAACCACTAAAACATAGAAACTCAAAAAGTAATTTACTCTTTCTTTTTTACTAGCATCCTTTTATTTTCAAATCAAAATCGTCGTTCCTTCTGGTTTTGTTTGCCATCAAAAACCATGGTCACACCTCACACGGATCTTAAATTGGACCATTTGTACTTTTGTGGTCGTAAGAGCAATCACATTGAAGCATGTATATTCATAATTTCTATATAATATAGAGAAAATAACTAAAACATCACTACGTTGGTTTTTATACAATAGAGAAAACTTTATAAAAAATGAAACTAAATCTCTATATTTGGAAGCTGATATTCAACCGTCTCTATTTTATACTGAGTGTATAAAGAAACAATAAGAATAAGAAGTGATGTGTGGTAAAATACACATAATTGTCCCGTGTAAATTATATAATTATTGTATAGGTTTTATTTATTTCTATTTAGTTTTAGTGTTATATTATATTATTTTGTGTTTTGCTAGGTCCTGGTGCAAATGAAGCAAAAACGAGTAATATGGAAATGACCTGCCAGTTGAGTAGAGTAGACCGCCAGTGACGAAGTAAAATTGCCGCTATTTTTTATGAGTGGGCCGAAGCCACTATCTCTATTATATAAGTTAGCGGGTGATAGGGTTTAAGCCCAGCAAATAAAAAAGGAGTAAACTGCAATTTTACACCCTGAGGTTAGGGGTCATTGGCATGTCTACCCCCCCCTAACGAAATAATTGCAATTTTACCCCCCCACTGTTCACTGTTATGTCGCAACATTACCCCCTGTTAACAGATTCTGTCAAGTCAACGTTTGTTTTGACTGTTATAATGTGTGAAAAGTCGTTTTTGCCCTTGTCTTATTAAAATTATATAAAAAATCAAGAATCAACACAAAATAAAAATTCTTCTCCATCATCATCATCATCAGTTCATTCCAAACCCAGATCAGTTCATTCATCATCATCATCATCATCATCAGCAGTTCAATCGTTTAATCGTTGTGTGCTTCTTCATCATCATCATTCCAAACCCAGATCATCATCATCATCATTATCAGCAGCAGTCCAAACCCAGATCAGTTCATTCTTCATCATCATCATCATTCCAAACCCAGATCAGTTCATTTACGTTTGAAAGAAGCACACAAGTTCAACATCATCAGCTGCAGCAACAAATCCAGATCCACAAAACAAATCACAAAATCAACGAAACAAGTTTATCATCATCAACACAAATCACAAATCCAGATCCACAACAAATCCAGATTCACAACACCGTCCGATTCGCCGCCGCTGAGTTGAATGAGATGCAACGCCGCCTGCATCTCCGGCCTTGACCACCTCCACCATCAACTCCACCACCACCGCCTTCTCCTCTTCTGACCACCGCCACCATCAACTCAGCCACCACCTCCTTCCCCTTTCTCACCACCGCAACCATCAACTCAGCCACCACCTCTTTCCTATTCCAAACCCTAACCCTAGCCGCCTACAGTGGTTCCTATTCCAGATCTGGGTTATTAGATGATGTAGAAGTTGGAGTGGTGGCTAGGGTTTGTGTGCTTCTTTCTTGTAGCAAATGAACTGCTGCTGATGATGAACTTGTTTAATCGTTTAACCAAGAATGAACTGCTGCTGATGATGATGAACTTGTGTGCTTCTTTCTTGTAGGAACGACGTTGATGGTGGCGGTGGTTTGAATATGAAGAATGAACTGCTGTAGCAAGAATGAACTATCACTCTCACCTGGGATAGTGGTTTGAATATCACTGCTATAAATTCCAATCAATATGATATTATATGAAATGGTGCAAAGCCACTAAGTAGGATGTGGTTTGAATATGAAGAATTAACTGCTGTAGCAAGAATGACAACGATGGTAGGTGAGAAGTGGGTGCAAGAATCTGTAGGCTCCATGGTTTATGAGGAATCGATTTAATGGTTTTGAATAATAATAATAATAATAATAATAATATGGGTAAGATTACCAAAATACCCTCACCTATAAGGGTCAAACAACGTTGACTGTTAACAGGGGGTAATGTTGCGACATAACAGTGAACAATGGGGGGTAAAATTGCAATTATTTCGTTAGGGGGTAGACATGCCAATGACCCCTAACCTCAGGGTGTAAAATTGCAGTTTACTCTAAAAAAGAGAATCATGAAGTGGTCCGTGCAAGAATTAAAGCTATATAAATGATATGCTTGGATGACAGGTCACGCACATGCATAAATTTGGACAATTTCGAGATGGGCTTGGCAGAATTTTTAGTTGGGGCTGCCAAACATAAAAAGTCCAGCGAATTCATGCAGAACGTGGATTTGGGCTTTTGCGTTTTATTGTATACATTGATATGATAATATAAAAACCCCTAAGGATAAAAAAAAAAAGGATCCTAGTGGACATATATGGTTGGACGTGAAGGAATTCCATTGGACAACATCATAAGTTGGGCCAATGTGTTATTATTAATATTTAGAGGAACGGCTGAGAAAGGACGAGACATCAGACGTGAATAGGGAGGCGGCAATCAGAGGTGATCAGCCGCACATCAACCGGAGGCGACATCATCAGCCGCAATCTTGGGGAACGAATTATCAGAGTCGACATCAGAGGAGGCCAAGAAAAAAAAGAATTAAAGTGGGAATTATTAGAGTCGAGGTTATTAATAGGTCTCGGTTTGGTATATAGCTAGGATTAGGTTTTGTAAGAAATCGGTCTTAGTTCCCTAATCATACTCGTGTCTATTAAACCAAGTTAAAATCCATAGTTGCCTTAGACTTTCACGCTGTAAGGTAGATTGTCATATTATAGCACTTTTCAAGAAGTTAGAGGACTGTAAGGAAATCTAACAACCGGTAGTCGTAACAGCCTTGTAGAGTCTCACAAGTTTCTTCCTGAGAAGAGTCGGGAGGTCTTAGTAGGGATTTCTTAGGGTTTAGCATTAAAAGATCCCGGTTCCATACCACGTTAATTTCGAATAGAAATCAATTCCTAGTTGAACATGAGTCTAGCCTAGGTAGCCTTCGTCACCTCTGATCTAAACCTTCGTCCAAAGTCGCGTCTAGTTAGTCTAGTTAATTAGTTTAATTTAATTGCAATTTTAGGATATTTAGAAACCCCCCCCCCCCCCTAAATATAAAAATGGTTAGTGTCGTGTCCGTGTCAGTCTAGGTCTAGATAGAGTCTAATTAGCGTAATTAGAGAGTCTCGTGGGTTCGATACTCGGACTTACTGTAGCTATACTTCATTGATCGGTACACTTGCCGGTTGTGTGGTTTAGTTTTAGATCGAGTCTAAGTTTATAAATTTAAAACTTAGAGTGTCTAGATTAGGTTAATTTTAGTAGTTTTTATTTAACCACCTTTAGCACATCAAGAAGAATAAAATATGTGTTTCTGTGTAAGATCTCCGATAAACATGGAGAGTAAATTTAACAAAATTTAGAGAAAAAATGTGAGTTTTAGTTAAATTATAAAATAAAATAAAGATTGTGATGATGACATGTGGCACTCCTAATAAGTAGGAATGAAGAGCATTTTGGTCTTTATAAATAGGAGTGAAAATGACATGTGTCACCCATTTTGTTTTTTAAAAATACAACAAAAAAAATCTAATACAAAAAAATCTAGCACAAAAAAATCTAGTACAAAAAAACCTAGCACGAAAAAATTCAGCAAAAAATGTACTACAAAAAAATCCAGCACAAAAAATTGAGAAAAAAAAATTAAGACAAAAAAATTCAGCACAAAAAATTTAGCACAAAAATATAGTACAAAAATGCAGCACAAAAAATGTTATACAACATAGAAATAAAACACATTTTAGTGGGTTTTTTAGTCTTTATATTTTATATAGCAATATGGTACTCAAATTAAAGATAAAAAGACGGTCGATTTTACGGTGAAATTTTTATGAAAAAATAATGTCGTATAAAAAAGTTATAAACGTTTAAAAAATTGGGGTGGAATATGCATGCGCCTTGCATGTGGAGAGAGAAAGTCCATAAATAGGATTTTTCTAAAATACCCTTGCACTCCTTTTTCCTATACTTTATCTTAACCATTGATTTTATTTAACAAAATAAACTTTTTATTTGATTTTACCCCTTAGTTAAATTATAAAATAAAATAAAGATGAGCTTGAATATAAACGCTCTAGTAGCAACACGAGATCATTGTGTCACATTCTAATGCTATTGGTTGTGGTAGCGTGAATCCACCCGTGAAATGACATTTTGTGGGCTTTTTCCTTTTTTGGGCTGCCCAAGTTATCTAGTCAAAGGCTTAAAGCCCATTTGAGAATAATAAATGATTAATTAAACTGTCTTATTGATTGGTCCAGTAATCAATTGTTGGCTTAATTTATCTTTTTTAACATATTTTGTTTTAACCTACAAGATGATAAAACACATAGACAATATAACAAAAGCATAATTAAACAATTAAGCTACACTAACATGTTTTCTTAAATAAACCTCTTAACTAAACTTTTGTGAACAACCCCTTGATGAAGAATACTAGTGAACTAATCGTAGCCATTGATTATCAATATACAAGTGTATACACAAGTGTAAATCAATAGCCAAGATTTGATGATGAAAACACACTAAGTGTATTTTACGATTTGATAATGTAAATCATGTAAATCAATGGTCAGGATTTGTTCACTCAGTTCACAAATACACTAGTGTTCACTTTAGAACCTCACCCTTAATTGTCAAACATAAAAAATTTTAAAAATAGAAAGGAGGTGGTAGTGGAAGTTGTGGTGGAAAGGGGGATCACAACCCCCCCCCCCCCCCCCCCCCAACCCCATACAAGAAAAGGTCAAATACATAGTAAAAATGATGTGAAGGTGTGAAGTTATTAGGCTACATGGTATGGTGACCATCCTCCCTTTGAGAATGATCTGCCACCTAGGCGCCACATCATAGTCCTTATGAGGATGGTCCATCCAAAAAAAAAACAATGGAAATGGGAGGATGATCCTACCCCACTAGTTTATTTTTTATTTTTTAAATCTTCCACTTTTTTTAACATTTAACAAATAAAATAGGAAAATACTTTCATTAATATTAAAAAACAATACATAAACTTAAAAAAAAATCCTAAACTTATAAAAATCATCCACTATGATGCTTCTTCATGATGTCATTTTGCAATTTTATCAAAGTCGAGCGTTTCGGTTCGGGATAACTATCAACATCCATCGTTAATATTTCCCACTCCTTGAGCCGAACCTTATCATCGGACAATCGTAATTTTTCTCCCGCCAAGCGTGACTTTTCTTCGATCGTCCGTTCCTTCGCCCCCCGCCTTTTGGGCCGTGACCTCGGTGTATGTTTTAAATTGCGTCATAAACTCCTCCATCTTCGGATCGGCCTTTTGCTTTTCTTTCTTTGACGCCGCCTCCTTCTTTGATTTGTCCCGGCCCGGGGGACGTTCCGCTTCCTTTACGGCGTACTCTTCTTCATCGAACTCGGCGTCGTCGTTTAAATCTATGTGACATCTCGCGTCCGATCCGTCGGCGCTATAACTACCGGACTCCGATGTCCTTTGCCGCTTTGCCATCTCCACCTCGTTCGGAACCGGCGCCCATTTTTGGGCCGTTCACATAACTTTCCACGCCCGAACGTGTGCGAACGTGGTGTGATGGTTCGTCTTGTAAACATCCAACGCCTTTTTGAACACATCCTCGTCGCTCATCCCACTACGACGTCCACTTGAATATATTTTGTTATATTCTTCCGAAAACTTGTTGACGAACCCGCTCATTTTTCGCCACTTAGAAGACACCGATTCGACATCTCGATACGACCCTTGTTCCATTAGCTCAAGAAACTTCGCCAAAACCGATTTCCAAAACCCCTCCCCCGTTTGATTGTTACCTATATTTGACTAAAATACATGTTACAAAAAAATAAAATAAAAAATTAATACTACAAAGTATATACTTAAAAAAATACAAGTTATTTTTACGTACCTTTAATGGGGTGTGTGGACGTGCCTATATAAGCCTTCGCTAAGGCTTTTTCCTCGAGTTGCGTCCATGGTTTCGGCTTCGGTTTGGACGGTTGGCTTTGTTCACCCGCAACTTGCTTGCCTTTTCTTTGTTTGTTTTTTTGCGGTTTGGTCTCGGGAAGAACTTCAACATCTTCGTCGGGTTCGGTTCGAATGGGTTGCGTCGGGTTCGGTTCGGGTTGAACGGGTTGCACGGGTTGGATATTAAAAGGATTCCGCATCATCAAGTATTGTATGGCTTGACTTTGTTGCGTGTGCGCAAAAACATTCGGTAAGTTTTGGAAAGCGGCAAAAGCATTTGAGGAAAATTGACTGAATTGGTTTGGTTCCATCGTGGGATAGTATCCCGGCACCGAAAATACATTCAGGTTGTTCAGTGGGTTCGGGTTGTTAGGGTTGTTCGGGTTGTTGGGGCCGTTCGGGTTGTTCGAATTGAAGGGATCTATGGTAGAATAATTTATAATAACTGAAGAACCAAAGAATCGTGTTTAGGCCGGAGCCTGCAAACGAGGGTTTGGATCTTGTGAGAGAACTGGGAGAACAGTCCTGCAAAACAGAAAACCGTTAGGCTCGTCGCAGAGATGGGAGGGCCCCTCTGCGACCACCCTCCGGCGTGAGGATAAGTATTGGTAGAGAGAGAAAATAGAGAGAGAAAGTAAGGACGAAGGTTCAGAAAATCGTACTTGGCTTTGTACTTGATGGGGTATTTATAGTAGTCAACTTAGATGACATCATCCGTCCAGACGCACTTGAACGGAGGTTCGTCTTCGGAGGTTCTTGATGTTGGACGGACATTATTCGGATGTGCGTCCAAGTGGAGTCTTGTTCGTCCTAGGAATCATGTCCGGCCTCGGACATGTATCTTCAAGTCCCCCAGTTTGGTAAGTCTTTGTAAAAACTTAGCAAACTATTATTTCAAGTTTTTTGTCCTATTCGGATGACGTGTCGCTACGGGAGTGGTCTGAGTCGATGACGTGGTATGATTTGAATGGTGATTACGTGGCGTGGGTGACTTTTGCGATTTGACGGTCGGTCACCTACCTGTGACGGTAGTAATTCCTCGTGTTGGGATTTGTGGGAGGTGACGGTTTGATGTGACTACCCCGTGACCGACTTAAAACCCTTATAAAATCACTTTTCACCATTTCATTTTTACCCTTCTTTTCTCTCATCTTTTTTCCTTCTCTGCTGTTACCCTCTTCTTTTTGAGTCTCTTCTTCTTCCTCAAGGTGCGTCTATTTCTTTTACTTAAATTTCTTACTTTATGAAATGGCTCCTGGTAAGGAGAATCTCGCGGAGAGTGTGAGTGTGCTTACCCAACGTCAGTTGGATAAGTTCATTAGAGATTATAGGATTCCCCTGGATCTTTATCCGGTCCTTCCCTCCGAAAGGGAAGCAATATATCCGTTCCGTCAAGGGAAGTTTCCCTTTTATACTCGCGTCTGCAATTTCGCGAATTATAGGGTTCCTTTCTCTCGTTTCTTGATTAGGGTTTTACAATATTTTAGGGTCCATATTTGTCAGGTTAACCCCTTCGGCCTTAGTCGTATTAACCATTTTGAAATTTCTTGCCGAGCCTTAGATCGGAAGCCGGACCTGAACGTTTTTCGTTATTTTTACGAGTTTATAACGGCCGGAGATTGGTATACATTTGCACACCGAAAGAATGTCCCGTCCCCATCCTCTGGCGAGCGGTCTAGCCTGAAGAATTGGAAAGACATTTTTTTCTGGTTGGATGACCGCTGCCTACCGGAGGATATGAGGTGGCGTTTCAAGGATCAGACAATGTCCTTTGATGAAGACTTTGTTTATGATGAAAATCTTGTCCGTGCCCTGATTGATCATAAATCCCCCATTCGTCCCCTTCCTAAGCATTTCCTTTGGTTAGGTCGTGTCAGTTTTTCCTGGGCCCAAGGGGATAAGGATTGGCCGATTATTCGCCGAAAGCGTGATCGTAAGTTTCGGCCCTTTTCGCCCCCTTCGGCACCATTACTTGTTTATTTTGCTGACTTTCTTTTTGTTTTGGGGATGCAGGTGTTGCAATGTCTCTTCTTGATGCCTTAAAGGTTCCGAACACGAATGTTTTTTTATTTTGATTTTGGGGAACAAGGCGAGGAGGATGTTCCTTTTATGAAACAAGTGGCATCTTCGGCCCAACCAATTCGTCCAGAGGTGACTCAAAACGTGACGGAGCCTTCTGCTGCAGAAGCAACTTCTTCTATTCCTCAGGATGTACCTGAACAAGTTGCTGCAGAGGCTACTTCTTCCATTCCATTATCGTTAAAGGATGTTGAGGGTTCGTCCGGATCACGAACTGGTAAGAAGTCTGCCCTTGATGATGTTGATAGTGATCCGGAGTTCCGCGATCTGGATGAGACTTTACAATATCGACCTTCTTTAAAAAGCCAGGGTGTTATGTCGGGTGTGGATTTATCAGGTGTTGTTCTGAAGGCCATCTCTCATAAGAGAAAAAATGAGCCGGTTCAAATTCGTGCTACCGACCCACTTCCATTGCCAAGGTCAAAGAAAGCAAAAAAGGATTCTCACTCCGAAGGTAACGTAATAGAAGAGCTGAACGAACACATTACCGGAGGTAAGTTTTCTAGGGAAGAGGCTGCTTTGGCTCGTTCTAAACCAACTCCTGCGTATTCAGGTTTTGTTCCTGATAGTGAAGTGGAAAGCATGGAGGTTGAGAATCCGGTGGTTACGGATAAGGAAAAAGGTCATGGTGAGCCGAAAGTGGTTACTTTTTCAGGTACGCATTTGGGCTCATCTTTGGGTCCGGACTGTTTTATAGATGATGAGGAAGATCAAGTGTCTTCGCTTCCCTCATCTTGGTTCGGACCTGAGTTGATGTCCTTTTTTCGATATGCAGATTTGTTTTCAGACGATATGGATATTGATCCAGCTACTGCCGAAGAAAAATTCATTCCTGATTGGGACATCCGGAACAAAGACTCGGTGATGGATACCTTGGTTGCCCGGACTATGCTCTTCAATATCAACACTCCGATAGACCATGCAAGGAGTCGGAAGATGAAGAACCCGGATCTAGGGGCTGCAGTTTTGACTAATCAAGCCCAATCAAATATCTTTGTAATGGAGCTATATCGTCGGTGGGTGGAAGCGGAGTCGGTAAGGGAGAATTTGGAGAAGGAAGCTCGCTCTCTGAAGCGTAAAGTTCAGAGGAGTCCGGAGGCGGTGAAGAAAATAGCTCAGTTGACCCAAGATCTTCAATCTCAGCAGGAAAAGGTTAATTCTTTGATTGCTCAGAATCAATCATCCCAAGCAGCTGCTGCTGCTGCTGCAGAAGACAGAGATAAAATTTCTTCGGAGTTTACGGCTTTTTCTGAATCAACGAGGCAGAAGGACGAAGAACATAAGATGGTTTTGACGAAGATGGAGGATTCCCTTAATAAGGCTCGTCTTGCTTATGAGAACATGATGGCCGGTACGTCCTTCTCCTGACTGACTTGCTTTTATTTTTCCTGTTTTTCTAACACTTTTTCCAGAGCGGGATGCGCTAAAATCAGGGGAGGCTGATTTAAAGGACCGGATTGCAGAACTCGAGGCGGAGAAAGCTTCCCTGAAAGCTAGAGAAGAGGATCTTCAGGAAACGAAGGTTTGGATGCTTTCGGAAGGAGCAAAGCTTCTGGCGAAGAATATTCATAAAGGGAAGGAAATGACTGCTGCGGTGGCTGCGGTTAACAATGCAATGAGTGCTGTGGGTATCAATTCTGGTTTGCACGCTGGTTATATGCATGCTTTGCAGAAGAAAACCCCCTACAAAGAGGTGCCATTGTTAAACCGTAATGCTACGGAGGAATTAAAAACAGCGGTTGCTTGTTTTGATACTCTCACATTTCCTGTGATAGAAGATCTGCCGAAGCTTGCCAACGCGCCTCTTTCTGAAATCAAGAAAGCTCTTCGTTTTGCAAGTGAATGACTTTTTTTGGAGAAGTAAGGTGGACATGCCCGGCTCTTTGGGGTATGCACCTTGGAAATTTAAAATTGGTTTAGTTTTTTGAAAGGTAGACATGTTCGGTAGCTTGGGGCATGCACCTTGTTTCAGATGAATGTACTGATGTTTTTTACCGATGCTTGAACAATTATCCTTTGTAAATGACTATGTAGTTTCCGGTTTATGCTAATCCGGTAATTTTTGATGTAATCACTTGTCTATACATGCGTCCATGTTTTGTTTTACATTTTCTTTTGTTTCTTGAACGTTCATTTTAAAGGCACGGATCCGATTTATTTTACTTAGGATAATTTTTTGAATGAAAGCAAAGTACGAACGAGACCAGTTCGTCCTTACCTTTTAGGGTTAGCATCCCTAATTCGGCCAAATATTATACTTGCGTTGCAACGTTGTTAAAGATAGAAAGATTTATTCTATTTTCTTATCCGGAGTTATGCTTCTCCGATTTGTCATGGCAAAAACATTTTATGCAATCCGTGGGTAAAACCCTCCACGGTCTTTTGAATTTATAATTTATCTGGTGCGGGAATAACCATCCGCATTACAGGAAAATAGAAAGGTGACGGAAGCCGTAGCTTCCGTGTTACAGTCTTATTTTAAGATAGGAAACTTTAAAGAAAACACTTTTTTAAGTGAACTCCGTTCCACGTGCGTGGTATGATGGTTCCGTCCACTTTCTTGAGTGTATATGCACCGTCCCTTCCTGCGGTGTTAATCAGGTAGGGGCCTTCCCATTTTGGTGCCATTTTCCAGTTCCTTCAACTAAACTCGCTTCATTACTCCGCATGACGTAGTCCCCAACTTTGAACCGGACCTCCTTTATCTTTGAGTTGTAATGCTTTTCCAACTCTTGTTTGTATTTCGCCTCTCGGATCGCCGCGAGCTCTCTCCTTTCTTCGGCTAGATCCAGGTTCAGAAGGAGTTCCTGTTCATTTTCTTCCTGATTCAGCTGCATGCGGGGAGTTGGTATCCCTACTTCAGCGGGAATAACTGCTTCGGTACCGTATGTTAAGCTGAAGGGAGTCTCCCTGTTGCTCGTCTTTGGCATCGTTCGGTGGGCCCATAGGACGTGTGGGAGTTCATCCGCCCATGAGACACCTTCCCTCCCCAAGCGTTTCTTAATGCCCTCCACGATGCTGCGGTTGGCTCTTTCTACTTGCCCGTTGGCTTGGAGATGGGAAACCGAAGCAAAACTTTGCTCAATACACATTCTTTCACACCATGCTTTGAATGGTTTCTCGGCGAACTGTTTTCCGTTATCACTGACTATGCACATCGGCATTCCGTATCTGCACACTATGTTTTCCCAGACAAACCTCAGCACTTGCTCCCCTGTGATGGTCCGGAGTGGTTTGGCCTCGACCCATTTTGTGAAATAATCAATGGCAACCAATAGGAACCTCACCCCTCCGGTGGAAACGGGGAAAGGACCCACAATATCAATCCCCCATTTCTGGAAAGGCCATGCCGATGTTACCGGAACGAGGTTGTTCTTGGCTCGATGGCTAATAGGAGCGTGCCGTTGGCAGTCTTCACATGATTGTAGTTCGTTCACTGCACTCTGGTGCATACCCGGCCAAAAATATCCGGCATTCATTACTTTGGCTATAACCATCCTTGGTCCGGCATGAATGGCGCATATTCCCCAGTGGATTTCTCTTATGACGTAGCTGGCTTCTTCTGGCGTTAAGCATTTTAAGAGCGGACCTAAAAAGGTCTTTCGGTAAAGTCACCCGTTATGGATCTGATATTGCAGCGCTTTGACCTTTAACTTCCGAGCCTGAGCTTTGTCTTCTGGGAGTTTTCCTTCTTTCAAGTAATCCACGATCAGAGTCATCCAAGATTTTTCAATTACAGAAACTGACATGACCGACTCCGTCTGCTGGATGGCCGGGGCTTGCAAGGTTTCAACTAAGACTTCTTTTGATAGATGACAAAATGCTACGGATGCGAGTTTACTCAAGGCATCGGCCTTTTTGTTTTTACTCCGCAGAATGTGTACTATCTTAAAAGAATCAAAAGAGGAGATTAAACTATTTACTTGCTGGAGATACCGAACCATGTTATCCTCTCGGGCTTCGTATTCTCCACTGACTTGGTTTGCTACCAACAATGAATCAACATGTGCTAACACGGAGGTTGCTCCGGCTTTGGCTGCGGTTTGGAGACCTGCAAGGAGAGCCTCGTATTCTGCTTCATTGTTTGAAGTTTTAAATTCGAATCGTAAGGCATAAGTGTACTCTATCCCTTCTGGATCTATAAGGATTAGTCCTGCCCCTGATCCTTCTTTACTGGAGGCTCCATCCGTATATAAGTTCCATACCCTTGGTAGGGCGGATTTTTCTTTGGTGCTTTCTCCGGTCGGAACCTCCGTAAGGAAATCTGCCACCGCCTGGCCTTTCACTGGTCCTCTGGTACGATAGGTGATGTCGAAAGCGCTGAGTTCAATTGCCCATTTCGTGAGACGTCCGGAGACCTCTGGCTTTCTAAGAATTTGTTGGATCTGGAGATCAGTTTGTACTTCTATATTGAAAGCTTGGAAGTATCTTCGGAGGCGTCTAGAGGCATGTACCAAAGCAAGTGCCAACTTTTCGATCATCGGGTACCGGGTTTCATAATCTTTTAAGATGCGGCTTACGTAGTAGACCGGGATTTGCGCTTGATTCCGATGCACTACGAACACTGCACTTATGGCAAAATGAGAAGCGGAGAGATATACCGTGACAGTTTCTCCGGTGATTGGAGCGGTTAAGGTGGGTAAGGATCCAAGACAAACTTTCAGCTCCTGAAATGCCGAATCGGCTTCCGGTGTCCATTCTATTTGGCCTTTTCCCGTTCGTTTTTTCAACACATTCATGAAAGGAATAGAGCGATCGGCAGCTTTTGAAACAAAACGATGAAGAGCAACGAGCTTTCCGTTTAACGATTGAATTTCTTTGACAGTTTTGGGAGGTTGCATGGAGACTACTGCTTTGATTTTATCCGGATGTGCTTTGATTTCGGACTGGGTTATCCATACACCGAGAAACTTTCCTTCTTCTAAACCGAAAGAGCATTTTTTAGGATTAAGTTTAAGGTTGACACTCCGAAGCCTGGTGAAGGTTTCGAGTATGTCATCAATCATGTTATCTTCGGCCTGACTTTTTATGACCAGATCGTCCACATAAATTTCCAAATTCCTTCCGATCTGGTCCTTAAATGCCTTATCCATCAACCTCTGATACGTGGCTCCGGCGTTTTTTTAATCCAAACGACATTTTGGTATAACAATAAAGCCCTTCATTGGTTACGAACGCTGTCTTATCCTCGTCTTCCAAAGCCATCTGTATCTGATGATAACCTTTGTATGCATCCAAGAAGCATTTAAGGCGGAAGCTGGAGAGGGAATCAATCTTTAGATCGATCTCTGGCAAGGGATAACAATCCTTCGGACATGCGTTGTTTAGATCGGAAAAATCTACGCACATTCTCCAGGTTTTATCTTTCTTGGTTACCATTACTGGGTTGGAAACCCAGGTCTGGTAACGTACTTCCCGGATGATTCCGGCATTTAACAATTTTCGCACGTCTTCGGAGATTGCCTTGTTTCGAGCTGGAGCCATGTTTCTTTTTCTTTGAGCCACTGGCTTTGCCGAATGCGACACTTTCAGCTTATGTTCAGCCAAACACCGAGGAACTCCCACCATATCGGAGGTTTGCCAGGCGAATACATCGAGAGAATTAGATAAAAGCTTCCACAACTTCTTTTTGGTACGTTCGGGAAGTTGAGCTCCAACTGAAATTTTTTGCTCTGGGAAGTGCGGATGAATAGCCCATTCTTCTGTGAGGAGGTTCGGAGGTTTGTCGGTACCCTTGCTTTGTCGTACTTCAGCTACGCAAATTGTGGATTCGGAGTGCAGAGTTGCTACTCCTGCTTCGGTAGGGAATTTTAACAATCCGTGAATGGTAGAGCTGATGATGCCGAAGGCGCACATGCCGGGCCTTCCTAATATAACATTATGTACGAACCTTGCTTCTACCACCAGATACGTAAGGTTTACGGTTCGGACCAAACTTCCTTCTCCCAATGTTGTTGGTAAAGTGATTTGCCCCATAGGCTGCACCACTTCTCCGGAAAAACTTACCAACGGCATTGAGACTTGGATCAACTTTGCCTTGGTCTGTGGAGCTAGCTGTTGAAAACACTGCTTATACATGATTTCGGTGGCACTTCCGCTGTCAACATAAATCCTCCGAACCTTGTGACCTGCTATGATCGCAGACACTATGATTGGTCTGTCCTTGATTTCTTCAGGATTGATAGGAGGAAAAGCAATGGGTTGTTGCATCCAAGCGGCCATATGGTGGCTGGATCGCTTGATGCCGTGATTACTTGCTTTCCTGATCATGCCTATTACTGGTTGGTTGTTCGGATTATCCACCGAATTACCTGAAGATTTTCCTTCCTTCACTTCTTTTACTAGATGCGACAGCTTTCCAGATCGCACTGCTTTTTCTATTTCTTGCTTCAGGGACCAGCAATCATCTGTGTTGTGACCTCGAGCATGATGGTAATCACAGTACTTTTTGGAATTCTTATCACCCGGGTTTCGGAGTTTTGGCGGAGCAGGGAAGTTTGCCCCTTCCGCACTGAGAATTTCACTGGGAGTTTTGGAAAGATCTGATAAGTTGTAAAACCTTGACCCGGAACTTCTTCCGCGTGGAGGTCTGTCATTCCTGCTGTAGGGGTGGGAACGTCCCCTATTCCCATATGGGGTTTTATCAAACACCGACCCACCGTTTTTCTTCCAAGAAGACATTTTGTGATCTGACTCCGGAGCTGGGTTGCATGCGTTTTTGCCCCGAGCAAAGGCTCTGGCTCGTTCCATGAGTACCTCCATTGTCTTTGGGAGATTTTCATGTAGTTTTTCGACCAACTGATTGTTCCGGACTCCGTGACAGAATCCGGAGATCCTCAGCTGATCAACTACTCCACTAATCTGCATACTCTCCCGGTTAAACCGGTCAATGAAGCTATCCAAAGATTCTCCGTCCCTTCTCCGAATGTTGTGAACTTCGGTGATTTCTTTAGAGTAGTGCCTTTGCTGGCTAAAATTTTGGAGAAATAATCTTCGGAACTCTTCAAAATCGTTGATCTCACCTTCATTCAGTGCATCAAACCACACTCGAGCAGCTCCAGTTAGTGTTTGTGCGAACATGAAACACCACGCTGGCATCGGCCACTGTTCTACCCGCGCGGCTCCGTCGAAATCGAACATATGATCATCTGGATCAGTTGTACCATCATACTTTTTTACTGTGGTTGGCATTTTGAGCTTCGGAGGAAGTTTTGCATGTGTGATGCGAGCGCTAAATTTTGACTTAGCAGTCATGGAAACTGGGTGATACGGTTTGGTGAGTTCCGGATCATTAACTACGTCCATCTGTGTTTCATTTCGTATAGCCATTGCTGGCGAAGGTCCGGACGAACCCTGGACATACCCGGTGTAAATTTCGGAGGTGACAACTGTGGAAAAAGTGGGAGAGGTAAACATCGTAGGACCCATGGTCCTTATCGGGGTTTCTTCTTGAAATAACCTGGTTCGTAAACCGAGGATTTGTTCATCTCTAGCCTGTTGTGCTTTCAATCGTCGCAGAAGACTTGCATTTTTGGAAAGAAACTCCGCGTCAAACTCAGATGTTTGCGAAGTAGGGATTAGAACAAAAGGCAAGGTTGTTCCCGGCCCTGAGCTTAAAGCAGCTGAGGTTATGGAAACAGTACTTGCTGGTGCTGTAACTTGTGTACTAACAGTTGTAGATCCCAGATTCACAGAACCTGAGGCCGCCATTTGTCAGTTTTTGCTCAAGAAATTCACCGGAGTGAAGGACTAAGAGCTTTGAGATCGGATGGCGCCAATTGAAGAACCAAAGAATCGTGTTTAGGCCGGAGCCTGCAAACGAGGGTTTGGATCTTGTGAGAGAACTGGGAGAACAATCCTGCAAAACAGAAAACCGTTAGGCTCGTCGCAGAGATGGGAGGGCCCCTCTGCGACCACCCTCCGGCGTGAGGATAAGTATTGGTAGAGAGAGAAAATAGAGAGAGAAAGTAAGGACGAAGGTTCAGAAAATCGTACTTGGCTTTGTACTTGATGGGGTATTTATAGTAGTCAACTTAGATGACATCATCCGTCCAGACGCACTTGAACGGAGGTTCGTCTTCGGAGGTTCTTGATGTTGGACGGACATTATTCGGATGTGCGTCAAAGTGGAGTCTTGTTCGTCCTAGGAATCATGTCCGGCCTCGGACATGTATCTTCAATAACTATCTTAAAAGCAAAAGTCGGTGCATTTTCCTTAAATGACCCCTCCTTTATATTGACTTATACACAAATGATCTTCGTCAACGTTGTAGTGTTTGGTACTTTCTTTTGTTAGCATACAAGTGGTTTTCCTTTCCACATGTCACTTTTTAATCTCATCTCTTTCTATCATCTTTATCAAGGTTACAGCCTCACAGGGTCACACTCTTTTATTTCGCACTGTAAAACAACAAAACAACAGAAGATCTTTTTTCTCTCTCTAAACATCAAAGGCTTCCTGTATTCTTTCCACTTTGAATTTTCTAAAGAGGGTAATGGAGATAGGGAGATAGGGAAATAGATAAACAGAGAAAGGGGGTGTTGATCTGCCGTTGCCGGCGGTCCGGCCGTCTATGGCGGCGACAGACATACAATGGGCGATGCCCTTATGTTGTTTTCTGTTTCTCGCTTTGAACCTTTTTGTTTGACTCGATGTTAGTGACAATCCGACTGTGAGTCTGGATCTAGGTGATAAAAGGTTATGCTGATGAGGCATTGAGGTTGACCTCATCTGAGCCTCCAAAGCTGCAATCTGCGTGTGTTGATGATGATGATAGGTTTTGTGTTTAAGGATATCTGGAAATTTTATGCATGGGTTTGATACCCACTTAAATCTGCTAAGTGTATAAGGAGTGGTTAGACACTTAAGATGGCAAACTAAAAAATCAACCAATCGGAGTGCACCACGCCAATCAGTGAAAAGTGTTTAAACTATGCTGAAAAGTGTTGGCAATGGTTAGATTCTTGGTGAAGTGGCAAACTTTAAAAAAAAAAAAAAAGTGTGATTGTTTGAGATTGGAATGGATCCCACCCCACACTACCCCCTCTCTCTCATACCTTCCCTTCACCGCAGCGGCGTCTGAACCCCGAGCGACATTGAAACCGATCGGCAAAGAGGGTCGGCGGCAGTGTTGCCGCGCGACAAACCCCCCTTGCCGATGTCCTTTCCCGCACCACACCGTATACCCTAAGAAAGAAAGAAGGTTGGACTTTGACCATAGGAAAGCTACCCAAATGCTTTTCCTGTGTTCCCAACCAGTTGTAGAGGTTTATTTTAGGCTGGACGGTATGGTACCGTCTCCCTGCCCGTCTTGGTTCGACGACGCGCGGCACATCACGCCGGCCCCCCTCCGTCCCGTCCTCATCGTCCAAATGTTGCCGTTTGCGACGGACCAAAAATGTGGGCCCCAACTCAAAAGTAGCCGTTATTAAAAAAAATTAAATTCGCATTTATTTTCAAAAAGTCCAACGGTTATGTTTTAAAAAAATACCCAATTCACTCCCACTTTTATAAATACTCACCTCTTTTACACCTTTTTTCACAACTTTTCACCCACTACAATCTCATATCTCTCTCACATTTTATAACCCCTCTTCCCTTTTTATAAAAACTCATCTATTTTTATACCATTTTTTACTCGCTACCACCCCATCTCTCTCTCAAAAATTATCATGGCTTCACCTTCTTCAATTTCTTCAATTTCTTCCATCTCTTCATCGTCTTCGTCTACGTGGTATTCTATCATCTTCGGAAGAGGATGCTATTATGCACAACATGATTATGAACGCGGCTCAGGTCTTCATGGCGGGTGATGAAGCGTCGTCCCAACGGCTAACTAGACGAGCAAAATTAAACCGAGACCAAGAAGGTATTTTACTTTTTTTTCCTTATGTTTTATATAGATTTGAAAATGTATTTTATAATTAATTTATGTTTCGTTTATGTTTCATTTTAAATTTATAACCGCCCACGTTAAACTAGTAGCCGATTATTTTGCCGACGAACCCGTGTACCCAGCAGATATTTTTCGACGTCGGTTCCGCATGAGCCGTCCACTGTTTTTACATATTGCAGGCGACATGGCCCAATCTGATCCGTTTTTTACACTGTGAAACGACGCTAGGGGGCGAAGGGGTTTCAGTAATTTACAAAAATGTACGTCGGTCATTCGCCAACTGGCATACGGTTACGCACCCGATGCATTAGACGAGTATATAAGGATGTCTGAAAGAACCGCACGTCTATGTTTGCACAAGTTTTGCGAATGAGTTGTCAAATTGTATAGCAAGTGATACCTGCGGAAACCGAACGCAAACAACGTTCAAAAATTATATCAAGCACACGAACAGAGACATGGTTTCCCAGGAATGCTCGGGAGCATTGATTGCATGCATTGGCCGTGGCAGAACTGCCCAGTTGCCTGGCAAGGTCAGTATACTAGGGGAGATCATGGAAATCCGACTATTATTCTAGAGGTTGTTGCGTCACAGGATCTCTGGATCTTGCATGCTTTTTTTGGTCTACCTGGTTCGCTCAATGACCTTAACATCATATACCAGTCAAAGATATTTGTGGATGTAGTGGCGGGTACAGGTCCAGACACAAGCTTTACGGTTTCAGGGGTGGAATACAGGCGAGGTTACTACCTAGCCGATGGAATATAGCCAACGTACTCGACAATCGTTAAAACTATTCCGCACCCGACAGACGAAAAAAGAAAAAAATTTGCGAAGTTTCAAGAGGGTGCGAGAAAAGATATTGAACGGGCTTTTGGTGTTCTACAAAAAAAAAAATGGCAAATCATTGAACATCCAGCACGTTCGGCAACACCAAAGAGGTTACGACACATTATGTACACTTGTATCATCCTTCATAACATGGTCATTGAAGACGAAGGTAGAGCGATATGCGAGTACGACGAAACGCGTCTACTGGAAATTATGTTCCAGTTAGTGGGGAGCAACAAGATTTGAACATGTTCGCTCTACATAACGAGTACACACATCATAACCTACAAGTGGACTTGGTGGAGTACATTTGGAACAACGCTCAAAACGAACCCGACCACGACATTGAAGACGAATACTAGTAGCTTATTTTAATATAGTAGGATTTTTTTAAGTTTATGTTTTTTTTATGTTTATGTTTTTTTTAAGTTTATTTTTTTTAAGTTTATGTTTTTTTTTTAAGTTTTGTTTTTTTTTTAAGTTTATGTAATGTTTTTTAATATTAATGAAAATATTTTGTTAGTTTATTTGTTAAATGTTAAAAAAAGTAGAAGATTAAAAAAAAACAAAAAAAAAAAACATAAAAGTGATGGGGATGACTATGACTAGGACCATCCTCTCATACCCTCTAGTTTTGGGGGATGGACCATCCTTGGGAGTACTATGACGTGGCGCCTACGTGGCGGATCATCCTCCCTTGGAGGACCATCACCATACCCTCTACTCCTCTAGCCTTATGTATTTATACTTTAATTTTTTTTACGCATCAGAACATTGTCGGATTTAGTTTGCTTCTTATGTCTTGCAAACATACACAAACAGACGACAGACACACTTGCAAACAAAAGAGTTTTGTTTTGTGTTTATGTACCGAAATTGACTTGACGGAGTTGGTTAAATATCCAGAATTTGTTTTCATATTGCTATAACGGTAGTAATTCAGCTCACTATATAATATAATTAAATAGTGCATATTTACACTCTTACTCCAATTTTGTCCACTTTTCCTTGGCTGTGATAACTCGATGTTGATAAGCCTAATTCATCTGAGAGATTGTGTAACTTAAGGGGAAATGGACTGTATCACCCTAAACTATGCAAAATTGGTCAATACCACGCCCAACTTTCAAGTTGGCTCCCACCACCCTCTACTCGACAAGTTGGTGTCACTGTCACCCATTCGTTAAAAAAAACCAAGTTAGATTTTTAATCCAACGTGGCAAAAGAGTTGTGACCTGGCATGCCTACGTGGACTCACCCCTTACAACTCATTTATACTTGATCAAAAGTCAAAACTTTCTGTAGTTCTGTATCATCTTCTATAAAAATCTAACTCAGTTAGTGTTCTTTTAACGAAGGGGTGACAGTGACACCAACTTGTCGAGTAGAGGGTGGTGGGAGCCAACTTGAAAGTTGGGCGTGGTATTGGCCAATTTTGCATAGTTTAGGGTGATACAGTCCATTTCCCCTAACTTAAAAATATTTGGGTGTTGAAGGTTGGTAAAATTATTTTCAGAAATTTATATGGTAAAACATAGAATAAAAAGACTTTCTCCTTTGTCCTTTAGTTCTTAATTGAATCAGTTGGTTTTGAACAAGAAAAAGATTGTTTTGATTTTGATTTGTATTTAGAAATATGAATATGCTTGAAGCCATAATAGGAATTAGACTTGAATACTAGAATTCAGATTTAACAAAACAGGTTGGAAAGGTGTATTTTGGCCTTTGGGTTTGTCTATCTGATACAAAATATGGCATCCCTAAATCTTACATTTTGTTGGAACTTGGAACATAATCAACTTCCCGATAACTTAATATGTTTATAATTTATATAATTTAAAAGATGACTAAAATTGATTATACAAATACATTCATATTTTACTCAAGTCAATACCGTAACAAGATATGAACCAAGCTTTGCTTAATTTGGTTTGCCCCGTAAGCTTACGTTTCTTAATTTGGTTTGCCCCGCCACAATGCGCGGGGTACTAAATACTAGTATTTTATAAAAGGGAAGAATGTTATAAAAAAATGAGAGAGAGAGATGAGTTGTAGTGGATAAAAAAGTGTGAAAATTGTGTAAGTGGGGAATATATATAATTTTGGGTTGGATTTTGGTAAAAAAAGGGGGATATAGCCGTTTGTAATTTTTTTGAAATTGGATTTTTTTTTTCAAACGGTAACAAGCATGGGAAAGGGTGAAAGATTTGTCATTTTGTGATCCGTCTTCAACGGCTTGCATGCGACGGGAGGACGAGGACCGGGGGGGGGGGGGGGGGGGGGCACAGTGTTTGGACCGTCGCTGTTCCTGGACGAGTGGGGGACGTTCCCCATACCGTCTAGCCTTATCCATCATTGATCGAAACTAATTCTAGGTTGAAATCCTAGGATGTGAACTAAGAGTAACAAGTGTGAGTATTGAAATATACATTTTATAAAAAGTAGCTTTTTAGAAAAAAAAAAAACCATCAATGTACCGTACAACAATAATAATTATTTAATATATCTTTACGTAATTATAAGCATAAGTTGCATGAATCCTTACTATTGTTTACATCGTGTCACTTAGCTTTTAGGTAATTAAGTTAACCATAAAAAATGTATTTACTTCTACAAAGAAAATAATAAACTAACTGTGATCAAGGCAATAACATCTTATTTTAAAAGGGTTAATGAAGCTAGTTATAATGTTATAGAAAAACAAATTAATACACAAATAATATTATTTGGATATAATCACTCATTATTATTCATCAGTATTAATATAGAAACCGGTTACAATGACAACTGTTTAACTTGAATACTACTCCAACATACCATTATTATGAATAAAAACACCGAACGAAACGATTTTAGATAACGACACACATTCATGCAATATAAATTAATTATAAACTTCAGGATGGGCAGCAGCATAAGCCTCGATAGCCTTGTAGGTTTTCTCATATAGTTCTTTCTCAAAGTTAAGAACGTCAACAGGTGGCTTCTCGTCACCTTTGCAGTTATAAATGACCGTCTGTTTAAACACACATCCTCCCTCAGCAGATGGTACAATCTTGACATGATGGTTTATGGAGTTTAATATCCCCATCAAGTTATCGCCTTCAAAAAATGTGTAGTTGTAGATAAAGTTGCTTGTGTCGATGGCATCTTGCTTAAACTTTCCACTTGTGAATGGAATATCTGTGTTAATTAATTTATTGTCAGAAAAGAGAGTATGACAAATAAATCATAACATTTTTTTTGCATCCGTTACGAATATATTCCCAAGTCGCATTAACAAAAAAAAAATTATTATACGAGTGATAATGTAACTTCTTACCATCGCCAAATGTGAATAGCCTTATGGTTCCAACACCTCCATCGCCCTCAAGTATCTCAATGGACTTGAATGCTTGAGGACTGACCTTGGGTGCGATATCATGGAATTTATTGAAAACCTTAAAAACCGTCTCAGCGGGGTATGTAGAAGCAACCTCAACTTCAATGCTAGCGGTAGTCATGACTTAATAGAGATACTATGTAAGAAAGTGAAGTAGAAAGACTTTTGTTTTGATGATGCATGACTAAATTTTGTGGTATTTATAGATCGGAAAAGCCGAGATGAGTGACACATTCGAATGTTAGATCCTTAGATTCCTAAGAGCATATGAACTTTGACCGCTCTTGTGGAATAATATAGCATAGTACATGTGCTCGCTCAAAGTCATAGTTATTAAAAAGAAGAAAATTGGAAAAACAATGAATGCATCCAAAACCTAACAACCCTAAATTATTGTAAAATTTGAGTTGGGTACTATAAAAGAAGGGTCAAATGTAGACAATATGAAAACCAAAAGGATGAGAATTGTAAAAAAGTATGTTCTCGAACATTACGTACTCAATAATGTTCAACTATGCAAGAGTGTGAACTATAAAGTAAAGATGGTTTACAACTACAAGCCAAACCTTAGTTAAGGTCTACTTGTTTATCTTTTAATGGGTTATTAATGGTTCAGATCTCTTCCTGGTTTAATACTTAATGTTTCAAACTGTTTGTTTCGTGAGCATATTTCTTTATCAAAGGCTTAAAGCCCATTTGAGAATAATTAATGATTAATTAAACTATCTTATTGATTGGTCCAGTAATCAATTGTTGGCTTAATTTATCTTTTTTTTAACATATTTTGTTTTAACCTACAAGATGATAAAACACATAGACAATATAACAAAAGCATAATTAAATGATTAAGCTACGCTAACATGTTTTCTTAAATAAACCTCTTAACTAAACTTTTATTATTAATTTTAATTGTCAGGGTTAGATTCATTTGTGAACAACCCTCTTGATAAAGAATACTAGTATACTAATCGTAGCCTTTGATTATCAATACACAAGTGTAAATCAAGGGCCAATATTTGATGATGAAAATACACTAGTGTATTTTACGATTTGATGATGCAAATCAATGGTCAGAATTTATTCTCTCAGTTCACAAATACACTAGTTTTCACACTAGAACCTCACCTTTAATTGTCAAACATAAAAATTTTAAAAAATAGAAAGGAAGTGGTAGTGGAAGTTGTGGTGGAAAGGGGAATCACGCCCCCCTCAAGTGAAAAAAAAAATATGGTGGAATATGATGTGACGCTGACGTGGTTGAGTGGAAAACAAACCATGTGCCATAACCTAATTGATGCATGGTTTTGTGGTAACTCAAATGTAGCGTACACGGCATTACTTGACCAAGAGTACACTAGAGCTCACCGAATACACACAAACACATACATAAAAAGATCAAATACATAGTAAAAATGATGTGAAGGTGTTAAGTTATTATACACCATTGATCGAAACTAATTCAAGGTTGAAATCCTAGGATGTGCTACCTAACTAAGAGTAACAAGTGTGAGTATTGAAATATAAATTTTATAAAAAATAGCTTTTTTTTTAAACATCAATGTACTGTACAACAATGAATAATTATTTAATATATCTTTACGTAATTATAAGCGTGAATCCTTACTATTGTTTACATCGTGTCACTTAGCTTTTAGGTAATTAAGTTAACCATAAAAAATGTATTTACTTCTACAAAGAAAATAATAAACTAACTGTGACCAAGGCAATAACATCTTCTTTTAAAAGGGTTAATGAAGCTACTTATAATGTTAGAGAAAAACAAATTAATACACAAATAATATTATTTAGCCAAAGTATCCAAAATATTGGATATAATCACTCATTCTTATTCATTGGTATTATATAGAAACCGGTTACAATGACAATTGTTTAACTTGAATACTATTGCATTATTATTCATCGGTATTATATAGAAACCGGTTACAATGACAACCATTTAACTTAAATACTACTACAACAGACCATTATTATGAATAAAAACACTGAACGAAACGATTTCAGATAACAACACATATTCATGCAATACATATTAATTATAAACTTCAGGATGGGCAGCAGCATAAGCCTCGATAGCCTTGTAGGTTTTCTCATATAGTTCTTTCTCAAAGTTAAGAACGTCAACAGGTGGCTTCTCATCACCTTTGCAGTTATAAATGACTGTCTGTTTAAACACACATCCTCCCTCAGCAGATGGTACAATCTTGACATGATGGTTTATGGAATCTAATATCCCCATCAAGTTATCGCCTTCAAAAAATGTGTAGTTGTAGGTAAAGTTGCTTGCGTCGATGACATCTTGCTTAAACTTTCCACTTGTGAATGGAATATCTGTGTTAATTAATTTAATGTCAGAAAAAAAAGTATGACAAATAAATTGATAACTATATTTTTTGCATCCATTACGAATATATATTCCCAAGTCGCATTAACAAAAAAATGATTATACGGGTAATAATGTAACTTCTAACCATCGCCAAATGTAAATAGCCTTATAGTTCCAACACCTCCATCGCCCTCAAGTATCTCAATGGACTTGAATGCTTGAGGACTGACCTTGGGTGCGATATCATGGAATTTATTGAAAACCTTAAAAACCGTCTCAGCGGGGTATGTAGAAGCAACCTCAACTTCAATGCTAGCGGTAGTCATGACTTAATAGAGATACTATGTAAGAAAGTGAAGTAGAAAGACTTTTGTTTTGATGATGCATGACTAGATTTTGTGGTATTTATAGATTGGAAAAGCCGAGATGAGTGACACATTCGAATGTTAGATTCCTAAGAGCACATGAACTTTGACCGCTCTTGTGGAATAATATAGCATAGTACATGTTCTCAAAGTCAAAGTTATTAAAAAGAAGAAAATTGGAAAAACAATGAATGAATCCAAAACCCAACAACCCTAAATTATTGTAAAACTAGTTGGTGTCCCGTTCGCGTTGCGGGGCGATGACCGAATAATAAGCGAGTGTTAGTCAGCATATTGACACGAAAAACAATTAAATCGAGTCAACCAATTAAAACAAAACGCTTTTATAGTTTTGATTAAAAAAAACTAAAAGAATGGCAATATTGTAATTTTTAACTGAGGGAAAATTGTATTTTTTGACTGGGGCAAAATCGTAATTTGACAAAAACTAAAGTAATGGCAGTACTGTAAATTTGAACCTGGGGCAAAATTGTAAATTTTCACAGGGGCAAATTCGTAATTTTTAACTTGGGGTAACAACGTAATATAAATTTGAACTAAGTGCACAATCATAATTTTAAACTTGAGGCAAAAGCACAAATTTATTTTGAACAGAGAGAAAAATCATAATTTTGAGTTGGGGGCAAAAACATAATTTTATTTTGAACTGGGGAAAAAACGTAATTTTGAATTGAGGGCGAAATCACAATTTTTAAACGGGGAAAATCACATTTTTGAACAAAGGGCAAAATCGTAATTTTTAAGTGGGGGCAAAAACAAAATTTTATTTTGAACTGGGGGGGAAAAGGTAATTCTGAGCTGAGGGCAAAGCCACAATTTTATTTTGAATGGAGGGAAAAATCGTAATTTTGAGCTGGGGACAAAAGCGTAATTTTATTTTGAGCTGGGGCAAAACCGTAATTTTAGAGAGGGACAAAAACGTGATTTTAGAATGAATATAAAATAATAAACTGGTTGGTCCAATGGGAGAGTGTCAAGCAAAGTCGTAATTTTGAATTGAGGGCAAGATCGTAATTTTGAGATGGGGAGGAAAAGCGTAATTTTATTTTGAGCTGGGGGCAAAAACGTAATTTTATTTTGAGTTGGGGCAAAAACGTAATTTTAAAATAGATATAAAACAATAAACGTGTTGGTCTAATTGGGGAGTACCAAGCAGCTGCCTGACACTATTCCTCCATTTAGTTTTTGTATATGTAGGAAATTTGAGTTGAGTACTATAAAAGAAGGGTCAAATGTAGACAATATGAAAACCGAAAGGAAGAGAATTGTAAAAGAAGTATGTTCTCGAATGATAAACATCACGCAAAGATGACGAATGTAAATTAAAATTGTTCTAGAACATTACGTACTCAATAATGTTCAACTATGCAAGAGTGTGAACTATAAAAGTAAAGACGGTATTTTTAATTGTAAAAAATCTCACGTGTAAACCCATCATACTTGGGGTTATTTCCAATGTTGACTCCTCGACCGTCATGAGACCATACCCCTGATGCGCGGGAACCAGATGGAATCCGTAAACCCTTGCCCCCGTCAGGTTCGAACCCAGGATTAAAGCCTCGATTCGTCCTTTCACCCAGATGTCCCTTGAAAATGGCTCAAGTGAGAATCGAACATGCGTCTCCACTAGGGAGGGCATACCAATTTATCACTAGAACAAGTTCTCAGGAGAAAGTAAAGTAAATACGGTTTAAAAGCGAAACCTTAGTTAGGGGCTGTTTGTTTATCTCTTAATGTTTGTTTATCTTTTAATGGGGCTCTTAATGGTTCAGATCTCTTACTGGTTCAACATTTAATGGTTCAGACATTTGCCTCTGAATGGTTAAGCATTATACTGAGTCTGAATTGTTAAGATCTCTGATCTTTTGACATTTACCTCTAAACAGTGAAGCGTTATACTGTCTCTTAATAGTTCAGACCTCTTATGGTTCAACACTTAATGGTTTAGACCACTTACTGATTCAGTACTTAATCATTCAAAAGTTGTCAAATAGCCGCTTAATTATACAGAAAGAATTAATTTCACAAAAAAATCCATGCGACTTAGTAAATCAACAAAAACAAAATTCCGGTTACTATAATAAAAGAAGTTAACTGAAAATAGAAGACAATATTCGCTCATAAAAAGTTGAGAAAAAAAAAGAATCGATGTCATGATTTTTGGCTTTCTTAACTTATGTTTTCTTTCTTATTAAATACCTACGTTAATTACTTGTATGGTATTGGTACCCGGCCTATACTAATATATTTCGTAAATATAATTTTGAGTTAATTGCCCGGATGGTCTCTGTGGTTTCACGTTTTTTCATGTTTAGTCTCCACCATTTGAAAATAGCAGGCATGCTTGTGAGATTAAATATATTATTAATGTAATATTTAATCTTTCTTGTAGTCTTTATAATCATTTATATTATATTAGATCAAAATATATTAATAACCTATTAATAATTAGTTGGTAATTGTTGATGGACCATATTACCCTTATTAACTAATTGGGTTTCCTCTTGGGTGTATAAATAAGGAGCTTATTAGAGAGTTAAAGGGTTAGACAATTACACAATACAAACAACCCTCATAACATCAAATTCGTTCTCTCTCCCTAACCGAAATCAACCCTACTTTCGGTTCATCACCATCATCATCTTACACCCTAAGGAGGAACCAGATCACACTGACAACTATGTCAAACTCGATGGCTGCATCTCTGACTGGATTCTCTGCTGGCCTGTCTGCTGTAACAGGTATGTGATTCATGTTTTCCATTAAGTTTAAACAGAACTGATCAACATGTGGTATCAGAGCATATGTTGATAAATCAGTTCTGTTTTTCGTATCCATCATTCTGGGATCATAATCTGGAAAACAGAAAAAAAATTTAACGCCTTATAAAATCTCGGCTGTTTCGAGTCCTTGTTGCCGAAATCACTGTTTTCGGAAAAAGTTGGTTAATATATTGATTCGAAATCATAATGGGTAAAACTAATATTCGAAATCTGATAATAGAAATATTAAAATCTAGATTTCGGAACCCAGAATTATGTTTTTATTTTTTAGGGTTCATCATAATGTTCTAAGAAAACTCGAAAAATTCCCTAAATTTTGGAATATAATTTGGATTAGTGGGTGTTTTAATGATTTTGATCTTAATTTTATCTATTAAAATTTCGAAAACTGTTAATAGATTTTCAGTTATTATTTTCGAAATCTTTTGATAAGTTTAGATCAAAAATAAAATAGGAAACACTATCCCACAATCCCTTAAATTTCGAGTTTCAGTTATTATCACAATAAACAGCCTTAACAGTGGATTCGAAATCATAATCGCACAAGTTCCCTTCAGTCGTACAAGATCAGATCAGATATGATCTGATCGCACAAGACATTCGCACAAGATCAGATCACATAAGATATGATCTGATCGCACAAGGGAAATCGCACAAGACAGTCGCACAAGATTTGTACAAATAATTAAGCATATTGTGCAAGTCAAGACTGAATAATCGCACAAGATTTGTGGATCGCACAAGACTTGTGGATCGCACAAGGCATTACTGATCACACAAGTTATTGGGCCTTACTGGTCGCACAAATTATTGGGCATTACTGATCGCACAAGTTATTGGGCCTTACTGTCCCCCGCACCCCCCAGCGAACTCACCGCGGAGTTCGATCCGCGCTAACAGGTGGTTTGCTATTAAATACTTGGTTTTGTTAATACTTAATTAATTAATCAGAATCAGATAATTTTTACAAAACCAAAATAGCTTAACTTGAATGAGCTTCTGATGTATTAATTCTGGCCAAAGCTGATTTAATACATCTATTTATTGTTCAAGTATTATAAAAGCTATGTTAAGTATGCATTACAAACGTGAAATGTCTTAATTCTGGCCAAAGCTGATTTAATTCATTTATGTTTAGCATGCTTGACAAGTGCATAACTAAAGTGATTGTCTCATTTCTGGCCAAAGCTGATTTGTCACGATTACTTTACACACATACTTAAATGATTACACTTCTGGCCAAAACTGATTTGTCTTCGTTTAAGTAGAATTTTACTAAGTCTATTATTTTGATGTTAGTAATAGACAATATCACAGCTTCATAATTAAAATGGTCATTATTTATGCCTGCCTTAGTATAACATGCCCTTAGATCACATTAGGACTTCTTCCTTAGTATCATAACTTGCTCATCTTATTTCCACTATCAGCGCCCAATTGCGGGATTCCACCTTTGACTGGTGATAACTTTGATGCATAGAAGGATGCTCTCATGCTTACGCTTGGGCTGCTGGACTTTGATTATGCTCTAAGAGAGAATAAGCCAGTGGACCTCACTGCTACAAGTACTACTGCTGAGCAGATAGTTCATGATAAATGGACTAGGTGTAACCGCATGTCTCTCATGTTCATGAAGCAGTCCATTCATAACTCAATCAGAGGAGCCATTCCTGATTCTGAAGATGCTAAAACCTATTTGGCTTCTGTGGAGGATCAATTCAAGGGAACATCAAAAGCACATGCTAGTACTCTTATCCTCAAGCTGGTGGAGGAGCGGCATTCGCGAACACATCATGATGATCATGGTTGTAAAAATCCCGACTAGTCTCCGATTAGTCGCCGATTAATCACTAATCAGAGGTTCACCGATTAATGGCCGATTAATAGCTAGGCAGTCAATGGCGGTCCTATTCTGGCCAAATTTTGGCTAGATGCCGGGCAAATTTTGACCAAACCATATAAATTCCTTCCAGTTACTTAAAAAATGGGTTAATGAGGGGTTAAAACATGTCTACTTTAAAAAAACTACATATAAAAATCTCAATCCGATTAATTCCGATTAATCCCTATTAATCCCGATTAATTGCTAGTCGGTACCCCACCGCCCGACTAGTGCCTAGCGATTCTTACAACACAGATGATGATGCATGACATGGCCAATAAGCTGAAGGGCCTAGAGATGGAAATCAGTGATGGTTTTCTTGTTCACTTCATCATCACTTCGCTTCCTTCGTCTTATGAAGCATTCAAGATCAATTACAACACTCAGAAGGACAAATGGACGATGAGTGAGCTGATCGCTATGTGCGTGCAGGAGGAAGAGTTTATGAAGATGGATCGCACTACTGATGTTGCTAACTTCACCACCTCCAGCTCTAAGAAAAGGAAGAACACTTATCAAAGAAATGATGCTTCTAAGGTCCAAAATCCAAATCCTAATACAAGTTCACATTCCAGCTCTAAGAACTCCTTAGGCAAACCCTATTGCAAGTTCTGTAAGAAGACAGGACATAAGCAAAAGGAATGCCCTGACTTCAAGGAGTGGCTGGCTAAGAAAGGTAACGATTTTTTCATGATACTTGAGTCCTTTAATTTAAATGTTCCTGCTAATTCTTGGTGGTTTGATTCTGGTTCTATGGTTCATGTTACCAATTCACTTCAGGGATTCCTTACAATCCGGAAGCTGGGAAGAAACCAAAGAACACTTAAAGTTGGAGATGATCGGGAATTAGAAGTGAAGGCCATAGGAACATTACAATTATTTTTGAAAACTGGTTTATGTATTAAACTTTATGATACCTTATATGTTCCTGAGGTAACTCAGAACCTTGTATCAGGACCAAAGTTAGACATGGACGGTTTTGTCGTTTCTCATGGTCATCGCAAACTCTCTATTCTCTATGTTTCCGTTGTTTATGGTACTGGCATTCTGGATGGTGGTCTCTATAGATTAGAACTAGATGATAATTTTCCATATCTTTGTTGTCATATAATATTAATGAATCACTCACAAAGATGAAACAGGTTCGAGACTTAGAGACTTCATCTATGTTGTGGCATCAACGTTTAGGCCACATCTCAAGAGAACGATTAAATCGTCTCGTAAAGGATGAAGTCTTACCTCCTCTCGATTTTACTGATTTTGGAACATGTGTCAAATGTCTTAAAGGCAAAATGACATTAGCGAATAAGAAAGGTGCCACTAGGAGCTCTTATTTATTAGAACTCATTCACACTGACATTAGTGGTCCTTATCAAATTGTTGGTATAACAGGACATACTTCATTTATCACTTTCATTGATGATTATTCTCGTTACATGTACTTGTATCTTATTAAGGAAAAGTCTGAATCTCTTACAACTTTTAGAGATTATAAAGCTGAAGTTGAAAAGCAATTAGATCGTCAAATTAAAGTTGTGAGATCAGATAGAGGTGGTGAATATTATGGAAGACATCCTGGTCCATTTTATGAGTTTTGTAAGGGCCAGGGGATTGTGAACCAATACACCATGCCTGGTACACCTCAGCAGAATGGTGTCGCTGAACGAAGAAATCGTACCCTTATGAACATGGTGCGCACTATGTTAGCCAACACTAATTTACCATTATTCCTCTGGACTGAAGCGTTAAAAGCTGCTGTTCATATACTCAATAGAGTTCCTTCTAAGTCTGTCCCTAAAACTCCTTATGAACTTTGGACAGGAAGGAAACCGAGTCTTAAATATATGAAAGTATGGGGCTGCATTGCTGAAGCAAAACTCTATAATCCTTTCCTAAGGAAACTTGACCCTAAAATAGTTACCTGCTTCATTATTGGGTATCCTGATCATTCGAAGGGTTATCGTTTCTATTGTCCTTCCCATGTCACCCGTATTGTTGAAACCAAGCGTGCTGCGTACCTATAGGATTTCAAGGTCAGTAGGAGCAGTATCAACCCTTACGAAGAATTGCAAGAAGTACAAGACGCGGGGGAGAGAGACTCGTCGCTTACCATTACTCCGTTTACTCCTCTTGTACCCCATGCAACAACTGCACCTGAAGCCACTGCACAAATTCCATCTCCACAATCAGAACCCATTATACCTCATAACGAAGGCACATCAAACGCTCAAAACCAAGACAACGCTGAACCTGATAATCAACTCAGGAGGTCATCTAGGCAAAGAAGGCCTACTAATTGGGATGAATATGTTACCTACCTATAACACCTCGAAAATTCACGTCCTATAATGTGTTGACACGTGTCATAAAGTCTGAACGTGTGAAAGAATGTTATAAAAGGACTAAAGTTGACAAACATGGAAAGTATGTGATTTTATGGGTTCTGAATGTCAACAGTGAATAAATATACTTCATAATAACCCTATATGATGTTTATAACATCAAACGAATAAATCATGGATCATACGAAGCAAAAAGTGAGAGATTACAAACTACAGGGGTTAAATGTGTCAACATGTTTAAAGATATACCTCTGAGTGACCTTTTGACAACCCCGAAGCTTTGTAAATGTTAATTATGCTCACTAGAATGCACGACATAAATTTCATAAAGTTTCGTTATCGTATGAGAAAGTTATGATCAAATTCGTGTGCGAGGGGTTAAAGTACAAACGTTGAAAGTTAAGACTTTTCAGGTTCACCGGAAATGTCCAGGGACTTGGCAAAGTGGTTATAGGTCCTAAAGCCCTTGTGGGTAATTATAAGAGGGTCAAATTGCAAGAAATAACCTTAGTTGCCCCTTCGTGAAGCCAAAGGTCAAGCTGCAAAACAAAGAAAATGAAAAAAATCTGATTATTCAGGCCCAGGCGGCCCGGGTGGAGTTCTGTTAATCGCGAGGGAGGCCGCGTCAGCCTCCCAGTACCGAGAAACATAGCTGATGTCTTCCATGGCCCAATATGCGCGACCTTTAACCGTTTTTCCACATCTCTTGACCCCTAAAGCACCTCCTAAACACTAGGGACAAGTGTTTATCAGTTGTGGTGTGTGCTAGACCTTGGTGTCAACATATTGTGGTGATAATTTCACTATAAAAGGCCATTATGTGCAATTTTGTTCTTCACACCATTCTCTGCCTTATCTGATCGATTCTGGAGCTCTCAACCAGGTCCAACTGATCGTATCTCGTGCATAGGACTCTTGTAAGTCTGCTAGTCCTTCTTTAATTGAGTTTAGCTTAGTATTTTAGCTAAAAGTCAAACCGTCGTAATTACGGTTTGACTTCGAGATTAGTCAATAATGGCTCAGACATATCTCAAATTAAAAGTAGTTATATGTTGGTATTTATGTGAGTAATAAAACCTCAAAAGGGTTTCCCCTGATCACTACTCTAACCAGGTCAAAAGTCGGGTCAAACTTATATTTAAAAAGTCAACAGGAAGTCTAAAATGCCATTTTTGCATAATTAACATTGTAGATCATATACAACCTGTTGGGTCATTGTTATAACTTAGTAATAAGTGTAAGAACATGTCTAAACATGTTCAACCCGACAATTTCCTGTTTAGACCCGGTTCAGAACCGAAAGTCACATAGTTTGACTTTCACTTTGACTTTCAGTTCTGACCCGCTTTAGTATGATTTGAAAAGGTCTTAGAGCTTCTTTAGGACCAGGCTACATGTTAGCACAACCCTCTGTGGTTGGTTCATTGATCGACCCATTCGTTTACGCGTTTCCGTTAATTGCTCATATGTTGGCCATTATGCCCTTATTATCTTAAAACATGATTTTTGGAAATGTAAAAGAGTAGAAACTTTAATTACTGATATATAAACTTGTATGCAAAGTTTGACATCAGTTTGAGGTGTAGATTAAGAGTTATGCTCGTTAGCGTAAAATGAACGCTTTATGTTAATAAAACGGCGAAATTAGCGTATAGCCTAGTTAAGCCTACTTTTTGGTGTCAAAATTAATACCCACTGATGTAATATATTATTTTCGGATTTTTGAAGATTTTTAATTAATTTTAGGCCGAGCATAACTAGTAGGCTTAATCCGGTAATTGTCAGTTTTGCCCTTACGGGCCATAAAATGAGTTTTACATATCTAAACGACTCCAAACCTTTTTCTACTGATTAGATATGTTAAATAAATTATTTTAAGCCTCCTGGAAGTATAAAAATATCAGATTTATGTATCGAACCCGGAAATGGCTTATAATCGCCTAATTAAGCGTTATTAACGCATAGTATGTACTAAAACTATTTTAAACATACCAAGGGTGATACCTACTGATATTTGAGGCAAATTATAATATTTTAACAGTAAGCAAAAGTTGTTTAACTCAGACTTCAGTTTTGAGCTTTACGGCTTATGTGAAATTACCAAAATGCCCCTACGGTGCATAGTTTGGTTATACTTGGTAAATTCACATATATACTTTAACCTACTATTATAACTTATCAAAATAAGTATTTTTGCTGATTATATCAGACCTGTAACTCAGGTAAATACTTAAACTCTTTTATAACCTTTTAAATGACCAAACTACCCCTACGGGGCCTAGTTTGTGTCTATATATGTTTCGGGCATAATGAAAGACATCTTACTGAGGTCACAACATATTTGAGACATAATTAACTTAGGAAAACTGTATATGGCTCTCATGAATACCCGTCACGCTTATTACGCGTACGGTTCGGTTTATGTAACAAGTTTACATAAATTAGCCAAAACGGGTCAAACCTTATTGGTTTTATCTCAAAATCCAGAATGTGTATGAAATACCCATTTAAGACAAGTCTTCAAACTTGTCGGGTCTAAACCACATTCTATTCCGGTCTTCGCTTAATCATGCGTCTGAACCGTATATTCCCTTAAGACTAACCGGTCTAAGCTTAGGCTTAATTAAAGACCCGTTAGCATTCTAATAAGTTATTTATACCATCATTCCAGACTAGAGCCTTCCGGTAAATGGTACCTACGCTTACTTAAGTGAATACGGCTGAGTTATTAGATTCTTGCTATTTAAGACAGGACCTAGCTCAGGTAAATACTCTTAACTTATTTTCCCTATACGGGCTTGGGATACGGCACTATAAAAGTACCGCTTGGTCGGGTGTGTAGTTATTTAAATCGGATTGTGATTGATGTACTTACAACCCATTTAATATGTATTATTTGGTGTATGGCCTTTGGGGGTTAATGACCATGTCCCGGATATCCTTGGCATCATTTTACGAAATGGCCCCGACCTAAGCACGGGGTGTAGGCATACACCTGACAGCTGCATTATGTAAAAACTGGTAATCCACTCCGAGGTATCATCCTTGTGGGCATTATACCGGAACTGGTAATCCACTTAGAGGATGATAGCCTGTGGGCATTATACCTGTGGCGTGTCAGTTAATCTAGTCCGGCCCTACAAACCGGCCCTAACGGACGACAAATAAGTAAAACTGTATACAAGATTATATACAAATAATTTTCCCAAGTTAAAAAGGTTAATTTTGCCTCTGTGCATTTTAATCAAATTATAAAAGATATTTTGTGCCACGTGCATTCAAACCAATTTTCTTAAACTCTTTTCAAATGAGTCGGTTGAATGTATTTACCAGTGAAAACTGACGTATTTTCCAAAAAGGTTAAGTGACAGGTACTGAACGAAATTGGCTGGAAGCTCAGGGCGCTAATAAGGAATCTTGCAAGTTCTAGGCGTCTAAAGTCTGTTGAACAAATGATATGTTTTAAGATCCGCCTGTGGATCCTTTACTTTCCGTTGTAATACTGGATATTACTTTATATTCGGAATATAATAATAATTATCTTTTGCTTCCGCTGTGCATTTATATAATTGTGTTGTTTGACTATTATGTTGCCAACCACGTCACGATACTCCCCACTGGGCCCACCGGTGACACGTGGAAATTTGGGGTGTGACACTACCTGACTGAAATGGATGCTGGAAAGCTCAATGATCCTATCTCTTATAATGAAGCCATTAGCAGTGATCAGTCTTCTGAATGGAACAAAGCAATGATTGATGAGCTTGAATCCATGAAGAAAAATGATGTTTGGGATTTAGTCGAATTACCCAATGGTGCCAAACCTGTAGGTTGTAAATGGGTGTTCAAAACAAAACTGGATCCGAATGGGAACGTTGAACGCTACAAAGCGAGATTGGTTGCAAAGGGCTACACTCAGAAAGAGGGAATTGATTATCAAGAGACGTTTTCACCTGTCTCTCGTAAAGATTCATTAAGGATCGTTATGGCCCTAGTAGCTCATTTTGATTTAGAGCTGTATCAGATGGACGTCAAAACTGCTTTCCTTAACGGAGACTTAGACGAAGATGTTTACATGAAACAACCTGAAGGCTTTAAACCTGAAGGTCAGGAGCATCTAGTCTGTAAGTTGAAGAAATCCATTTATGGGTTAAAACAAGCATCACGTCAATGGTACCTCAAGTTTGATGAAGTCATGAAGAGGCAAGGTTTTATGAAGAATCAAGTGGATCAATGCACCTACCTCAAGATGAGTGGGAGTAACTTTACTATACTTGTCCTTTACGTAGATGATATTCTACTGGCAAGTAATAGTTTAGACATGTTGCATGAGTCGAAGCGGTTACTCTCGCATAACTTCGACATGAAGGATCTCGGAGATGCTTCTTACGTCATTGGCATCGAAATTCACCGAGATAGACACAAAGGGATCTTAGGATTGTCTCAAAAGACTTACATAGATCGTGTCCTTACACGTTACAACATGCAACAGTGCAAACCCTCAGTCGCTCCAGTAGTTAAAGGAGATGTTTTCGGTTCATTCCAGTGTCCGACAACAGAGGTTGAAAAGGAGCAAATGAGCCAGATACCTTACGCGTCAGTAGTCAGGAGCCTGATGTATGCTCAAGTCTGTACTCGCCCAGATATCGCTTACATTGCTGGAATGCTAGGTCGTTATCAGACTAATCCTGGCCTAGATCACTGGAAAGCAGCTAAGAAGGTCCTCAGATATCTGCAAGGGACGAAAGACTATAAACTGACTTATAGGAGAAGTGATCACTTAGAAGTGGTAGGTTATTCTGATTCTGACTTTGCTAAATGCAAAGATGACAAGAAATCCACTTCGGGCTACATCTTTATGTTAGCAGGCGGACCTATCTCATGGAAGAGTCATAAACAACAGTTAACTACAACTTCCATGATGATGGCAGAATACATTGCTGTTTACAACGCAACCTGTCATGGAATGTTGCTTAGAAATCTGATCACTGGACTCAAAATCGTTAATTCCATTTCTAGACCATTGAAGCGTTACTGTGATAACTCAGCTGCCGTTAGTTTCTCGAACAGTAACAGTTCGACTGGAGCTGGTTTATATCTCGATACAAAATATTTGTTCGTACGTGAACGAGTTGAGGAAAATAATCTTTGTATTGAGTATATTAGTACTAAAGATATGCTTGCGGATCCGATGACTAAAGGTCTCCCACCTAAAGTTTTCGAAGAACATGTATCGAATATGGGACTTACTAAAGACCTTGTTTAATGGCATATTGTACTAGCTTATGTTTTAATTAATAAAATTTCCTCAGTTTGATTTTGTATGTCTCTAACATATGTTATGCCGGTGTAATGACATATAGACAAATATAAATACAAATCAGACGCTAAAGGGCTTATGCATATTTTGATCATAACTGTTAGGTTTTAAATTGAGGCTATAGTATGACTAATGGGGGTCCTGAGTCGAATAATGATTCAACGACTGTATTTCTCTGCTATAGTTCTTGGTTTAAGGCTAAAATGAGTGTTAACTCCTGGCCAGGCTCATCTAATACTCATGATAAATGATTACTTGGCTAAGTGGGAGAATGTGAGATTAAATATATTATTAATGTAATATTTAATCTTGTAGCCTTTATAATCATTTATATTATATTAGATCAAAATATATTAATAACCTATTAATAATTAGTTGGTAATTGTTGATGGACCATATTACCCTTATTAACTAATTGGGTTTCCTCTTGGGTGTATAAATAAGGAGCTTATTAGAGAGTTAAAGGGTTAGACAATTACACAATACAAACAACCCTCATAACATCAAATTCGTCTCTCTCTCCCTAACCGAAATCAACCCTACTTTCGGTTCATCACCATCATCATCTTACACCCTAAGGAGGAACCAGATCACACTGACAACTATGTCGAACTCGATGGCTGCATCTCTGACTGGATTCTCTGCTGGCATGTCTGCTGTAACAGGTATGTGATTCATGTTTTCTATTAAGTTTAAACAGAACTGATCAACAATGCTCCCTATTGTTTGTTATTTTGTTACTCGGATAATCCCTGAGTAGATGTCAGTTAGTTTGGAAATAGCAGGTATGCTCCCTATGGTTTGTCATTTTGTTACTCGGATAGTCTCCTGAGTAAATGTCAGGGGCCTATCCGAGCAACAAAATGACAAACCATAGGAAGCATACATTTTCGAAAGGTGGAGACTAAACGTGAAAAAACATGAAACCAAAGAGACCATCTGGGCAAGTAACTATAGAATTTTTAAGTGAAACCACATTGCGTAAAAGATACACCATTGTCATTAGAATTAATACTTATAAATTAAAAATGCCAAAATAATTTGTAAGTCTCTAAATATTTTCTTATATACAACATTTGTTGTTTTATTTGTCACACTATCAACTTTATCTATATTAGTAGTTTAACTCCGTGTCTGTTGTTAACTCTTGACAACGTCACATACAATTGTCCATGTTTAAAAACTAGATTTTTTTAAAACAAACCAACGATTGATAGGTGGCCTTTATTAATAGTTATTGCAAAGCATAATGCCAATAGAAATTGTCTTCCCTAGAATTTGAAAGGAATCCTTTTATATGATAAAGAACCCGGGTAACGGGTCGAAAAGAAGTATAGGTATGAATCGGGTAACGGTAAGCGTAGAACCAACCAACGTGTAAATGACGAAAGAAGTCATAGAGTTGGAAGAATAATACGAAATTGTCTTCCCTAGAATTTGAAAGGAATCCTTTTATATGATAAAGAACCCGGGTAACGGGTCGTAAAGAAGTATAGGTATGAATCGGGTAACGGTAAGCGTAGAACCAACCAACGTGTAAATGACGAAAGAAGTCATAGAGTTGGAAGAATAATACGAAAGAAAAAGAATGTAGCCTTGGACTATGATCAAGGTCAAATGAACTTCAAAGGCGAAGATAAGCGATTCCAAACATAAAAGGGTGCTTTGACGCCGTATACATATATAACTATATATACATTCGAATAAAGACTCAAATAAAAGATGATCTACGAGATCATCCTAACCTGCGGGATTATAAGTAATGTTGAGGTCTACGGGACCAAAAAGACATTTGGGTCGCAAATAGAAAGAAACGAACTGTTGGAGACTCGCCTTAAAAAGATAAAAAGGTGAAAAAAAATCTAAATAAATAGCCTACGAGGCTAAGTGAAAGAACCTACGGGTCATTTGTGTTAAGCGTGGGAACTAGTTATAATTCCCCGCATTAAATAATAACGAAAATGAATAAATCCTCGGACGTAAACTTCCTAGATATGAGAAAAAGATGTAAGACAAGAAGAAAACGTAAACTAAAAATTGAGTTTTTAGTCAAAAGTAACGTTTTAACAAAATAAGTAGTATGAGGTGGTTTAAGAAATAGTAAACACACATAAGGCCGGAGATGGCAATATAGTATACCCGGGTGACAGGGTATGAAATGACGGTGACTAATCAGTCTAGCCGGTAAAACCATTCGAAGTCAAAGGAAGGTTATGAACTAGGTAAAGTGCTCGTCAATATAAGATTAGCGTGAAGTAAACGTGTTGACGGACTAACGCGACTGAGTGGTCAAGTGACAACTCGGTCAAATAGGCGATAAAGATATGAGATATGAAATATAAAATGAAAAAAAAATTTCGGTTTGTAAGGACTTACACATGAATGACGCACATGTCAATATGAATGATAATATTTTTCCGAAAGAATGAATATCATAGAAATGAAACCAAGTTCGTTTAGTCTAAATTAATGAACTACGTAAATAAGGTTTCGGGGACGAAACCTCTTTAAGGGGGGTAGAAAACGGGTTTAGTAAACGAACCACGTTAATATTAATGACGGGTAAAATACCGTTAGTGGTAAAAAAAAAAAAATCTTGACTAGGTTGTTTGATTACTAGTTAGTAGCTAGCTTATAAAGAAACATTAAAACTTGAGGGGTCATAATGGTAAATCATGATAGATGAGGTTTTAATAAGAAAACTACACCAAAAACACACACCTAAGTGTGTGTTCTGGTTGACCATCAGAGGAAAGAAAAAAGGGTTTCAAGAACCCTAACACAAACTTGATCAATTGGAGGAAAAATTAAGGGCTAATCACTGCATGATTATGAAATTGTAATGTACTCTACTATCTCATCATTAGGTAAGTCTCAAATTTTGTTTTTGTTAGAATGCCTATGATGGAGAAATTCTTGATTGAGTATGCTGGTGATGGTTTAGCTTGTATTGGGTAAAATTGATGTTTATGGAGGATTAGGAACATCAATCTACCATTAGTAAGACTAAAATTAGTGAATTGTTCATGATTAGTATACAACATGCTTTAGGAAGTTGTACTTTATGCTAAGAATGACTTATGCACACTAGGTGTTTGATGAAATGCCTAGATGAGCCAAGAATTTTGGTTACTATGTAAATGGAGACTAGTTGCTATGATGCATGTTTTGATGTCCTAGCTTAAATCCGATTCATGTTAGATCGTGTTTAAACCGTAAAGAGTCGTATCATAATGTGATTAGCATGTTTAAAATGCACTGAATGAATTGAGACATGAGAACTCCATAGATGAAGTAGTCGTTATGTTATGATGACTAACTAATCAAGTGTGGTGAATGTTGTATCAAGTTGATCCTATCAAGCTAGGTGAAAGCTTGGACGAAGCGGGTCAAACGAGCTAATGGAGTGCGGGACTTCTAAATGACAAATAAAGGCGACTCGTTTGATAAGGCGGATGATAAGGTCGGGGGCTATACACGACTTAAAGGGAAGATCTAAGGTACGCGACTTGTCGTCCCGTTACATTTATGTAGACAAACTTAGTTAAAATATGTTTAATGATTGATATAGCGAAAATGGTTGCGTTGGTATGTTATTGAGGTGAATGAATTCACTCGACAACCAAACGGGTCAAAATAGATAGTTAAAATATGTGTAATATTGATATAGCAAAAATGGTTGTGTTTGGTATGTCATTGAAGTGATGGAATTCATTCGACAACCAAATGAGTCAAATTAATAGTTAAATAATAGCGATCAAAATAAAGACACTATTTGGTAAAAGTTATAATGGGTCGAACAATTTAAGAATATTGTCTTTTAGGTAATAACTTACGGCGCAAAGCGGAATAGGTTCCAGGGGCATGATGGTATTAATCTACCATCATACGTTGAAAAATGGTCATGTCGACTAAACGGGTCAAATGGTATGTTAATACCATTTGACAAAAAAAAAAAAAAAAAAAAAAGCTGACGACTACTTGTTGTGTTTTTGTGATTACAGGATATAACATATGTTGCGTTGCTTTAACTAGAAAATTAAAAGCAAGAGGTATGTAAATGGGTCAATGCTATGTCCCAAGCTAGTCACACATAATTAGATTTATAGATGAAAGTAGTATTTCGGTCAATTAATTAGTGAAGTCTTTCGTCGTAAAATGAGGGACTAAAATTGACCAAAAAGCCCTTGATGGGTAAATTGGGCAAACGACCCATATGGGTTGTTTAGGAATTTGCATTAAGATAACGAAATATAGGTAGATACCTTAATGTAGTAAAATGATGGGTGAAAGGAGAGAGTGAAATTTAAAGTTAATGGTAAATCCCTCTAACGGGTCAAAATGAAGTTTTGCGCATAACTCAACCTATAGTTGTAAAATGTATGAAAGTTTTGAACTCACGAGTTAATGGTTTTGAGATAATGAATATCTCAAAAATTTACAATGATTTAAACAAAAGTGGTTTAATGAATCATGAAACGGGTCAAAAGTGTTAAAAAGGAATTTCAAGCCGAGAGCTTGAAATCTGAATTTTTGAAGTAGTTGAATATCAGGAATTGACTTCATAAGATGGAGAATTAAATTTCGAACGCGTAGGAAAAAGAATCGTGTAAAACGGACTTGTAGATAAAAAGTTATGCACATTTGAAGTTTGATTTTGTAAAAAAAAATGGAGCTGGGCAGAAAATGCAGGTCCAGAAACGGACCTGCTGGAAAAATGACTCCCCCGCGGCACGCGACGGGGCACGATCGATCAGGCGTGACACGCGGGGCCGCTTGCGGTCCGCGAAGGATTTAACTGAGTCTCTCGCGTGGCGCGAGAGACCTATAATCTGAAATATTATTTTGTTTTCATTTGTTTGATACTAGAACTTGATTATACACGTTTTAATGTTGTCAAAACTAACATTTAAGTTGGTTTTGATGTTAGGTGTAGTTGGCGATAGTCCGGATGGCGATCAAGCAAGATTTCAATTACCGAACACAACACTTGAAGCTTCCGCGTTATTATATTTTGTTTTAACTAAATATGAACATGTAACTTTTGATGTCACTTTTAGAACGTTTTAAACTAGTAGAGATGTTAATCCTAAGTACTCTAATCATGTATGGATATTAAACTTAACAATTTTTGTTAACCCGTATTTTACGCAAACTAAATGCGTATTTAGTAGTAAATTCATATTAAATTAACATGGGTGTTACACGCCTCCACACCCTCCGGCATAAACATGCATAATGCAACTTTTATTTTTGGGTTTTCTTGTTCGGTAACAATACCCTGACGAATCGAGTTGGTAGCAACTGAATGGCCGCCGCGGAGCGAGGAAGAATACGGAATACCACTAGTTTTAATAAAAATGTATATGGTTTTCATTAATAAACTCGTATCTTAATAATAACCCGTTATATATTTCCGTTTTAACCTTACCAAACTAATGTAAAAAATATTTAAATCTATATTGGTCTTGTAGGGTTATGCGTCCCGTATAGAGAGGTTCAAATCCCAGCAAAAACTCAACAAAAAAAGACATTGGGTAGTATAACATTATATTGGTCGTCTAATATCTTATACGACCCGTATAATGTTATACGACTCATATATGTAAAGAAAAAAAATTCCTTGACTTTTGGTTGGTATATCATAATGTTATACGACCCATATAACCATATACAGGCATAGTTAATAATGTCTAAGTAAGGATTGACGGATGTGTGAATAGTAGGAGCCTTTTATTATTTGGTAATATACTTAATCATATAAAAGAAACTTAAGAGTTTAACACAAAGTATAATTTTAATAGAAAAAAACATCACATGCACACGAAGACAAGATGAATATAACATGCAAAGGTCATCAAAACTATAGGTAAACCCAAACCCATAAGACAAAGTAAAGACAATACGTACCCACCCTTAAAAAGTTTAACCTTAATCCTACGTTTTTTCACGAATTCTATTTTCGACCATATCCTCAAAGAGGTGACAGTCTATTAAATTTGGCCTAATCCACGCATCTCAAATCATTGAGCATGCCTCTACTCATCCTCCCCTCTATGGCGAGGGTTTCCACTTATCTAACTGGCATCATTGTCTGTCTCCTCTTCACATGTCTAGATCATCTAAAACGTTCATCTCTTATCTTACTAGATATACTAGTCACCCTAACCTTTCCCAAAAAAAATCTCATTTCTTATCCAATCCAATCTTGTATGCCCATACATCCCCTCAACATCCTCATCTCCACTAATTCAGCGTACACACCCAACAATTTGTTTTGTATAGCATCACATGTTTAACTTACACAAAACCAAATTTGAAAAATATATATTATTTGGAAAGAAAAGAATGTGTCAAGTACTATCTAACAAACCACCATCTTTACCTCTCTACAATCACCTACAATCGAAGTAATTGTCACCGCCCCTTATTCCAATAGTTTATCTTTTACTTTTTTTAACTCTAGTTTCAATTAACTCCACGTTTGAACCGAAATGAAACTAATGAAATATAAAAGGTCAAAAATAAACGAAATGAAACTAATGAATATAGAAAGTCAATAAGTTCTCTCAACACACAAGTCACAAACTATTAAACAATATAATAATGTTATAACAATTACACGATAAACACAGTGACCTGTCTAATAAGTTGTTGTCACAGAAGATGCACGAATACGAGGCAATCTCGAGTAGCTAACAAGCAACTAAGGTTGTTTACACCCTTAGCGCTCACTGTCACAAAAACTTAAATCAAAGTCGACTAAAACAAAGAACCCTTAAATCCTCAAAACCCAAGTTGAAGTTGAACCAACCGCGATGGAGGTGGAGAGGGTTAGTAAAGAAAGAACGTAACGAGTCGCTTGAAAAATGGTGATGATTATGGCTGTAAACGAACCAAACGTTCGACGAACAGTTCGAGAACCGTTCGGCGGGAAGTTCGTTTGTGTTCGTTCGTTTATTAAACAAACGAACACGAACAAGAAATTTCGTTTGTTTAGTTAAATGAACAAACATGAACAGAGGTCGCGTTCGTTCGTTTATGTTCGTAAACGTTCGGTAACATGTTCGCTTGTGTTCGATAGTTCATTAGTGTTTTTAGTTTTTATATTTATTTAACTATATCGAAATTTTAACAAATTAAATATCTAGTAAGTGTCAGTGTATTATATATTCTGTTCATGAATGATTGTTTGTGTTCGTTTGTTTTCATTTGTGTTCATGAAGATTAGTTTGTGCTCATTTGTGTTCGTCAATGTTTGTTGCCTAAAATTAACAAACAAACACAAACGAACACGAACAAGTTCATTTCCTTAACAAACGAACACAAACATATAATCCCGTTTGATAAGTGTTCGTGAACGGTTCGCGAACACATATATTTTTTAACAAACGAACACGAACAAGGTCTTGTTCGTGTTTGTTCGGTTCGTTTACAGCCCTAGTGATGATCGATGAATTACTGAATGTTCATCACATATTAACCAAGTCATTTCTTATCAGACTAATTCCAAAGTCGAGATAAGACACATGATTAGTTACAATTAGTTGTTAATTAACGTTTGCTTGCCTACTTCTTTCTTCTTTCAAGTGCATAGCAATCTGCAATGATGCACATCACATCAGTTTATGTGAATGCAGTGTTCTAGTAGCTCTTAGTGTCTGATTTTTAAAAAGCGCGCCTACGCACGAGGCACAGGCCGCAGCAGTCATGTCACCTGAGGCGTGCATTTTCCTGAAAACGCAAATGTTGGGTTTTTTTTGGTCTGGGCGCACGCATTGTGTACTTTGGGTGTTTTTATGCAACAAAGTGTTGTACTATAGGTTTTTTGGCTTGTACATGTAGGTAAAATCATATATAAACCTTATTTATAGCTATAATTTGGCTAAGGGATGCTAAAAACCTACGGACATATATAAACCTTATTTATAGCTATAATTTGGCTAAGGGATGCTAAAAACCTACGGACATATATAAAAATTATATAATCTCCTTTCGCATCGGGTACGAAAAGCCCACCACTTTTACGTTTTGCGCCTTAGTTTCAGACCTCGTCGCTTTTGTGCGCCTCTCGTTTATTAAAACCAAGCTTAATGTTCTATTCACTTCTAGACGACTCGATGCCAAGCGCCCTTACAACTTCGGTTAGCAACTGATGGGTGATTAAGCAGTCCAAGATATTGCATAGCATTAATCAGACTAAGAAAACATATTTACCTTGCTAGCCGAAGAACAAAGTTGAAATAATCACATAACTGTTGCTGACCCGACTAGAGTTTAAAACAATTAACCCCGATCTGGAAAGCTAATTCACCCGGAAATAGAACATTCTACCTTTGGTAGCCCAATTTTTTTGAACCCAAAACAAACATTCAAATTGTGTAACTTAGATAGATGAGTAAAACGTTATCCGGCCACCTACTTCAATCCAGTTGGTTTTTAAGAACATTATGTGAATGCAGCATCAAAGCGACTTGCGTTTCAAATCTTCACGACGCATAACAAAACACACATTTGTTCTAAAAATTCTTCTACTCTTCAGCAAAATTCAAACCCAAATAGATCATCACAAGCTATGGTTGACAATTGAGTTTTGACACTGAGTTTAGTTAAGAAGTCTACTCAATTTTGACATATTAAGGAACAATTTGAGTCCTAGCCATAGGTTCTAAACAATATTACTTAGTAAGCTACAAAATTAGGGCTGCAAACGAATCGAACGAACACAAACAAGACCTTTTGGTGTTCGTTTGTTAAGGAGATATATGTGTTCACATATTTTTCATGAACACTTACTAAACGAGATTTTCTGTTCGTGTTCGTTCATTAAAGAAATGAACGTGTCCGTGTTCGTTTGTTAATTTTAGGTAACGAGCGCTCATGAACACAAATGAACACAAACTTATGTTCATGAAAACAAACGAACAAAAACAAGCGTTCGTGAACAAAATATATAATACACTAATACTTATAAAATATTCTATTTGTCGTGATTAGGAAGTATTTAAATCAAATTTATAAATTAAAAGCACTAAGGAACTATCGAACACAAACAAACATAAACGAACACGTTACCGAACATTCACGAACATAAATGAGCGAACTCGGCCTCTGTTCATGCGCGTTCATTTAACTAAACGAACAAAATTGGTTGTTCATGTTTGTTCATTTATTAAACAAACAAACTTCCCGCCGAACGGTTCACGAATTGTTCGCTGAACGTTAAGTTCATTTGCAGCCCTATACAAAATCATTACAGCATTTCTAACACAACCAGATGCAAATACACCTATGTAACTTGCAAATATTGTTTTAAATTGTATTCAAAGATATATAATACTTCTACAAACAGACATCAACATTAACCTTTAACGAAGACGATTACCAGTTTCAAGATCGTACTACAGCAGCCGCTTCATTTTATCCTGATGATTCTCCAGAATCTCCACCACAGCTTCACTATACGCCGCCTCGACTTCATCTTCAACTTCAAACCCATCACCACGACTCACCAAACACTCATCCCCATCCCGAACATCACCATTCATCCGCATCACAACAAAAGTCACCCCCTTCATAACACACCCCGAAACCGGCAAATTCAACACCGGCACATAACACTGGCTAACATTAACCGGCACCTCAATCCGATTCATCTCAGGTTTCACATTCCCACCCTCGGAATCCATCCACCCCCTCACCTCAGCCAGCCTCCCCCCGCTCAAACAAAGCGTCCCCCTCCGCCCGGAATCAGTAATCGACAATTTCTCCAAATTCGGAAAATCCTTAACAAAATACAACAACATCCTATGCCTTATAATCACATCTTTCAAACACTGAAACGCAATGTGAACTTTGCGCTTAAACAAATCGATAGTTAGTTCCATATCTAGATCATTTCCTTCTTCATCAACATTTCCATTAACACAATTTAATCCATTCGGTGACAGAAACCGAAACGATTCGATTCGGTTACTAAACTTAACATTCCACTTAAACAAACAATTATTATCTATGCCTCTGTGATTGGAAACCGGAAGCTCAATAGATAAAAACTTAACTCTAGTAAATTTGCTTAAAAAAGTAACTGCAGATCGAAACGAATCACCGTAAAACGAAGAGATCATAGGCGGAAGAGGTTTAGTAGAAGGAGTAACCATACGTTTGAGGAGGTGAATAGGTTTGAGCACGACGCCGTTTAGGAACGATCGGAACAGGTTTTTAGGGGATCCGGTGGTGGTGATGTCGCCGGAGGTGGTGTTAGGGTTTACGAGAGGTGCGGTGAAGGATATGGTGTCGATTTGGAGGATGATTGAAGCGAAACGTTTGGAGACGAGGTGGAGGATGCATAGGGTTTTAAGGTCGGGTGATTTGGTGAGGATTTGGAGGATGATTTCGTCTGGTAAACGGTTTAGTGAAGATGAAGATGAAGATGAAGATGAGGAAGATGAGTCGTCTTCTTCGAGTGATTTGTTGGTGGTGGTCATTTTTGGGATGTGGGAGTTTGATGGTGTGTCGGATAAGGAAACCCTAATCATCTTGTTTGTGTATGTGTGCTTGGAAGATAAGCATTTGGGACTTGGTTATCGAATTTTTTGTACCGAATTTTTTTTCGGTATCTGATATTTTGCGTTTTCAGTATTGGTATTTTACCGAATTTTACATACAGATAACGGTATCGTACTGTACGGTATCGAATGTTTACTGTACCGGTAACCATATTTGGCGATTTTCAGTACCGGTACCGAGGTTACCCTACTCTTAACCCTTTGATTTATGAGTTATGACACTAGAAATGGTTTTGGTTAGAAGTTTGTTGGAAATTGGCTAGGTTTATAAACAAGTTGAGCTAAGCTGATTTGGTTTGTAAATAGGTGGAACTCAAGCTAAGGTTGGTTTGCTTGTTGCCTTGTTTGTTTAAATTGATCTCAATTAGGCTGAGCTAAGATGACTTGGGTTGTTGTTTTGTTCGTTTAAATCGATCTCAATTTCTCATAGGTAAAGGATATTCAACATTTTAAGTTCAGCTATTTATGCATTAGGTCAATGTTACATTAAGCAAATATGTTTCTTCTAAGTTATAACAATTAACAACCTAACCAAGACGGAACTATGTTGAGTCAATTTTGAGCTAAGTTTTTAGCTCCTTTAAAAATTTGAACCAAGCTAGTTTAGTTTGAGTTAGGATATATATTTATCTCTAACAAAGAGTGGGATTTAAATCTATCCCTTAAATTGAGGGTTGGAGTTTCATAATTTCATGTGAATCGTGGTTAGAGTTTTGATTTCTTCCCAAAATTGTGGGGCAAGGGATTCATTTATTAGTCTCGATTTAGGGTTTCGTTTTTTTATAGTTTGCGTATGTTCATTTAGATTTGGTGCGCTTGTGTACGTGTTATATTTGTGTTTGAATGTGTGTATCTATGTTTGGATTTTAAGATCATAAGTGTGTTTGTTTGTCTATAATTGTTTCATGTGCGTGTTTGAATATAGGTTCATGTATGTATATGTTGTTGGATTTGTTGTGTGTTTGTATGTTTGGTGGGTGGGTGGAATGGTGGAGCCTGTGTTAGGATATGTGTGTGTATTTGAAGTTGGGTTCATGATTGTATGCCTGGAGGGTGGAGAGTCTAAATTCTTTACTAAAAGAAACTAGCCATTTACCCGCGCGATGCGGCGGGAGTGGCGATTTACTATAGGATACTCGTTTACCGTTAGTTTATCAGTCGTCTCGTGATATATTGTAAAGTACTTAAGTTAGTTTTCTTATTCGTGATATGTTGGCACTGGTTTTTCTATTAGTTTATCGATTCTTTGGTGATATACTTTTGTACATGGAACAGATATGAAGTGAAGAACTAATGCTCTCGAACTTCTATGTAGAGATGAAATCTGGTTCGGGTGTTTTAAGGGAACCGATATACCCGACTAAGCTTTAAACCGATACCCGATTTATAAATGATGTCCAGATTTCGGTTCTGCATTTTCAATACTTTCGGGTTTCGGGTCGGGTAACGGTCGGGTTGGGTCGGTTATGTGTATTTGCTCACCCCTATTACTAATAAGACTTACGCATCTCAATTACCTTGATACGATAAAATATATGATTTTCCTTCATATTTTATCTTAATTGTAGTTTATTGAATCATTTCAAATAGTATAATATCAACTTTATAAATTAAAGAGCTTATACTGATCGGTCTGTCATTTTAAACTTTTTTATTCTTACTATAAATGATAATAAATCCGGACAAAGTTCATTTATTTTTTGAAGAAATATAATTGATTTATTTATAGTATAATGATCGTTTAACTTTATTTATTTCTAATATATACGATTACTAAACATTATTATATGAAATTAAGTGTATTATGTCAAGTGCGGTAGTTTTATCACTATCATTGTGTTCATATGGAAAAAAGTTAGCTTATGTTCGTATATGTATATATTTCTATATAAACTTTGGTTGCTCTCCGAATTGATGATCAATGCAGACTAACACAGAAGATCTGATTGTTAGTTTCCTATTGCAACAACGCATCCTTTGTAATACCACGGTAAACTTACTATTGGGCAAGTGAATTTCTGTGTCTGTTAGTATGTAAGATGCACAATAAAGTTGTGATAGTAATAATAAAAAAAATACATAATGATTAGTGCTCATTTTTCTTTAAATCTGTAAATAAGTATTTATGTAGACATTGTTAGACCGTGGGGTATGGTGGGGCTTGGGTTGGGGCGTGGCTTGGCAGTTTAATAAAAAAAAAACGAATAGGACATGGCCAACAAAGCGAATAGGAGCCCGCCACATAGGATCGCTAGCCCGCCCCACGCCAGGCTTCAAACTCCCGCCCCTTAGAGCATTCACATCCAATCCATCAAATTATACATACATTCCACTAAAAAACAACTCCTATATCAATATATTTCCACTAAAAACAAATACTTTTTCTCTCTCCTTTCAATTAAATAATATTATCATTACATTTTTCTCTCACTTACACTCAAAACCACTTTCAAAATATATTAAAAAATTATAACGGGTGAACAGTGTCCACCCAAATATACAGATGAACAGTAACATTTTCTCTCTCCTCTACTCACAACCACTTTTTATACCCTTTATAATATAAAAACCCCTCCTCATATAATTTGATGGTTAGGATGTGAATGCTCTTAGGCCACGCCCCAACCCACACCCCAACCCAAGCCCCCGGGTTGGTGGCTTGGGCGTTTTCAGCCAACCCACGCCCCAACCCAATCCCCATAGTCTTATGGTTTGTTAAAATACAAAAATTTTAACCTTGCAGCCAGGCCCCTTGTATTTCATGGCCATTAGAGTTGCATGAGTTCAGGCACTACTCAAATTTCAAAATAAGGTCAACGCTACAACTGTGAGTGGCAACAAGATATACAGGTATATCAAAATAACATTTTTTTTGGGTAAAGGGCATTGCCCGGCAAAGTATATTAAACACGCACAAAAATAAATACATCATCCAAAGGGGCATACCCCCGTATCATTGTCACCCAAAATAGGCTTTGGGAACCAAAAATAAGAAACCAAACACCCCACACGAGGGGCTCGAAAAAACCTATTTCTACTTTGACTATTACAAAAATAACTTAACACTATAAAACAACTACACATCATACAATAAATGGCACTTGTGTAAAGCAAACCACTTTGAGCATCTGTCTTTAACATCGAAGCAGCCACCCAAATGGGCCTAGACACAACCCAATTTAGACCGTGGGGTATGGTGGGGCGGGGGTTTGGGGCATGGGTTGACACGTGGACTTAGAGGGGCACCGCTGGTCAGTTGCATGTTGGGTCGGTATGGCGGGGCGTGGCTAGCCCGCGTGGGTTTGGCTTGGCCAAACGGTTGTTTTTTAAATTTAAATCCTAGCCACCTATAGCCTAGCCAACCCAGCCAATGAGAGCCGGCCACGAAAGACGGCCCGCCCGGGCTAAAACCCCCGCCCGGGCTAAAACCCCCCCGCCCAAGGGGCCACGCCGAAACCCACGCCCCAACCCCCGCCCCATACCCCATAGTCTTAACAATCTGGCCTGAATCCACTGATAACAAAGCCGTTGAAGCATCAACAGAAGATGGGCCTGTAGAACCCCCTTGTGGGCCTTCAGCCAGATCCAAATCAACATAAAACAGATCAGTAACATGCATCCGAGGTCCAGATGGTGAATCTTGGACCAAAAGCGCAATTTCTGATAAGAATTAATCTCTAAATCCAGGCCACTTTGTTCATGCCAAAGACTTACTTATCTTGATCAAAGAGGTCTGCTCCAGCCTCAAAATAAGCAAAAAAGTCGTGAGAAATATCCATATCATTTGGCATACAGTTAGGATATATAACTTTTATTAACCACAGAATATATGATAATAAAAGTGATATACATTAAAAAGTAGAGTATTTGTACCTTCAAGTATGATGACCCGGTTAAAACTATATTCGTAAAACAGTTGATCAAGTGCCCACTTGTAGTGACTTGAAAATGTGGTAATTGAAGAATAAGATGAAGTTAATCCATACAGAAAACATGGATATGAATTAATGTAAACATTAGTCTAATAGTATCTCTCACGTGCAATCTTGTAATATGCAATTAGCTCCACGGGCCTTTCCAGCATGAATCATGATAAAACAAAGCAGAGGGGCCAGGGGGCATTGTCTTAGAAGATTCTAATTCTCCATCCACAAATCCAGGTCAAATAATTGGCCAATGCCTTTCATCATGATTCATGAGAAAAATGAACATCAATCTTCATTTAGAACTAAGCTTACATAATCAAAATATGACTAAAAATGTATGTATGGAGACCGGATTGTGTAAAAAAACCAGAAAAAACGATGCCATGGCTTATGACATGTGTTGGTGGCAGTGTAGCACCTGCAAAACGCGAAGCAACAAAACATGTTCCTGTGGACTACATAAAAATAACTAAAATATATCATTAAATGAATAAGAAATGAATAAACACTGATGCCTCAATAGATAAATTAAATAAATAAATAAATAAGACAACTAAAAGGTGTTGCAGATCAACTCAACCCACCTCATTACTCAGGTCAACCCAACCCGCCTGACCAGCCTTTTGGTACTTGTAGCAAAAAGATATTTCCTCACACAAAGTTGGTAAAAAAAGTGAAAGGGGCCCGTGGAATTTTGACCAGTTTTGACTCATCGTTCGAACGTTGACTGAGCTAAACATTATCACTGGTTAAGACCTGAACCACCAAACACTACCATAGTTCCACTACCGGTGGCCTATTCCACCACCAGCACTCACCCAACCTCTACATCCAGTCCATTTTTACTTATAAATGTGTCGATTCAGATTATTTTTAATGTCTAATGGGTTAAATAATAAAAAAGGTTAGGCTTTTCTTTACGAAATTGAGCCAAAAGGGTTCATCATTGACCAGACTACAATTTTAAAGTATGAAATCTCCTAATAAATACAAAACCAAAAAACATAATGACAAAACACCATAACCTTCTCACTGTTACTTGCTAATAACTGTATTGATATAAGTCACCTTGTGTTAAAAAACATAACAATTCTGTAGAGAATGATAGGCCATACTGCAGCTACAGAGTATTAGAAAAGTGTTAAATGGTCACTTGTGCAACAACGAAGTCCACTGAATCAGCAATAAATGGTTCATGCGGCCCACTTGGTATTCCTATTAAGATGTATCGTTACAGGAAAAAAGGAGACCGACTAAGACTACAACAAGAAGAGATGGAAAAACAAGTTAGTATTTCTGTGTTTGGGGCAGCAAATCGGGAGAAACGATAACGGTTCAAAATGGCTCACTTTTAAGTTTTATCAGGTGTAAAAGCTTTCTTCAATCATTTTTTTTATAAATTACTATTTACTAATTATGTACACTACCCACAATCCATATGCTTATATCTAATTGTCAGAATATGCTTGCTGAAATATAGATAATCACTTCCATAACACAAATCAAGACACCCCCTTTCAGTTCATGTGTATATTTTATAACTATACCTCAAATGATGTTCCCATTATAACATTATCTCCGATCGCCGAACTCTCTAGCGTTATGAAACAGAGTTGAAGCATCTCCTTCGCTCGCACATTGATGAAATCGCCATCTGCACACCGAACAATCAAATCCGAAAAACTCAAATAAAGGTAAAAGAGAAGTGTCAAAATAGCATTGTAAATAAACCTATCAGAACTGGGCTTGTAAAATTCTTGAATGGGTTTGTAAATAAACCTATCAGATCCGGACGTGCTTCTATAGTGAATCTGAAATCAAGTTAAAAACAAAATAGCAAATGTGTTCCACTTAGCATAATTAAGTTGAACAAAGTTGAATAACTTATACTTAAATTTAAATTAAAAAAACACATGATTAGCCGAAACATATACACTAACCATATAATAGTTTTAGTTAAATTTTAGATTAGATTAAATGTTATGTATGTGATGAATAAAACAGGGGAAATAACAAAACTTGCAAACATAAACATGCAGATACATAGGGTAGTCAATATGTATAAACTCAATGTATAAAAGGAAAGTAAGGATTAATCAAACTTAATGTCTATGTTTGTTACCACAAAATCTATCACGTAAGTTTAAAATAACCAAGCCAACAACAACATTTTTGAAGCATTTAATTGGAATATGAAAGTATGATCTTCCTTTTTGTTAACTAACCAAGATGATCAAATAATGTAACTAACATTTTAGCTACTTAAAATCAGTAAAACCAAACCATATTTCACATAAATCAAAACTCCACCGGCTTAAATTAAATAATACCTTGGTAGAGACTTTTCATGGCAAGCTTCATGATAAGAAGCCCTGAACTCAGCAATTAAACTAACATGAAAAAATACAGACATAAGTTTCAAAATTCAAAACCCTCCACAAAGTAAAACAATTAATAAAATGAAACAACACAAACCTTCTAAACCCTAATAGAGATAAAAAGCCTTAATTAAGCGTTGTAATCGAAACCAGTGAAGCTCGAATCGACACCAAGAAGGAAAATCCAGATCCAGTTATTTACCCAAATCGAAACCTGCAAGCAACAAAGATTATTTATAATATAAAATAAGGAAAAAAAAGAAACAAAACTAATAAATGATTCTTGACAAGAAAATCCAGATCCAGTTATTTACTCACCAACACCTTAAGGTCAACAATCAACATAATCATTTAATGAAGTCTATAAAAGTAAACATGCAAAAGATTTCAAGAATTTCATAATCTCAACAGAGTAACATAAACTTGAAACTGGATCGATTTGTGTGTTTACCTTCATCTGAAACATGATTCCAGAGAGATTCATGGACAGACAGTCACCTGATTCCGGCCATTCTCCAGCAAATTTGTGGATCCCTTGTTCAAATCTGTGGATCCCTTGGTGCCTTCGACATCTGAAAAGCATATAGAAACTACCGTCAAACATCATAACTTGCCAGATATATTCATTAAACGGTATCAGTTCTTACCAAGTTGCCAGATAAAGCTTGTGATAGATCTCATGAAACCCTAGATCTGCTCATCAAACGGATCTGGTGATAGATCTCAGGAAACCCTAGATCGCCGAGAGAGAGAGAGAGAAGAGAGAGAGAGAAGATCTGATGTTTTTGTGAGATGTGTGAGGAATGAGAGAGAAAGGAATTGTTGATCCGTGTGAAGTCAAATGGACGGTCCAGATCGTGATCAGTGTGAAAAAGTTAAAAAAATGGACGGTTGAAGATGATCCGTGTAAAGGGTAAATTGTTTGTGTTTTCTTGTGCCTTAAGACTTGTACATTGTGCATTAAGTGTTTTTTCAACACCTTGTTGAATTACCATCTTGTCCTTCATATATGCTTATTAAAGTAGTATAGATAACCTGTTTTATACCCCAAATTAAAAGGCTTTAAAATGTAACACAATTTTAGCATTTACTAAAAGAAATAACCTGTTTTATACCCCAAATTAAAAGGCTTTAAAATGTAACACAATTTTAGCAAATGCGCATATATGTTGCTAACTTCTTGTTTTGATAAGCCTCTTGGAACTAGAATGCCCCATGTTAAGAGTTGAGCCTTGATTAACCATCCTTGAAAAAAAAAGGTATGATTGAGGACCATTGACCTTAACCGAGTAACCCGTTCAGGCGTTCATCTACAAGCCTCTTTGATTAGGCCTTGAGGATCTGTTAGGGTTGGTGTCGCAACCCCCGGCCCATATCTCTTGGGAACGGGCGGCCGCGAGCCAGTATCAGTGGTATCGGTGTTTATCAATTTGGCAGCGGAATTTACATAAGGACCGTAGTAGGGAAATATTTTATCAGAGTAAAACACTATATTTTATAATATTAAATACATGAGAAATTCCCAAGTTTCTATTACAAATATGTTTATAGGGATAAACCCTAATTTATTGAATTAAAACATCTTCTTTATTTAGGTAACTTTTATAGCCACTTTTCCCAAGCCTTCAGTGCTGTCCAGCTGACTTCTAATTGGCTTTCACATTTTGTTACCTGAAACGCGTTTAAAAACATTTTGTCAGTGAGAAATACTGGTGAGTGAATCCCAGTTTAATCAAAACAGTTTTATCATTACACAATATTGAGAACGATTATAATGTTTATATCTACACAATTACTCATTCAGTACTGTCAATCCTGACTGGTGGGTCATATTACCTATTGGCTATCTCTTTGTCCAATGGTAACGTGTTCCATATTTTGTATACAAAACCCCAACATACCGGCAGTAATTGAAGAATTACAAAGACTTAATCACTGTTAATTATAATTTAAAACATTTAAGGTTTTGTAAAAACAGTTTACAAAAAGATTTCACAAAAGGGAGATTACTCACATTGCTAATTTAGGTTTTTCCTTGTGATTTCCTGGTTATAATCTATTAATTTAACAATGCACACGCGTTAGTATAATAACCCATTTTACATTAGTTATACCCTCCCCGAGACAGAACTCCAACGACTACGTCGGGCAGAGCCTCGACAGCCGTTACGGAGCACTAGATCAATCGGGCAGCGTATCTAATACGTAACCGGGGGTTAAAATACTTATATCGAGGCAAAGTTTCGCTAATTAGGGGGTATTATGCCCGATATTAATTCTAATATTCAGAAGTTGAGAGAGAATTATCGAAATTGAACGGTTTGGATTGAAGGCCGATGCCTTCTATTTATAGGGTCTGATCGATGGTTTCTCGCGCCCCGCGAAGGACGAAGACAGGGTCTTCGCAGCCCGTGAGCGAGGTAGAGTAGGGCCTAGCTTGGCTGAGTTGACAACTAGCCTTGACACGCAGTGCGCCACGTGGCATCACCAAGTGCGCCCTGGTGGCCAGCTGTCGCGGCCCGCGAAGAACTCAAGAGTGGTTGTCGCGCCCCGCGAACGATCTTAAAATTTTGTTTATATTTAATTTTTAAAAAAATAAAGTATTTCGGGCCCACTTTTCGTATACCGGGTGTATTTTAGGACGTATGGGAGTGTTCTAAATATTTTAGGAGGGTTGTTATATCCTCCTCACCTTGTTTTAGAACTCGTCCTCGAGGTCTACTGGAACAGGTGTGGGTATTTCCTTTGCATCTCTGATTCAAGCTCCCAGGTGTATTCTGGTCCTCTCTTGGAATCTCATTTCACTTTGACCAGAACCAATCTCTTGTGTTTGAGATTCTTGATTTTCTTGTCTTCAATTTGTAGTGGTTTTTCTATAAACTTAAGTTTCTCATTTACCTCTATGTCCTTAAGAGGTACCACTAATGATTCATCAGCTAAGCCCTTTTTGAGATTACATACATGAAATATATCATGTATTCCTGTCATTTCCTTTGGCAGTTGTAGTTGATAAGCTACAGGTCCTATTCTTCTAATAATCTCAAAAGGTCCAACATACCTGGGGCTTAGCTTTCCCCTCTTGATGAATCTGACTACTCCTTTCCATGGAGAAACTTTTAATAATACCATGTCTCCTACTTGAAATTCCAATGGCTTTCGTCTGTTATCAGCATAGCTCTTTTGCCGATCGTGTGCTGCTTTTAGCTTTTCCTTGATTTGAACAATCTTGTCTGTTGTTTCTTGTACTATCTCCGGTCCAGATAGCTGCTTTTCTCCAATTTCTGCCCAACAGACTGGGGTTCGGCACTTTCGTCCATAAAGTGCTTCAAATGGTGCAGCATTGATACTGGTATGATAGCTGTTATTGTAAGGAAATTCTATTAATGGTAGATGATCATCCCAATTTCCTCCGAAATCAATTACACAAGCTCTAAGCATATCTTCCATTGTCTGAATTGTCCTTTCGCTTTGTCCATCCGTTTGAGGATGATAAGTTGTGCTTAGATTTAGCTTGGTTCCCATTGCTTTTTGGAAACTTGTCCAAAAATGAGAAGTAAAACGGCTATCTCTATCAGAAACAATAGATAAAGGAATTCCATGTAATGAAACTATTTCATTGACATACAGCTTAGCTAACTGTTCCATGCTGAAGGTTTCCTTCATTGGTAAGAAATGAGCAGACTTGGTTAACCTATCTACAATCACCCAGATTGTATCATTACCCTTTCTTGTCTTGGGTAATTTGGTAACAAAGTCCATTGTTATCAATTCCCATTTCCAAACAGGCATTTCTAATTGCTGTAACAAACCTGAGGGTTTTTTATGTTCAGCTTTAACCTGTGAATAAGTTAGACATTTGGCAACATAAGCTGCTATATCCTTTTTCATTCCTATCCACCAGAAATTTTTTTCTTAAATCTTGATACATTTTATCACTTCCAGGATGTATCGTATACTTAGACTTATGGGCTTCTTCTAATATTCGGTGGCGTAGGTTTCCTTGTTTGGGTATCCACATTCTTTTCTCATGGAATCTCCAAATTCCATCTGTTCCTTGTTCTAATTCCTTAATCATTCCTTTCAATTTTTCAGCATCATCCTTGATTACTAATTCTTGTACTTCTCTAATTTGTTCATTTAAATCTATCTGCAGATTTAATTTTAAGAGAACGTACGCTTTTTGGCTTTTCGTGATACTTTCGACTTAAAGCATCGGCTACCACATTAGCCTTTCCTTCATGGTACTAGATACTACAATCATAATCACTAAGCATTTCCATCCAGAGTCTTTGTCTCATATTTAACTCTTTTTGCCCAAAAATGTATCTTAGACTCTTATGATCGGTGAAGACAACGAATTTATTTCCATATAAATAGTGTCTCCAAATCTTAAGGGCAAAAATTATGGCTCCTAACTCTAGATCATGGGTTGTATAATTCTCTTCATGATTCTTAAGTTGTCTAAAGGCATATGTTATAACCTTTTGACGTTGCATCAACACACCTCCATAACCTAACTTAGAAGCGTCACAATAGACTTCAAAGTCTTCAGTTCCTTCTGGTAACGCTAGTATGGGTGCGTTGGTTAATCTTTGCTTAAGGATTCTAAAGGCTTCTTCCTGTTTTGGTCCCCATTCAAACTTAACATATTTACAGGTTAACTTTGTTAATGGGATGGCTATTCTAGAAAAATCTTGGATAAACCGTCTATAATAACCGGCTAATCCTAGGAAACTTCTAACCTCCGTGGGTGATTCAGTGACTTTCCATTTAGTAATAGCCTCAATCTTTGTAGAATCCACATGAATTCATTCATGATTAACTATATGTCCAAGGAATTGTACTTCTTCTAACCAAAATTCGCATTTTAAAAATTTAGCATAAAGCTTTTCTTTTCTCAACAAATTTAGGAGTGCATGCAGATGGCTGCATGTTCCTCTTTACTCTTAGAGTAAATGAGAATATCATCTATAAAGACAATTATGAATTTGTCCAGATATGGTTTACATATTCTGTTCATCATGTCCATAAATGCGGCTGGGACATTGGTTAAACCAAATGGCATGACAGTAAATTCATAATGAACATACCTTGTTCTGAAGGCGGTCTTAGGAATGTCCTCTTCCTGTACCTTTAATTGATGATATCCTAAGCGTAAATCGATTTTTGAAAAGAATCGAGCTCCTTGAAGTTGATCAAACAGATCATCGATTCTCGGTAATGGGTAGCGATTTTTAATCGTGATTTTGTTTAATTCTCGGTAATCAATGCACGTACGCATTGACCTATCTTTCTTCTTGACAAACAAGATCGGTGCTCCTTATGGCGATGAACTTGGCTGTATGAATCCTTTCTCCAGAAGTTCATCTAGTTGTTTCTTCAGTTCTTGCATCTCTGCTGGCACTAAATGATAAGGTGCCTAGGCAATTGGTGCTGTTCCTGGTAGCAGATGAATCCTGAATTCAACTTCTCTATCTGGCGGTAGTCCTGGTAATTCTTCTGGTAAAACGTCTGAGAATTGAGATACTACGGGAATATCTTTCAATTCTTTTCCTTTAGTGTTAATGATTATAGAAATCATATACACTAGTGACCCTTTTCTTGCACAACTTGCAGTTTTCATCACAGAGATGAATTTCGTGGATCTAGATGACTTATTTCCTTTAATTGTGATCTTTTCACCCCTTTGTGAATTTACTTGTATCGACTTTTGATCACATAGAATACTGGCTTTATTGGCTACTAACTAATCCATTCCTAATACAATATCAAATCCTGCCAGATTCATTGCGTAAAGATTTGCAATAAAATCTTGGTTTAAAATTTCTATTCTTGCTCCCTGCAAGATTTCAGTAATCTTAATGGATTCTCCATTTGTTGTCTCTACTAGACATTCTTGTTGAAGTTTAGTTAATGGTTGATTGAGAAGTTTGCAAAATGAAGTATTAATAAAACTTTGGTTCGCACCAGAGTCAAATAATACTTTAGCAAAAAAACATCATTAACTAAAAACGTACCGGCAATCACATCCGAAATCATTTTTGCTTCTTCAACTGTCAGAACAAATGCCCTATCATTCTTAGTAGTCTTGTTGTTCATGGCTAGAGCTAGTTTCGGACAGTTTGGTTTGATATGTCCAGTTTCTCCACAATTGTAACATATCTTATTGTTAGGTTTCTTCCTGCAGTCTTCCTCCTTGTGTCTAGATATTTTGCAGAAATTCCAGTATATAGAACATCTTCCAGAATGCTTTCTTTTGCAATACTTACAATAAGGAGTAGAAATAGAACCTACATTTTTCCCACGGTTGGAATTACCGTAGCGAAATTCCTGAGTAAGCTTTTGGGCTAGGTTCTTTCTCTGATTTTCTTCTTGCGTAAGTACCAATTCATCAGTCAAGGTATTTGCTAGTTCTATAACTTCTTCTATGGTTGGTGGTCTAGCGGCCTTGACTACGTGTCTAATCTCACTGATTAATCCCCAAATGTAACGGGAGATTAATACTGGTTCAGGTGAAGCTAGGGTTGGCACTATTCTAGCATATTCGAAGAATGTAGTAGTGTAACCCTTACGGTCTATTCCAGTCATTCTAAGGTTTAAGAACTTATTAGCTATCTGTTCTTTTTCATTGGGTGGACAGAATTTCCTTTCAACCATGCTCTTAAACTCAATCCATTCCATATTATAGGTTCTGTCACTTCTCCTAGACTGGAGAATAGTTTTCCACCATTCTAGTGCAGCATTCTTAAAAAGATTGGAAGCAAACATGATTTTGTCTTCCTCTGCATACTTGCTTATTTTTAAGACTGCCTCAGTCTTTTCTATCCAGCGTAGAGCTACAATGGCTCCCTCATTGCCAGAGAATTCTATTGGTTTACAAGACTAGAATTCTTTGTAAGAACAACCATAAGACATGGTTCTTCTTATTTTTGGAATAGGCAATTGAAGTAATGGTCCATTGTTTACGTTGTGATCGGGTTCAGTAGGTGGTCGTTTACTTCCACTGTTACTTTTATTATTTTTAGCTTCTCTAACGGCTTGGATGATATTAGGCATAGCATCTATGATTCCTTGTGCCACTATGTGTTGGACGACACTGTTATCTAATTGGTTCCCGTTATTATTGTTATTCTGGTTTTCCTTATTTGCAGCATTGTCCATCTGGATTATAAACATTTACCAGGTATTAATATCACAAAATAAGATTTAGTGTAATCAATCACACAGACATACACATTGATCAAAATCGTCGTACATTGCGACATTTTCTCTATTTTATATATATGCATCTATTACAAACAGTACTAGAATTTAAATTACAACACTAGTATGCATCGGTAGTTATTGGATTATCTATCTTAGTGGATATATATATATATATATAGGGGATGGATCATGAGAAAACTAGTTTAAATGAGAAAACCAAAAAACTAACCAAAAAATCCTAAAAAAACCTAAAAACATACCAAAAATTTTTTTTTTTACAATTTTTATAGAAAAATCGCTACTTTTTATGTATGGAAAAAATTTTCAAAAAAAAAAAAAAAAAAAAATTTTTTTTGGTTGTACTGCACATGTGCACTAATACATAAAGCTTAAACCACTTAACCCACCCCCCACCGACACCCCCCAAAAACCTAAACCCCCACCCCCCAAAAACCTAAATTCGCCCTCCCACCAAAAGCCTAACCCCCCCCCCACCCCCCCCCCCAAAAAAAAACCTAAACCCCCCACCCCCCACCCTCCCGAAAACCTAAAACTAAACCCTAAACATAAACCCGAAAAAAACCTAAACCCCCCCACCCCCCAAAAACCTAAACCCCCCTCCCCCACACCTAAAAACCTAATCCTAATCCTAAACCTCCAAAAAATCTAACCCTAAAAGCTAAACTAGACTCAAAAAGCTAATTTTAAGCATGTAATGCAATTATAGTACATGTTATATTGCACATGTGCACTACTATAATAATAGTATTGAAAACAAGACGACACCATAAATCTTTTTTTATGTCATAAAAAATATGCTCGAATATACTTAAATGAAAGATACAAAAATTTGTGATCTTATGGTGCCATTTTTGTTTAAAAATGATAACGTATGGAGAAATGAGAAATGTTTGAAAAGTTATATATTTTTTTTCCAATTTTACCCCTCATTCATTAAAAGTCCCCCCTCCTTCATTAAAAGTCTCCCCCCTCATTTTTAGTGGTTTTTAGTTAGTTTTCTAGTTTTCTCATTTATATCTAGTTTTCTCATGATCCTCTCCCATATCTATTATATATAATAAATGAAAGTTATTTGGGCCACGTGTCACTTGATTAGGGCATCCTCAGTTCTCTTTTCCCGCCCAACAGTGCCACTGCCCTCTTCTATTTATATCCTCATTCATTTACTCATTTAGGGATTCTTGCTTTCTTTCTCTCTCTGCTCTGCTCTATTTCCGATCGATGTTTATCCTCTCTCATGTTTATCCTTCTTCTTCTTCTTCTCATATTCATCTCCTCAACAATGTACGACAGAGGTTACTTCTATTGGATACATCTTCGTTTGAAACCCTAAATCATGTACCGTCCAGTGGTTGAAGAAGAGAATAATCATGTAAGATCTACTTTTTTATCTAGAAATTTTATTTCGTTTTATCTATTTTGTCATACTGAACATGATGAACCCTTTTCTACCCTCAGAAGAAGAAACAGATCTCCTTATCGTACTCGATGAACGCTTTTGTACAACCTCCTCTTAATCGGTGACTCTGGTATGTTTGGTTTGTTGTATCATGTGATTACGAGCAGATTTATTTTGATATGTTTTGTACTTTGTCTTTCCAAACCTTTTTTGTTGGATTATAGAGTTTGTTGATTAGAAGCAACCTCTGCCGGACGGTTGTTGAGGAGATGGAAATGGGAAAGGTTATACCAGGTGTGTTGATAGGTGATACCAGTGCAAAAGTTTAGGACATCACCAAGGTAACTTAAATTGGTGTGATTTATTTTTTTTGGTATTTCTAACGTTTTGATTTACTGTTTATTGGTGCATTGATTCATTTGTAATCCTTTGCAGATCTCCCGTCATCTCAATTTGAGCAATTAAACGTAGTTTTGTTAATCACTATCGGTGTTTTAATTACTAGCAGTGGTTAAAAAGTTTTCCATCAGCTATTTGACTTAACAATAGTTTGCGTTATTTATTCTAAATTCATCAGTTTTTGTAGGTAAACTGAAGTTTCCACCAATAGGCACTGCCCAGCTAAGTTTCCTACAATGACAGTGGTTATAACAAGTTAATATGGCACATCACTGATTTGCCTAACAAGTGTTGGATATAAGGATGGTTGTACATAAAGTTTGATGAACATCATCCACTGTTCAATTATGAAGAACCACTGATCAAGACCAAAGTCCAGACAAGCACCGATCAACTAAATGTGAAACACTCTCCAACAACAGTGGTTCCTCATCAAGAAAACATCTTCTATGTTTGTTTATGTTAACAGTGTTTATTCTATCTTTGTTTATGTTAATAGATGTTTATATGTAACAGAATTTATACTATCACTTCAGTGTTTTGATCTGTACTATTAATTGAACAGTTGTTTCATCTTTGTACTAATAAAATTCCTATACACTTGGATGAATATTAAGCACCTCATCTTGATTGTTTGAGTATAGTATTCTTGAAATTGGTTCAAACATTTGATTGTTCAAAATATTCCACTGCTGAAATACAACCACTGTCTCTTCAATCTCCATGTTGACCATTGATTGACCAAACATCAGTGTTTTGAAAACTGGTTGGTATCCACTGAACGGAAAAAATCCACAAACTTTATTCTCATCATAAAATTTAAAGTTAGATTAAAAAAAATTCTTGATGACAAATCACTATTTTAATGCTGATTTCTTGATCTTTGGACATTTGATTAAGCAAATTTTGTATTTCAAATTGACGGTTATTATATGTTGATTAAAGTTAAAATAAAATTTAAAAAAGTCATTATGGCATTTGCTATCAAATCAAGTCAGTAGTTACTGACAATATCAGTAATTTTGAAATTCAAAATATGTAAAATGGTAATTTAAAAGACTGTGTTTATATATAACAGTGTTTTCCGCATCAATGTTTTAAAGACTGTTAGGTTGTTAGATGTCATCACCTCAGTGTTTTATATGAAACCATTTTTATGGCATCAGTGTTTATATGTAACAGGGTTTAGTACTTTTGTTTATATGTAACACTATTTATCACATCAGTTCAGTGGTTTGATCTGTATTATTAATTGAACAGTTGTTTCATCTTTATACTAATAAAATTCATATACACTTTGATGAATATTAAGCTTCTCATCTTGATTGTTTGGGTATAGTATTCTTGAAATTGGTTCAAACATTTGATTGTTCAAAATATTCCACTGTTGAAATACAACCTCTGTTTCTTCAATCTCCATGTTGACCACTGATTGACCGAACATCAGTGTTTTGAAAACTGGTTGGTATCCACTGATCGGAAAAAATAGCCACTGCTCACTTTTACATTGTTGACAACCAATTACATAAGAGTTCCACCAACATTATTTTCATCATAAAATTTAAAGTTAAATTAAAAAATAAAAATAAATTCTTGATGACTATTTGTTTCAAATCAAATCAGTAATTAATGCTGATTTCTTGAGCTTTGGACATTTGATTAAGCAAATTTTGAATTTCAAATTGACGGTTATTATATGTTGATTAAAGTTAAAATAAAATTTAAAAAAGTCATTATGGCATTTGCTTTCAAATCAAGTCAGTAGTTACTGACAATATCAGTAATTCTGAAATTCAAAATATGCAAAATGGTAATTTAAAAGACTGTGTTTATATGTAACACTATTTATCACTTCAATTTAGTGGTTTGATCTGTATTATTAATTGAACAGTTGTTTCATCTTTATACTAATAAAATTCATATAAACTTTGATGAATATTAAGCTTCTCATCTTGATTGTTTGGGTATAGTATTCTTGAAATTGGTTCAAACATTTGATTGTTCAAGTATTCCACTGCGGATACATAACCTGTGTTTCTTCAATCTCCATGTTGACCACTGATTGACCGAACATCAGTGTTTCGAAAACTGGTTGGTATCCACTGATCGGAAAAAATAGCCACTGCTCATTTTTACATTGTTGACATTCACTGATATTGACCATCAGCGGTTTCCCTAAAAAATAGTCAGTGCTCACGTTTTTATTTTTGATGTTGTTAATTAGTGATACATTGAAATTATCAAATGAAAACTAGAATTACAATCAAATTACCATTTTACCTAATCTTTACATTCCAATTACATAAGAGTTCCACCAACATTATTTTCATGATAAAATTTAAAGTTAAATTAAAAAAGAAAAAAAAATTCTTGATGACTATTTGTTTCAAATCGAATCAGTAATTAATGCTGATTTCTTGAGCTTTGGACATTTGATTAACCAAATTTTGAATTTCAAATTGACGGTTATTATATGTTGATTAAAGTTAAAAAAAAAATTAAAAAGGTCATTATGGCATTTGCTTTCATATCAAGTCAGTAGTTACTGACAATATCAGTAATTTTGAAATTCAAAATATGCAAAATGGTAAGTTAAATTTTTTGTTCTCTCTCTCTTTTTTTTTCCTACAGTGCATATCAGTTCTAATATTTAATTATTTTAATAAAGCAGCATATAAGAATATACACTACTTTTACCTTTGAAATTAAATCTGAAATTTATGACGTCCAATAACAGTGTCAAACTATAACAGTGCTTCAGCATCAACTTTAGTTATTCTATGTTTCTTTTTATTTGTTTATGTTAACAGTGTTTATATGTAACAGTGTTTTCCGCATCAGTGTTTTATAGACTGTTTGGTTGCTAGATGTCATCACCTCAGTGTTTTATATGTAACCATTTTTATGGCATCATTGTTTATATGTAACAGTGTTTAGGAACAGTTTTGTATTTCACATCACTTCAGTGGTTTGATTTCTACTATTAATTGAACAGTTGTTTCATCTTTATTTTAATAAAATAATATTCCTATACACTTGGATGTTAAGAGTGTTTAAGTGTTTATATTTAACAGTGTTTTTCGCATCAGTGTTTATAGTCTGTTAGGTTGTTAGATGTCATCACCTCAGTGTTTTATATGTAACCGGTTTTATGGCATCATTGTTTATATGTAAGAGTATTTATCACATCACTTCAGTGGTTTGATCTGTACTATTAATTGAACAGTTGTTTCATCTTTATACTAATAAATAAGGTAACACAAAATACACTTGGATGATTATTAAGTTCCTCATCTTGATTGTTTGGGTATTGTATTATTGAAAGTGGTTCAAACATTTGATTGTTAATGACTATTTGTTGCAAATCAAATTAGTAATTAATGCTAATTTCTTGAGCTTTGGACATTTGAGTTATGCAAAATGTGAATTTCAAATTGACGGTTATTGTTTCTTAATTAAATTTAAAATAAAATATAGAAAAGTCATTATGAAAATTGCTTTGAAATCAAGTCAGTAATTTTGAAATATTGAAATTCTTAATATACAAAATGGTAATTTAAAATTGATGTTCTTTCTCTTTTTTTGCCTACTTTGCATATCATTTCTAATATTTTATTACTTTAATAAAGCAGCATATAAAGATATACACTCCCTACATTTGAAATTACATTTGCCACTGCATTCAGTTAAAAATTTTATTGGATAATCGGTAAGCTTGAATTTCAACCTTGATATTTTTTTTAAGAACATCCATGCTTATTGTATTATCATATTACGTTTAGCAATACTTATATTTTGCTTATTCTTTTTTTTTATGTACAGTCTTCAAATGGAGGTTGCAAAGGTTAGCATGCTTAACGATCTTAATACGTTCTCAAACAACTATTCGATTAGAGTGAAGATTGTTAGCATTTCGAAGAAGATGATGAATGATAACAAAAATGAAATATATCGTCTTGATATGATCTTCATGGATGAGATGGTACCGTATATAGTTGTGTTATAATTTTTTTGGACATATGAATATCCAAATGAATATAACACCTTTTTTATTTAATCGGATGTTTCATATTCTTAGGGAACTATGATACAAGCCAGCTGTTTGCATAAGATGCTAGGAAAATTCAAACACTTTCTTCAGTTGGATGAATGTCTTCTTATCACCAAACCTTATCTTGCTACTAATAAGTCCTCTGCTAAGTATACCAAGAGAAATGACAAAATATCACTTTATTTCTATACTTCTGTTGAGAAATGCTTTGACTGGTCTGGACCGAAATACCGTTTTAATTTCGTTAACCTCAAGGATGTTGTTAAAAATAAATTTGAAGTTAATACAGTTATTGGTATGTAAATCACTACATGATATATATATATATATATATATATATTGTTTTGTCTTATTGTTTTTTTTATTCTTATCACTTCTTAATGTTGTTTTCTTTTCACAATATATTTTTGTTTATAGATTGGATTGGTTATGTGGATGTATGTTTCAATCTAGAGGATACGTCAAAGAAGGATGGGAGCAAGGGCAAGAGACTTAATCTTAGACTTGAAGACCTTGAGTGCGTTCTTTTTATTAAGTTGTTGCATTTTGACGTTTAAACCATTATAAGGTTGCTTGATGTTATTATGTTTTATGTTAATATTTTAGAGGCCAAAAGTGTCCGGTTACTTTGTGGGATGGTTTTGCTATTGACATGTTTGCTTACATGAATGATAAGAAACGAGAGAAATATGTTGTTATCCTTTGTCATTTTGGTATGGTCAACCTTTACAAAGGTACAATTTAAACTTAATTAGTTTAATTTTTTTATTGTTACAGATTTACTTATATGTTATAAATTTGACACTATTTATATTGATCTACATTTGGTTTTAATTTTAAATTCAGGCAAGCGTGGCGTTGCAAACGGCTTTGAGCTAAGCAGACTTTTTATTGACACTGGCATTGAAGAGATATCCTCTTTTAGGAAGAGGTATAGTTAGTAATATGCATATAAACATTGAACAGTATTATTTTGTACCTACATTTATTTTTTACGTTTTAATTTGATCACATGAATCTGTTTAGATATGTAGAAAAAATTTCTGCTTCATCTTCATCAAATGATCATGTTGGTTCAAACGTCATCTCAAGTGTTGAAGATGAGTTTCTTAATAACCCTGATTTCATGCTTATTGGTTTCCTGGGAACCATATCAACGGTGTGTATTTTCTTATAAGTACTCTACATGCTGAGTTTTTTAAAAGTCTTTTCTAAGTGTTATTATTTTTGTTTGATGTTGATAGACAAAGAAGGTTTTGGTTGTTGGCACAATCACAGCTATATGCACTGATAAACTTTGGTATTACAATGGTTGTAACCACTGTAAGTCAGGTGTGGAGGAAAGATTTGTAACGAAAGAAAATCCGGATGGTTTATCTGATGTTGATCATGAAAAATCGTTGGTGTGTACAAATGATAAATGTGAAGGAGTCGACATCTATTCTATTCCGCGGTTTGAGATTACAGTTTTATTTCCTTATACTAAATACTAATATGAACGACACTTTTGTTTTTAGTAATACTAATGTTTTCATTTGTTTTTAACTTTGATAGGTTCAAGATACCTATTAGGGTGCAAGACTCTTCCGGTACTGTGTCTTTGACACTGTTTGATTTTGAAGCTTACAAGATTCTTAAGAAAACTGCCAAAGACTTAGTTTCAATTCAAGATCAGGTAACAAATACATGCATTCAGTTATTTGGCCATGTACTATATATATTTAAAATTAATTTTTATAAAATTGTATGTTCTCAATTATGGAATCATTCTGTTCATTGTAATTTATATTAATTTTTATAAAATTATAGGTTGTTAATTCTGGAGAGATACCGAACCCATATCCTGAGATCTTTGACACATTGATTGGAAAGAGGTATGCTTTCATCATAAGTGTTAAAGACTATAACATTGAGCATCAGGTTGAAAACTATGGTATTTCAATGGCCACTAACGATGATGAGATCCTTGCCGCGCTCTGCGCCAAATTCAATCTTAACCAGGTCTAAATCTTCATTATGTCATTCTTTTAATTTGATATACATATCCTTTTAAAATATATTTATACCATTGTGTGTATTTTATGTTATTATGTATTATGTACTTAAAGCATGAGCAGTCCGAATCGTTAGATGTTCCAGAATCCTGCAGTTTGTCTACTCCTGTTGACCTTATGAAGGTAATATGAGAATTTCCTTATTTGTAGTAATTTTTTTTAAACGTTAGTACTTATTGTCTTTTTATATCAGGATGAGTTGTCATACTGCGGTGAGAATGTTACACCTGCATCCCAAGCACTTGTAGGCACTAAGAATCCATCTTCTGATGAAACAAAACGTAATATTCGTGAAGTGTTCGATGTGGATGATGCATTAGGTTGCTCCTCGACAAAGCGCCGCATCAGTGATGAACTCTCTCAGGATGAAGATGCTGGTGTTTCGACGCTTTTGATTCCAAAGATTGAGAAATAGTGTCTTCTGTATTTTCAAATACATTTATGTGTTGATTTCATATGCTGTTGCCATGTTGAACTTATGGTTTTCGTTTTGTTGCTTTTGGGTGTTTAGTGGGTTATGTTTTGGACTGATTATGTGGTTTTGAATTCCTAAAAACTTATCTGCTTATTATAATGTATATTGTTAAATAAATATTGAGATGCTCAATAGTCAATATTTATGTTTAAAACTTATGTGTATGAATAGTAGCAACAATTTATAATATATATTGTATATACCCAATTAACAATTTTTTTATCTACAAACATTTCTAATCTTTAAGCAATTTTAATGTTATTATTTTATCTCATAATTTATATAGGATTATCCGTGGATGTGGTTGTTCTTTATTGGTTTTTGCCGTTATCCCTGCCCACTAAGATTTAGTAAGTATCCGTCATATGTTACAGTTTAAAAAAAATATTTAATTTGTGCCTGTTTCTCCCATTACTTATTTAAGTAATCTCATTCAATAGGTTTTTTATATACTTCAAATTTTCTCTAAGTCATTCAAAGAATGTTGTTCAGAAAAATCGTAACCAAGTATGAAGCGTAAATTCAAACCCATTTTATTTGGTTTTTTGTTTGCTTTATTGATCCATGTTTTATTTTATTTTTTTTCTTTGGTTTATTTGGATAACTGAAGAAAATACTGTTTAACTTAAATAGTTATTAAATAAAGATAGTAATATTTTATTTTAAAAATCATATACAAATAAACCATAAACCTAACCGATGAACATCCGATTTACATTCCACAAAGATTACAAAATTTGTTGTTAAGTTTTTTATCAATGTAATACATTATTTGGAATAATTAATTCAATAATATGAAACAATTTTATTTTGCTTTTCATGAAATGATTTTTAATTACAAAATGATAAAATGCAATATTATAATTTATTGAGGTTATGTTTAATCCCTAGGTATTATATATTGTAATTCAAAATTTAAAAACCACTGTTTTCTTCTATTGTTTTAATGTTCCTGATCTTAATACTCTTTCTTCTTTTGAAAGCTTCTCCTTCTTTCAGAATTAACAATGTCAAAGAATTCACGTTCATTTTCTACAACAGCTAATTCATCTCAACGAAATTTACATAGTAAGTGAAATTATAGCTTCTTAACTCATCATTTCCCAAATCAAAATCAGCTTTTAGATTCAAATCATAATTCTACTTGGTTTTTTTGTAGGTCCTCTTATGAGAACTCCTGTTTCAGATATCTCTAACAGATCTCCTCTTTCAGATATCACAAATGGTAATAGCTCTTGAATTTGATTATAAGTATTCTTTTTTCCGTTTTATGTTTCTAAGTGGACTGATTCTTGTGTTTTGAACATATTATACTTTCTCTGTTTTTTAGTTATTTCACCGAATGAAAGGCGTAAGCTTCGAAAATTAATACTTGATAATAAGAAATTAAAGAATGCGTGGTCATCATCAGCTGCTAATTCATCTCAACGAAATTTACGTAGTAAGTGTAATTATAACTTCTTAACTCATCATTTCCCAAATCAAAATCAGGTTTCAGATTGAAATCATAATTCTACTTGCTTTTTTTGTAGGTCCTCTTACGAGAACTCCTGTTTCAGATATCTCTAACAGATCTCCTCTTTCAGATATCACAAATTGTAATACCTCTTGAATTTGATTATAAGTATACTTTTTTCCGTTTTATGTTTCTAAGGGGACTGATTGTTGTGTTTCGTACATATTATACTTTCTCTGTTATTTAGTTACTCCACCTAATGAAAGGCGTAAGCTTCGAAAATTAATACTTGATAATAAGAAATTGTTAAATGCATCGTCATCATCAACGAATGTTTGTAGCATCTTTTCTGAGAATGCAAATATGGTTGAATGTTCTAATTCTACGGATCAACATATGTACTCCATTGCGTATCGAGCAGTTAGAAATGCTACTGGTTCTTTAATTTCAACTACACCAGGTTTGTATTTTGTTTCTTTATTATTTGTTTTGATAAACACATTACTAAACTGCATACCGGTCTTAACATCAATGTTTTAATATTGGATGTTCATATAATGGCATTAACATAGGTACACCAGCAGATAGCAACCGTCGATATTCCATTACTTCTAGCATTATTAGCAGTAACAATCAGCCGATATTGGGTAGTAACTCTACGCTTACACGGCTGTCTTATGGTAAACGTAACCTTGAGCGCAAGAAGCATGATAATACTCCTGTACGTATGCTCTCTTTGGATTCCGATCAAGAAAATGTGTTCTTGTGCACTGATGAAGATCCTTATAAAGGGATATCTAAAGGTTTTAATCTATTTTATTCTTTTAGGACATTTGTTGTGTTCTACCTGTAATATAACTCTCAATCATTTGTTAACAGATTATTTGGACCATGGTGACCAAGTGCTTACATGTCAGCTTTGTAGTGCAAAGTTATGGGCATCGGAAGGTGGAAAAGGTCGTTTAACTGTAAATAAGCTATGTTATGGTATGTGTTGTGGGTATGGTAAAGTTCAGCTACCGCCTTTAAAGGATGCACATCCGTCTTATCAAAATTTGTTTTCTTCCTCAAATCCAAAAAGCAACTTCTTCCTAAAGAACATAAGGCGATACAACTCTATGTTCTCTTTTACATCTATGGGTGGAAAGCTTGATTCTAATATCAACAAGGGCAATGCTCCATTTATATATCGTATCAGTGGCCAAAACTATCATTGCATGGGGAGTCTCAAACCTCCAGCTGGAAATGAAGCTAAGTTTTGTCAGCTATACATACATGATACTGAAAATGAAATAACAAACAGACAGGCATTATTCAGGTACGAGAGATTTCTAAGTTCCATTTTTATTCTATTAAAGAACATCTAGAAATTTAACCATTTGTAGTTCAATATCAGTTGTTAAGTACCATCACTTAATCCTTAATCACTGATTCTCTATCCAGAGATTGCTACAACAGCAGTTGTTAACCATTAGTAGTTCAGTATCTGTTGTTAAGTACCATCAGTGTTTTAATCACCAGCAGTGCTTAAAAGTTTTTTTCATCAGCTGTTTGACTTAACAGTAGTTTGCGTTATTAATTCTAAATTCATCAGCTGTTGTAGGTAAACTGAAGTTTCCTACAATAAGCTCTGCCCAGTTAAGTTTCATACAATGACATTGATTATAACAATTTAATAAGGCAAAACACTGTTGGATATAATTACATTTGTACACAAAGTCTAACTAACCCCATCCAATGTTCAAGACCAAACCACTCATGCCTACCAAACCACTGTTTAAGACCAAACCACTGAAATGTTACTTTTCTCAACATATTCTAAAAGTTTTGAGTTGTATCAACAGTTGTTTACAACTGTTCTTCCTTAAAACTTAATTATTAATCACTGATTCTCTATCCACTGCTTATTACAATAGCAGTTGTTAATCTTATGTAGTTCACTATCAGTTGTTAAGTATCATCAGTGTTTTAATTACTATCAGTGCTTACAAGTTTTACATCAGCTGTTTGACTTAGTACTAATCTGTTTTTCCTTAACACTTAATTACTAATAACTGATTCTCTATCCACTGCTTATTAAAATAGTTATGTTATGTTAACGTTTTGTTGTTTTTTTTTCTTTTAACAGCAAAAGAACCAAACCTTCATCGCCTGCTGATAAAGAACTTGATGTTGAAATGATAAAGTATTTGAGGGCTTTATTAGATTCACAAAATATGTTGGTTAAGACATATAGGATGGTCAGAAACCATTTTCACCAATCTCCAGATGCCAACCTTAGTCTGCGACTAATTTATAGAAGAGAAAAAGACGGCAGGACATATAACTTACCCACCACATCTGAAGTTGCTGCTTTGGTTGTCGGAGACATAGATAAAGCTATAGACCATCGTGATATTGTTGTCCAGACGCAGTCGGGAATGCTGCAGCGTATTAGCGAATTACACCCATCGTATCTTGCTCTACAATATCCGTTACTTTTTCCATATGGTGATGATGGTTATAGAGTTGATATTCCTCATAGAGATTTTATGTCCACACAAAAGAAAATAAAACCAAAGTGCACAATGAGAGAATTTTTTTCATATAGGATCCAAGATAGAACTTATGGCTTTTCCTTAATTTTAAATGGGCGAAGGTTGTTACAACAGTTTTTGGTTGATGCGTACACAATGATTGAGAGCGAAAGATTAAAGTACATTCGTAGGCAACAAGCGAACCTTCGCTCTGAAACATTCGAGAATCTTCAAAAGTATAAATCGAAAGGTAAGGAAGTTTTAACAGGTACTGGAAAGCCTGTTATACTTCCTTCTTCATTTACTGGTGGTGCAAGATTCATGCAATAAAATTACCTCGATGCAATGGCCTTATGTAACACCTCGAAAATTTCGGGTTTAATAATAAAATGACACGTGTCATGTAAGACAAAACGCGTTGAAAAACCCGGTTTTAATAAAGATAACTCGGTAGGATTTAAAGTGGCGTTATGTTAAATTGTTACATCTGAACGACCTCAATTATAAATCCCAAGACCCGATATAATATTACTACACATCTTTCATGCCAAGATTCAGAAAATTATTGCCAATAAAGAACTTGCAAAAGCATGATTTGATCCCACAAAGTGAATTGAATGATAAACCGAGAAGTACGGGTCTTGCTATTGCATCTAAATCAAACATATCATTATGGTGGGGTGTGATACTGTGCAAGACCGTTTTAGGAAGTCCATGAGTGTTGACATAGGTCCCAAAGTCGGAATAATTGGTTACCTTTACGAAACTTCAACAATCAACGACAAATCTTGTCTCAGAAAGGGGTAGCGCACCGCTACATGTGTAGCGTAACGGTGCGCTACCGATAAGTCAACAGGCCCATTGTTGTGGGCTAGCGCACCGCTACCAGTGTAGCGTAACGGTGCGCTAGGCAGTGCCAGCGACCAGAAAACGGGCTGTTGGCTGTTGTACGCGATTGTGACCGTTTGCACCGGTTTTATTCAGTTATAAAAGACCCCTAGACATCCCTAAGCAGTAGCAACAAGTGTTGAATGGTTGTGGATGGTCCTAGAGTTAGTTGTCAACTTGTTGTGGTGTATGAACAAGTATAAAAGGCCTTCAAGTGCAACATTCTTTCACACACATTCTCTGCATTGTTGGAGTGATTCTGGAGCTCAAAGGTGCTTCCTAGTGATCATATCTCGTGCATAGGACCTCAGTAAGTATTCTAATCTTTCCCTAATTGCTTTTAGCTTAGTTAATTAGCTAAAAGTCAAACCGTCGTAATTACGGTTTGACTTCGAGATTAGTCACTAATGACTCAGTCTTATCTCGAATTAAAAATAGTTTTAGAATGGTATTTATGTGGGAAATAAAACCCCAAAAGGGTTTCCCCTGATCACCATCCTAAGCAGGTCAAATGTCGGGTCAAACATTTACTTAAAAAGTCAACATATTGCTTAAAATGTCATTTATGCATAATTAGCTATCTAGAACATTTGTAACCTGTTTGAATATTGTTATAACTTAGAAATAAGTGTAAGAACATGTCCCAACATGTTCAACCCGACTATTTCCTGTTTAGACCCGGTTCGGAACCGAAAGTCACATAGTTTGACTTTTCGGTTGACTTTCAGTTCTGACCCGTTTGGTCATATTTTAGAAATGCCTCAGAGCTTAAATTGGATTAGGATACATGTTAGAACAACCCTCTGTGATCGTACACCTTGGTTCACTAGTTATCCAATTAATATGCAAGTTTCCGTTAAATGCTCATACGTGGACCGTTATGCCCTTATTGCCTTAAATCATAATTTATGAAAATGTAAAAGTGTAGAATCCTTAATTACTGATATATAGACTTGTATGCAAAATTTGACATTAGTTTGACTTATAGATTAAGAGTTATGCCCATGTCGCTAAATTAAGGCTTTATGTTAACAATATGGCGCAATTAGCGTAAAGCCTAATTAAACATACTTTTTGACATCAAATCTTTTACCCAATGATCTTAAATATTATTTTGGGATTTCTAAAGATTTTTAATTAATTTTAGGCTGAGCATAACTCATAGTCGTAGGCTTAATCCGGTAATTGACGGTTTTGCCCTTACGGGCCATAAAATGAGTTTTACACATCTAAACGATTCCAAACCTTTTGCTACTGACTAGTTATGATAAATAAATTGTGTTAAGCCTTTTGGAAATATAAAAATATCAGAATTAAGTATCGAACCCGGTAATGGCCTTTAATCGCCATAATTAGCGTTATTAGCGCATAGTATGTCTTAGAATCATATTGGACATACCCGGGTCGATACCTACTGATATAAGAGGAAAATTATGATAATTCAACAGTAAGCAAAGGTTGATAAACTCAGACTTCGTTTTTGAGCTTTTCGGCTTATGTGAAATTACCAAAATACCCCTACGGGGCATAGTTTGGTTAAATATGATAAATTTCACATACCTGACTTAGCCTACTGTTATAACACATTAAAATAAGTATGTTTGCTGTTTACATCAGACCTGTAACTCAGTTGAACATATAAACGCTTTTACAAACTTTAAAATGACCAAACTACCCCTACGGGGCATAGTTTGTGTTTAAATTAGTTCGGGGCATAACGAAAGACATCCTACTGATGTTATAACATATTTGAAGCATATTAACTTAGGAAACCTGTATATGGCTCTTACGGATACCCGTTACGCATATTACGCGTTCGGCTCGGTCTATGTAACAAGTTTACATAAAATAGCCGAAACGGGTCAAACCTTATCGGTTTTATCTAAAAATCCAGAACGTGAATAATAGACCCATATTAAACAAGTCTTCAAACTTGTCGGGTCTGAATCACATTCTATCCGGTTTTCGCTTAATCGTGCGTACGAACCGTATCTTTGAAACTAGCCGGTCTAAGCTTAAGCATAATTAAAGACCCGCTAGGATTCTAATAGGTTATATTTAACCTTCGTTCCAGATTAGGAGAAACAGTAAAAGCTACCTGCTATTTGATTATTGTGACTATACTTTGCATCAAGGTAAATACTTTTAACTTATTTTCCCTATACGGGCTTGGGTTACGGTACATAGCGTACCGCTTGATCGGGCATCAAATCTTCCACGCTTAGTGGTTAATTGAATAATTTGATCGGCTCATTTTAAACAGATGTGTTTACTTTACAGCCTTTGGGGGGTTAATGACCATGTCCCGGATATCCTCGGCATTATCTTACGAGATAGCCACGACCTGAGCACGGGATGTAGGCGTACTCCCGTGTATAACTCACTTAAAGTGGTGTGTCTATTGATCTTTAACCCGGATACGTCCGGGCTACTGAACGCATAAGTAACATGTAAATCGTTCACAAGATTATAATATTAAATAATTCTCCCAAGTTAATAAAAATGTTTATGCCATGTGCATCCAAACCAATTTTCAATCATTTATAAAATGAGTCAGTTGAATGTATTTACCAGTGTAAACTGACGTATTTTCCCAAAAAGATTAAATGCAGGTACTAGGCGAAATAGGCTGGGATTCTCCTAAGCATCATTAGAAGTCTCGCAAACTTAAGATGCCGAAGTCTGTTGAACCATAAACAATATGTTTTTTTTTTATTCGATCCTACTGTGGATAAACACCGGATAATTTGTGACTTTGTTTACAATAAATAAATTCGGTTGTATCTTATTTTAAATTTGCTTCCGCTGTGCATTATTATATTGTGTTGTTTGACTATTACGTTGCCAACCATGACGTCACGATACTCCCCCACCGGGCCCACCGGTGACACGTGGAAATCGGGGTGTAACAGGTTGGTATCAGAGCCAACACTGAGTGAATTAAACACTAGCCTTTTGTGTTTAATCTCAGTTACACAATTGCACATATCTAAACTTTTGAGTCTAGACTTATAACATAGGACAAATTCTACCTTCTTCGGGTTTTTGTTTTGTCCTTTAAAATTTTATATTTTGTTATTGTTATCTCATGCTTTATTGACAGGAATAACAAGATGCCTCCGAGATTCTTTCGCACGAGAGGACGTGGAAAGGGGCCAGTTACCGCCCCCAACGACCATGAAGCAGGGCCGTCAAATACACGGGCTCCAATTGCGGCAGAAAGCGAGAATCCAAGACGGAACAGGAGAGACCTGTTCGAACCAGCGAGACGATCTGTTTCGCACAGTTCTACCCCTCCGGTCCGCAATTCATATGGACCTCAATCGGAAGGCGAGCCTAATAACCCTCTGCCCTCATACATACCACTTCAGAGGTCCCTGTCCCATCATTCTTATGGGGACCCCACACCGATCTTTAGAGGCCAGTTTAATCCGGCCGATTACCTACAAGAACCCGTGGGTTTCAACCCACTGGGTCCAGACGACCACTTCTCTGGTGATCAAGCTGATGACATGGACGAGGACACGGACCCCGTCATGCCTGCGAGTGGCACTCCGAACCACCCGATAGAGATCTCGGACGGATCTTCGTTTCACGGATCACCCTATGGTGGTCCCGACAGTTTCCAAGCTTTCTTTAATCAACACCCATGGTATTATACACCATCACACCACTCGTCATCACATGGGCAGCATCAGCAGCAGTCTCAGCAGCAACAGGATCCACAGCCACAGCCGCATCATCAAGATTCATCAGAGGATCATAGATTTGTGGCAGTTACGCCACCACCTCCACCGCCACCAGTTCAACCGCCACCTCCTCAACCGCCAAGGCGTAGAAGAACCGGTGCACGTATGTCGGTGCGACCAGGGGACTTTCATATTAGCTCCCCAAGGCAGTCAAGTGCAAGTCACTACCCGCCTCGTTGGGAGGACCCACAAATGGGTGGGCCTTCGCAGCCAGCTTATCAACAGCCACCGCCCATGGGTTTTGAGAACCCAATACCAGCATACACGGGTCCAAGTACTTACAACCCGTTCGAGCCACCAGCTTACAACAACTACGGATACGCTGAGGCAGATCCTTATATGGAAGCAGCAAATTATAACTCCTTCAATGCCCAAGGACCCTACGGAGATCCATGGGGGGTAAGCTACCCGAATCAGGGTTACCCAATACCTCCCAGGCCTATCATTCGAGCTCAATCTCAGCCGCCACGATTTTCTCCCCCAGAACGGGAGGAAATTCTACATAGATTGAATCAAGTTGAGCAGGAGTCTCGCCGCGACAGCCAGAAGACGGAGAGTTTCTTACAAGGATTGGTTGGTTTGATCAAGGGAAAGAACAAGAAGAGTCGTTGAATTCTTCCACAGTTATTTTCTCTTGTATTTGGTTGTTAAGCCCCTACGTGGGTGTGTTTGTTGTAGTGTGTATTGACCCCTACGCGGGTCTATCTTTCCATAAACCCCTACGAGGGTATGTGGTATGTTTAGTCCCTACGTGGACTTATGTTTGTTTAAGTCCCTACGTGGACAATTGTTAGTGTGTTAGTCCCTACGAGGACTTATGTCTTTCTGTAAGACCCCTACGTGGGCATGTCTTCTATAAGACCCCTGCGTGGGCATGTTAGTATGTTGTAGCTCCTACGTGGGCAAATTTCATGTGTGAAGACCCGTTTAGGGCAATAAGTAAAATTGTATAACTTAATGGAGTGTTATTTTTATAAATTTCATGTTCGCCATTTGTGCATAAATAAATTATAAATGAAATAAATAAATTAAAATCATTCCTTTTAATCTGCCTAGTAATTATTTAATTAAGAATCTTTAAGTGTGAAACCTAGCCTCGTGTCAAATATAAGACCGGGCCAAAATGGTAAGACCGGTTTAAAAGATTCAAATCCCTGTTAACATCTTAAAACATGTTAACACTCCTGGCAGAAGTGATTCGTTAAAAATCACATGTCATTCTTAAATGAATAAGGATTCTTTAGAAGATTCCTAATCCAGTTTAATGATATCTGAATCCTGGATTTACATCATCAATTAAGATGATCATATTTAACCATACGTGGTAATATAGTGCCTACGGGCCTTGCTCATTTCTACATGAGCCAAAAGACAGTGGTAGCTATAACTCCCTGTCTAATAAAGGTAATGAACTAGGTTCAAACCTCAAAAGTCTTGATTCTCTGAAATCATAGCTTATAAGTTAAATTGTCCATGTGACCAAGCCTTACGTGCTAATATATATTGTTATTGTTTATGTTTAGGATGAATTTTAATCGAAATCCTAAATTAATACGATTAATAAGTTAACCAAATATGGTCTCTGTTTACCATGGTTAACGAATTACCCTAAGAGGTAATTCCATAATAAAATCCCAAAATAAAATATTGTTCTTGTTTTCTGCAACAGTTCAATACAAATGGCTAACTCTAATGAAGTCAATAGCCATCCTGTGGCGCCAAATGAGAACGCCCAGATTACATTGACGGGCGCCGAACTAAAAGCGATCATTGATGGCGCTGTCACTCAAGCTTTGGATAGACAGTACGAAGAATACAGTAGTACCCGGAGTAGGACCCACTCTGTGTCACATTCAAAGCCAAGGACACATTCTGAGGCTCATAACAAGCCTCCTCCTAAAAAGGATGAACCAAAGAAAAACGGTGATGATCGCCAGTCCACCAACCACCAAAGTAATCCATCTCAGCAGTTAGTACTGCATCGGGGACACCGTAACAAGGGTTGCACATATAAGTACTTTGTGTCTTGTAAACCCAGGGATTTTACGGGGGAGAAAGGAGCGGTAGACTGCATGACGTGGCTGGATGAAATGGACACGGTCGTGGACATCAGCGGATGCGCTGAAGGTGATGTGGTTAAATTTGTCTCACAGTCCTTCAAAGGAGAGGCGTTAGCTTGGTGGAGATCTCTGATGGAGGCCTCAGGAAAGATCCCGTTGTATAGCATGACGTGGGATCAATTTATTGCCCTGATCAAAGAAAATTACTGCCCTCAACACGAGGTGGAAAAGATAGAATATGATTTTCTATCACTGGTGATGAAGAATCTCGATTGTCAAGCTTATCTAACGAGCTTCAATACACTATCCCGGTTGGTACCTTATCTGGTAACCCCGGAGCCTAAAAGGATCGCTCGTTTTATTGGAGGTTTAGAACCCGAAATCAAGGCCAGTGTTAAAGCTTCTCGGCCAGTTACCTTCAGGTCTGTAACTGACCTTTCTTTATCCCTCACACTGGATGCGGTCCGACAGAGATCGCTGAGGAATAAAGATGCTGAGAAGAGGAAACGAGAAGATGATGGTTCGCGTAGGTCGAACAAGAAACACCGAGGGAGCGGTGATCACAAGAAGGGATCGGATTCGAAGAAAGATGGGCGTCGTTCTGGAGAGAAGCCCACATGCAAAACTTGCAAGAAACAGCACTTTGGAAAGTGCAGACTCGAATCAAACTCGAATAACGAGTCAAGGTCTTTTGCTTGTGGTTTGTGCAAATCCAAGGAACACAAAACCTTGGATTGCAAGAAGATGAAAGATGCAACGTGCTACCGTTGCAATGAAAAGGGCCACATAAAGACTAACTGCCCAAAGTACAACAAGAAGCCTGAGGAGGCTAAGAAGACTAATGCCAGAGTCTTCAGGATGGATGCGAAGGAGGCTGTGCAGGATGATAACGTCATAACAGGTACTTTCCTTGTCAATGATGTTTTTGCAAGAGTACTTTTTGATTCAGGCGCAGATAAGTCCTTCGTAGATCATAAATTTTGTAAATTGTTAAATTTACCTGTCAAAACCCTAAAAGTGAACTATGAGGTAGAGTTAGCAGATGGTACTATAGAAACCGTCTCTAATGTGTTAGATGGATGTGTTATATCCATTAAGAACCATTCTTTTCCTCTGTCCCTACTTCCGTTTAAATTAGCTGGTTTTGACATAGTTCTGGGTATGGACTGGTTATCTCATAACCAGGCCCAAATCGTCTGTAACCAGAAACAGGTGGTAATAAAGACTCCGTCTGGTGAATCACTTACCATTCGGGGAGATACCCAGTACGGACTGCCTGAGCACGTGACTATGCTCAAGGCTTCAAAGTGTTTGAAGAAGGGGTGTGTCATTTACATGGCACAGGTAATTATTGATGAGCCTAAACCGAAGTTAGAAGACATCCCTGTCATCTCAGAATACCCAGAAGTATTTCCTGAAGATCTACCTGGCCTACCACCAGATAGACAAGTCGAATTCAGGATCGATATCATTCCCGGAGCTGCACCAGTTGCTAGAGCACCATACAGATTGGCACCCACGGAAATGAAGGAGTTGCGGACACAGCTAGATGAATTGCTGGCTAAGGGTTTCATTCGGCCCAGTTCATCTCCTTGGGGAGCACCAATCTTATTTGTCAAGAAGAAGGATGGGTCGATGCGTCTGTGCATCGACTATCCTGAGCTTAATAAAGTCACGATCAAGAATAGATATCCTCTGCCCAGAATCGACGATCTGTTCGATCAATTGCAAGGGGCAAGTTACTTCTCAAAGATAGATTTGAGGTCAGGCTACCATCAGCTGAAGGTCAAAGATGAGGACGTACACAAGACTGCATTTAGGACTCGTTACGGTCACTACGAGTTCCTAGTGATGCCTTTCGGGCTCACCAATGCACCGGTTGCGTTCATGGATCTCATGAATCGCGTTTGCAAGCCTCACTTAGATAAATTCGTCATCGTTTTCATCGACGACATCCTCATTTATTCTAAGAACAAAGCTGACCACGAGAAACATCTTCGATGTATTCTCAAACTCCTGCATAAAGAGAAGCTCTATGCCAAATTCTCCAAGTGTGAATTTTGGCTTAGGGAAGTCCAATTTCTCGGACATGTGGTCAGTGAGCGTGGTATCCAGGTGGATCCCGCTAAGGTTGAAGCAGTAATGAACTGGCAAGAGCCAAAGACGCCAACAGAAATTCGTAGCTTCCTAGGATTGGCAGGATATTACAGACGCTTCATTGAAAATTTTTCAAGGATTGCTGCACCCCTAACCTCCCTGACCAAGAAGAAAGTAAAGTTCGTTTGGGGTCCTAAGCAGCAAGAGTCCTTCGATGTTTTAAGACAAAAGTTGAGCAATGCTCCTGTGCTTACATTACCTGAAGGCGCTGAAGAATTTGTAGTTTATTGTGATGCATCACACACTGGCATGGGGTGTGTGCTTATGCAGAAAGGCAAGGTTATTGCCTATGCATCACGACAGTTAAAGGTGCACGAAAAGAATTACACCACCCATGACTTGGAATTGGGTGCCGTTGTGTTCGCACTAAAACTGTGGAGGCATTATCTTTATGGAATCAAGTTTGTGATCTTTTCTGATCACAAGAGCCTCCAGCATCTGTTTAACCAGAAAGAATTAAACATGAGGCAACGCCGTTGGATGGAAACTTTAAATGATTATGATTGTGAAATCAAATACCATCCCGGCAAAGCGAATGTAGTCGCTGACGCCTTGAGCAGAAAGGAAACGGTTAAACCCATTCGAATTAACGCCAAGCGTATGGAGATAAAGAACAGTTTGATAGAAAGGGTGTTAGCTGCACAGAAGGAAGCTGTGTTAGAAGCTAACTATCCTAATGAAAAGTTAGGAGTGACTGAGGAGCAGTTAACTCTTAGCAAGGACGGAATTTTACGGTTAAACGGACGAATTTGGGTTCCAATTTTTGGAGGACTTCGTGATGTCATCCTCCAAGAAGCCCATAATTCCAAATACTCCGTTCATCCTGGAGCTGATAAGATGTACCAGGATTTAAAGGCAAATTATTGGTGGATAGGCTTGAAAAAGTCTGTAGCCGCCCATGTAGCAAAATGCTTGACATGTGCGCAAGTCAAAGCCGAGCATCAGAAACCGTCAGGTTTGCTACAACAGCCGGAACTTCCTACGTGGAAGTGGGAGATGGTAACGATGGATTTTATTACCAAGTTACCCAAGACAAGGAAAGGAAATGATACGATATGGGTTATAGTTGACCGACTGACTAAGTCAGCTCATTTCTTGCCCATCAAGGAGACTTATAGCTCCGATATGTTAGCCCAGTTATACGTTGATAAGATTGTAGCCCTACATGGCATACCTGTAGCTATTATCTCTGACCGGGATACTAGGTACACGTCACACTTTTGGAAGAGTTTCCAACAATCTTTGGGCACACGTTTGAACTTCAGTATGGCTTACCATCCTCAGACTGACGGTCAGAGTGAGCGTACAATTCAAACGTTAGAAGACATGCTACGTGCATGTGCGATCGAATTGGAAGGTAGCTGGGATAAGAACCTACCATTGATCGAATTCTCCTACAACAATAGCTACCATACCAGCATAAAGGCTGCGCCTTTCGAGGCATTATACGGTAGAAAGTGTAGATCGCCAGTTTGTTGGGCGGAAGTTGGGGAAGTCCAGTTATCAGGACCAGAGATCGTATTCGAAACGACGGACAAGATTGTCCAGATTCGTAAAAATCTCCAAGCTGCCCGGGATAGGCAGAAGAGTTACGCGGATCCAAGTCGTAAGGATTTTCACTTCGAAGTGGGTGAAAAAGTCCTACTTAAAGTGTCACCCTGGAAAGGAGTGATGCGGTTTGGAAAGAGAGGCAAACTAAGCCCGAGATACATAGGACCTTTCGAGGTTATCGAACGTGTCGGGTCAGTTGCCTATAAGTTGAACTTACCAGAAAAGCTCAGTGGAATTCACAACGTGTTCCACATCTGCAATCTAAAGAAGTGTTCCGCTGACGAAACACATGTCATGCCACATACAGATGTGCATATTGACGAGAGCTTAAAATTCGTGGAAAAACCTGTGTCAATTGAAGATCGACAGGTAAGAAAGCTTCGGAGAAAGCATATACCTTTTGTTAAGGTCAAATGGGATGCCCGTAGAGGTCCCGATTTCACGTGGGAGGTCGAATCCACGATGAAGGAAAAGTACCCTTACTTGTTTCAGTAAATCTCGGGTCGAGATTTATTTTAAGGGGGTGAGGATGTAACACCTCGAAAATTTCGGGTTTAATAATAAAATGACACGTGTCATGTAAGACAAAACGCGTTGAAAAACCCGGTTTTAATAAAGATAACTCGGTAGGATTTAAAGTGGCGTTATGTTAAATTGTTACCTCTGAACGACCTCAATTATAAATCCCAAGACCCGATATAATATTACTACACATCTTTCATGCCAAGATTCAGAAAATTATTGCCAATAAAGAACTTGCAAAAGCATGATTTGATCCCACAAAGTGAATTGAATGATAAACCGAGAAGTACGGGTCTTGCTATTGCATCTAAATCAAACATATCATTATGGTGGGGTGTGATACTGTGCAAGACCGTTTTAGGAAGTCCATGAGTGTTGACATAGGTCCCAAAGTCGGAATAATTGGTTACCTTTACGAAACTTCAACAATCAACGACAAATCTTGTCTCAGAAAGGGGTAGCGCACCGCTACATGTGTAGCGTAACGGTGCGCTACCGATAAGTCAACAGGCCCATTGTTGTGGGCTAGCGCACCGCTACCAGTGTAGCGTAACGGTGCGCTAGGCAGTGCCAGCGACCAGAAAACGGGCTGTTGGCTGTTGTACGCGATTGTGACCGTTTGCACCGGTTTTATTCAGTTATAAAAGACCCCTAGACATCCCTAAGCAGTAGCAACAAGTGTTGAATGGTTGTGGATGGTCCTAGAGTTAGTTGTCAACTTGTTGTGGTGTATGAACAAGTATAAAAGGCCTTCAAGTGCAACATTCTTTCACACACATTCTCTGCATTGTTGGAGTGATTCTGGAGCTCAAAGGTGCTTCCTAGTGATCATATCTCGTGCATAGGACCTCAGTAAGTATTCTAATCTTTCCCTAATTGCTTTTAGCTTAGTTAATTAGCTAAAAGTCAAACCGTCGTAATTACGGTTTGACTTCGAGATTAGTCACTAATGACTCAGTCTTATCTCGAATTAAAAATAGTTTTAGAATGGTATTTATGTGGGAAATAAAACCCCAAAAGGGTTTCCCCTGATCACCATCCTAAGCAGGTCAAATGTCGGGTCAAACATTTACTTAAAAAGTCAACATATTGCTTAAAATGTCATTTATGCATAATTAGCTATCTAGAACATTTGTAACCTGTTTGAATATTGTTATAACTTAGAAATAAGTGTAAGAACATATCCCAACATGTTCAACCCGACTATTTCCTGTTTAGACCCGGTTCGGAACCGAAAGTCACATAGTTTGACTTTTCGGTTGACTTTCAGTTCTGACCCGTTTGGGCATATTTTAGAAATGCCTCAGAGCTTAAATTGGATTAGGATACATGTTAGAACAACCCTCTGTGATCGTACACCTTGGTTCACTAGTTATCCAATTAATATGCAAGTTTCCGTTAAATGCTCATACGTGGACCGTTATGCCCTTATTGCCTTAAATCATAATTTATGAAAATGTAAAAGTGTAGAATCCTTAATTACTGATATATAGACTTGTATGCAAAATTTGACATTAGTTTGACTTATAGATTAAGAGTTATGCCCATGTCGCTAAATTAAGGCTTTATGTTAACAATATGGCGCAATTAGCGTAAAGCCTAATTAAACATACTTTTTGACATCAAATCTTTTACCCACTGATCTTAAATATTATTTTGGGATTTCTAAAGATTTTTAATTAATTTTAGGCTGAGCATAACTCATAGTCGTAGGCTTAATCCGGTAATTGACGGTTTTGCCCTTACGGGCCATAAAATGAGTTTTACACATCTAAACGATTCCAAACCTTTTGCTACTGACTAGTTATGATAAATAAATTATGTTAAGCCTTCTGGAAATATAAAAATATCAGAATTAAGTATCGAACCCGGTAATGGCCTTTAATCGCCATAATTAGCGTTATTAGCGCATAGTATGTCTTAGAATCATATTGGACATACCCGGGTCGATACCTACTGATATAAGAGGAAAATTATGATAATTCAACAGTAAGCAAAGGTTGATAAACTCAGACTTCGTTTTTGAGCTTTTCGGCTTATGTGAAATTACCAAAATACCCCTACGGGGCATAGTTTGGTTAAATATGATAAATTTCACATACCTGACTTAGCCTACTGTTATAACACATTAAAATAAGTATGTTTGCTGTTTACATCAGACCTGTAACTCAGTTGAACATATAAACGCTTTTACAAACTTTAAAATGACCAAACTACCCCTACGGGGCATAGTTTGTGTTTAAATTAGTTCGGGGCATAACGAAAGACATCCTACTGATGTTATAACATATTTGAAGCATATTAACTTAGGAAACCTGTATATGGCTCTTACGGATACCCGTTACGCATATTACGCGTTCGGCTCGGTCTATGTAACAAGTTTACATAAAATAGCCGAAACGGGTCAAACCTTATCGGTTTTATCTAAAAATCCAGAACGTGAATAATAGACCCATATTAAACAAGTCTTCAAACTTGTCGGGTCTGAATCACATTCTATCCGGTTTTCGCTTAATCGTGCGTACGAACCGTATCTTTGAAACTAGCCGGTCTAAGCTTAAGCATAATTAAAGACCCGCTAGGATTCTAATAGGTTATATTTAACCTTCGTTCCAGATTAGGAGAAACAGTAAAAGCTACCTGCTATTTGATTATTGTGACTATACTTTGCATCAAGGTAAATACTTTTAACTTATTTTCCCTATACGGGCTTGGGTTACGGTACATAGCGTACCGCTTGATCGGGCATCAAATCTTCCACGCTTAGTGGTTAATTGAATAATTTGATCGGCTCATTTTAAACAGATGTGTTTACTTTACAGCCTTTGGGGGGTTAATGACCATGTCCCGGATATCCTCGGCATTATCTTACGAGATAGCCACGCCCTGAGCACGGGATGTAGGCGTACTCCCGTGTATAACTCACTTAAAGTGGTGTGTCTATTGATCTTTAACCCGGATACGTCCGGGCTACTGAACGCATAAGTAACATGTAAATCGTTCACAAGATTATAATATTAAATAATTCTCCCAAGTTAATAAAAATGTTTATGCCATGTGCATCCAAACCAATTTTCAATCATTTATAAAATGAGTCAGTTGAATGTATTTACCAGTGTAAACTGACGTATTTTCCCAAAAAGATTAAATGCAGGTACTAGGCGAAATAGGCTGGGATTCTCCTAAGCATCATTAGAAGTCTCGCAAACTTAAGATGCCGAAGTCTGTTGAACCATAAACAATATGTTTTTTTTTATTCGATCCTACTGTGGATAAACACCGGATAATTTGTGACTTTGTTTACAATAAATAAATTCGGTTGTATCTTATTTTAAATTTGCTTCCGCTGTGCATTATTATATTGTGTTGTTTGACTATTACGTTGCCAACCATGACGTCACGATACTCCCCCACCGGGCCCACCGGTGACACGTGGAAATCGGGGTGTGACACCTTATGTAAGTGGTATGGGTACCCTGATTTCTTCATAACTATAACATGTAATCCTAAGTGGCCTGAAGTAAAAAGATTTCTAAAAGATTCAACCATCAAAGCCGAAGACAGGCCTGACATATTGTGTCGATTGTTTAAAAGGAAGCTTGATTCGTTAATCAAAGATTTTAAGGATTCCAAGTATTTTGGTGAGATTAACGCTGGTGTTTTTTTTTTTTTTTCACATCTTATCCTCTGATGTATATTTTTTAATCAAGGTTATTAACTAATAAATTTTGTTTATTTTTCCTTTTTATTTAGTTGTTTATACAGTAGAATTTCAAAAGCGTGGTCTTCCTCATGCACATATATGCTTATTCATGAAGGTCGATCACAAACTTCCAACCATAGATCACATAGATCCATTTATTTCTGCTGAGATTCCCGATAAAAAAGAAGATCCTGAACTTTATTCTCTTGTGACTGATTATATGATTCATGGTCCGTGTGGGAATGCTAATTTGAATTGTCCTTGCATGGTTGATAAAAGATGTTCAAAAAACTTTCCGAAGAAATTCACACCACATACAAGTATTGATTCAAATGGTTTTCCTGTATACAGAAGAAGAGATTCAGGTCATACAGTTATAAAATCTGGTGTTAGATTAGACAACAGAAATGTTGTTCCTTATAACAAAAGGCTTTTGAAAAGATATCAAGCACACATTAATGTTGAATGGTGTAATCAAGCCGGTTCAGTGAAATATTTGTTCAAGTACATCAACAAAGGTCCTGATATGGCTACTGCGGTAGTTTCTGGTGATACAAGTTCAACCATCAAAGAAAAGCCAAAAGATGAGATCAAGGAGTATTATGATTGTAGATATATTTCAGCTTGTGAGGCATCCTGGAGAATATTCTCTAATGAGGTTCATTATAGGTATCCTGCTGTTATGAGGCTTCCCTTTCATTTGTCTGGCCAACAGAATGTTGTGTATGGTGCTGATGACGATATTGATAATGTTTTAAGCAAGCCTTCTGTTGCTTCTTCAATATTTATGCAATGGATGAAGTTGAACGAGTCAAATAAAGATGCTAGAAAGCTGACTTATGTTGAGTTTCCTTCCAAATTTGTTTGGATACTTAAAGATAGATGTTGGCAGGTACGTAAGTCGTACCAGTGTGTTGGCCGGATTCATTCTGTATCTCCTGCTTTGGGCGAACCTTATTTTTTGAGGATACTACTGAATAAAGTTAAAGGACCTAGATCATTTGAGGAGATACGTACAGTTAACGGTCAATTATTCCCGACTTTTAGAGATGCTTGCTATGCGATGGGACTTTTAGATGATGACAATGAATACGTTGAGGCCATTAAAGAAGCAAGTTTTGAAGGACATGCTGGGTATCTTCGAGCGTTATTTGCTACCCTGCTTTTGTTAAATACTCTATCTCGGCCAGAATTTGTTTGGGAGAATACGTGGAAATACTTAGCTGATGATATTGTTTATAGACGTCAAAAAGAAACAAATATTTCAGGTTCTGATCTATTTTCTTTTATTTTACATACTACATTTTGATTTTTTATTTAATAATGTTAATTTTTTGATTTGCTAGGTTTAGTGCTTCCTGAACATCAGATTAAGAACCTTACTTTGTTGAAAATTGAAAACTATTTAATTTCCAATGGTTCATCATTACGAAGGTTTGCCACTATGCCGTACCCTGATGACGATTCCTTACGTGATGCTTCTAATCGTCTGATCAATGAAGAGCTGTCACATGACCTAGATGAAGAACAAGCTGAGTTTAACAGGTTGCATCAATCTCTTACAGATGAACAACGAGCGGTTTTTGACGAAATAATGGAAGCAGTTGTAGGGCGTAAAGGAGGCCTTTTTTTGTCTATGGTTATGGTGGAGCTAGAAAAACCTTTTTATGGAAGACTTTGGCTGCAGCTGTTCGATGTAGAAATGGAATAGTTTTAAATGTGGCTTCAAGTGGTATTGCTTCGTTATTACTTTCCCGTGGAAGGACAGCTCATTCTCGGTTCCATATTCCCATTAATCTAACAGAAGATTCAATGTGCAATATTAAGCCAAATAGTGATATTGCAAGATTATTAAAGGAAACCCAATTAATCATATGGGACGAAGCACCGATGGTACACAAACATGCCTTTGAAGCTTTAGATAGGACCATGACCGACGTATTTTCGGAAGGTAGGGGTATTCGTTCGGATATTCCTTTTGGTGGTAAAGTTATTGTATTTGGTGGTGACTTTAGACAAATACTACCTGTTATTCCTAATGGTACTAGACAAGAAATTGTTAGTGCGTCTTTAAGCTCTTCATACATATGGGGAAAATGCAGACTCTTACGGCTGACTAAAAACATGCGTCTAACTATTGGAGCTGAAAGTTCGAATACGAAGTCTATCAGAGAATTTGCAAAATGGCTTATTGATATTGGTGAAGGAAACGTTGGAGATGATAATGATGGTGACGCCATTATAGAGATACCAGATGATTTACTGATCACCGATATTTGTGACCCAATACAAAGTTTAATTGACTTTGTATATCCTTCAATTATTCAACAATTTAGGATTGCTGGATTTTTTTCTGAGCGAGCAATTCTAGCACCCAAAAATGAGGTAGTTCATGAAATTAATGATCGATTGCTTTCGTTATTTCCTGGTGATGCGAAAGAGTATCTGAGTTCTGATAGTATATGTCAAACCGAACAAATTCTTGATTCTTTTCAAGAAAGCTTATACTCAACAGAAAATTTGAATGCTCTTAAGATTTCTGGCTTGCCTAATCACAGATTAGTTCTTAAAGTTGGTGTTCCTGTGATGCTTCTTCGAAACATTGATCAACAGAAAGGGTTATGTAATGGTACAAGGCTTCAAATTACTTTTCTTGGTAAACGAGTTATAGAAGCTGAAGTTATATCTGGTGGGAACATTGGCACAAGAGTTTATATTCCAAGGATTAATATGATCCCGTTTGACAAAAAAATACCTTTTCAATTTCAACGAAGACAATTTCCGTTATCAGTTTGTTTTGCTATGACAATTAACAAGAGTTAAGGACAATCGTTATCAAAGGTTGGTCTTTATTTGAAAGATCCTGTCTTCACTCATGGTCAGTTGTATGTTGCATTATCAAGGGTCAAGACCAGAGAAGGCGTTAAAATACTAATATTCGATGCTGATGGAAAACCAACAAATAAGACTTCTAATGTTGTTTACAAAGAAGTTTTTACTAGCTTGTAATCATTGTGAGGAATGTTAAAACGTTGTTTGATCAAAGTCAAACTACTTATGTTAAAAGCTAATTATAATAGATAAAACAATATTTGAGCAATGTTAAAACGTTGTTTGACTAAAGTCTGTTTGACCAAAGTCAAACTACTTTTGTTAAAAGCTACTTGATAAAACACTGTTTGACCAAAGCCTGTTTGACCAAAGTCAAACTACTTATGTTAAAAGGTACATATAATAGATAAAACTAGATTCTCCCTCGGCATTGCTTCTTGAGGTCCTGAAACTTACTTATGTTAAAACCTAATTACTATTAATACATGATTCAAAGCATTCAAATTTTATGTTATGTTAATGGTTTTGCTATATGAAAAATTATTTTTCTTTGTTAATTTGAATACCAAATCAATTCAACTAATCATGTACTTTACTCTTGTATGTCAATGTAAATGTAAATAACAAATTTAAAAAGGGGTGTATGTGTAAATATTTTTCATCAGTTGAAAATATGGGAAGAGAAAAACACAACCGTCACTATTTCTTCATCATCATTACACATCAAACATCTATCATCTCTTCTTTCAAAAATCTCTTCTCCCTAGTCATTTTCTAGGGTTTCAATTTTCTTTTCCTCCGTCTTCTACACTTCAATCACCTGAGGTTTGATTATTTTTTCTTCAGCAACTGGTATGTACATTCCTATTGTAATGAACTTTATATTATTTAATCTATGTTAATTTAAATCCTATCTTGCTACTAATACGATTTTAAATGTTTATTGCTATACATTCAAGATTCAAGAAGGGTTTACTTATGTGTTTGAATCATTTGTTGAGAACATGTTAAAATAATTATTATTTGCAGAATAATTTTAACTCATACTCTGTTTCTATGATTAATTTCACTATATACTCTGTTAATACAAAAAGTTAATGTTCATTTTCGAAGCCATCTTTTTAATTACAGTCTTTTAACATCTTTACTGATTCAGGTTTTATGATGTATACTACATTTGTTAAGTTTCTTCATAACCCAGAATCTTTGAAACTGGTATGACATGTTTTTACATACATAATTTATTTGTATTGAGATATATATTTAACAGTTCTTTTATGGTTTATATTTTCTTACACTATTTAAAAATTATATACAGGATGTACCTATATTCTTTGCTAATCAAAAGTGGGGAGATTGTTGGCAAAAAAGTAGGTTGCAAGTATATCATGAGTCTGGTAAAAAATGGGTTGTTAGGGTCAGAACAGAAAATTTAACGCCGATAATAACTGACGGTTGGGACATTGTTGTTAAAGATCTCAATTTGCCGAGGGATACTTTGTTGGTTTTCAAACCGTTAGGTGATTTTGGACTTGAACTTTCATGTTATATTAATGGCATGTGTGGGGAATCTTATTTCACCTTTAATCGTTATGCAAGATTTGGTTTTACGGTATGAGTATTGATCTTAACTTCAATTCTTTTGCATCTTTAACGTGTTAACACTTATTCTCATAAGATACATACTTCACGTTTAGTATTCATTATTTTTAATTTTATGTAGGTAATTGAAGACTGCTTCATTGAACAATTTTACGTAAACAGTCCACCGAGTGGGAAATTTCAAATATGTTATAAAGGTTCCTACTGGAATGTTGAGGTGTCTAAAGTTGATACCCACTTTGTATTTTCTAGAGGATGGCCGGAAATGTGCAACGATGTTGGGATACTTAAGGATGATTTGCTTGTGTTTAGCAGGATTGATGATTTTGTTTTTGAAGTAGTAGTTTATAGAGATGAGATTGAGATTTGCTTTTTGAAGAAACCTGAATCTGATGATGATAGTGTAGTTGAGATATTGATGGCTGATTATGTTAATAATGCATTCAAGGTACGTAAGTATTTAGCATTAGCAATAAAAGTTTTAATTTTTTAGCTTTATATTAATTATTTTATTAATGTTGACCAGGACATCTATGAGGATGAAGAAGTTGTTTCTGTAGGTGAAGGTACAACCATTACTCAGGTACTTGCTAAATTATTAAAATTATTTATTTTTAATTTAACACATATAAGAATTTAATGTTTTTACAACTATTAGTAATGTTGTTTACTGATGTTATATTTATTCAATAATGTATTATTTACAAGAACTTACCAACCAATGCCGAATGCACGTCCAAGAGACGCATGTCTTCACGATTGAACCAAACCCAAGATGTAAGTTTACCATCTTAAAGATTGTTATATTACTATTGTTATTAAATTTACTCTATGACAACAGGTTAAGAAGAAAGCTAAAGTTACTTCTGAGAGAAAGGAGGTCGTCAAGAATAGGACTAAGGGAAATGCTGCCTTACCTGTCGACACAAGTGGTCATACTGGATGTTCTTCGTCTGTTCATAAAGTTAAGGTATCTATACTTGCCAGTTAATTAGTATATGTTATATAAACTGTTTTTTTTTTGTGCATATATTGATCATTCCTTTAATTCACATGTATATGTTTACTTTTTCATCAAGGGGAAGAGAGCTGCCAACGTTCAAAAAAAGCTTAACCGTAGAAATAAGATTGCAAAGACTGCAAAAAAACATTCTGGACATCCTCTTGACCCTGAGTTCTTTCATTTTGATCGCAAAGGAGACTATAGGCTGGTATACCATTTTTTATAATAAACTAATGATTTACGTTTATTTGTCTGACTATTATTTTTTTCCACACAATACATGTAGCGTCTTCCTGCTGAAGTTGCGAGACGAGCAGGTCTTTTTCTTGATCTTCATCCTTTGAAAGTTCAAAACATGGTTGGAGTTGTGCAGGTTTATGATGTTAAGTTGGAGTTAAATGAATTGAAGCCACGTTATGCGTTGGAAGGTTGGCGAAAGTTTATGACTGACAATAACTTGAGGTTTGGTGATATGTTGCATTTCACATACGTGTCTTCGCAACAGAAGATAGTATTAAATCAAGTTACATCAGTTTAACAAACACATTTTAAGTCTGTTCTGATATCAGATACTAATTATGAATTTTTTGATGGTGATGTTGTAGGTTTTTTTCTTAAATTATTAACTTGATGTTTTTGTTGCTATGTATGGCTAAGATGATAAAACACTGTTATTAGCACTTTATGTTTTATATTTGGCCAAATAGATTATGTGTTAAATTATAGTTCTTTAAGTCATTGTTCCATTTTCTTGAATTGTATCTAATTTTTTAAAGAACTTCAATAACAAATAGTGGTTTGAACATCTGTTTGCCTTTTGGTCAATAGTTAATGGAAACCTATGTTAGGTTCAACAATGTTTTGAAGAGGAAAACTGTGTTAGAAGACAGTAGATCTTAACAAGTTAAACATCTGTTAAGGCTTAAACAGATGTTTGCCCTTTAACAGATGTTTGGCCTTTTATATCAAATGTCTGGACTTAAACAGTTGTTTGACCTTAAACACATGTTTGAACCTTAAACAGATGTTTTGCCTTAAACAGATGTTCTTCTTCTATATCAGATATTTGGACTTAAACAAATGTTTGACCTTAAACAGATGTTTCGCCATAAACAGATGTTTGGTCTTAAACCAAACATTTGTTTAAGCTCAACATCTGTTTGACTATTTGTCAATATCTTATTGACTTTTGGTTAACATCTGTTTCAAATTTGGTCAACATCTTATTTTGTAAAAGAGGTACAAAAACAAAGATTTTTTCAAAATCTCAAATCACCCTATCATGTAAGTGCATTGATGTAAAAGTGGAAATGATGTTATTCATATGGTCCTGTTGTGCTTTTGTTTGTCCTCTAATATGAGTTCATGATATAATGCGGTGATTTGAAGACATTTTTGTTGAATCGAATGAGATGGTTGATGTAATGCGGTCGTATTAATAACAAATAGTAATTAATTAATCTAAATAACTTTCCCGAGCCCGGGAAGCAATCCCGGGTAAAAACCTAGTATATATATATATGGGAAGGATCCACTAAAAAGTTGATTTTGCCTAAGTAGCCTAAGAAGGATTGTGGTGATGACATGTGGCACTCCTAATTAGTAGGTAGGAAGGGCATTTTGGTCCTTATAAATAGGAGTGAAAATGACATGTGGCACCCCTTTTGTTTTTTAAGAATACAACAAAAAAATCTAGCACAAAAAAATCTAGCACAAAAAAAACTAGTACAAAAATATAGCACAAAAAATGTAGTATAAAAAAATACAGCACAAAAAATATAGTACAAAAAATATAGCACGAAAAAAGTCAGAAAAAAAAATGTAGTACAAAAAAATCTAGCACAAAAAATGAGAAAAAAAATTTCAGACAAAAAATCCAGCACAAAAATATAGTAAAAAAATCCAGCACAAAAAAATGTTATACAACATAGAAATACAACACATTTTGGTGGGTTTTTTTAGTCTTCATATTTTATATAGCAATATGGTACTCAAATTAAAGATAAAAAGACGCTCGATTTTACGGTGAAATTTTTATGAAAAAATAACGTCGTATAAAAAAGTTATGAACGTTTAAAAAATGGAGGTGGAATATGCATGTGCCTTGCATGTGGAGAGAGAAAGTCCATAAATAGGATTTTACCAAGATACCCTTGCACTCTTTCTTTCTCCTACACTTTAATCTTAACCATTGATTTGAAAAATGAATGGTCAAGATTACTTCTCATCCTACTTCGGCAAAATTAACTTTTTATTTGATCTTACCCCTATCTATACTATATTATAATACATGAGGGAAGGATTCCCAAAAGTTAAGAACTTCTTTCCCCATTATTTATAAATAAACCCCTAGAATGAGGGTAAAGTGGTCTTTTAAACCATAATTACTTTTTAGTCCCTCAACCTATTACATTTAAATCCTTGACATTTAACATAATTATGGGTAATTAGTTACACTTCCCCCCCCCCCCCCTCTTTAATTCTTTAATGTATTCCTGCGATATCTTACAACCCGTAATGTTTTAAAAAAATCCGAAGGTACCATGACGATCGGCACATTTTTTTAAACGTTTCGATAGTTGTCTTTTTTTTAGTTTCGCCGTGCGTTCATAAAGTACAAATAGCCGATGCGTAAATGTACAATTGATTAAAGCCAACATTTGTTTTTTACCCAAGCCATCTTTGACCATTACCTAGCTACCGTGCATTAACATTTGTTTTTTACCCAAGTTTTTGGTTTTGAACGACATTAATAAACTAAAATATTCCCTAATTTTACTTGTACAGAGTCAGTTTGTTGTGACATGTTTAATATAGTATAGATAAAACTCACAACAAACTTCCTATTAAACATGCCACAACAAACTAGACAGGATATGTGCATCTTATTTTAAAAACTTAAAACTCACAACAAACTTCCTAAATAAGTGGATGACCAATCTAAAACTAAACCCTAATGGACTACTATAAATACATAGCAAACACTCACAATTCTACATTTCTATTGCTAAACAGATTTAAAATATGGAGCCAGTTCTGAATTCACTTTATGCGAAAAAACAAGCATGCGATATTGAAAAATATAAGGTCGGTTCTATGATAAGTTTTGTTATATCGCAATAATGAATAATTGTTTTCTTTTATTTACTTTTATGTGAATACTAACTTATTTGATTTTTCATATTCAACACACCAATTTAAACACCCCAGTTGTCGAACAAGCTTTTGTTAGTTTTTAAGTAATATTTTCGTTTATAATCTTTCATATTAACAAGTTCGTTATGTTATTATTTGGTGTTTTATTGTAGGATGATGGTGATAATAGTGTTGAAATTATTTCTTATGGTGCAATGTTCAGTCCATACAAGTCTAATCTTCAACGTCAATTTAGTAAAGAGGTAATTTTAAAATTTATTTAAGCTTTTTTAAATTTTTTTATTCAATATTTGTTTTTTTTTATAAAATTTATTTAATCATTTTTTAACCTTTTTATTATTTTTTTTGTTTTTTAAGGATCGGAAGTATGAGAATCAAAAGAAAAGATCTAAGAGACTCTCTGAATGGAAATGGGTCGAGGTTATAAATTTAGATGATTCTGAGGATGATGAGAAAGAAGAAGAATTAGATGATACTGCTGATTCGAGCACAAACAAGAAAAACGGATCAAAAAAGAAGAGAAATTAGATGAAATATATCAAGTGTTTTTATGTTTTTTTCATTTTCAGTTGTTTTTGTTTGATCTAGACTATCCCATGAATAATAAAGTTTATTTTATATTTGAAGTTTATGTTTTGTGTTATTTTATTGCATTTATACTTTACATCTCGATTGAACTAATATACTTTTGTCATTTGTTTAGTATTTTTTATTAACAAACGAATCTTTACATGTTTAAAACAGTTTTTCTATACTTTATTTATTATTAATTTTTATAACAAAACAAAACTTTGATATTTAGTAGATAGAAGATAAACTATGTTCCAAAATTTTAGGAATTATTTAATACTAATTTACGATATTAGTAGATAGATAGTAAACTATATCCCAAAATTTTAGGAATTATTTAATACTAATTTACGATATTTATTTAATACTAATTTACGATATTTAGTAGATAAATAGTAAACTATGTCCCAAAATTTTAGGAATTATAAATCAACTAATTAGGTCCTCCAAGTTAATTATTTGGGATGAGGCATCGATGGCGAAACGTCAGGCGATAGAGGCAGTTGATCAAACATTGCAAGACATTATAGGTGTTAGGCTCCCATGTGTAACACTTATGACATATATCCACCACAATAATGTTATCATATACAAATAAGAAAACTACCAGCAACGAGTGCCGCAATCCAAAGTGTCGCCCCCGCCGCATCGCGCGGGCACCCTACTAGTATATATATATATATATATATGGTAGGGCTATATAGAAAACCCTATCTATATAAAAAAACCCTAGAAAACCCAACCTCCCGACATTTTTTTTTTTGAAAAAAATAACACATGTAATATACATGTTTTTAAGAGTTTTGGGCCAAAAAAATCAAAAAAGCGCCGAAGGGATAATTTAAAAAAAAAATTCAGCAATTTCTGTCTTTTGTGCCTAACACATGTTAGGTAACGGGACATTGCTGAAATTTGTTTATTTTTTTTTTTTAAATCCCTTCGGCGCTTTTTTGTTTTTTTTTTGGCCCAAAACACTCTAAAACATGTATATTACATGTGTTATTTTTTTCAAAAAAAAAAAGTCGGGAGGTTGGGTAAAAATGGGGGGAGATTTGGGTTTCCAGAGTTTTCTAAGAAAATGAGGGTTTTCTGTCTAGCATTGCCCTATATATATATATATATATATTATTACTATTACTATATATATATATTATTACTATTACTGATAGGGGTTCATCCAATATTGCATGTTACGCTCGTCGTATTTCCAAACGAGCCTCTCTCCTATTTGCTTTATCTTTTCACTTTCATCTAAGAACTCCTCACCAAAACTGCGAAGTTCCTGCACGTTCTCGATGCTCATGGGTGGTGCGGGTGCTGGTATTTATAACAACCCTCCAAATTATTTTTCGGACACCCTAATATATTTTAAAATACCCCTATATGTCTTAAAATACACCCCATACGTGAAAACTGAGCCCAAAATACGATATGCCATTAAAAATAAATAAAAAACATGAAAAATGGTGTTTAGGCGGGCCGCGTAAGCCACCCCGTAACCCTTACGCGGGCCGCGACCGGGTGAAAGCTGGTGAAACCCTGGGCTGCCACGTGGCAGCCACACATCGAGGCTAGGAAGCTGACCCGGATCACCTAAACCCTACCCGGGCTACTACGCGGGCAGCGTAGCCCGTGGTCTTGTTTTACGCGGGCCGCGAGAAAGGCCAAATCAGGCCCTATAAGTAGCATGCATTGGCCTTCAGTCAGAAATCGCTCACGAACACTTTATCTCTCGAATTTATTAAAGAATAGGCATAATATTTGAGTATAATACCCCCTAATTAGCGAGGTTCTACTCCGTTGTAAGTATTATAACCCCAGTTTCGTATTAGATACGTTGCCCGATTAATTTAGGGTTCCGTAACAACTGTCGTGGTTCTGCCCGATTTAGTTTTTGGAATACCGTCTCGGGGAGGGTATCGTTAATATAATTAAAGGGTTATTATACTAACATATGTACATTTGTGTAAATTATAGATTAACACCAGGAAACCCTTAAACGAAGCCTAAGATAGCAATGTGAGTTTATCCTCTTTTTGTAAATACTTTTATCAATTGCTTTACAAAACCTTAATGTTTTACAATGCGATTAGCAGTGATTGAGTCTTTGAAATCTTCAATTACTGTCAGTATGTTGGGGTTTTGTATACAAAATAAGTCAGGATGACAATAGTAAGTCAGGATGACAATAGCACGTTACCATTGGACAAAGAGTTAGCCAATGAGTAATTGTAACACCTCGAAAATTCACGTCCTATAATGTATTGACACGTGTCATAAGCTTGAACGTGAGAAAGAATGTTCTAGAAGGACTAAAGTTGACAATCATGGAAAGTATGTAAATATACGAGTTCTAAGTGTCAACAGTGAATAAATGTATTGTACATTAGCCCTACATGATGCTCATACCTTCAAACGAATAAATCACGGATCATACGAAGCTAAAAGTGAGAGATTACAAACTACAGGGGCTAAATGTGTCAACATGTTTAAGTTATACCTCTGAGTGACCTTTTAGCAAACCCAAAGCTTTGTAAAGATTAATTATGCTCACTAGAATGCACGATATAAATTTCATAAAGTTTCGTTATCGTATGAGAAAGTTATGATCAAATTCGTGTGCGAGGGGTTAAAGCGTTAACGTTGAAAGTTAGGACTTTTCGGGTAATAACCGAGTGATCAAGGACTAAATAAAGTGGGTACAAGTCCTAAAGCCCTTGTAGATAAATAAGAAGAGGTCAAATTGCAATACATAAAGGTTACTTGACCTTTCGGAAGGGCCAAGAGTCATTTATGCAAAGAATGGAAATTTTAGAGGCTGGTCATGAGCCTTGCGCACCGCAAGGGTCAATCCTTACGGTGCGCAAGCAGTTGCCCAGCGACAGAGATATGCCTGCTTGCTGTTTAAACGCATGGAACGACCTTTAAACGTTTTTCCTCATCTCCCTTGGCCCCTAAACAACCCCTAAACACTTAGGGACACTTGTTAATCAGTTGTGGGCACTTGTAGACTTGTGTGTCAACTTCTTATGGTGATTAAATTCACTATATAAGGCCATGAGTTGCAACCATTTGATCATTCATCTCTTGTGCAATTCTGGAGCCTTTGGGAGCTTAAGAGCAGACACAAGACCTTCCTAATCAAGCATAGGACTTCAGTAAGTTTACTAATCCTTTCTTAATTAAGTTTTAGCCTAGTTTTAGCTTAAAAGTCAAACCGTCGTAATTAACGGTTGACTTTAGGATTAATCACTAATGGTCCAGTGATTAGTCGATGTGAAGGTAGTTATAAGTTGGTAATTATGTGGGCAATAAACCCTTAACAGGGCACCCACTGATTCCCATCCTAACTATATAGTTTGTCGGGTCAAACTTAATCCGAAAAAGTCAACATAAGCATAAAACGCATAATTAGCAATGTAGAACATATACAACCTGTTTGATCATTAATATAACTTGGTAATTAGTGTAAGAACATGTCTAAACATGTTCAATCCGACAATTTACTGTTTAGACCCGGTTCGGAACCGAAAGTCGCATAGTTTGACTTTCACTTTGACTTTCAGTTCTGACCCGTTTTGATATGTTTTAGAAATACCTTAGAGCTTCGTTTGGACCAGGTTACATGCTAGTATAACTCTCTGTGATTATACACCTCGGATCATTAGTTATCCAATTAATACGCATGATTCCGTTAATTGCTCATATGTTGACCATTATGCCCTTTACACCTTAAAACGTGATTTATGAAAATGTAAAAGTGTAGAAACCTTAGTTAATGATATATAAACTTGTAACCAAAGTTTGACATCAATTCGAGGTCTAGATTGAGAGTTATGCTCATTAGCGCAAAATAGAAGCTTTATGTTAATTAAACGGCGTAATTAGCGTATAGCCTAGTTAAGCCTACCTTTTTATAACAAAATCTTTACCCACTGATGTAATATATTATTTTGGGATTTTTAAAGATTTTTAATTAATTTTAGGCTGAGCATAACTTATAGTCGTAGGCTTAATCCGGTAATTGTCGGTTTTGCCCTTACGGGCTATAAAATGAGTTTTACATATCTAAATGACTCCAAGCCTTTTGCTACTGATCTTAAATGATAAATAAATTATTTTAAGCCTTCATAAATAGTAAAAATATCAGCTTTATGTATATAACCCGGAAACAGCTCCTAATCGCCTTTCTAAGCGTTTTTAACGCATAGTATGTACTAGAACTACTTTAGACATACAAGGGTTGATACCTACTGATATTTTAGGCAAATTAGAATATTTTAACAGTAAGCAAAGGTTGATTAACTCAGACTTCAGTTTTGAGCTTTTCGGCTTATGTGAAATTACCAAAATGCCCCTAAGGTGCATAGTTTGGTTATAATTGATAAATTTCACATATATACTTTACCCTACTGTTATAACTTATTAAATTGAGTATTATTACTGATTACGTCAGACCTGTAACTCAGATTAATACTTAAACTCTTTTATAACCTTTTAAATGACCAAACTACCCCTACGGGGCAAAGTTTGTGTTTAAATACGTTTCGGGCATAATGAAAGACATCTTACTGATGTCACAACATATTTGAGGCATAAATTAACTTAGGAAACCTGTATATAGCTCTCATGAATACCCGTCACGCTTATTACGCGTACGGTTCGGTTTATGTAACAAGTTTACATAAATTAGCCGAAACGGGTCAAACCTTATTGGTTTTATCTAAAAATCCAGAGTGTGTATGAAATACCCATATAAGACAAGTCTCTGAACATGTCGGGTTTAAATCACATTCTATTCCGGTCTTCGCTTAATCATGCGTCTGAACCGTATATTCCCTTAAGACTGACCGGTCTAAGCTTAGGCTAAATTAAAGACCCGTTAGCATTCTAATTGGTTATTTATACCATCATTCCAGACTAGAGCATTTCGGTAAATGGTACCTATGCTTACTTAAGTGAATACGGCTGAGTTATTAGATTCTTGCTATTTAAGACAGGAGCAAGCTCGGGTAAATACTCTTAACTTATTTTCCCTATTACGGGCTTGGGATACGGTAATATAAATACCGCATGGTCAGGTATGGGATTCAAAGACCAATAAGTCGGGAAATCCAAATAACCTGTTTTAATTCGTATTGCTTGACTGAAACATTGGGGATTAATGCGAACATGTCCTGGATATCCTTGACTCATGAATTGCAATGGCCACGACCTAAGCACGGGGTGTAGGCATACACCTGACAGATGCCATATGTTTATTAACTAATTATACCCAATAAGGGAATAGTTATACCCAATATGGAATTCCCAATAAGGGAATAGTGGTGTGTCGGTTAATCATGAACCGGCATAGATCCGGGCCCCGTATGTAGAGCAAGTTATGTAAAACTTATAACATGAGATATAGTTTGTCCCAAGTATACAAGTATAAAAGATTAATTTTTCCTTGTGCATTCTAATCAAAGTGTTGAAATATTTTCGTGCCTTGTGCACCTAAACCAATTTTCATACACATTTTCAAATGAGTCGGTTGAGTGTATTTACAAGTGAAAACTGACGTATTTTCAAAAGTCTAAGTGACAGGTACAAGTACGTAATAGGCTGGAAGCTGCTCAGGACGTTAATAAAGAATCTTGCAAGTTCTAGGCGTCTAAAGTCTGTTGAACAATATTTATGTTTTAAGATCCGCCTGTGGATCCTTTACTTTCCGTTGTAATACTTGGATATTACTTTTATTCGGATTGTAATATATTTATCTTTTGCTTCCACTGTGCATTTATATATTGTGTTGTTTGACTATTATGTTGCCAACCACGTCACGATACTCCCCACCGGGCCCACCGGTGACACGTGGAAATCCGGGGTGTGACAGTAATATGACCCACCAGTCAGGGATTGACAATACTGAATGAGTAAATTGTGTAGATATAAACAATGTGATTGCTCTCAATACTGTGTTAATTAATAAAACTCTTCTTGATTAAATTGGGATTCACTCACCAGTATTTCCCACTGATAAAATATTTTAAACACGTTTCAGGTAACAAAATGTGAGAGCCAACTGAAGCCAGCTGGACAGCACTGAAGGCTTGGATAAAGTGGCTATAAAAGTTATCTAAATAAAAGAAGATGTTTTATTAAATAAAATAGGGTTTATCCCTATGAACATGTTGTAATAAGAAACTTGGGTTTACCCATGGGTTTAATATTATGAAATATGGTGATTTTTACTCTGATAACATATTTCCTAACTACGGTCCTGATGAAAATTCCGCTGCCAAATTAATACACTGATACCACCACAATACTAAGTTCGTGTCCGCCCGTTCCCGGGACAGATAAGGGATCGGGGGTTGCGACAGAAGGTGGTATCAGAGCCTTGCCACTGGTTCAAGCCAAAGAAGTGTTCTGCTGACACTTAAGTTTTAAATTCTGTGTTAGGAAATAACTTATGTGATTATGTGTTTTTGTGTTATTTGACTATTTGTTAGTCTACAGTATGGGTAAGCAAAGAATTTCGGACATCTATCGTCAATTAGATAGCTCACCAAAAGATAAGGGAACCTCATTTCAACCAAATTCCTCAGGATACTCAGCAAATAATGAGGAAGGAATATTTATTCGTAAGGCACAGTCTAAGAAACCATTTACCACTAAGAAGAGAAGTTGGATTATTAGAAAAAGTCAAGAGAAAATAAAGAAGTCACAACCAAAAGGAGTGATAATTAATAAGGAAACTCAGGAAACAGGCAATAACCTACCATGGGAAGATGAATTAGATGAACAATGGGCAAATCTCTATATGTTAGCCACTACAGCAGTAAATGTTAACTTTTAATTAAGTTAAACTGCCAAACCCGGACCAACCAATGAAATTAGATCTCAACCAGAAAAGTTTATAAACTATCTTATCTCTCAATACCCTGACCCAGTACTAGCACCCATGTCACCTATGAGCCAGAAACTTTAAAGAAACTTCGCCCATTAGATAACAACTTAGTAGAATAAGGAGATAGAATAAACCTTACATAAAAGCATGTTAAGCTTATTACTTCTATAATCTAGATAGACTAAAATAAGTTACGGATGCATAACCACTAATATATTTTGAATTTCAGTTGTAATTTGTAGTAGACACACACACACACATATATATATATATATATATATATATATATATATAAAAGTCGCAATGTTCGTCATTTTTAATCAATCTGTTTGTATGACTATACCTAAATGTTTGTACTAAATATTAGTCTGTGATAATTAATACCTGATAGATATTCAGATGAACAACGAATTAAATCAGGAAAACCAGAATAATGATAATAATAGAAACCTAAAATCTAATACCTAGTAATACATGAAATTCTAAATGCCTTAGTATGAGCTTCAAAATAAGCTAATGAAATGTATAATTTTGTGATGGATGTTAGTATGCCACGAGGATGATAACTAGAAAAGTGCAAATATGATAAATAAGCAATAACAATTGGCCACTGTTATATCTTGTTTATTTGTATTACTCAATTATAGAATAAGATCTATCATGAGAATACTAATTTCCATGTTTCTTGATACAAGCTATGATGAAAATTTGTGATTCTAAGTATGTGAAATACAATGATAATTACTTCTTCGGCAAGACTAGGTATGATGTGGTAAACACTCCAGCTTGTCCGGGTAAGATAAGGATACCTCTCCGGTGAAACCGGGTGAGATGGGGTATATGTTAATAAAAATCACTCCAGCGATATCTGCCCTATTTTTGGGAATGTAAACCTATTATACATATTGACCTTATAAATAAGGTATACATGAAATATATGATTATAGATGAGTATATCTATAAGGAAATTCGAAAACCTTAATAACTGACCCTTAAGGGTAAATCATGAACAGGTACGTCAAATGATAAATTTAGATTTATCAAAAAAAAATCTCCCGTATGTGTATCTATAAATTCTGATGATAAACATTATTTCGTTTAATCATCACTCTCGTAATTCGTATGACAAAAGGAGCGGTAGTAACTCTTTAAAAGTTGGGATATCATCAAAAGTATAAGAATTTCCCTTGTGAAACCTGTAATTTAAACTTAGCTAAGATTACTGAAGCACCTAAGAAAATGCTAGAACATTTGTTCTAACTGCAGAAGAAGCAAAGATGATCCCGGATGTGATCACTGGTACGTTTTTAGTTAATGATGTTTTTGCTAAAGTATTATTTGACTCTGGTGCGAACCAAAGTTTTATTAAATACTTCATTTTGCAAATTACTCAATCAACTATTAACTAAACTCCTACAAGCATGTCTATTAGAGACAGCAAATGGGGAAACCATTCAGATTTCTGAAATCTTGCAGGAAGCAAGAATAGAAATTCTAAAACAGAAATTTATTGCAAACCTTTACCCCATGAATCTGGCAGGATTTGATATTGTATTAGGAACGGATTGGTTAATAGCCAATAAAGCCAGTATTTTGTGTGATCAAAAGTCAATTCAAGTAAATTCACCAAGGGGTGAAAAGATCACAACTAAAGGAAATAAAACCTCTAGATCCACTAAATTCATCTCTATGGTGAAAACAACAAGTTACATAAGAAAATGATCATTAGTGTATTTGATTTCTATAATCACTAATACTAAAAGTAAGGATTTAAGAGATATCCCTGTAGTATCTCAGTTTTCAGATGTATTTCCTGAAGAATTACCAGGACTACCGCCAGACAGGTAAATTGAATTCAGAATCCATCTGATACCAGGGACAACACCCATTGCCAAAGCACCCTACCGTTTGGCACCTGCAGAAATGCAAGAACTGAAGAAACAATTGGACGAATTGTTGGAGAAAGGATTCATACAGCCGAGTTCATCACCTTGGGGAGCGCCAATCTTATTCGTTAAAAAGAAGGACGGATCAATGCGTATGTGCATTGACTACCGTGAATTGAACAAGGTCATGATTAAGAATCGGTACCCATTACCAAGAATAGATGATCTGTTTGATCAATTGAAAGGAGCACGATTTTTCTAAAAAAATCGATTTAAGATCAGGATATCATCAATTAAAAGTACAGGAAGAGGACATTCCTAAAACTGTCTTTCAAACAAGGTATGGTCATTATGAATTTACTGTCATACCATTTGGTTTAACCAATGCCCCAGCTGCATTTATGGACATGATGAACCGAATATGTAAGCCATATTTGGATAAATTCATAATTGTCTTTATAGATGATATTTTCATTTACTCTAAGAGTAAAGAGGAACATGCTAAGCATCTGCACGCACTTCTAAGTTTATTAAGAAAGGAAAAGCTTTATGCTAAGTTTTCAAAGTGTGAGTTTTGGTTAGAACAGGTACAATTTCTTGGACACTTAGTCGATCATGAAGGAATTCATGTGGATCCCACAAAAATCGAGGCAATTACGAAATGGAAAACCCCTGAGTCACCAACTGAGGTTAGAAGTTTCTTAGGATTAGCTGGTTATTATAGAAGATTTATTCAAGATTTTTCTAGAATAGCTATTCCCTTAACTAAGCTAACCTGTAAATCTGTTAAGTTTGAATGGGGAACAAAACAAGAAGAAGCATTTAGAACCCTTAAGCAAAGATTAACCCATACACCTATATTAGCATTACCAGAAGGAACTGAAGATTTTGTAATCTATTGTGACGCTTCTAAATTAGGTTATGGATGTGTGTTAATGCAACGTCAAAAGGTTATAGCGTATGCATCCAGACAACTTAAGAATCATGAAGAGAATTATTCCACTCATGATTTAGAATTAGGAGCTATAATTTTTGCTCTTAAGATTTGGAGACATTACCTATACGGTAGTAAGTTTACTGTTTTTACCAATCATAAGAGTTTAAGATACATCTTTGGGCAAAAGGAATTGAATATGAGACAAAGACGCTGGATGGAAATGCTTAGTGATTAAGATTGTGATATCCAGTATCATGCAGGAAAAGCAAATGTAGTTGCTGATGCTTTAAGCCGAAAGTATCATGAAAAGCCAAAAAGGATACGTTCTCTTAAATTAAATCTACAAGTAGATTTAAATGAGCAGATTAGAAAAGCACAAAAATCAGTAATCAAGGATGATACTGAAAAATTAAAAGGAATGATTAAGGAACTAGAACGAGGAACATATGGAATTTGGAGATTCCATAAGAAGAGAATTTGTATACCTAAATTAGGAAACCTACGCCACCTTATATTAGAAGAAGCCCATAAGTCTAAGTATACGATGCATCCTGTGAGTGATAAGATGTATCAAGACTTAAGAAAGAATTTATGGTGGATAGGAATGAAAAAGGATATAGCAGCTTATGTTGCAAAGTGTTTAACTTGTTCACAAGTTAAAGCTGAACATCAAAAACCTTCAGGTTTATTGCAACAGTTAGAGATGCCAGTATGGAAATGGGAATTAATAACAATGGATTTTGTTACTAAATTACCCAAAACAAGAAAAAGGTAATGATACAATCTGGGTGATTGTAGACAGGCTAACTAAGTCAGCTCATTTTCTACCAATGAAGGAAACATTCGGTATGGAACAATTAGCTAAATTATATGTAAATGAAATAGTTTCATTACATGGTATTCCTTTATCAATTGTTTCTGACAGAGATAGTCGTTTTACCTCTCATTTTTGGACAAGTTTCCAAAAAGCAATGTGAACCAAGTTGAATCTAAGCACAGCTTATCATCCTCAAACGGACGGACAAAGCGAAAGGACAATTCAGACAATGGAGGACATGCTTGGAGCTTGTGTAATTGATTCCGGAGGTAATTGGAACTATCACTTACCATTGATAGAATTTTCTTATAATAATAGTTATCACACAAGTATCAATGCTGCACCATTCGAAGCACTTTATGGACGAAAGTGTCGAACCCCAGTCTGTTGGGCAGAAATTGGAGAAAAGCAACTATCTGGACCTGAGATAGTACAAGAAACAACAGACAAAATCATTCAAATCAAGGAACCACTGAAAGCAGCACGTGATAGACAAAAGAGTTATGCTGATAACAGGCGAAAGCCATTGGAATTTTAGGTAGGAGATAAGGTGTTATTAAAAGTCTCTCCTTGGAAAGGAGTAGTAAGATTCATCAAAAGGGGAAAGCTAAGTCCCAGGTATGTTGGACCTTTTGAGATTATTAGAAGAATAGGACCGGTAGCCTATCAACTACAACTGCCAGAGGAAATGGCAGGAATACATGATGTATTTCATGTATCTAATCTCAAGAAATGCTTAACTGATGAATCATTAGTTGTGCCTCTTAAGGATATAGAGGTAAATGAACAATTAAAGTTTGTAGAAAGACCTCTACAAATTGAAGACAGGAAAGTCAAGAACCTCAAACACAAGAGATTAGTTCTGGTCAAAGTGAAGTGGAACTCCAAAAGAGGACCAGAATACACATGGGAGCTTGAATCAGAAATGCAAAGGAAATATCCACACCTATTCCAGTAGACCTCGAGGACGAGTTCTAAAACAAGGTGGGGAGGATATAACAACCCTCCAAATTATTTTTCGGACACCCTAATATATTTTAAAATACCCCTATATGTCTTAAAATACACCCCATACGTGAAAACCGAGCCCAAAATACGTTATGCCATTAAAAATAAATAAAAAACATGAAAATGGAGTTTAGGCGGGCCGCGTAAGCCACCCCGTAACCCTTACGCGGGCCGCGACCGGGTGAAAGCTGGCGAAACCCTGGGCTGCCACGTGGCAGCCACACGTCGAGGCTAGGAAGCTGACCCGGATCACCTAAACCCTACCCGGGCTACTACACGGGCCGCGTAGCCCGTGGTCTTGTTTTACGCGGGCCGCGAGAAAGGCCAAATCAGGCCCTATAAGTAGCATGCATTGGCCTTCAGTCAGAAATCGCTCACGAACACTTTCTCTCTCGAATTTCTTAAAGAATAGGCATAATATTTGAGTATAATACCCCCTAATTAGCGAGGTTCTACTCCGTTGTAAGTATTATAACCCCAGTTTCGTATTAGATACGCTGCCCGATTGATTTAGGGTTCCGTAACAACTGTTGTGGTTCTGCCCGACGTAGTTGTTGGAATACCGTCTCGGGGAGGGTATCGTTAATATAATTAAAGGGTTATTATACTAACATATGTACATTTGTGTAAATTATAGATTAACACCAGGAAACCCTTAAACGAAGCCTAAGATATCAATGTGAGTTTATCCTCTTTTTGTAAATACTTTTATCAACTGGTTTACAAAACCTTAATGTTTTACAATGCGATTAGCAGTGATTGAGTCTTTGAAATCTTCAATTACTGCCGGTATGTTGGGGTTTTGTATACAAAATAAGTCGGGATGACAATAGTAAGTCGGGATAACAATAGCACGTTACCATTGGACAAAGAGTTAGCCAAAGAGTAATATGACCCACCAGTTAGGGATTGACAATACTGAATGAGTAAATTGTGTAGATATAAACAATGTGATTGCTCTCAATACTGTGTTAATTAATAAAACTCTTCTTGATTAAATTGGGATTCATTCACCAGTATTTCCCACTGACAAAATAATTTAAACACGTTTCAGGTAACAAAATGTGAGAGCCAACTAGAAGCCAGTTGGACAACACTGAAGGCTTAGATAAAGTGGCTATAAAAGTTATCTAAATAAAAGAAGATGTCTTATTAAATAAAATAGGGTTTATCCCTATGAACATGTTGTAATAAGAAACTTGGGTTTACCCATGGGTTTAATATTATGAAATATGGTGGTTTTTACTCTGATAACATATTTCCTAACTACGGTCCTGATGAAAATTCCGCTGCCAAATTAATACACTGATACCACCACAATACTGAGTTCGCGTCCGCCCGTTCCCGGGACAGATAAGGGATCGGGGGTTGCGACAGTATTGGGTCAGGATACTGTGGCACTGGTTCTTCGTATGGGTATGGGTTTTCTAAGATCTCTCGAATATATTGGTCATTATCCCAGTAAGGATCTAATGGGTCAAGGTTTGGGTAGGGTGCTACATGGTTTGGCATGGGTTCCTCTTGTGGATGGAATTCTGGGTAATCTCTTTGGTCGTCAAACCATGGGTCATAACCTAGAGGATTTGGGGCTGGGACTCTAAGGATTTCGTTTGGGTCGAAAACAGGTAATGAAATATGGTCTCCTGAGTTAGGTTCGATTTCCATGGGTTGAGTTGGGAACAACGGTAGTGGCTATGGTGCAATCATTTGTTCTAAGTTCGGGCCTGCAGCTGTGGTAGCTAGTATGCGAAAGTTAGCTAATCTCCTATTGAGTATACCTGGGTCTGGGCATTCATTTCTCTATTTGCAGCAGCTAAAGCCCTCTGTTGGTTTAATTTCCTCATTCTTTTCCTACGCTCGTGCGCTCCCCGACTGAACTATCCTCTCTTTTTGGTAGGGAATGGCTCTTCGGATTGTGCTTTGAATATAAAGTTCCCCTCTTCTGTGTCAGCTGAATACACCGAATGAGTAGGCTGGGAAGAAGTTCCTTCATTTCTAGGAGAACTAGATAACTGACGATAAGCGTCCGATGGTCCTTGATCACTCATACTGTAAACTAATAAATTATCAAATAACACAAATGATAATATACACGTATGCATCTGATCACATAAATTATTTCCTAACAGAATTGACAATTTCAATGTCAACAGAACACTTATGTGGCTGAAATCAGTGGCTATAGCTTTGATACCACCTTCTGTCGCAACCCCCGACCCCTATCTCTTGGGAACGGGCGGCCGCAAGCCAGTATCAGTGGTATCGGTGTTTATCAATTTGGCAGCGGAATTTACATCAAGACCGTAGTTAGGAAATATTTTATCAGAGTAAAACACCATATTTTATAATATTAAATACATGGGAAATTCCCAAGTTTCTATTACAAATATGTTTATAGGGATAAACCCTAATTTATTAAATTAAAACATCTTCTTTATTTAGGTAACTTTTATAGCCACTTTTCCCAAGCCTTCAGTGCTGTCCAGCTGACTTCTAATTGGCTTTCACATTTTGTTACCTGAAACGCGTTTAAAAACATTTTGTCAGTGGGAAATACTGGTGAGTGAATCCCAGTTTAATCAAAACAGTTTTATCATTATACAGTATTGAGAGCGATTATAATGTTTATATCTACACAATTACTCATTCAGTACTGTCAATCGTGACTGGTGGGTCATATTACCCATTGGCTATCTCTTTGTCCAATGGTAACGTGTTCCACATTTTGTATACAAAACCCCAACATACCGGCAGTAATTGAATAATTACAAAGACTCAATCACTGCTAATTATAATTTAAAACATTTAAGGTTTTGTAAAAACAGTTTACAAAAAGATTTCACAAAAAGGAGATTACTCACATTGCTAATTTAGGTTTTTCCTGGTTATAATCTATTAATTAAACATTGCACATGCGTTAGTATAATAACCCATTTTACATTAGTTATACCCTCCCCGAGATAGAACTCCAACGACTACGTCGGGCAGAGCCTCGACAGCCGTTACGGAGCACTAGATCAATCGGGCAGCGTATCTAATGCGTAACCGGGGGTTAAAATACTTACAACGGGGCAGAGCTTCGCTAATTAGGGGGTATTATGCCCGATATTAATTCTAATATTCAGAAGTTGAGAGAGAATTATCGAAATTGAACGATTTGGACTGAAGACCGATGCCTTCTATTTATAGGGTCTGATTGATGGTTTCTCGTGCCCCGCGAAGGACGAAGACAGGGTCTTCGCGGCCCGCGAGCGAGGTAGAGTAGGGCTTAGCTTGGCTGAGTTGACAACTAGCCTCGACACGCAGTGCGCCACGTGGCATCACCAGGTGCGCCCTGGTGGCCAGCTGCCGCGGCCCGCGACGAACTCAAGAGTGGTTGTCGCGCCCCGCGAACGATCTTAAAATTTTGTTTATATTTAATTTTTATAAAAATAAAGTATTTAGGGCCCACTTTTCGTATACTGGGTGTATTTTAGGACGTATGGAAGTGTTCTAAATATTTTAGGCGGGTTGTTATAGTTGGGCCCATAGATCATATCATTAGAAAGGTGTGAAACAAATACCATATTACAATCTACTACTCTACTAGAGTAAAAGGGTGTTCTTTTTGAACTTTTGTACAATGTGTTTTTGTTTTTTAGTTTCAATTTCACTTCTTATACATTTCAAGCAAAATCGCTCCTACGCTTAGCTTTCATGAAAATATTAGATCAAATATGTAATATTGATAGTATAGGGAATGATCTTAAAATAACTGGTCTATATAAAATTATAAACCATGTCTCACATAAACTCTAATCACAACAATCTAATACAAACAATATTTGATGATTTAAGTACTTCAATTCCTAAAGAGTAGCTTAACAATCCCAAGTCACTCAATTATAAAGTTGATATTTCATTTTCTTTTTAAAGTTGATTATGTTTTTTTCTGGATAACTAAAACTCTAATAATTAATTCATTACGTACTTCTAAATAAAAAAATGAAATGATCAAGAATATGCGACATTGTCGAGCGGTGTCAACATCTAGACATGTTTACCGGATGTCATCCAACAAAAAAAATAATCTTTTGCCGACCAAAAACAATATGTTGACTTGTTTTACAGAGATAAAGAGCATGCACATTCACAATTTTCCATCTTCATAATTATACGAAAAATACTATATTTTCTCTTCTTTTCAATTAAATAATACTGTATATATTTTTATCATTACTTTTTCTCTCTTCTTCACTCACAAACACTTTCAAAAATATTAAAAAATTATAAATGATGAACAGTATTTTCTCCAAATTTACTGAGAAACACTAGCATTTCTCTCTTCTCCACTCACCAACACTTACAACCATTCTATGGGGCTGTTTGGCTAAGCTTTTCAAAACTACTTATTTGCTTTTTTGAAAAGCAAATAAGTAGTTTTGAAAAGCTATAAAATGGAGCTTTTCAAAATGACTTATTTGCTTATTTGCTTTTCAGAAAGCAAATAAGTAAATAAGTCATTTTGAAAAGCTTAGCCAAACAGCCCCTATATATTATAGAGAACTCTCTCTTGAATGCTCTAAAAGGACTCCAAAATATGATTTGAAAGAGCAAACAAATCAGTGTTAGTTATGGGTTCTCAGAAGAAAAAAAATTAGTTCTACTTTTTAGTATTTCATATATTATTAGATCGGACATTATCAACGCCCCTTGTCAATGTGGGTATTTAACGCCCCTCAACATCGGCACAAGGGCGTAAAAACTGGGCGTCAAACATGGGGGCACCACCACCTTAACGGGCGTTTGAGAGAAGAGGGGTGGGACCCATGGAACGTCAACCAATAACCAATTTTCTTTATTTTGTTTTATTTTTGGTTTTTAATTATTAGTTAAACTATAACATAATAGTTAAAGTATCAGTTAATACAGAACGTGACGAAACGTTATGTTAAACCATAACAGAGTTTTAAAAGGGCGGACACATCCTATTTATAGAAAAAGAAATAAAGAAAATCCAACGGTCCAAACAAGCAACACGTGACCATGTACGAAAGTAGAAACCTGTGCGGCTGTCTTCTGGATTGCTGTCTGCACACGCCCCGAGCTTTCAACTGCAAACCTTTCAACAATGGAGTCTTTATCTTCCTCAACTTTCTTACCTGCAACCATTAAACAACCTCATCCATTGTCTTCAAGAATCAAACATAAGAGATGCCCATGTTCAATGAAAGTTGTTTCCACCTTTTCATACCAAAAGTTTGTTCAGTTTGCTTTGGATGAAACCAAACTCTTAACTCCAGACCTCACTCCTTCTTACTTGCAGGTAACTATTTATTGTTAACTATTGCAGTTAATTTGTTTCTTGTTTTCTGTTAAGTTTAAGGGGTGAATTAGATTAATATTGGGGTTTTGATTATGTTTAGTTTTAAGTTTAGATGAGTTTCATGATGTTTCTTGTTTAGGATTTGATAATTACATTTATGTAGGGAAATCCACCCAGTTTGTGGTATGTGCATATAATGTATATATACGTGTGGGCTCTCGGTGGGCAAAAGTGAGAGTGCATTAATTTTAACGTTATTTTACTAATTTTGTGAAAATAACGTTAAAAGAGGGGATGGTTAATCATGCATCATGTGGTGCGTTGATAGCCAAAAGACAAAAGGGTACCTGCACTAATCGGCCTTTGTCCCGATTGTTGAGTGCTATGTGCCTTATGTTCGAGGCTTGATGCAAGACTACTATCGAATCTGGGTCACTGGAAGCAGCCTCTCTATTCCTACGGGGTAGAGGTAAGGCTGTCTAGATCTTACCCTTCTCAGACCCTACCTTAGCTTTGCTATGTGTGGGAACTACTGAGTATGATGATGATTATGATTTATGTAGGGCAATGCTTTGAATTGAGCAGGTTAATCTTTTGTTCAATTGGAAGATGGGTTGATTGTAGGAATTTTAGTAGTGATGACAATCATGACATATTGGTGGTAAATTGGTAGGAAAGTAAGCACTGAATGAGAATATAATTTAATTTAATTGTTTGGGTTATTTACAATTTTATAGAAACTTTTTTTTTGACTTTGTGATTAAATGAATAGTTGAATAGTTTTTAAGATCCTAACTTGAAAGAAAAAGAGTGACCATATATTGAGGAAAGCATGTTTGGGTTAATTGTGTGACCTTGTTTAATAAGGAGGCACGGGTGCTACGGAAAACATATTAGGGGGAAAAAGTGCGCCACATGTAGTTTTGGGTCAAGTGGCGGACCCAGGAGTTATTTTCTAGGGGTGCGGACGAGGGCTTCAACCAAACTTTCAAGGGGTGCGAGTGGGATTTTCGCCTATAAAATACACTAAAAAATTTTGTTCAAGGGGTGTGCCCGCCCGCCCACCCACCACAACACCTAAGTCCGCCTCTGGTCAAATTGCTCAAAAAGGGTCCATACGAGGTTTTAATATAAAAGCAACTTAAGGGATAAAAAAGTTATGAAATGTTTACTTGCTATATAGTTTTACATGTAAAAGTAACAAATGAGAAATATGCATCTTTTGGTTGTAAATAAAGCTTATTTCGCTATACATAGACGCTCGCCTTGCATGTGTGATGTGTGCGCCTCGCGCGTAAGATTTTGGGACCAAAACGCCTCAGAGTGCCTCACACTTTATTAAACCAAGAATGTATAAAACACCATAGTAACAATATCCCACAATTGAATGCGCAAGAACAGTAAGAACACAATTAACACGGTCTACTATATCAATGTGACTCCCAAGTTAAAAAGTTCTGGTTTCGTCGCTTATTGATAATGTATCATAATCTGACCCAAGCCTTAAGCTTTGACATAGTTGATCTTTCATTAGCCTCTATAACTCAACATAAGTAAAAATTCAACCTTGAACTTGCATGAAGATTACAAACATATACAAAAATTCACCTTCAATCTAGAAGTTAAGTTGACTCATTTGGGCTATAAAGTAACCACTAACCACTTTTATGGCAATGGTCGAACGTCAAACTGTACATACTAACTTTATAACTAAGGTTTTGGTCATTTTAAATTAACAGGATGATTTCAGTACCTTAAAGGCAATGGATGGGAAGACAGAGCTTAAGATGTGTTCGTTTCAAGCTCCGAAAATCAGATTACTTCGCAGTCTTTCTATCGAACAAAGTGATGGCATGCAGGTATATCTTTAACTTTCTTAATTAATAATTAGTTACTCTTAATTATCTTATCCTGATCTGCGTCCTATAATCTGCTTGCAGGTGCTAGATTTGGCTGTCTTCCCCGAAGCAGAATTTGACCTCCCGATATTTTGTGCCAACTTTTTCACCTCCGGTAACACAAATATCGTTGTACTGTAAGTCTCAGTCAAACAAAGTCATCGAAACATAATTAAACGTTGAATGTTATTATTAAAATTTGGTTTCTGTTACCTGTTACAGGGACCTAAATCCGTTGCATGATGTAATAAATGAAACGCCATACAAGCAAAAGTATTATAGAAGCTTGATTCCTCTCGGCCTGAAGTACGCCGAGGTGTGTTGACTGTTGACTTTTCAACTTCTTTAAACTGTCAGTTGTAGTTTAACGAATGCCTGAAATTTATGGTGTGCCAACTTAACGACAGATTGCATGCAGCTTTTACCTTGGGGAGGAAAACTCACAGGCGAGTCTTTGAAATTCTTCTCGCCAATAGTCATATGGACGAGGTTTTCTTCAAGTCATGAAAAGCACGATATTTTGTTTTCGGCATTCACAGATTACTACAAGGTATCCACTTTGTGTATTATCTCTTATATTATACAATCCATAAGATTTAAACATCTTTATTCTACTTCAAAATATCTTATCGCTGTTTTTTACTCTTTTTAATTCGTACTTTATTGTTATAAATTGGCAGGGTTGGCTCGGTTTGATGAATCAGGCAACAAAGGAGACTGACGTTTCTCAAATAAGTTTGAATCGTGAGGCGCAACATAGGTATTTAACATGGAGAGCCCAAAAGGTGTGTACTTTGCTTTGCTTTTCTTTTCTTTTTTTCTTTGTTTTTTAACTTTAAAATTTTTCAGTTGATGCGATTGCTTAACTGCTAACAACCAAATAACGTATTTGTTCTTAATCATGATTCCTTCCCCAATATCAATGTAATGATAATAGCAATGAGTGTTCCTTTGCATTTTCTTTACCTTTTCGATTTCTTGGTGAAAATAGCATACAAGAATTTACCTTACATAACTCTTACCGCAAAGCTTTGACCGCATTTTGTGTGTAGCTAATTAAGAGTTTAAATCCATGGTTTCTCACTGTATCTTTGTCGCTACAAACAGGATCCAGGCTACAATCTTCTCAAAAGATTAATTGGGGAGACTCTTGCAGAGGTATCGATTTTGACTTAAATCAAAATAAACTAATGCATTTTGACTTTTGAGGTCATATCTATTTCAACTCGAATGACATCACCTCTTTTCCTCTATTCCTTATGATATAAAGAACAATGACAAAATGGCAGGTTGGGGGAGTTGAGTAACACGTCAAAACGGGTCACGTCGGGTCAACTTGTTTCACAAACAAATGTGTGTCCATAACACAACCCAAAGTGACTCGTTTATAAGTAAATTAGTCAAAATTAAGTCCTTTAATTTTGATCTTGTTTTTTTTTAATGCCACCTCATTAAATATTGTGTAGGACGTGGTGAAGAAGTTCCTCTTCAATGGAGTGAATGAGCTCGGGAACAAAACGTTTCTAGATTACTTTCCGGAGTATGAGTGTGGGGACGGGTCAATAAATGAAAAACGAAGCGTTGTTGGCAAGTCGTTTGAGAATCGCCCTTGGGATGCTCAAGGGGTATTCATTGGTGATACTTTTGGTTAAGTTCATTGCTATTGTGTATGCATGTTGATACTTGGTATGCTTAGTTAAGTTCATTGCTATTGTGTATGTAGTGGAGGATCATAATATTTGATTTCGTTGTATACGATGTTAGATTTAATCCTGTTCAATATATTCGCATAATCGTTGACACATGAATCTTTGGCCGCGTATCTGTTTTTACTCTAGGAGATATAGGCTATAGCCATGATTTTAGTAATATGATCAACCTCAATGATCCAAAACATAGTGTAACTAATCCTATCTAAAGTCAAAAGTCATCTCTAGTAAAGTCAAAGTCTAAGTCAACATAACATTTATCATCTTATTTGTACATTAGATTCGATTTCTACAAAACCTACTTGTCCTGTAAATTCAACTCAGTTGGACTGTAATGAAAAATCCTTCATTAACTTTAAACCGAGACTGTTCAAACGCTCTCGTGAATATTGTCTAGACGCTTTCCTCCAATCGGTTCCCGCTTTCATCATAGCAGCAAACTCCTCATAGCTAATGCGCCCATCCTGATGCAATAACAATAAGATTATCATCTCATTATCAATGCCAAGATAAGGGGGTGTTTGCACATACAAAGTCGAATACTTTACCATCTTATTTGTAGACACTATCAGTAGGCTGCAAACGCACCGAACAAACATGACGTTTGCAAACGAACTGAACAAACTTGTTTGTGTTCATTTGTTAAGAAATATATGTGTTCGTGAACAATTACCGAACGAGATATTATGTCCGTGTTCATTTGTTAAGGAAATGAACGTGTACATGTTCGTTTGTTAATTTTAGGCAACCAACGTTGATGAACACAAATTAATGTTCATGAACACAAATAGAAACAAACGAACACAAACAAGCGTTCATGAACAGAATATATAATACACTAACACTTAAAAAATATTTCATTGGTCAGAATTTTGAAGTATTTAAATAAAATATAAAAAATAAAAAACATTAATAACTATGGAACATAAACGAACACGTTACCGAACGTCCATGAAAAAATATGAACAAACACGGCCTCTGTTCATGTTCGTTCATTTAACTAAACGAACCAAATTTCTTGTTCGTGTTAGTTTGTTTAATAAACGAACGAACACAAAAAAACTTCCCGTCGAATGGTTCACGAACTGTTCACTGAACATTTTTGTTCGTTTGCAGCCCTAACTATGGGTATTGGTTGGGTTTGCAGTTAGGAATTATTATGGGTATGGGTTGAGTTTGCAATCAGAAATTAATATGGGTATGGGTTTTCTTTGCAGTCAAGAATCATTATGGGTATGGGTTGGGTTTGCAGTCAGGAATCATTATGGGTATGGGTTTGATAACGCGATAAAATGGAAGATCAATGAATTCTTACCTTATCAGTGTCGACGTCATGCATAATCGCGTGGATTACTTCTTCAATACCGTTAACATTCTCGTCGTCATCACTTAACACATAGCGAAGCTCATCAACTTCTATATAACCGCTACGGTTTTTATCAAAGAAACCAAATGCTTTGTGTAAATGCTCATCGTTCGCCATCTTCTTAAGATGCACATTAACCGCCACAAATTCATTATAGTTTAGTGTACCATCTCCATCAAGATCAACCTGCAAGTCAAACCATCACTCCTTTGACCAATGGATGCAAAATACGAAACCCGAGAACTCAACAGTGTAAATACGATGATGAAACTTACGGATTCCATTAATACTTGAAGATCTGCATCATTTACCAACTGTCCAAGTTGCTGTAAACCGACGCGCAGTTCTTCAAGATTTATCTTGCCTCTTTTGCTTGTGTCCATCATATCAAACATCTCCTTTATTCCTGACACTTCATCGACTGATAAATGTTCGGCTATCACCTGTGTAATTCAAATTACATTCAAACTGATAAGAATCATGAGATGGACTTGAACAAAAAAACAACCATTGGGTGTCAGCCCAATGGCCACCGGCACCCAAGTTAAACCGGTTCGAGGCCTAAAGTGCTCGGGTTCGAATCCTGCTTGCAGGCTCTTCGCTCCCCTCGAAACGGCTGGGTAGTCACCGGCTCACCGCCATGCAGCGTTGCCGGGTCGCTAGCTTGGGGAGGGAGATCCCTCCCGCGGTCAGGGGTACCGTGCAATTACCCTTTTTTTTTCTTTTTTTTTTTACTTGAACAAAAAAACAAAGCAATTTTAGTAGGTTATTGATCTTACTATTAAAGCTTGTTTCTTGAACTTGTTCATCACTGAAAACTGTTTAAGTCTTGACCTTACAACCTCGCCCAACGAGACATTTGGAGCCGCCTTTGCATCGAATAACCATGGGTGTTCTGTAATTACAATATGGTAGCAATAATGACAATCAAATCAGCTTATTCATAAGAGAAAGTAGCTTCAAGCGGACCGATTTCGGTTATGTTTTATCTCAAACAGGTCAAATAGATTAACTAGGCGGGTTGAAAGTCATCTGAAACGTATTCAATTGCATAAAATTTCTTGTACTAATATAGTCTTTGTAATCATATTTAACACAGAGAAAACGTAAAAAAGTGATCACGGTTGGTCCAGCCCGACCCGTTTTGACCCGCACTAAAAAGTGCCCGTTTTGACATCCCATTTTTCCACCCTCACTTATATATCTATAATAATGAAACATTACCAAGAACTTGTTGAGCTGTAATCCTACGCTTTGGATCGGGATCAAGCATTTTCTTCACAAGATCTTTGGCATTTTCGGAAACTTTTGGCCATGGATCTCTTTTGAAATTAACTTCTGATCGAATAACTGCTTGAGCTATTCCTTGTTCGGTTTCTGAAAACAATATAAAGAAATTATTTAAAGTTTTTAACCTTTGTTCTCTATCATATACACGTATGTAACGATTTATTAATATCAACTTCGAAATAGAGAAACAAACCTGCCCAAAAAGGCGGAACACCACAAAGCAAAATGTACAAAATAACTCCAGCGCTCCATATATCGACCTCAGGGCCATAATTCCTTTTCAAAACTTCTGGGGCCATATAATGACTTCCAACTATTTCATTAAACACTTCACCTGATAACACACATTTTAAACAGTATTGTGGACTTTATGCCCAAAAAGAATCCGTTTTAATTAAAGGGTTGACATTTAGATGAACAATGAGCTGTGTTAAGAGTCACATACCTGGTTTAAAGAAAACCGAAAGCCCAAAATCAATAGCCTTGAGATCAGCGGTTTCTTTCTTGTTTGCGAAAAGAAAATTCTCCGGTTTGAGATCGCGATGCATAACTCCATGCTTGTGACATGTCTATAATGGATAAGAACAATAGTTAATGGAGAAAATACCTCATGCTTCAAGATTTTGACTAGTGACAGGTCAGCATACGTGTGAAACGATGGTTTCTAGCACAAAATGATTCATGAAAACAGATTTTGGTGGAAATCTATGCAGTTAATGCGGTAAAATAGCGGATATCGGTCAAGGACTGATATTTGAGATATCTGTGGGATATCAGTAATTTTAATATCATGCAGAATTTATATATATAGCAATTTAACACTAACAATTCAGTGATATACATGTTATACTGGTCAAAAATTGGTGATATATCGGTTATAGCAGTTAAATATTGGTCAATATCGTCGATAATATCGGTACCTATAGTTTGACCGATATTGTACATGGGGACCGATAACCAATATATATCACCGATATTAACTGCATAGGTGGAAATTTACCTGAACAACTTCCACTATTGTCCTCATAATAGCAGCGGCAGCGCGTTCTGTATAATGTCCCCGGGCTACAATCCGATCAAACAACTCGCCACCCTCACACAACTCCATCACTATGTGAACTGCATTATTATCCTCATATGTGTCCTTTATGGTCACAATATTAGGATGTTTAGGCAAATGTTTCATGATTTCAACTTCTCTTTGCACATCCTCGATATCGACTGAAGTCCTAAGTTTTTTCTTCAATATTGTTTTGCAGGCGAATCTTTCACCAGTTTCTAAATCGGTACATAAATATGTTACCCCGAATTCACCTCTTCCTAGCTCGCGTCCCAGATTGTAACGCTGTGTGATGTCATGACCCGTTGGGTTCTTTAAAACGTAAAGTTTGAACCCGGCTCCAGAATTGGGCTTCGGTCGATAGGCATTTGCGTACGGGTTCGGTTTGTTGAGTTTCTTCTTCTTGTTAGCTGATTTACCAGGGGTGACACAGCAGTTTCCCATGATTTAAGTGACAAAATCTTTAAAACTCTGTAAATTGAAATCATAAATAAACAAAAAATGAATCCCACATCATAAAAACTCCATCTTTTTCTTAAAATCAATCCTAGAAATTAACTAAAATAGAACTGCAAACAGACACCCAAAAAATCTTGAATTTTTGTTATATAATTAAAATAACAAATCTTAAATTCACTTAATTTAAATCTTGAAAAGTGATTTAAATCAGACCCCAATAAATCTTACAAACAGTTACCACCCAAAAAAAAAATCTTGAATTTTTCATTTGCAGAACCCCAAAACAACCACATAACAAACTAAAGCAACAAGCTTTACACATATCAAAAATTCAAACTCACATAAAAATATTTTACAAACAGTTACCCACCCAAAAAAAATGAATTTTTCACTTACAGAACCCAAAAACAACCACATAACAAACTAAAGCAACAAGCTTTATACATATTCAAAACATGTATACTAATTAAAGACCCTAGTTGAAATTCAAGAAAACATATTCAAACAAAAAACAATCTTGAGAAAATTATATCAAAACAACATACCTCAGAGGCCAATTATTCTACTTGGGTTTTGTGAAATCTTCTTGAAATGTGTGTGTTTTAAAAAGGGGGAAATTAGGCGATCACACAGTCGAAATTAGGGCTGTCCAAACTGCTCGACGATCGAAGATCGCTCGACGATCGCTCGAAACATGCTCGAAAAATGCTCGTTCGATTCCCGCTCAGTTTGTAAATGAGCCGATCGGATCGGTTCGATTCAAATTCAATCCGAGCATGAGCAAGGCTCCGCTCGCTCGACGATCGCTCGGTTTCGCTCGAATTATTTTTATTAATAATTAATTAATATATATATAGCCAAAAAATTAATTAATGTATAGCCCAAAAAATTTGAAAAGCCCAAATAACATAGCCCACTGCCCATGTTTATAATTAATAAGAAAAATCTAACCTAATCTTTATTTAATATACAAATCTTATCTAACATTCTAACCTAATCTAGATTCGGTCGCCGCTCTCAACTCATTCACTCATTCAGTCTGAAGTCTCAAGTCTCAACTGGTGTCGCCGCTCTCAATCCAGTCACCGGCGGTGACAATCCAGTCTTCAAACAACTGTCGCCGCTCTCAATCCGATTCGGTATGTTAATTCATCGGTTTCTGCATCTTCATTCTGTTTCTGTTGTTAATTCAAACGACTTGTTTCTGTTGTCAATCCGATTCGGTATGTTAATTCATCGGTTTCTGCATCTTCATTCCGATTCGGTATGTTAATTCATCTGTTTCTGCGTCTTCATTATGTTTCGGACTTGTTTCTGTTAATGTTTCTGCATATCTTAATCCCAAACAGGTCCGTAACAGGGGAATTGCTTATTAACACTAGTTTTAATTATGTTTCGGACTTGTTTCTGTTAATGTTTCTGTTAATGTTTCTGCATATATGCTTCTTTTAGTGCCTTTATTAGCCGTTTCGTTTATAAAGAGTGGTGGTTGGAGGTTGGGTGACTATGGGCATTACATATGGTTTAACAAGTTTAATTGGGTGACTATATGCTTCTGTTAGTGCCTTTGTTTTTTAATATGTAGCAAGCTTCAAGAGATGAAGAACAATTAGAAATTGATGTGTTGACTCCAGACGGGTCGGATAACAAATGAAAGGTATTTTTATAATTAACAAACCATAAAACTATTATGTAATGTTTAGAACTTAATGGTTTTGTTTAACGCTTGTGTTAATAGGTTGTGTATGTTGATTTGAAGCGGAATTTTGTGGATGGAGATTGGAGATGACCAAGCTTTAAGAAGATGTTCATGGCTTTTGAGCTAGATTTCAATTTGTGTTTCGCACTATATTTTATGCTTTGGATTCGATATTGTTAAGAACATTTTTAGGATCTTGATTTCAATTATGTATTGCTTTTGATTTAGTTTAATGCAGCCTAGAAAGGTTGGAGTTTTGGACATGTTTTACTTAAGTCATGATTTCAATTTTTGTTGTTGCTGCACATTTGTTAATTTAGGTGTTGAGATAAACCGATCGAAACCGATCGAAATCGATCCGATTGATTTAAATTCGAACCGATCTCGAGCACCACTTTTATGCTCGGTTTTATAAATTCGAACCGAACCGATCCGATCGGTTGTAATTCGAACCGATCTCGAGCAGACCCTCGCTCGGATCGGATCGGTTTGTGAACACCCCTAGTCGAAATCTTGATTCTTGAACAAACGCATTAAATGAAGGGGGCCGTGGTTTTTTGTTGGGTGGGTTAATGTTATTGATGGGTGTTGGGTGCATACACCATTGATGATTGAATTATGTGATGAAATGAGCAGAAAATCTCGACTTTTCAGAGTCAAAATCCACTTTTCTCGTTGTTTTTCTTGGCTGTTTCCTACTCTTTTGGACGGACTTTTGTGTAATCAAGGGGTGTGGACATAATTTAGAGATAACACCTCTTCTTTAGTTAAAAATTTAGAAATAACACCTCTTCTAGATGGTCAAACTGATGCAAGCAAAGAAGTTTCTAATAAACTCTTTTTTTATTTTTTTGTATAACCCTTGTGATTTTATTAAACATCCACCGGTTAATGATATGATATAATATACGGATATTGGCCTCTAATAATTCTTACTAGACGGCGTTGGTAATTGACAGTCTCACATTTTTTTATTCCCATGACAGTCTCACCTTTCAACTATTTTTCTCCATCGGTCCTCAGTTAAAAAAACTTAACGGAGTTAAGTTTTTTCCGAATTACAAACAGACGTATTAGGGCTTTTGATCAGAACGAGGATACGTGTCGAATGATATAAAACTTGCCTTGAAATTGTGCTCCAAACGACGAAAACGGTGCTTCAATTCAGGTGTTTAAACTTCCAATTAATAAAAATCAAGTCGTTTGGAGAACCGTTTCGATGTAAGTTTTACATCAATAGACTCGTATTCTCGTTCTGATCAAAAGCCCTAAAACATCAGTTTGTAATTTTTAGAAAAAAAACAAAAAAAACTTAACGAATAAATTTTTTTAACTGAGAACTAGTAGAGGAAAAATAGTTGAAATGTGAGACTGTCAGGGAGAATAGAAAAATGTGGGACCGCCAATAGACAATGACGTGTACTAGGAATTATTAGAGCCCAATATCCCTATTATATAATATCACTAGGTTAGAATCCCGTGTATTACACGGGTTAAATAAATGTAATTTTATATATTAAATAATAAAAAATTATATCTTTATGAACCTTGTATATTGTATGGGTAAATAAATATAATTTTATATATCAAATAATAAAAAAATTATATCTTTAAAAACCATGTGTATTACACAGATTACATAAATGTAAGTTACCTTTTGCTTTTATTTATATGTACACATTAGTTTTTATTTTTATAAATTGACCACAAATTTTCTATTGACACATGTTTACACAGACAGCTAACAATTAGTTTCAAAGTTGTTACTTTTGGCACATGCTTTTTAAAAATTTGATACAATATCTCTTTGACCCCCCTCGAATTTCTAATACGTGTCGTTAAAAGTTCGAGTTCATCTACATTTTACGTCACGTGACCCACTTGGTGTTATAAAATTTGTTTCTTTACGCTTTTTCCTACTTTTGGTCCACCGTTGCAACGCAGCGGGATTTATTATTCAATGAGATCAACTTAACGTATACCGAATAAACGAAGCTAAAGAGTGGGAACCAAACCTGATATATTTATGTTTCGAATACTTTATGTGGAAAATTGAGAAAATCCCTTGAGCTTTGAAGTAGCATGATGATGCAATAACTACACCAGTTTCCCTACAATTGGTTCAATCATCCTAGCTGGCAACACCGACCATTCGGGTCCTACATTATCTATAGCGAGTTGGACAGCTTCCACTTCCTCACTACCTGTCGCAACGACTCCCGCATTGGCAGCAAAATAAATGACATGCATATAGTAGGTTCTATCCACTCATGATTATAATAAGAACTCAATATAATAAATTGTTCATCAAGAATTCCAAACATTTATTAAACTCGCTGACATCAAAACCCAACCATTTATTAAACTACCTGATTAAGGGTTAGATTGGTATCAAATCGAGACCCGTTGAGTAGAAAGTCAACGTTTCTAATACCGATATTTACTTGCTCGTAATACGCCATTAAAACCTTCTTTACTGGTTTATCTCTGTTAACCTTGAAATAACACATATGGTTATGCTAAAGAGCAAAAACAAAAAGTTAAACTATGCATATTATTAAAGTTTATGAAAAAAATAGCTCATATATTTTATGCTTATTAATAACGTAAATGTCAATTTTATGATTATTAGATTTGATTAAATATTATTAATAATAAGAATATGTATTAGATTAGATTAATTATTATTATTATTATTAATTTTAATGAATTGAATGAGAGAATGACAAGTGTCCCTAAAGTGGTTTCTTTTATTATATAGTATAGAATAGATTTTTAGTGATAGGATACAATATGATATTGTATATATGAGATTGAGTGTAGTGGGTGCAAAAGCCCAACCACCTCAGCACCTGAAGACGCGTCAAACACCATTCCGGTGTGGGTGTTAAGGGCGAGTCATGGGGTTAACGGGCGTGAGTGAATCTTTTTAATTTTTAGCCAATCATCACCTGACACATCATCTACACTTCTTAGTTTTTTATTTAAAGTGATAGGATACAATATGATATTTATATAACCTTAAAGATGAATGTCGGTGGCTGTCTTTTCATATCACAGCCACCACCTTTTTTCTATATATAATAATGTTTGGTGTCATAATACTCAAATTGCTAATTTGGTCTGGTGGTTGGTTGACCCAAATTTATACCAAAGGTAGGGTGTTCGATTCCTCTTCCACCTTTTTTTGAATGCAAATTAAATTATTCTTCTTTCCTTTTTTACTTTTGCTATTCTTTTTTTTACTATCATTGCAACTAAGCCCTTAACTTCCTAAAAATATAACACATGTTATGTATGGATCATGACTCACATATGTGTCATTCCATATTTGATTTACTAGAATTAATAAATTACATTTTGCTTATTATTTAACTTGAATATATATTTATTATTTAGGTTTTCTATTTTCTAATTATTTATTTAACTAATATTTTTTAGATATGTTATCAATATTTTTTACACCAAAACTCTACCTAACTTTATACTTGTAACTATTTGAACATACATTACTTAATTTACTTTTGTGATGAGTCGAATACCATACCATTAGACCAATAAGCTATGAGAATAACTTTGTAATTGATGAATATATTGTCCTTATTACAAAAAAAAACATCAAATTTTAAAAACTAACAGTCGAACGCATGTTGATTCGGTTGGTGTAGCGATTGATGGTAGCCTACCAATACCTTACCAGTCCCGTAACAAACAGAGTCAATATCGATTAAATTCTCACCGTGTCCCCCGTCCCAACGCGTGGGTTAAATGACTGGTATAAACTTATAAACCATGTCGGTGACCCATGGTCCTAAGTTTTCTTTTTTTACCATCAAGTTTATTCACTTTACCATTCAACCCCAATCTTTTGATAAGTTACACATTGGCCCCTGATTTATTTCTACTTAATAACTTCATACCTCATATTCTCCAACACTTCAATTATTTTGTTTAAATTAATTTTACGACTTTACACCACAATGCGCGAGACATTATTCTCTTTTTATCCATGTCTAACCACGTTGACGTCTCTAACGTAAGTGTAGCAATGTTTAAAAATGTGTCACGTCACGCGTGGGCAACACGTGTTAATATCATCATCGTATCACATGTAACGAAGTGACAAACGTGATGTTGCCGCCGCAACGCGCGGCACGGGTAAAAATCTAGTTTTATATATGAGAATGAGTGTAGTGGGCTCAAAAGCCCAACCATCTCAGCACCTGAAGACGCGTCAAACACCATTCCGGTGTGGGTGTCAAGAGTGAGTCATGGGTTAACGGGGCGTGAGTGAAACTTTTAATTTTTAGCCAATTGCCACTTGACACATCATCTACACTTTTTTTGTTTTTTATTTAATTTGACTTTTAACTTTTAGCCAATCACTACCTGACACATCATCAACACCTTTAGTTTTTTATTTAATTTGTTATAGGTTTATTGTACTTAATTAAATCCCTACAACTTTTTACTTTTTACTTAAACCACTGTAAATATATACATACTTTGATATATTATAGAGACAGTGGCGTGTGTGTTTAATCTTGAGTTGGTGGGTTGGTGAAAACTGGTGGTAATGGTTAGTGGTGTAGGTTTTGTCATGAGTTCTAATTTTAATAATAGTTATTATTATTTATTATTTAAAATTTTAATTAAAAATAAATGTAGTTTTATCTCATGATTTGGTTAGGGGATTGAGTAATTGGAAATTTCATTAATCACAAAACTAGTTCTTATCATGGGCGGAGCTTTATTGGGCCTGAGGTGTCCTGACCTTACCGATTTTTCACTCGTAGTGTAAATTTTACAAAAAGAAAAAAATCCGATTTATTTTTGTAGTGTGTACTATTAGATTTTTAAGAGCCCGGGCGCACCGATTTGGATTTTGAGAGTTCGGACCCCAACGAGTTTCATTCAAGTTCCGCCACTGGTTCTTAGGACCAGGGGTGTCTATTGTTTAACTCACAGTAGATGTGGGGGAACACCTCTACGGCTCTTGTGTTCTCTGAGATTGTGTGATAGAGGTTTCTCATTGAGAGTTTAAATTGGGGATCTATTGTGCGAGGGGGCTCTCTAGCTCGGACCCGGTTAAGACAACGTATGCTAGACCTCACGACATTCGTGAAATTCAAAACTTTTATAAAAAAAAATTGACAACACTATGATGCATGTAGGATTGTAGAGCCAACTTTGTATCTTCTTGATTTTAGCATACAAATATGTTTTTCTGTGTAGAATCAACTTACTAGTTAAGTCACCTCAGTGGGTAAGTAGGGTCAACCATGAGCAACATAGTATCTTCCTATATGTAGCAAATGAGTCAATGGTACCTTCTTGTGTAAGTAGAAGTGTACAATAAATCCAGACCGGACCCCCAAAAAAACCCGGAACCGGGTATTATAAAAACCGGGTTGTTTATACCCGAACCTAACCCTACATAGGGTAGGGGTCAGGCCGTCGGGTATGCATATTCGTTATAATACCCAAACCTGTAACCGGGTTTTTTATACCCATTTTATACCTGGTTTTCTTGCGTACCCGGTTTTTGAAAATACCAGAACCTGGGTTTAGTTAATACCTGTAACCGGGTTTCATAAATACTCGAACCGGGTTTTGAAATACCAGGAACTGGGTCTTGATCGGGTATTACCGTTGGACTATGCACATCAGCTTTCCAGGTTCATCTTTAACAGTCATATGACCGTTTGGGACCTCTTTGAGCCTCTTTTGGGCAGATTTCACACCATATATTGGGTATAAATTACACCGAAAATCACCAAAAAAAACGCTATTAAAATTCTATGTTTTATGCAAAAAATGAATATAAAAAACCGATCAATACCCGAACCCAAGTCATACCCAAACCCGACCCGAACTCGGGTACATATGGTATGGAATTCATGCTCACTACCCAGACCCGATCCCGACCTGGGTATTGGCAATACCCGAAAAAGTAAAATCCGGTCATACCCGGACCCGGTTTCATACCTGGAACCGGGTACTTAAAAAAACCCTATTTGTGCACCACTATGTTTAAGTCCACTAAATGATATCCTCCTATCTAACCTTTTTCCTAAGCTATGTTAGACTTTAGGTCCATGGGCTTATGGTATTGGTCTCATGTATGTTTTTTTATCCAGGCCCAAGGTTTGAGCCCACAACTTTGTAATGATGTGTGATTGTGTTCCCTTGTTTTAAATTAAAACTTAAAAGAAGGAAAGAGAGAAAATAAAGTCAATGGAAGAAAATGGAAGCAGACATGAAAGAGAAATGGAAGAAAATTCTGAGTCTTCATGTTTTAAATCTCTAGTTCCCTATTATGCAAGTATGATAGTTTTACAATAGTACCCTTAGTATACTAGCTAACAAAAGTCTAGAAAAATAAGGACCTTCTTGTAATTTAACAGTTTTTTAAGATCCTCCAACTTTTCCTTTCAACTAGTATTAAACCCTTGTGTTGCGGGATGGGAATGTAAAATCGTGCTACCAGCGTTGCGGGGATAGGGGCGAGAGACGTAGAATCGTGCTAAGTAGCAACCAAACAACGACTAAAACTAGGAAAAAGCGTAAAACAAAATCAAGAATTTCTAACACCAATGACTCACATGACACAAAACATAGACGAAGTCAAATGTATACTGACACGTATTAAAACTTCACGGGGGTAAAAAACTTGAGGAACCAAATGTTACCACAAAACACTGTGCTAAGTAGCAACCAAACGACGACAAAACTCGAGAAAAAGGTAAAACAAAAACTAATATAAAAAACTAAACTCATTTAACTTTTGTCGCAAAATTATAACAAAACCAAAGTTTTTCTACAAAAAAAAATATCTTAAAGTTTACTATAAAAAACCCACAAAAGAAAGAAAAAAAGTTACTAATTTCTTTGCATAGTTTTCCATTGATACGTTTTATTAAATTTATTACTAATTTCTTTTACTTTCTTCATACTTTTGTCTTTTGTGAGATTATTAATCTTAAACATCTTCTTATAGTCAATTTAAGAACATGCATGTTTAAAAGAGACATTTTGCTTTATATGATGAGGCCAAATGCGATCAAAAACTTATGATCGTAATGAATTAAGCTACAAAAAGAATTGGTCTAGTCATATATCTTAACTTTGAATAATATTAGTTTAACTCTTAAAAAAAAGAAAAATTGAACATTCCTGTTTTTCACAAAGAATTTTTTCTACTTTGGATTTGACACAATAAAATGAATAATTGAACATTCTTGTTTTTTAAGGAATTTTTTTTCTTTTGCTTTGGATTGGACACAATAATAATATAAATAATTGAACATTCTTGTTTTTTAAGGAATTTTTTTTCTTCTGCTTTGGATTGGACACAATAATATAAATAATCGAACATTCTTGTTTTTTTCACAAAGAATTTTTCTACTTTGGCTTTGACACAATAAAAAGAACAATTGAACATTCTTTTTTTTTTTTCACAAAGAATTTTTCTACTTTGGATTTGACTTCACAAAGTTGATACCAATCTATGACATCATTGCATTCTTTCTTATTTGCCTTAAATCGTCATAAATAACACATAATCATGTAAAGAGTAAATTGCAGTTTTACCCCCTGAGGTTAGGGGCCATTGGCACTCTTACCCCCCCTAAGGAAATAAATGCAAAATTACCCCCTACTGTTAACTCTTATGTCGCACAATTACCCCCCGGCTTCAAAGTCAATGACCGGTCAATATAAACAAGGGAGGGTCAAAGGGTATAAATGTAATTTCACCAAAACTTGTACTTTATATATTAAAATAACCCCTCAAACTCAACATAACCTCACAACCTTACCCCCTAAGTTTTCCCCTCTTCTTCTTCATCTCTTCCGGCGAAGTCTTTCTCCGGCTTCTTCACCGGCGACCTTCACCCTCCGGCGACATCCACTCCATCTTCTTCACCACACTAGCACAAGATGACTGAACAGAATGGCATTATGCATCGAGCTCCACCGGCTGAGCCAGGGCCGGCAACCACACCACCGACCACCATCGATCCAGATGTGGTCCAGAGATCCTCCCTTTTCTCGCAATTTTCAGGTAAAATCAAACAACAATTTTGATTGTGGGGTAAAATCAAACAACTAGTAATGGATGTTTGTGTATTTGCAGTGGACATGAGGATTCATGTTTCACTAAGATCGATTGTGGTCTCATTGGTGCTCAAGATGCGAGGCCGCCCGTTCCTGCATTTCCAGTTTTCGCCTCAGCAGGAAATGGTTGTGTAGGATACTTAAACTCTAATCTTCTAGGTTCTTTTGGGTTAATATGTAGTGTAGGATTCTTAAACTCTAATCTTCTAGGATCTTTTGGGTTAATGTGTAGGATCTTTTGCTTGATCACAACAGGTTATGTTTGATCATAGAACAGGTTATGTATTTGACTGTTAAGTGGGTTAATGTTTGATCACAACATAATGTGGGTTAATGTTGTGTATATTTGACTGTTAAGTTGCTGTTGTATTTGATTTGATCATAGAACAGAACAGAACCTCTGCAATTGTGTATATTTGACTGTTAAGTTGCTGTTGTATTTGATTTGATCATAGAACAGAACAGAACCTCTGCAATACTTCTGATGCAGAGGTGCTGTCATGGCACTTGGTGCAATCACCATCACTTTCAGTCCCATGCATAAGTGAAAGAGGGTGTATGTGACTTAAGCTGCTGTTGTTAATGTTGACTTGCTGCTGTTAATGTTAAGTTGCTCCTGTTAAGTTACATATCAGAAGCATTGACTAAAGTTGAGTTGATGCTGTTAATGAATTATCACCTGAGGTTATGAATTATGTGTAATGTGGATGTGCAGTTTGATTTCTAGTCAAACAGGTTTGTACAATGCATATACAGGATGTGCAGTTTTAATACCCAGACTCTACAAATGCATATAGGTCAATAGGTGTATCAATAGGTCAATAGGTGTATCAATAGGTCAATAGGTGTATCAACAGGTGTATGTGAAGTTACTGAACATGGTTATGGCAGTTACATGATCATAGTTGATGATAGTTATATGTGCAGTTACTGAACATGGTTATGGCAGTTAGATGATCTTACATGATCAAAATGTGCATTTGATAGTTTGATGTGCAGTTACATAACAGTGGTTTGATACATATTCTAGTCTGGTTAATAGTCAAAATGTGCAGCAGTGGTTTGCTTAATCAGTGGTTAATAGTCACCACAGCAGGTATGCTTAATCAGTGGTTAATAGTCACCACAGCAGGTATGCAACATGTATGCTTGAGTATAAAACACATTGCAGCAGGTAAGCAGGTATGCAACAGGTATGCAACAGGTATGCTTGAGGTATGCTTGATGATTTAAGAAATAAAACAAAATAACTGTGAATTGACTCAGAATCAGGTGTTTATATGATCAAAATCAGATTACATGTGAATTGATTCAGAATTAGGTTTCAGATCATAGATCAGGTTTTTGATTTTGGCGGGAAGGTTTTTGGAAGTTGCAGGGGGTAATGTTGTATCTTAACTCAAAGTACAGGGGGTAATAACAAAGGACAAATTAGTAATTTACCAATGGGGGGTAATTATGCGACTTAACAGAAATGTTGGGGGGGGGGGGGGGTAAAATGGAAGGGTAATATAGTCATTTCAACTAAGAGTCAACAGATATGTCATTGACTTTGAAGCCGGGGGGTAATTGTGCGACATAAGAGTTAACAGTAGGGGGTAATTTTGCATTTATTTCCTTAGGGGGGGTAAGAGTGCCAATGGCCCCTAACCTCAGGGGGTAAAATTGCAATTTACTCTCATGTAAATGATGTAAGAGTTAATTATATAAAGCACAGTCAAAAATAAGTGAATAATTTAATTTTAGTTGTTGTATCATCGCTGGATTATTCAAAGTGTTATCAGAAGGTATTGAAAATAATTTAGTTGCAATTTAAACGTTTGAATAACCTTGTTTAATATGAAATAATTTTTTGTGATGTGAGGATAATCAAGCACGGAGTCGTACGTTTCTTCATTTGCCACGTATTGGGTTGCACACTTGCACCCAATGAGTGGTAATGCAAATGTTCGAGTCCTGCGAACCGTGAGGAGCCGACCAAGTATCGTAAATTATGTTAACATCGGCTTTTAAGTTTTAAAAAATGCAATTATTTTTTAGCTTTTTTTTCCACATATTTAAAACAATCGAGTCTAAGGGTAACACACCTTACATGTTTCTAACGAGCCTTGTTCGGCCCACTCGACATTTCACATAAATCGAAATTGCACCATATTTTAGAATTTGTTTTTGTAGCTACCTTTTGAATCACTGTAAGTTCACTAGCTATGCCATTGGATGAAGTCATTGGAAAGTTTTTTTGAACGTAACTGAAGCAGTGAAGGTTTTTTTTTTCTTTTTGTGAATAGAGAGCGTTTTTGGTTGTTGTGATTCAACCAAAACACCCCCTATTTACTAGTTTAGAGGGGAGAAAACACAAGCCAAAAAAAGGTTAAAAACACACCCAACGAACATATTAACGACTATATAGCCGTTGGGGTGGGTTAACAGCACAAACCTAAGAAACCAATGTTCAAATTGTTTTCTTTTTTACGCATCCAAACCGGTTTGAGCTGAACCGGCATTAAAAAAGCAAATTGGCCCAAACAAGTGGGTCGGGTTGTACCCAAACCGAGTCTTTTTTTACCAAGGGTGGGTCGGGTCGGTTTCTGGTCTACCGAGCTGGAAACCGGTTTTCTTTTACACCTCTACTCCTATGTGGCTATGTATGCCTTTTTCTTAGGCTATGTTATGACTTTAAATTCATGTGTTGATCAGTTCTGTTTAAACTTAATGGAAAACATGAATAACATACCTGTTACAGCAGACAGGCCAGCAGAGAATCCAGTCAGAGATGCAGCCATTGAGTTCGACATACTTGTCAGGATGATCTGGTTCCTCCTTAGGGTGTAAGGTGATGATGGTGATGAACCGAAAGTAGGGAGGTTTCGGTTATGGGGAGAGAGCCGATTTGATGTTATGAGGGTTGGTTGATTCACTAAGTGTGTAACCTTTAAACTCTCTAATAATCCCCTTATTTATACACCCAAGAGGAAACCTAATTAGTTAATAAGGGTAATATGGTCCATCAACAATTACCAACTAATTATTAATAGGTTATTAATATATTTTGATCTAATATAATATAAATGATTATAAAGGCTACAAGATTAAATATTACATTAATAATATATTTAATCTCACATTCTCCCACTTAGCCGAGTAATCATTTATCATGAGTATTAGATGAGCCTGGCCAGGAGTTAACACTCATTTTAGCCTTAAACCAAGAACTATAGCAGAGAAATACAGTCGTTGAATCATCATTCGACTCAGGACCCCCATTAGTCATACTATAGCCTCAATTTAAAACCTAACAGTTATGATCAAAATATGCATAAGCCCTTTAGCGTCTGATTTGTATTTATATCTGTCTATATGTCATTACACCGGCAGAACATATGTTAGAGACATACAAAATCAAACTGAGGAAATTTTATTAATTAAAACATAAGCTAGTACAATATGCCATTAAACAAGGTCTTTAGTAAGTCCCATATTCGATACATGTTCTTCGAAAACTTTAGGTGGGAGACCTTTAGTCATCGGATCCGCAAGCATATCTTTAGTACTAATATACTCAATACAAAGATTATTTTCCTCAACTCGTTCACGTACGAACAAATATTTTGTATCGAGATATAAACCAGCTCCAGTCGAACTGTTACTGTTCGAGAAACTAACGGCAGCTGAATTATCACAGTAAAGCTTCAATGGTCTAGAAATGGAATTAACGATTTTAAGTCCAGTGATAAGATTTCTAAGCAACATTCCATGACAGGTTGCGTTGTAAACAGCAATGTATTCTGCCATCATTGTGGAAGTTGTAGTTAACTGTTGTTTATGACTCTTCCATGAGATAGGTCCGCCTGCTAACATAAAGATGTAGCCCGAAGTGGATTTCTTGTCATCTTTGCATTTAGCAAAGTCAGAATCAGAATAACCTACCACTTCTAAATGATCACTTTTCCTATAAGTCAGTTTATAGTCTTTCGTCCCTTGCAGATATCTAAGGACCTTCTTAGCTGCTCTCTAGTGATCTAGGCCAGGATTAGTCTGATAACGACCTAGCATTCCAGCAATATAAACGATATCTGGGCGAGTACAGACTTGAGCATACATCAGGCTCCCGACTACTGACGCGTAAGGTATCTGGCTCATTTGCTCCTTTTCAACCTCTGTTGTCGGACACTGGAATGAACCGAAAACATCTCCCTTAACTACTGGAGCGACTGAGGGTTTGCACTGTTGCATGTTGTAACGTGTAAGGACACAATCTATGTAAGTCTTTTGAGACAATCCTAAGATCCCTTTGTGTCTATCTCGGTGAATTTCGATGCCAATGACGTAAGAAGCATCTCCGAGATCCTTCATGTCGAAATTATGCGAGAGTAACCGCTTCGACTCATGCAACATGTCTAAACTATTACTTGCCAATAGAATATCGTCTACATAAAGGACAAGTATAGTAAAGTTACTCCCACTCATCTTGAGGTAGGTGCATTGATCCACTTGATTCTTCGTAAAACATTGCCTCTTCATGACTTCATCAAACTTGAGGTACCATTGACGTGATGCTTGTTTTAACCCATAAATGGATTTCTTCAACTTACAGACTAGATGCTCCTGACCTTCAGGTTTAAAGCCTTCAGGTTGTTTCATGTAAACATCTTCGTCTAAGTCTCCGTTAAGGAAAGCAGTTTTGACGTCCATCTGATGCAGCTCTAAATCAAAATGAGCTACTAGGGCCATAACGATCCTTAATGAATCTTTACGAGAGACAGGTGAAAACGTCTCTTGATAGTCAATTCCCTCTTTCTGAGTGTAGCCCTTTGCAACCAATCTCGCTTTGTAGCATTCAACGTTCCCATTCGGATCCAGTTTTGTTTTGAACACCCATTTACAACCTACAGGTTTGGCACCATTGGGTAATTCGACTAAATCCCAAACGTCATTTTTCTTCATGGATTCAAGCTCATCAATCATTGCTTTATTCCATTCAGAAGACTGATCACTGCTAATGGCTTCATTATAAGAGATAGGATCATTGAGCTTTCCAGCATCCATTTCAGTCAGGTAGGTAACATAATCATCCCAATTAGTAGGCCTTCTTTGCCTAGATGACCTCCTGAGTTGATTATCGGGTTCAGCGTTGTCTTGGTTTTGAGCGTTTGATGTGCCTTCGTTATGAGGTATAATGGGTTCTGATTGTGGAGATGGAGTATGTGCAGTAGCTTCATATGCAGTTGCATGGGGTACAAGAGGAGTAAACGGAGTAATGGTAAGCGACGAGTCTCTCCCCCCCGCGTCTTGTACTTCTTGCAATTCTTCGTAAGGGTTAGTACTGCTCCCACTGACCTTGAAATCCTCCAAGAACGCAGCACGCTTGGTGTCAACAACACGGGTGACATGGGAAGGACAATAGAAACGATAACCCTTCGAATGATCAGGATACCCGATAAAGAAACAGGTAACTGTTTTAGGGTCAAGTTTCCTTAGGAAAAGATTATAGAGTTTTGCTTCAGCAATGCAGCCCCATACTTTCATATATTTAAGACTCGGTTTCCTTCCTGTCCAAAGTTCATAAGGAGTTTTAGGGACAGACTTAGAAGGAACTCTATTGAGTATATGAACAGCTGCTTTTAACGCTTCAGTCCAGAGGAATAATGGTAAATTAGTGTTGGCTAACATACTGCGGACCATGTTCATAAGGGTACGATTTCTTCGTTTAGCGACACCATTCTGCTGAGGTGTACCAGGCATGGTGTATTGGTTCACAATCCCCTGGCCCTTACAAAACTCATAAAATGGACCAGGAGCTTGACCCACACCAGTATATCTTCCATAATATTCACCGCCTCTATCTGATCTCACAACTTTAATCTGACGATCTAATTGCTTTTCAACTTCAGCTTTATAATCTTTAAAAGTTGTTAGAGATTCAGATTTTTCCTTAATAAGATACAAGTACATGTAACGAGAATAATCATCAATGAAAGTGATAAATGAAGTATGTCCTGTTATACCAGCGATTTGATAAGGACCACTAATGTCAGTGTGAATGAGTTCTAATAAATTAGAGCTCCTAGTGGCACCTTTCTTATTTGCTAATGTCATTTTGCCTTTAAGACATTTGACACATGTTCCAAAATCAGTAAAATCGAGAGGAGGTAAGACTTCATCCTTTACGAGACGATTTAATCGTTCTCTTGAGATGTGGCCTAAACGTTGATGCCACAACATAGATGAAGTCTCTAAGTCTCGAACCTGTTTCATCTTTGTGAGTGATTCATTAATATTATATGACAACAAAGATTTGGAAAAATTATCATCTAGTTCTAATCTATAGAGACCACCATCCAGAATGTCAGTACCATAAACAACGGAATCATAGAGAATAGAGAGTTTGCGATGACCATGAGAAACGACAAAACCGTCCATGTCTAACTTTGGTCCTGATACAAGGTTCCGAGTTACCTCAGGAACATATAAGGTAATAATTGTAATGTTCCTATGGCCTTCACTTCTAATTCCCGATCATCTCCAACTTTAAGTGTTCTTTGGTTTCTTCCCAGCTTCCGGATTGTAAGGAATCCCTGAATTGAATTGGTAACATGAACCATAGAACCAGAATCAAACCACCAAGAATTAGCAGGAACATTTAAATTAAAGGACTCAAGTATCATGAAAAAATCGTTACCTTTCTTAGCCAGCCACTCCTTGAAGTCAGGGCATTCCTTTTGCTTATGTCCTGTTTTCTTACAGAACTTGCAATAGGGTTTGCCTAAGGAGTTCTTAGAGATGGAAGGTGCACTTGTATAAGGATTTGGATTTGGCTTTTGGACCTTAGAAGCATCCTTTCTTTGATAAGTGTTCTTCCTCTTCTTAGAGCTGGAGGTGGTGAAGTTAGCAACATCAGTAGTGCGATCCATCTTCATACGCTCTTCCTCCTGCACGCACATAGCAATCAGCTCACTCATCGTCTATTTGTCCTTCTGAGTGTTGTAATTGATCTTGAATGCTTCATAGGACGAAGGAAGCGAAGTGATGATGAAGTGAACAAGAAAACCATCACTGATTTCCATCTCTAGGCCCTTCAGCTTATTGGCCATGTCATGCATCATCATGATGTGTTCGCGAATGCCGCTCCTCCCATCATACTTAGTTGTCACCAGCTTGAGGATAAGAGTACTAGCGTGTGCTTTTGATGTTCCCTTGAATTGATCCTCCACAGAAGCCAAATAGGTTTTAGCATCTTCAGAATCAGGAATAGCTCCTCTGATTGAGTTATGAATGGACTGCTTCATGAACATGAGAGACATGCGGTTACACCTAGTCCACTTATCATGAGTTAACTGCTGAGCAGCAGTACTTTGTGGAGTAAGGTCCGCTGGCTTATCCTCTCTTAGGGCATAGTCAAAGTCCAGCAGCCCAAGCGTAAGCATGAGAGCATCCTTCCATGCAGCAAAGTTATCACCAGTCAAAGGTGGAATCCCGCAATTGGGCGCTGATAGTGGAAATAAGATGAGCAAGTTATGATACTAAGGAAGAAGTTCTAATGTGATCTAAGGGCATGTTATACTAAGGCAGGCATAAATAATGACCATTTTAATTATGAAGCTGTGATAATGTCTATTACTAATATCAAAATAATAGACTTAGTAAAATTCTACTTAAACAAAGACAAATCAGCTTTGGCCAGAAGTGTAATCATTTAACTATGGGTGCAAAGTAATCGTGACAAATCAACTTTGGCCAGAAATGAGACAATCACTTTAGTTATGCACTTGTCAAGCATGCTAAACATAAATGAATTAAATCAGCTTTGGCCAGAATTAAGACATTTCACGTTTGTAATGCATACTTAACATAGCTTTTATAATACTTGAACAATAAATAGATGTATTAAATCAGCTTTGGCCAGAATTAATACATCAGAAACTTATTCAAGTTAAGCTATTTTGGTTTTGTAAAAATTATCTGATTCTGATTAGTTAATTAAGTGTTAACAAAACCAAGTATTTAATAGCAAACCACCTGTTAGCGCGGATCGAACTTGTGCGATCAGTAATGCCCAAGTTTTGTGCGATCAGTAAAGCCCAAAAACTTGTGCGATCAGTAAGGCCCAAAAGAGTTAATTACTGTTTTCGTCCATGTGGTTTGTCAAAAATCACTATTTCAGTCCATTAGTTTAAAAATTGCTATTTCGATCCCTGTGGTTTCACTTTCGTAACCATTTCAGTCCCTATGGTTTCACTTTCGTAACCATTTCAATCCATTTAATCTGTAAGTACAGGGACTGAAATGGTTACGAGGTGGACTAAAATGGTTACGAAAGTGAAACCACAGGGACTGAAATCGCAATTTTTAAACTAATGGACTGAAATAGAGATTTTTAACAAACCACAGGGACGAAAACAGTAATTAACTCGGCCCAAAAACTTGTGCGATCAGTAATGCCCAAAAACTTGTGCGATCAGTAATGCCTTGTGCGATCCACAAAACTTGTGCGATCCACAAATCTTGTGCGATTATGCAGTCTTAACTTGTACAATGTACTTAATTAGTTGTACAAATCTTGTGCGACTGTCTTGTGCGATTGCCCTTGTGCGATCAGATCATATCTTATGTGATCTGATCTTGTGCGACTGAAGGGAACTTGTGCGATTAGTTACATTGATAATTTCGAATCCACTGTTAAGGCTGTTTATTGTGATAATAACTGAAACTCGAAATTTGAGGGATTGTGGGATAGTATTTCCTATTTTATTTCTGATCTAAACTTATCAAAAGATTTCGAAAATAATAACTGATTATCCTTTAACAGTTTTCGGAAACTTTAATAGATAAAATTAAGATCAAAACAATGAAAACACCCACTAATCCAAATTATATTCCAAAATTTAGGGAATTTTCGAGTTTTACTTAGAACAAGCGATGAACCCTAAAAAATAAAAAACATAATTCTGGGTTCCGAAATCTAAATTTTAATAGTTTTGTTAACAGATTTTGGATATTAGTTTTACCCATTATAATTTCGAATCAATATATTAACCAACTTCTTCCGAAAACAGTGATTTCGGCAACAAGGACTCGAAACAGCCGAGATTTTATAAGGCTTTAAAAAAAAATTCTGTTTTCAGATTATGATCCCAGAATGATGGATACGAAAACAGAACTGATTTATCAACATATGCTCTGATACCACATGTTGATCAGTTCTGTTTAAACTTAATGGAAAACATGAATAACATACCTGTTACAGCAGACAGGCCAGTAGAGAATCCAGTCAGAGATGCAGTCATTGAGTTCGACATACTTGTCAGGATGATCTGGTTCCTCCTTAGGGTGTAAGGTGATGATGGTGATGAACCGAAAGTAGGGAGGTTTCGGTTATGGGGGGAGAGCCGATTTGATGTTATGAGGGTTGGTTGATTCACTAAGTGTGTAACCTTTAAACTGTCTAACAATCCCCTTATTTATACACCCAAGAGGAAACCTAATTAGTTAATAAGGGTAATATGGTCCATCAACAATTACCAACTAATTATTAATAGGTTATTAATATATTTTGATCTAATATAATATAAATGATTATAAAGGCTATAAGATTAAATATTACATTAATAATATATTTAATCTCACATCATGGGCTTATGGATTTGGTCCTATGTATGTTTTTTAAGGAGCACCAAGGTTTGAGCCCACATGGTGATGATGTGTGATTGTGTTCCCTAGTTTTGAATTAAAAGAAAGGACCATGAGAAAATAAAGTGAAGAAGAGAAAATGGAAGGAGACGTCAAAGAGAAATGGAAGAAAATGTAATGAGTTTTCATGTTAATTCACTATAATGGAATATAATATGACAATTCTACAATAATGAGTTTTCATGTTAATTCACTATAATGGAAATATAATATGAGTTTTACAATAATATGTTATGTATATTAGTTTAACAAAAGTCCAAAATCAAAAGGACTTTTCGTATCCGCTGGGTATAGCCCTGTGGTAGGCAATGAAGATTTGAAAGGGGTGATCCCAAGTTCGAATCCGAGCCACCTCGAGTTTTCTATTACAGTGCATTTACTCCAGAGAGTCTCTGCTCTTGTGGAGGGTGTAACTCCTGGCATGTGCCAGGGGGCTGGAAAATTTCTCGGGGAACGCCGAGCCAAACTCTGACGCCAAGCGTGGATCCGGTTAAGACAACATTGTCTTGGCCAGAGTGGGGTGGTGGGCCTGCCGACTTGGCGGGTGTAACAACTTCCGATTGTTGAAGAAAGTTACCGTTCAAAAAGAAAAAAGGACTTTTCGTAATTTTAAAGTTTTTTAATTCGTTTCTTTTTCTTTCCTTTCATCAGACTCTAAATTTTAAAACCGCTTTTTTTTTTTCGTTTGGTTTCTTTCATTCTTCTGTATGATGGTGGCTGTGAGGTAACTGGGGTTATGCTTGGATTTCCGATAACAAGTACAGTGGCGGATCTAGGATTCACGCCAAGCCGTAACGTTTTATAAATAAGCCGTAACGAAATCGAAAAAACATCAAATTTTTCCAAAATTTACACTAAAAACGTCAAATTTTTCCGAGCCAAGCCGTAGCGGAGGTTACCCCCGGTTAAGGCTAGGTCCGCCCCCGAACAAGTATTTTGGTAATTATTCTTTAACTACGGAAAGAACTTTGTGTGTATATAATATATATATTATGCCTTTTAAAAATACAAGATTTAAGAAAACATGATTTTGTTACTTTCCTAGTACTTTTTTATTAAATTTAATAATTAATTTCTTTGTATCTTTTTTCATTGAAAAAAGATCATCTTTTCTTGAGAGTTTAAGCATGTTTTTAGTGGTGTTATGTTGAAAAGACATCTTTTTTTCCAAAGCAACGTAATAGTTAACTTTATGCTATATACTTTTATGATTTTAAGATATGGTTTCTTTTTGAAGTGTTTAATTATGAATAACTTAAACTGAGTTAATATTCATACACCCATCTTCTCTCTCTTTATATATATAGTGAGAGATAGAGTAAAAAGAGGCGTGAGAATAAAATATAAAGGTGTGAGAATAGTGAAACCCATAACTTGAATATCTACAAATAAACTACTAACATGTTTCAACATATTTCATGGTTAAAGTCACATTATTTACAATTTTTTTTTTCAACAAGTGACTAAAGTTTTGCATCAAATTGAAAGCCAAAATAACTTTGTATTAACCAACTTTTAATGATATAGATAGTTTGGTTTCCTAGAAAAGCTTGACTTTTTTTTAACGAAACTGAATATTAATTTCTATATGAATTGGTGTATTTTTTTTATATTTTAAAAGTAGTATTCTCGATATAAAAGTTGAATGTTATAGTGTAAAAGCGTGGGGTATGGTGGGGCTTAGGTTGAGCTTGGGTTGGGGCATGAGTTGACACGTGGCTTGGGGGGGCAGACATGGGGCGACCCACATTCAACACGGTATGGTGGGGCTTTGATTGGGGGCATGAGTTGACACATGGGGGCATGTGAAATTAGGGATGAGCACGGTACCGGTCTGGTACCGAACCGGTACCGGTACCGAAAGAACCTGTACCGAAAAACGGGGAAAAGTGGTACTGGTACTGGTACCAGTACCGAATACACCGGTTCGGTACCGGTACGGTACCGGTACTTACCGGTGTTTTACCCGTAAATACCGGTACCGGTACCGAAAAACGGAGAAAATAAGAACCAGTACCGAATATACCCGGTACGGTTCGGTACCGGTACCAAATGCTCATCCTTATGTGAAATGGCTAGTTTGGTTTGGCCATTGAGAGCCTGTCATGTCACCTTGCTAGCCCGCCCCACGCCCGGCTTGAAACCCAAGCCCCAAGGGCCACACCCCAACCCAAGCCCACCCGGGGTGATGGCTTGGGCGTTTTACCCCAACCCACGCCCCAACCCAAGCCCCATACCCCATAGTCTAATCTTTAAAGAAATCAAGGGTCTTGGCTAAACCAATCATATGTGAACAACCACTCATGACTTGAACAGTTGAACAGTTCTATGCTTACAACTAATAGTAGACTCATTCGTCAAAAGTTGACCAAAATCATGTTTGAAAGTTATTAGTATTTGTAACCAATAATTTATAATGGGTGTTTCGTATTTGAATAAATATCTATCTTTCTATTGAACTTCCTATTTATTTACTTTTTGAACGGCAAATTTGGATTATTGACGGACTACTAGAGTATCATCGTGCCATCAGCGGAATCACCCGATCATATCCATTTTCACTAGGCAATAATGCATATACACCAATTCAGGGGGAAACCCAATAGATCTGGAAAAACCCTCTTGTATGAATCAAACCCAGGATCTAATGATTCTTTTTTAAGATGAATTGCTAACTTATACGAAACTTACGCTTAAGAGTTCAAACTCATAAATCAAAATCATTTTAGGATGAACCTTAGCGCATACCATGGTATAACTATTAACTACCTAGATGAATACAAAAATACCGAAATGTGACACCAATTATTATACACACCACACAATAATAAAAACCACATGATCCTAATCTTGTATGATTTCCAAATGATTTAGCGGTAGAACTAATGTATAGTCATTTGTACTAAACACCATACCGAACACGACACATGAGACTTGTCACATTAATCACACATGAATTTCTTCGCTCTTTCGGCATATTATTAGGATGACGATTCCTATCACACGACACTCTTCTAAGATTTTTGTACTTTCGTTTTCATTTTAGTCAATTTTAAGAATATTCGAGTTGCATTCTAATTCGCGGCCAAATGTGAGAAGATTTTATGACCGTAAACCTTAGAATTTTCATTTTTTCAAACATATAAGCTATGAAAAGAATTGTTCTAGTTATATATCGAACCTTCAAAAGTATTAGTTTAACTTTTTTTTTGAAGGGTGACTTTCTATGTACGTGACTCAGTGTCACCGGGTTCTTGTCAAAGACAATCCCCGTCAGCTCCGCCCTCCGGACGCGATGTTCGATTGGGCCCCGGCCGTCTCGTAAGCTGACATTCGCCCGGAAACCATACTGCCCCCACACGGGTAAAACCGCTGGGGTAACAGCTGGGTAAAACCGGGTTGCCCTCAAGACCGCACCATGCCTCGGTAGGAACGATCCATCATTGGGACGTCCTCCCCCCGAAATGCCGCAGCCGGGTTTCGAACTTGTGACCTCCCAAAAGAAATACACAAGCCCACCACATGGGACCAACTGGGCTGGGGAGAGGATATAAGTATTAGTTTAACTGACAAAACAATATGAACAACTAAAACATTCTTGTTTTTTCACAAAGAATTTTCTACTTTGGTTTCAACCTCACAAAGTTGCTAGAAATCTATTAGGGTGGGCGGGGTCATGAAAGATTGAACGGGCACGATGGATTTTCAGTGGCCATGTGTTTAAGATCGAGATGACATGAAGAAAGCATGTAGTCCTGTAAATGAACTGAACGAATACGAATAAAGGCATGTTCGTGATCTTTCATTTAACTTTAACCGAACATAAACACGAACATATAATCGAACACATTATTTTGTTCATGTTCGTTTATGTTCGTTCGTTTAAAAGTTAAAACCTAAACGAACAATTCATGAACGTAAACAAACATAAACAAACAAACTTAAATGAACATAATTTAACAAACAACAAGCAATACTAATGAACATAATTGAAGAAACATAAATGAACATAATTCACTCAATATAAACGAACATAAAATAAGTTTTGGTGATTAATTAAGATAAACTCCATTAGAAAACCCATTTTTATTACTAAAAACCAACAAAACATGTGTTCATGTTCGTTCTTTTAATTAAACGACCAAAAATTGTGTTCATGTCCGTTCGTTTATTAAATAAACAAACCCCTAAACGAACTTCCGGCTGACCAAGTTCACAAACAGTTCGTGAATGTTCGATTCGTTTACAGGTCTAAGCATGAGCAAAGCGAGAAGCAAGGCACTAGCATGAGAACACTATTATGTGGCTTTCAGTGTCGAAGGAAATTTACGAAAGAAGCCGAAGGCATATGAAAAAAGATACATACTCTCCACCCTTACAACATTGTATTCTTTCCCATTTGCCTTAAAATCTTAAATCATCATAAACTAGGATTTTGACCCGTGCCACGCGCTGCGGTGGCCACATCGCGTTTGTGACTTCGTTACACGTGTAACGATGATGACATTAATGTGTGGTGGCCGCACATGACGTTAAACATCTTTTTTTCCTTTGTTACACACATTACGTTTGTGACAATAACGTCATTAAACATAGGTAAAAAATAGTATAATGTCTTAGACGTTGCGACGTAAAGTTGTAAAGTAATTTAGATAGTGGTGTAAAGTCGTAAATGTAATATACACATTAACGTGGGTAGGGATAAATAAAAAAAGTATAAAAATGTGCCGCACGTTACAATCTAAAGCCATAAAAATAATTAAAAATATAAGGTGTCAACTTATTAAGTAGAAAAGGTTGGCGGGTCAAAGTTGTAAACTAACAAAAGTTAAAAGTGAATATTTGACTTACTTAAAGACGAGTTAATAGTGTTTTATGTTAAAAGTTTAAGGGTGCAAATTGAAAAACCAAAACTTTTAAAATGAAGTAGCAGTCAAAGGTAAAAGGGTTAAATTGTTAATTTTGAAAGTTTGGGGTTAGTTTGTCGGTGGGAAAACTCCACCGACCATTGATTTTAAGATAGGTGTATATATATATATATATATATATATATATATATATATGTGATAATGTTATATGGAAAACCCTTGAATTTGAGAAAACCTTGCAAACTCAATGCATGGTCCACATTTATCCACGTGTGCATAGAAAAAATCATCTTACATTTGTAGAGAAGGGCATAATTGTATTTTTACTTCTAACTTACTTTACCCAAGAAGATTACTTGCTACCTTTGATTTGACTTCCATAATTATACAACTCACTTCCCAGTGTACTTTCAAAACCTCCATCTTTATTTTTTACTTTATAATAAAGACATTTGAGTAGAGTCCATGAACTTCATCTCTGGAACATATATTCCTTCCACCATTAATGTCCATGGAGACTCCACCAACAACGCATGAGTTAATGTCACCAGATCGTCTGATCCCAAACATGATAAAGCTTGTTCTTTGTGTTATAAAGAGAGAAAGCTAATGTTTTGGAGAGAGAAACAACAATTTTCATCTTGTTCATCTCGGGTGTGTTCATGCTTATTTCGAAGCTGATTTTTCGGGTGTGTTCATGCTTCATCTCACGTCGTCATCTTCATCTCGGTTGTGCTCATGGTTGTTGAAAGCTGATTTCTAGAGTGAGAAACAACAATCTTCATCATGTTTATCAAGAACACCAAGAACACACAGAGAGAAGCAAGTTTGAAGATCTTCATCGTGTTCATCGCATGGTTCTAGATCCGGTAAGTGTTTTAGAGAGAGAAAGTTGCTGTTTTAGAGAGAGAAACAACAATCTCTTGAGTATTTTATTTTAAAAAATCATTTCACACTTGATGTTTTTGTTAAAATGGTTGTTAATAGGTTTTTGTTTAATGGCTGTTTTAGAGATGAAACATGATTTTTTTTTGTTAAAATGGTTCTTAAAAGGGGTAAATGTTTATGTAATTTGCAGGTTTTTATTTTTGTGTTAAAAAGTTGTGCTTGGTTTGGTTGCTTGTTTGGGCTTTTGATCTGAATAGTAACTGTTTTTTGTTGGTTTGGTTGCTTTGTTTGGGGCTTTTGATCTGAATAGTAACTGTTTTTGTGATGTTATTTGAGAAAAAAAAATTTCTGGCTATGAATGTGTTAATATTTATGTCTTGTTAACGACTTAATGGTTATCTTATCTTTTTGTTATTAGGAAGGTGATGGATACAAGGGAAATAAGATCCAACTCTCGGGACCGTTGGTTTCGTCAAACGTGGATCAGATGCTCAAGGATCATGACCATGTTTATGTTACAGCACAACACAACTAACACGTGTTATAGTTTGAACTTCTCGAACATGCATGTGTTACATGTGACATGAAACCCATGTACAACATAACACGTGTTACGTGTGACATGAAAACACATTTTTATAACTTCCCTGGCATACGCACACCCAAATGTTTACAAACCGTTTCAAGACCGACCCAAACAATAAAGCAAGGGTAGCCGCTGAAAAGCTAAGGCAACAAAGGTAGCCGCTGAAAAGCTAAGGCAGACTGTCAAAGGAAGCTCCACCATTTTCTTAGTGCTATGTATTTTCGTTTACTAATAATATGTAATGTGAGATTCTTATTGTTTTGTCTAGTACATGATGTTAAAACGGTATGGACTTAACACATTCTGGAAGTCTTAACACACGTTATAAAAGAGGCTTAACACACGTTATATCAGGTATACTATGTTGTTATTAAGTTACTATTGGAGTTTATGCATCCATTCTGGAAGTCTTAACACACGTTATAATAGAGGCTTAACACACGTTATACATGTCAGATGCGTAACACATGTTACAGTATGTATATACAAATCATGGTGTTTTGGAAACAACTAGCTTATACATGACACCATGTTGGGTTAAACCAAGATTATAACAGAGGCTTAACACATGTTATCCCAGGTATACGGTGTTACAATATTAACTTGTATGTTCCATATTAACTTGTACACGTGTTACGATCAGTATATGCACATCATGGTGTTTTGCAAACCACTTTCATATACATGAATACAAGTCGGGTTATAATGGATGCTTACATGTTATCATATGTATACAAGTGGGGTTACAACAAGATTACGATATTAACTAAGCTCACCATTAAACTTATCGCCCCCGTCAACTGTTTTCACCCTTGTCACATGTTAAGCAATTACATGTTCCGAACAGACAAATTGTAACACATGTTAGATCAGTATATACACATCATGGTGTTTTGTAAACCACTAGCTTATACATGAATACATGTCAGGTTACAAAAAGATTATAACAGAGGCTTAACACATGTTATACATTCCAAAATGTGCAAAACAAATTACCCGTTTCATATTATATATTCCAAAATTACCGGTACATGTGTTACCATAAATGACTCGTTTCATATTACACGTTACATACTAACTTGTACATTTATTACTTGTACAAGTTTTACGCTCAGTATCCACATTATCGGATATTTTAAACATCAACAAAAATAAAATAGATATTACTTGTTTTTTTAATTAACAAAAGGTTAACACACGTTATATATCATTCTAACAGGGGCTTAACACATGTTATACATGAACACATGTCAGGTTACATCATGGTGTTCTGTTACAGCATGAACCACTAACACATGTTATAAATGAACGAAGAATTCTTTCCCAAAGGATGTGACTTATTCAATGTCCCCGCATTAACGTCGCCTACATCCATCCAGCTTGTCAATTGAATATCTTTTATGGATCTGTTTCTGTAAACCAACACACGTTATATATCATTCTAACTGGTGCTTAACACATGTTATGGGTCTGTCTCTGTAAATCAAGCAACCCAACAAAAAAACACTTATTGTTCAGATCAAAAGCCCAAACTAGCAACCAAACCAACAAAAAAACAATTATTGTTAAGATCAAAAGCCCCAAACAAGCAACCAAACCAACAAAAAAACCCGTTCAAAATCTCATCCTAAAGTTTTGGATTTATTTAAAATACATGAACATTAACCATTACTAGAACACTTTCAGCCCACAAAAACATTGTTTTGGTCAAAAATTACCGAAGTAATTAAGTGATCAAATTAGTTAAGTGAGGTAGTGTGCTAGAAATGAGTGTCGAAAATATGTTAATCAAGTTAATTTGTAAAAACAGTTTCAGGATACGGCTCAGGATATAGAGTTGTATCTATGATCAAACAATGAGCAAAAGTAAAGTAAATGACACGAGATGTACGAGGAAAGCCCTTGATCAATCTAGATCGCCGGCATAAAACCTCGGGAGCTGACAATCGCAGCTGCCTAGTTCTTCTATTGCTTCAAAAATCAGGATACATTGCGGGATGTGGTACGGATCGACTAAGTGTTACAACGAAACTTGAATACAAGTGTGGTGCTTGCAATGAGCTAGAGAGTGTAAGTGTATGAGAGTGTTAGTGAAAAATTGTGTGTTCTAAGCTGATCCGCCCCCATCTATTTATAGTAAAGATAAAATAACAAACTACCCTAAACTCGCGGGATCCACCGAATATTCCTTCTTTGAACGTTGTAGACCTGGTCTTTCGGGCTCAACGTCTCTTCCTCAACAAATTCGACCGAGTCTCGAGGAGAAGAAGTCCTCTTGACCGTTAGCAAGTCTCAGCCCTTAACCTGCACATGGTTAATTCAACAAGCCTCAGGATATCGCCCAAGATGTTAGCAATATCCTCTTCCAGCATCCTGGTCACAAATGAACAAACATAGGCAGGATATTGGTCAGGATATAATTGTTAAGAAAATGACCCCTAACAAACATATTAACAACCATTTCAACAAAAAATAAATTGTGAAATGATATTTCAAGAACACTTACCGGATCTAGAACCGTCCGATGAACACGAAGAAGGTCTTCAAACCTTCTTCTCTCACACACACTTGAACATTCAACTCTCTCTCTCTAAAAAATAAAGATTATTGTTTCTCTATCTAAAACATCAACTCTCTCTCTCTAAAAACATTCATCGTGTCATCGTTCTCTCTCTAAAACAACAAATTATAGAGACATTCAGACCCTTCATTTGCTTCTTGTAGGATCGTTTTCAGACCCGAACGAGTCGATCAGAAGAGTTTTTCTCAATACGAGAGGCGGAAACAAACGTATAGAGTTCAATTCAGCTAGATATACACTTTAAATTGTCTTTTGATTGATTTGACAAAGATTTACAGCGAGTAGACACTTCGGCAGCACTTCGGTACTGAATCCGGAAAGTTATTTCGTACCAAATGACACAGACACATCAGGTATTTATAGGCAAGCTAATTTCGCACGGACCAGCTCAAACGGAATTAGATTTCATGCGAAATCTAATTTCGTGCGAAATTACTATCTAATTTCGTACGAAATTACCCACGTGTAATTTCGTGTGAAATACCCATAAACACACTTTTCTCGTTTTGCGTGCCCTGATCTATCTAATACAAAGCAAGACTCGATACAAGACGAAGTCGACAGACGCATGCACCAATAGACTCCCCCTCGAATGTTGACGAGTCTTCAGTGTCGAGTCTTCAATCTTCAGTCTTTATCAGTCTTCTCGACTTCTTCCGAAATATCTAACAATGTAAAGCATCCTCAATCTCTCTCTTCTCTTCTTCTCCAGAAACTCGATCTGGCTCTAACTTCACACTAATTCTCTTAAACAGATCTCTTGATTCCTTAAGTTCATCAGCATCATCAGCTAGCATGAACATCAGGATCTGAACTTAACTCTACAATCTTCTATCCCAAGATATGTGGCTGGCTCTTACAACTTCAGACTCCCCCTTAAAATGTACTTGGGATCGCAGTCTGGCTTCCACATGTTCAAAATCGTGACCTGGTTTACATCCTGCTCAGGATCAAAACCTGTCTAACCTACACAATCTCTACCTCAAAATAAATTTCACAAATTTAAAATTTTACAACTTTATTCTCTGCTTACCACTTGTAAACACAATCATAAAAACCATTTGCAAGTATCATACAAAAAGATTTAACATTGTTAATCTCTGATGAACCACTTGTAAGAAAATCTTTTTCCTTTTCAAACAATTTTTCATCTCAAACATCTCAAACAAATTCTCCCAAACCTTTTCATCATGTTTAGCACTCGGAATTTTGAAAATTAGCTCTTCAACATCAGTTGTCGAAAATCTTTTTGCATTTTTCAAAATTTATGCTAAAACACACTAAAATCTTTTTGGTTTTTTTTTTAAATTTAGAATGAAATGCAGTAAAGAAATATTTACAGACAATATTTTTGTGAGTTTATGTAAGAGGATCATATCAGATTAAGAGACAAATCACCAACACCTTTAAGCTTTATACATTTTCAGTTTTAAACGATTCACTTAGATTGTCAGTATACTGATCCACTTAAATTTTCACACAAATTTCAACTGTTTCGAGATACGAGATTAATGTTTTAGAGACTTAAACTTATTCATGTGTCCCACCTCATAATATACTCCCGTATCCAGGTCCCAATATTCAGTCTTACAGGTGAGTATACCTAGATGATATCTGTAAAAGGGTTAAATGCGAGGGCCATGAGAGCTCAGGCTATTGCTTCCGCAAAATCAGAGAGATGATGGCTTCGACTTTTTGGTGTGTTCCCTTTAGAGAATCTTTTCTTCAACAACACATAATTAGCATTTTTCAATGTTTTATCATTTTTTGTACTGAGGGTGATGCTATATTTCAAGCAAGCAGAAAGTATTATACGGGGACTAGGCCATTGCTTTCGCAATATCAGAAGTCCCGGGATAATACCCCAGATATCACTGAGTATAAAGACCTAGTATCTCAGAAAGAGAGACCTTTCAAACAAGATTTCGGGGGTTACCCATATATCCGAGAGATGTTTCCCACGATATAAGTAAGTTTGAAATTTAAGTTTATATCTCGTCACAATCTACTAAATGTGCAAAAACCTACTGGCACATCATCAGTGAGACCGTTTATCACATTTTGACTTTCCAATTCTTTAGCATGCTGTGATAATCCACTGATGTACTATCATTTCCTCTTTTATACAACAAAACTCTTTTTGATTTTATCATGTTTTTTGATTTTTTCAAATTTTCAAATTGTAACAACTCTTATCAAAAAGTACTATTTAGTATTTTAATTGTCCAATAGGAAACCCTAATTAAGACACCCAAGTGATTCTGAACAAACCCTAAAATTTTCATAATTTTCAGAATCAGGATTAGGGCCCCTAAAACTCAGGGGGGTTAAACCCTATTGACGATTATCCACTTAAAACGTTGGCAACAAGGAATTTTTGAAAATTGTCAACTCAGCAAGGCTAGTCCCAACCGTGGCAACCCTAGGCCTAAAAGTAGGTCTTACGCGGGCCGCGTAAGGATAAGCTTAAAACTCACGCGGGCCGCGTAAGGGTCAAAAGTTACCTATAAATAGAGGACAGTGGGACTGGAACTTCTGCGTTGATTTGACGTTTAAATTCCTTTCGTACACGAAGTTATAGTGAAAATAGTCTGATAACACACACAGGTCTCGAAATTCTGCCGCAAAACAGGGTATTAGCACGATCGCTGCTACGATTCATTTTCCGATCGATCAATGTACTCAACGGGTGTTTAAGTGCTGCCCACATTAGGGTGATGCTTTGTCATTAGTCGTTAATTCGACAGATGTTAAGCATAGCACTTTGTCACTCGTTGTGATGGTTGATCTCGTGAGTTATCGTAAATGCTGTATTGATTACTAACCCAGTTTTGTGTGCATTGTTATCTAAATTAGGTTAACCAGGCTAATTCATAAGACTAGATTCTGTCCGTATTAAATCAGCAATGTGAGTCATTCTCTCTTTTTATCAAATCTATTTACAAAACCCTATTTATTTCAAAGTTATAATTACAGGGATTAAGTTTATGTAATCACCATATTACAGCCGGTATGTGGGGTTTTGTATACATTACTTGATAATCTTCACCATTGGGGCAGCCAATGGGTGATATGACCATAGTCACAGACACCATTGGACGGAAGGGCCAATGGGTCGAGTGACAAAGTACTGTGGGTAATTGGTTTGATATCAGAAACATTGTAATCTTCCTTAATACTGTAAATTATAACAAATGTGTCATTTTAGTAAATAGAATGATTCACTCAGTATTTCCCGCTGACAAAATTTTTTTCAAACATGTTTCAGGTGATCTGTTGTAATTCAGGAAAAGTGTTGGGGAGCATTTCAAGCTTAAAATAGTGGCTCATTATAAAATAAAGAAATAATTTTTGTAATATCACGATTTCGTAGTAAAAACATAATATTGTAAATTATCGGGGTTTTATCCCGAATTGTGAAATAAAATAAATCGGGAAAATTTTAGCTTTAAACGATCCTGTTAAATAAACTTCCGCTGTTAAACTCAACTAAATAAATACCGCTGGTTTTCTGTCCCGCGGCTCCTGGAACGGGTCAAACCGGGTCGGGGGTCGTGACAGAAAAAGGTGGTATCAGAGCCACTGGGTTAAGCTAATTAAGTATTTAGAAATACTTAATTTTTCCTGATTACTATTATGTGATTATGTGTGATATTAACTGATTATTTGTTAGTTACAGTATGGGTAAGCAAAAGCTGTCAAGCATCTATCTTAAATTAGATAGATCATCCAATGAGAAGGGAAGTTCATCCCGAACCAAATCCTCGAATCAGGCTGAAATTCCTGAAGAAGGAATATTTGTGCGAAAGGCACAATACGAGGAATCACTTTCTCCTAGAAGGAGGGAGATGATTATTAAGAAAAGTAAAGAGAAAATTCGAGAAAAGAAGATTAAACGGAAAACCCAGGAATTAATTGATAAATCACCTTGGGAAGATAAGCTAGATGAGAAATGGGCAAATTTATATATGCTAGCCACAGTAGCAGAAAATATAAATCTTTAAATATTTTAAAGTTTTAGCACCTTACCCTTATAATCTAGAAGCCCTGTGCAATAAATAAAATTTGAAACCCTAAGTGTGTTTTTCAGTTATCTTTATAATAAATTAGTACACAGTATGTAATAAATTAAAAGGTTATTTATGAATTTTAACTTAGTATTTTATGCATTTTGCATATATGCTACATCAGCATGAGTGGGATATCTGAAGCCTTTCAGAACCTTAATCTTTACCCGGTGAATATCGAAGTTTCCAAAGAATTTACTGGATATTTTCCTGATATAGAACAACCTGTAGAATTCGGTGCTCCAACCTTGAAAAAGCCAAAACCCAAGAAAAGAAGGAAGTACGTGTGGGGAAGTCGTATACGTAAGAAAAAGTCAGCTACAAAACTTCCCAAGATAAACAATCCTTTGAAAAAGGGAAAAGAAATTATAACCGGAGAAAGTTCAAAACAACAAGAAATGGAAACTGAAAACAAGGAAGAGGTTAAGGAGATAGGAATACAGATGGAGGAAGTTACTAAAGAAATAGTAATGGAAGTTGGGCAAGGCTCTAGACCAACTCAGATAGAAATCGGAGAGAGCTCCAATCAAAACCAGGGAAGGACCTTTCAAGATGAGACGGATTTCCTATTGGCAAGCTGTGAAACTATTCAGCCTGTCAATAATAATAATAATAATATTTTTAATTATCCTCTTGAAAACCAACTCCCTATGAATTGGGAACCAGCAATTCCAGACCCAATAGTCCACTCTCAACCCCTAGGAATGGACGAATGGTGGACAAACGATTGGCAATTCCAAAATATTGTCAACGATCCTTACTCTTTTCTTCCACAATTCGATCCAGAACCCCTACCTAATCCACCCATGAGTAATGAAAACATGGCTGAACTTCGCCACTTTGGTGAAGAGTTGTTTGATACTGGAACTAGAATCAGGGAAATAGGGGGACAAATTGCCTGGAAGTACGATGAGAGGGAACTGCGTTTTTAGAACGGCAAGTGATGAGAGATAGTAGGATGGTAAAACGGTGTTTGTATAATAGTAATAGTAAAGTTAGTCTGTAAATAACAAATAAAACTCTGTAAGATATTGGCGAGTAATGATGCATACTATACTAGATATAAAATGAAATCGAGAAATCGATTGTTTTGACTATATCTGTATTGTAAAATTTTCTGATTGTTTGTATGTAATTGTTATTTAGCAGATACTAATAAAATTTATATATATTATCAGATGGAAAACAGTGGTAATGAACCTATAAATGAAGTTAATCAGTCTGAACAACATTCAAGAGATCAATATATGACTCGGCAAGATATCGAAAACATTGTTGCTCAAGGGATAGCCAATGCTATTCCAGCATTCGTTGCTGCTATAAAGAATCCGATCGAACCACAACAAATTGTCCCTAGTAAACAGATTACTGAAGATAACTTCAGTAATAGTGTAAATGGAGGCAATAATCATGTTAATCATAATAGGGAACCACATCAAGCTCCATTACCCAAGAAAATGAAAACTGCAACGCCTGGTTGCACTTTCAAAGAATTCCTTGCTTGTAAACCCACTGAATTTGCAGGCAATGAAGGAGCAACTGCATCACTGCGTTGGTTAGAAAAAACCGAAGCAGTCATTGCAATAAGTAAATGTGGTAAAGATGATCAGGTCATGTACGCCTCAAATCTCTTCAAAGAAGGAGCACTCGAATGGTGGAACACTGTGTTACAATCAAAAGGAAGAGTAATAGCTTATGCTATGACTTGGGAAGAATTTAAGGGTTTGGTGGAAAGAAAATTCTGTCCCGAGTATGAAAAAGAACAGATGACGAATAAGTTTCTAAATCATCGGATGATGGGTGTAGATTGTCGCGGTTATACTTCGACATTCTTCGAATATGCTAGAGTGGTACCAACACTGGCTTCGCCAGAACCGGTACTCATTTCTCGCTATATTTGGGGGCTAATTAGCGAAATCCGCAATATTGTTAAAGCTGCGAGACCTCGCACTATTGATGATGCGGTAGAATTAGCCAATACTCTAACCGATGAACTGGTGCGCACAAGAGATGAAGATAGGAAAAAGGAACTAGCTCAGAAGATTACCCAAGGATTTCGGGCGGGTAATAGTAATAATTTCAAGAAAAGAGGAACAAGGCAATATTCAAATCCACCTTTCTGTAGAAATTGCAAAAGGAAGCATTACGGAAAATGTAATTTAACCTGCAACCTTTGCAAGGGTATAGGACACTGTGAAGAAAACTGCAGAAAGAAAACCGTAATCTGTTTTAACTGTGGAGAAGCGGGGCATTATAAAACAGAATGTCCTAAATTGGTCAAACCAGTAGATAACAAGCCCAAGGCGACCGAAGGAACTACTAAGAAGAATGCCAGGGCATTTCAGCTGACCACTCAAGAAGCAGAACTCATTCCGGATGTGATAGCGGGTACGTTCTTAGTTCACAATGTGTACGCAAAAGTATTATTTGACTCTGGTGCAAACCAAAGTTTTATAAATACTTCATTCTGCCAAGCTCTTAGTTTACCTTTAACCAATATTAGGCAGATTTTTACAGTTGAAACAGCAGACGGAAATTCAGTTAAAATAGATAAAGTTTTGCAAGAAGGAAACATAGAACTTTTAGGACATAAATTCTCTGCAAAACTATTGCCGATGAATTTAGCTGAATTTGATGTTGTATTAGGAATGGATTGGTTAGTAGCCAACCATGCTAGAATCCTTTGTGATCAGAATTCCATAGAAATTCAATCACCCACCGGAGAAATGATTAGGATTACAGGAGATAAACCACGTAAGCCCATGAAGTTCATATCAGTAATGAAAGTTGCTAATTATGAACGAAAACAAGGAATAGTGTATATGATTTCGGTAATCATTAGCACTAAGGGTAAAGATCTTAAGGAAATACCAGTAGTCTCAGAATATCCTGATGTATTTCCAGAAGATTTACCAGGATTACCTCCAGATAGGGAAGTAGAATTTAGGATTCATCTAATTCCAGGAACTACACCGATAGCCAAGGCACCTTATCGGTTAGCACCCACAGAAATGTTAGAACTGAAAAAGCAATTAGATGAATTATTAAGTAAAGGATTCATACAACCTAGCTCATCCCCTTGGAGAGCGCCAGTGTTGTTTGTGAAGAAAAAGGATGGTTCAATGAGAATGTGTATCGATTATAGGGAATTGAATAAGGTTACAATTAAGAATCGATATCCATTACCTAGGATTGATGATCTTTTTGATCAACTTCAGGGGGCTAGATATTTTTCTAAGATAGATTTACGCTCCGGATATCATCAATTGAAGGTACAAGAAGAAGACATACCTAAAACTGCTTTCCGAACTAGGTATGGTCATTACGAGTTTACAGTCATGCCCTTCGGGTTAACAAATGCACCTGCTGCATTCATGGACATGATGAATAGGATCTGTAAACCGTATTTGGATAAATTTGTAATTGTCTTCATAGACGATATACTTATTTATTCCAAAAGTCAGACAGAGCATTGTGAACATCTTCATGCACTTTTAACTTTGTTAAGAAAAGAAAAGTTGTACGCCAAATTCTCGAAATGCGAATTTTGGCTAAAGGAAGTGCAATTTTTAGGACACATGGTGAATCACGAAGGTATTCATGTAGATCCTGCTAAGATAGAAGCAATTACCAAATGGAAGGTTCCACAAACAGCAATGGAAATAAGAAGTTTTATAGGATTAGCTGGGTATTATAGACGGTTTATTAAGGATTTTTCCAAGATAGCTGTACCATTAACTAAGCTAACCTGTAAAGCTACTAAGTTTGAATGGGGACCTAAACAAGAAGAAGCTTTTAGAATTCTGAAACAGAAACTAACCCATGCACCAATCTTAGCCTTACCAGAAGGAACTGAAGATTTTGAAGTATATTGTGATGCTTCAAAATTAGGATTTGGATGTGTGCTTATGCAACGCAAGAAGGTAATTGCGTATGCATCAAGGCAATTGAAAAAGCACGAAGAAAACTATACGACTCATGATTTAGAATTAGGAGCCGTAATTTTTGCCCTTAAGATTTGGAGACATTATCTGTACGGAAGTAAGTTTACTATCTATACAGATCATAAGAGTTTAAGATATATATTTGGGCAAAAAGAGTTAAACATGAGGCAAATGAGATGGATAGAAATCTTAAGCGACTACGACTGTGATATTCAATATCATGAGGGAAAGGCAAATGTAGTTGCAGATGCCTTAAGTCGTAAGTATTATGAGAAACAACGACGGGTTCGTGCTCTCAGATTAAATCTACAAATAGATTTAATGGAACAATTGAAGAATGTTCAAACTACAGCAATCAAGGATGATGCTGAAGGAATGAAAGGACGAATCAAGGAATTAGAACAAGGAGTTGATGGAATTTGGAGATTCCACAAAAGTAGAATTTGGGTACCTAAGCAGGGAGACTTAAGACCTAGGATTTTAGAAGAAGCTCATAAATCTAGGTACACTATGCATCCAGGAAACAATAAGATGTACCAAGATTTAAGAAAGAACTTTTGGTGGATAGGAATGAAAAAGGACATAGCCAGCTATGTTTCTAAATGTCTTACTTGTTCACAAGTTAAGGCAGAACATCAGAAACCTTCAGGATTACTACAACAATCAGAAATGCCAGTATGGAAATGGGAACTTATAACAATGGATTTTGTTACTAAGTTACCCAAAACCAGAAAAGGTAATAATGCAATTTGGGTAATTGTGGATCGATTAACCAAATCAGCTCACTTTTTACCAATGAAAGAAACCTTTAGCATGGAAAGACTGGCTAAATTGTATGTAGATGAAGTTGTATCCTTACATGGAGTTCCACTCTCCATTGTTTCGGATAGGGATAGTCGTTTTACTTCCCATTTATGGAAAAGTTTCCAGCAAGCAATGGGAACTCGACTAAACCTAAGCACTGCATATCATCCACAAACAGACGGGCAAAGTGAAAGGACAATCCAAACTCTTGAAGACATGCTCCGAGCATGTGTGATAGATTTTGGTGGGAATTGGGATGATCATTTACCGCTGATCGAATTCTCCTATAACAATAGTTATCATTCAAGTATTGAAACTGCCCCATTCGAGGCACTGTATGGAAGAAAGTGCAGAACTCCCGTTTGTTGGGCAGAAATAGGAGAAAGTCAATTATCAGGACCTGAAATTGTGCAAGAAACGACTGATAAAATTACTCAAATCAAGGAAAGGTTGAAGACGGCTCGAGATCGCCAGAAAAGTTATGCAGACAATAGAAGCAAGCCGTTAGAATTCCAAGTTGGAGACAGAGTACTGTTGAAAGTTTCTCCTTGGAAATGAGTTGTTAGATTCGGTAAGAAAGGAAAGTTAAGTCCAAGATACATAGGACCATTTCCAGTGATCCAACGTATAGGACCAGTTGCTTATCGATTACAACTACCAGAAGAATTAGCTGGAGTACATAATGTATTTCATGTATCCAATCTCAAGAAATGTATAGCAGATGAATCTCTAGTAGTACCTCTTCAAGATATAGAGGTAAACGAAAAGTTAAAATTTGTGGAGAAACCTCTTCAGATAGAAGACAGAAAAGTGAAGTTTCTCAAGCACAAACGACTAGTGTTAGTTAAAGTAAAGTGGGATTCAAGGAGAGGACCTGAATACACTTGGGAATTAGAATCAGAAATGAAGCGAAAGTATCCTCACTTATTCCAGTAAATCTCGAGGACGAGATTTTTATTAAGGTGGGGAGAATGTAACAACTCTTATCAAAAAGTACTATTTAGTATTTTAATTGTCCAATAGGAAACCCTAATTAAGACACCCAAGTGATTCTGAACAAACCCTAAAATTTTCATAATTTTCAGAATCAGGATTAGGGACCCTAAAACTCAGAGGGGGTTAAACCCTATTGACGATTATCCACTTAAAACGTTGGCAACAAGGAATTTTCGAAAATTGTCAACTCAGCAAGGCTAGTCCCAACCGTGGCAACCCTAGGCCTAAAAGTAGGTCTTACGCGGGCCGCGTAAGGATAAGCTTAAAACTCACGCGGGCCGCGTAAGGGTCAAAAGTTACCTATAAATAGAGGACAGTGGGACTGGAACTTCTGCGTTGATTTGACGTTTAAATTCCTTTCGTACACGAAGTTATAGTGAAAATAGTCTGATAACACACACAGGTCTCGAAATTCTGCCGCAAAACAGGGTATTAGCACGATCGCTGCTACGATTCATTTTCCGATCGATCAATGTACTCAACGGGTGTTTAAGTGCTGCCCACATTAGGGTGATGCTTTGTCATTAGTCGTTAATTCGACAGATGTTAAGCATAGCACTTTGTCACTCGTTGTGATGGTTGATCTCGTGAGTTATCGTAAATGCTGTATTGATTACTAACCCAGTTTTGTGTGCATTGTTATCTAAATTAGGTTAACCAGGCTAATTCATAAGACTAGATTCTGTCCGTATTAAATCAGCAATGTGAGTCATTCTCTCTTTTTATCAAATCTATTTACAAAACCCTATTTATTTCAAAGTTATAATTACAGGGATTAAGTTTATGTAATCACCATATTACAGCCGGTATGTGGGGTTTTGTATACATTACTTGATAATCTTCACCATTGGGGCAGCCAATGGGTGATATGACCATAGTCACAGACACCATTGGACGGAAGGGCCAATGGGTCGAGTGACAAAGTACTGTGGGTAATTGGTTTGATATCAGAAACATTGTAATCTTCCTTAATACTGTAAATTATAACAAATGTGTCATTTTAGTAAATAGAATGATTCACTCAGTATTTCCCGCTGACAAAATTTTTTTCAAACATGTTTCAGGTGATCTGTTGTAATTCAGGAAAAGTGTTGGGGAGCATTTCAAGCTTAAAATAGTGGCTCATTATAAAATAAAGAAATAATTTTTGTAATATCACGATTTCGTAGTAAAAACATAATATTGTAAATTATCGGGGTTTTATCCCGAATTGTGAAATAAAATAAATCGGGAAAATTTTAGCTTTAAACGATCCTGTTAAATAAACTTCCGCTGTTAAACTCAACTAAATAAATACCGCTGGTTTTCTGTCCCGCGGCTCCTGGAACGGGTCAAACCGGGTCGGGGGTCGTGACAGAAAAAGGTGGTATCAGAGCCACTGGGTTAAGCTAATTAAGTATTTAGAAATACTTAATTTTTCCTGATTACTATTATGTGATTATGTGTGATATTAACTGATTATTTGTTAGTTACAGTATGGGTAAGCAAAAGCTGTCAAGCATCTATCTTAAATTAGATAGATCATCCAATGAGAAGGGAAGTTCATCCCAAACCAAATCCTCGAATCAGGCTGAAATTCCTGAAGAAGGAATATTTGTGCGAAAGGCACAATACGAGGAATCACTTTCTCCTAGAAGGAGGGAGATGATTATTAAGAAAAGTAAAGAGAAAATTCGAGAAAAGAAGATTAAACGGAAAACCCAGGAATTAATTGATAAATCACCTTGGGAAGATAAGCTAGATGAGAAATGGGCAAATTTATATATGCTAGCCACAGTAGCAGAAAATATAAATCTTTAAATATTTTAAAGTTTTAGCACCTTACCCTTATAATCTAGAAGCCCTGTGCAATAAATAAAATTTGAAACCCTAAGTGTGTTTTTCAGTTATCTTTATAATAAATTAGTACACAGTATGTAATAAATTAAAAGGTTATTTATGAATTTTAACTTAGTATTTTATGCATTTTGCATATATGCTACATCAGCATGAGTGGGATATCTGAAGCCTTTCAGAACCTTAATCTTTACCCGGTGAATATCGAAGTTTCCAAAGAATTTACTGGATATTTTCCTGATATAGAACAACCTGTAGAATTCGGTGCTCCAACCTTGAAAAAGCCAAAACCCAAGAAAAGAAGGAAGTACGTGTGGGGAAGTCGTATACGTAAGAAAAAGTCAGCTACAAAACTTCCCAAGATAAACAATCCTTTGAAAAAGGGAAAAGAAATTATAACCGGAGAAAGTTCAAAACAACAAGAAATGGAAACTGAAAACAAGGAAGAGGTTAAGGAGATAGGAATACAGATGGAGGAAGTTACTAAAGAAATAGTAATGGAAGTTGGGCAAGGCTCTAGACCAACTCAGATAGAAATCGGAGAGAGCTCCAATCAAAACCAGGGAAGGACCTTTCAAGATGAGATGGATTTCCTATTGGCAAGCTGTGAAACTATTCAGCCTGTCAATAATAATAATAATAATATTTTTAATTATCCTCTTGAAAACCAACTCCCTATGAATTGGGAACCAGCAATTCCAGACCCAATAGTCCACTCTCAACCCCTAGGAATGGACGAATGGTGGACAAACGATTGGCAATTCCAAAATATTGTCAACGATCCTTACTCTTTTCTTCCACAATTCGATCCAGAACCCCTACCTAATCCACCCATGAGTAATGAAAACATGGCTGAACTTCGCCACTTTGGTGAAGAGTTGTTTGATACTGGAACTAGAATCAGGGAAATAGGGGGACAAATTGCCTGGAAGTACGATGAGAGGGAACTGCGTTTTTAGAACGGCAAGTGATGAGAGATAGTAGGATGGTAAAACGGTGTTTGTATAATAGTAATAGTAAAGTTAGTCTGTAAATAACAAATAAAACTCTGTAAGATATTGGCGAGTAATGATGCATACTATACTAGATATAAAATGAAATCGAGAAATCGATTGTTTTGACTATATCTGTATTGTAAAATTTTCTGATTGTTTGTATGTAATTGTTATTTAGCAGATACTAATAAAATTTATATATATTATCAGATGGAAAACAGTGGTAATGAACCTATAAATGAAGTTAATCAGTCTGAACAACATTCAAGAGATCAATATATGACTCGGCAAGACATCGAAAACATTGTTGCTCAAGGGATAGCCAATGCTATTCCAGCATTCGTTGCTGCTATAAAGAATCCGATCGAACCACAACAAATTGTCCCTAGTAAACAGATTACTGAAGATAACTTCAGTAATAGTGTAAATGGAGGCAATAATCATGTTAATCATAATAGGGAACCACATCAAGCTCCATTACCCAAGAAAATGAAAACTGCAACGCCTGGTTGCACTTTCAAAGAATTCCTTGCTTGTAAACCCACTGAATTTGCAGGCAATGAAGGAGCAACTGCATCACTGCGTTGGTTAGAAAAAACCGAAGCAGTCATTGCAATAAGTAAATGTGGTAAAGATGATCAGGTCATGTACGCCTCAAATCTCTTCAAAGAAGGAGCACTCGAATGGTGGAACACTGTGTTACAATCAAAAGGAAGAGTAATAGCTTATGCTATGACTTGGGAAGAATTTAAGGGTTTGGTGGAAAGAAAATTCTGTCCCGAGTATGAAAAAGAACAGATGACGAATAAGTTTCTAAATCATCGGATGATGGGTGTAGATTGTCGCGGTTATACTTCGACATTCTTCGAATATGCTAGAGTGGTACCAACACTGGCTTCGCCAGAACCGGTACTCATTTCTCGCTATATTTGGGGGCTAATTAGCGAAATCCGCAATATTGTTAAAGCTGCGAGACCTCGCACTATTGATGATGCGGTAGAATTAGCCAATACTCTAACCGATGAACTGGTGCGCACAAGAGATGAAGATAGGAAAAAGGAACTAGCTCAGAAGATTACCCAAGGATTTCGGGCGGGTAATAGTAATAATTTCAAGAAAAGAGGAACAAGGCAATATTCAAATCCACCTTTCTGTAGAAATTGCAAAAGGAAGCATTACGGAAAATGTAATTTAACCTGCAACCTTTGCAAGGGTATAGGACACTGTGAAGAAAACTGCAGAAAGAAAACCGTAATCTGTTTTAACTGTGGAGAAGCGGGGCATTATAAAACAGAATGTCCTAAATTGGTCAAACCAGTAGATAACAAGCCCAAGGCGACCGAAGGAACTACTAAGAAGAATGCCAGGGCATTTCAGCTGACCACTCAAGAAGCAGAACTCATTCCGGATGTGATAGCGGGTACGTTCTTAGTTCACAATGTGTACGCAAAAGTATTATTTGACTCTGGTGCAAACCAAAGTTTTATAAATACTTCATTCTGCCAAGCTCTTAGTTTACCTTTAACCAATATTAGGCAGATTTTTACAGTTGAAACAGCAGACGGAAATTCAGTTAAAATAGATAAAGTTTTGCAAGAAGGAAACATAGAACTTTTAGGACATAAATTCTCTGCAAAACTATTGCCGATGAATTTAGCTGAATTTGATGTTGTATTAGGAATGGATTGGTTAGTAGCCAACCATGCTAGAATCCTTTGTGATCAGAATTCCATAGAAATTCAATCACCCACCGGAGAAATGATTAGGATTACAGGAGATAAACCACGTAAGCCCATGAAGTTCATATCAGTAATGAAAGTTGCTAATTATGAACGAAAACAAGGAATAGTGTATATGATTTCGGTAATCATTAGCACTAAGGGTAAAGATCTTAAGGAAATACCAGTAGTCTCAGAATATCCTGATGTATTTCCAGAAGATTTACCAGGATTACCTCCAGATAGGGAAGTAGAATTTAGGATTCATCTAATTCCAGGAACTACACCGATAGCCAAGGCACCTTATCGGTTAGCACCCACAGAAATGTTAGAACTGAAAAAGCAATTAGATGAATTATTAAGTAAAGGATTCATACAACCTAGCTCATCCCCTTGGAGAGCGCCAGTGTTGTTTGTGAAGAAAAAGGATGGTTCAATGAGAATGTGTATCGATTATAGGGAATTGAATAAGGTTACAATTAAGAATCGATATCCATTACCTAGGATTGATGATCTTTTTGATCAACTTCAGGGGGCTAGATATTTTTCTAAGATAGATTTACGCTCCGGATATCATCAATTGAAGGTACAAGAAGAAGACATACCTAAAACTGCTTTCCGAACTAGGTATGGTCATTACGAGTTTACAGTCATGCCCTTCGGGTTAACAAATGCACCTGCTGCATTCATGGACATGATGAATAGGATCTGTAAACCGTATTTGGATAAATTTGTAATTGTCTTCATAGACGATATACTTATTTATTCCAAAAGTCAGACAGAGCATTGTGAACATCTTCATGCACTTTTAACTTTGTTAAGAAAAGAAAAGTTGTACGCCAAATTCTCGAAATGCGAATTTTGGCTAAAGGAAGTGCAATTTTTAGGACACATGGTGAATCACGAAGGTATTCATGTAGATCCTGCTAAGATAGAAGCAATTACCAAATGGAAGGTTCCACAAACAGCAATGGAAATAAGAAGTTTTATAGGATTAGCTGGGTATTATAGACGGTTTATTAAGGATTTTTCCAAGATAGCTGTACCATTAACTAAGCTAACCTGTAAAGCTACTAAGTTTGAATGGGGACCTAAACAAGAAGAAGCTTTTAGAATTCTGAAACAGAAACTAACCCATGCACCAATCTTAGCCTTACCAGAAGGAACTGAAGATTTTGAAGTATATTGTGATGCTTCAAAATTAGGATTTGGATGTGTGCTTATGCAACGCAAGAAGGTAATTGCGTATGCATCAAGGCAATTGAAAAAGCACGAAGAAAACTATACGACTCATGATTTAGAATTAGGAGCCGTAATTTTTGCCCTTAAGATTTGGAGACATTATCTGTACGGAAGTAAGTTTACTATCTATACAGATCATAAGAGTTTAAGATATATATTTGGGCAAAAAGAGTTAAACATGAGGCAAATGAGATGGATAGAAATCTTAAGCGACTACGACTGTGATATTCAATATCATGAGGGAAAGGCAAATGTAGTTGCAGATGCCTTAAGTCGTAAGTATTATGAGAAACAACGACGGGTTCGTGCTCTCAGATTAAATCTACAAATAGATTTAATGGAACAATTGAAGAATGTTCAAACTACAGCAATCAAGGATGATGCTGAAGGAATGAAAGGACGAATCAAGGAATTAGAACAAGGAGTTGATGGAATTTGGAGATTCCACAAAAGTAGAATTTGGGTACCTAAGCAGGGAGACTTAAGACCTAGGATTTTAGAAGAAGCTCATAAATCTAGGTACACTATGCATCCAGGAAACAATAAGATGTACCAAGATTTAAGAAAGAACTTTTGGTGGATAGGAATGAAAAAGGACATAGCCAGCTATGTTTCTAAATGTCTTACTTGTTCACAAGTTAAGGCAGAACATCAGAAACCTTCAGGATTACTACAACAATCAGAAATGCCAGTATGGAAATGGGAACTTATAACAATGGATTTTGTTACTAAGTTACCCAAAACCAGAAAAGGTAATAATGCAATTTGGGTAATTGTGGATCGATTAACCAAATCAGCTCACTTTTTACCAATGAAAGAAACCTTTAGCATGGAAAGACTGGCTAAATTGTATGTAGATGAAGTTGTATCCTTACATGGAGTTCCACTCTCCATTGTTTCGGATAGGGATAGTCGTTTTACTTCCCATTTATGGAAAAGTTTCCAGCAAGCAATGGGAACTCGACTAAACCTAAGCACTGCATATCATCCACAAACAGACGGGCAAAGTGAAAGGACAATCCAAACTCTTGAAGACATGCTCCGAGCATGTGTGATAGATTTTGGTGGGAATTGGGATGATCATTTACCGCTGATCGAATTCTCCTATAACAATAGTTATCATTCAAGTATTGAAACTGCCCCATTCGAGGCACTGTATGGAAGAAAGTGCAGAACTCCCGTTTGTTGGGCAGAAATAGGAGAAAGTCAATTATCAGGACCTGAAATTGTGCAAGAAACGACTGATAAAATTACTCAAATCAAGGAAAGGTTGAAGACGGCTCGAGATCGCCAGAAAAGTTATGCAGACAATAGAAGCAAGCCGTTAGAATTCCAAGTTGGAGACAGAGTACTGTTGAAAGTTTCTCCTTGGAAAGGAGTTGTTAGATTCGGTAAGAAAGGAAAGTTAAGTCCAAGATACATAGGACCATTTCCAGTGATCCAACGTATAGGACCAGTTGCTTATCGATTACAACTACCAGAAGAATTAGCTTGAGTACATAATGTATTTCATGTATCCAATCTCAAGAAATGTATAGCAGATGAATCTCTAGTAGTACCTCTTCAAGATATAGAGGTAAACGAAAAGTTAAAATTTGTGGAGAAACCTCTTCAGATAGAAGACAGAAAAGTGAAGTTTCTCAAGCACAAACGACTAGTGTTAGTTAAAGTAAAGTGGGATTCAAGGAGAGGACCTGAATACACTTGGGAATTAGAATCAGAAATGAAGCGAAAGTATCCTCACTTATTCCAGTAAATCTCGAGGACGAGATTTTTATTAAGGTGGGGAGAATGTAACAACTCTTATCAAAAAGTACTATTTAGTATTTTAATTGTCCAATAGGAAACCCTAATTAAGACACCCAAGTGATTCTGAACAAACCCTAAAATTTTCATAATTTTCAGAATCAGGATTAGGGACCCTAAAACTCAGAGGGGGTTAAACCCTATTGACGATTATCCACTTAAAACGTTGGCAACAAGGAATTTTCGAAAATTGTCAACTCAGCAAGGCTAGTCCCAACCGTGGCAACCCTAGGCCGAAAAGTAGGTCTTACGCGGGCCGCGTAAGGATAAGCTTAAAACTCACGCGGGCCGCGTAAGGGTCAAAAGTTACCTATAAATAGAGGACAGTGGGACTGGAACTTCTGCGTTGATTTGACGTTTAAATTCCTTTCGTACACGAAGTTATAGTGAAAATAGTCTGATAACACACACGGGTCTCGAAATTCTGCCGCAAAACAGGGTATTAGCACGATCGCTGCTACGATTCATTTTCCGATCGATCAATGTACTCAACGGGTGTTTAAGTGCTGCCCACATTAGGGTGATGCTTTGTCATTAGTCGTTAATTCGACAGATGTTAAGCATAGCACTTTGTCACTCGTTGTGATGGTTGATCTCGTGAGTTATCGTAAATGCTGTATTGATTACTAACTTAGTTTTGTGTGCATTGTTATCTAAATTAGGTTAACCAGGCTAATTCATAAGACTAGATTCTGTCCGTATTAAATCAGCAATGTGAGTCATTCTCTCTTTTTATCAAATCTATTACAAAACCCTATTTATTTCAAAGTTATAATTACAGGGATTAAGTTTATGTAATCACCATATTACAGCCGGTATGTGGGGTTTTGTATACATTACTTGATAATCTTCACCATTGGGGCAGCCAATGGGTGATATGACCATAGTCACAGACACCATTGGACGGAAGGGCCAATGGGTCGAGTGACAAAGTACTGTGGGTAATTGGTTTGATATCAGAAACATTGTAATATTCCTTAATACTGTAAATTATAACAAATGTGTCATTTTAGTAAATAGAATGATTCACTCAGTATTTCCCGCTGACAAATTTTTTTTCAAACATGTTTCAGGTGATCTGTTGTAATTCAGGAAAAATGTTGGGGAGCATTTCAAGCTTAAAATAGTGGCTCATTATAAAATAAAGAAATAATTTTTGTAATATCACGATTTCGTAGTAAAAACATAATATTGTAAATTATCGGGGTTTTATCCCGAATTGTGAAATAAAATAAATCGGGAAAATTTTAGCTTTAAACGATCCTGTTAAATAAACTTCCGCTGTTAAACTCAACTAAATAAATACCGCTGGTTTTCTGTCCCGCGGCTCCTGGAACGGGTCAAACCGGGTCGGGGGTCGTGACACAAATGTTTTTGGATTTTCTGAAATTTCTTACTCCCCCTAAAATTCAAAATCATTTAAAAGAAACTTGAAAACAAACTGTACAAGTAAAATGACAATTGTTGTGAATTGCTTCAAATCGCCATCCACTTGACATAAACAATCAGAACTCCCCCTGACAACAAACTATTTTCCCATTATGATTTCAAAACACTTAAGTTTGTTTTAATCAAATGGTTTTTCCGTAAAATTAGTTTTGTTGATTTTATCACTTATAGGAATGGGGATCAATTCATCACTTTGTTTTCTCAACCACTTGAATGAAAGTTAAATCAAGTTCAACTTAATGACCTTGATTTACCTCTTGAAGGTGAAAACCTTCTTCAACCACTTGTAGGTTCACTTACCAACCATACCATTTGTAAATCAAAATATAACAGTTTTAAAAACAACTACCACTTGTAGATCGAAATATCACCGAAGTGAATTTCTCAAGAAATATGCCGATTCCTGCTCCACTCTTACCAACCTGGGAGCTCCGGCAAGTCCTGGTTTTCAATCATCATAATAAGTTCCATCCCAGTCACAAACCTGGGATGACCCAACTTTACCTGGTTTCTTCGTTTTCTTCTCATAAATTTCCTTTACCTCTTTTACCTTTCCGTCAACCATTTTACCAAAAATATTTTGAACTTTGGGGATAAAGGCTCTTTCAACATCAAAATCTTTCTTTTCTGAGAAAAATTGATTTGAAATCTCAATTTTACCAACTTTTTGTTTAAAATTCTCAGCCCTCAATGGTGGAAAATTTACATCATCCATTGGAGGAACTGATGTTTCCAATTTTAACTCAACACTTGGCTCTCTGACTTTGTGGAATCAGATTCATTGCCTGAAAATAGCTCCTCTGATTTTGACGAATCAGAATCATTGCTAGAACTATCATCAGATTTCTTAACAACCCACTTGTGGTTGCCAAGATTTGCTTTTCTCTTGTAAAACCTTTTTGAACATTCACCAACTTCAAACTTCGAATTTTTAAAAACTTTGAATTGTTTAGTTGGTGGTTCATTCTCAACAATCTTTTCTTTCAGTTTTTTAGAAACTTCATGTTTTGTTTGGATTGCCTTTGGACAATTCCTGGCATAATGACCAACAATTTTGCATTGAAAACAGGTTCTTGTCTCTTTTTTCTGTTGAGCAACATTTTTCTCCATTTACTCTTGCTTCTTTGCAAGGAATTCTTTGTTTGATTGATTCCTGAACAACTTCTCCTTTTCTTCTTCAGTTGATATTCCTGAAACAAAAACAGTTTTTGTTTTATAAGTTTTTTCATTTTTATGATTTTTCGGTGAAAAAAATCCTAATCCTTTTCTTTTGAAATTACCGTTATGGTTTGGTTTCTTTTGAAAACCTGAACCAGAATTGTAACCCTTTTTCTTGTTTAACCGTTGTTGATCTCTTGAGGTGTATTTTTTTAGGTTTTTCAGAAAGATTTACATATTTTATTTCAGAAATATTAATTTATGTTTGTTTGAAAACCTTTTTTATCATTTCAGTTTTAACACCTCTTATTGGAAATTCTTCATCAGAATATAATTTGTCAGAATCATTCAAATTATATGCTACTTTGACTGGTTCATCATTCAAATTAGATTTTGATAATAAAAACTCTTTATTGTAAACCCGTTTGTCCTTTTTGACTGTTAACTTTGACTTGTCAGACTTTGACTCTGAGTTTGACTCCGATTTTGACTCCTCGGTTTCATCGTTATCCAACACCTGATCGACCACTTTCTTTATTAATTCAGACTCATGATCAGTGTCAGGCGATGTGAAAGTGACATCAATGTTGTCTGGCAAATTTTCTGTAGACTCAGACTCCCACTGTAAATTGATTGCCTTTTTTACTCTTTCTGAATTTGGATTTCTAGGAGAATATCCATTTTCAAGCGGGGGTGGACACTTGTTGTAACTGGCATCTTGTTTCTTACCAGAAATCTTTACTTCAGTATCCTTCTTCTTTTCAGAACTCTTGTCTTCAGATACTTCCTTTTCATCAAATGCCTTCATGCCTTCAACGGTTGGATAAATCATGTCAATAACATAAGAAGTACATGAGTAACTTTTTAACCATCTATTAACTCTTTCTGTTTCAATCCTTTGTGTTTCCAGTTTCTGTTCAAGCACAACACATTTCTCAATGTAATTGTTGACAACTTTCTGCTTTGTCATGAAAGCTCCTTGAAGTGTCTTCATAGCTGTTGCTTGTTCACTGCTTGACTGATTGTATTGATTTATGGCTTTATTCAAAACATCGTAAGATTCTTTCAATCTATTCATGTTATGAATCAAAGTACTATTCTGCTTCTTTACTGCTTCACAGTTTTCACATATTACCGGAATCTTTTGTGCATCAGCTTCAGCTTCAACTGTGAAAACTGGAATGTCTTTGACCTTTTTCCTTATCACTGGAACTTCTTCATCATCACTGCTAATATGTTTTTTACCTTTCTTCTTTTTCTTTCGAACTTTTCCATCATCACTATCACTCTCCTCCATCAATTTTAAATGCTCTTTCATTCTCCTTGCATAATAATCATTATCATTATCACTGTCTTCAGCAACTCTAGCAACAAAAGCTTTGTGATTTGGAGTTTTGTTAGGATCATAATCATCCCAACTAAAATTTGCCCAGCTAAACCCTTCTGGTAATTTTTCATCATCTTGATTTATCAGACATGCTTTACTACCAGCTGAAACATATTTATCCCAACTGAATTCTTTTGTTGACTTTTTATCATCTTGATTCACCATACAAGCTCTCTTTGATGAATCTTTGATTGTCTTCCTAGCATGTGCAGTTTGTGGTTCTTGTTGTTGTTGAGCAACTTGATGATAAATTGCTTTCCGATAGTAGTCATTATTGTTGAACGGATTTTGAGCTCCACTTGCTTCGTGATTTGTGCACTCTCTCTTGAAGTGTCATTTTTCCCTGCAACGAAAACAAGTAACTTTAGATTTATCAAAACCTAGAGTAGAAACATTTGCATCACGGAAATCATCTCTTCCCGTAATTTGTTTAATTTTTTTGGCTCTTCTCAAAACACTCGCCAAACACCACTTTATATCCATCAATTCCATATCCTCAGCATCAATCTAATCGTAATCCTCTTTTGTCAACATTGGATTTCCGATCCGACCTGCCACTAAACTCTCATATGACTCTAACACAGTTACCAACAAAGACATGTGACCTTTTGCAACCTCCTCTATGTAATTTTGACCATTTTCAAGATCTAATACCATGTTGCATTGTAACTTCTTTCCATTCTTTGTTGTTGAAAAGTTTGGATTAAATGATGAATATGAAGAAAAACTTGTTTTGCTGTTTGATCCTTTAGATGAACCTCCAGACGAACTCTTAGCATTGAATGCAGTCTCAACCTTTGGTGACATGTTGGTCTTATTACTGATACCTCCTTTGTAATAAAGACTAATATCTTGTTCACCATCAAAATCTTTCATTCTTGAGATCTTCCTTTGTTCCATTTCCTGAGCTTCAAATTTTTCAATGAATTTATTCAGTGTCAAATTACTAAAATCTTTCTTATTTCTCAACATCATGAGATATGTGCTCCAAGTTTCATGTGGCAATGCATCAGCCAATTTTTCTATCAACTCTTCATTATCTTTTGTGATGCTCACTTTCTTCATTTGGACTAACAGATTGCAATATCTTTCAATAATCTCCTTGGTGCTCTCAGTTCTCAAACCACGAAATAGATCAAATTCCTTTTTCAAAAGTGATTTTTTGTTCTTGATCATTTCTTTACTTCCAACAAACTTTGATTTTAAAGCTTTCCAAATTGAATATGCACTTCCATTGTCTTGAAGTAAAACCAAGATATCTTCCTTAACTGCTTGATGCAATAGACTAATCATCATCTTTTCATTTTTGTATTTCTTTCTATCATCAACACTTAGATCTTTAATAGCAATCTCCTCTTCATCATCATTCAGTGGTCTAATATATTTCGTTTCAACACATTCCCAAGCATCCAAATAATTTGCTTGAACCCAATTCTCAAATCGTTCCTCCCATCCTTTATACTCCTCGATATTCATAAGCTTAGGCGGTTTTTGCATAGTGTCCGTTTCATTTTCCATGTTCAAGTTCTGAGTAACAGATGCCGGAGTAGTCGGGGTGGTAACAAATGCGTTATAAAATTCCTCTTCCATGTTTCGGTAACAATTTTCACAAAACAGTCTTTTCAAACGAAATTCCTCCTTCAAACGAAATACTCTTTCAAGCGAAATTACCCTGTTCACACGAAATACCAACTCTATGCGAAATAACTAATTTCGTGCGAAATAACACCCTTTCAAACGAAATAACTAATTTCGTGTGAAATACCCAAACGAAATACCAGTTGAAGCGAAATAAGCTAATTTCGTGTGAACCTCTCAAACGAAATTACAATCTGGTGCGAAATTAGGACTTTATTTCGTGCGAAATACTGCTGATGTCATCATCTCGAGCTGTTTTTGCCAAAATTGATCAGGTTTTAAGCCGGTTTAAGATCTGAAACTTTCAAGGGTTTGTTAAAACACTAATGCGCGTATAATGTGTGAAATTCAAGACATTTTGACCGTGAAAAATTGTTAATTTTGAAAAAGAATGTGTAGAAATCAGAATTTGCAGCTGAATTGGTAAGAACTCTTCCTCCTGAGCTCTGATACCACTTGTAGGATCGTTTTCAGACCCGAACGAGTCGATCAGAAGAGTTTTTCTCAATACGAGAGGCGGAAACAAACGTATCAAGTTCAATTCAGCTAGATATACACTTTAAATTGTCTTTTGATTGATTTGACAAAGATTTACAGCGAGTAGACACTTCGGCAGCACTTCGGTACTGAATCCGGAAAGTTATTTCGTACCAAATGACACAGACACATCAGGTATTTATAGGCAAGCTAATTTCGCACGGACCAGCTCAAACGGAATTAGATTTCATGCGAAATCTAATTTCGTGCGAAATTACTATCTAATTTCGTACGAAATTACCCATGTGTAATTTCGTGCGAAATACCCATAAACACACTTTTCTCGTTTTGCGTGCCCTGATCTATCTAATACAAAGCAAGACTCGATACAAGACGAAGTCGACAGACGCATGCACCAACACTTCTAAAGGTTGAAGCTTTTTGTAGAATTAGACGGAGATGAGAGAGATTGGCATGGCTATGGTTGTTAGATGAGTTGAAAATTGAGGAGAGAGATGGCCGGAGAAGAAGCCCGGTGAGTTTCGCCGGAGGAGGTGGTTGCTGGTGGTGGTTGTTTGTTTCTCTTGGAGAAGGTGGTTGCTGGCGGTGGTTGTTTCTCCTGTTTGTTTGTCTTCAAGATTAGGGAAGAAGAAATGGGAAAGGGAAAGAGGAAAGAGAAAGAGAAGCTTTTATGGTGATTTGATGGTACTTCCAAATTCAAAAGTCACGTTTTGTGTTTTCCAAAGTCAATAAAGTTGCTTTTTCATTACCCATATTGCCATTAACTTGTACTAGCATGGACTATTATATTGTTTTTAAAGGCAAGAATCCTCTAAACAAATGAGGGCCATTGATCTATTTAGATCTATTTAAATCAATGGATGAGGTTGGGTTTCCAAGGTTTTCTCAAAAAGATGGGGTTTTCCATATAACCCAACCCTATATATATATATAACTATAATTTAACTAGTATTAAGTACCCATGCGTTGCAGCCGGGGCGAACACTAATGCCATACTACTGTCCGCGACCACCGACACTGAAGTTGCGGCGTGTTAATGCGAAGAAATTAAACCGAAACATAAAACATAGAATAAAATAACTAAGTTGATATAGGACTCACGCGGTACGATGAACCCGCGTCTATTTTTTCTGGTTTAACAGGTTCATCGTAATCTATATATAATATATAGGAGAATTGGCCTGTAATAATCCCACATAGACCTTATTGGCCATTAATAATCCCACCTCAGAATATCCCCCCCCCCCCCCCCCACCAGTCCCACCTTTCACCTATTTTTCCTACAATGGTCCCCCGTTAAAAAAACTTAACGGAGTTAAGTTTTTTTTCTTCCAAATTACAAACATATTTTTTAGGGCTTTTGATCAGAATGACAATACGAGTCCATTGATGTAAAACTTGCCTCGAAATGGTGCTCCAAGTGACTTGATTTTGGTTAATTGGAAATTTAAACACCCGAATTAAAGCGCCATTTTCATCGTTTGGAGCACCGTTTCGAGACAAGTTTTACATCAATGGACTCGTATCGTCATTCTAATCAAAAGCCCTAAAAAATTTGTTTGTAATTTGGAAAAAAAGTTTAACTGCGTTAAGTTTTTTTAACGGGGGACCATTGCAGGAAAAATAGGTGAAATGTGGGACTGGTGGGGGGAATATTCTGAGGTGAGATTATTAATGACCAATAAGGTCTAGGTGGGATTATTACAGACCAATTTCCCTGATATATCATTACCACTATACAAACCATAATGTATACATTACAACAACCATTGCATCAATATGTTGCAAATTATACCACTATACAAACCATAATGCATACATTACAACAACCATTACATCAGTATGTTGCAAATTATAATATAATACAATACAATATAATAAAGAAACCATGTATAAGAAACTAAAGAAAAAAGATACTAGACAACCCAAAAGTGTAAGTAGCAATGAAGATGGAAGGAACATTTGGAAGAAAAACAAGACTCAAAAGGGAGGGCAATATGGTAAAAACGTAGGAGGATGGTAGGAGGGAGGAAGCATCAGATGCGTGGAGGACCACCATACACTCTTTTATATATATTCGACAGCCCGGCCCAACTCCAATCACCACACACTCTCACTTTCATTTCTTCTGTAACCAAACCCTTCTTTCTTCTTCTCCTTCAACAACAATGGCCGATCAGCTCACAGATGATCAGATCTCTGAATTCAAGGAGGCTTTCAGCCTCTTCGACAAGGACGGCGATGGTCAGCTCTCTCTATTCCTCTTACTATTGCTTTCATACCGTTACAAACCTTAAATCGGTTATTCGATCTATGTTTTCTTTAATCATGATTGATTGAGTATGTTATCGTTTCAGATCTGGTTTCTGATCGTCTGATTATGAATTTATCATCTTATCATAGATGTTGACTTTTAGATTTGGGGGTAAATGATGACGTCAGCCGAATTGATAATTAGTTTTGGTTATTGTTGTGTTTTTGTGTTGTATGATGGATGATTGATTGATTGTTTAGGATTTAAGTGTTTGTTGTGAGTGATTTTGAAGGAGATGACAGATTAACCAAACCCTAGGTTGTTATGTTGTTAGATCTGTTTGGTTTATAAGAATGATTGTTTTAGGGCTGTGTAGGTGATTAACAGATCAATTTACTGAATTTAGACATTTAGTTTCAAGTTATTAAGTTATTAGAACTTGTTACTCTTTTAGTTAGTTTTTTTTTTTTAATTTGGCGCGTGTAATAAGATGAAAGTATGAAACGTAACGCGATTAATGATTGTTTTAGGGCTGTGTAGGTGATTAACAGATCAATTTAGACATTTAGTTTAAGGGATTAACTTATTGTAACTTGTTTGACTTGTTACTCTTTTAGTTAATTTTGTTTTTGTTCTTGTGACGTGTGTAATAAGATGAAAGTATGAAACATAACGCGGATCAATTTGTATTTAAAGTGATTAGTGATGTATATATGTAGGTTGTATCACCACCAAGGAACTTGGAACTGTGATGAGATCTCTTGGGCAAAACCCGACAGAAGCTGAGCTTCAAGATATGATCAATGAGGTGGATGCTGATGGGAACGGGACGATTGATTTCCCGGAGTTTCTTAACCTGATGGCACGTAAGATGAAAGACACTGATTCTGAGGAAGAGCTCAAGGAAGCTTTCAGGGTGTTTGATAAGGATCAAAACGGTTTCATTTCTGCGGCTGAGTTGCGTCATGTCATGACTAATCTTGGTGAGAAGCTGACGGATGAGGAAGTCGATGAGATGATTCGCGAGGCTGATGTGGACGGTGATGGCCAGATCAACTATGAGGAGTTTGTTAAAGTCATGATGGCCAAGTAAGGATCTTCAGTCTGGGAATTGGATTAAGTTAAAAAAAAGAAGATAAATGTGTTTGCGATTATGATTCATTTTCCGGTGTTTTAGTGTCTGTTGGGTGCTTTCGGTTTCTCTTGTTTGCATTTATTTGTAGCGACGAAATATTAACTACTTGTTTTTCTGTATTTTGTTGAGTAGCTTGCATTAGTTTCTGGTTATTTGTTAAAAAAAACCTAGAACAAGTTGGAGTCTTTTGTTTCTTATTTTCTATTAATCTAAGTTGTTTTTCATTATTGTTCTCAGCTTGCATTAGCTTGCATCTTGTATTATTAATCAGGATGACCCTACTTAGCAAGCTGTGAAAATCTGGCTTTATTTAGATACTTTGTTGTGTTGACTATGGCTGGAAGTGACCCAAATTGAGCTGGCAATGCTCATGGTCAACTCACGATAGCCTAAAAAAATATTCACGATGCATGCTTGAATTCGGTTAAAGAGGCTTAAGGTTAGTTAGATGTTGTAGATCGGGTATACTTGGAGATGTGCTTAAATGCGTGAGTTTGTGATTGCTGGTACGTCTTTGATGAGCATGTTAATGATCAACTAAAAGTGTCGAAAGGGCTTTCAGTTTTTGGTGTCCCCCTTAGTTTATAGATTTGAGGCTGCTTCTTTGATGAGTCAAAAGGCAATGTGAAACTAGTGAACTCGAATATGCATGGGTGAAATGGTTAATGGACCAGGTTTTGAAGATTCATGGATGTTGCACGACACTTACAAGTCGAGCGTGTAACAAGTAATATCTGAGTGGGCGTTTGAGCATTTTAGGTTGTTTGGCGAGGTAAAGTCACTTTCCGAGTTTCTTAAATGATGGTGAGAAAAGAACTAACAAGGACGTGTCTATGTCTTCTGAGTCATGGTGGTGGACATGATGTTGCGAGAGGAGTCACATGCTCCACTCGAAGGTTGCGAAAGAGCTAGCACTGGACCACCAGAAAGGGTGATGGACCAGCCTAAGGGGGTCGTGTTAATTGATTTTCAGCAGGCCGAACTTTTGTGAATGGCCAAATGTATTGGAATTTGGTTTTAAAAGCAAGGGGTAAAAACAAATAATTATAAGTATAGTCCAATTACTTGATTAATTTACACTCTTTTTTTTTTTTTAACAATTTTTATACTTAAATACTATACCTAACCTTGCACTTTGCAAGGTTTTGAATTTGAACTCACCACTTTTGTAGAGGGCAAACACTTACCACCATGTCATGGGTATTTACATCATAATATCTATTATTGTAATCTTATACTACGTGTATATTATTTAGCACCTCTTCAAGGGAGCATTCGTAATTAATTCCTTCTTCATATCCATATATTTACACTAAAAAAACTATTTTTTCTCTCTTCTTTTCAATTAAATAATATTTTTATACCTTAATCATTATATTTCTCCCTCCACTCACAACCATTTCTAAAAATATTGAAAATTTTATAAGGTTTTCTCTCTCTAGATTTTTTTTCCCATATATTTACAGATGAACAATAACTTTCCCATATATTTTCTCTCTTCTCCACTCACAACTACTCAAAAACACTAACAACCATTCCTTATAATATAACTAAACCCACTCATATTTTTTAGGGTCATGATTGTGAATGCTCTTATGTGCTCCAATAGACTAATAAATTTCACTAATATTGTAAATAACATATATTTTTAACCAACTTTTTTTCAGTTTCATTTTTCTTTAATAACTTTCATTCATATTTAGAAACAAATTAATACGCCATTGTGTTGATATCCTTTCGGGCCGGGTTGTACCGGTGACGAACCGAATCGGTAATCAACATTATCGGAACCAGTACCGATATTCGTTTTATAGCTCTCGATCGAGGTAAAACATATTGATATCTTTTTGGGCATCTCACGACTTTATTGTTTGGGTTTTTCCTGCTGCATCGTCTTTGTAGAACTTACTAGTTCTCTCCAATTACAACTTGTTCTTGACATGAAATCATCAAACTAACCAGTTGTAACTTGGATCCATAATTCAACACCCTGTTTGAAATTCAATTATTTATTGAACACTAACTGAAGAAATCATCAGAGTTCGGTTTTGTGCACGTATGTAACCAAAACCAAGCCAAAAAGTCCGTTATGAATAAATATAAAATCAAAACATGGGTTTTGGTTTGATTCAACTATATAGATAAATTCGATTCTAGTCCACCACTTGTGGCCTAGTGGTAGGCAGTGGCGGACCCAGGAAATTTTTCATGGGTGTGCGGAATATTTTTAAAAATTTTAGGCCACCTAGATATATAAATAAAAAATTCGGTTCCGGTCGGGTCATGTAAAACAAAAAAAACATCAAACTAAAATTTATAACAATTTAAAAATTTTAGGCCGCCTAGATATATTCCTTAATTTTCAAGTTTTAAATTTCAACTTTTCAAACCCTATACTAGAAATCATATAATCAATAATAAGAGATTAAGAGACAACAAACCCATCCTATAAAGACTAGAACAACCCCAAATTATCTCAAAACACATAAAAGTTTAAACTTTTTTAATCCATCCTATTATGTCACGAGTCTTGAACAAAATCACATAAACATCAAAATAACAAAAAACAAAACATGTACCTGTTTGTGGCCGGAATTTTGTAGTCGCCGTCGGGGTTGGGGTGTCACAGGTCGCTGGCAGTGAGGTGAGGTGAGGCAGAGGGAAGGGGGAGTCGCACAAAGCGCGCAGTCGATTGAGGTTTTTTTTGTAAACTTGACTGATTTTGTTTAATTAAAGATGTATTTGGGTTGGGCTTGAATTTTATTAACTTATTGGACTTGATAGAATGAATTCAAGTTTTATTAAAGGGGTTAGTGGGCTAATTTGTTTAGATAATTGGGTCGGGTTTCAATTCGTGTTCACAATTTTTTTATATAAATTCCTAACATTTTTTTCTAAGGGGTGCGGACGAAAATTTCCAAGGGGTGCGGTCGAGATTTTTCGCGAAAAATACCACTAAATTTTTTTTTCAAGGGGTGCGGCCGCCCACCCACACTATAGGGTAGGTCCGCCCCTGGTGGTAGGGAGGCTTGGGTTCTCCAATGGAGACCCAAGTTCAATCCTCACTTGTGCCAATTTGGTGGATTAGGCAATGATGGATAGAGCCTAGCCTCCTTGCAGAGGTGCCAAATTCTATCATGAACCCACCCGGGTTTTCGTCCCACCGTGTGTTATGTCAGGGAGTGTTCAGCTCTTGTGGTGGCACAACGGCTGTCAAGTGGTAGTCGGCGGTATGGTCTCTCGGGGGAACGCCGAAGCCAAACTCTGAAGCCAGCGTGAGATCGGTTAAGATAACATAGTCTGGCCGGAGTGGGGCAACAGGCCTCTTCAATTTGGGGAGTGCGGTAGCCTAATACAAGAAAGTCACCGTTCTAAAAAATAGATAAATTCGATTCTGGTTCACTTGATCAATTTTCTGCTCAACTTGCACTTCTCAGCTGGTGTAAGACAATACAACGGATTACGTCGGTCAATATATGCTATATAGACGATATGACTTGCCATTACGGTTTCAAGAACGTCGCAATGGCACTCGTAATTCGAGTCGGTGACAGTGCTAAACAAAATGACCAGCCCTCATGGATTTAAGAACGTCACGCGAGACTCAACGCATAGATATATTCGATTCTGGTTCAGATTTTCTGCTCATCTTGCACTTCTCAGCTGGTCTGAGACAATGAAACCAACTACGTTGGTCAACCGTACGCTAGACGATATGTCTTGCCACTAAGGATTCAAGAACGTTGCATGGCACTCGCAATTCAAGTTGGTGACAGTGCTAGACAAAATGACTGGCCGTCATGGATTTAAGAACATCACGCATCACGCAAGTTTTGTAATTTGAGTCGATGATGGCGCTCCTATCATATAACTTGTTTGCTCGATTTCTGCTTTATTTAGGTAAAAATATAACATACCTACATATTATATAAGGTCCGAAATGACTTGAATTCCTACGCGTTCAAGCTCAGTTCATTGCATTTTCTAGTTTCGTTTTCCATTTTATTTGTGCTTGGACTTGGATAAAATATCAACTCAGAAGTTTAAGATTGAGCAATTCAATTAAAGAAATGTATAATGATGTTACCTATAATAACTGAATTCTTGAATCCACATGTTTCCAGCTTACTTTTGATTTGAATGCCATCAAACAAATCACAAACTTATGTCACAACAATGATGTTTCCAGCTTACTTGTGGGCATCTAAGCTAATCACTACATGAGAAACCTTACCCATCCCACCTACATCACAACCGCGAATATATTATACACAGCTTCATCATCAAAATCACAACAGAACCGGCATATCACGCGAACCACCACAACAACCACTGCCCTTGCCGTCTTCTTTTTACTGTATAACAGAATCATTCTAATAAAAACAAAAACAAACAATCAAGTTCTCTGTCTTACCCTCCTGCTATTTGCATCTCCGCCGTCTGACAGCTGAGCACAAACACTCATTGTTTTACCACCGCCACCACCACCACTGCTATAGCCTTCTTCACAACCAGCCACCGTCTTCAGAATCTCCGATTGCAATGCCGGATGGTTTGCTTTCAGATACTCAAACCCATCTGATCGCATAACACCTGCCATTTGTACCACAATATCAATAAGACAGAAGTAACACACATACATGCCAAACATATACCAATAAGATAATATGCATGTCATACAAAAAAAGCATTATTTAAAAGTAAAATGCCATTTTCGTCCCTGAGGTTTGATCAGTTTTGCGACTTTCGTCCAAAGGTTTGTTTTTTCGCGCAACTGGATCCAAAAGGTTTGAAATCTTGTCATTTTCATCCGGCTCGTGAACTCCATCCCTTTTTCTCCATTAGTAAGAAGTATTTCCGTTTTTTTGTTAACTTAAAGGGCAATTCGGTCTTTTTACATAAAGTGAAAAAAACCGATTTGCCCTTTAAGTTAGCAAAAAATGCGAAATACCTCTTAATTAATAGAGAAAATGGATGGAGTTAGCGAGCCGGATGAAAATGGCAAGATTTCAAACCTTTTGGATCTAGATGCGGAAAAACAAACCCTTGGACGAAAGTCGCAAAACTGACCAAACCTCAGGGACGGAAATGGCATTTTACTACTTTTTAATTTTTATACAAGCATTTTTTTTGCATATGTATACTGTGGCAGCAATTTACAGGTAAAATTAACTAAAATGAGGTTGGTTCCCAAAAGCACTATTAAATCATGAGTTGGTTCCCAGTTTACTATATAACCCATTTGACCGAATCAACTTGTAGCTATTTTTTTAACCCAGTTTAAGATAATACACAATCTCAATCATAAAATAAGATCACTTTTGTTATAAGAAAACAGAATAATTATGGATACAGGTAGTTAAAAACAAGTAAGATAATTGTAGTGCATTTAACAATTATGTCGATGAAAATGTTCCGTAGAAACCATAGTTCACTAGAAAATTAAATCAACAGGTAATATCAATAATATCCAAGACTAAAGGCGACATACCTGCAAGGTTTTCGGAAGCAAATCGGAGGCAAATAGCTTTGAGTTCCATAGCATGATAAGTATCTGCAAATGCTAGAATTCGGCCAACAGAATTTACAGATATATCCTTGCAGATACGCGACTCACACATTCGTTTGAGTCTACACAAATCATACTCATCAGCAGCAGCTAACAACTTGGCTGATAACGTATCCCCCACATGGGATTCACTAGACGCACTAGAAGCTGCCAACTCATCTTCATCAAGTTCATCTCTGTATATGAAGTGCAGCATTGCCTGTTGAACAATAGCCAAACCTTTAAAAAAAGATGCAGAAAAGTACAATAACGTTTTTCAACCAAAAAGCATGCTACAATCATTATTTTCTTATACACAAATAGTAATATGGACAATAACTTTGGCTGGACGTAGGGCTGCAAACAAACCAAACGAACACGAACAAGACCTTGTTCATGTTCGTTTGTTAAAAAATGTGTGTTCACGAACTGTTCATGAACATTTACTGAACGAGATTTTATGTTCGCGTTCGTTTGGTAAGGAAATGAACTTGTTTGTGTCCGTGTTCGTTTGTTAATTTTAGGCAACGAACGAAAACGAACATTGATGAACACAAATGAGCACAAACTAACGTTCATGAACACAAATGGAAACAAACGAACACAAACAAGCGTTCACGGACAAAATATATAATATACCGACACTTATTAAATATTTTATGTGTCGGAATTTTGAAGTATTTAAGTAAAATATAAAAACTAAAAACACTAATGAACTATCGAACACAAACGAACACGTTACCGAACGTTCACGAACATTAATGAACGAACGCGGCCTCTGTAACTAAACGAACAAAATTTCTTGTCCGTGTTCATTTTTGTTTAGTAAAAAAACAAACAGAAACGAACTGTTCGCCGAACGTTTGGTTCATTTGCAGCCCTAGGCTGGAGTGAGTATGAATTACCTTGAAAACCCTAGGTTCCATATCAGTGATGACAATCTCATGATCATCTCCCTCTTCCCGAAAAAAATTAGTCCGAAAAACAGGGGATCTAGCGGCCAATACCAACTTATGGGCGTGAAATATTTCACCAGCAACGTTGAAGATAACATCTGAACCTTCCATATTTTCAAGCAACATGCCAAAATTTAATCCAATATCAGATTCTGGGACCTGAATAGAATGTAACCTAGGACAATGTGTTGCAGAAACCACCACTCCAACAGTGCAATTGATTTTTAAGCAGTCATCCTTGAGATAATCTGATGTTTCAAGTAATGCTCGCCTATAAAAACGCTTGTAACCCCTTAAAAAGTACATGTTGAATTGAGTTAATTTTATAGAAAATAAGTTATACCAAACATATATGAACTTTGTACAACTATGCATCAAACTATCAAAGCAAATTACTCTAAAACGAGTGGTTAAACATCATTTCACATGGTAAATCTGAGAGGTAAGAAATTGAGGAAAACTGCTCTATGAATCTGGAAAATTTAATTTCAACCAGACACATCTCCTAAATTGTGTTATCAGATGTCACTCACTCACTCACAATACATTCTCAAATACAAGATATATCCTATTATAGCCAGTGAACTAACCAAAAAGCTCCAAACGAACTAACTCAAGCTAACTACGAGCTTGTGAGCTTCCCACAACCACCCAAATACATGATCCAGTTTGCACAGCTCATGTAAATAACCAAAAGGATACACATTATACACACTATTGACATTTAGCCAAGACAAGGTCCATTAAAAAGGTATTATAAGAAGAAAAGAAAGTAAGCTTGGTCTATATTGTCAAAAGCCCAAGGCGCATAGGCCGAGCCCGGAGCCAAGACGCTGAAAAACCGAGAGCTTTTTTAAGCTAGGCGCATAGTATAAAATACCAATTTTAGGGGTTTTAGACATGTTTTATGCTTGTTTAGGGCTAATTTAGGATGCTTTAGGTTGATTCCATGCTTATTTAGGTTAATTCCAGCCTTCTTTAGGTTTTTATTAACCATTTTGGCCGGCATTTGGCGAGAAAACGCCCTGAAGCAGCGCATGAAAACTCGCCTTTCAGGACGCAGCACATTTGGTGCGCTGAGCTACGTCTGAACACCTAGGCGTGGCGCGCGCTATGTAGTTAATATCCCGATATATCACCGATATATCGGTTATCGGTCCCTTGCCAAGATATCAGTCAGAATATCAGTACCGATAATATCGGCGATATTGACCGATATTTGACCAATATATCACCAATTTCTCGATATCAGTACTTTTCTTCTTATTTCTATCATTCGTCTTTCTTCTTATTGTTGCTATTAGTGTTTTAAGTCTTAATTGTTAGTTGTTACTGTTAAATGTTAGTGTTTTAAGTCTTAGTCAGTTCCTACTTGCTACAATTGTTAGTGTTTTGCAAGTTGCAAATGGTTAATTTGTTAATGGTAGGAGACTAGAGTATACTGAATTGTTAGTGTTAAATTGCTATATATATAAATTTAGCATGAGCGCGATAACCGATATCTCAAATATCCGTCCTTGACCGATATCCGATATTTTACCGCATTAACTGCTTAGGGGGCTTTTGACAAGATAGACCTTGGTGATAATGTAATACCACAAATCACAACTCTAAAGCAATCGCTACATCTAAATAAGCAGTCCGATCAACAAAAGACCAAGTACATCTATTCTACATAAGCAAAACTCTCCCCTTTATCCACAACACCGGTCCAAAAATCCATCCGAATACGTACACAAACAACCTATAGGCTATACCATATACCTACAATCCCTAACATTAATCACAACAATATAAAACCAACACATAAATCAGTCACACAACACACATAAAATCAACAAAACCAATCCAGCAACATACCACATACTGCCTCTATACTTCAACGTATACGGACCGCTCTCAAGCGCCCGATCGAAATGACTATGCACCTTATGCTTCTCCTTCCCACTCTGATCAACCAAAGTGAGCTCAAACAAAGCCCTAACATCCGAACCCTCACTAGTAAGCGCAATGAAAAGCGAAACATAAGTCGAATTATCCTCCTGATTCTTCCCATCAGGATAGAAATACACAGCCCATTGGTAACCTCCAACCGTAAAATTATCACTGGCGATGTGTTTTCCGATCCCCATACCTTTGGCTAACGAATAACCTTGAATTACGAACTGGTGTGAGCCGTTTACGGTCTCGGTTACTGATCTGGAGCTTGTTGGTGAGTCTATGACGGGGATCTTGTCGTTGTATGACATTGCTGTTGTTAGGTTTTAGGGTTTGTGGTTGTTGTTCTGAAAGTCATGGAAGGTTAGAGATCTGGTAGTGGTGGTGAAATTGACAAGTGGATTGGATTGGATTGGATTGAGATCGTACCGGATTTGATTGGAGAAAGATTTGTTGGCGAGATTTTGAGAATTTGTAATCCAGATGATGATGATGATAGAGAGTTTGGAGACTTTCTGGCTGTTCGTAATGGTGCAATTTTGCTTTCTAAACTGGAGTTTTTATATGAGATTATTGATAGTGTCGTATCGAACTGGTATCGAAAATTCTCATGGGTAAGATCAAATAAAATGTTTATTTTGTCTGAGGGGTTGTTTGGTAGCCTCTGAATGGTTATTAAGAGGCCACCTCTTAATGGAACCATTAATAATTTTACCAATGAGAAGGTAGAAGAATGTGACATGTGATGATTTACCATTCAGAGGTTACCTCTTAACCATTCAGACTAGAGGTTACCTCTTATTCATTCAGAGGTTTTAAACCATTAAGAGATAGCATCTGAATGGTCATTAAGAGGCTACCAAACAGCCCCTAAGTTAAGAAGGAATGTTAACTATTCATTTTTCAAATCAATGGTTAAGATGAAAGTGTAAGAGAAAGGAGAAGTGTAAGGGTATCTTGGGAAAATCCTATTTATGGACTTTCTCTCTCCACATGCAAGACACATACATATTTTACTCTCATTTTTTAAATGTTCATAACTTTTTTATACGACATTATTTTTTCATAAAAATTTCACCGTAAAATCGAGCGTCTTTTTATCTTTAATTTGAGTACCATATTGCTATATAAAATATAAAGACTGAAAAAAACCCACTAAAATGTGTTGTATTTCTATATTGTATAACATTTTTTTGTACTGAATTTTTGTACTATATTTTTTTGCATAATTTTTTGTGCTGAATTTTTTTGTCTTAATTTTTTTTCTCAAATTTTTGTGCTGGATTTTTTTGTACTATATTTTTTTGCTGAATTTTTCGTGTTATATTTTTTGTACTAGATTTTTTGTGCTATATTTTTTTGTACTACATTTTTTGTGCTAGATTTTTTTGTACTAGATTTCTTTTGTTGTAATTTTTAAAAACAAAAGGGGTGTCACATGTCATTTTCACTCCTATTTATAAGGACCAAAATGTCCTTCATTCCTACTTATTAGGAGTGCCACATCTCATCATCACAATCATTCTTAGGCTTCTCAGCCAAAATCCACTTTTTAGTGGATCCTTCCCCATATATTAATAACACAATGATTTGAACAGTAAAAGTTATAATAATATATGTTTTTTAATAGTTTTATTATCTTCTTTACTTTAAGTTATATAAGCTTTTAATAACCGATACTGGTATTTTTTATTAACCGGTACTGGTATCAAAAATACCAGTAAGGTTATCGGTACATAAAAGTAAAACCAACACCAGCCTAGTACAGAAAACACCAAAAGTCGGTATCTAATTGATTTTGAAAATATTTTACTTCGGGAAATTCGGTACTGCTACCCGGTACCATTTGCTTATCCCTGATCACGGGTGTCGTATGAACAACAACAACAACGGTATCGTGCAACTTTTTTTTTATTTTCTTCAACTTTTAATGATTTCTTTTTTTAGTTTCAATGGTAAGGATGAACTCGGTGCCAACCAATACCGAATCGGTACTACAGTAAAATTTATAATAATATATGTTTTTTTAATAGTTTTATTATCTTCTTTACTTTTTAAGTTAGATAAACTTTTATTAACCGGTACTGGTATTTTTTTATTAACCGGTACTGGTATCAAAAATACCAGTACGGTTATCGGTACATAAAAGTAAAACCGACACCAGCCTGGTACAGAAAACACCAAAAGTTTGTATCGAATTGATTTTGAAAATATTTTACTTCGGGAAATTCGGTACTGCTACCCGGTACCATTTGCTTATCCCTGATCACGGGTGTCGTATGAACAATAACAATAACGGTATCGTGCAACTTTTTTTTTTCTTCAACTTTTAATGATTTATTTTTTTAGTTTCAATGGTAAGGATGAGCTCGGTGCCAACCAATACCGAATCGGTACTTGAAGGGGTATGGTCCCAAATATCGCGTCAGCACGACCGCGAATGACCATTACCCTCATTAAAAACCCCCAACAGCAATTAACTATCCAGTGTCCGCGTAAGATACACGCGAACACTGCGGTCCAATCTGTCCATTGATGAGAAGACTTACCTTAAGGACGGAAACTAATGTTACGCATAGCGATGCGGCCTCGCACCGCATCCTATGAACATTTTCGTCACGACAAGGGATCTGGACAAACAGTAACAGTCACTCAACAGGCGATGCGGCACAACACCGCATCCCCCACAAATCATGGATGGAACAACCAATGCGGGAACAACATCAATTACCGCAAGCAGCGATGCGGCCTGGCACCGCATCCTGCCTACAAAGCAAGTGGGTCTGACACCACAGTGCAAGTGGCACTGGGAACAGTCACCTACTAGCCCACGTATGAACAACAGCCTGACACCACAGCCGGACGTGGCATCACCACAGCATCCGACAGGTCTGACACACCTGCAAATAGCTGTGCGATGTCAGACTAGCTACTCAACTACTCTCCTTCACTCCTCGGCTATAAATACTCACCCCAAACCAGGTTTGAGGGATCACTTTCCAACTCTCTCAATACTACTATCATACTTTGCTTCCCAAGCAACTTACTGATTCTCACGCCGGAGAGTGGTAACAAGGAGCACCCCCCACCCCATCCTCCTTGTTACGAGTCACGGTTTGTTTCCTTTTGTAGGAAACCCACCACCAGACGATCCAGCCAGCGATCCTCGGAAAGAAGGGATTAACCCTCTTGACGAGACCAGTGAGTTAACCCTGCCCGGTTAACCATTGTTTCATCATTGGCGCCCACCGTTACTCTTAGCACTTTTTTCCAATCATCCTTTTCTTTCCAAAGATGTCTGATCGTCAAAACAACACTACCGGGGATAACCTAAACCCCGCAAACCAAGGGCCTGCGGTAACCAATCCCCTAGGCCCAAATGCTGAGCACATTGGCACATCAGCGCAAGGGGGCGTATCCCTTACGTTTGGACATGATCTTTCACAATACGCTGCTGTCATACCTCCAGGCATGAACCCTCATACCTGGTATGACCAACAAGCGGCCCTTCTAGCCGCAACGTATAACAGAGCTTGCGCCGACGAACAAGGAGGTATCGGACCTACCCCGATACCGCGTACACCTGCCGGTCGTATTTTACGATACGACGACAGGGCACCAACACATCCAGCCTCCAGAAGCAGGCAAGAGGACCGCGGCTCCTCCTATTGTGATGTCCGCACAATCAATGAGGACGATTCCTCATACGGGTCCCGCCGCAGGGACTCCGTACATAGCCGTTTAGGCTCTCAAGATGAAAGAAGGCGGCAGTCTACAATACGCCGCAACACAAACATTCAGAGTCGTTTGGGACCACAGTCCCACCATGAAGGGTATGGTCATACTGATCCAGATGATAGTACATACCGCGGGGAGTCCCATTCCACCAACAGTAGACCGGGCGGACGCAACTATGTTCCTCCCAGTCAACCCCGCAACACATACCTCCGCGCTGCAAAGCGCAACCAGGGCAAACCTTACAGGCCGAAATCTGCGGCCGAAAACTCTAAGTTTGTCCCAGAGATCGCCAACGCCGATGTCACCACTACAAAATTCCCATTAAACATTGGGAAATACAACGGCTCGACCGACCCAGATGATCACAACAACATCTTCGTCGGTGCTGGGTGTAACGGTAGGTGGGACGAACCTACCTGGTGCCATTTTTTCCCACAGACCCTAACAGGTCTGGCCAGGGCATGGTTCGATTCCCTGCCACCAGGGTCACTGACCTCGTTCGAGGACTTACAACAAAAGTTCCTCGCGCACTTTAGCCAGCAACGACGCCATGAACGCGATTCAATGGACGTCATGAACATCTGGCGCAGAGACAACGAATCGCTTGACGCATTCGTTGTCCGTTACAATAAAGAGATCCTAGAGATAGGCGACGTTGACAACCAGATGGCGCGTAACCATTTCATTGTTGCAGTCAAAGACGAACAAATGGTTATGAATATTTCCGGCGGCAACGGCTTGCCTAAAAAATGGGAAGATGTCATGGCTAAGGTCAAAACATATGCCCAAACTCAGCGGTCCCTCAGACCGCACATGGCAAAGGCACAACCCCTAGTGGAAGGCCAGTCTTCCCGCCAAGAGCCCAAGCGCGGCAATAAGCGCAACAGGGACACGTGGAATCGCGGCAGCGATCCCAAGCCATATGTCCCCCGGAACAACCAGCCCGACGCAAGGGCTACAATCAACGCCCAACGAGAAAACCGGGCGTCAAAGAAAGAGTCTCGGGACCGCAACTGGACCGAGATCAACCAGTCGCCAAGCGACGTTCTCCTCACGGATGCACAATTCCTAAGACCGGCCCAACCAATGAAGTCCAAGAAGAATCAAGATCCCGCACTCTGGTGCGAGTATCACAAGGACTCGGGCCACACCACGAACAACTGCATTAGTCTCCGACTGGAGATTGAGCGAGCCCTAAAGGAGGGGAAACTGCAACACCTTTTGACAGGCGCACAAAAAGCCACAAAGCGCATCACTCCCCACAACGAGGGCACCTCCACGGGTAAAAGGGCCATGTACGTGGCCTCTACCCACATGATCAATGGAGGGAAAGGAAGACCGCGGAAGGCGGCGAGAAGACCGGACAATGACTGGAAGGACGAGCAATTCGTCTTTCCAAAAGTCCGAGGCGGATCGCGCGATAGGCGCGCCGTGGTTATCACTGGGCACCTAGCTCACTACTGCACCGAGCGATTATTCATTGACCCGGGCAGTACGTCCGATATTATATACGAGCAGTGCTTCAACCAGTTCGATCAAGAAGACAAAGATCGACTGCAGCCAGCGGACTACCCGTTGGCTGGATTTTCAGGGGAAACCGTGTTCCCCCTGGGACAAATTACCTTCCCTGTGCGCCTCACCAACGGAAGGCACACAAGGACGGAGGAGGTAAACTTCATGGTTTTACCTCACACCTCAAAGTATGACGTAATTCTCGGGAGGGAGTCCCAAGGCGACTTCAACATGATAACATCCGTCCCCCACTCTGCCATCGGTTTTCCAACCGAAACGGGGATCGCGATAATATACGCCCAAAGAGAAGTCATGTCTACGGACGAACTGCGTCCGACAAAGGTAGCAAGGCCTACCCCCAACACTCAACCAGAAAAATGGGTCCTTAATGCAAGACACCCAGAACAAACAGTCACGTTGGGCCATGCCTTGACACCTACCATCAGAGCGCGCCTGAAGCAACTCCTCTTCAGAAACCAAGATATTTTCGCGTGGAAACCCGCAGATATGACAGGGGTACCACGCGAAATTGCGCAACACTTCTTGAATACCATGCCAGGCATCAAGCCCGTGATCCAAGGCCAACGCCACCTTGGATCAGCAAAAAATGCGGCGATGGAAGAGCAGGTACAGGAACTGCTCTCCGCAGGCATCCTGCGGGAAGTGAAGTACCAGACTTGGCTGTCCAACCCAGTCATGGTAGAAAAACCAAGCGGGGGCTGGCGCATGTGTGTCGATTACAAAGACCTCAATAAGGCCTGCCCCAAGGATTGTTACGCGCTTCCAGAGATCGACGAGAAGGTCGATAACCTCGCACCATTTCGATGGAAGTGTTTCCTCGATTGTTACAAAGGCTATCACCAAGTACAAATGGCAATCGACGATGAAGATAAAACGGCATTCCGTACTCCCATTGGGAATTACTGCTACACCAAAATGCCGTTCGGGTTGCGCAACGCGGGCGCAACCTATCAAAAATTAATGAACGACACCTTTCGCGGTCAAATCAGCAAAAGTGTCGAAATTTATATGGACGACTTGGTCGTCATGAGCATGGAGGAAAACACCATGCTCGACGACATCGAAAGAACATTCCAAACTCTGCGAAGCGTTAACATGAAGCTCAACCCAGGGAAATGCTCGTTTGGAATGGAAGAAGGCAAATTCCTTGGATTCATCGTAACCAAAGATGGATTCAAGGTAAACCCGGAAAAAGTTCAGGCGATCGAGCGCATGCCATCGCCTTCTACGATGAAGGAAATGCAACGACTGGCCGGTAGGCTAGCCGCACTCAATAGATTCTTAGCCAACCATGCAGCTAAGTCTTACCCTTTCATCAAGACCCTGCGGAGCTGTCTAAAAAAGGAACAATTCCAATGGACTGCAGAGGCCGAAAAAGCTTTCCGGGAAATGAAAGAGTGTTTGATCCAACTCCCAACTCTAACCGCACCACGAAAAGATGAGCCACTTATCTTATACCTATCCGCCGCGGACAACGCGGTGGGCGCGGTACTTATAGTGGAGCGGGAAGGAGTCCAAACACCCATCTACTACATCAGCAAAATGCTCAACGACCCAGAGACAAGGTATTCCATCATGGAAAAGTTGGTACTGGCACTAGTGCACGCATCGAGACGTTTACGACGTTACTTTGCAAATCACGTCATCACAGTGTTAACCAACTATAGGATCGGCCCGATCCTATCCAAACCTGACATCTCTGGGAGGTTAGCAAAATGGGCAATCGAGCTGGGCGCGCTTTCACTGAACTATAAGCCGCGCCCCGCAATCAAAGGCCAGGTCTTGGCTGACTTCGTCGCTGAAATACCAGCAAACCGCATCCAAGAATGCGAAGAAGAACAAAACCCTGCGTCACAACCATCATCCACAGAAACCTGGGCACTGTTTACAGATGGTGCATCCAACGAAGATGGTTCTGGCGCAGGTTTGCGACTTGTCAGTCCCGATGGCCAAGAGCTAACCTACGCAATACGCCTCGATTTCGAAAGTACAAATAACGAAGCAGAGTATGAGGCTCTACTGGCAGGGTTGCGTTTAGCAATTAAACTCGACGTCAAACATTTGGAAGCACACGTCGATTCACTACTAGTTGCAGGGCAGATACGTGGTGACTATACCGCAAAGGGGGATACCATGATCCTCTATCTCGAACAAGCCCTGCAACTAAAGTCAAAGTTCACCTCCTTCAATATTCGCCACATCAACAGGAGTGAAAATAAACCCGCAGACGCACTATCAAAACTTGCGTCCACCAGCTTCCAGCACCTGGCGAAAGAGGTACGCATCGAAGTCCTGCAAAATCCTTCGATACCCCTGCGCCAAGTCAATGTCATCCAATACGGTACAACATCCTGGATGACACCGCTCATTGCATACTTACAATCAGGGGTTACCCCCGAAAGCAAAGCAGAGGCACGCAAGTTGCAATACAAAGCGTGTCATTACCAAATGGTAGACGGTATCTTATACCGTAAATCATACCTGGGGCCACTCCTACGATGCGTCAACCCCCAAGATGCCACATACCTTATCAAAGAAATTCACGAGGGGATATGTGGCATACACGCAGGACCACGCATGGTGGTGGCCAAAATCATGAACGCCGGGTACTATTGGCCGGGCATGCACCTGGATGCAGTCAAAGTCTTACGCAAGTGTATCAATTGTTAGCGACATGCTCCCAAGACCTTGCGTCCCAAGAACAACTTGATCCCCGTCACCACCGCATGGCCATTCCAAAAATGGGCAATCGATGTGGTGGGACCATTTCCAGACGCACCAGGAGCAGTGAAGTTTATCATAGTAGCTGTTGATTACTTTACAAAATGGGTAGAAGCAAAGCCACTTGCATCAACTACCACTATGATAACAAGGAAATTCGTGTGGGAACACATCATCTGCCGTTTTGGTCTACCAATGTGTATCGTCACCGACAACGGTACCAACTTCGCTGCCGACGACTTTAAAAAATGGCTAAAAGAGCTAAACATTGAACACATATTCTCCTCAGTGGCGCATCCACAAGGGAACGGCCAAGTCGAGAGTATCAATAAAAGCTTAGTCGAAGGCATCAAAGCACGGTTGGGAACAGCCAGACGCGGCTGGGTTGATGAACTCCCAAGTATTTTATGGGCTCATAGGACGAGCCCAAAAACAAGCAACGGCGAGACCCCCTTCAGCCTGGTCTACGGCACTGAAGCAGTGATCCCCGCGGAAGTAGGCCTCCCCTCACCTAGAATGTTGGCTATCAACAAGATGGACAACAATGAGGAACGCAGGGTTGACTTAGACCTCTTGGAAGAAAGGCGCGAAAACGCTGCCATCAACGAGGCCAAGTACAAAACCAAGTTGGAAAAGTACTACAATGCACGCGTTCGCATTTGTACCTTCAACCCTGGAGACTACGTCCTTCGTGACAACGAAGCATCCAACGCAGAACGCCCAGGGAAACTTGCCCCCAAGTGGGAAGGACCGTACCTCATCCAAGAGGTCCTGGGCAAAGGTGCGTACAAACTACAAACATTAGAAGGCGAAACTATAGCACGCACATGGAACGCACAGCAACTTCGACGCTGTTATATGTAAGCCATGTTTTCTGCATGTAATCTATCGGGCCGTAGGCCATTTGCAAATAAATAAATAGACGAGTCAATGCAATATTGTTTATTTATTTCTATTACAAATGCGTGTTCCACTCTGAGGTATACACAAAAACAGATTAGCAAAATCTTCATTCGTGATACCCACACAGAATGGTAACCACACACAACTATTGTAATAGGCCAAAAATGGCAATACTGTTTGTCTAACCAGAGACAAATCTTCATACTTGCATATCACCTAGATATGCAAAAGGCAATTACAGATTTAGTAGTACTCACAGTAACACTAAACGCGTACAAATTCAAACATGCAAGTATTAAAAACACTTGTAAAAATTAAAACAAAAACAATTCTTTATATTCAAAAAATTTCCTACACCCGCAAGGTGCACAAGGAATTTACATGAAGTTTTGTAACGGTTACATAAGGAAACAAAAGTGGCACGCAGGCCAATCTAATCTTCCTTTGTACCACTGGGGCCCGCACCATCCTTGCCCTCAACAAATGGTTTTTCTTCGTCGTCTTCACCAGCGTATAATACTCGCAAGCGGTCCACATAATCCTCCGCTTCGAGACACTTTTCAAGTTCTTCAAGGCCGGTGAGGGTTGTATCATTAAACTCCTGAACCGCAGCAGCAAGAAGCGCTTCAGTGTCCACGCCATGAAACCCGGACCGCTCATCAGTAAGCTCGCCACGCGCTGCAACGTTCAAATGACTAATACAGCGGTTATAGCCAGCTTTGAAACCAGCATCCCGGGCACGCTCCCTGATCTCGTTAATACCTGCTACGGTCTCGGGTGCGTCAAGAATGGCAGTAACAATCTGCGAAATATGAATACAATGGTTATCAAAGGCAAACCTACAACAAAAATAACAAGGCAACGGATACTTACATGCCCGATCCCGTGCAAACGCATCCATTCATGATCAGCCTTGAGCAATTCAAGTGAAGAAGCGTGGCTATCTCTAGCCTCTTCAGCCTCTCTTGCCCGCACTTCAGCTTCAGCAGCACGGGCAGAGACTTCCTCAACAGCGGTCCCCCGGGTCCGCACTTCAGCCTTTTAACAAGAAATCAGAAGTTTATACAAAAAAAAAAAGAATCAACAAATTTGTGAGACACAATTTCTAAGTTAGGAAGAACTTATACCTGAAGGTCCAAGATAGTTTTGCTTAACTTGGTGCGGTCAACATTTGCCCCTTCAAGAGCTTTCGCAGCACGAGCCTCCGCCTCCTTGGCCTCTTCCAGAGCCTTGGCAAGACGAACCTCTGCTTCCTTGGCCCCCTGGGCAGCCGCAACGGCCTCAGCTTTCCCTTTAGCCAATGCAGAAATTGCTGCCTTAGCATTTATAAGCTCCTGACGAACATGAAAGAGAGTTTCATTCTGTTTACCCCAAGATTCTTTCCAAGTCTTGCGCTCATGAGATAGCGTCTTGCGCTCATCAGAAAGGGTTTCTTTCCAACGCTTACGCTCATCAGACAGCAGTTTTGCAAGAGTACGAACCTGTTTAAGCTCAGCAGTTGCAGCCCATTCTTCAGTCTGCTTATGCTTCTCAAACGCAGCTCTATCCCTCTCAAGCTGCTCTCTATCCCTCTCAAGCTGCGCTGCACCCTCACGTGCAGCCTTCACCAACCCCTCGGCCTCGGCCCGTAAACGCGCATTCTCCTCCCCCTCACGCCCCAGCACCTTGCACTTCTCCATAAGTGCATTCGCCATTATGGAACCCCCCACAAGCATGGAGGAGAGTTGGTTCATCTGGACCTCAGTCGGTAAAGAACGGGCCCGGTTTACCTCAAAAGGGGTGCCCAAACCATTCAAAACCTCCCTACAAGCGGAGGGGTCAACGGTAATGTCATCCCCTTGCAATACAGTCCACGGGGGGCGGTGATAGGACGTAGCCCGCGCTTCGGTGTAGGAGCGATAATAATACTCCAATTCAGTCTCGTCAGGCTGAATAGGAGTCTCTACAAAACCCGCACCACCAGAAGCGGAGCCGGAAGCCTTCTCGGCAACAGGAGACTTTGGCTTTTCGGTGTAACCAAACTTCAAATCCATATCAACAGTATCCTCTGGGGTGATAACATTATCACTCGAATCAACCGTGTCATGGATTTGAGCCGCAGGACCTTTTCCAGTATCCACCTCCCGCACAGAGGCTTCAGGAGTAACAACCTTATGAACCCCCGCACCCGCAGCAGTGTCGTGCGGGGGAGGAGGAGGAGGAGCATCAAAATCGAAGAACCCTTCATCTTGCGGTTCTGAAATCAACACAGATACTTTAAAGTAACAAGCATAAACACAATACTTGTTAAAGTCATGCATCACATACCAGATACAACCGCAGGCTTCCTTGGTCCAACAAAGGCCTTGCGCCTGGTCTGAATTTTCGGCTTTTTTCTCCCACCAGCATCACCAGCTTCCTCCGCTTTCCTCTTCTTCTCATCGTCAGGGTTCGAACCCGCAGTGGTTCCACCGGTAGCCACACCAACACCTGGAACACCCAAGCCCTCTAGGGTGTCAGATACTACCACGTAATCGGTATATCTGCGGAAATGAGAACGAGAGATACCTGCTGTTTGCTTCACCAAAGGCGGAACAACAGAAACAGGTTTCTTCACACCGTGACCCCGCCCAGGTTTATCCACAGGCTTTTTCTCCGCATGTTTTTTGGGGGCGCCCTTTGGCTCAAATTTACCAAGGTCCCCAAGTGTACCTGCGTATAGAATATCAGCAACAAACCTGGTAAAGCAATAAAGGTTATGAGTTATTACCTTTGCCCTGCGGCAGGGGTGCAGTCATCACCGCGCGTGAAGCAACGCGGAAGAGAGGGACAATCGTCAAGTTAAAACCTTTACCCTCCGCAGTCGGAATAAGATCAACTTTGCCAGTAAAAGTTGGATCAAATATCTTCCACACTTCCACCATTTCTGATAATACATGTCCAAATTAATAACAAACACGGGAATAAAGAAACCGCAAAAGGGTGGTAACACTTACCACCAGTTTTCTCCCGCACCACAGGCGTAAAATTCCTCTTAGGCCGGGTCAACATCATCCGCAGCACCCACAACTCATTATTGGTCAGCTGCCTATGCTCAATAGGTTTCAGCTTTGAGAACCACTCCGCAGTCTCTGCGGTAGGCATAGCAATATCCTCCGCAGGGATAGGCTCATTGACGTTCCGCATATTCATGTCCACAACAACTGCGGCAGCTTTAACGTAGAAGAACTTACACTTCCACTTCGTAATACCCTTCGGAGGGGTCATCAACTTGATGCTTCCATACCGTTCTCTAAAGGAAAAGAAACCGGTGTTCACCGTCAACTGGTAAAACCCCCAGAAGTTTTCAACGGTAACCGGAAGACCAAGAGCTCGAAAAGTTGATTCAAAATGTCTAATACGGATCATCCCAAAAGGACTCATCTGGGAGATATGGATCTTGTAATGTTCCAAGACCTGAGCAACAAAAACTGTTAATAGTAAACGAAGGTTACCATCAGTAAAACACTCGGCCCACATGGTGATGTAACCGGCCGGAGCACTGGCACCAGTATCACCAGGATGGGGATATTCAGCCCCAAACTCGTGAGGCATCTCAATCTTGGCCATCAGTTGGTCGAATGAAGCCCTCGGCCACTTCAATGGTGGTAGACCACCACCTGGAACACTACCACCATCATCTTCTTCTTCTCCGGCCACCGGAGAAGATGCTTCAGGGTTTTCACCCTCCACATTATGTGGGTTAGATGGATCAGCCATCAGAAAATATGTAGAACAGAAGTTTCGAGTTGAAGGAAAACTCAGAAAACTCGAAAGATTGCCGGAATAAAAGACAGATTGATCGGAGAAGACGAAGGGAATGCTCTCTCTATCAACAGAGATTTTTCGAAAATTTTGAACAGTGAGGAGAAACCAAACGGTTCCCCCTTTATATACTCATCGCAATAAATGCGATACAGTAACCGCCTCAACACGTTCAAAATAGGCGAGTTACAAGGCGACACGTGGTCAGCGACCTTTCCGCTGACGGTTATCACGCGCGCGTGGCCGTCCACGCGCCTGACAAAGAAGACTTTTTCACTCCCTGCTACAGTGCAGTTATGACCTCGGTCAGTGTAAACGTCTTTTCAAATCAGCACATGTCAGAATCTTACCAACTTCAACAACCCACACGTGCAATCGTGACGTAAGCAACAGAAAGCGACAACCTTATCCAAACACAAGCGGCATGCGGTTTCTCTGGTTTACCGCACCATAACCCATACCGCATGTCGTTTTTTACATACCCCTCAAAAAAGGCAAAAATATCTTTAAATTATATAAAGGGGTATAAGTCATAAACCGCACATATCCACGAGCACACGCGGAATATGCGGAGATGACGCACACCAACCCGCACAAGTGTGTCAGATACTCAGAACCAGCACGGTTCTTTGGACTGCGAAAACCGCTTCTCAAGACGCGGTAAACCGCACCCCATGAAAGCTTCTTCAAGCTTCAAAACCCTCGTTTCCGGTTCACATCCACAGAGGGAACGCAAACAGCTTCTCCTCAAGGAACAGGACAAATATGCTGAACAACCGCACATCAGCAACCCTGTCCCCTGAACCTTCAAGAGCCACATCCAGGCTACAAGACTTCTAGAAGCGAGTTCTTTGCTGCAAACCGCAACCATTCTTACGTAGTTACTACAAACCGCAACTATGCGAACGGTAGCTACGGAAGAGCCACAACTAAGCCACCACGCGGAAGAGCAAAGCTATTTCTAGAAAAAATGTTTTCCAACTAAACGTAAAGAAAAGTGGCTACAAAACGAATGCGGAAGAGTTTCAACCAACTTCCCAAGTATCTAAAACGATCTCTTCCGGCAACGCCACTTACAGGGAAACTACTTTCCACCAAAGCGTGAAGGAAAGTGGCTCCAGAACAGCGGTAACAAGTCTGCCTATGACTAGTTACCCACCTATGGACCGCATAGAATAAACAATGGTGGGCACAACCCTGCCTATGATGATGTTTATTTGCCCATAGTCCAGATTCACATTGTTCGACCAAACACGGCCAACAATGACGCAACTACCCCACGATCCTCAAAGAAACATGGCAAACAAGGTTCGGCAACGAGGTAACCGCAAAGAACGAACGGTTACCAGAGAGCTACACCTCTGAGGACGTGCGGTTACTTGAGAGATAAACCGCAGAAGACGTGCGGTTACTAGAAAGCTTAACTGGAGAACACGAACACCCCACAAAACAGGGATCATCGTTACATGTCCAGTTGCTGAACATAGAGCTTGAGCAAAGTACTTACAACTTTGCACCAACTGACGCAGAGATTCCAACTATACTGAAGAAGACATCTTCAGTCACGATCTCAAAGGTTGGTTCGAAATCTGCTAATACCTTCAGTCACCGTCTCAAAGGTTGGTCCGAAACACCAACAGGTGGCTGATGACATCAGCAAAAGGTAGACAGAGTCAAGTCTTTGGCTGAGAATTCCGCATCAGACGGAACTCACTCACCATGCACCCTTCTCAAAGGAAGAAACAATCCACTAGAAATGGCCTACTACTAAAGAAGATGCCATCTGCATGGCATAATCTTAACCTTCTAGACAACATAGTCCAGTATCCCTCCCACATGCGACTCGCATACGGAAGGAACACTAGACTGGGGGGACTTGAAGGGGTATGGTCCCAAATATCGCGTCAGCACGACCGCGAATGACCATTACCCTCATTAAAAACCCCCAACAGCAATTAACTATCCAGTGTCCGCGTAAGATACACGCGAACACTGCGGTCCAATCTGTCCATTGATGAGAAGACTTACCTTAAGGACGGAAACTAATGTTACGCATAGCGATGCGGCCTCGCACCGCATCCTATGAACATTTTCGTCACGACAAGGGATCTGGACAAACAGTAACAGTCACTCAACAGGCGATGCGGCACAACACCGCATCCCCCACAAATCATGGATGGAACAACCAATGCGGGAACAACATCAATTACCGCAAGCAGCGATGCGGCCTGGCTCCGCATCCTGCCTACAAAGCAAGTGGGTCTGACACCACAGTGCAAGTGGCACTGGGAACAGTCACCTACTAGCCCACGTATGAACAACAGCCTGACACCACAGCCGGACGTGGCATCACCACAGCATCCGACAGGTCTGACACACCTGCAAATAGCTGTGCGATGTCAGACTAGCTACTCAACTACCCTCCTTCACTCCTCGGCTATAAATACTCACCCCAAACCAGGTTTGAGGGATCACTTTCCAACTCTCTCAATACTACTATCATACTTTGCTTCCCAAGCAACTTACTGATTCTCACGCCGGAGAGTGGTAACAAGGAGCACCCCCCACCCCATCCTCCTTGTTACGAGTCACGGTTTGTTTCCTTTTGCAGGAAACCCACCACCAGACGATCCAGCCAGCGATCCTCGGAAAGAAGGGATTAACCCTCTTGACGAGACCAGTGAGTTAACCCTGCCCGGTTAACCATTGTTTCATCAGTACTGGTACTGAAAATACCAATTACGGTACCTGTATATGAAAGTAAAAAACGGTAGCAAACCGGTACCAGGAACGCCAAAAGTCGTACCGAATTGGTACTTAAGATCTTTCGGTTCGGGAAATTCGGTACCAGTACCCAATATCATTTGCTCATTTCTGACCACAGGTTTCATACGAACAACATTATTACCATACAACTTTTTTGGTTGATTTTCTTTTGGTTATCTTTTAGTGTTTTTTTCTGTATTTTTTTTTATTCTTGTCAGCGGTTTCCGTGCGTAACGCGCTTGTAGTGATTTCAAAACACATGTAAACACAGACTAAACAACAAAAGACGTTGGCCGCAACGCCGCGATAGTAAAAAACTAGTTTTCCTAAAATCAAAACTCTTTCTCAACCTGTTGACTTAACCCAGCCCAGCTGGTTGATGCATTGGAAATAATGGGGAAGGACTCAGGTTCGACTCTTGATCACAACCGAGTTTTCTACTACAGTGCATTTATTCCAGAGGGTCGGCTCTTGTGGAGGGTGCAACTCCTGTCATGTGGCAGGAGGCTGGAAATTTTCTCGGGGACAGCGTAACGCCCCTCTCGACCAGGCGTGGCCCCGGTTAAGACAACATAGTCCTGGTAATGAGTGGTGGCGGGCTTGCGACTTGCGGGTATGAATTAGCCGTCTGTTGTGAAGTTCACCTGTAAAAAAAAAACATGCTGACTTAATGGTTTGACAGTTTCACTCGTGCGTCTTGTAAAGAAAGAAATGTGTCACAGCCCCCGACCCCACCTTGGGAGCGGGAGCCGCGAGCCAGTCAGATGGTATCGGTGTTTATTAATTTGGCAGCGAAAAATTTCATTAGAACCGTAGTTAGGAAATATTTTTATCAGAGTTCCACACCAAAATGGTTGAAATAATTAAATGGGATAAAACCCAAGTTTTTCTGATAATATATTTATAATAACAAGTGGGACAAAACCTGATTTTCATTTGTAATACAGTTATAGGGAATAACCCTAGTTATTGAAAACAATTCTCATTTTTAATTAGGTAACATTTATGACCACTTTTCTAAGCCTTCAGTGCTTTCCAGCTGGCTTTTATTGGCTTCATACTAAGTTACCTGAAACACGTGTTTAAAACATTTTATCAGCAAGAAATACTGGTGAGTGCATCTCAGTTTAATCAAAACAGTTTTATCGTTTTACAGCATTGAGGGCAACCCGCAATTACATTTGCTTATATCTACTTTAATTACCACCCACGGTTTTGTCAATCCTGACTTGTGGTAATGTTACTACTCACAGTGTAGTAACAAATTATGTATACAAAACCCCAACATACAGTCTGTAATTGTAGAATACAAATACCCAATCACTGTTATTTATATTTTAAAATAATTGAGGTTTTATAATAACGGTTTATGAAAAGCAGATGTACTCACATTGCTATTTTAGATAATTCCTGGTGACGTCCGGGGATTAGGTGTATATTTCTCTGTGCTAAAGGGGGGTTATGTGAGGCTCTTATCATGTTGATAGCTGGAGGAAGAGGGAAGCTTTTCCAAGCTCAAACGCGGTGACTAGTGTATCCTTTTTTTCCTGGCTATATGATATCATATCTGACAGAATAGACCGCGCCAAAGAGCACTAACCCGGAGCAAAGGGTGCAGAACTTAATACCTTCTTGTATATGTTCGGTCAATACTTGTATGGTACGGTACCGTTAAAAGTCTGGAATCGATACCGTATCGTGTGGTACTGATATCGAAAATGAGCTAAAATGAAAACTGAATACAATACCGTATATGTTCAGTCAGTACCGGTATTTAGTATAGAATATTCATACCTAGTTTATAGTGTGTTATGTTTTTATGTATGATTATAGAGTTTTAAGTAATATTATAATATGGAAATTCCTAATTTAATTTAGACGAACAGTTTATTTAAATCATATTATTATTTTGAGTATATAATAGGTTTGGTTCTATATATTTACATGTGACATAGAAATAAATGTGAAGATAATGTGGTTTATGATGTCATTGATTGCATATAGTTCCATCTAACATGCTTGACTCATTTAGGCTGTGTTCTTGCGCCCTTTTGTAAGGAGAAATGTGAAAGGAAGTAGAAATAAACTGGAAATTATTTTTGTTTCTGATATTTTTAATGGAAGAAGGGGAAGAGAAAATGAAGGAAATTATTTTTGTTCCGATGTTAGTCAGATGGATTGAAATGGCAAAAAAAAAAATAAAAAATGAAGCGGTAGTGTCTCAGCAAAAAGAAATAGGCTGGGACCGAGAATTTGACCAAACCGTAAGAACAAATAAATTAACTATAATAAATTGAGTATAGAAAAATAAAATGTAAAATGTGATGATACTGAGGAAATGTAAGTATGAGTTAAGATGTTATAGGATTGGAGAGAAAAATGAGTATTTTTTGTGCATCTTGTGTAAATCTGATGTGGAGCTGAGTGTATACGTTTGTGAGTGTATTTAGCCCTTTTCACTAGTGATCTCCTAACTCAAAAGAATTAAGGAGGAACGAATCTTAGAACCTCTTAAATATCTACTAGATTCGTTCCTCCTTAGTTCTTTAAAACTGTTTTTATTTGAAGATTTATTTTTTATAACAATATTATTATTTAGAGTGAATTTCAAGGATTGTCCTTTATCTTTATACCTATTTTCAGGTGCTGCCCTTTATGTTCAAAATTGACAAGTTTTGTCCTTTATGTTTTCATATCATACACGTTTTGTCCTTTACGCCTAACCCAGTTAGTTTTTTCAGTTAAATTTGGTCATGTGCTTTGCACATGTGGGCATTTTTGTCAATTCAAAGGTTACAGAAGCTTTGAGCTGTAAATCTACCGTTGAACTTACTTTTGAATTGACAAAAATGCTCTCATGTACAAAAACATATGACCAAATTTAACAGAAGATACTAACTTGGTTAGGCCTAAAGGACAAAACGTGTATGATATGAAAACATAAAGGACAAAACTCGTCAGTTTTGAACATAAAGGACAACGTCTGAAAATGGGTATAAAGATAAAGTACAATCATTGAAATTCACTCTATTATTTATTGTAATCATAACTAATGCCTTAATAATTTACAGAAATTTTATAATGTTAACAAGAAAAAAAGTCCTTGTCCAATAACCCAACTGAACAAGAGGCCAACCCGTGTTGACCTGACTGAAAAAATGACCCATAATTATATATCATATTTGATCATCACATCTTAAGTATCATATTTCATCAAACTTAGATCATCACATCTTGCAGGTGCTCTGATACTACATAAAGATTTGGATTGCTAATAAAATCTACAATGCCTATGGATCGATTATGAGTCCATCTAAGAGTGCACTGAATATGTAGACATCAGGTGCAATAGCTCGCCTAAAGCAGCTTCCGAGGAGTGCAAACCCGTCTTTGGTGCGATACAACTGACAGCAACACTTGATTGCAATGATCATGGGGTATTTATCAAGAGGGACACCAAGGGAACACATTTGGTTGAAAAGATCAAGTGCATAAGTAAAATGTTTCATTTTAGTAACAGCATTCAACAACTGAGTGAATTTGACAACAGATGGGAGAGGGCGTCTGTGTGACATTTCATGGAAGAGTCATGGCATCATTCAAGTTGGTAACTTTTTCAAACATGGATCGATATGAGGATACGTTGGAGTGAAGGGAAGCTTTGAGAGGACCTAACTGGATATAATTACGTCTGAATTTGACGAGAACGTGAAGAAAAAAATATGTGCAATTCATCATCGTCGCCGTCAAACACTTCAATCAAACTATGAAATGTTAGAAAGCATACTCTAATTGTATTTCTAGAAACTGGATGAAGAAAGGATAAGATGCTTAGATTTTAGTTGGTTTGCTTTTCCAATTAAAAGGATTCATATTGGACCATGAAATAAATAAAGCATCAATAATATCCATAAATTTAAATAGTATCTTATATTGGGTCATGAAATAAACTTAAGATCATCACATCTTTAGTATCATACTTGATCATTTTAGTACTAGTTAGGATTACCATGATATCTGCTAGTGCTAACTTGTGTTGCAACTTAACTACAAATCCTTTGGTTTCATTTTGCTAATCCATATATATTGAAAATATGTCGATAACACCAGATATATCAACAACATATGGTATCAAGGTACGACTTGTTTATAAACATCAAAACAAACAGTTCAAATAGAGAGCTGGAAACTTCTGAATTCAAAAATTCAGAAAAAAAATTGGAAGAGATAATCCGAGGTTTCAAGGAAAGCTCACCAATTGAATTCAAAAAATATCACTCTGTTGCAGAAGCCACTACTTACAGACTAGCAATCCTAGTTTGAATTATGATCAAGCTATGATATCCACATTGTTACATAAAAATGGAACTAGCATATATAATTGATAAACTGTGAAACATCATGTATCAAGAAACAAAAACTAGAACATAAAGAAGATCTTGCAGCTAGCTTTCATATATTAGCAAAATATCATCAAAATACAACAAACACAAATGCCTAAGCGTTGTGAATTCATTAAATGGACAATGACTAGAGACCAAACACATGAAATCGAATGTGAACCAAACACATGAAGACCAAATGGAATTTGGTAGAGATTTCCAGCTTTCCACATTTTGCAATTTATAGTCTTCATCTTTCATCCCACAATTACTATTTAAGTTTCACTCCCAGTCGCACAAGCTAGGATCGTCCATTAATTCTTTTGGCACAAGCTTACCTAACAGCTTAAGCATACTTCTATCTAGTAAACCAGCTGCGATATGATCTATAAATAACGATAAAGTCGAAGCATCAAGTGAGTAACCTCTATCAACCATTTCCTGTAAAAGCATCACCACATCATCATAGTGCTGGTTCTTTAGACATCCTTGGAGAAGAACACGGTAAGTAACATTATCTGGCGGGCAGCCACTCTCGTCCATTTTAAGAAACAACAACTTGGCTTCCCCCAATAGACCTTCCTGACAAAAACCACTTATCATCACAGTGTATGTACGAACATTAGGTTGCAAGCCTTTATCATTTAGACCTTGGAAAAGAACCCTTGCAATATCCACTTTCCCACATTTTCCTGCCCCATCAATGAGGATAGTGTACACAACAATATCAGAATTAAGCTTGCTATCACCCATTAACTGGAACAAAGAGAGTGCCTCTTCTACTTGATGGTTGTTGCAAAGACCGTCTAAAATTATTCCATAAGTGCATTGGTCTGGAATTAGGCCTTGTGCATGCATCTCATTGAAGAGTTTGCGTGCATCTACACAATACCCAACCTGAAACAATCCTTGTAACATGGTGCTGTAAGTGACCACATTGGGTTTTAAACCTTGTCCGGTCATTTGACGAAACATTTGCATAGCCTCTTCTATATTCCGATTCTTGCAATACCCATTCAATAAACTACTGTAAGTAACAACATTAGGAACGAGACCTCTAAGTGTCATTGAATCAAAAATTGTTTTTGCTTTGATCATTTCACCTCGAAGACAGTAACCATCAACAAGTGAATTGTACGTCACTATGTTTGGAACCTCACCTCTCTCAATCATGATGTTGATAACAGCCTCAGCTTCTTCTACTTTACCTTCCTTGCAAAATGCATCAACTAATGCAGTAAAGGTTTGCACATCTGGAGAAATGTTCTCATCCTCCATTTCTTTTAGCAGCTTTGAGGCCTCATCCCAACGACCTAATTTACAAAGACCACAAATTAAAGAGGTGTAGGTAATGACATTTGGTAAAATTCCTTTTTCAAATACCATCTCTTTAAAGAGCTTGAAAGCATCATCAATCAGTTTATCCTTGCAAAGACTATCAATGATGGTGCTATATGTAACAATATCAGGCTTGTAGTTTGTCTGTTCCATTAGCCTGAGCAAAGCAACTGCTGTAACATTATTACCGAACTTGCAAAGGCCTTTAATCATTGTGTTGTAGGTAACTACACTAGGTTCACAAAGTTTTAGCTTGATGAGCTTTTTAAATAGATTCTCTGCTTCAAGAATCTTATCTTCAAGAATGAGGCCATCTAAGAGGGCATTAAATATGAAGACATTGAGTGGAATAGCTCGCCTAAAGCAAATACCTAGGACGGCAAAACCGTCTTTGGTGCGATACAACTGACAGCAACACTTGATTGCAATGCTCAAAGAATATTCATTAACAGGGACACCAAGGGAACACATTTGGTTGAAAAGCTGAAGAGAAGAAGAAAAATGTTTCATTTTAGTAACAGCATTCAACAACTGAGTGAACTTAACAACAGATGGAAGCGGGCGTCTCTGTGACATTTCATCGAACAGGTTGAGTGCATCATTCAAGTTGGTAATTTTATGAAACATAGATCGATTTGAGGAAACAACGGAATGCAAAGCTAAGTGGAAAGAAGAGAAAGGGGTTTCGGAATGAAGATGGAAGGAGGAGTTGGTGGTAAAATTACCTCTGAATTTGATGAAAGCTATGCGATTCATCATCTTCGGCGGAGTAGAAGCAGCCTTCAACCTAGCTATGAAATTTCCATTTCTACAAAACTCAAAAATTCATCATTTGTATTTTCTCTTAAACTAGTGGAATTTCCCCGCGCATTGCGACAGAATTCAATTCGTATCGGTTAATTTTACTATAGTTCGGTATGGTAGCGACATTCGGTACTACAACCAAAAGATAATATCCAAAGTCGTGATATTCTAAAAATCAACATGTGCTTTACATTGATCTAAAACTATAAAACTACTCCCCCCGTCCCATTAAAAGTGTCATATTTTGAATTTTCAAAGTCTTTATTTATAAACTTTGACCTTAAATAATTTTGTTTGTGTTAGATAATACTTGATGAAAGTTATATGATTTGAGTGTGTTTTACAAGTGTTTTTATGGGGTTAATTTTCATCAAGTTTTATATATCACAAAAAATATATAATTAAAGTCAAAGTTTATAAATAAAGACTTTGAAAATTCAAAATATGACACTTTTAATGGGACGGAGGTAGTAATATTTTTTCGAAAGACAGACACATGTCATACCCGAAGATCACACAAATAACTCATTTTTAGTTTAACAATCACTATTTCTATGACAAAGTTTTAAAGGATTTAAAAATATATTATCTTATATGCTAGAATATTACATCTGTTTGGAAACGAAATATTTTCTAATTTGTTTGCATGTGATGTAAAACCAATTTTTTTACCATTGAATTCTCCCTAAGCGCTTGATATAGCTAAGCACTTGATCTTTTATATAAATATAATAACGTGTCATATTATACACCAATAAACAGTGGTCTCGAAGGGACAACACCGTTGTAAGTCGTATTCTTTATACCCATGAGTAAGGATTCATGATTTAGATATAGATATAGATGATTAAAAGTAACAACTTAAAATTATGAGTCATATAAAAAAATCAAAAAATAATAAATTTCAAATATTAAATTCAATAATTCACCCAGCATATCATTTTACATATTATCTATATATACAATTACGGTAGCTTCTTAGCTACGGTATGTATACTACCCTCATGTTTAAGATTAACTAGTTTAATGCCCGTCCGGTGGACGGGTATTTTAATGTCTTAATGACATAAGTATGCATTATGACTCTCAACCCCGTTCCCCTTCTAACTAATTTTTTTATAACACCTGTTTGAAATAAAACGCAACCCGAATTGACCCGTTTGAAATAAAACGCAACCCGAATTGACCCGTTTGAAATAAAACGCAACCTGAATTGACCCGTTTAAAATAAAATATAACCAAAATTTATTGTTGTCATTAATGGACTCCATTTTAATATGTTCATATGCAATTAGCAAGTAATTACGGTGCTTAGTTTCGTGTTATACAAATTATTAAGATTTTAAAAAGGGATGAAACCTCACCAAATACTACTCTTTTTGTACATGTAGTTGCACTATTTCTTAAAAAGCAATTGCAATTCATTTAATGCAAGCTCATCCAACCGTTCAAACAAAGCAAACAATGAGAAATAAGGCGTTTAAAATATATCTTAAAGGTGTGACAAAGTGCAATATTAGCTAACGTGGAAATCTACTGCTTGGTGAGTTTATTCATATGTGATTGGCTCACTGAACTTGGTTGTTACTTTTAACCTGAATGAACCTATAAACACAAAAAACTGTACAAAACAACATGAGAAACAAAGGTAACATATACTAAGCGCACACAAAACTAATCAACGTTACAAACAAAAGCATCATTCTCTAAGTTATCAAAGGCAAATTAACATTAAATGTTTACAACCTGTTTGGTGATTCTGGTAACTGTACTCAAGATGGAAATGCTATATTTTCTTTGGGCTATGGGTAAGATCTATGTATTTATGCTTACAATTTTATAAGAGAGTTGATCCCGGTCTTTGGGCTATGGGTAAGATCTATGTATTTATGCTTACAATTTTATAAGAGAGTTGATCCCGGTTGTCTAGTTAGTAGTTAAGGGTTATATTTTTTCTCAATTTTTAGTTAATCTTGGTTGTCTAATTAAGGTTTATATTTTTTTCTCAAGTTTTTTTTTTTTAACTTTTAAATGTTTGGGCATGTCTGTTTGCTTTTTAGACTTTTTAAATGTGCTTAAAATAATTTTTTTTTCCCAAAATCACATTAACCGTCATATTTAATTTTAGCTATGTTGTGCAGTGGCGGAGCTAGACTTTAACACCAGCGGTATCCAAAAAAAAAAAAAAAATTACGGTGTATTCATATAAAATCCTTTATAGGGGTATCCTCGTATTTTTTTAGGGGTATCCTTTATATAAAATAAAAAAAAAACAAAAAATTAACACTGCGAAACACTGCGAACACGACTTTGAGCCGTAGCCCGTGCTACGGCTGGTTCTATGCTGTCTCCGCCCCTGATGTTGTGTATAACTAAATTCTTTAGCTACGCAATTTGCATCTAAAAGTGCATAATTAGTCAAATATTATGTTGAGTATACATGTTAGTAATCCCAAACATGTCCATTTGCATAAAATTTTAGTTCAACTTATTAGTTAAATATTAATTGATTAAGTGTTAATATAACTGTGGGTATGTTAATTAAACTACCACAACAGATATATTATACATATACATATATAATATGAAAATAAGTTTTACTTGTATTAGTATATGCACACTTTTACTTAATTTCATACTGCCGTATTTTAAATGATTACTTATTGAGAAAACTTCTTTTAATTTAAATAAAAACAAAAATAAAAACTTTTTACCCATGCATGTGAGAAATGTAGGGACTAACATGAGGCCCATATGAGACAATCTCCACGCTTCCACTTTGTGTCTGCAATTTATGTAGATATATAACTAAAAAAACAAATACATTGTTTAAAAGATGTTAACATAACATAAAACGTGTGTGTTAGTCTAAAAAACCTGTTCATCCTCTTAGCTTGGGCTTCACAGTCTGCTACCGGTTGGTTGTATGTATCTGGACGCATCTCTTAGTGTTGGATAGAATTTAAAGATTTATTAATTGAAATTAACTGTATTATATTTAATATGCTTGTTGATTGCTCTCCGACCTTCCATGTTACATAAAAGAAACCTTGTTACCAATGTACCAAATTAGAAGTTTCAGTAATGTAAAAGTAAAACAACAAACTTTTAAAATGGTGACTACAAATATAGCATACATTGGAAGGTGGCAGGGGCATGCACTTGTTCTGCTGCATATCTGAAAATGTTAACATAGTATAATCATAATTAGAAATGCACGACAGGTTGCCTATTGTAGAGCAATTAACTTGATAAAAAAATTTACAAACAATGTGACTTACATTGGTATAGACGTATAAGTTGCGAGAACTTGGATGAGAAGACATGGGTAAAATGTGTTCTACAGACACTACACGTTATGGGTTTAAATAGACTAATTTAGGAGGTAACCATATGGAGGTTACCCACAATTTAGGATAGAACGTGGGTGGGGTACATCCTTCCCATAATTTAGGATAAGAAGCTCAAATTTGATATCGAGGTGGAGATAATGGGTCCATAAAATAAGGATATAACCACCATAGAAGTGGAGGTCATGGGCAGAATAATAAGGAGCAAAACCACCCACTGAGAAACTCCCCCTAAACCGCCATGGGAGCGGTTATTTAAATAAGATGAACTGAGATGGGAGTAACCGTCAACCCACAATCCAGTTTTGTAGGAGCCATATGTGGAGAACATGGGGACGAAATTTGCGGAGGTAACTCCTAGCTAAAAAACTGCTCATAACTGCCGAGATAGCGGTTAAAAAATGGAGTTTAAACGGCCTGGATTTAGTTTCAGCAAGATCTAACGGTGGAGATGGATTTGGGAGGTGGTTAGACTTTAATGGGTTTAATATATGTATATAATTTCAAAACTACCATTTCCTAACTTTTCAATTGGCGGTGGTGTGTAGCTTTGTAAAAGTTATTTTTTTATTAAATTATTGCCTAGTAGTATCTTGGGTGTGTGATAAGATTTTAGTACCAATAAGTCTTGGGTTCGATTCCCACAAAGGGGTTTTTCCCATATTTATTGGGTTTCCTCCTGAATTGGTATATAGACATTATGCCTAGTGGAGATGGATATGATCGGGTGGAGATAGATATGATCAGATGGTTCCGCTAGTGACACGATAATACTTTAGTGGTTCGTCAGTGATCCAAATTTGTTGTTAAAAATGGATTGTAAAGTTGCATGACAATTTGTTTACGAGATCAATACATAATTTATTATTAGATAAATATTACACTTTGTTTATTTATGTCTTTCAATCTTTCATAATCATCAAATTAGTTAATATAACTCAATAAGTCACAATGCATGTTTAACTTATTTATTTTTTATATAATGAATTATAATTATTTATAACTTTATACCTTTTCTATTTATTAAATATTACACAAATAATATTATTACTATTGTTTCATTTAATGGTTTATCTATAAATTACACAAATGCACACGCGTTAGTATAATAACCTAAAATTTACATTAGTAATACCCTCCACGAGACGGCATTCCAATGACTACATCGGGCAGAGCCACGACAGCCGTTACGGAAGCCTGGATCAATCGGGCAGCGTATCTAATACGTAACCGGGGTTATGATACTTACAGCGAGGCATAACTTCGTTATTTAGGGGGATAATATACCCGAGAATAGTGACTACCCTATAGAAATTCGAGAGAGAAAGTTGGGAATGAGCGACTGGAACTGAAGGCTGAAGCCCTCTATTTATAGGGCTGCATTTGGACTTCGTCGCGCCCCGCGTAAGATGAGGCGGGGGCTTACGCGGCCCGCGAGCTAGGGGTGTAGGCCCTAGCTTTGACCGGTCATCATTTCTAGCCTCGACACACATGCGCCACGTGGCGGCTCCGGGCTGCGCCTGGTGGCCTATCTGTCGCGCCCCGCGTAGGCCGAAGGCAAAGCCTTCGCGGCCCGCGAGCGCCATTAAAACTTGATTTTTATTTTATTTTTATAAAACTAAAGGTATTCGGGGCCCGTTTACGTATTCGGGGTGTATTTTAGGACATATTGGGATATTTTAAGTATATTAGGGGTGTCGTAAAATATTTTGGAGGGTTGTTATATCCTTCCCACCTTGTTTTAGAGCTCGTCCTCGAGGTCTACTAGAATAGGTGTGGGTATTTCTTCTGCATCTCTGATTCAAGCTCCCATGTGTATTCAGGTCCTCTCTTGGAATCCCATTTCACTTTGACTAATACCAATCTCTTGTGTTTGAGATTCTTGACTTTCCTGTCTTCAATTTGTAGAGGTCTTTCTACAAATTTCAACTGTTCATTTACCTCTATATCTTTAAGAGGCACTACTAATGATTCATGAGTTAAACACTTTTTAAGATTGCATACATGAAATACATCATGTATTCCTGCCATTTCCTCTGGCAGTTGTAGCTGATAGGTTACCGGTCCTATTCTTTTAATAATTTAAAAAAGGTCCAACATACCTGGGGCTTAGCTTTCCCCTTTTGATGAATCTTACCACTCCTTTCCAAGGAGAGACTTTCAATAACACCTTGTCTCCTAATTGAAATTCCAACGGTTTTCGTCTGTTATCAGCATAACTCTTTTGTCGGTCACGTGCGGCTTTTAGTCGTTCCTTGACTTGAATGATCTAGTCAGTTATTTCTTGTAATATCTCGGGTCCGGATAGTTGCTTTTCTCCAATTTCTGCCCAACAGACTGGGGTTCGGCACTTTCGTCCATAAAGTGCTTCGAAGGGTGCAGCGTTGATACTTGTGTGATAGCTGTTGTTATAAGAAAATTCTATTAATGGTAAGTGATCATCCTAATTTCCTCCGAAATCAATTACATAAGCTCTAAGCATATCTTCCATTGTCTGAATTGTCCTTTCGTTTTGTCCGTCCGTTTGAGGATGGTAAGTTGTGCTTAGATTTAACTTGGTTCCCGTTGCTTTTTGGAAACTTGTCCAAAAATGAGAAGTAAAACGGCTATCTCTGTCAGAAACAATTGATAAAGGAATTCCATGTAATGAAACTATTTCATTTACAAACAATTTAGCTAGTTGTTCCATGCTGAAAGTTTCCTTCATTGGTAAGAAATTAGCTGACTTAGTTAGCCTATCTACAATCACCCAGATTGTATCATTACCTTTTCTTGTTTTGGGTAATTTAGTAACAAAATCCATTGTTATTAATTCTCATTTCCACACTGGCATTTGTAATTGCTGTAATAAACCTGAGGGTTTCTGATGTTCAGCTTTGACTTGCGAACAAGTTAAACATTTAGAAACATAAGCTGCTATATCTTTCTTCATTCCTATCCACCAAAATTTTTTCCTTAAGTCCTGATACATCTTATCATTTCCAGGATGCATCGTATACTTAGACTTATGGGCTTCTTCTAATATACGGTGACGTAAATTTCCTAATTTGGGTATCCACATTCTTTTCTTATGGAATCTCCATATCCATCTGTTCCCTGTTCTAATTCTTTAATCATTCCCTTCAATTTTTCAGTATCCTCCTTGATTACTGATTCTTGTGCTTTTCTAATTTGTTCATTTAAATCTACTTGTAGATTTAATTTAAGAGAACGTACTTTTTTTGGCTTGTCGTGATATTTTCGACTTAAGGCATCGGCTACTACATTAGCCTTTTTCCTGCATAATATTGGATATTACAATCATAATCACTAAGTAATTCTATCCAGCGTCTTTGTGTCATGTTCAACTCCTTTTGCCCGAACACGTACCTTAAACTCTTATGATCGGTAAAAACAGTAAACTTACTACCATAAAGGTAATGTCTCCAAAGCTTAAGGGCAAAAATTATGGCTCCTAGTTCTAAATCATGGGTTGAATAATTCTCTTCATGATTCTTAAGTTGTCTGGACGCATATGCTATAACCTTTTGTCATTGCATCAACACACATCCATAACCTAACTTAGAAGCGTCACAATAGACTACAAAGTCTTCAGTTCCTTCTGGTAATGCTAATATGGGTGCGTTGGTTAATCTTTGCTTAAGAATTCTAAAGGCTTCCTCTTGTTTTGGTTTCCATTCAAATTTAACAGATTTACAGGTTAGCTTAGTTAAGGGAATGGCTATTTTAGAGAAATCTTGAACAAATCTTCTATAATAACCGGCCAATCCTAAGAAACTTCTAACCTCGGTTGGTGACTCAGGGGTTTTCCATTTGGTAATTGCCTCGATTTTTGTGGGATCCACATGAATTCCTTCATGATTAACTAAATGTCCAAGAAACTGTACCTGTTCTAACCAAAACTCGCATTTTGAAGGCATAGAGCTTTTCTTTCCTTAATAAACTTAGAAGTGCGTGCAAATGCGCTGCATGCACCTCTTTACTCTTCGAGTAAATGAGAATATCATCTATGAAAACAATTATGAATTTATCCAAATATGGCTTACATATTCGGTTCATCATGTCCATAAATGCGGCTGGGGCATTGGTTAAACCAAATGGCATGACAGTAAATTCATAATGGCCATACCTTGTTCGAAAGGTTGTCTTAGGAATGTCCTCTTCTTGTACTTTTAATTGATGATATCCAGAGCGTAAATCGATCTTAGAGAAAAAATCGAGCTCCTTGCAATTGATCAAACAGATCATCGATTCTCGGTAGTGGATACCGATTCTTAATCGTGACTTTATTTAATTCACGGTAATCAATGCACATACGCATTGACCCGTCTTTCTTTTTGTAACACCTCGAAAATTCGCGTGTAATAAAAAAAACGACACGTGTCATGAATGACACGTGTCGTTGTAAAACCGGATTAAATAAAGATGTGTCGGGAGGATTTGAAAGAGGTGTCATGTTAATTTTTGCCTCTGAACGACCTCGTGGTAAATCCCAAGACTCAAACATATTAAAAACATCTTGTATATGATAAAGTTCAGTGAATTATAACATTTAATTATTCCTAACTTGAATTGGTGGAACCCTACGAAGATAAAGCAATGGAAAACCTTCATTTACGGGTCTTGTAGATGTATTTAAATAAAACAAACTCAAAAGGTAGGGTACAAACTGTTCAAGACATGTTTTAGGGGTCCCAAAGTGATAATATAATGCCCTAAAGTCAGAATTAAAGGCTGCCCTTTCGAAACTTCAACAAACAGAAACAGTTCGGTCCCTGATGCATGCTTACGGACCGTAAGCAAGTGTGCTTACGGTGCGCAAGCAGTCCCCCAGCGACCAGCAACCTTCTGTTGCATGTTTAGCGCAATTGTAACCTATTTGGCCGGTCTTTATCACTCATAAACGACCCCTAGGCACCCCCTATATACTAGAAACATCTGTTGAACGATTGTGGAGAGTTGTAGACTTTGCTGTCATCAATTCATGGTGCCATGAACACTATATAACCCACATAAGTTGCAACTCCATGATCATTCCTTTCACAATTCAAGTCTGATCAATTTGAGGAGCTTTCAAGCTGATTACAAGACATCCCTAATTATCATTAAACACTTTGTAAGTTGCCTAACCTTTCTAAATTAATTATAGCTTAGTATTTTAGCTAAAAGTCAAACCGACGTAACTACGGTTTGACTTCGTAATTAATTAATGATAGCTCAGTCGTATGTCGAATTAAGAGTACCGTTAAGTAGGTAATTATATGGGTATTAAACCCTTATAAGGGCACGTACTGATTCCAGACCTAACTAGGTCGTTTGTCGGGTCAAACGTTGACCGAAAAAGTCAACAGAAATATAAAATATGATTTAATGCATGATTAACAATACGTAATGCGTGTAAACTGTTTTAAACTTAATATAACCTGGTAATAAGTGTACGGACATGTCTAAACTCGTTCGACTCGACAACTCTCAGTTTTGAACCGGTTCGGAACCGAAAGTCCCGAAACTTTGACTTTCACGTTGACTTCAGTTCTGGCCCGAGTTAGATGGAATTAGAAATGCCTTAATGCTTCATTAGGGTTAGGTTACAGGATAGTATAAGCCTCTGTACTTGTTTCGTTGATTATCCAATTAATATGCAAGTTTCCGTTAATCGCTCATATGTTGACCGTTATGCCCTTATTACCTTAAAACGTGAATTATGAAAATGTAAAAGTGTAGGAACCTTAAATATTGATATATAAACTTGTATGCAAAATTTGACATCAGTTCGACTTGTAGATTAAGAGTTATGCTCATTAGCGTAATTACGGTGCTTTATGTTAATAAAATGGCGTAATTAGCGTATAGCCTAATTAAACATACTTTTTGGTATCAAACGAATTACCCACTGATGTAATATATTATTTTGGGAATTTTAAAGATTTTTAATTAATTTTAGGCTGAGCATAACTCATAGTCGTAGGCTTAATTCGGTAATTGTCGGTTTTGCCCTTACGGGCCATAAAATGAGTTTTACACATCTAAACGATTCCAAACCTTTTGCTACTGATTATTTATGATAAACAAATTATTTTTAGCCTTCTGGAAATATAAAAATATCAGATTTAAGTATCGAACCCGGTAATGGCCTTTAATCGCCTTATTTAGCGTTTTTAGCGCATAGTATGTTTTAAAATCATATTGGACATACCCGGGTTGATACCTACTGATATAAGAAGCAAATTATAATATTTTAACAGTAAGCAAAGGTTGATAAACTCAGACTTCAGTTTTGAGCTTTTCGGCTTATGTGAAATTACCAAAATACCCCTACGGGGCCTAGTTTGGTTAAAAATGATAAGTTTCACATACATGCTTTAACCTACTGATGTAACTTAGCAAATTGGGTATATTTGCTGATTACATCAGACCTGTAACTCAGGTTGTCACTTAAACGCTTTTATAAACTTTTAAATGACCAAACTACCCCTACGGGGCCTAGTTTGTGTTTAAACGTGTTTCGGGCATAACGAAAGACACCTTACTGATGTCACAACATATTTGAGACATAATTAACTTAGGAAACCTGTATATAGCTCTCATGACTACCCGTCACGCTTATTACGCGTACGGTTCGGTTTATGTAACAAATTTACATAAATTGGCCGAAACGGGTCAAACCTTAACGGTTTTATCTCAAAATCCAGAATGTGAATAATGAGCCCATATTAAACAAGTCCTAAAACTTGTCGGGTCTGAATCACATTCTATCCGGTCCGCTTAATCGTGCGTACGAACCGTATCTTGAAACTAGCCGGTCTGAGCTTAAGCTTAATAAAAGACCCGTTAGAATGCTAATAGGTTATATTAAACCTTCGTTCCAGATTAGGAGAAACAGTAAAAGCTACGTGCATTCTGCTTATTGTGATTTATACTTGCATCAGGTAAATACTTTTAACTTATTTTCCCTATACGGGCTTGGGTTACGGTACATAGCGTACCGCTTGATCGGGCATCAAATCTCCACGCTTAGTGGGTAGTTGAATAATTTGATCGGCTCGTTTAAACAGTCTTATTTACTTTACAGCCTTTGGGGGGTTAATGACCATGTCCCGGATATCCTTGGCATCATCTTACGAGATTGGCCACGACCTGAGCACGGGGTGTAGGCGTACACCGTCCGTGTATAACTCATTATAGTGGTGTGTCTATTGATCTTTAACCCGGACTAGATCCGGGCTACTGAACGCATAAGTAACATGTAATTCGTTCACAAGATTATAATATTTAAATAATTCTCCCAAGTTAAATAAAAATGTTTATGCCATGTGCATCCAAACCAATTTTCAATCATTTTCCAAAATGAGTCAGTTGAATGTATTTACCAGTGTAAACTGACGTATTTTCCGAAAAAGACTGAATGCAGGTACTAAACGAAATTTGGCTGGATTGTCTCCTAAGCATCAATAAAAAGTCTCGCAAGCTTAGGATGCCAGAAGTCTGTTGAACAATTAATATTATTTCGTTTCGATCCTACTGTGGATAAACACCGGATATTGTGACTTTGATTACAATAAATAATTTCGGTTGTATTATATTTTAAATTGCTTCCGCTGTGCATTATTATATTGTGTTGTTTGACTATTACGTTGCCAACCACGTCACGATACTCCCCCACCGGGCCCACCGGTGACACGTGGAAATCGGGGTGTGACAGGTTGGTATCAGAGCCAACACTGAGTGAATTAAACACTAGCCTTTTGTGTTTAATCTCAGTTACACAATTGCACATATCTAAACCTTCGAGTCTAGACTTATAACATAGGACAAACTCCACTTATTCGGGATTTTTGTTTTGTCCTTTAAATTTTATTTTTGTTATTGTTATCTTATGCTGTATTGACAGGAATATCAAAATGCCTCCAAGATTTCTCCGGACACGAGGACGAGGCAAGGGTCCAGTCACCGCCCCCAATGACCACGAAGCTGGGCCATCCAACGTACGAGCTCCAACCGCTACTGAGAGCGAGAATCCCCGCCGAAACAGGCGCAACCAGTTCGAACCAGCAAGGCGATCCGTTTCGCACAGCTCAACACCGCCAGTACAAAACGCATATGGACCGTACTCAGGAGACGAGCCCAACAACCCTCTGCCTTCATATATACCGCTGCAGAGATCGTTGTCCCATCATTCCTATGGGGACCCCACACCCATCTTTAGAGGCCAGTTTAATCCGGCCGATTACCTGCAAGAACCCGTGGGTTTCAACCCACTAGGGCCAGACGATCACTTCTCCGGTGATCAAGCTGACGACATGGACGAGGATACGGACCCCGTCATGCCTGCGAGTGGCACTCCGAACCACCCGATCGAGATCTCCGACGGGTCGTCTTTTCACGGATCACCCTATGGTGGTCCAGACAGTTTCCAAGCCCTGTTCGATCAACACCAGTGGTATTATACACCATCACACCACTCGTCGTCTCATGGGCAGCATCAGCAGCAGCAGTCTCAGCAGCAGCAGGAGCCACAGCCACAGCCGCATCATCAAGATTCATCAGAGGATCACCGGTTTGTGGCAGTTACGCCACCGCCTCCACCGCCACCAGTTCAGCCGGCACCTCCTCAACCGCCAAGGCGTAGGAGAACCGGTGCCCGCATGTCGGTACGACCAGGGGACTTTCATTTCAGTTCCCCACGACAGTCAAGTGCAAGCCACTACCCGCCTCATCAGGAGGACCCACAAATGGGTGGGCCTTCGCAGCCAGCTTTTCAACAGCCACCGCCCATGGGTTTTGATAACCCAATCCCAGCGTACACGGGTCCAAGTACTTACAACCCGTTTGAGCCACCAGCTTACAACAACTACGGATACGCTGAGACAGATCCTTATATGGTAGCGGCAAATTATAACGCCCTCAATGCCCAAGGACCCTACGGAGATCCATGGGGGGTAAGCTACCCGAATCAGGGGTACCCAATACCTCTCAGGCCTATCATTCGAGCGCAGTCGCAGCCGCCACGATTTTCTCCCCCAGAAAGGGAGGAAATTCTACATAGATTGGATCAGGTTGAGCGGGAATCTCGCCGCGACCGCCAGGAGAGGCAGAGTTTCTTCCAGGGATTAGTGGGATTGATCAAGGGAAAGAACAAGAAGGATTATTAAATCCTCCCATGGTTGTTAAGCCCCTACGTGGGTGTGTATGTTTGTTTGTTGGTATTGACCCCTGCGTGGGTCTATCTTTCCATAAACCCCTACGAGGGTATGTTGTATGTTTAGTCCCTGCGTGGACTTATGTTTGTTTAGTCCCTACGTGGACGATTGTTGGTGTGTTAGTCCCTGCGAGGACTTGTGTCTTTCTGTAAGACCCCTACGTGGGCATGTCTTCTGTAAGACCCCTGCGTGGGCATGTTTGTATGTTTTAGCTCCTGCGTGGGCAAAATTTCTTGTGTGAAAGACCCGTTTAGGGCAATATGTAATATTGTATAACTTAATGGAATGTTGTTTTATAAATTTCATGTTTGCCATTTTGTGCATAAATAAATTATAAATGAAATAAATAAATTAAAATCATTCCTTTTAAATCTGCCTAAGTAATTATTTAATTAAGAATCTCAAAGTGTGAAACCTAGCCTCGTGTCAAATATAAGACCGGGCCAAAATGGTAAGACCTGTTTAAAAGATTCAAATCCCTGTTAACATCTTAAAACATGTTAACACTCCTGGCAGAAGTGATTCGTTAAAAAAAAAAATCACATGTCATTCTTATATGAATAAGGATTCTTTAGAAGATTCCTAATCCAGTTTAATGATTTCTGAATCCTGGGTTTACATCATCAATTAAGATGATCATATTTAACCATACGTGGTAATATAGTGCCTACGGGCCTTGCTCATTTCTACACGAGCCAAAAGACAGTGGTAGCTATGACTCCCTGTCTAATAAAGGTAATGAACTAGGTTCAAACCTTAAAAGTCTTGATTCTCTGAAATCATAGTTTATGAAATTGTCCTTGTGACCAAGCCTTATGTGCTAATATATATTGTTATTGTTTATGTTTAGGATAAATTTTAATTGAAATCCTAAATTAATACGATTAATAAGTTAACCAAATATGGTCTCTGTTTACCATGGTTAACGAGTTACCCTAAGGGGTAATTCCATAATAAACTCCCAAATAAAATATTGTCCTTGTTTTCTGTAACAGTTCAATACAAATGGCTAACTCTAATGAAGTCAATAGCCATCAAGTGGAGCCAAATGAGAACGCCCAGATTACGTTGACGGGTGCCGAACTAAAAGCGATCATAGATGGCGCTGTTACTCAGGCTTTGGATAGGCAATATGAAGAATACAGTGGTACTCGAAGTAGGACCCACTCTGTATCACATTCAAAGCCCAGGACACATTCAGAGGCTCATAACAAGCCTCCTCCCAAGAAGAATGGACCCAAGAAAGATGGTGATGACCGTCAGTCCACCAACCATCAAAGTGTCCCATCTCAGCATATAGTACTGCATCAAGAACCCAGTAACAAGGGATGCTCCTATAAGTACTTCGTGTCTTGTAAGCCCAGGGATTTTACTGGGGAAAAAGGAGCCGTCGATTGTATGACGTGGCTGGACGAGATGGACACGGTGGTAGATATCAGCGGGTGCGCTGAAAGAGATATAGTTAAATTTGTGTCGCAGTCCTTCAAGGGTGAAGCGTTGGCATGGTGGAGATCTCTAATGGAGGCCTCCGGAAAGATCCCATTGTATAGTATGTCGTGGGACCAATTCATTGCCCTGATCAAGGATAATTTCTGCCCTCAACATGAGGTGGAGAAGATAGAATATGACTTTCTATCATTGGTGATGAAGAACCTCGACTGTCAAGCTTACCTGACAAGCTTCAATACGCTGTCCCGGTTGGTTCCCTACCTGGTAACCCCGGAGCCAAAAAGAATTGCTCGCTTTATTGGTGGTTTAGAACCCGAGATCAAGGCCAGTGTAAAAGCTTCTCGGCCAATTACCTTCAGGTCTGTAACTGACATTTCCTTATCCCTCACTCTGGATGCGGTCCGGCAGAGATCGCAGAGGAATAAGGAGGCCGAGAAGAGGAAGCGTGAAGATGATGGTTCGCGAAGGTCGAATAAGAAACACCGTGGGAACGGTGATAACAAGAAGGGATCTGAGTCGAGGAAGGATGGGCATAAGTCTGATGAGAAGCCCAAGTGTAAAATTTGCAAGAAGCAGCACTATGGAAAGTGCAGACTGGAGTCGAGCTCTCAGACTCAGTCAAAATCCTTTGCTTGTGGAATTTGCAAGTCCACGGATCATAAAACCCTGGATTGCAAAAAGATAAAAGACGCAACGTGCTACCGTTGCAATGAGAAGGGGCACATCAAGACCAACTGCCCGAAATACAACAAGAAGCCTGAGGAGGCTAAGAAGACTAATGCCAGAGTCTTCAGAATGGACGCGAAAGAAGCTGTGCAAGACGATAATGTCATAACAGGTACATTCCTTGTAAATGATGTCTTTGCAATAGTAGTTTTTGATTCAGGCGCAGATAAGTCTTTCGTAGATCATAAGTTTTGTAAATTGTTGAATTTACCTGTCAAAACCTTAAACGCAAACTATGAGGTAGAGTTAGCAGATGGTACCATAGAAACCGTCTCTACTGTGTTAGATGGATGTGTTATATCCATTAAGAACCATTCTTTTCCTCTGTTTCTACTTCCGTTTAAGTTAGCCGGTTTTGACATAGTTCTGGGTATGGACTGGTTATCTCATAACCAGGCCCAAATTGTCTGTAACATGAAGCAAGTAGTGATAAAGACTCCGTCTGGTGAGTCACTTACCATTCGGGGAGATACCCAGTATGGACTACCTGAGCACGTGACTATGCTCAAGGCTTCCAAGTGTTTGAAGAAGGGGTGTGTCATCTACATGGCACCGGTGATTATTGATGAGCCCAAACCGAAGTTAGGAGACATCCCTGTCATCTCTGAATACCCAGAAGTGTTTCCTGAAGATCTACCTGGTTTACCACCAGATAGACAAGTTGAATTTAGGATCGATATCATCCCAGGAGCCGCACCAGTTGCTAGAGCACCATACAGATTGGCACCCACAGAAATGAAGGAGTTGCGGACGCAGCTAGATGAATTGCTGGCAAAGGGTTTCATTCAACCTAGTTCATCTCCTTGGGGAGCGCCAATCCTGTTTGTCAAGAAAAAGGATGGGTCGATGCGTCTGTGCATCGACTATCGCGAGCTTAATAAAGTCACGATCAAGAATAGATATCCATTGCCCAGGATCGACGATTTGTTCGATCAGCTTCAAGGGGCAAGTTACTTCTCAAAGATTGATCTGAGGTCAGGCTACCATCAGTTGAAGGTTAAGGATGAAGACGTTCACAAGACTGCATTTAGGACTCGTTACGGTCACTACGAGTTCCTAGTGATGCCTTTTGGGCTCACTAATGCACCAGCCGCGTTCATGGATCTCATGAATCGCGTATGCAAACCATACTTAGATAAATTTGTTATCGTCTTCATCGATGACATCCTTATTTATTCTAAGAATCAAGCTGACCATGAGAAGCACCTTCGTTGTATTCTCAAACTCCTACATCAGGAGAAGCTCTATGCCAAATTCTCTAAGTGTGAATTTTAGCTACGAGAAGTCCAATTTCTTGGACACGTGGTCAGTGAGCGTGGTATCCAAGTGGATCCCGCTAAAGTTGAAGCTGTTATGAATTGGCAAGAGCCAAAGACGCATACGGAGATTCGTAGCTTCCTGGGATTGGCAGGATATTACAGGCGTTTCATTGAAAATTTTTCAAGGATTGCTGCACCCCTAACTTCCCTGACCAAGAAGAAAGTAAAGTTCGTTTGGGGTCCTAAGCAGCAAGAGTCCTTCGATGTTTTGAAACAGAAGTTGAGCAACGCTCCTGTGCTTACCTTACCTGAAGGCGCTGAAGAATTTGTAGTTTATTGTGATGCATCACACACTGGCATGGGGTGTGTGCTTATGCAGAAGGGCAAGGTTATTGCCTATGCATCACGGCAGTTAAAGGTGCACGAAAAGAATTACACCACCCATGACTTGGAGTTGGGTGCCGTTGTGTTCACACTAAAACTGTGGAGGCATTATCTTTACGGAATCAAGTTTGTGATCTATTATGATCACAAGAGCCTCCAACATCTATTTAATCAGAAAGAATTAAACATGAGGCAACGCCGTTGGATGGAGACCTTGAATGACTATGATTGTGAAATCAAGTACCATCCCGGCAAGGCGAATGTAGTCGCCGATGCCTTGAGTCGGAAGGAAAGGGTTAAGCCCATCCGAATCAATGCCAAGCGCATGGAAATAAAGAACAGTTTGATAGAAAGGGTGTTAGCTGCACAGAAGGAAGCTGTGTTGGAAGCTAACTATCCTAATGAAAAGTTAGGAGTAACTGAGGAGCAGTTAACTCTTAGCAAAGACGGAATTCTACGGTTAAATGGACGAATATGGGTTCCAATTTTTGGAGGACTTCGTGATGTCATCCTCCAAGAAGCCCATAGTTCCAAGTACTCCGTTCATCCTGGAGCTGATAAGATGTACCAGGATTTAAAGGCAAATTATTGGTGGATAGGCTTGAAAAAGTCTATGGCCACTCATGTAGCAAAATGCTTGACATGTGCGCAAGTCAAAGCCGAGCATCAGAAACCGTCAGGTTTGCTACAACAGCCTGAACTTCCTACGTGGAAGTGGGAAATGGTAACTATGGATTTTATTACCAAGTTACCTAAGACAAAGAAAGGCAATGATACAATATGGGTCATAGTTGACAGACTGACTAAGTCAGCTCATTTTCTACCCATCAAGGAGACTTATAGCTCCGATATGTTAGCCCAGTTATATGTTGATAAGATTGTAGCCTTACATGGCATACCTGTAGCTATTATCTCTGATAGAGATACTAGGTACACGTCACATTTTTGGAAGAGCTTCCAGCAATCTTTGGGCACACGTTTGAACTTTAGTACGGCTTACCATCCTCAGACAGACGGTCAGAGTGAGCGTACTATTCAAACGTTGGAAGACATGCTACGTGCATGTGCGATCGATTTGGGAGGTAGCTGGGATAAGAACCTACCATTGATCGAATTCTCTTACAACAATAGCTACCATACCAGCATAAAGGCTGCGCCTTTTGAGGCATTATACGGTAGAAAGTGTAGATCGCCAGTTTGTTGGGCGGAAGTTGGAGAAGTCCAGTTATCAGGACCAGAGATCGTGTTCGAAACGACGGACAAGATTGTCCAGATTCGTAACAATCTCCAAGCTGCCCGGAATAGGCAGAAGAGTTACGCTGATCCTAGTCGTAAGGATTTTCACTTCGAAGTAGGTGAAAAAGTTCTACTAAAAGTGTCACCCTGGAAAGGAGTGATGCGATTTGGTAAGAAAGGCAAGCTAAGCCCGAGATACATAGGACCTTTCGAGGTTATCGAACATGTCGGGTCAGTTGCCTATAAGTTGAACTTACCAGAAGAGCTCAGTGGAATTCACAATGTGTTCCACATCTGCAATCTAAAGAAGTGTTTCGCTGACGAATCACTGGTTATACCACATACAGATGTGCAAATAGATAAGAGCTTAAAGTTTGTGGAAAAACCTTTGTCGATTGAAGATCGACAGGTAAGGAAGCTTCGAAGAAAGCATATACCTTTTGTAAAGGTCAAATGGGATGCCCGTAGAGGTCCCGAATTCACGTGGGAGGTTGAATCCACCATGAAGGAAAAATACCCTTATTTATTTCAGTAAATCTCGGGTCGAGATTCATTTTAAGGGGGTGAGGATGTAACACCTCGAAAATTCGCGTGTAATAAAATAAACGACACGTGTCATGAATGACACGTGTCGTTGTAAAACCGGATTAAATAAAGATGTGTCGGGAGGATTTGAAAGAGGTGTCATGTTAATTTTTGCCTCTGAACGACCTCGTGGTAAATCCCAAGACTCAAACATATTAAAAACATCTTGTATATGATAAAGTTCAGTGAATTATAACATTTAATTATTCCTAACTTGAATTGGTGGAACCCTACGAAGATAAAGCAATGGAAAACCTTCATTTACGGGTCTTGTAGATGTATTTAAATAAAACAAACTCAAAAGGTAGGGTACAAACTGTTCAAGACATGTTTTAGGGGTCCCAAAGTGATAATATAATGCCCCAAAGTCAGAATTAAAGGCTGCCCTTTCGAAACTTCAACAAACAGAAACAGTTCGGTCCCTGATGCATGCTTACGGACCGTAAGCAAGTGTGCTTACGGACCGTAAGCAAGTGTGCTTACGGTGCGCAAGCAGTCCCCCAGCGACCAGCAACCTTCTGTTGCCTGTTTAGCGCAATTGTAACCTGTTTGGCCGGTCTTTCTCACTCATAAACGACCCCTAGGCACCCCCTATATACTAGAAACATCTGTTGAACGATTGTGGAGAGTTGTAGACTTTGTTGTCATCAATTCATGGTGCCATGAACACTATATAACCCACATAAGTTGCAACTCCATGATCATTCCTTTCACAATTCAAGTCTGATAAAATTGAGGAGCTTTCAAGCTGATTACAAGACATCCCTAATTATCATTAAACACTTTGTAAGTTGCCTAACCTTTCTAAATTAATTATAGCTTAGTATTTTAGCTAAAAGTCAAACCGACGTAACTACGGTTTGACTTCGTAATTAATTAATGATAGCTCAGTCGTATGTCGAATTAAGAGTACCGTTAAGTAGGTAATTATATGGGTATTAAACCCTTATAAGGGCACGTACTGATTCCAGGCCTAACTAGGTCGTTTGTCGGGTCAAACGTTGACCGAAAAAGTCAACAGAAATATAAAATATGATTTAATGCATGATTAACAATACGTAATGCGTGTAAACTGTTTTAAACTTAATATAACCTGGTAATAAGTGTACGGACATGTCTAAACTCGTTCGACTCGACAACTCTCAGTTTTGAACCGGTTCGGAACCGAAAGTCCCGAAACTTTGACTTTCACGTTGACTTCAGTTCTGGCCCGAGTTAGATGGAATTAGAAATGCCTTAATGCTTCATTAGGGTTAGGTTACAGGATAGTATAAGCCTCTGTACTTGTTTCGTTGATTATCCAATTAATATGCAAGTTTCCGTTAATCGCTCATATGTTGACCGTTATGCCCTTATTACCTTAAAACGTGAATTATGAAAATGTAAAAGTGTAGGAACCTTAAATATTGATATATAAACTTGTATGCAAAATTTGACATCAGTTTGACTTGTAGATTAAGAGTTATGCTCATTAGCGTAATTACGGTGCTTTATGTTAATAAAATGGCGTAATTAGCGTATAGCCTAATTAAACATACTTTTTGGTATCAAAAGAATTACCCACTGATGTAATATATTATTTTGGGAATTTTAAAGATTTTTAATTAATTTTAGGCTGAGCATAACTCATAGTCGTAGGCTTAATTCGGTAATTGTCGGTTTTGCCCTTACGGGCCATAAAATGAGTTTTACACATCTAAACGATTCCAAACCTTTTGCTACTGATTATTTATGATAAACAAATTATTTTTAGCCTTCTGGAAATATAAAAATATCAGATTTAAGTATCGAACCCGGTAATGGCCTTTAATCGCCTTATTTAGCGTTTTTAGCGCATAGTATGTTTTAAAATCATATTGGACATACCCGGGTTGATACCTACTGATATAAGAAGCAAATTATAATATTTTAACAGTAAGCAAAGGTTGATAAACTCAGACTTCAGTTTTGAGCTTTTCGGCTTATGTGAAATTACCAAAATACCCCTACGGGGCCTAGTTTGGTTAAAAATGATAAGTTTCACATACATGCTTTAACCTACTGATGTAACTTAGCAAATTGGGTATATTTGCTGATTACATCAGACCTGTAACTCAGGTTGTCACTTAAACGCTTTTATAAACTTTTAAATGACCAAACTACCCCTACGGGGCCTAGTTTGTGTTTAAACGTGTTTCGGGCATAACGAAAGACACCTTACTGATGTCACAACATATTTGAGACATAATTAACTTAGGAAACCTGTATATAGCTCTCATGACTACCCGTCACGCTTATTACGCGTACGGTTCGGTTTATGTAACAAATTTACATAAATTGGCCGAAACGGGTCAAACCTTAACGGTTTTATCTCAAAATCCAGAATGTGAATAATGAGCCCATATTAAACAAGTCCTAAAACTTGTCGGGTCTGAATCACATTCTATCCGGTCCGCTTAATCGTGCGTACGAACCGTATCTTGAAACTAGCCGGTCTGAGCTTAAGCTTAATAAAAGACCCGTTAGAATGCTAATAGGTTATATTAAACCTTCGTTCCAGATTAGGAGAAACAGTAAAAGCTACGTGCATTCTGCTTATTGTGATTTATACTTGCATCAGGTAAATACTTTTAACTTATTTTCCCTATACGGGCTTGGGTTACGGTACATAGCGTACCGCTTGATCGGGCATCAAATCTCCACGCTTAGTGGGTAGTTGAATAATTTGATCGGCTTGTTTAAACAGTCTTATTTACTTTACAGCCTTTGGGGGGTTAATGACCATGTCCCGGATATCCTTGGCATCATCTTACGAGATTGGCCACGACCTGAGCACGGGGTGTAGGCGTACACCGTCCGTGTATAACTCATTATAGTGGTGTGTCTATTGATCTTTAACCCGGACTAGATCCGGGCTACTGAACGCATAAGTAACATGTAATTCGTTCACAAGATTATAATATTTAAATAATTCTCCCAAGTTAAATAAAAATGTTTATGCCATGTGCATCCAAACCAATTTTCAATCATTTTCCAAAATGAGTCAGTTGAATGTATTTACCAGTGTAAACTGACGTATTTTCCGAAAAAGACTGAATGCAGGTACTAAACGAAATTTGGCTGGATTGTCTCCTAAGCATCAATAAAAAGTCTCGCAAGCTTAGGATGCCAGAAGTCTGTTGAACAATTAATATTATTTCGTTTCGATCCTACTGTGGATAAACACCGGATATTGTGACTTTGATTACAATAAATAAATTCGGTTGTATTATATTTTAAATTGCTTCCGCTGTGCATTATTATATTGTGTTGTTTGACTATTACGTTGCCAACCACGTCACGATACTCCCCCACCGGGCCCACCGGTGACACGTGGAAATCGGGGTGTGACACTTTTTGACAAACAAGATTGGTGCGCCCCATGGTGATGAGCTTGGCTGTATTAATCCCTTCTCCAATAATTCGTCTAATTGTTTTTTCAGTTCTTGCATTTCGACGGGTGCCAAACGGTAGGGTGCTTTGGCAATTGGTGCGGTTCCTGGTAGCAGGTGGATTCTGAATTCGACTTCTCTGTCCGGCGTTAGTCCTGGTAATTCTTCTGGAAATACATCTGAAAACTGAGACACTACTGGAATATCTTTTAGTTCTTTTCCTTTAGTGTTAATGATTATGGAAATCAAATACACTAATGATCATTTTCTTATATAACTTGCAGTTTTCATCACAGAGATGAATTTTGTGGATCTATATGGCTTATCTCCCTTAATTGTGATCTTTTCACCTCTTGGTGAATTTACTTGGATTGACTTTTGATCACATATAATACTAGCTTTTTTGGCTATTAACCAATCCATTCCTAAAACAACATCAAATCCTGCTAGTTTCATTGGATAAAGGTTTGCAATAAACTTTTGATTTAAAATTTCTATTCTTGCTCCCTGCAAGATTTCAGAAATCTTAATGGTTTCTCCATTTGCTGTTTCTACTAGACATTCTTGTGGGAGTTTAGTTAATGGTTGATTGAGAATTTTGCAAAAGGAAGTATTAATAAAACTTTGGTTTGCACCAGAGTCAAATAATACTTTAGCAAAGATATCATTAACTAAGAACGTACCGGCAATCACGTCCGGAATCATCTTGGCTTCTTCTGCAGTCAGAACAAATGCTCTAGCATTCTTAGTATTCTTGTTGTGCATGGCTGGAGCTAGTTTTGGACAGTTCGGCTTGATGTGACCCTTTTCTCCACAGTTGAAGCATATTCCATTACTGAGTTTCTTCCTACTATCTTCTTCCTTGTGTCCAGATATTTTGCAGAAATTACAGTATATGGAGCATCTTCTAGAATGCTTTCTCTTGCAGTACTTACAGTAAGGTGCAGAAGTAGAACCTATATTTTTCCCACGATTGAAATTTCCAGAACGAAATTCTTGGGTAAGTTTCTGGGCTAAGTTTCTCTTCTGGTCTTCTTCTCGTGTACTTACCAACTCATCCGTCAAGGTATTTGCTAGTTCTACAGCTTCTTCTATAGTTTGTGGTCTAGCTGCCTTGACTACATGTCTTATCTCACTAATTAATCCCCAAATGTAGCGGAAGATTAATACTGGTTCTGGTGATGCAAGGGTTGGCACTATTCTAGCATATTCAAAGAATAAGGTAGTGTACCCCTTACTATCTACTCCAGTCATTCTATGGTTTAAGAACTTATTTGCTATCTGTTCTTTTTCATTGGGAGGGCATAATTTTCTTTCTACCATGTTCTTAAATTCCTCCCATTCCATATTATAGATTCTGTCACTTCCCCTAGATTGGAGGATAGTGTTCCACCATTCTAATGCTGAGTTCTTAAACAGATTGGAGGCAAACATTATCTTATCCTCTTCCGCGCACTTGCTTATTTTCAAGACTGCCTCAGTCTTTTCTATCCAGCGTAGAGCTGCAATGGCTCCTTCATTGCCCGAGAATTCTATTGGTTTGCAGGACCAGAATTCTTTATAAGAACAACCATAAGGCATGGTTCTTCTTCTTTTGGGAATGGGCACTCGAAGTAATGGTCCATTGTTTACACTATGACTAAGTTCATTAGTTGGTCGCTTACTTCCCCTGTTACTTTTATTATTTTCAGCGTCTCTCACAGCTTGAACGATATTAGGCATAGCATCTATGATTCCTTGTGCCACTAGGCTTTGTACAGCACTGTGATTTAACTGGTTTCCGTTATTATTGTCATTCTGATTGTTATTCGGGTTTTCTTGATTCACTTGGTCGGCCATCTGAATTATAAACATTTATCAAATATTAATATCACAAAATAATATTTAATTGCAACAAATCACATAATACGCATATTGGTCAAAAGCGTCGAACATTGCGACTTACTCTTTCTTATATATATATATTATGCATCTAATACAAACTGGAACTGGAATTAAAATTACAATACAACTGAAATTGAAATTACACTACTAGTAGGCATCTGTAGCTATCGTTATATTTTATATTTTTTTTCAACATACACACATATTATATATTATTATATTATATTATTATTATTACTACCTCCACCATCACCTTCACTGATATGGGTTCATCCAGAACTCCATATTACGCTCGTCATACTTCCAGACGAGTCGTTCTCCTACCTGCCTCGTTCTCTCGCTACTTTTTAAAATCTCCTCACCGAAGGTTCGGAGTTCTTGCACATTTTCTACACTCATTGGGGGTGCAGGTGCTGGGACTGGGTTTGGGAACTGGGGCATGGGTTCCTGGTAAGGGTAAGGATTCTCTAGAATTTCCCTGATGTATTGGTCATTATCATAGTAAGGATCTAGAGGGTCCAAGTTTGGGTAAGCTGCTAAGTTTGGCATGGGTTCATCCTCTGGGATAGGGTAGCGTTGCTGGTAGTCTCTATGGTCATCAAACCACGGATCGTAGTCTGGGTCTAAGGGATTAGGTGCTGGTATTCTAGGTATCCCTTCTGGGTCAAGGTCAAGCATTGGGAATTGGTTTTCAGGGTTAACTTCAATTTCCATTGGCTGAGTGGGAAACAGTGGTAAGGGCTGGGGTGCTATGAGTTGCTCCAAGTTTGGGTCAGCAGCTGTGGTTGCTAAGATATGAAAATTTGCTAGACTCCTATTGAGCATATCCTGGGTGTGAGCATCCGTTTCTCTCTTAGCGGCTGCTAAAGCTCGCTGCTCTTGTAACTTTTTCATCCTCTTTCTACGTTCATGTGCTCCTCTACTGAACCATCCTCTTTTCTTAGGGGGAAATGGTTCTTTAGATGGGGACTTGAATACGAATATCCCATCTTCGTTGTCAGCCGAATACCCCGAGGGGGATGGCAGTGAAGAGGTTCCTTCGTTCTTAGGAGAGCTAGACAACTGATGGAAGGCGTGGGAAGGTCCTTGATCGCTCATACTGTAAACTAATAAATAGTCAAATAACACATAACAATAATATATAGATATGCACGTAGTTCCGTAATTTATTTTCTAATATTTTAGATAAATTTTGGTGTCAGCAGAACACTTCTGTGGCTGAATCAGTGGCTAAGCTCTGATACTGTCACAGCCCCCGACCCCTACCTCGGGAACGGGCGGCCGCGAGCCAGTTTCGGTGGTATCGGGTGTTTAATAAATTTTGGCAGCGAAAATTTCATCAGAACTGTAGTTAGGAAATATTTTATCAGAGTAAAACCACCATATTTTCATAAATATTAATGTTTAAACAATACATGGGAAAAACCCAAGTTTCTATTACAAACATTTTCATAGGGAATAAACCCTATTTTTATTTGATAAAACATCTTCTTTATTTAGGTAACTTTTATAGCCACTTTTCCCAAGCCTTCAGTGCTCTCCAGCTGGCTTCTATTTGGCTTTTACATTTTGTTACCTGAAACGCGTTTTAAAAACATTTGTCAGTGGGAAATACTGGTGAGTGAATCCCAGTTTAATCAAGAAGAGTTTTATCAATTTACAGTATTGAGAGCGATCACATTGTTTATATCTACACTCATTCAGTACTGTCAATCCTGACTGGTGGGTCATATTACGCATCGGCTAACTCTTTGTCCAATGGTAACGTGTCTCACATTTTGTATACAAAACCCCAACATACCGGCAGTTATTGAAGACTACAAAGACTCAATCACTGCTAATTATCATTTAAATAAATAAAGGTTCTGTAAAATAGTTTGCAAAAAGGTTTACAAAAAGGAGATTACTCACATTGTTGTCTTAGGTTTTCTTTTAAGGATTTCCTGGTGATTATCTATAAATTACACAAATGCACACGCGTTAGTATAATAACCCATATTTACATTAGTAATACCCTCCCCGAGACGGTATTCCAACGACTATGTCGGGCAGAACCACGACAGCCGTTACGGAACCCTGGATCAATCGGGCAGCGTATCTAATACGTAACCGGGGGTTATGATACTTACAATGAGGCAGAACTTCGTTAGTTAGGGGGGTATTATGCCTGGGTATAGTGCCTACACTATAGAATTTTGAGAGAGATTGAAAGAAAATGAACGACGAAAACTGCAGGCCTCTCGATTCAATTTATAGGGCTGAAACAGGGGGCCCTCGCGCCCCGCGAAGACAGAAGGCAGGGCCTTCGCGGCTCGCGAGCTAGGTCGGGTAGGGCTTAGCTTTGACCAGTCACCAGTATAGCCTCGACACGCATGTGCCACGTGGCGGCTCCGGGCTGCGCCTGGTGGCCAAGCCGTCGCGGCCTGCGACGGACTCCGGGGTTGCTGTCGCGCCCCGCGAGCGATATAAAAATTTTGTCAATGGACAGGGTATCAGTGATTAGGGGTTAAAACACGTAAACCGAGGAAGGGCTTTATTATTATTATAGGTGAAATACTTTCAAACAAAAGGAATATATATATAGACAGAAGGGAGCGAGATTGAGAAAGACGGAGTAAATTGAACACCTTCTGTTGAAATGACTATTTATACTACAATGTAACTTTGGGATCACGTAATTGATGGACACGTATCTTTCTTTTATTAAATTGCATTTCAATTTCAGTGTACACGTACACCATTCCAAAGAATCCATATGTTTAGTGTTTTAATTTATTATTATATTATTATTATAATTAATTAAACTACTTCACTCATTTGGCGTTTATAACTTTTAAAATATGACGTTTTATAAAATGATGAATATGCCATTAGAACGAGAATAATCTTATCTACATTTTGAAACAAGTTTTATTAAAAACGGAGTAAGTTCAAATATAATGTATTTTTATAATTTAATTATTAAACGGTTCCTATGTTCGTCTAGATACCTCATAATTCTAACAGTCAACTTACACATGATCTATCTGTCTAATAACATAAGTTTTTATATACTTTATTTTAAATTTTATAAATAATTTTTTTTTTTGGGAATGTTACAGATACCACCTTCTGTCGCAACCCCCGATCCCTATTTCCCGGGAACGGGCGGCCGCGAGCCAGTTTCGGTGGTATCGGGTGTTTAATAAATTTTGGCAGCGGAAATTTCATCAGGACCGTAGTTAGGAAATATTTTATCAGAGTAAAACCACCATATTAATATCATATCTGTATAAACAATACGTGGGAAAAACCCAAGTTTCTATTACAAACATTTTCATAGGAATAAATCATATTTTTATTTGATAAACACATCTTCTTTATTTAGGTAACTTTTATAGCCACTTTTCCCAAGCCTTTAGTGCTCTCTAGTTGGCTTCTATTTGGCTCTTACATTTTGTTACCTGAAACGCATTTTAAAAACATTTGTCAGTGGGAAATACTGGTGAGTGAATCCCAATTTAATCAAGAAGAGTTTTATCAATTTACAGTATTGAGAGCGATTACAATGTTTATATCTACACAATTACTCATTCAGTATTGTCAATCCCTGACTGGTGGGTCATATTACCCATTGGCTAACTCTTTGTCCAATGGTAACGTGTTCCACATTTTGTATACAAAACCCCAACATACCGACAGTAATTGAAGACTACAAAGACTCAATCACTGCTAATTTTAATTTAATAAATAAAGGTTTTGTAAAAACAGTTTACAAAAAGGAGTTTACTCACATTACTTGAAGTTTTGTGACACTTTTGTATTTATCTAATCACAAAACAAATATAAAAAATGGAAGACTCTTGCAAAACATTCGAGATCTGCTCTGCACAAAAGAACCGATCGAAGAGGATGCAGTACAACTCGTCGGAGACGAAGAGGCGACGGTTATGAATTGTCGGAATGGTTTGCATAGTTGTTTTTGCTTATGACTCGCCGGCGTGAAAGGCCACAATTATAATTTGCATATAAAGATGTATATGGCATAAACCGGTGTGATTAATCGACACACCTCTTCGTAAGATGGTTGCGACATATTTTTTCGAACGGAACATCGGTATTATGAGCGGTTTGGTTATCAACTTTGAAGTCACCACCACCATGTATACACGTCGTGAACGGGTGTGATGAATCATGAATCAACACACCTTTGCAATGTTGCAGAAATCGGCCTAGGCGGCCGATTAATCGGCGCCTAGGCGCTAGGCGGTGAGTTACTGACTAATTTTTAGCTAGTCGGTCCAATTAGGCGGATATGGTCAAAATCGGTCTTAGGCGGTCAAAATCGGTCCCAGACGGTCAAAATCGGACTAATCGGTCCATGTTTTACAGCCCATTAAACACAAAATTTGACCCGTTTTTGAATCTGGCCCATTGTTTTACAGCCCAAATATTACTTATAAACCTATTTTAACATTTAATTTTAGGTATTTTAACATTTAACCCCCTTTATCTTTCACTAGTTTACATATAGTTCCTAAACTTTTAAATTTATTAATAAAAAGTATAAAGTTATCTCCTAAACTTGTAAATTTATTAATAAAAAGTATAAAGTTATCTATATATATAAAAAAATTTGTAAAATTATACTTAAAAAGTCCAATCCGATTAATCCCTATTAATCCCGATTAATCCCGATTAATCCCTAGGCGGTACCTCACCGCCCGACTAGCGCCTAGCGCCTTCTACAACATTGCACCTTTGTGTAAGATATTTGTGTATTTTTTTTAACGGAACGTCGTTTCGCTGGCATGTTTTTTTAAACGGTATAATTAAAATGTCAATTAATTTTGGTATGTACAGAGATGACGTTTAAACCAAGGGTTGCAGCCAATGATCTCTAGATCAAGTGGTGGAGGGCTTGCATTTCTCTTGAGAGATGCAGGTTCGACTCCCACTTGGTGCAGAGTGAGGCACTGGTGGGCAATGATAGGAGACCCAGGGAAACCTGGGTTGGATCCTTGAGCCAAACGGGTTTTACCGGTAATTTCACCGTCGTGCCTACGGGCGGGTGGGTTACCGGGTTTTCCCCGGAATTGGTGGTGGACTCGGGTTACTCTCGGAGTACTCCGTTTGTCCAGTGGGTGCCCCGAGAGTGCTCGGGATTGAGTTTGTTGGCCGTTCAAAAAAAAAAACCAAGGGTTGCAACCCAAGTTGGTATTTGGATTAGTTATAATTTATTAAAGGGTGTGTCTATTGGGACATGTTGGTTTGGGTTGGGCATAACATGTGTCTATTAATGCAAGGGTATTATTGTGTGATGTGAAGAGACACAACTATTAAGTTAGCCTAAGACACCCCAAGTTACTTTTGTTGGCATAACATGTGTTTATTAATGCAAGGGTATTATTTAAGGGTGTGATGTGAAGAGACACAACCATTAAGTTAGCCTAAGACACCCCAAGTTACTTTTTGTAAGGTTATATAATTAGCGTCAATGGTACCGCTCCTTCATGGTTTGGAAAACAACAGGAGTACATACATTTATTTGAGCGGAGTTGTGATGCGATGGTTAGGGCCCGTGGTGGTTTTCCTGCCAACTATCCCAATCTATTTCTAATCAATTGTTGTTTTGACAAAGGATATATAGTTAGAATCACGTAATTCTTCCTTTATCAACCACCCAACATTAATTTGTATCCAACATTATTTGTTTATATCACAATTTGAACCACTAAATAGAATTAAAAATAATTAAAGTAAAAACCCAGTTGTGATTTGAACATGAAAAACCCTTATATCCATTAAAATAATAATCAAAGTGATTAGTTCTTATCTGTGCATAACAAATTAAGAATTTGAGGATGAAAAAAACTGCTTGCGATTGTTGCTTCACCACACAGGGGCTTTTTATTATTGAGTGATCGAATTGTTTATTTTATGAAATTTATACTTTTTTATTTTATTTTTATTAAATACATTTTTTTATTTTTGTTAAAAAATGAATTGTTTATAATGTGATATCATGAAGACTTGAACTGGGTTTAAATGTGTGTGAACTGTTTGTAACTGTCGAAAAGTGATAACTAACTTATCATCATATTCAAATTCAAAGTAACAATACTAAATAATATCATTTCATATTGTATGGTTAAAAGTAGGAGTGTTCGCGGTTCGGTTTAAAACTGTGAAACGGTCCAATCTATCCATCGGTTTGATTTTATGGTTGTGAATGGTTTGAATTACGGTTTACACCGGAAAACGGCCGTAACAAACCGGACCAGACAACAAGATGCACTATATATATCTTTAGATTTTTTAAATATATTATTTCATATATGTAGGCTTAATTCATAGGTAGTGGAATCGACACTCATAAGTTGGAAGGGGAGTTAGCAATTAACGATTTTGTGTTTTAATTTTTAGTTATGTGGTATAGTTCCAAAATCTTATATGTTCGGTACACTGTTTGAACCAAAACTGAAGTTTCGTGCTTTTGAAACTTGAAATAAAAACATAAACATGTCACCATTGAATTTGGGATAATTTGAAACAACTTTACCCACAAAATAAAAAAATAAAATAAAGTATGCTACATTCTTTTACAAAAAGACCAATGGACATAATTAGATTTTAATTTTTAACTGAGAAGTTGATTATTACGAAAGCTCAAAATGTGAAACCGTTTGGACTGGTTTTAATTTTTAACTGTTAGGTAAAATAATATTAATTAATTTGGTTGTGCCTACACATCTAGATTAGATTATGTATTTTAAAGTAAAACGATTTAATATGGTGTTATAGAAGGGAGATAAAACAAAATGAAAATAATGTTTTGCTTATAATTAAGAATTCGCACTCGTACAATACATTTTACAAGCAGTACAAATGAACATGGTACCACAAAATGATAAATGGGTTGTTGCCATGTTAGGCATTGCTCTCATCATCTAAAACTGTAAACACAATAAGTGGGGATAATCCCGTTTGTATTGTGGAACCCCTTTACTCATCACAAATTCATAACGAAACATAGGGGACAAATTCGATCCATAAAAAGCCAAGTTTTTTTTAATCTAATTACAAAGTTCAATTTCAACATGGGAACTAAAATTGTGCATTAGTCAAATTCAATGCTGTTTTCACATTAAGATGGGATACTACAGGTAGGGGTGTTCATGAGCCGATCCGATCCGATCGAGGGTCTGCTCATGCTCGGATTGAATTACAACCGATCCGATCCGAGCGGATCAAATTTGTAAAACCGAGCGCAAAAGTGATGCTCATGCTCGGATTAAATTTGAATCGATCGGCTCGGTTTCGCTTGGTTTTTATCAAATCCTAAAAAAATCAAGCGGATCGTTTTCGCTCGGTTTCGCTCGATTGAATGATAAGGCTTCGTTCAACAAAAACAAATTCTAACTTAATTAAAACATGTCCAACACTTTACTAACAATGTCTATGCATATTATTTGTACATAATTATTATATTGAATTCACCTTGGCAAGTTGAGTAAACCGATTAACAAACAGAAACGAGGGCTCGAACAATATGTAGAATGGCAGCGATATGTAGATCTTCGCACAAGTATAGCCGACGATTATGACTGAATATTGTTTTAGGAAAAGAAATTTAGGGTTAGATTTTGTGTGTGTGTGTGGAGAGTGGAGACTGGAGCGGCGATATGTAATGTTGCAGATCTTCGATGACTGAATAATGTTTTAGGAATAGAATTTAGGGTTAGATTTTCATATTAAATAATAAGTTGGGCTGATTATTTTTTGGGCTTATAATTTTTTTTGGGCTATTATATTTTTTGGGTTTTTAATCTTTAAAATTTATAATATATATATATATATATATATATATATATATATATTAATTATTAATAAAAATAATTCGAGCGAAACCGAACGATCGACGAGCGAGCGGAGCTTTGCTCATGCGTGGATTGAATTTGAATCGAACCGATCCGAGCGGCTCATTTACAAACTGAGCGAGAATCGAACGAGCATTTTTCGAGCATTTTTTGAGCGATCGTCGAGCAGTTTGCACAGCCCTAACTACAGGTAAAAGGGGGTTAAAACTATATCGTATCCAGAAGATGAAAAAAGAAAGAAATTTGCAAAATGTCAAGAATCTGCTAGGAAAGATGTTGAGCGTCTATTTGTGGTTCTACAACAAAAATGGCACATAGTTGCAAACCCAGCACGAGCACTTGAACTCAAAACATTAAGATATTGTATGTATGCTTGTATCTTATTGCATAACATGATTATCGAAGACGAAGGTAACGCCATATGTGAATTTGATCCTAACGATATTCGTGAGAATGTTGTAAAGGGCAACAAGAATCTAACATGTGGGCGTTATACAACGAGACTACGCATAACCATCTTCGTTCAGATTTGATTGAACATGTTTGGCAATTTGGTCAGGTTAACAACGAGTAGTTTTTTTTTTTCTTAATTTATAATATGTAGTTTAAATTTGAATGCTATTTTTTTATTAATTTGAATATTATGTAGTTTTATTACTAAAATTTATTTAATTTTATTTGTTGTTTATTTAAAATAAATAAAATTTATTTCACACAAAAAATGGGTGGATAGTGGTTTGAGTCATGACCACACCCTTAAGATAGTGATTTTGGATGGTGAATTAGAAGGCGATGACATGGCGCTGACGTGGAGGATCATGGTGCTCATGAGGGTCATGACCACACCCTATAGCCTAAAGGGGACCACACAATGCTTAATTTTTGATGGATTTTATCTAATCCTTCTGTAACTATATATAATCAATTAAATATATTTGTGTTTGTACTCCTGTATTTGTATAAAATATATATGTATTAGATATATTGTAATTATTAGGTTTTCAGCAATAACATATAAATTAACTCTTTTTATTTTCTAGAGTTAAATGCCATTTTAGTCCCTGTAGTTTGGGCCATTTTGCCAGTTTAGTCCAAATGTTTCATTTTTAACATGTGGGTCCAAAAAGGTTTCACAGTTGCCATTTTAGTCCACTGGGTTAACTTCATACATTTTTTATGTTAACGAGAAGGCCAATTTGGTCATTTTGTATGTAATTCTGTTAACTAAAAGGGCAATTCAGCCATATAAAATGACCGAATTGGCCTTCTCGTTAACAGAAAAACGGATGAAGTTAACCCAGTGGACTAAAATGGCAACTGTGAAACCTTTTTGGACCCATAGGTTAAAAATGAAACCTTTGGATTAAACTGGCAAAATGACCCAAACCACAGGGACTAAAATGACATTTAACTCTATTTTCTATTACAACAAAAAACATCCTAATATATGTTAAACAACGACAATAGGTGTACTGCATGTTAAATTCTTAAATTTGCTTTACATTTTTAGTTGCAAATAAATAACTTAATTAATTGTATATGTTAAAGTAAGTGTTGTTTTATATAACTTTTAGAGTTAAATGCTTGGTTGGTCCCTGTGGTTTGCAAAAATTGCACACTTGGTCCCAATGCTTTACTAATTACACTCGTGGTCCCGGAACTTGTCAAAAGTGCACTCGCTTGGTCCCTAGCCCTAACTGAAGTTAAATTTCTCTGTTAAAACCCCTCACGTGCTTATCACGTGAGGGTAATTTGGTCTTTTCACCTCGATTTCCTTATAAAAACCACCTTATCTTCCTCTTTCCCTCAATAATAACGACCGTCTTCTTCATATGGAACCCTAGATCTTTCCTCATGTCTCCCATGTTTCTCCAGGAACGATAGAAGATGGCAACCTGTCGATGTGGAAAGTTAGCCATTGTTCGAACATCATGGACCGACAACAACCCAGGACGTCGATTCTATTCATGTCCATCACCGGTAAGCAATAGCTTTCATTAATCGATGTTGTATTTGGTTCGAATTTTTGAATTCTTTGATGTGACAGGATGTCACGTGTCCTGGATTTGTTGGTTGGGTTGACCCGCCAATGTGCCCACGAGCTGTTCGCATCATTCCAGGGCTACTTCGAGCAAGAAACAGGGCGGATCAAGAAAGGGATGAACTTCGGACTGAACTAAGATGGAAGAACAAGCTGATTTTAGTACTGTTGTTTCTGTTAGGGTTACAGTTTGCAATGTTGTTAGCTTTAGTGTAATGTTATTGTGAATTATGTAATTTGACCAAATACTACTTGAATGAAATTGGTCGATTTTGGGTGTTCAAAGGTATTGTGTGTGTGCCCATTGTTAATAAAGTGCAAAAGCGATACGGATGACTATTGTTAATAAAGCGCAAAAGCGATACGGATGACCATTGCTAATAAAGCGCAAAAGCGATACGGATGACCATTTAATACCCAAGAAACCTAATAAAGACACAACTAACCTAATTAATAAAGACACAACAACCATAATAAACACACTCAACTGCCAAAGCTATTTATTACCCTGCCATAGCTGATTTTCCAAGCAACCATAATAAAACACTCAACAACCATAATAAAGACAACCAAAATGGACATAATACGCCTGAATAACATGTCAAACATAATAGACAACCAAAATGGTGACATAAACATAAGCCACAATAGTTAAACATGTCAAACATAATGTATTGTTTATAGCATACGGCTGATTAACATAACCAAAAGATAATATAAATGCAGCCCTTCAAAAGCATCCAACCTATTCTTCAGCTGCAGATCCACCAGCAGAACCACCAGCAGCTACGTCATCATTTGCAGAACCACCTTCAGTTACCTTACAGCTTCTTGAATTATGCCCCTTCACCTTGCATTTCTTACAGGTTACAGTCCCACCCTTTCTTGTCAGCTTACCTTTCTTCTCCATGGCATCTTCAACCTCCACTTGGTCTCTTCTCCTCTTTTTCTTTGGCCTGCCAGCTTGTTTGTGGTGAAGTGGAGGGGTCAATGTTGTTGGGACTGGTGATATTGGCCAGAGTTTGGGACCATTGATAGGACCAACCTTGTAGGCATAAGCCTTTTTCCAAGTGTCCAGATAGTAGCATGGATGGACCCAATCCTCAGGTGGCCCAATCTCTTGTCTGTGTGCAGCCATATCCCAGTTAACAGCTACAGCATGCTTACATGGTATTCCAGAAATTTCCCACCTCCTACATGTGCAAACCTTTTGTTCGACATTCACAACATACTTCCCAAGAGTCCCTTGTACCTGCCACCTACTATCACCACACCATTTCACAGTGCATTGGGCTGCAGCCTTCTTGATCCCATCTAAAATCTCTGTTATCTTTGGTGTGAGGGGGCCCTTACACTGATGTTGCACCTTCATCACATTGACTATTCTCTTCATCAAATACTCCCTAAGATAGTCCAAGCATGAAATGATTGGCTTTTCCCTCCCTTCAACAGTTTTGGCATTTAAAACTTCGCACATGTTGTTCAGTAGAACATCAGATTGTGCCCAACCTACACATTGATAACCAATAAAGTGAGAATTAAATTTGTACTTAATCTGAGATGTTGTCTAGTGTTTGTGTATATAACCTGTGAAGTGAGATCTAGACCAATGCTTTGGTGGAATTTGTGCCAACCAGTTGTATGCATCCTCATTGAACTTCTTCAACTCTTCCATTTTTTCCCTAAACTCAGGTACTATTACACAAGAACATGAGTCAATAAAGGCATAACAAACTTTACCTAACTAATGAATCAACAAGTTACCTGTTCTGGCAGTTGCACATGCCCATAAACAATCTTTAAAGCCTTTGCCCCTCCATTTTAACTTCATATTTTGGTGAATATGCCTAAGGCAGAACCTGTGTTCTGCAGCAGGGAATACCTTTTCAAGTGCAGGAATAAGGCCCTAAAATTAACACCCAAAAATAGTAAACATGTTAAAATTCAAACCAATAAATTAACATAAATATAAACAGTGGATCAGAAATTGCATAGGCTAACCTTTTGTCTATCAGAAATGAAGGTAAACCTTGAGTTGTTTTGTAATGCTAGATCATCTTTGAGACATTCTAGAAACCATGTCCAGGAATCCTTGTTCTCTGCTTCTGCAATTGCATAGGCCAGTGGATAGAGTCCATTGTTGGAATCCAAGCCTACTGCAACTAATACCTGACCCTGTTGTGAACCCTTCAAGAAAGCCCCATCTAAGCCTAGTATGTCCCTCCCACATTCTTTGAAACCTAGCTTCAGTGGACCCAAGCAGATGTAAATTCTCTTGAACACCCTTGTTGGAGAATCTGGGTTGGGTTCAGACTCAACTTCAATGTGCACTGTTGTGTCTGGATTTGCACTTTGAAGCTCCATTATGTAATCCCTTAACCTTGAATATTGTTCCTTGTTGTCACCTTGAACTTCTTTAGAAGCAAGAGACTTTGCCCTAAATGCTTTCATCCTTGAAACCCTAAGTTCATACTTCCTTGCCAGCTCTTCTTGGATGGTCCTCACAGAGATGTCTTTGTTACATTCAACCAATCTCTTCACAGCAGGCTCCTTAGCCATGAACTTTGATGTGAGGTGATGGCTTTCTCTAGTTTGCAGACAGGTGTGTTCTGACTTGTGAGTTTTCACTGTCCAAGTTTCCACTTGATCTTTCTCTTTAGCAACATACAACATAAATGGACAAACTACTTTGTCTAATCTTTCTTTTCTTTTTCTGCAGAATATGGCATTGGCAGTGAGTACCTTTTTACCCTTTTGAGACCCACTGAAAGATTCCCTAGACCTGGGCCCAACAGTAGGTTCATTGGGCTTGGGCCCAACAGATTTTCCCTTATTGCCCTTCTTGGGTACTTGTTTCACAAACCCATCACCTTTCTTGTAAACTGGGACGTTCCCTTCACATACTACTCTAATCCTAGCCTTGTCATTTCTCAAAAATGACAACTCCCTTTTGGTAAGAACGGCATGCCTCCTAACTTGTTCTTTAACCTCCTTTGCAGATCCAAATTGCTGACCCAAGTAAAACCTTGCTTCATGCATCCTACTCTTTCCCTGTTCAAACAGTTAAGAGTCTCAACAGTTACTAAATATTTTAACAAATGTTTACGTAAATAATAAACAGTTAAGTAAACAAATGCTAACCTTTTGTTTATTCCTGATTTCCCTTACCTTTTGGCTCCTTCTTGTTTCAAAGTCTTCCATTGATTCATCAGTTAAGCTATCAAATGATTCATAGCTAAGGTTGTCATCAATTTCATTTTCATAATCTACTTCAGTTCTAACATCATCATCAATGCCAGAATTACGGCTGCCCACATATTCTTCATCCTCATCTACAAAAACATTGAAGTCCCTCATATCAACTTCCATTTCTTCCACCTCATAATCATTGTCAACTATGTAGTCACTGTCTTCTGAATCATCACCATCATTCTCACTTTGATGAGAACAGTCAGCCTCACTACCACCTTCATCCTCACTACCACCCTCATCCTCAGCCTCCCTATCACATTCATCCTCACTACCACCCTCATACTCAGCCTCCCTATCACCCTCAGGCTCCCTATCACCCTCATCCTCAGCCTCCCTATCACCCTCATTATCCTTATGACCCTCATTGTTTGGGAATTCTCCAGAAAAATCAATGTCATCAAAGTTAAAACCATCTACACATGTACCCTCTTTTGCATTATCAGTCTCAATCCCTATATTATCATTGTTACCTACTGGATTATCATTGTTACCTACTGGATTATCATTGTTAACTACTGGATTGTCATTTTTACCTACTGCATTATCATTGTTACCTACTGCATTATCAGTCTCAATCTCTATATTACTTGTATTCTTATTAGCACTAGAGGACCCTTCAACATACTCAAGCATTAATCTCCTTCTAGGTACCAACTTTTTTTTTGTTTTGTCTAACACCAACAATCTCCTGGTTTTCCTCTTCTAATTCCTCAATAACAACCCTAGATCCCTCAGGTGATTTTAAATAAGTATCAACCATAGATTTTCCCTCTTCAATGTACAAGTTGATTAACTTATTTTCACCCACATATTTTGACAAGTTACGAACATCAGCATCACATCCTAAAGCTACCAAACCAGTATCTAAATCTCTACCTGGTATTTGAAAATGATAATAAAGTGGCACCTTTTCTTTCAACAACTTTAGTTCTCGCATCATCCAATCAACTTCATGAACAGAAAACTCATCAATGTCGATGTAATCCACATACACTGACCTTCCTTGTAGATACCTTCTGCTTGGAACCCTCCTAAAAAATCCACCATAGAAGATTCTTGCAGAAAACAAACTAGGGTTTCCATCTGTTCAAAAATCATAAAAAAACAGGCAAAACACTATCAGACACTAGAAAATCGCTAAATGTTTGAACTTTAGCACAATAAGACAAAAAAACTTACTGTAATCACGATCTGGAGTGAAATCATCATACTGGTCCCTAATGTACCAACCCATTCTGTTCGATCGATCCTATACGGCTGATTATCTCTTCAATCGCCTGGATTTTAGTGTGAGAGAGATGAGACGGGAGGGTTTCTTGGTGTTAGTGTGAGAGAGATGAGAAGAATTGAGAGGGAAAACCATAAATACCAACTGACATCCAGTGACTATACTGTGCAAGACATCAAATCGAGGTGAAAAGACCAAATTACCCTCACGTGATAAGCACGTGAGGGGTTTTAACAGAGAAATTTAACTTCAGTTAGGGCTAGGGACCAAGCGAGTGCACTTTTGACAAGTTCTGGGACCACGAGTGTAATTAGTAAAGCATTGGGACCAAGTGTGCATTTTTTGCAAACCACAGGGACCAACCAAGCATTTAACTCTAACTTTTAAAATCAAAGTGGGTAATAGGTAAATTGGATAGATTTGATTTGGTAACCATCGATAAAATCATAATCTCAACTGTGCTTGCTTTCGGTGCTAATTAATACTATCTAAGAATTCGGTACCAACCGGTACCATAACGCAAAAACCTATACCGAGTTTTTTCAGTATGGTATTCGGTACCAACTTTTCATGCAAATCAGTACCAGTACTTTCGGTATGGTACCGGTACATTACTGATCTCATCCCTCCCTACTAATAACTATGATTTCCTTTAATTCTAAAAAAAAATTGTTTGGAATGCTATTTGTTTGCTTATGCCAACAAATTGATTGGTGTTATACGCAATTGGAGAATAGGTGCATCTTAGTTTGATAATGAAACTACCACGCAATACAGAAAAACCACACATAACAGAAGAAGTATTCTATGCTCATGCTTCCGTTACTAGGTTATAAGATTGAACTTTTGGTACGGGTTGATATGAGCTAGGGGGATTCATAATAATAAAATGTGAAAAAATGTCCCAATTTTAGTGTTCGCTTTGGGCCTCTAAAGAGTTTGAGCTAGCCAAAACCTAAAGTGTATCTACAAATGGCTCGAATAAAAAAAGGTTCCAAAGATTTAGATTCTTAAAACAAGTAAAACAAAACCTTTAAAGATCCCCTTTTTAATCAAGGTGGGCTTTTGTAATGCTTATAAAGCATAAAGATGTCTAAGCACTTGAAATGTTTATGTTTTTTTTTGTATTTAGTTTCTCTACTTGTGACTGAAATGGACCTGACAGGAATAGACCTGAACAATACCAGTTAAAATCGAACGATAAATAGTACGCATAGTTCTACAGTTTGTTTTAGATACAAATTCATCACCAAAACAAACGGTAGGGCTACGACGTCCAACCAGATATACTGATACACCCGTACGGTTAGAGAATCGTGTAAGTCCCGTAAACCGGATCTTTCAATGATATCAAACAGCCTATTGATTGTGCGGAATCCAATCAATAGGTGATTCAAGAATCAAAACGAAAACAAACAAGAACAAACCGAATACGAAGAACACAACGAATCACCTTTAAACACTTGCACACGATTCTATTACTATGAACTAGCAAAACCGTCTAGTACAAGTGCTCACAAATCAAATCGCCTCCCACTCTCTGTTTCTCTAGAATTTCTGTAACTAGGAGGTTCCAACCCTAAAACAAGTTAAAAACTTGTTTATATACTCAACCAAGCCCACTTCCCTACATGGGCTTCCCTTGGGCCTGCTTGGCCCACATGGCCTAAAGCTTAGCCCAAGTGACCTATAAATGTCCACATCCTAATGTAAACTAACCCGGTAAGGCCCAGCTCGTAACCATAGCTTGTTGTATTAATTTGATGCGTCAGTCTCACACTTTAGGGCCTAACAATCTCCCCCTAGACTGATGCCATCAAATTGTCTTCATACCATGAATTCAGCAACGTCTTCAACTAAGTCTATGGTTGTCATAATGCTGCAGATGTTGTGGAAGTTCTTGACTTCTGAACTCTCAGCACTGGGTCTCTTTTCTTCAACTCTTGTGGTTAGCTTCATATCAGGATCTCGATCAGCATTTGCTTGAAAATCTTGTGAAAAGAATGTGAGAGGAGGATTCTCAGCAGCTCTTTTCTTCTTCAATCTTTGTCTTTCAAGCAGATTCATGGTACTTTTTCAAATGTACTTTTACTGTCAGACGGCGTTTCGTATCCAGTTCTTCTGACTCAGGTACATCTTGCTGTTGTGCTGCTTCAGGCTTCTTCAGCAACTAACAGCATCTCAGTCTTCATCAACCCCTGTTCTTGATTGAAATCAAGTTCTGCACATGCTCACAAACTCATAAGCAAACATTTCTTATGCAACAGGGAGAGTACCATATGAACACTAGATACATCCAAGTACTTGTACTCGGATTTCACAATTTAAATTCTTTCAACTTTTGATGATCAGTCAAATCTTCAAGAACGGTTACATTTTTAATTTTAAGAAAAACAAAATAAGCACTCTATTTTTTTTTTATTTTATAGAAAAACAAGACACTATTTTTGTATTTTTGAATTTTTTAAGAACTAAAGAACTAAAAACAAATAAAAACTCAAAATATAAACAACTACCATAATATACAATTACAATTGCAATGGGATCAAAATTCGTTCTCAGGCAGACTAAGGAACACTTTTCAGTACGAGCCTAATCAAACTGGTCTATGCGATTGCCAATATGTTTGTCCACTTAAACTTTAACGCTCAACTTTCAATTTTTCAACTTCGTGATATGCTTTAGGTAATATTATACTATTATACCCGTGTGTCCCATTCCAAGGCATACCCCTGCGATCAAGGTAAGCACAACGATTCATCGTAGCAGGTGAGTATACTGATGTCATCCTTTAAGATATCCTGACTGTGTCTAGGTCTGCATATGATCTGTTTTATCATGTTTTGATTTCTTAATAATGAACACCCAAATAAATACTAATCAAATCCTGGAAATATAAACAGCACACTCTATCATGCAAGTATCTTCCCTACCACATATTTCACAAGTCCAATCCAGATTTCTGAAATCTTAACTGGGAATAGGTTGAGAAGAGAACAGAATAGATCTTAAGTAGAGATGGTATAATATACAGATCAAATGAGTTTTTCTCAATTTGATATAGGTTTCTTGGGTTTCTTTTGGGCACTTGAGGGCCTCTTTCGGGTGTATTAGATCTATAGCGCGACAACGTACAGCTAGGTCAGCATGTATCTGGATGCAGCAGAAGCTGTCGTTGCCTAGCACCTCCAGGTCAGCATATATCTGGATGCAGCAGAGGAGGTACACGACTTTTTCAGAGAAGATTTCAGAATCAGATCAAAATTGTGTGTATCGGGACAACATACAGACATTCAAATAGAAATGAGCTAATTCCAAGTGACTTTCTTTCCTGGGGTCATGTACAATTTTAGTTCTAAACAGAAGGACAACCAAGATATCCCCGGATGATTCAACAATATAAAGACCCGAAACCTCAGATATTGGCTATCTATCAACACAAGATTTAAGACCATAAAATCATACACCGTTGGTATGTTACCCACATGGTACATAGTTCGTTATGTTTATATCACTTAGTATCTTTTATCATGTTGAGCGTCAAGCCTATCGACATATCGCAGTAGATCCTAGTCTTTTCAGCTATGGCACCTTACATGTGTTAGTCAAACCCTTTAACACGAACATTTATTTCACTTCCCATATCATGCAATTTTTCTTTTTGGCTTTTTCATTTTTCAAATGTTTTTGTATTTTTCTCATTTTCTCCCCCTAAAACAATACATATTTACAGCAAACTCATTTTGTATTTTCTGATTTTTCTCCCCCTAAACTCTATATCTATCTATATGTTCCTCTCCCCCCCTAAATTTGTGCATAAATCTTGGATTTTTGCGCAAATTTACCATTTACTAGAGAAAGGACACTATATGTACAAAGTTATAAACTAAGAAAAGAGAAAAATATTTTTGCTTAACCGTTCCGTCATTAGATTGAAGACTAATCAAATTCAAATCAAAGTACTGAATTTAAACGATACCTTTTGCTGATCATTTCTTACTTCTTTAATCTCCTCCAAAGGAAACATATCATCTGTAAAAAAAATTTGAACTTTTTGCAACAGTGAAATGTTACCCGTTTTTATCTCTGGAACAACCGCTATCAACACTCCAGAGATTGTCAACAGCTCCTCCTTGGTTGTTCCTGAAAAGTAAGGAGATTAGTAAGACATGGGTACCCAGGCCATCGTGGTCCTGGGTTTACCTGAAGCATCAAAATAAGACACTTCTTTCAAACACAAGTCCCCTTTAATTTCAAGGATTGGAGACGTTGCTGCTTTGGATTTAGGTTTCCAAATCTGTTTCGGTTTAACAAACATATTCGTTGCCTTCGGTTGAGCAACTTTAGCTGATTCAGGTTTGTTAATTTTAGAAACACGTTTTTGTTCCAGAAAAGCTTTGCGTTTGTTTTTAGCAGCGTTCCAGTCCCCATCAGAAGGTTTAACCTTGGGATTCACATTCTTCATTGCCTTAGGTGAAGATACCTTCATTGGCTTAGAATGGTAATTATCCTTTGGTGTAACCCTCTGATTTTGCATATAATAGGGTACATAGGGACGGTGAATGCAGTTTCGAGCAATGTGACCAGCAATGCCGCAATTAAAGCATGTCTGTCTCTTCATGTAGAAAGCATTCTGATCAGTTGGATTTGCTCTTGCAGGCCCTGAAGGACGAACCGGTCCTCTCTGTGCTTGTTTGTGTTGCACATTTCCTGCAGACGAAGATGAATTTGGGTGCCTGTACTTGTCGTTTGCAGGGGTCTTGTTGCTCTGAGCACCATTCTTCGTATTTTCTCCCTGATTTGAGCTTTTCTTCACCTTGTCACGAGCCTTACGAGATTGTGATTGTCCTTGATGAGCAGACTTCTTATATCCCTGATTTTGATATGCTCGTTTTGGCTCATTCCTTTTGTTGTGAACCGGCTCACAAACATCAGCACAAGAGTGAATATTAGCATTTTGTTGCACCTTTTGATGACAAACACAATTTCTAGCAATGTGTCCAGGAATTCCACAGTTGAAACATGTTTGTCGCTTTAATGTATGAAGATTCGAAGAGCTAGCAGAAGTAGCTGATCTGATTGGTTTAGGTGAACAAGCTTGCTTTGATTGCTTTGCATGTGTTCCATGTGCCTTTTCTGAGTTCTTATGTACCTGTTGATCAGAACTAGCACAAGCATGAGATTCAGACGGATGATGTTTTTCGTCTTTTACAATTTTATCATGATCATTTTGAACAGACACTTTAGTTTCTGTTTTAACTTTAATTTCAGAAACATTTGTCGGCGACTGTTCATTTATTTCAACTCCTTTTTCTTCTTTTACAAAATCAGGTTCAGTTTTAACTTCAGAAGATGAAGAAGATGAAGTTTCATCAACACATGTTTCGTCAACACATGTATCATGTGACTCTACTTGAGGTTTGCTTTCATCCACAGTTTCCAATGGGGTCTCATTAGATTCAACATTAGAGACGTCCACTGAGACCGATTCAGAAGATGAATCAGGACATTCTTGATTTTCTTGAGAAGAAGTTTCAGTGGTTTCACTGAATGAATCTTGAGGGACCTCACCTGTAACACAATCATCAACTGAAGAGTTAGAAACATCACAATCACAATCATTAGCTGAAGAAGATTCATCACCAAACTTATTGTTCAAAGTTTCAACACAAACATCATCAGTTTTGCCCAAAACAACAGGCTCACAAGACGAAACATAAGCAGAAAACGACGCAAATAACGAACTAGTAAAAGCAATGTCCGACTCAGTTGGTTCAGAATAATATTCAAAATATGGTTCAGAAACATTTGAAATAATAGTTGGTTCACTCCCATGAACATCAGCACACTTTACTTCAGAGCTATCATCTGCACACGAAGATGAAACATTAGGATCAATTGTGCCTTTGTGAACAAAATTTATAGGAGCAGACTTCTTTTTCTCAAATGGTCTGTCATTGAACGATGACTGATTATTTTTGGGACCATAGGTCATTTTACTTTCATTAGTCATCTCCTCCTCAGTCATGGGTAAATAAGTATAATTATCATTATAGGGAGGAGGAGCCTTATTAAAACCCAAACCACATCCTTTCTTTTCTTTGTATGCAAGTTGTTGATCACAAAGATTTTTAACCAATTTACTGGAAGAATCAAACTTCTTGATATTTAATTCATTAATTTGATATCTGTTTTGAATATCTTCCAGTTCCTTAGTTAAGATGCATACCTTTTCTTGAGCTTCTAGGAAATGGACTGTTTTTACACTCACATCATCCTTTAGCTTGATGATGTCTTTTCGCTGAGCTTCAATCTTTTCTTTATAAAGCTTCTCATTTTTAGACAAAGTAAAATTTTTATTTTTTATGTCATTATAATCTTGAATGAGCTCAGCGTTGTGTATTCTGTAAGCCTCAACCCTTTCCCTACACTCAGGAGTACAGAAAACAGAAATTACCTCTTCTTTGGTGAGACCTTTAACAGGAGCTGAAAGAATTTGAGTCATGAATGCAAAATCATCAGCTGCAGTCTCTTCCTCTGGCTTTGGGCTAGGTTCACTTGAAGTCATGAAAGCAATGTTGGATGTAGCAGATTGATTCTCTGGAGCTGATATGTTTAGACGCTCAATTTCTGAAGTCCAATCAAAGTTGAGGTTGGGCTGAACCACCAGTGCTTGTGCTAATCCTTGCGGCACAGGACTTCCAGAAGCAGCAGCATCTGCTATACTTGTAGTGGTCACAAGAGCTCTTTCTCGATTAGGAGTTGCAGGTTGGGCAGGAGTTGCAGGAGTTTGATCTCTGTTTATAAGTGGCTGTGGGCAGTTTCGAGCATAGTGTCCTTCCTCATGACAGTTGAAGCAACGAAGATTAAAAGGTACTTTAGCAGCTCCATTCCATGCATTTCCCCACTTGTTTTTACCTGTTCTTTTCACAAACTTTTGGGCTCTGAATGCTGCCATCGCCATCTGCCAGGTGATGTCCATTTCTTCAACATCATCTGGATGAATCTGTTTCAGATCATCAGAACACCACTTTGGTGGGTCAAGTTTTCCTGCAATAAAAGCGTTTAAACAGTTGATCACCGAAGCTGCAATATCCAAGTTTTCCTTTGATTGTTTAGCAAAGAAAGCTATCATTTCGTTGTTGGCAGTGGAAGCAGAAGCAGCAGTAGAGACATTTCCAGAATTTGGAATTGAAGCAGGAGAGGCTGGAGAGACGACTTGATTAGAGGATCCAGATGAGTACACCTTAGCTGAAGTTGGAGTAGAAGTATTTCGAAACATCTGAAAACCACCTTGAGACAATAATGCTGTATTGCTGTTGTTAGAGGAAGCGGGAGCAATGGAGTAACCAGCAGCTAGCATACTGTTCTTGTAATTTGTTTCTCTTTGCTTATCATCCAGTTCACATGCCTTAATGTGAGAGATCATCTCTGACAGAGTGCATCGAGCGAGATCTTTAGTCTTCTTGATCATAGCAACATGATGATCCCAACTCTTTGGTAGTGCATTAAGAAGTTGGCGATTTGTAGATGCATTTGTTGTATGAATTTCTTCCATTTGCATTTGGGTGATCAGCTTCACAAACCTCTGAATCTGATTGTCTACCGTTTCACCATAAATATGGTTGAAGTTGTTGAAGTTTTGTTGTAGCAGATTTCTTCGGCTCTCTTTCATATCTTCGTTTCCTTCATATACTTCGATCAGAGAATCCCACAATTCTTTGGCAGATTTGCAGGTGCGAAAACCAACAGCAATATCAGGACCCAAACCCATGGTTAAGTAGGAAAGAGCTCGATCATCTTCTTCAACAATGAGCACATCATCTTCAGTGTACTGATCCCTAGGTTTCTTTATCTTAAGACCTGGTTTAGTTGAGCTTTCCACCATAATTTCCCTAGGACCTCGCATAATGCTTCGCCACAGCTTATAATCCTTAACCTTCAGATGATTTTCAAAACGCCACTTCCACTCAGGAAAGTCATTAGCATCAGTTAACCTAGGAATGCGTGTTGTGGTACCAAGCTTTGAATCCAATTCTTGTTGTTCTTTAAGGGCGGACAGTTCACTGTTGTTAGATGACATGATTAATTAATCAGTTAATTAATGAATTAAGTTTGTTTTTAAGTCCAAAAGTCAACAGTCCAAAGGTCCGTAAATCAGCGTCGTTGCGAGTCGTAAACTGCTGTGGTTGCGAGTCGTAACTGCTGTGGTTGCGAGTCGTAACAAAAAACAGGATGAGCCGAAACCAAAGTTGCGAGTCGTAACTGGAACGTGATGAGCCGCAACTAGATGATTGCGAGTCGAAACCTGCAAAACAGATAAGAGATAAGAACTGTTGACTCGTAATCCCGGATTTCCAGCACTTCCAAAATTCAAAGATATCGTAATCTTTGAATTTCTTGACCACCAACTTTCCGTAAAATCAGCAAACACCTTTTCCAGAAATCAACAAACCAAATTTAGTATTATTTCGATGAATCTGTCAAGAACAGATTAAATATATCGCTGCAAAACAATCACCACAAACCGATTAGTAATAACAGCTTAATCTTGAATCTGATTGATATCAAAACCGAACCAAGAATGGTTTCTTGGCTCTGATACCACTTGTAAGTCCCGTAAACCGGATCTTTCAATGATATCAAACAGCCTATTGATTGTGCGGAATCCAATCAATAGGTGATTCAAGAATCAAAACGAAAACAAACAAGAACAAACCGAATACGAAGAACACAACGAATCACCTTTAAACACTTGCACACGATTCTATTACTATGAACTAGCAAAACCGTCTAGTACAAGTGCTCACAAATCAAATCGCCTCCCACTCTCTGTTTCTCTAGAATTTCTGTAACTAGGAGGTTCCAACCCTAAAACAAGTTAAAAACTTGTTTATATACTCAACCAAGCCCACTTCCCTACATGGGCTTCCCTTGGGCCTGCTTGGCCCACATGGCCTAAAGCTTAGCCCAAGTGACCTATAAATGTCCACATCCTAATGTAAACTAACCCGGTAAGGCCCAGCTCGTAACCATAGCTTGTTGTATTAATTTGATGCGTCAGTCTCACACTTTAGGGCCTAACAAATCGTGTCTAAGAATACCATCCAACGCGCTACGGTTAAGCTAGCTACACGGTATTGTGTTTTTTACAAGTAATTGTCTTTTTACAAAGACATTTGCTTTTTGTATAACATTATGTTATTGCCATTGTGTTTTTGAATAACATTGTGTTTTTTTGTGTAACATTGTGTTATTGCCATGTGTTTTTATATGACACTGTCTTTTGTAGTTGTTTTTGTTTTATATCTAACATTATGCTCTACTATATCATTGTGTTTTTGTATAAATATTGTGTTTTTTAAGAGATATTATGTTATTATATGACAAGATTTATTTTTTATTTGTATTTTTTACGACATACAATGTAGTATGATTTATTTTCAGGTTAAATGTTTTATGTATCTGTCGACTATCAATTGTTCGGTTAATGGTTAATAAAACTCTTCTATCAACGTAAACAAATACCCCCCTAACTCCAATTTTCTTTAGAACGGTGGTTAACTCGAGAGGTTATTATTTACATGATGTATTTAGGTAAATATATATATTAACTACACGGTATTGTGTTTTTACAAAGGCAAGGATTTGTGTTGTTACATGGGCATTTGTTTTTTGTGTAACATTATGTTATTGCAATTGTGTTTTTGAATAACATTATGTTTTTTTATTTGTGTGTACATTGTGTTATTGCCATTGTAATTTTATATGACACTATAGCATAGTGTTTTTGTATAAACATTGTGTTTTTAAGGAGACGTTGTGTTTTTCTAGAACATTGTGTGTCCATGAAATGGATTTCTTTGCTATTAACACTTAATTTCGTTTATAATTTTTTTCATTTGGAAAACAATGTGGTAAAAAATTCTTATACGACTTATGAAATGAAATTGTAAATATAATATGCCATTAAACATATTATATGTTTGATTGTCATTGATAGTTTTTATTATTCTTACTATTTTTATAGATATGTAATATGTATAGATCTCTTTTTTTGTTATTCTTACTATTTTTATAGACATATAATATGTATATATCTTTTTTTTGTTAATTTATGGTGATAACAACTCTTATATTAATTAACTTATAAATAATGAATCAAAGATATTAAATTGTGCCAACTAAATAACAAAATTTGAGTTATGGAGATTCAATGTTTAGCAATTAATGTGGTACTTTAATTTGTCTATTATGTTTAGAATATGTTTGTTAGTTAGTGCTTATTGTATAAACTTAGTAGCGTAAACAAAATAATTTTTTTGATTTATTCAGTTTATGAAATATTGTGTAATAGTTGATTAAACAAAAAAAAAATATGATCTATTTAATTTATGAAATGTTGTGTAATTTTTTTATGACAATAAATAAAATCTATGTTTGATTGTCATTAATAGTTTTTTTTTTAATTTTTAATACTTTCGTAAACATGTAACATTGATAGATCTCATTTATCTTCATTTAATGGTGTTAGCAATTCTTACGTTAATCAATTTACAAATAATTAGTTAAATATTTTAAATTGTGCGAATTAGATGTGAGATTTTAAGTTAGTATGTATGACAGTTTAAGAACAGTTGTAGTTACTAATTTCAGTTGGATAAGACGTTATCGGGGTATTCAATGTATACATATTTGGAATGTTATAAATTTTAGGAACCCGTCCTTGCGGATGAGTACACCGCTTTTTATGGTGATGACAAATCCTACATTAATCAACTTCTTATCCAACTGCTACAAGTTATGAAATGTTGTGTAAAATTTATTGCCCCATTAAATATATTATATGTTTGATTGTCATTGATAGTTTTTATTATTTTTACTAATTTCATAGACATGTAATATGGATAGATCGCTTTTATCTTAATTTTAGTGTCTTAGCAACTCTTATCTTAATCAACTTACAAATAAGTAATTAAATATACTAAATTTTGCAAATTAAATATGAGAATTTAAGTTAGTATGTATGACAATTCAAGAACTGTTGTACTTATTAATCACAGTTGGATAAGAAGTCATCATGATATTAATATATACGTGAGTTTGGATGGTGTTAATCATATGTACCCGGCCCGCGGACGGGTAAACTGCTTTTGAGATGATCTTGGCCGTCCAATCTTGGCAGTTATTTCTGAGGTTTAATCCTGACCGGAATAACCCCCTAAAATTTGGCGGTTTTTTTTTGGGTGCGGCAGTTTAGCAGTTCCTCTGTTTTCTGCATTTTTCTCGCTAACCTCTTCCACGTCTAGGCATTAACTGATTATACGCTCCTCTTACCACTTATATAAGATGCAAACATAGTTGTTCGATTGCGTTGTTTCCCTTCCGCCTCCATCATCTTTCAATTGCATTTTTTGATGTTCATTCTCCATAATCAATCGAACTCGTCATCAGGTAACAATTCACGATCTCATGTTGTTTGAGATTTTTGTTTTGAGTATCTTGTATCCGTGGTTTAACGCATCAATTTGGGTTTGTCTTTTATTGCAAACAATACAAGATCTGCAATTTACATCTCTAATTTGAAGGTTACTTTTTCACGAGATAGTTGTCACCACTCGTCATCGGAGTTCTCTTATCAGGTAATTATCCAGATAGAAACCTAATCTTTCACCGAGTCACGGTATGTGTTATAATAGCCCCCTTTCATATGACTATTTCACTTGATTACATCAATAGATTCTAAATCTATTTTTAACTACCATTTTCTCCGATCTTTTTCTTAGTTTCCAGTAATTGCTGAATTTTTACAGCTGCAAGCTTCCACAATGTTACTTCCTAAATCCATCCAGGTTCCTTAGGAACAACAAGAGGGCAATCTATCCTGCAATGGCCACCGGTTTGGTTTTCCTGGAGCTCTTTAAAGCTATAGATGGGGTCACAAAGGTTAAGACTATCGAATTTCCACACATCACACCCGTATAGTATTTTGATTTCAAATCAGACAGTTAGGCCATATCACAATATATTAGTTTCTTAATTGCACTCAATTGCTTATGTTTCATGTATTTCCTTTGTTGTGTGTTAATTGTTTGAGATTTTGTATTATGTTCGGGTTTGTTTTAGAACTCAAATTCTGATTTGGTTATTTCTTAATTAAAGCAATTTTCTCCTAAAGATAGTTCAGGTTGACACTTTGACATGGTCAGCCTAATAAATAGGAGATAACATTCCTCGATCTAACAAAATAACTATAAAATTAAATAAAAAACTGCAAATTAGTTAGTTCCCCCCCCCCCCATGATTTTCTGCCCACATTCTCCACCTAAGACACTTCCGACAAAAAAGGAAGCAATTTGAAAAAAAAAAAAACAAATGCAGTTCCGTGGGTAGTGGGAGTTTATTTATATTCCTATATAAAGGTGTGCGATTGATCTTGGCCGTACAAATTAGACGGTTAATTGTGAGGTTTAATCCTGACAAGAATAACCACCAGGTGGTTATGGAAAGAATTTGAATGTTTTTTAGGTGTAGCAGTTTCACGAGGTGAAGTTTTATCGCCACCTTGTGTTATGTCATTGTGTTTTTATTAGACAACAAGGTTTTGTAGTTGTTTTTATTTTTATATATGTAACATTGTACTATACTGTAGCATTGTGTTTTTGTATAAAATTGTGTTTTTTATATGACATGATATACTTTTTATTTGTATTTTTTTACAACATAAAATGTCTTCGACTTTCAGTTTTTTTATGTATATTTCCCTCCATTATAATTTTAATTAGGATATGTATTAGCAGTTTATTATTCAGGTTAACCCGTTTTTGTAGTTGTCGGCCATGTTCTACTACAAAACTAATAACATCAACTGTTATATTAATGGTTAATAAAACTTTTCTTTCTTGATAAATAAATAATCTCTCTAAACCCCAACTAACTCCCATTTTTCCAGAAGGTAGTTAACTTGAGCGGTTATTATTTACATGGGGTATCTAGGTAAATATAGGCTAGGAGTTGGCTGCAAAGTCCAAATTTCCTAACATAATATTATACAAAAAGCCAAAGCATTTGTAAAAACAAAATTCGTTATAAAAACACAATACGAGATGAACTCCATATGTTGGTTAGTATCAGAATGTTTAGCGTGGATGTTGAATCGTGGAAACTGCAAAATGAAACCTGGTCAAAAGTGATTTCTTTTCTGCCCGGTGTGTCTATGTCATTGATGATTAGGTCATCTGTGCACTATATCAATGGATATAACAAGTTCATTATAGTTCAAGAATGGGGTGGGATTGCTGAGATTAACGTAAGGACAAAGGAGATGCATTACATTAAACGTATAATGAAATACTGTACGTACACTGTTATCATTGACATGTAATATGTATATATCTTTTTTGTTTGTTAATTTTATGGTGATAGCAACACCTACGTTAATCTGGGTCGTCCGATCATGGCGGTTATTTGTGAGATTAAATCTTATCCGTAATAACCCCCAAAAAATTGGCAGTTTTTTTTAGAGTGCAGCAGTTAGGAAGTAACCTAAAATTACTCCCCACGTTCTCCATTCTCCTATTTAATTAATTACACATCTGCAATAAAATATATGCAACATAAAATTCGTTACTAAATCCAGTTATTCATTTTTTAATGTATCATCTGACAACAATAAAAAAAGTAAAACTAATTTACCTCTAAAATCATTAATTTTAATTAAACATGTAACAAAGTAATATATAATATTTATTTTAAAGGTGTATTAATATTTGTGTCAGGATGAATTTGAGTTGCAGCATGCAGATGATCAATTTAAGTTGCAGCACGCAGCACCTGAAAGAAAAACTTAAATTATATATTAAGAAACAACCGTTAATTCGATCTCTTACTAGATATTACATTTTTAACAAATAAAACTCGGGATGTATCAATTTTGTTTAACCATTATTAATTCATTAAAATGTGTTCGAATGGTATCCCATGAGCTATAAGCTGCAGTATTATAAATCATTGTGTTAGAAAAGTCATAAGTCAATATTTATGTAATTTAGTTACACATAATATACATACAATTTAACATTGTGTTTTTGAAGACATTGTGTTTTTAGTGCGTCCAATATTGACAGTTATTTATGTATTTTAGTAACACATAATTAAATACATAAAATTTAACATTGTGTTTTTGAAGACATTGTGTTTTTGAATATGTAACAGTTATTTCTTAATTGAAACAATTTTCTCCTAAAGACAGTTCATGTTGACACTTGGACCTGGTCAGCCTAATAAATAGGAGATAACATTCCATGATCTAACAAAATAACTAAAAAACTAAATAAAAAACTGCAAATTAGTTAGTTTCCCCCATGATTTTCTGCCCACATTCTCCACCTAAGACACTTCCGACAAAAAAGGAAGCAATTTGAAAAAAAAAAAAAAAACAAATGCAGTTCCGTGGGTAGTGGAAGTTTCTTTATATTCCTATATAAAGGTGTGCTTGATCTTGACCGTACAAAACTGATAACATCAACGGTTGTATTAATGGTTAATAAAACTTTTCTTTCTTGATAAATAAATAACCTCCCTCAACCCTCACTAACTCCTAATTTTTTCAGAAGGTAGTCAACTTGAGCGGTTATTATTTACATGGGGTATTTAGGTAAATATAGGTTAGGAGTTGGCTACAAAGTCCAAATTTCCTAAAAAGTGTAGAAAGTAATAAAACAACGTAATGTCAACCATAAAACACAAAAAAAAAAACCCACAACTAACATAATGAAGATTACTAACTTTGATGATCTCATCTATCTTCATTTAATGGTGTTAGCAATTGTTACGTTATCAATTTACAAATAATTACTTAAATATTTTAAATTGTGCAAATTAGATGTAAGATTTTAAGTTAGTATGTATGACAATTCGATGTATGACAATACAAGAACAGTTGTAGTTATTAATCGCAATCGAATAAAAAGTCATCATTTTCTTAAATATAGATACAGTTATTGATGTTCTTAATAGTTGGATAAGAAGTCATTGTGATATTAAAATATGTAGTGAGTTTGGATGGACGGGTTTAACCCGACCGGAACATGAAAATTTTAGACGAACCCTGATGGCGATGCCTTCGACTTCCGTTCATGATCTTTGTGTTGTCAGTAATATAGAGTGCAGTGATAGAGACGTGGAGTTAATAGCAATGCTCAAGGATATACATCGAGAGGTTCAGCACTCGATGGAGTTGAAACTAAAATTTCTTAATTCTTGCTGTTAGATTTTTAAATTTCTGACTGTTATTGTTAGATTTGAAAGTTTCTTAGTTCAGTACTCGATGTAGTTGTTACTCTTTTAATGTCATAAACTTTAATCGTATTAATCTTTCTTGTCGCATTTTACTTTTACTTATTTTAGCAAGCATAAGTATTATTATATAGTATATATATAGAATCTGAGGATTGCAGATCGATATTGATGTTGATGTTAAATTGTGTCTGAATTTGATTTAGTTTATGTTGATGTTAAATTGTGCCTGAATATATAATTGGCCATGATATTGATGACTAATCTAATTATATATATATATATATATATATTGATCCCATTAAGTCTAACCGTTTTGCAAATCAATATTCATCGTCAGATATGGCTGAGATTAAATCTCAGCCATTTAAACTCATAAAAATAACCGCTATAGTGGCGGTTCAAAACAGTTTTTTTACGGTTTTCCTAGGTGGTGGTTAGCTCTACCTTTTACTACCCATGATCTCCACAACTCAAGTCTCCTATATTGGTTGTTCTCAGCAGTTACCTTACATGGATCCTTATTTTCCTCCCCACGTACCACTAACTGCTCCTTACAGCAGTTACCTGGACCCCTTATTCTTTATTTATATCAAAAAAATCACTCGCACACATTTTTCAGTCATCTTTCACTCTCACCAGACCACCATGTGCACAAACCTTTCGACGATACCATTGTCGCCTGCAGTTAGAATCGCAATGGATCTTCCCTTTCCTTTCTCCGCACCGTCATTACAGTTGAATAGCAATGGAACGTCCCTTCCCAGATTGTTTTGTTTTTCTTTACCGGCTCCTCGAGTCCTCTCCCCCATTTATCTCTTAACCGGTGAAACTCCATCAACACTCTAACTGCTCACAGATTCAATTTTGAACTTCTGCATAAACCAGGTTTGATTTTGTGGAACTTTTACTTTTTGTTCGAAGCATAAACAAAGTTCGAAGCGCGCACAAACCAGGTTTAATTTTGTTTTTGGAACGATTTTGTTCTACTATTACGATTCTATATTTCAGAACTTTTGATTTTGTTCCACCAGGTTTGGTTTCAGTTTTGGATGTGGCTGATTAAAATTGGATTGTCATTGTATACAGACAACTTGTAGAACTTCTCTATGGTTATTCTTATTGATTTGCTCTGCTCATTTTTGTGTTGTGTTTAGTTGCAAAATCCAATTACTTTCTCTCACTAATTAAAGTTTTCTTATTTACAGGTTCTGGTGCATTTTCAAATCCCGTTCTCTATGTTCCTGTTTAGTTTCTTTTACGTTGTGTAAATATGATAATTGAATTTTATAGGTGGAAATTAATGAAGCATGGAGGGTTAAAGTTAAATTCAAGTATTTAAACAAAGGTCGGGATTTAATCATAAAATTTTGTGATTTAGGAACATGAAAGGTTTATATATATTCTATTCTTCCCAGATAGTGTAACCTCCATTTGGGAAGATCCTACCCTTGAAATCAAATAGTTTTGTGATCGGATTCGTGACATAGCTTTTATGATGTGTTATTTCTATATTAATTCACGTAATACGATAGAGAAACTATACGGAAAAGACTTGTGGTGTGGTACTTCTCCGGCGAGGGGAAACACGCGGTGGCGTATATGTGTTCGTATTCCACCTTTCAGCCCTTATCATTATCAGTTTTATGTTATTTGTTCATTTTTACGGTTTGAATTGGGTAATTTTGGAGCATGTTAACGGATTACCTTTCAATAGATACACATGGCTGACAACTCATAATCCATTTGCGGTTCGGGTACTCGATTCTGGCCAGGCTAATCAGGAAGATTATGTTGCATCACAACTGAAGGTATATCAAAACTTATCTTTCAAGTTTTTTTAATTATTATTAAATTAATGATTAATATCTAAGACCATCAGTCACTACTAACAAAAATTTAATTTTCAATTTGTTAATGATTTATGTGTCCATATGTAACACAATTAATTTTCGTTGGGAAAAAAATTAGCACAGTTAATGGGTCAATAAGTTTCTTGATTCACCCACATTTCTTTTTGTTTTCCTTTTTTTGGTTTATCTAATAATTTATTTATGAAAACAGTTAAGTGGTTGGGACATACGGGGATTACCATGTGTTCTTAAACTTTTTTTTCCTTATATTTTTAGCATGAATATTGACCTAATGTAGGAAGTTCATTATGTAGCATTTATAACAGAAGAGCATGAGGTAACCTGATGGGGCTGTGGATTAATCCTTATATCTTTCACCTTATACACCCATTTTGAAATGTGGTTGGTGTGGAGCCACAACTAATTCAATATTACTTATCAAAACTACTTGGATTCTTTGGTAATTCTTACTCTCATTGTGTTTTGCCTTTAACAATATAAACATCATCTTCATGTAACAACTTTAACTAGGTTCAGGTATATATCACAATATTTTGGATGATTATAGTTGAATTTTGAATGCTATCTTGATTATTAAGTTAATATAATGGTATGTGTTGTAGTCTGACTAATATAATCAGATACAACTCCAGGATCAACAGATAGTTTTGAAATTTCTACGGCTAACTCGTGATACAGAGAACACCACACGAATTAGAGACGCAGGGCTGACCTAGAATGACGACTAGATACAGAGTACACCACTAGCTTCACACCAGGTTTCCAAAGAACACCTTCTACCTTGCCACAGGTAAAATAGCAATGGAAAAGTTCACAAAACTTGCAAACTGAAATTGTTGTAAATTCTCTCTGTCCATTTTCATTCCTTCGATCCATACATAAAGGGAATTACAACATGATTTCGTTAACTGCTAAAAACATGGTCTAACTGCCTAAGCCACTACTTCCTCTTAAACAGGAGACAAAGTCAAATAAACAAACTGGAATTAAAATTACATAACTAAATAAAACAAACTGGAAATTAATTAACTTCAAAGCTTCCATGTTGTCGGGTCACGGGTCGGGTGCTGGAGAGCTGATCAAGTTGACCCAGTTTGTACCGTTAGATTTGAAAGTGCTACGGCTAGTGTGGTCTGCAACATCCTCCCCAAGAACGAAGAAGTTTGACCTCAAACTTGGTAGGTCGTCATCTGGATCAAAATACGGCTGCAAATCAGTAACGTTAAAAGTACCAGAGACGTTGCCAAAGCTACTAGGCAGATCGAGTTTGTAGGCATTGGCATTGATCTTCTCGAGCACTTTGAAAGGACCATCTGAGCGGGGACTGATTTTGGAACGACATTTTGCAGGGAAATGTTCCTTTCGCAGATGAAGCCAAACTAAATCACCAGGTTGAAACTGAACATCCTTGCGGTGTTTATCAATACGAGCCTTGACTTGTGCATTCATACGAGAAATCCGATCCGTAACCTCCAAATGCAGATCCTTGATGTGTTGAGCACGGGTTTCAGCTGCCTTACTAAATGTAGTGGACGTATCAAGAACCATGAGATCAATAGGGGTCAAGGGATTAGAACCATATACGACTTCAAAAGGGCTATGACCAGTGGTCTTGTGAGGAACACGATTGTAAGCAAATTCTGCTTGGGGTAAGATTTCATCCCATTTGCGAATATGCTTATGAATGAGGGCACGGAGCAAAGAACCTAAAGTACGATTAGTCACTTCAGTTTGCCCATCTGTTTGGGGATGACTAAATGTGCTGAAGGTAAGCTTAGTACCCATTTTCTTCCACAAAGTAAGCCAAAAATGGCTGAGAAACTTAACATCACGGTCACTAACCATAGACTTTGGGACTCCGTGCAAACGGACAACTTCCTGAAAATACAAAGAGGCAATTTGAACAGCATCATGAGTGGTGTGACAAGGAATAAAGTGAGCCATTTTGGAGAAACGATCAACAACGACCATGATGGAATCTTTGTGGCGGGCTGTTCGTGGGAGACCAACAATAAAATCGAGGCTAATATCCTCCCATGGTGTTTGTGGAACAGGAAGGGGAAGGTGTAAACCTTGAGGAAGTGAATGGTTCTTAGCGCGTTGACAAGGCAGACAACGTTTAACAATATGATCAACATCACGAGTAAACGAGGCCAATAGAAATAGCCTCGAACAAGGGAGGAGGTATTTTCAATACCAAAATGACCTGCAAGACCGCCTTCATGTAACTCGCGGATTAAAGCCTCTCGCAAGCTGGTCTTGGGAATACATAAACGTGTTGCCCGGAATAAAAATCCATCCTCCAAGTGAAAGAGATCAGTGGGGTGGGTAGTACATTGAATAAACACTTCACCAAAGTCTGGATCATTAATATATGCCTCTTTGATGGCCTCGAAGCCGGGAACCTTTGGAGCTAGTGCAGTAAGAAGAATATGTTTCCTTGAAAGAGCATCAGCACCCTTGTTCAAAGAGCCGGATTTATGCTTAATGGTGAACGTGAAAGCCTGTAGAAATTCAACCCATTTGGCATGGCGTGGTTGTAAATTGTGTTGACCTTGAATGTACTTTAAAGCCTCGTGATCAGAATGGAGAATGAACTCCTTAGCAATCAAATAATGTCGCCAATGCGCTAAGGCGCGAATCAAAGCATAAAACTCCTTATCATAGATTGAATACCGTTTCTTGGCATCGTTAAACTTCTCACTAAAGTAAGCAATAGGTCGCCCTCGTTGAGAAAGAATAGCTCCAATACCAACACCCGAAGCATCACATTCAACCTCAAACACATCATCAAAACAAGGCAAAGCAAGAACGGGAGCAGAAGTGAGCTTCTCTTTGAGTTCTTCAAAAGCAGATTGGGCTTGTGCATTCCATTCAAAGTGCTTCAGCTTTGTGAGTTCAGTCATTGGGGCCACGATAGAGCTGAAATGCTTCACAAAACGGCGATAGAACGAAGCCAACCCATGAAAACTTCGTATCTGCTGAATAGACGTTGGTGTTGGCCAGTTTCGGATTGCTTGTACTTTCTTCTCATCAACAGAAATACCCTCATTAGATACAATATACCCCAGAAAAGAGACCTGGTCAGTAAGGAACGCACACTTTTCCAAGTTGCCAAATAGTTTCTCTTTGGATACCAGATGTTAGTCAGACTACAACAGTATGGGTCTTATGTAGTCCTAGCTAAACGGGCAGGTCGGGTCACGGGTTGGAACGGTTTGGTATAAAACATGGGATTTGAACGAATTCATAAGAGTTTCAAGGTGATGGTCTTTGTTATGGTAATTAAATAGTTATTACAAAGACACAATAATATACGAGTGAAATAACGAGAAACATGTTATGTTGTTGCTACAGATATTTAACTCCTATTTTTGACGAGAAGTATGTTATGCAAAGCTCCTTGTCAAGGACACTAAGGTACCTTAATTTGATTTGTGGTGCTAAAATTTAGATTTGAATGTTTGATATACATATATTTTACATAAATAGAAGTACTTGGGTTGGGTTGGGTAATGGGTTTATACGGGTCAAGTCAGGTAATGGTTTACAACGTGTAGGATCAACGCGTAGGTAATAGTTAAAATTGGTTGGGTTGGGTATGGGACAAAACCAGTCAGGTTGGGCCAGTTTACATCATGGCCACAGTAGATCTATCAAAACATGAAAATTCTTTAATATCCATAAATAAAACTCATTGGTTGACTAGGTGCTGCAAGTTTTAAATAATATGTTAAACATATTTTCTTGTGAGTTTTGGTTAACATACATGAAGACCCAATCTGCTGGTGGCATATGGTAAGTACTAAGTTGCTTATTTTTATGATTTTTTTTGTTTTCATATAAATTTATAGCCTAAATGTGCATATCTACCTTTTTTTTCTTCTTAATATCGTACATGTGTAACAACTTCAGGTGGTTGTTGATAATGCGGACTAGACAACAAGTCAACAACATGGAACGGGTGCAAGACCAAAGAGGAAGATCCAATATCCGAAACAATTTAAGTTGTAAACCATGTTTGAATGTTATTAAACATTTCGCACATCTTGGTCGTACTTTACTATGGTTTGCCAACCATTTGCTTTTGCATCAAAATGACACTATTTCATGTTTTAGTACTCTATCAGGTTTACTTTCTATAGTTTTGTGGTTGTAAATTGTTGACGTTTGTTTTTCTTTTATAAATTAAAGAATGGGGCTTTTGTTTGTCAAGTACGCTTAATATAGATTAGCTTTGTTTGTCACGTTCATATAATTTTGTATAATATGACTCTTTTCTATTTGTTTGTGTTCATTGGGTCATTCATGTTAATATATACTACGTTAACGTCACCCGCCCACTGGGCGGGTATTAAACTAGTTACCTTGTGGATATTATGTGATAGTTTGACACTTGATAAGCTAGGTGGGAGTTTGGAAAAGAATGGGTCGAACGGGTCAAAACACAAGCAAACATGATCAGACACAAGGTAAGTAAACCTTACAACTCCTAGAATAGAATTACAACTTACGTGATGGAAAGTATTTTGGTGATTAATGAGAAATGTTAAAATGTGACCCTATGGTGTCAACCATAACGGGTCAAACGAGTAAAATGGTGAGTAACCACATATCGTGTTTTGTCAAAAAAAAATAGTTGTTAACAACAAGTAGGTCTGTCACTTGCAGAAGTTATTTCAAGGTTTTAACCATTGAGTTTTGACACGATATTCGGTCAGAAGTTGTTAAACAACATAAAGGATGTTTGGAAAGTTTTATAGATTTTTCTAAATTCGTTTGACGTGGTTTTGCGGGTGTTTCGTCAATAAAATAGTTGTTGACAGCAAAGGTCCGCTACTTGCAGAAGTTATTTCGAGTTCTTAACCATTGAGTTTTGACACGATATTTTGTCAGAAGTTGTTAAACAACATTTAGGATGTTTGTAAATTTTAATAGATTTTTCTAAAGTCGTTTGACGTGGTTTTGCGGGTGTTTCGTCAATAAAATAGTTGTTGACAGCAAACAGGTCCGCTACTTGCAGAGAGTTATTTCGTGGTCTTAACCATTGAGTTTTGACACGATATTTGGTCAGAAGTTGTTAAACAACATAAAGGATGTTTGAAAATTTTTATAGATTTTTCTAAAGTCGTTTGACTTGGTTTTGAGGGTGTTTTGTCAATAAAATTGTGGGAGGCGTAAGCCTTTTGGTTTAATGCCTCATAACCAGTCGTTTAGGGTAAAACATCATACCGGAAGAAATCAATGAAAAAGATAAGGTTTGTCTAATGTAAACAACCACAATCGAGTTGTGGTTGATGGAACTAATTAAAATGTTGGTAATATAGTGGGGGCATATTTTAGAATGTGAAATGTCTTATAACGTTCGGTTGGATAATTAACTACACACCGAAAGAGTAGTTTGAAAAGAAAACACGTTTTCAGCGGACACGACCGGGTGACAACTTGACCCGGTCGGGTAAGGAGGTTGACACAAAAAAAGTGTGCTTAATGTTTTCATTCAAATGTTACGATTAATAATAGTTTGACCGTATAACTTAAACACTAATTGTTTTTAGTGTTTATGACAGACTTTCACTAAGTCGGGAACCGGACTGAAAGACGACCAAGCACACGAAGAACCGAAAACCCCTAAACCTCCTTCTTCTCAGGATCATCCTTTTGGAAAGTTTAAGTATGATCATACATGGCAAAGCTTTCGGGTTTAAAAGCTTCAATATAGTATAATGTAGATCGAGTGTAATAATTCGTTTTGTCGGTTCGTTTGGGCTATTGGTTAAACCAGGCGAGTAAGTTATGTATTTATAAAAAAATATGGGACCAAATCATCATTTTATTAAAAATATTCTTTAAAACGAGTTAGAGTGTTACACATTTGTTTATGCAAATATGTTTTTATGGAAACTACTATAAAAGTCAATGTTTAGTTAGAATGGGTCTTAATACTTCATCAAAAAATAGCCCCTCTAGTTATCAAATGGCATTTTAATCAATTTAGCAAGACTTAACAAAAAAAGTTAACAAGGTTAGCCATAATACTCAACATTGTGACAAGGTTTAGCCATAATACTCAACATTGTGACAAGGCTTGGCCTTAGTACTCAACATTGTGACAAATTAGAACGTTAATACCTGATTTTGCAACAAAAAACGATTAGTACCCGACATTGAAATTTGACATAAACCACAAGGACAAACGGTGTAATTTTTTCTTTAAAAGAAGAAAATGCTAAAGGAACGAAGAAGGGTAAAGAAATTGAAGCGCCGAAGGAAATCGTGGTGGCTGTTATTAAGGAACTCGCGGAGCCAAAGATTAAAAAAAATTGAGGAGTTGAGGATTAAAGAAATTGAGGTGGCAATGTCAAAAGATAACGTTTGTGACGGATATTAAAAACTTGTTTAATTTTCCATTGTATTGAGATTGTAAGTTAGTTGTTGTATAGTTTGTATTTGATACTTCAATGGTTAATTTTTTTTATTAAAAATTGGTTTTTGTTTTTGTTTTTTTTATCTCAGGTGATCCCATTTGGACCGTAGATAGGGAGCACGTTTTGGGCCTTGCTTTTGTACACGTTAGAACCTTAGACGAGGGGGTACAAGGGATAGATTTAGTACTAAAATTTGGGATCGCGTCAAGGATAGATTTTGACGAGGAAATGAGTTTTGCAATCGAGCGTACAAAGGATTAAATATTTTCAAAGATGATGTCGTCAATGCTTAAAAGATTTCAGAGAATCTATTGTAGATGGATAAACAATTTGGCTGAGGATCAAAACGATGAGACTGTTGTTGAAGAATCATGTGCCGAATATGCACGAGTTGATGGAAGGCGATTTACTAAGTTAGAAATTTGGAAGTTTATAGTCGACGTCGGCTTTAATTAATTTTATTTTATTTATGTAAGTTTTTAACTATTAATAGATATGTTTTTTAGGTATTTGTATTTTTTAAAGATTTTAAGTAATAATAAAAACGTATTTTTAGTTGTTTATATTTGTTTTAGAGTTAAATGTCTGGTTAGTCCCTACGGTTTGCTAATATTGCAGACTTGGTCCCAGTGGTTCAATAATTACACACTTGATCCTGGTGGTTGTAATTTTTGCACTCGGGTGATCCTTATCACTACCCTATGAGGATTTCTCTAGATATGCAAACCTTTAATGTATTACTTGATGCTTTTTGCAAGGAATGTCAAGTAGAGGCTGTTATAAACCCGGTTTGCCTGAACCGTGCAGGTTAAGAACAGACTTCATCGGGGAAATCCCCGACCCCATCCAAATCGATTTGGGTCGGGCCCAAAACCAGTTTGGCCCAAACCATTTCCAAAACCCTTTTTAATTAAACCATTTAATTTAAAATAAAGAGTTAAATGCCTGGTTAGTCCCTATGGTTTGCTAATATTGCAGACTTGGTCACAGTGGTTCAATAATTACACACTTGATCTTGGTGATTGTAATTTTTGCACTCGGGTGATTCTTATCACTACCCTATGTTGAATATCTCAGTTTGTTACACACAGAGTAATTTCATATTTTTATGAAGCTCTGTGTTCTTTTTCAATCATTTCGATTTGTTAATGATTTTGATGTGTGGGATAATCAATAATAATGACGAATGTTCTGAATGAATTGTTTTGAAATTCAATTGATATGATTTACTTGAGTTCGTTAGTTATATGATGAAATTCACCTAAAAAACATATGAATTTGGGCTTATGTGTGAAACTGTGTAAAACAGAGTAACTCTCTATTCGGTGAATTTGATAACTAATAAGTAATAACTGATAACAATGGTGAAATTTGTGAAATTGATATGAGTTTATTTGTGTTTGTAAATTAGGACCAGTAGAGGCGTTGGCGGTGTGAGTGGGTCCGGAGTAACAGGAACAAGTTTATAGAGACAAGGGTAGCCAAAAGACAGTGGACGAAGTTTTGAAGTGGATTTGGGTTGGAGGTGGAGGTGGGCAGTGGTGTGGCGAAGAAGAAGAATGTGTTTGGTGGTGGTGGCCAATACTTAAATGCAGGGTTGAAGGTGGGGGGGGGGGGGGGGGGGGGGGGGGGGGTAGGAAGAAGAAGATGAGAGGGTGGGCTCGTTCTCTTTTTATTTTTTTAATTATTAAGGGCAATATAGTAATTTAACACATACCTAACTGAGATATTTAACATAGGTTAGTGATAAGGATCACCCGACCAGAGTGCAAAAATTACAACCACCAGGATCAAGTGTGTAATTATTGAACCACCGGAACCAAGTTTGCAATATTAGCAAACCATAGAGACCAACTAGGCATTTAACTCTTTATTTTAAATTAAATGGTTTAATTAAAAAAGGGTTTTGGAAATGGTTTGGGCCAAACCGGTTTTGGGCCCGACCCAAATCAATTTGGATGGGGTCGGGGATTTCACCAGTGAAGTCAGTTCTTAACCTGCACGGTTCGGGTAAACCGGGTTTATAACAGCCTCTACTTTATCTTCCTTGCAAAAAGCATCAAGTAATACATTAAAGGTTTGCACATTGGAGAAATCCTCTCATCCTCCATTTCCTTAAGCAACTTTGAGGCCTCATCCCAACAACCTAACTTACAGAGGTCACAAATTAAAGAGTTGTATGTAGGGTTGACAAATCGTGTCTTATCGGGTTTAACAGGTCTCTGACGACGCGTATAACATAAGTATTAAATATGAATACAACTCGTTTAACTACTTGATATCTCATTTCTATAACACAGTTTTATGTTTTATGTACCAAGGAAAAGAAATGATGGATCCTAACCTCATAATTTTATTTATTTTAAAAAAAGTAAAAAATCACATTGTGTTCTTATTCAGTAAACAGATCTAATCGTCTTTTATACATATATCTATTGCCAGCCCTAGTTGTATGTGATGGCATCTGGTAGAATGCCTTTGTGAAAAACCATTTCTTTAAAGAGCATCATCTATCATTTTATCCTTGCAAAGACTATCAATGATGGTGTTGTATGTAACGATATTAGGTTTGCAGGTTGTTCCATTAGCCTCAGCAAAGCAACTTATGTAAGTTATTGCCAAACTTGCAAAGCCCTTTAATCATTTTAGTAACAATATTCAACAACTGAGTGAACTTGACAACAGATGGCAAAGGCTGGATGTGACATTTCATTGAACAGGTTCAGTGCATCATTCAAGTTGGTAATTTTCCCAATCATAGATCGATTTGAGGAGACACTCGAGTGAAGGGTTTTTGAACGAAAAAGGAAGGACTTGTTACCACTGCATATTATGAAAGCCTGTGATTCAACATTGTCGCCGTCTCCGACAGAGAAACGTTAACCTAACAGTCAAAATGTTAACTTTCTATTTGCCTAAAAAATCAGAATTGTAGGTGCAAACCAGTCGAGCCGAGCCCGAACTCAAGCTCGGCTCGGTTCAAGCTTTGTTTTCAAATTTCGAATTCGGGTTGTTCGTATTTTCTCAAGCTCGAGCTTGGCTCGTTTATTATATATTAAATAAAAATAATATAAATAACAAACTCTTTTAGGCTCGCGAAGCTCGGGCTCATTTACTAAACAAGCTTATTTTTAGGTTCAAACTCGGCTAATAAACAAGTTTAAATAAGCTCGGCTCGTTTACACTTAGGCTTGATAAGGCTTGACGAGCCTCATGAGCTTCACATGTCAGGTTCGATCTCGGGCTCGATAAATAAATGAGTTTTTTTTTAGGCTCAAGCTCGGCTCGGTCTCGATAAGCTCGACTCGTTTCGAGCTTTTTCTTAAGCCGGTCTCGAGTAGCTCGTGAGCCGCTCATCTCGTTTTCACCCCTATCAAAATGGTGTCGCTCTTTGTCTTTCGTCTTATTTTGCATTTTTTTTTTCCATTTCTATCTTATTAACAATATTTTACCTTGAATATCTGGAATTTTTTCAAATGGTTTAAAGTTTATTTTGTTCGTTTAATAACCTAAAGATTTTGATCAAATAAAAGCATAAAGTTCATCTAATATTTTCTTATTTTCTTCTTGATTTTTTAATAATTAACATAAAAATAATAATTCTATTAAATTCAAGTTATATCATAGGCTTTAACACTAGTTATAACCAAACAAACAATATACTTTTAGGCCTTTAGCTAAGCTTTCAAATTTGACCCGTTATCAACCAAATACATCCCAAATCGACCTGTATTCATACAAACACGTTAAAAATTACAACTCTAATCTCTCTAAAGCATGTGCAAATAAAAAGTCTTGTAACAGAATTCAGCGGACAACATATCAACCCCGAGTCATCCTACGACCCCATGGACGCAAGTTAGCATTGTACAGTACAATGTCGTTATGCGCACACAAACAAACGGGTTCGTTCCATATATTATTATTATTATTATTATAACAAAAAGAAAAATTAAAGCAACTTGACACCTCTACTGCTTTGTTGTGTTTGAGTCCAGGCTTCACGCAGAAGCTTCTCCTGTGAAGTTGCGGCAGCTGCAACAGTTGCAGTTGGTGCATGAATCACCTGTGCACTTACAAACTTGTTTGAAAAATGCATCTTCAAGAGATATGGTTTTAGAAAGTTTGTGATTCTTTGAGCCTTTACGGGTGGAAGAATCACCATATCTGTTTATAAAAAGAAAACGTGTTCAAAATACGCATACAAAAATAGAAATTCACAACCTAAACAAAATATAAAAAATAAACAGGATCAAAAGCACTACTGACTGAGTAGCTATCAACAAAGCAATCAATGAATACACCTGGTAAACCCCTACGATCAATTGCAAGTTAACCCAAAAATAATTGACAAATTAACCCTAAAATCATCAATTTCCTGACAAACCAACCCTAAAATCACGACAAATAATTGATGTTTACCTCAAATTACGCAGCACAAATCTTCAGTATAGACGGATGAGATGATTTGAATTCGAACCTTTTCAAACTTCTTTGTTAACTTATGAGTTTTGATAATTAATGTTAACCCAAAGCAAAGCAGCCCATCACTTATTTTTTAAAATATGTTGGCTTGTTGACCAAATTCTTTACCTACACTGAACAAATGTATACGTTGACACTTTACCAAGTTTGAGCTAAACCAGTTCGTCCTCTCGTAACCCGGCCCAATTTGCACTACCAAATCCCAATCGCCAATTCGTATACTGGTTCCCCCTCTCGTCACCCAAACCAGAACATCTAATAACAGCAAGACATATGAAGTTTTTTTGGTCTTTATCTTCATACAAATGTTACATTGTACATAAACACAACACCACACCACCACCTCCACTATGATACAATCATCACCTTCTTTCCAATTGACAACTATGATTACATGCAAAGAATATGAAAACATTATACTTACGATCACGACACCCGGGGAACAATGCGCAACCATAAAAAGTGAATCCGGTAATTCAGAGTGCAGATACAGCAAAGCATGTGCAGGTTAATCAACAGAAGCAATGCTTTGATAACAAACAGTTTATATCCATAAAATTAATAGTAAAAAAAAAACCTTGTTATCAAGCTGACATACACTCTGTACATAGCAAACTATAACAAATGCAAGTATGTAAGACTGTAAGTTATGAAATCAGTGAGTAGATATTGTCCAATCAATGAGACATGTAAACTGTCGACCATAACCATATTCAATCAGCAAGACTGAAGTATATTCGCACAAATGTTGTATTGTACTTAACACAACAATGCCTCCTCTATGATACAATCATCACCTTCTATCCAAAAATTTATATAACCAACCTCATTCTATCTTTGTTAACAAAATAAAATAAACAAATTATACATCTAACCAAGGAATGTATATCATGGAAAACAAAAACCAGCAAGTTGATATGATGTGAAATATCAAGTCGATAAAATGTGAAATATCATGTCTCAAAAAGCAAAAGCAAAAGCACATGTTAAAGCTGGTATTCCTGAAACAAGAAAAACATCATTAAACTACAACAAACACAAATGTGTAAGCGTTGTGAATTCGTTATACTGAAAATGTCTAATGACCAAACACATGAAGACCACATGTCTAAGTACCAAACACAAGCAGACCAAATGGAATGGAATTTGAAGGAGATGTCCTGCTTTCCACATTTTGCAAGTTAAAATCTTCATTTTTCATCCCACAATTACTATTTCAGTTTCACTCCCAGTCGCACAACCTAGGATCGTCCAATAATTCTTTTGGCACAAGCTTACTTAACAATTTAAGCATACTTCTATCTAGTAAACCAACTGCGATGTGATCTATAAATAGTGATAAAGTTGAAGCATCAAGTGAGTAACCTCTATCACCCATTTCCTGTAAAAGCATCTCTACATCATCATAATGCTTGTTCTTTAGATATCCTTGGAGAAGAACACAATAAGTAACATTATTTGGTGGGTAGCCACACTCTTCCATTTTAAGAAACAAGTGTTTTGCATCCTGCAGTATACCTTCCTGACAAAAAGCAGTAATCATCACAGTATATGTATGAACATCAGGTTGCAAGCCTTTATCTATTAATTCATGGAAAAGATTCCTTGCAATGTGAAACTTCCCACATTTTCCTGCCCCGTCAATGAGAATACTGTACACAAAAATATCAGAATTAAGTTTTGAATCACCCAACAAATGAAACAAAGAGAGTGCATCTTCTACTAGATGGTTGTTGCAAAGACCGTCTAAAACTATTCGATACGTGCAGTTGTCTGGAATTAGGCCTTGTGCATGCATCTCATCGAAGAGTTTGCATGCAGCTACACAACGCCCAACCTGAAACAATCCTTGTAACATGGTGTTGTAAGTGACCACATTGGGTTTTAAACCTTTTCTGGTCATTTGACGAAACATTTGCATCGCTTCTTCTATGTTCCGATTCTTGCAATACCCATTCAATAAGCTACTGTAAGTAACAACATTAGGAACGAGACCTCTAAGTGTCATTGAATAAAAAATCTCCCTTGCTTTGATCATTTCCCCTCGCAGACAGTAACCATCCAAAAGTGAGTTGTATGTCACTATGTTTGGAACCTCACCTCTCTCATTCATGATGTTGATAACAGCCTCAGCTTCTTCTACTTTACCTTCCTTGCAAAATGCATCAACTAATACATTAAAGGTATGTACATTTGGAGAAATCTTCCCATCCTCCATTTCTTTTAGCATCTTTGAGGCCTCATCCCAACGACCTATGTTACAAAGGCCACGAATTAAAGAGGTGTAGGTAATCATTGTAGCTTCAAAGCATCATCTATCATTTTATCCTTGCAAAGACTATCAATGATGGTGTTATATGTAACAATACTAGGCTTGCAGTTTTTTTGTTCCATTAGCCTAAGCAAAGCAACTGCTGTAACATTGTTACCGAACTTGCAAAGGCCTTTAATCATTGTGCTGTACATAACAACATTAGGTTCACAAAGTTTTTGCTTGACGAGCTTCTTGAATAACATCTCTGCTTCAAGAATCTTATCTTCAAGGACGAGTCCATCTAAGAGTGAACTAAATATGTAGACATCAGGTGCAATAGCTCGCCTAAAGCAGCATCCTAGGAGTGCAAACCCGTCTTTGGTGCGATACAACTGGCAGCAACACTTGATTGCAATGCTCATAGTGTAATTACTAACAGGGACACCAAGGGAACACATTTGGTTGAAAAGATGAAGAGAAGAAGAAAAATGTTTGATTTTAGTAACAGCATTCAACAACTGAGTGAAGTGAACAACAGAGGGCAAAGGGCGTGTGTGTGACATTTCATCGAACAGTTCCAAGGCATCATTCAAGTTGGTAATTTTATGAATCAAAAAGGAAACATTGGAGTGAAGGGAAGCTGTGTTAGTACCGGATTGGAAAGATGAGAGAGAATGAAGAAGGAAGGAGTTGGTACCTCTGAATTTGATGAAAGCTGTGCGATTCATCATCGTCTCCGGCAGGGAAACGGAGTTGAAGCTTCACCCTAACTATCAAATGGCAGAAAGCATGTGTTTTTATCATTTTTTTTGAAGGTGAGAATTACTCGCAAACATCGGGAAGTTCTAACATACGTTGTCTTAAACGGGTCCGTGCTAGAGAGCCTCTCGCAGAATAGATCCCCAAACACACTCAAATCATGAAAACCTCGTTTACCTACTTGATATTTATGGTCTATAACTTTTTTTTATGAATAACCAACAAAAGCCCAATCATCCGAGTAAGGGGGCTATTTGGCAAAATGCTACATGAATTGGGGAGATATGTAATTGATTGATAATATTAGAAATGAGAAATATGTAAATATTAATTTAATAGTTCATTAAGGGTAAAATAGTCATTTTATAAGAGTTTTTAATGAAAAGGGGAAATATGTAATATATATGGATTAGGGAGGGGAAACAAATAAATGTTTTTTTTTTATTTGAGGAAATATGAAATAAGGCAGCTTAGGAGGGGGAAATATGTAATACGGCAGCTTAGGAGGGGGAAATATGTAATAATCCCAAAATAAAAATAAAAACCTACTAAAAAACTACATATATTTTGCTCGGATATTTTGCTTGGGTTTGGGGTATGTTTTGGGTTTGCGAAAAAAATGGTGGTGCGGGATAGTATCCAAAAAAACCGGGAAGCGATGGTAGCGTTGTTGGATGAGGGGAGGTTGTGGTGGTAGGTGGCATAGGACAATACCCAATCTCACCCGTTCGCGGGTCTCTTCGGTATCAATTTTGCTCGTTGTTTGCTAAATTACCACAAAACGGATTGTTGGGGTCCCACATGTTTTGATTGTTGGGAAACATTGTGTGAGTACGATAGAATGTATAAAATTTATGAAATGGTATGGTTTTAGTAAAAATGGTAGGATATATATAGTGTGAAATTTTAAAAATAAAAGTTATAGTAAATTGCCAAAATCGTCCCTGAGGTTTTGGTATGTTTGTCATTTTCATACAAAACAGCTTTTTTGTACCATATAGTCTTCACTTTTGAGATTTTTTACCATTTTCATCCAACGTCTGACTTTTTTTTTGCCAAAATCGTCCATGAGATTTAAGATTGGTTGTCATTTTCATCCAAATGTTTGATAGAAAAAATAAAGCAAATTAGTTGTTTGGATGAAAATGGCAAAAAATCTCAAATCTCAGGGACGATTTTGGCAAAAAAAAAAAAGTCAGACGTTACGTTTGGATGAAAATGGCAAAAAATCGAGTGTATGTATCGTATTAATACCGTAATGAAGCGAATCGAATGGATTCCTGCCATTAACGTTATTTATACCATTGTGTAAGGTCACTGATTGGCCTTAGAAAGGTTATACGCTTGCAAAATATGTTGACCAGTTTATCTACACTGAACAAATGTATATGTTGACACTTTACCAAGTTTGAGGCAAACCCGTTCCCCCTCTCGTAACCGGGTCCAATTTGCACTACCAAATCGGTTTCAACCAGACCCAAACTGCCAATTCGTTCGTATCAGTACCTTTAATTTATGTGTTTGGTTATCAATACATGAAGATTTGGCTTGCTACAATATTATCAAACCGGTAGTAAAATATCAAAAGTTAACCTTTAGGAAGTGACTAGATTTTAGAACCAAACACATGAACACCAAATAGACTTTGGTAGAGATTTTCTGCCTTCCACATTTTACAAGTTATAATCTTCATTTTTTCTCTAAACAATTACTATCTCAGTTTCACTCCCAGTCGCACAAGCTAGGATCGTTCAATAGTTCTTTTGGCACAAGCTTCCCTAACAACTTAAGCATACTTCTATCTAGTAAACCGGCTGCGATATGATCTATAAATAACGATAAAGTCGAAGCATCAAGTGAGTAACCTCTATCATCCATTTCCTGTAAAAGCATCTCCACATCATCATAGTGCCTGTTCTTTAGATATCCTTGGAGTAAAACACGGTAAGTAACATTATTTGGTGGGCAGCCATTCTCTTCCATTTTAAGAAACAAAGACCTTGATTCCGCCAATAGACCTTCCCTACAAAAACCACTAATCATCACAGTATAGGTATGAACATTAGGTTGCAAGCCTTTATCAATTAGGTCATAGAAAAGATTCCTTGCAATATCCACTTTCCCATATTTTCCTGCACCATTGATGAGGATATTGTACACAACAATATCAGAATTGAGCTTGCTGTTACCCACCAAATGAAACAAAGAGAGCGCATCCTCTACTAGATGGTTGTTGCAAAGACCATCTAGAACTATTCGATAAGTGCACCGGTCTGGAATTCGGCCTTGTGCATGCATCTCATTAAAGAGTCTGCGCGCAGCTACACAACGCCCAACCTGAAACAATCCTTGTAACATGGTGTTGTAAGTAACTACATTGGGTTTTAAACCTTGTCCGGTCATTTGACGAAACATTTGCATAGCCTCTTCTATATTCCGATTCTTACAATACCCGTTCAATAAACTATTGTAAGTGACAAGACTAGGGACGAGACCTCTAAGTCTCAGTGAATCAAAAATTGTTTTTGCTTTGATCATTTCCCCTCGCAGACAGTAACCATCAATAAGTGAGTTGTATGTCACTATGTTTGGAACCTCACCTCTCTCAATCATGATGTTGATAACAGCCTCAGCTTCTTTTACTTTACCTTCCTTGCAAAATGCATCAACTAATGCAGTAAAGGTTTGCACATTTGGAGAAATGTTCTCATCCTCCATTTCTTTTAGCAGCTTTGAGGCCTCAACCCAACGACCAAACTTACAAAGACCACAAATTAAAGAAGTGTAGGTGATGACGTTTGGTAGAATACCTTTGTCAGATACCATTTCTTTTAAGAGCTTCAAAGCATCATCCATCATTTTATCCTTGCAAAGACTATCAATGATGGTGTTATATGTAACAATATCAGGCTTGCAGTTTTTTTGCTCCATCAGCCTGAGCAAAGCAAGTGCTGTAACGTTATTACCAAACTTGCAAAGGCCTTTAATCATTGTGTTATACATAACAACATTAGGTTCACAAAGTTTTTGCTTGACGAGCTTCTTGAATAACATCTCTGCTTCAAGAATCTTATCTTCAAGGACGAGCCCATCTAAGAGTGCACTATATATAAACTCATTCGGTGCAATAGATCGTCTAAAGCAACAACCTAGGACTGCGAAACCGTCTTTGGTGCGATACAACTGGCAACAACACTTGATTGCAATGCTCATTGAGTATTTATCAACGGGAACACCAATTGCACACATTTGGTTGAAAAGATGAAGAGAAGAAGAAAAATGTTTCATTTTAGTAACAGCATTCAACAACTGAGTGAAGTGAACAACAGAGGGCAAAGGGCGTTTGTGTGACATTTCATCAAACAGGTTCAAGGCATCATTCAAGTTGGTAATTTTATGAATCAAAGAGGAAACACTGGAGTGAAGGGAAGCTGTGTGAGTAACTAATTGGAAAGATGAGAGAGAATGAAGAAGGAAGGAGTTGGTACCTCCGAATTTGATGAAAGCTGTGCGATTCATCATTGTCTCCGGCAGGGATACGGACTTGAAGCTTCAACCTAACTATCAAACGGCAAAAAGCAGGTTCTTTTTGTTTTTCTAGAAAACTCGAAATACACACTCAAATCATGAAAACCTCGTTTATTGTAGAAGCTCATTTGTCATCATTCATTTTATACCTATCAATGTTTTTTTTAACGGCCAACAAACTCAATCTCGATCACTCTTGGGACACCTACTGGACAAACGAAGTACTCCGAGAGAAACCCGAGTCCACCACCAATTCCGGGGAAGACCCGGTAACCCACCCACCCATAGGCACGACAGTGAAATTACCGGTAAAACCCGTTTGGCTCAAGGATCCAACCCAAGTTTCCCTGGGTCTCCTATCATTGCCCACCAGTGCCTCACTCTGCACCAAGTAGGAGTCGAACCTGCATCTCTCAAGTGAAATACAAGCCCTCCACCACTAGATCTAGATATCATTAGACCTATCAATGTTTTAACAAAAGAAAATGCCACCAAAGTACTTAGTTTTTTTTACACACATGTTGGCGAATCTTGAATTTTAAAATAAGAGTATTAAAATTAGCATGTGAATCATCTTGTGATTCTTGTCTGATGCGTACCGACTTTTACCAAGAACTTTTCTTTGAGAAAAATAACAATTAAAGCATTTTAAAATTTTCAAAAAACAAAATTTAACGTGATTTTGCTCTGAAAATAAAACGCTGTTAAATGTCCTAAAAATATTTATATTTTTAAAAATAAAGTATATTTACTTCAGCTCTATAGATCAATCCCTCTTAATCAGAACATCTAACAACAGCAAAACAAATGAAGTTTTTTAGTCTTTATCTTCACACAAATGTTACATTGTACATAAACACAACACCACCACTTCCACTATGATACAATCATCACCTTCTTTCCAGACATATATATAACCAACCTCATTCTATCTTTTTAACAAAACTCAAAACAAAAATAAACAAATCATACACCTAACCAAAGAACAAAAATCATGTAAAACAAAAACCAGCAATGAAAATCTTCACCAACGGCAAGGTTCAAAACTCCCCCTTTGCCAATGCACAAAGGGATTGCTAACCCGCCTTTGCTGCGTTTTTTGTGATCTCAAATCTTCGTTTTTACTAACTATGTGGAGTCAAGTTGGGAGGATACGGTTGAACAAATTCTTGAAAGCTCTTGAATGAACCAACCGTAGCAAAGTTTTCTGGGTGATTATAGAGATGTGATTATATGAAACTTCAACTACATCCATGCAAGAGAACCACGATCATTTGTAACTTGTGGACGGCCTCTAGTTGGCGTTGGTGGTCTGTTTGCATTAAGCTCCTAATTACATGTGAAGAACATGTTCATGTTAATAACATCAATAAGACATAATAGAGTGATGAAAATATGGATTTGAAAACGTACCTGCATCCATGTATCTTCGATATGCCGTTCAGGGGAAGCTTCAGGTGATGAAATTGCTGGTGGCAGAGGATGAATAAGTTTCGGAACCACTACAAGATCTCTACCCAGCACTAATATCGCGCCTGCATTATTTGCGGTACCTAGAGAATACACCAATTGGCAAAGTTCAGTACGTATCATTAGATGTGTGTCTAGGGGTGTTTTTTTAACCTAAACCTGACAACCGACCCTAATAAAATTAACCCGAGCCCGATTACGGTGTTACCCAATTAACCCGAACAAGATGGAACCCGAAACCCAAAAATAGTATCCGGGTCGGTAATTGGGTTAAAAAATGTTAATCGGGTTGACCCAATTAACCCGAATTAGATTAAAAAAATGTCAATTATAACTTACACATAATTCACAACAGAAAAGTCTAAAGTTCCTCCCTTATGTTTTGTTTTTTGTCGTCAACATGATTTTTATTTTTCGGTGTTTCATTGGTTGTTTGAGGGACTAAAAAGATTCGGTTCGGTTGATATGATTTGACTTTTTAATTTATACGATTGGTTGATACGGTTTGGTTTTGTGATTATTGAATTTGACGTTTTTTTAGGTAATATATATGTTTAACGAACGGGTTTGAACGAAATATCATATTGGGAGTGTTTTTATTTGGCAATTTGTGTTTTTTACTTAATAATGATCATGTTAAGTTAAATTGTAAAGTATGCATTGCAGCTTGTATTTAAAAATCCGTATACCAATTAACCTGACCCGAATTAACACGAAACCTATTAACCTGAATTTTATTTGGGTCGGGTTACGCATAGGATTCACATGACAAAAAACCCAAATAACCCAGAACCCAATTAAAAAACCTGAATAATACCCCTAGATATGTCAAATCCTACCCAGTTACGACCTGCTAACTAGCTTTATTATAAAAATTTTAAATCTGATTGTAACGTTATCAAACGAAAGAATTACCACAATAATTAGTGGCTGAGAAGAGGGTAATCAAATGTCCTTGGGCAAAACGTTCAAATCCATCCATTACACATTCATGGGCACGTACAATCAGTTGGAGATCATTGTTGTTGCAGAATTCCATAACACGATCAGGCTGTCAAATCCATGCATATGCAAATGAATTATGAATTATGAACCATCTTTTTCATATATATAATAACTAATCAGAAACAACACTCACCCCGAAAGTAACTAACCCAGGACCTCTGGCATTTGGTCGCAGTCCTTCCACACTGTCATTTTCTGTTGGGTCAGACCTATTCAGAAAGCTAACTGTTAGAACATGTATAGAATAATTCGATAAAATTCAGTTTTAACAATGGATGAACAAAGAACCAACCACAATAAATCCATAAGTACAATTGAACCAGCTTCCATCGTGATCGGCCGTTGAAGGTTTTCGATCTGCTCAATATGATTAATTGACCTCCCAATACCACCATGCATACAAATAATCTTTTTCTCAATTAAAGCGGCCAGTGGCAACCAGTTGAATAATCTGTTTATCCTGTGCCATACCCAGATTCCATCTCTCTCGCCCTGTTTATAATTAATTATGATCATTGAAATTAGAAATGACAATTTCTACCTATTAACTTATGCATTGATCAACTGAGGTTCAATTTTATCACTGGTTTAACAGATCAAAAGTCGCCCAAAATGTAATTTTAATGCAGAAATTCTCCTAAACCATTTTATTTAAATAAAGCAAGTATTAATGAAATGATATAAACTTATAAATTTAGGGGTGCCAACAAGCCGAGCTGAGCCCGAGCTCGACCAGGCTCAAGCTCGGCTCATTGGTAGTTTCTCAAGCTTGAGCTCGGCTCGTTTATTATCTATTCATTAATATATTAAATAAAAATAATACAAATAATAGACTCGTTTAGCTCACGAGCTCGATAAGTGAAGCTCGGGCTCGTTTACTAAACAAGCTTATTTTTAAGTTCGGGCTCGGCTCGCAAACAAGTTTAAATAAGCTCGACTCGGCTCGTTTCCTAGACAACTTTAAATAGGGGTAAATGTTATTAAATATTAATAAAACTTAATATTACACTAAGGCTCGACGAGCCTGGCGGGCTTCACATGCCAGACTAGAGCTTGGGCTCGGTAAATAAACGAGCTTTGTTTTAGGCCAAGCTCGGCTCGGGCTTGATATGACCCGGCTCGTTTCGAGCTTTTTCTCAAGTCGATCTCAAGCAGCTCGCGAGCCGCTTGGCTCGTTTGCACCCCTACTTATAATCATATTTGACATGCTAAAGAAAATTATAATGAAAGAGTTTTGGATCACCAGTAAGATCCTTCTGTACCCATGCAAAAAAAAAGTCATTTTAAGCCGTAACCCACATCTTTCCACCTCTACTAAAAAAGGACAACCTCAAAATTAAAACTGAATAAACAAAACAAATAGCATGATGTTACCATTCGCTCTATGCACTCGATTCGAAAGCCAAAAAGTGCATTTATATCTGCAGCTTCATGATTCCCACGAATTAAATGAACATTGTGTGGATATTCAACCTACAAAATTTCACCAGTTTCAACATGCATAAATCATGTTTTACAAAGCTAAATATCAGTTTTTGGTACAAAAGTGAGACGCAGATTGTACCTTCAGAGCTAACAGAAGGCTAATGGTTTCCAAACTGTGTTGGCCGCGATCAACATAATCTCCTAAGAAGAGATAATCGATATATCTAATGATTAAAGCATAAAAAATTAGCATATCAACTGTCAGAAGTTAAAGAGGACATAATTGTATGAGTAATAAGAATGTTCTAGAAGGATCTCTTACGCTATGTCTCCAGCCGTAGATGGGGATCCGTACTCATCAAAAAGTCTCATGAGGTCTCCAAATTGCCCATGCAAATCACCAAATATCTTGATTGGAGCCCTAAGTTGTAAAACACTAGGTTCACTTGAAAATATTCGTTCAGAACTATCACAAAGATCAGCTATCTCATTACAATCCAAAAAGAATTGTCTGCGAACAGGTGGCTTCCACCCACGAGGCTTCAATAGGTGAGCAATCACCTGAAGAAAAGTAGAAAGAGAGAATGCAAGCGGCTTTAACTATTTTCCAAAAACAGTAGACATATTTACGGAAGAGTAAAATGCCATTTTAGTCTCTTGAGGTTTGGTCAGTTTTGCGACTTTCGTTCAAAGGTTTGTTTTTCCGCATCTGGATCCAAAAGGTTTAGAATCTTGCCATTTTCATCCGGCTCGTTAACTCCATCCATTTTTCTTCGTTGAGTCAGGGGTATTTCCGTCTTTTTTGTTAACTTAAATAACAATTCGGTCTTTTTACATAAAGTGAATAGGACCGAACTGCCCTTTAAGTTGGCAAAAAAGACGGAAATACCCCTGACTTAACGGAAAAAAATGGATGGAGTTAACGAGTTTGCTGAAAATGGCAAGATTTCAAACCTTTTGGATCCAGATGCAGAAAAACAAACCTTTGGACAAAAGTCGCAAGACTGACCAAACCTCAGGGTCGAAAATGACATTCAACTCTTTACAGAAACACAATCTCTAGAATTTTCTTTACCTTTTTGGGGACACTGTTGATTGACATTTGCCGATCTAGAAGCTTCCTTGCTGCAGTTGCGTTTTCTGGGGTCCCATAACTAACCCTCCTGCCTTCATTTTCAAACTGGTCTATTGACAGCTGTCTCACCATTCCACCTAATGCTCCACCCGTCTCTGCAGCTACTACCACCTGTAAATCCATGGAAATCAGATACACTATACACACTCAATATAAACAGTTAAAAACTAGGAAAATAATAATTACAGCTCGGTGATGCAAACGTATGCCAGCTGGCGCAGAACTAGCTACAACATCAGAATCAGGTTTTATCATTTGTTTCCCACTAGGAGTAGCCTCCGCTCCACGGTCTCTATCTGGCAGATCAACTTCACCGTTAGACTGACGTGCTTTTGCGGCGGCTAGGGTTTTAGCAATAGCTTCAGCTTCAGCTGCTGATGCCTCAACCAAATATTCAACTCCTTTGCTTAATCTCCTGCGCATGAACCATGACATTCTCAATTAGGCCTGTAAACGAACCGAACGTTCGTGAACTGTTCGCAAACTTGTTCGGCGGGAAGGTCGCGTTTATTAAATTAAATAAACGAACAAACATGAACATAACTATTTGTTCATTTAATTAAACGAACGAACATGAACACACGTGTTGTTCATTCATTTATGTTCGTGAACGTCCGTTTATGTTCGTTTATTTATGTTCATTTATGTTTGTTAACATTTTTTAATAAATACATATGAGGTTATATTTATATTTATATATATATATAAACATAAAAGAGATTTTTTTTAACTACTTACATTATGACTAATTGATAATTGGGCGTTCCAATAATAAGAACGAGCTTTCCAATATAACTTACCGTAATTAATCAATAATTTATATAAAAAAGCTACTTTATGTTTGGTCATTTGTGTTGTTTTATGTTTGCTTGTTTATGTTCGTTTACGTTCATGACTTGTTCGTTTAGGTTTTAAACAAACGAACGAACATAAACGAACACGCCCATTTTCTTAATGAACGAACACGAACAAAAAAATACGTTCGATTATACGTTCGTGTTCGGTTAAAGTTAAATGAACAAACACGAACATGCCTGTGTTCGTGTTCGTGTTCGTGTTCGTTCGGTTACAGGCCTATTCTCAATATCAAGCTTATGTGTGGGTTAAGTGAGTTTGGTAACGGGTCAAACTGGTCAAGCTGAAATAAAGCACAATTCTAGTTGATAAACTACCTTGAGCCGGGGAGCATGGCATTCTCAGTGCTGAGATCTGTATACATGTCACCGTTAGCAGGCGGAGCAACAGGATCCCCAAGTACGACTGCACCGTCAGCATCTGTTTCAGAATTTGGCTGCCTCGTTCTGTCTTCAACAAATCCATAGCGTCCAGGTGGCCTCCCGCCTACCTGTGCATTAGAGGCTACAGCTGCAGCAGCTGCATGTGACGCTGCTGATGTCATTTCAGCAGCAGCCAGGTCTTCAGCAACTAAAAGATCATCTAACAATACCCCTGCAGTTAACAAAGCAACAGTAAATAAAACACCATAGTACCAGATTTTTTTGAAAATGTGAATTATTAGTGTATCGAGAGAACTGAAAATATAGATCAGGTCTTACCTCCGCGTAAACCACCGTAAATGAAAATTAAATCCCCTACAGCAGCAGCCGCGTGCCTACACCGCCTTGTTAATTCAACCGCGGCATCTCCGCCAGCAGCATCAGCACTGTATCTACCAGTCCTTGGAGAAGTCACAACAGATTTTGTATCGCACCAAACTCCTGCTGCAGTATCAAGAACTACACAAAAGAATGCAAAAAAAATTAAATAAAAAACATCTGAAAAAAACAAAGGAATCCAAAATTAAAATCAGAACACACCTCGGTAACTGATTCTCAACATTCTATTATTTCTAGTTTATACAAATCCAAATCGGCTATCTTTCCATTATATAAAAACAAAAAATAAAGCCTATATTTTTGTTAGGTTAAAGTCAAATCATACCTGCCACGCTAGATGAGTCTTCCACCATGCGACCACCACCAAGGGCCCCACCAGATACATGGAGCCTAGCATTGACAAAAACCTAAACACAACAAATGGGCAAACACCTATAAGCACTCAGTGTGTTTGTTTGGGTATGTGTTAGTATGTGTACTATAACTAGTATTTGGAGAAAACGAACCGCTGCATGTTGATAACGAGGAGATGGTGAAACCCCAGGAGCAATTGCCCATTCCCACCTACCATCTCTGTGTTTTGCAAGTCCATAAGCACTTGCCAGAGGCTGCAGATATGGTATTGCAAACAATACCAATTAGTTGCGGCTAACACAAAAGCATAACTAAGCATCAAAAACCCGTGGTTTCATGGGATGATTAAAGTATTAGCAATCAAAACACTTCCACCAGAAAATGAAAGATCTTGAACAAAATGTAAACACGGTTCCTTCATCTTTTCACGAATTAAGTCATTAGGGTTTTTTCAGTACATTTCACAGGGTTTTATTTATTAACTTTTTTGGAGATTACAAGGACAATTTTGCGTGCAACTATAACATATTGCTCACCACACTATTTGCATCCCGTCCTCCACAAAGCAAAAGAAGACCATCAGAACGTGCACTTGCAGTAGCATACCTGTGTCAAAGTGGAAAAATCAAATGAAAGCGAGCTTGAAATGATAAGAATCATTTTAGCAAACATAGAGAAAAGAAATAAACATTAGCTTTAATTGGTAAAAACGGAATGTAAAAAATTGTCTAACATGCTAAGCATCTGGTTGATAAAACTTTATCAGCTTATCAACAACGCCTATCGAATAATACGAAGTTATCAAAAATTCAAGAAATGTAATGGGTCTTCTATTACATCCCTGTGAAAAATTTATCAATTTTGTAACTGGATCGAACAGCTTTATTCAAGAAATGTAATAGGTTTCTATTACATCCCTGTGAAAAAATTGTCATTTTTGTAACTGGATAGAACAGCTTTATCAATATATCAACCACGCCTATTGAATACACCATTGTTATATATATATTATATAATAAATATAATAATGTCATAGAACTCGTATAACATCAGTCTGAAACATTTATCATTTTCCAAATCAGTGTTTTCACTTAAAGACAGAATGTAGAGTTTATTTAGCATAAATCGATAAGATGAATTACATAATATATCCTATGTGCAAATAACAAAAAGGATATATTACGGCAAAATGATATGGAAACAGGAACGGAAACTAGAACTATAAAATATATTTTGGAGACACTTTTATTTCGGGTGCCCTGCATATATAAATAAGCATAGCAACTGCTTTAGGAAAGATGAAGTAAATACAGGCAGCCATATAGATCATTATCAACAATCCACGACACGATCACTGGCAGACCTACATATATGACACACGGGTTGGCCGACCCACGTGAATTTCTTCTTTTGTTTAGTGTATATGCAATCTAATCCTGACCACCACCCAAAAAATTTTGACACCGACCCCCATGAAATTTTGAAACCGGCCCCAAAAGATATTAATTTAAGATTTTAAAGTTTACAAATAAAAACCTACTATAACTTATTAGCATATAAAAGAGTTATAAGTGTTAGTAATTAATATAATTGAACCAACACCCATTATCCTCTTATTTTTTATAAACCCGATAACCGTTTTAAAAAATTAAGCCCATTACTTCATCAGCCCAATAACCAGTTGTTAACCATTTAACCCAATACTCATTTTAAGTAATTATGGAACTAAACTAATAAACAATTAAATTACAAATTGGTGGTAAAATAATTCGAGCTAAACGAGCGAGGCGTTTTTAACTAGCCTAACAAGCAAGCCTACAGACGACCGCCCCTCTTACCAGGGTTATTAGGCCATGTGTAGTCATAACACCCTTTCATCCAACATAACCCCCCATAACCCCCACCACATACCCCACAAAACATATTTCCCAACCCACCTTCACTCACATAACCCCCCCCCCCCCCCCTTTTCCCGTTATGGTCATCACGGCCATCCCAAAAAATCAGCCCATGGCGCCCTGGGGGCGGTGTTCCCGGGCGCTATGGGGCGCCATGCCCATCTTCACCCCTGTATAACGCTCGAGTACACATGGGGTTAGATGTGTTATTTGATTATTTGCTTGATTATCTGAATGTTAGCTTGAAACTTGTTGCTTGATTACCTTAAAATAATTTTTGTTAATGTTAGCTTGAAACTTGTTGCTTGATTACCTTGAAATAATTTTTGTTAATGTTAGCTTGAAAGCTGTTGGTTAATTACTTAATTGTCCACGATTTTAAGAAAGCACAAAAATGTTATATCATTGTCAGAGACAGATTAATGAAAAGAATGATTATTTCTCATAACGATAACATTATCTAATTTAGCAAAACGAATGTTATTAGGCATACATGCATGGTGGCGGACCCTCTCCCTCTGGTTCCAATTTCCGCCATTCATATGGTTTTGCAGCTGTATCCAGGGCCCAAACATCAGCAAGAGGGCGTTTTCCTGTTTATAAAGCATGGTATGCATTAGTTCTGTTAAAACAAACCCAAAAACCTTCACAGCTAAAGCAATACACTGGAAGAGACCGACCATCATTTCCACCTATTGCCATAAGATATCTTTGCCCCACCAGAGCCATTACATGCCCATACCGTGGGCCTGGACCTGGACCTTGAACCACCACTCTACGAAAGTAAACAATTTATCAAAACCCTATTTGCAGAATGCAGATATGTACAAATAAAGAATCAAGTATTTCAAATTCAAACCTATGCCATCGAGGCCGTTGTTGTGTTAGATCAAGAACGTGAAGATCCTCAGCAGACAGACCAGCTGGACCAATTCCACCCTATGTTGTTGGGAGTAAAAACAATATATATAACTAAAATGTAAATAAATTAGCAGAAATTAGAATTAGAAATTTGTATAAAGTTACTGCAGTTTCGAACTAGCACACCTGAATGACGACCATTGTACCCACGGCAGTTGCCACATGTGCTGCCCTTGGTGTAGGCGGTTCTCCAAAGGGAGTTATTCTGCAAATTTCTCGGTAGCTTATTGGATTGTAGAAAGATTGCATTTCACTTTGAAGCAAGCATTGTATATTTTAAAAAGTTGACTTATAACTCATTATGAAAAAACACTAACCTAGACCATTTATTTGTTAATACATCATAACAGTGCACATCAGCGGTCGCGCCTGATAGACCTGTGATATCAAAACACATAGGATCAGGCAATAAGAAGAATGTTTCACTGATAATGAAAAGCAAATCTTATACTACAGTTCTATATTATGTGGAAATTTGATTATGTAATTAACTATCTAAAAGCAACTTCAGTTTCTAAACGTGAACCTATACACAAACTGAATGCAGAATAACTGTGTAGTTACCTAAAGTCAACGACATTCATATTTTTGGCATTAAACTAATTACTTCAGTACTACATATCTCGCATCGTGACAATGCTGAATATAGATAGTAGCCAAACCAAGGATGTGATTTAAAGGTCTCGGCTTAAAAAAAAAGCTTCAGATTCACGTGTCTTAATTAAGATTGATTAAATCAATGGCCTAGAGTTAACTAATCAATCATTATGTAACTGAAACACTTAGGTTCAGAATCCAAAAGATCTATAACCTTCTACAAATCCAGTGTCAACACAATCAAAATAAAACTGAAATCAATACACAATAAACATTCCATTGAGGCATTTTTATTTATATATCATCATTGACAAAACAGACAACAATGAAAACTTCTAGCGTAAGATAACAAAGGCAGAAACATACGGATTCCGGCACCTCCTGCCGACGTAGGAGTCCCAGCGTTCGCCGAATTGCCTTCGAGAGCCGTTGCACCACCAAAGAGTATAAGCCTCGGCCCCATATAATTAGCCGATCCTTCCTCCCCAACCGCAGCAACAGCCGTCAAGGTATGCCCACACCTCGGACCCGGTCCATCTTCCTTCTTCTCCAATATCGCATTCACCACAGAGTAATTAGGCGCATGCCTGGGCCCGCCCACCGTCGACTGAACCGGCTGAGCCAGAGAAGCCGGCGAAGCCGGAGACTCCTCCCCAGCCGCAGCCGGCCCCTCCTCTACCCTCTCCTCGGTTACAGGCCCATTACCATCTATACCATCACTCCTACCATGATCAACCTCCAACGATGACGTCATTGACGAATCCACATCCATTATTCACCGATTCAAAACCGTTATTCTCTAGATCGGAGTTTGAATTCTCACTAATTCACATTCCTGATCAACATCATGACATTAATACGCACAACATATCCTCCGATTAACTTAAATTACGAAACCCTAGGTTCGAGATTCGAGATTCAATCAACAAAAGCTCCGATAAGAGAGATGAGAGTAAATGCTCTTTAGGTTAGGTTAGGTGTTATTACCTTTAGGTTTAGAATCTTCTCTCTCTCTAGGAATCAATCGGAGATTCTTTTTCTCTGTCTAGAACAACAGAACCCTAATTATCGCTCAATTTTGGATTAGGTTTTTTTACTCTGCAGAAAGTTTATTATAAAAAAGGAAAAGGTGTGATTGAGTGTGGTTTGGGATGTTGTTATTGTCGCCGGAACGGGGCGGAGAGCGGCGGAGCGAGGGTTGAATGATCGCCGGCTTTGGATTCGTTTGGGTACGGCTGATTGGAAGAGGATTTTTCAAATCAAAAGGTTGGGAGAAGGTCGAGAGTGGAGTATACGCGCTTCTAGGTGCGTGTATTGGATTAGATGATTAAATATGTAAGTAGAGAAAATTAATGAATAATTGCTGATTTACAGATACTTTTGCTTTTCTTGAAAAAAAAATTGGTTTTGATATAACATTATTAAAAGAATTTAGAATTCGTTCTACACTAAATTAAACTAGGTTTAAAGATGTTTGCCGCGTCGAATTTCTTTTTTTATTTAGTCTGTGTTTATATGTGTTTTGAAATTATTACGGACGCGTTGTGAACGGAACTGGTGAATAAAGAAGTTTAACACCTTGGGTCCCTAACCGCTTATTTTATAACGTTTTGAGTTTAATTTTTAACAATTGTATTTTTTTATTTTAGACTCAAATGGTTAAAACCACTGAAACACAGGGACTCAAAATGTTATAAAATGAGTGGTTAGGGACTCGGAGCTTTGCACTTTTTAATTACGGATTGAAGTGGTTAAAACCACTAAAACACAGTGACTCAAAAAGTAATTTACTCGTAAAGAAATTACAATTTCCTCCTCACTTGACATTGGTAGCCACTTATTCCCGAGTTTATTTAACGAAATAAAAAATAACTCTTTTATTTCCCTTCTTTTTCTTTTCTTTTTTTTTCCTCTTATCTTCTCTGCTCTTTGCTTCTTTCCAATTTGAAAGGATGCAATTTAGCCTCAAACTCTCCTTTGTTTTTTTTTTTTTTTCTCTTCTTTTCGATTTCATCCAAATTCCATTTTCCTTATTTTCTTTCCTTAGGTAAACTCGGGAACAAAGTGTACCTTTATACACAATTGCACATCACCACCACCACCACCACCACCGTCACCAACTTAGTGCTACTTTGTCGGGTTTGTGAGTTTAAATGAACATAACCAAACTCATATATTAATATCAATCATAATTTATACATTCTTAAAATCTTGTGGTTCTTTGTATCTAAATGTGTCAAGTGAGATGATGGCAAGTTGAAATGGGTTAGTCGGTCATGCGGCTGTAAATGGGTTAATGGATTATAAACGGGTAGTAATACATATCGAAATGTATTGACGGTTTATAGATAGTACGTAAACGTTCGACGGGTCATAAGCTTACATGTGATTTCAATGGCTTTGTCACAGCCCCCGTTTCCTAATTACCCGGGAACAGGCGGCCGTGGCCAGTTTCAGTGGTATCGGTGTTTATCATTTTGGCAGCGGAAATTTCATCAGGACCATAGTTATGAAATATTTTATCAGAGTAAAATACCACACTTTCATAGTATTAAACATATGGGAAAAGTCCACAGTTTTAAATACACACATTTTCTTAGGAATAAATCCTATTTTATATAGTAAAATATCTCTTTTATTTTAGGTAACTTTATAGCCATTTTTCCAAGCCTTCAGTGCTGTCCAGCTGGCTTCTATTTGGCTTTCACATTTTGTTACCTGAAACGCGTTTAAAAACATTTTGTCAGTGGGAAATACTGGTGAATGAATCTCAGTTTAATCAAGTTAAGTAAAACCATTGTACAGTATTGAGGGCGGTAGCGCAATTACATTTGTTTCCATCTACTTTAATTACCACCCACGGTACTGTCAACCCGACTTGTGGTCATGTTACTCCTCGCAAGGTAGTAACAAATTTTGTATACAAAACCCCAACATAACGACGATAATTGTAGAATACCAATACTCAATAACTGTTTAATATAATATTAATTATGTGAGGTTTTGTAAAAACAATTTGCAAAAAAGGAGACTACTCACATTGCTTTCTTAGGTTTTCCTTTAGGGTTTCCTGGTGATTATCTATAAATTACACAAATCACGTGTTAGTATAATAACTCAATATTTACATTAGTAATACCCTTCCCGAGACGGCATTCCAACGACTACGTCGGGCGGAACCTCGACAGCCGTTACGGAACCCTGGATCAATCAGGCAGCGTATCTAATACGTAACCGGGGTTATGATACTTACAACGAGGCAGAACTTCGTTATTTAGGGGGTATTATGCCTGGAAATTACTTTAACTCTATAGAAATTCGAGAGAGAAAAGATTTGTGAACGATTCGACTGAACAGCCGATGGCCTCTACTTATAGGGTTGTTTCTGGACTTTGTTGCGCCCCGCGAAGGCTGTAGCCAAGGGCTACGCGGCCCGCGACAGCTTGTAGACTAGGTCGTAGCCTTGCTGAGTTGACACATAGCTTCGACACTTGTACGCCACGTTGATGAGCGCTCGCGCCCCGCGTAGACCAAGGAGTGGTCTTACGCAGCCCGCTAGAGACCAATTATTTTTGTTTTTATTTAATTTTAATAGGAATAAAGGTATTCGGGGCCCGGTTTTCACATACGGGGTATATTTTAGGACGTATAGGGGTATTCTAATTATTTTTTGGGTGTCGAAAAAAATTCAGGAGGGTTGTTATATCCTCTCCACCTTGTTTTAGAGCTCGTCCTCGAGATCTACTGGAACAAGTGTAGATATTTCCTTTGCATTTCTGATTCAAGCTCCCATGTATACTCTGGTCCTCTTTTGGAGTCCCACTTCACTTTGACCAGAACTAATCTCTTGTGCTTGAGGTTCTTAACTTTCTTGTCTTCAATCTGTAGAGGTTTTTCTACAAATTTAAGTTGCTCATTTACCTCTATATCCTTAAGAGGTACTACCAGTGATTCATCGGCTAAGCATTTCTTGAGATTGGATACATGAAATACGTCATGTATTCCTGCCATTTCCTCTGGTAGTTGTAGCTGATAGGCCACAGGTCCTATTCTTCTAATAATCTCAAAAGGTCCAACATACCTGGGGCTTAGCTTTCATCTTTTGATGAATCTTACCACTCATTTCCAATGAGAGACTTTTAATACCACTTTGTCTCCTACCTGAAATTCCAATGGCTTGCGTCTGTTATCAGCATAACTCTTTTGTCGATCACGCGCTACTTTCAATCGTTCATTGACTTGAACAATCTTGTCTGTCGTTTCTTGTACTATCTCTGGTCCAGATAATTCCTTTTCCCCAATTTCTGCCCAACAGACTGGGTTCGACACTTTCGTCCATAGAGTGCTTTGAATGGTGCGGCATTGATACTGGTATGATAGCTGTTATTATAAGAAAATTCTATTAGTGGTAACTGATCGTCCCAATTACCTCCGAAATCAATCACACAAGCTTTTAGCATGTCCTCCATTGTCTGAATCATCCTTTCGCTTTGTCCGTCTGTTTGAGGATGATAAGCGGTTCTTAGATTCAACTTGGTTCCCATTGCTTGTTGGAAACTTGCCCAAAAATGAGAGGCAAAACGACTATCTCTATCAGAAACAATTGATAAAGGAATTCCATGTAATGAAACTGTTTCATTTTCATACAATTTAGCTAACTGTTCCATACTGAAAGTTTACTTCATTGGTAGGAAATGAGCTGACTTAGTTAGCCTGTCTACAATCACCCATATTATATCATTACCTTTTCTTGTCTTGGGTAATTTGGTAACAAAATCCATTGTTATCAATTCCCATTTCCAAACTGGCATTTCTAACTCCTGCAACAATCCTGAGGGTTTCTGATGTTCAGCTTTGACTTGTGAACAAGTTAAACACTTAGAAACATAAGCTGCTATATCTTTTTTCATTCCTATCCCCCAAAAATTATTTCTTAAGTCCTGATACATCTTATCACTTCCAGGATGCATCGTATATTTAGACTTATGGGCTTCTTCTAATACACAATGACGTAGGTTTCCTAATTTAGGTATCCACATTCTTTTCTTATGGAATCTCCAAATTCCATCGGTTCCTTGCTCTAATTCTTTAATCATTCCTTTCAGATTCTCAGTATCGTCCTTAATTATTGGTTCTTGTGCTTTTCTAATCTGTTCATTTGAATCTACTTGTAGATTTAATTTAAGAGAACGCACTCTTTTTGGCTTTTCATGATACTTTCGACTTAAAGCATCAGCCACTACATTTGCCTTTCCTGCATGATACTGGATATTACAATCATACTCACTAAGAATTTCCATCCAACGTCTTTGTCTCATATTCAACTCCTTTTACCCGAAGACATACCTTAAACTTTTATGATATGTGAAAATGGTAAACTTACTACCATAAAGGTAATGTATCCAAATCTTAAGGGGAAAAATTATAGCTCCTAATTCAAAATCATGGGTTGAATAATTCTCTTCATGATTCTTAAGTTGTCTAGATGCATAGGCTATAACTTTTTGACGTTGCATCAACACACATCCATAACCTAATTTAGAAGCGTCACACTAGACTACAAAGTCTTCAGTTCCTTCTGGTAACGCTTGTATGGGTACATGGGTTGGTCTTTGCTTAAGAATTCTAAAGGCTTTTTCTTGTTTTGGTCCCCATTCAAACTTAACAGATTTACAGGTTAGCTTAGTCAAGGGAATGGCTATTCTAGAAAAATCTTGAATAAATCTTATATAATAACCGGCCAATCCTAAGAAACTTCTAACCTCGGTTGGTGACTCGGGGGTTTTCCATTTAGTAATTGCCTCAATCTCGGTGGGATCCACATGAATTCCTTCATGATTAACTAAATGTCCAAGAAACTGTACTTGTTCTAACCAAAACTCGCACTTTGAAAACTTTGCATAAAGCTTTTCTTTTCTCAATTAACTTAGAAGTGCGTGTAAATGCTTTGCATGTTCCTCTTTACTTTTAGAGTAAATAAGAATATCATCTATAAAAACAATTATGAATTTATCCAAATATTTACATATTCGGTTCATCATGTCCATAAATGCAGCTGGGGCATTGGTTAAACCAAATGGCATGACAGTAAATTCATAATGGCCATACCTTGTTCTGAAAGCGGTCTTAGGAATGTCCTCTTCCTGTACCTTTAATTGATGATATCCTGATCGTAGATCGATTTTAGAGAAAAATCGAGCTCCTTATAATTGATCAAACAAATCATCGATTATCGGTAATGGGTACCGATTCTTAATCGTGACTTTGTTCAATTCACGGTAATCAATGCACATTCGCATTGACCCGTCTTTCTTTTTGACGAACAGTATTGGTGCTCCCATGGCGATGAACTTGGCTGTATGAATCCTTTCTCCAACAATTCGTCCAATTGTTTATTTAATTCTTGCATTTCTGCTGGTGCCAAACGGTAGGGTGCTTTGGCAATAGGTGTTGTTCCTGGTAGCAGATGAATCCTGAATTCGACTTCTCTGTCTGGCGGTAGTCCTGGTAATTCTTCTGGAAACACATCTGAAAACTGAGATACTACAGGAATATCTTTCAGTTCTTTTCCTTTAGTGTTAGTGATTATGGAAATCAAATACACTAATGACCCTTTTCTTATATAACTTGTTGTTTTCATCACAAAGATGAATTTTGTGGATCTAGATGGCTTATCTCCTTTAATTGTGATCTTTTCACCCTTTGGTGACTTTACTTGAATCGACTTTTGATCACATAGGATACTGGCTTTATTGGCTCTTAACCAATCCATTCCTAATACAACATCAAATCCTGCCAGATTCATTGGATAAAGGTTTGCAGTAAACTTTTGATTTAAAAATTCTATTATTGCTCCCTGCAAGATTTCAGAAATCTTAATGGTTTCCCCATTTGCTATTTCTACTAGACATTCTTGTGGGAGTTTAGTTAATGGTTGATTGAGAAGTTTGCAAAATGAAGTATTAATAAAACTTTGGTTCGCACCAGAGTCAAATAATACTTTAGCAAAAACATCATTAACTAAAAACGTACCGGTAATCACGTCCGGAATCATCTTGGCTTCTTATGCAGTCAGAACAAATGCCCTTGCATTTTTAGTAGTCTTATTGCCCATGGCTGGAACTAGTTTTCGACAGTTCGGCTTGATGTGACCTTTTTCTCCACAGTTGAAGCACATTCCATTATTAGGTTTCCACCTACAGTCTTCCTCCTTGTGTCCTGGTATCTTGCAGAAATTGCAGCAGGTAGAGCATTTTCCTGAATGCTTCTCCTTGCAGTAGGGTGTAGAGGTAGAACCTACATTTCTTCCACGGTTGGAATTACCGTAGCGGAATTCCTGGGTAAGCTTTTGAGCCAGGTTCCTCCTCTGATCCTTTTCCCGTGTACGCACTAATTCACCAGTCAAGGTGTTTGCTAGTTCTACAGCTTCTTCTATGGTTTGAGGTCTAGCTGCCTGACTACATGCCTAATCTCACTGATTAATCCCCAGATGTAACGGGAGGTTAATATTGGTTCTGGTGATGCAAGGGTTGGTACTATTCTAGCATGTTCAAAGAATGTAGTAGTGTATCCCTTACTATATACTCCAGTCATTCAAATGTTTAGGAATTTATTTGCTATCTGTTGTTTTTCATTGGGATGGCGGAATTTCCTTTCTACCATATTCTTAAATTCCTCCAATTCCATATTGTAAACCCTATCACTTCCCTTAGACTAGAGGATAGTGTTCCACCATTCTAAAGCTGAGTTCTTGAACAAATTAGAAGCAAACATTATCTTATCCTCTTCCGCGCACTTGCTTATTTTTAAGACGACCTCAGTTTTTTCTATCCAGCGTTGAGTTGCAATGGGTCCTTCATTGCCCGAGAATTCTATTGGTTTGCAGGACCAGAATTCCTTGTAAGAACAACCATAAGACATGGTTCTTCTTCTCTTGGGGATGGGCACTTGAAGTACTGGTCCATTGTTTACACTGTGATCTGGTTCAGTTGGTCGCTTACTGCCATTGTTACTTTTATTATCAGCTTCCTTAACCGTTTAAATAATAAATGGCATTGCGTCTCTAATCCCTTGTGCCACTATGTGTTGGATGACACTATTATTCACTTGGTTTCCATTATTATCATTGTTCTGATTATCGTTATTCAGGTTATTGTCATTCTGGTTTTCCTGGTTCACTTCGTTGTCCGTCTGAATTTTAAACATTTGCTAATTATTAATATCACAAAATAATATTTAATGCAAACAATCACATAACACATCCATTGATCAAAAACGTCGAACATTGCGACTTATTCTTTCTTATATAGTATGCATCCATATATATTACAGTACAATTGGAATTGAAATTATACTACTAGTAGGCATCAGTAGGTATTGTCTTGTTTTTTTTTTTCAAACATACACACACATTATATATATATATATTATTATTATTATATTATTATTACTACCACCACCATCACTGATATGGGTTCATCCAGAACTCCATATTGCGCTCGTCATACTTCCAGACGAGTCGCTCTCCGACCTGCCTCATTCTCTCGCTACTTTCTAAAATCTCCTCACCGAAAGTTCGGAGCTCTTGCACATTTTCTGCACTCATTGGGTGTGCAGGTGCTGGGATTGGGTTTGGGAACTGCGGCATGGGTTCCTGGTACAGGTATGGATTCTCTAGAATTTCTCTAGTGTATTGATCGCTATGATAGAAGGGATCTAGAGGGTCCAAACCTAGGTAGGCTTCTAGGTTCGGCATGGGTTCGTCTTCTGGTATTGGGTAGTGCTGCTGGTAATCCCTATGGTCGTCAAACCACGGGTCATAGTTTGGGTCTAAGGGATTGGGTGCTGGAATTCTAGGTATCTCTTCTGGGTTGAAATCATGCATTTGGATTTGATTTTCTGGGTTGGCTTCAATCTCCATTGGTTGGGTGGGAAACAAGGGTAATGGTTGGGGTGCTATGAGTTGCTCCAGGTTAGGGTCGGCAGCTGTGGTTGATAGGATATGAAAATTGGCTAAACTCCTAGTAAGCATATCATGTGTGTGGGCATCTGTTTCTCTTTTAGCGGTGGCTAACACACGTTGCTGCTGTAACCTTTTCATTATTTTCCTACGTTCATGCGCTCCTCTACTGAACCATCCTCTCTTTTTAGGAGGGAATGACTCTTCAGGCTGAGCCTTAAACACGAATATCCCATCTTCATTCTTAGCTGAATACCCTGAGAGGGCATGCTGTGAAGAGGTGCCTTTGCTTCTAGGTGAGCTGGACAACTGGCGGTAGGCATCGGAAGGTCCTTGATCGCTCATACTGTAAACTAAAAAAATAGTCAAATAACACACAACAATAAAATACAAATATACACGTAGTTCCGTAGAAAATTTCCTAACATATTGAATAATATCTTGGTGTCAGCAGAACACTTCTGTGGCTGAATCAGTGGCTTAGCTCTGATACCACCTTCTGTCACAGCCCCCGTCTCCTAATTACCCGGGAACGGGCGGCCATGGCCAGTTTTAGTGGTATCAGTGTTTCATCAGGACCGTAGTTAGGAAATATTTTATCAGAGTAAAATACCACACTTTCATAGTATTAAACATATGGGAAAAATCCCAAGTTTCAAATACACACATTTTCATAGGAATAAATCCTATTTTATTTAGTAAAACATCTATTTTATTTTATGTAACTTTATAGCCACTTTTCCAAGCCTTTAGTGCTGTCCAGCTGGCTTCTATTTGGCTTTCACATTTTGTTACCTGAAACGTGTTTAAAAAATTTTGTCAGTGAGAAATACTGGTGAGTGAATCTTAGTTTAATCAAGTTAAGTAAAACCGTTGTACAGTATTGAGGGCGGTCGCGTAATTACATTCTTTTCCATCTACTTTAATTACCACCCACGGTACTGTCAACTCGACTTGTGGTCATGTTACTCCTCGCAAGGTAGTAACAAATTTTGTATACAAAACCCCAACATACCGACGATAATTGTAGAATACAAATACTCAATAACTGTTTAATATAATATTAATTATGTGAGGTTTTGTAAAAAGAATTTGCAAAAAAGGAGATTACTCACATTGTTGTCTTAGGTTTTCCTGGTGATTATCTATAAATTACACAAATGCACACGTGTTAGTATAATAACCCAATATTTACATTAGTAATACCCTCCCCGAGACGGCATTCCAACGACTACGTCGGGCAGAACCTCGACAGCCGTTACGGAACCCTGGATCAATCGGGCAGCGTATCTAATACGTAACCGGGGTTATGATACTTACAACGAGGCAGAACTTCGTTATTTAGGGGGGGTATTATGCCCGGTAATTACTTTAACTCTATAGAAATTCAAGAGAGAAAAGATTTGTGAACGTTTCGACTGAACAGCCGATGGCCTCTACTTATAGGGCTGTTTCTGGACTTCGTCGCGCCCCGCGAAGGCTGTAGCCAAGGGCTACGCGGCCCGCGACGGCTTGTAGACTAGGTCGTAGCCTTGCTGAGTTGACACGTAGCTTCGACACTTGTACGCCACGTGTTGGCTCAGTGCTGCGCCTCGTTGACGAGCGCTCGCGCCCCGCGTAGACCAAGGAGTGGTCTTACGCGGCCCGCCAAAGACCAATTATTTTTTGTTTTCATTTAATTTTAATAGGAATAAAGGTATTCGGGGCCCGGTTTTCACATACGCGGTATATTTTAGGACGCGTAGGGGTATTCTAATTAATTTTTAGGGTGTTGAAAAAAATTCAGGAGGGTTGTTATAGGCTTGATGAGTTAGTCGCTTACAAGCCATTTAGCAAGTGTCAACCTGAAACATGACCTTTTTTGGGCAATGCATTGTGTTGTTCAGATAAGGGGTCGGGGGTGTTGATGTGGAGGTGGGGGATAAAGGGGAACATCATGCCTCTGGTGTAGGGAAGAAGGGGAACATGAAAGAGGGGAAGGATCTCTTGATATCGTGCAGAATAAAGAAGAATGTGAGGGGTGGAGGTTGGGATGGAGGGGAACACCACACCCCTTGAAGAGGATGCCGCTTCCTGCACCCCTCTATCGAAACCAAAACACATAGCCTTCTCAATGGTTATTTATGTCATATTTTTTCGGTGTCTTCATGGCTTAGACTAGTAACACAGTGGTTGGGGTTATAACTAAGATTAAAAATGAATATATTTCAAATCAAATCAACTAGATTGTGCCCCGCCCGCGTTGCGGGGCACTAAACCGAATATTTCTCTCTCATAACATGTACGTCTATGTTTCGGTTACCTGTACATACTACTCATAACACGATCTAAAAAAAAAATACATTGAGTCAACCAATTAAAATAAAACATTATCATACTTTTGCTTAAGAAAACAAAAACAATGGAAAACTATAATTTTAAATTGTGGGCAAAATTATAATTTTTCCGAGCAAAGACAAATGAGTGTGTGTCAGGCAGCCGCCTAGTACGAATAAAAAATACACCGAGTCAACCAATTAAAACAAAACACTACCACATTTTCGTAAAAAAAAAAAAACTAAAACAATAGCATGAATGTAATTTTACACTGGGGGCAAAATCGTAATTTGACTGGGAAAACAAACAAAAACGATGGAAAAATGTAAATTTAAATTAAGGGCAAAATCGTAATTTGGATGGGTGGAAAAAACAAAACTAATGGCAGAATTGTAAATTTAAATGGGGCAAATCGTAATTTGAACTGAGGGCAAATTTGTAATTTTTAGCTGGGGGCAAAAGCATAATTTTATTTTGAACTGGGAGCAAAAACGTAATTTTGAACTAATGGCAAAATTGTAATTTTACAGCGAGGATCAAATCGTAAATTGGTTGGATCAATGGGGGAGTGCCAGACAACTGCCTGGCACTATTCCCCATCTTGTGTTTGTAGTTACTAGTAGGATGCACGTGCGATGCGGCGGGAGCGACACATCACATTGCGATACTCGTTTTTTGTAGGCTTCTTTTTCATATGATATTTATTATAACATCATTGTGATAGATATACATCAAAAGCGAAGTAATCAAGTAATCCATTTCATTGTGTTGTACATGGTTCAGTTGGTTCGGTTATTGTTCTCAATTGAAGCCGAAACCAAAGTCACTGGTTAGTCTATTTTATTAACTAATCAGATTTTGGTTAATCACTTGGGTTTATTCGGTTAGATTGATAGTTTTTTGTTTGGTTCATTTAATAGCAAAAACCAAACATGGGTTAAAACTTTTGCTTAGAAATATATTAAATTGAGGTATAAATACATGAAATGAAAGTATAAATATACGTAATGAAAGTATAAATATATGACATGGAGATATAAAATATGAAATATATGAACTAGAGGTATAAAAGCTAGAAATGTATCAAAATATGAGTAATTCGGTTCGGTTCAACTAATTTTGGTTAAACGAGAGTACAAAAAAATTGATAACCGGTTTTTGGTTAATTTGGTTTTCAGTTAATTCAGTTTTTGGTTGAATTCGGTTTGGTTTCGTCTGTATTCAGTTTAGTTTAGGTCAACGATTTAGTTATTGCTCACCGATAACCAGTTTTGGTTAAATAACCGATAGGTGGGCGCTCGATGCGCGAGAAACACATACATTGTCATGGCGTGCATTGTTCGGTTAGTTAGATTATTATCCTCAACCAAAATCGAGGTCATCGATTAGTCTAATTTATTAACCAATCTGTTTTCATTTAATCGTTTGGTTTATTCAGTTAGATTGATGGTTTTTGGGTTGACTCATTTAATTTCGGTTAATAGCCAAAATCAAACATGAGCTAAAACTTTTGATTAGAAATACATGAAATTAGGTATAAATACATGAAATGGATGTATTGGTACATGAAATGGAGGTATAAATACATAAAACGGGGGTATAAATATGAAATGCATGAACTAAAGATATATATGGAAGGTTCGGTTCGGTTCAGTTAATTTGGTTAAATAAGGGTACAAAAAATCGATAACCGTTTTTTGGTTAATTCGGGTTTCGGTTAATCAGTTTTCTGGTTAATTAAGTTTTTGGTGATTATAGTTAACGATTCAGTTACTACTTACCCATAGACATTGTTAATCAGGTAACATTTCAATTTTTTTAATTATTAAAACTATAGCAATACTATACCCAAAGTAAACATAATAAAATATTCGTTTATATGGTGTAATTTAAAAACAAAATATTAACATTCCAAAAATATGACCGTTTAAAATCAAGGAAGGGGGTTAGTTTTTTACAGATGAATAAAATATAATTACTAACTAATTATCTATAATTTTATTAAAGATGAGAGATTAAAGTGTAATCTAGATGAGATGATTAAATTGAAGGTATTTAATCACTTGACATTCGGTAACTATTAATGTCACACCCCAACCGATAGTGGAAACATCGGGGCAGAACGAAATAGATTGTAAGAGACTGCATCACACTAATGGTGACGATATTTAATAATCAAAATTTCATTTCATTGTTAAACAAAGTACATCGTTTGGAAACAAATTACAACAAGTTGAACAAAGACAAAGTACAGCAACAATACAAAATTAAAATGGGTTTCTAGTCAATCCTACTAGATTTCGTTCATCGTCATCATCAATTTCCTACAATACGTATTAAAGTATAGTTCAATACATAAAGTATTTGCGAACATATAAGTTTTAGTACTAGCATAAGTATAAAAGTTTAGACGAATCCACATGGCATAACTGTTAACTTAAAACTAACATACGATACTAGTATGCAACTATAAATGTCAACCCAAAGATTCCCGCTAGCGTAATCTTATCGTAGCAACGATAAGACCATTTTGTTTAACTTAACATGACCTCAAGAGTACGGGCGGTGCATTAATCCTATAACGCTATACATGTTAAGGGAGGCCTGTACGAAGTTAATGACAAGTAGTGATGTGGCTTAAATTATACATGTTTTTATAAATATTTTCTTACATTTTTGTATACAATGTATATGAACTAGTTAGTATGTCACACCCCAACCGATGGCAGAAACATCGGGGCATGACACTGAGCGAAACAGATTGTCCAGAAGTTTCCATAACAATTATCAATACTATTCAATTTAAATAATACGTCCCATACCGTATCTCAAACAGCAAAATAATTATTACAGACAAAAATCCAGGCAAATATTCTGTTCCGACAAATCAGATTTAAATAGACAGCAATTGTTTATTTGCTTCTAGAGACCCTTAGTTTGACCACTACAGACAACTATTTGTTGGGCTCTAAAGCTTTATTCTAGCTTCAATTTCCTACCAAGTGTGCGTCCTAAGCACCTGTCACATACGTTAAAATAAAGTCAATACATAAGATGTAAAGGTGAGCATACAAGTTTGATAATAGCATATAGAGGTCGAATTCGTTTACGCATAACCAGCACGTACACATAGTGAAATGAAGCACGTTAGTTATCTACATAGATCCATCGATACCAATGACTGCGGGTTGACTGCCCGAGGCAGTTCGCAATACATGATTACCACCGTAATCCATGCAAGTAATTGTCCTTAACAACCCCCGTGTGAACGGGTGCTGAGTCCAAACTATAGTACTATCGTTGCTAAGGCAGGTAGACAGCATTCCATGTGTAAACATAACAAACAAGCATTCATGAGCCACGTATAACATGCATTAACAGTTAGCGTTCAAATAGTATTGAGTAGTGTGATTGTTGTAGTTTGAATATTCGTAACGTATGTAACACCCAAAAGTGCCTAAAGCAAAAAGGGATCGAGTATACTCACAGCGATTAATGGATTGAATGGAGCGCTTAGCGAGTACGGTTAGCCTGAATAGATTCGATAGTACAACGATAAGTGATGTGTAAAACGTTGCAAAGTGTGAAAGGGTCGGATAGTGGTTCGATCGGATTGTAATCCGATCGGACAGCAATCCATGCGGAAAACAATCCGTTCGGGTGGTCATCCGGTCGGACAGCTTATCCGGTCGGATGGCGATTCGAGTGGATTGTTTCTTCCTATAAGAAGAATGTGTTTGTGTATGATGGCTTGTCTTTTGAAGTTTTCGTTGTAGCATTTTGAAAACATTGAAGTATCTCTGTCCGTCAAGTCGGTCGATCGGACGGTTTGTCGTGCGGATGACAATCCGTTCGGATGGTCATCCGGTCGGACGGTGGCCTGGTCGGACAACAACTCATTGGTGAGATTACTTTGTGAAGGCAAGTTCACAGCAAAAGTTTCACTCGATCGGATGTCCATCCGATCAGGTGGCAACCCTGTTAATGAACATGTTGAAAATTGTTTAAGTCTTTAAAGCCTTAGTATCTCATGATCCGAAGAGTAATCCATTCAGATGGTCGTCCGATCGGATTACATTTCGTTCAATACTCAAACTTTAGATAAGGTTGTTTAAAGGTGGGACCCAAGTGTGATCCGTTCGGGCGACAATCCGTTCGGATGACCTATCCGATCGGACAACAATCCGGTCGGACAACAATCCGTTCCGATTGTTCCGTTCGTCCTACACTTGATCGTTTTGATGGTTTGTCGTTATGTCGAGACGCTTTGGCAACATGTTAACCAACAGACCCCCCATTTTGACCCAGATGACTAAACCGACCAGGAATCACCCTAGCTCGGTCAGTTACCGGCTCTAGACGGTTGTTTTGTTTAACCCGAAGTCGGTGGTCTCGTGGGCGGAATCCAGATCTGAGCCAGTACAACACTAAGGGTGAGTAGGAGACTAGATCAGAACCCGATTCTACCTGTTTTGAGTGTTTTGAGTGTAAAAGAGTTGAAAGAAAGTTAGAAACCATCTTTCAATCCTTTTTCACCGCTCTTGTGTCGAGATCTTTACAAGATCTTTGTGTAATCGGGTGGAAATCGGTTAGATCTTAGTTGTTCTTGGTGGATTTAAGTCAAAGCATGAAGTTCTTGAAAAACACATGATGACGTCACCCTAGAACACCCGAAATCTAGTGATTTCATGGTTAAAAGTAAAGATTTAAAAGATAGAAAGGTGTAGGAGTGCGTGTAGATCAAGAATGTACAAGATTTAGGGCGAGATCTTACCTGGATTGAGAGAAATCGAAGAAAAGGTGAAGAGCACGAATGGTTCGGACAGAGGGTTTCCAAAAGTGGAAAGAATGACAATGACAGGGGTATTTATAGGATTCCAAACGAGGAAAGGGATATCCGATCGGATGACACACCGCCCGGATGACTTATCCGGTCGGATGGCACCTGGTCTGTGACCAAAAGGGCTATCTGGTCGGATGGCTATCCGGCCGGATGGTGCTTGGTTCAAGTGTTTGACGAGACGATTTTTGCCGAGTCGATTTCAATTGCGAGCGGTTCGATTCGATAGGGTTTCCTAGTCAAATTACTTTTAATCCCAACCACTCATATCTCGCGCTATCCTTTCTCCACTAATTATCGCAGATCGATTATGGCTCGAGTTCGAGTTCGATTGCATTCGAGTATCGATTGAGTTCGATTGATTACCACAACACAACATAAATAAACATGCACATATAACACGTAAGACACACACACACACGTACAACAACAAGTAAAATACGTAGCTCGAGTTGCGATTCATTGTCGATTCGATTAGCATAGCTTGATTATCAGTTGATTAACTTTATCGCATTGTTACTGCCTATAGTTCACAGTCGTAAGTCGCTTGAATAATACGTCGATGGCTTGTAATTAACAACACTTACTCCACATAATACAAATAAAATAAAGAAATTGCTACAAGTCAAATCCGTATAACCGGTCGTTGACTTTGACCTTGACTTTAACTTTGACTTGTGAAAACACGGGGTGTTACAGCCTCCCCTTGTTTAGGGAATTTCGTCCCGAAATTAAGCTGGAAGTTGTGCATCGCTGTGAATCACGTTTGAGAACTTTCTCTTTCTAGAATTTATCTTTAAACAGCTGCGGGTACTTCGCCTTCATGTCGCTTTCGAGTTCCCAAGTGAACTCTACACCTCGTTTGCCTTCCCATCGAACTTTCAAATATGAATGCGTGAGCGTCTGAGCTGCTTGGTTTGGCGATCCATGATTTCGACAGGCTTTTCCACGAAGTGTAATGTTTCGTTCACTTGTAGATCATCGAGAGGAATGTGTAAATCGTGGTCGGCTAGGCACTTTCGGAGGTTTGACACGTGGAAAGTCGGGTGGACGTTACTAAGTTCCTCCGGTAGTTCGAGTCTGTAGGCGACTTTTCCGATTCTTTCCAGAATCTTAAAAGGTCCGACATATCGAGGCGCAAGCTTTCCTTTCTTGCCGAATCGGACCACACCCTTCCAAGGTGATACCTTTAGGAGCACGTGGTCACCAACGTCAAATTCAAGGGGCTTACGTCGTCTATTGGCATAACTTTTCTGTCGTTCCTGAGCTTTCACCAGGTTGTCTCCAATTTGGAAAATTCTGTCTGTCGTTTCTTGTAATAGCTCAGGACCGGTTAATTGCGAATGACCGATCTCATGCCACACAATAGGCGATCGACATCTTCTTCCGTATAATGCCTCGAAAGGTATCATTTGGATGCTAGAATGATAGCTGTTGTTATACGAGAATTCGACTAACGGCAGGTATTTATCCCAATTACCTCTGAAGTCTATGACACACTAACAGAGCATGTCTTCAAGAGTACGAATCGTTCTTTCAGTCTGACCATCGGTTTGCGGGTGGAAAGCAGTACCTAGGTTAAGCGACGTACCGAGTGCCGTTTGGAACGTCTCCCACAGTCGCGAAGTAAACCGAGCGTCACAGTCAGAGATGATGTCACGAGGCGTCCCGTGATTACAAATGATCCCATCGGTGTAGATTCGGGCTAATCGTTCTACCTTGTAGTCTTCTCGTATCTGCAGAAAGTGAGCTGATTTAGTCAAACGGTCGACCACAACCCAAATGCTGTCGTGACCTGATGACGTGTGCGGTAGTTTGGTTATAAAGTCCATAGCTATACTTTCCCACTTCCACATGGGGATTGGTGGTTTTTCGAGTAAGCCAGAGGGTCTTTGATGTTCAGCCTTGACTCTTGCACAAGTTAGGCATTTTCCAACGTAGAGAGCGATATCCCTCTTCATGCTCGGCCACCAGTACTTATAGCAAAGATCCTGGTACATTTTATCGGCACCGGGGAGAATGGAATACCGGGATTTGTGGGCTTCGTCCATCAAGATCTGTCGCAAATTGGTCCGTTTGGGAATCCAAATTCGGTCTAGAAAGTGGAATATCCCATTCGATTTGCTCACAAGCTGGGCTCCATCGTGGTAGATTATTTCCTTCTTCAGTGTGCGTTTGTTAAAACACGCGTGTTGAGCGTCGCGGATGAGGGTTTCGAGATCGTGTTGGGCTTGAACATTACGAGTACTAAGCAGATAGCTTCGTCTGCTAAGTGTGTCGGCAACAACATTTGCCTTGCTTGGGTGATAACGGATCTCGCAGTCGTAATCGTTGAGAAGTTCTACCCATCGGCGTTGACGCATATTAAGTTCCTTCTGATTAAAGATATGTTGTAGGCTCCTATGATCGGTGAAGATCGTACACTTGGTACCATACATATAGTGTCGCCAAATCTTTAATGCGAAAACAACTGCGCCTAGCTTGAGATCATGGGTTGTATAGTTTTTCTCGTGGACTTTGAGCTGACGAGATGCGTAAGCTATGACCTTGTCCCGTTGCATGAGAACACAACCAAGACCAAGGTTGGAAGCATCACAATAGACAATGAAATCATTGTTTCCGTCGGGCAATGTGAGAACAGGAGCGTTGTAGAGCATGTGCTTGAGGGTTCGAAAGGCTGACTCTTGTTTAGTTCCCCAAACAAAAGGCTTGTCTTTATGCGTGAGAGTGGTAAGCGGCACAACGATCTTTGAGAATCCTTCGATAAATCGTCGATAATAGCCCGCTAGTCCGAGAAAAGAACGGACTTCAGACGGGTTCTTAGGCGTAACCCAGCTCTTAAAGGCTTCAATCTTCGCAGGATCGACGTGAATGCCCTGACTATTAACAATGTGACCCAGATGCTGAACTTCCTCCAGCCATAATTCACACTTTGAGAACTTGGCATAGAGTTGGTTCCCCTGGAGTAACTCGAGAACCAAACGTAGATATTGCGCGTGTTCGGTCTTCGATTTGGAATAGATCAAGACATCGTCGATGAATACGATGACGAAACGGTCGAGATATGGTTTACACACGCGATTCATAAGGTCCATGAAGACCGCGGGTGCATTGGTTAGACCAAAAGGCATGACAACGAATTCGTAATGGCCGTAACGAGTGCGAAACATGGTTTTGGGTATATCCTCCTCTTGTATGCGCAATTGGTGATAGCCTGAACGTAGGTCGATCTTTGAGAAACACGTAGCACCTTGCAGTTGATCAAACAAATCGTCGATACGAGGTAGGGGATAGCGATTCTTGATAGTTAACTTATTCAATTCCCGATAGTCGATGCACATCCTAAACGACCCATCCTTCTTTTTGACGAAAAGAACTGGCGCGCCCCAAGGAGAGGTGCTCGGGCGAATGAAGCTTTTCTCAAGTAGTTCTTGGAGTTGGTTTGAGAGTTCGCGCATTTCAGACGGCACAAGTCGATAAGGAGCCTTGGCAATAGGGTTGGCTCCAGGTATGAGGTCGATACGAAAGTCGATATCGCGACTTGGCGGTAGTCCGGGAAGATCCTCTGGAAAAACACTAGGAAATTCTCGAACCACAGGAACGTCTTTCACTTCATTCTTCTCTTTCTTTTCCTTCTCCGCTACTACAATGTTAGCCAAGAAAGCCCTGTATTCCTTATGGAGATACTTGCTAGCTTGGACACATGACATGAGCTTGAGAATCTTTGAAGCAGTATCACTGTAAACACATAATAAGTCACCATTTACGAGCGAAAATCGAATCATCTTGTCGAAGTACACAACTTCAGCATGGTTCTCTCGAAGAAAGTCCATGCCTACTTTGACTTCAAAACTTCCGAGTTGCATCGGAATAAGGTTGATTGGGAAGATGTGATTGTTGAGCTCAAGAGTACAATCACGAAGAACAGAATTGACAGCGACGGTTCTTCCGGTAGCGACTTCAACATCGAACGTCGAGGAGAGTTGGGAGCGTGTACAACTAAGGAGTTTCTCGAATTCGAACGACACAAAGCAATTATCAGCTCCAGTATCAAACAAACATGAAGCATAATACCATTCACAAGGAACATACCATTGACCACGTTGTTGTCGGCCTGGGCTTGACGCACGTTGATGTTGAAAGTTCTGGCGCGCGCGGCCTGTTGTTGCTGCTGCTGCTGCTGTTGTTGTTGCTGAGGCGGCTGTTGCTGGGGCTCTTGTTTCACGACCCTGTTTGGGAACATGTTGGCGAAATGGTTCGGGTCGCCACATGCGAAGCAGGCTCTGGCTTTGACCGCGGGTGCCGGAGCAGCTTGTTGACCCTGAGGGGCTGTGAGTAGAGTTTGATGAGCAGGAGCTTGTCGAATACGGCAGTTGGCAGTAAAATGGCCGTATACATTGCAATGAGCACAGAAACGACAAGCAATGGCAGTCGGATGATGGTAGGTACAAGTAGAGCAGAGCGGGTGTGGCCCAGTGTATGCACGCTTTGCAGGTGGTGCATTAGCCACAGGCGCCGCTACTTGACGCTGTTGGGCTGGTACAGCTTGAATCGGTGCTGCAGTGATCGCACAGTTCTTGTTGCTGGAGCTATTCTTTCTCTTGTTCTTCCTCTTATTGCTCGATGTGGTGGGTTCAGCTGTTGGTGCGGCGGTAGTAGCTTGATGCAGGTGCTTCGGAGTTTTATCCCAGACACCAGCCTTGACCCTTTTGTCATTGATTTCGGCGGCCAGTAGGTAAGTTTCTTCGATCGTTTTAGTCTTAGCCGCCTGCACGAAATCTGCGTCGCAGTCGGGCAAAGCTCGGATGTACTTCTTGATTGTGATCTCCGGAGTCTTGACTTGGTCGGGACAGATGATGCTGAGCTGTTTGAAACGAGCAGTGAGAGAAGCGTTGTCACCCTCATGTTGATGTATGTGCCAAAATTCATCTTCTAGCTTTTGACGTTCGTGAGGAGGGCAGAATTCCTCTAGCATGACTTCCTTGAGTTCGTCCCATGACAGACCGTAGGCTGCATCGTTCCCTCACTTGTTCCTCTCGGCCGTCCACCAGTCTAGTGCACGGGACTGGAAAACGTCGGTAGCATCCAGAGTTCGAAGGTCATCAGGGCAACCACTCTGTCGCAGAGTGACCTCAATGGAATCAAACCATTGGAATAGTGCAGTCGGACCCCCTCGCCAGTGAATTCCTTTGGCCCACACGACTTGAATTGCTTGAAACTGAAGGGCCTTGTGGTGGATTTAGGAGCGTCGGTCCTTGATTCCTCAGATGATTTGCTGGCATTCTCGTAAACATCACTTACGGCCTTTGCCACACTTTTAGCGATGATGGAAGCAAGGCGTTTTTCCCTCTTTTCTTGATGAGAAAGTGTGTGACGGGATCCAGACGACATTGTCTGCAACAGACATCGTCACAGGACTCAACACATTGTATTCGAATCTCACCTCACACGTGTACTACTTACTAAAGCTTAGGAACACACAATGTAACACGTATCATATAAACACATAGGCTCATAATCGCCGATTCACGTAAACACATAAGCACGTAGAGCACATAATCACATAACACCTAAACACGTAGAACACAAAAGCAAGGAAGCACATACGCATTTAATCACCAAAGGCAGTAAGAAAACAGAAACCTATTATTCAAAGTCTGCGATCGTTCGAGAATAGCGTAGTATAAGCGTATATCGTAGTATAAAGTCGTCCATAATTCAACGATTTGTTAACGTTTTGAGGTAGAAATGCAGTGCGAGTCGTGTGTGTCGATCGAAATGAAGGCACAAATCGGTTAATTCTTCCAAAATTAAGCACATAAACTGGTAAAAGCATATAAAACCACATAAAATTGATGAATTATCACATTTGAGACTTGGAAGCTTTGAAGGTTAGAGAGAGAAGCTAGAGAGAGAAAGTGACATCGTGATTCAGGTGCTTTGTACGATTTCAGATCTGTCAATAGAATCACTGATTATATTACGTTCTCGTATGTTCGGTCACGTTCGTGCACTTGGAGTCCGTTGAGACCTTGGTGGGAGTTTTGTAAAAGGTGCGGAACAAGTCGTGAAGGTTAGGGTTTCACCCATGTCCTAATAACTTCGTCCCTGTTTTGATAAAATGGAGGAGATTATTCATCAAAATATGGGTTTCACCCCTGATTTGGTACAATCCCCCCCGCTGAACAAGCGTTCGTTATTGAAAAAGAATGGAGAAGCCATTGATAGGTTGACAAAACAGCATCGATTAAGCAATCCAGTCGGGAGTTTGCGGTTTTCACACCTAATCTCGACTTTATCGCCCTTTTACAGTTGAAAATTTGAGTGTAGTGATAGTGTAGTATGAGCGAGGGTAGCGAGAAATAAGCTCATACATAATTCCTACTGGATGTATTCAAGTCGGTATGTTAGTTCCTAACTATAGTCTAGGTACCTAAGACTTAGACCCGGACTAGGTCGAGTCTTGCCTAATTCCCTATAGTTATGGCTCTGATACCAATCTGTCACACCCCAACCGATGGCGGAAACATCGGGGCATGGCACTGAGCGAAACAGATTGTCCAGAAGTTTCCATAACAATTATCAATGCTATTCAATTTAAATAATACGTCCCATACCGTATCTCAAACAGCAAAATAATTATTACAAACAAAAATCCAGGCAAATATTCTGTTCCGACAACTCAGATTTAAATAGACAGCAATTGTTTATCTGCTTCTAGAGACCCTTAGTTTGACCACTACATACAACTATTTGTTGGGCTCTAAAGCTTTATTCTAGCTTCAATTTCCTACCAAGTGTGCGTCCTAAGCACCTGTCACATACGTTAAAATAAAGTCAATACATAAGATGTAAAGGTGAGCATACAAGTTTGATAATAGCATATAGAGGTCGAATTCGTTTACGCATAACCAGCACGTACACATAGTGAAATGAAGCACGTTAGTTATCGACATAGATCCATCGATACCAATGACTGCGGGTTGACTGCCCGAGGCAGTTCGCAATACATGATTACCACCGTAATCCATGCAAGTAATTGTCCTTAACAACCCCCGTGTGAACGGGTGCTGAGTCCAAACTATAGTATTATCGTTGCTAAGGCAGGTAGACAACATTCCATGTGTAAACATAACAAACAAGCATTCATGAGCCACGTATAACATGCATTAACGGTTAGCGTTCAAATAGTATTGAGTAGTGTGATTGTTGTAGTTTGAATATTCGTAAACAAATTACAGACATTGAATACAAGCCCTAGATTAAAGATTCTAGAATTAGGAACGACATCAGATGATATTAGTGTACCTTGGTGGCTGGGTATTGAATGCGGAATCTGGCAAACCTTAATCAACGTCGGCAGTTGCTACCGTCGCTGGCAGTTGCTCTCGTCGTCGGGAGGGTTCTCCCTTCGTCTTCGGGAGGGTTCTCCCTTCGCCGTCGGCAGATTATCTCATCGCTGAGGTTATTGAAATCCAAAATGATCAGAGAGGTCAAGTTTCCAAGATGGCTAGCAAATGTAGTTGTGGTCAGAAGAAAAATGGGAAATTGAGAGTTTGTGTAGATTACACAGACTTGAACAAAGCTTGTCCCAAAGACCCATTTCCTCTTCCTCATATTAACTCAATGGTGGATGCTACTGCTGGCCACGAGATGTTAACCTTCATGGATGCCTCCTCAGGATTCCAACAGATATAAATGGAACCCTCGGATCAGGAGGATGCTGCTTTCATGACACCAACAGGTATCTATTGTTATACTGCTATGCCTTTTGGTTTAAAAAATACAGGTGCAACATACCAAAGATTGGTGAACATGATGTTTAAAGACAAGTTGGGGGACACCATGGAGATGTACATCGATGACATGGTAGTAAAATAAAAAAAGGCTGAGGATCACCTCCAGGATATTAAGGGAGCATTTGATATCCTGGATCAGTATAACATGAAGCTGAATCCTGCTAAGTGCCATTTCGGAGTGGGGGCAGGAAAGTTTTTAGGATATATGGTGACTAAAAAGGGATAGAAGTGAGCCCATAGCATATTAAAGCTATCTTGGATATCAAGTCACCTTCGAATATGAAAGATGTTCAAAGACTGATGGGGCTAGTAGCGACATTAAACAGATTTATTTCAAGATCCTTCGAAAAATGCAAGGAATTTTATGATATCCTGAAGAAGAACAAGAAGTTCGAATGGGGAGAGAACCATGAAGCAGCCTTGCAGGATTTGAAGCAGTATCTTTCAACCGCACCTCTATTGATGAAACCTGAGGATGGTGAACCATTATCCATGTATCTTGCAGTATCAGGGAATGCAGTAAGTGCTGTCCTCGTAAAGGGTCATGAAGGTCAGCACTATCCTGTCTATTATGTTAGTAAAAGTTTATTAGATGCTGAAACTAGATATTCTCATTTAGAAAAATTGATATTAGCCCTAGTTATGGCATCAACAAAACTTAGACACTATTTTGAGACACATAGGATTCATGTGAAGACCAACTATCATGTTAAAAATGTGCTTAGGAAACCTGAGATGTCGGGTAGGATGGCTAAATGGTCGGTGAAATTAAGTGCCTATGATCTAGTATATGAACCTAGAAATGCCATAAAGTCTCAGGCTCTAGCTGACTTTGTGGCTGATTTCAGTAGTGATATTCAAAATGAAGTAGACTTAGAAGTACAACAACTTGGAGAAACCTCAGAATCCTAGACATTATATACTGATGGTGCATCTAATGTCAGAGGTGTAGGATTGGGTATACTACTAAAATCGCCACTGGGGAACATATTACCCCAGGCTATTAGGTGTGAATTTCCTGCTACTAATAATGAAGCAGAATATGAAGCCTTAATTGCAGGATTAGAATTGGCTAGGAATATGAGGATTAAGAGCTTACAAGTATTTGTTGACTCTTTGTTAATTACTAATCATTTTAATGGAACCTATGCAGTTAAAGGAGAAAAACTAATTGAATATCTCGAAATTCTCAAAAAATTAACAGGATATTTCGATGTTTTTACACTTGAACAGGTACCAAGGGAGGATAATGCTGAAGTTGATGCATTGGCAAATCTAGGATCATCAGTCAGGATACCGAAGGGAACCCAAATACCAATATTACATATCCTGTATCCTGCGACGGATCTTCTCAAATCTCAGGATAAAGAAGTAGTGAGTATTCAGAATCCTGATGATGATGAGTATCCTGAGGAGGATGCTAAGTTTTGGACGGCTCCGATCATGAGATATCTCAAGGAAGGACACATCCCAAAGGATGAAAATCCTAAGGCCTTTAGGATGAAGGTATAACGATTCACTATTATAAATAATGTTATGTATAAGAAATCTCTTGCAGGACTATATCTGAGGTGCTTGGAGGATCCCGAAACTAGAGAAGTACTTCAGGATATACACGAAGGGGATTGTGGTAACCATACAGGGGGCAGGTCGTTATTCTCAAAAGTATTAAGAACAGGATACTATTGGCCAACGATGAGGAAAGATGTTGCGGAATATGCTCGAAAATGTGATGCATGTCAAAGGCACAGTAATATATTACATCAGCCTGCTGAACCACTGTATCCAATTGCTTACCCTTGGCCGTTCATGAAGTGGGGAATGGATATAGTAGGAAAATTGACAAAGGCTCCGGGAGGAAAAGTCTTTATGCTGGCCATGACTGATTATTTCTCCAAATGGGTTGAAGCTAAAGCATTTGTTCAAGTTAGAGACCAAGAAGTAGTATCCTTCATTAAGAGAAATATCCTGACTAGATTTGGAGTACCAGCTGAGATAATTTGTGACAATGGTTCTCAATTTATAAGTAAGAGGACTACTAACTTTTGCAAGAGTTGGGGAATTAAAATGATCACATCTACACCAGTACATCCTCAAGCAAATGGACAAGCAGAATCCTCAAATAAGATAATTGTCAACAATTTAAAAAAAGGCATGGAGCTAAGAAGGGAAGATGGGCAGAAGAATTACCCTTTGTTTTATGGGCTGATAGAACAACGGTAAAAAATGCAACTGGCCAAACCCCATTTTCCTTAGTATTTGGAGCAGAAGCGGTGATCCTGACTGAAATGGTGATACCTACGGTGAGATCTAACCTCCAGGATCCTGAGTAGAATCCTGAAGCCCTTTGCCAGGAATTGGATACTATTGATGAGACAAGAAATGCAGCAAGGCTAAGGATGGCATCATATCAACAGAGGATATCCAGAGCATATAACAAGAATATAAGGACTAGAAGATTTCAAGTTGGAGATTGGGTATTAAGAAAGGCTTTTCAAAATACTACTAATCCTGCTGATGGAAAGTTAGCTCCTAAGCGGGAAGGACCTTATGAGATTGAATCAGAATCAGGGAAAGGAGCATACTGACTCAAGAATATGGAGGGGGATATGCTACCAAGATCCTGGAATGCTATACATCTAAAGCTCTATTTCAAGTGAGTTTAGAATTTAATTTATGAATCAGAATGGTATGAATTCTATCTCTTTTAATATATTTGATATTATTTATTCTATTGAACCCCATACTGACTTAAGCATCGGAGGGGTGTTAGCCAGCCTAACACCCACCTTAGTTTACAGTTGTTTTGCAGAATATGCTTCGGGATATAGCTCCAGGATACACACTCAGAATACTTCGAAAGATTAGAGGATTGGCCACCTCTCTCACGTTTAAGGGATCCTGATCCCTTCACAAGTTTAAAGGTATTCATCTTTCTCTCGAGTTGGGTTTAAACACCCCGCCTGGAGCGCAGGTTATCCAGGGATAGTTCAAGATAGCGGGAACAGTCCATGTAAAAGTGGCTGACAATTTCGTTATTGTTGGCTATATCCTGGATTCTAAAGGTATATGAGGATTAATCACCCTTTCTCATGGAAGGGTATTTTCATACTCTCTAAGGTTTAAAGGTTATCACCTTTCTAAGTCTTGGAGTTTACACACTCCCGCCTGTAGCGCATGAAAATTTGGGATTTTCCCCAGAATACTTATGGGTTTATCCCTAGAATGCTAAGTATTATCTCCAATATATCTTAGGGTTTACCCCCATAACACAAGAATTGTTTAAACAGTTGGGACTAATGTCCAGAAAATTTCTAAATGTTCAAAGACATTATGCACAAGGGACATTCCTACTGAGGCAATTGTGTAAAACTCAAAGGATCAAGCTTGAACCTGCTGTACTAATTATCTCAGACTGGGGACATCTTCGTTGGAAAAATTGTGAAAGAATTGACGTTTAAGAATAGGGTTACACCCTATTCCTGGTATGATCCTTCCTTATTTAAATTATATGAGTTCTTGAAACTATGTTTGGCAAAAAACTTAAATATCCTGGAAAGAATATATTCTCAGGATATCTTCTTGGAATGTGTTTTCGGGATATGTTTCAGGATATTTGGATGGAATATTTGGGACATGATACCTGGGTTTAAAATCAAAATTGTATTCATGTCAAACATCTATTATCAAAACAACCTTAATAAATTCTAAGTAAACTATCTTTTTCCTTTGAAAACTTTATATGAATTGTTTTGAGTTATAAAAACTCTATTTGACGGAAGTATTGATAGAATATTTGCGTCAGGATATTTCCATAGGACATTGGAAATAATTGCACTAATTTTGGAACGTTGAAATCTAAACTAAGCAATGCAAAAGCAACAACGAATAAGTCAAAAGGAGGTTATATTATTAACATGTCAAAAGTTGTTCTTTTGGTTTCATCTCAAACCGAGATCCATCCACCAAAAGCACTATTAGTTTCTTACCATATTTACACAACGGTTGGAGGTTTCATCTCAAACCGAGACCCATCCGCCTCCAACCGTTGTATTGTTCAAAACAGATTATACTAGTTGATGACCAAGGGCTTCATCCTGAAACCCAAGACCCATCCACCTTTGGTCATCATAATGTTTTAGTGCAAGAAATGTAAATTGTTCAAAGACAGGAAAAGTAAATTGTTTAACAGACCACAACCATCAGACTTAAAAAAGTGGGCTCCGGCCTCGGCACATACATCCATCATCGCCCACTTCGCAGCTTTTAAGGGGTAACACCCTCTTCCATCATAACTTCATCGGCGGCATCTTCTCCAGCATCCCTTCCAGCATCCTCTCCAGCATTTGTCCCAGCATCACCACCAGCATCCTTTGAAGCACCAGCATCATGCACCTTCTCGGCCACCTTGGCAGGCTCCTCCACAGCGGACTTCGAAGGGGGCTCCACAGGATTACCACCAAGATCTTTCAGCTTCACCTCCCAAGCCTTGATGTTCCATGAAGGGCATTCAAAGCCCAGAGCCTTAGCTTCATAGGCCATTTTCAGCCTGGCCTGGAGGATGGAGATGACAACTGAATTCTTGAGGCTCTCCCGGTATGAAGCCATATCTTGCTCGTGTTAAACTTGGGTAGCATCGGACTTAGCTTGGGCCTCCTGGGTGATCTTCTGGATGGCAGACTGGTGCTCTTGGGTCATTACCTTGTATTTGGATTCATAGTGCTCTGATTTGGCGGTGGCAATCGCTGCTTGATCCGCGATGGTGGCTTCAGTCTTTTTCAGCTTGCTCTCTAGCATGACGTTCGGGCCACATGCATCTTCATAGAGGAATACCAGGCGTTCAAGACCCTACAGAATAAAGAAACAGGTATTAGCCTTTATTGACATTTATGACCAACATATGGTGCAGGATATAGGTCAAGGATACGAACCTGGTTGAGGAAGCCAGTCATGAACTTGCTGGATTTGGTAAACCCATAGTTCTCGAATGGGAATACACGGGGTGTGGCAGGATAGTCCGCTTCTTTCCTCTTCTGGGAGCTGGAGGCTCGAGTTCTGGATGCTGGTGGAGCCTTAGGTGCGGTGACAGTTTTCAAATGGGTAGGCTTGGGCGTAACATCTGGCTTCGGATTGGTCTCTTGCTTAGCAGGTGCAAGGCTAGAATAACTGTCCAACTCGTCGAGCTGGAAGCCTTCAAGGTTGATGACCGGCACTGTAAAAAGGGAGAAATGTTTAATTCTTAACACTTACACTCTATAATCAATCTAATCATACACTTACCAGACATTTCTGAACTTGATTTTTGACTTGAGCTTATGAGAGACAGGGAGAAGGTTCATTCACTGGCGGGAAGCCGATAGATCTCTTTGATCCTGGGCTCCGACTCTGCGCTTGGAGGTGCTAGATCTCTGAAATTTGCTGCAAAAGAAATCAGGATATCAGTCAAGGATATAGTTTTAAGATATATTTAGGGATATTCCTAAAACCCTAAATCCTACCCGTGATTAACCATCTAACTGGCAGGTCAAAACCCTTGTCAATAGACTCCCTTTTAACAAAAAAGAACTTTCGTTGCCACTGATCTTTGTTCTTAGTGGCCTTGAGGATTAGGGGGTTCTTGGAGGTGAAGAACAAAACAAAGCGGCTGTTACCATGGGATCTCAGTCGATATGCTATGGGAAGGTCTTCGACGCATAGGTCAGGGAAATGACGAGATTTAATCTGGTTTAACACCATTAGCATAGTTTGAGCATAACTGAGACCGGTAAGTTTGAAGAAACGGGAGATGAAGGGTGGAAATGGATACCGGAGTCCTAAGGAAAAAGGATAGGCGAAAAAGCAGACCCACTCGTTTGATGCCGCGTCTGATCGGACCTCCCGATCAAAAGGGCGAATAATAGCTCCGGCAGGAAAGGCACCGGAATCCTTCAAAGCGGCGATGTCGGCATTATTGAAGGAACAAATCTCCTTTTCGGTTCTCGAATAAGGTTTTGACTAACGAAGGATGGGGCTGGTTCGTTTGAACGCAATCTTGTTCGTGAAGCCATGAAAGGTTTTAACCGAGAAACGAGGAATTCAAGTAAAGCAAAAATAGAGAAGAAGAGAGGAAGAAAATACCTAAGGAATGGCTTGAAAAGTAATGATCATAATGCTGAATAAATCAGCTAAATAAGAGGCTGGATATAGGGGCAAAGAGTAAATATCGCGTTGGAAGTTGCACCAAGTCACATCAAGCGTCGTTTCGGTTTATTAACCTCGATTTAAGAGATAAGATTTAAAATATATCTGTTGGAAGTAGTATACCAATAGATATATTTTGGGGACAATTGTTATGGCCGATTTTCTGCTCATATATCATGGCTAATATTCTGACTCTGTTTCTTTTGTTGTGATCAGGATACCAGATCAGGATATTGGTAACATCCTGATGCGATATCCTAGTAGTGACTAATTAACTCACGTGCAAATTGTTGTAACAAGTCTCTAACGGTCAGGTGGACTTCTTCTCCTCAAGACTCGGGAAAATCAGTTATGTTATGGACGTTGAAGCCTGAAAACGTGGACTGCAACATTTACATATGGAATATTCGCTGAATCCCGGAATAGTAGGATAGTTAGTTGGTTTCTTTTACTATAAAAGGGATTGATCAGATCAGATTAGGGCACACAATCTCTCGTACACTCTTTCTCTATAGTTGCAAACACTCAATACACTTACACTTACACTTGTATGGAATTCATATTGTAACACTTAGTCGATCCGCATCATATCCTGCACTGTATCCTGACATTTGAAGCAATAAGAAGAACACGGCAGCTGCGATTGTCAGCTCCCGAGGTTTTGTGCCGGTGATCTAGATTGATCAAGGGCTTTCCTCGTACATCCCGTGTCATCCTTTACATTTTTGTTCATTGTTTGATCATAGATACAGTTCAATATTCTGAGCCGTATCCTGAAAACTGTTTTTACAAACAACTCAATTAGCATATCTCCAACACATTTTCTTAGCACACTACCTCACTTAACTAATTTGATCACTTAATTGCTTCGGTAATTTTTTACCAACACAACCGGGATGCTGCGAATATTCCCTTCTTGAACGTTATAGACCACTTCTTCCGGCTTCAACGTTCCCTTTTCAACTGATTAGTCCGAGTCTTCAGGAGAACTAGTCCACTTGAACGTTATAAGCTTGCCACCCTAATCTGCACATGAACAATTTGTAAGTACCAGGATACTGCATCAGGATGTTACCAATATCCAGATCCGGTATCCTGGTCATAAACACAAGTATTACAGTCAAGATATAATTCGGGATATATGTTCAGAAAACCACCCTTAACACCTATGACATGTATTATATGCCCTAACATGTTTAATATTGTTGCATAATCAGTTTAAGTGTCAAAATTTAGGTTACATATGCTTAAATTCAAATTATGCAAGAAAAGGGCATTTTGGTCATTTTCCTAAGGCATATAAACTACCTATCATAACAACTAATTAAACGAAGTGACCATAAGGTATAACCTCGGAAGGTTATTCCCTATACAACTATGGTCTCAAAATATGTTTGGTCGGATCTTAATGATCGACTAAACTAGAAGTGACGAATTAAACATGTTAAAACATGTTTAACTAAGTTATAAAACTGATTTGATATCAAAACAAAGTGTTTTGATACCCAGAAATAGTTTCATCGCAAATTGCACATAATCGTGCATTTTTACCAAAACTTTGACTCGTTACTTCGACTAGTCAATGTGGTAATCAGTAGGTATAATCGCAAGGGATTATAACCATCGTGATTACGCTCACGTTGCAAAGTTCAATTAAACTTTGACTTGACCAATTCGTGGTCAAAACCGAAAGTCAAACGGTAGTCAAACTGTTTGACTTTCAGCTTGTAATTGCTGAAATAAATGAACTAGCCATGAAAGAACACTTACAAGTGCTCTAAGGCTGAAAGATTAACTAGAAAACTCAGATGGGAGGCCTCCTAAGAAGGTAGCAACTCCAATTTGAGTGTTTAGAGAAGAAGAATGAGGATGAGCAATGAAATGGGCAGATTGAGGGGGTATTTATAGTTTTTAAGAAGCTACAAGATGGTGCCATGTGTATTGTGTGGTCTCCAAGCAAGTGTAGGATGATTACAAGTGTTTGGACAGGATTAAATCCTTAATTACCACTTAATTTGCCCACAATATTGATAAACAATGGCCAAAAAAAGTGCAGCAGCTGTTTCCAAACTCTCTGTCCAGATCAGGCTGCCGCGTCGCGCTACCAGGGGCTCCTTGGGCCGTCGCGTGGTGCAACCATTTGGACCAGCTTTTCTGAAATTTACAACTTTGGTCCCTGCACATATTTTAAGGCATTTTCAACGCGTTTAACCCCCGTTAACCCATTTTCAAGGTTCTACCATGATGTTAAAGCATAAGGGACTTGAAATATGATTGGAAATATCACAGATGTCGGTTCGTTTGGTCGTACGGTCGCGTTTTTCGGTTAATTACGACAAAACTCGAACGGACGCGAAAACGATCCAAATTAAGCGACAAATGGTATTTTTGCATTCCTATCAATAAATTATAATATTTTGGTGATTAAAATTTTTTTTGGATGTCCGAATATGGTCAGAACGCGAGATATGTGCGTAAATGCAAACTTTCACAGTTTTTGACGCTTTTAGTCCCTATGATCAAATAAGCGTATTTTCGCATACCGAACCCCTCAAAACTTATTTCTAAGCTATGTTAAGGGTATTTAGGGTACTTTAAGCTTATGATCTTGTTCTAGAGTGTACGTTGCTATACGAATTGGCAGACTTTTGCAGTTTGTCGCAAAAAGTCCCTGTGATCGAATAAACTTGTTTTTGACACACCAAACCCTTCAACACTTATTTATGTGACAACCGGTAATTTACGCCTTTAATTACGCGATAAACGAATGTTTAGGATGATAATAAATAGTGTTTTAAGACATAAATAAACTTAATTAGGCCTTTAGAGTGCCTAGGAACGTCTGTTCGGCTTTACAGTGCGTGAATGGTAAACTGCGGGAAATCTGAGAAACGATAAACAATAACGAACTGAAACTGAACAATATACTGACAATGACACCAAATACGGATTTCTACGAATATTTTTTTATTTATGAATTTAATTTTTGCGAATTATCGTGCTTCCGTATGCCACAAAGCGCAAACGTGAATGAGAAACGCGACTGCAGGAACGCACCGACAACGAAACGGAAGCATCGGACACACGTGTTACCTTCAAAAATTGAATTTTTTGATATATTTGGCTTCGCAATTAAATTTTTATATCCGTAGTCTAAACCGTATCAAAAAATGATTTAACACGAAGAATGACGCGACTTTACGCAATTATTACTGTTATCGACGAATGAACGCGCAAACGACATTTAACGGAATTACTTTACAATTTTTTAAATCTAAAATTTTATCTTACGATGTTACGGTGAATTCAGGTTTTGAAAACGGGTTCATAGGAGTAAGGGGCCATTCAAAACACGGGACTGGGCTTGTGGTCCTTGGGCCCATGCCCACTTAAACAAGTCTAACCTAATTATATAAGAGTTTGAAAACCCTAGATCCCCCTCATTTGTTACAGCCGCTCACCCCTTATCCCTCTCATTTCTTTCTTTTTTGTCTGCACTTCTATGCATCCACAAAGAGATGAACTTCATCATCTCCAAATAGATCTCACATGCACACCTGTAGAACCCTCTTCACCCCACCCCCACTCACTCGACCCTTCTCTCTCTACGATGGAGGCCGGAAGCCGGTCCGGTAGGACCACCGGCGGTGCAGTGGTGGTTGTTTCCAGCAACCAGCGAGACATCCCAAACACCCACACACTTACCCTCCTTCTCCCCTCTACTCTGAGATTACCCGACCACGGACACCCTCTACGATAAGCTTTTGACGGCGACGATACATGGAGAAAGACATAAAAGAGTGTTCGAGAGAGATTGAGGGAATGAAGACATAGAGCATCGAAGAATCGACGACGTCGGCGACGTCACCAGCGACCAATGCCGTGAGCGGCGGCAGTCCGTGCCTCGGTCCGGCGGGTCATGGTAACACCCCCATTCTATCTTTTTTTAATGTTGATGTCCACAGTAGTCGATAATGATGATGTTCAGTTTCGAATTGTTCAACTTCAGATGGACTCGGTTCAGTTCAGATTTGGTGGTGATCTGGGTTATGTTTCGTTTCGGGTCAGATTATAGTTCAGGTCAGCCGTGGTACGGTTTGGTTTGGGTTTAGTCAAAGCGGTTCAAAATTCGGGTCAACGGGTCAGACCCGGTGTGGTTCGCGTTCAGGTCAGCAGGTTCGAGTCAGGTAGTCAACAAGGTCAGACGGTTCGGTTCGGTTGACTCGGTCAAACCGAGTCAATTCAGTCAAACCTGGTCAACTCAGCGAGTCAACCCGGTCAACCAGGTTGATTCGGTCAACTCAGCCAACAAAAGCGGCGCGAAAGACTTGGTAAAGATTTTTAGTGACGTGAATAAATATTTACGTTAATTATATGATTTTTATTAATTTCATCATACGAGCTCGAACCGATTCGGATTAGTGTCTAGTTTATATTTCGCCATATTTACGAAAACTATTTATGTTGATTGAGTATTGATTGGATTTTGAAAAATAACGACAAAACAAGTTTTATTATAAAACAAAACTATCAAATTCAAACAATTCTTACAAAAACAAACACAATCAAATTCAAACGATTATTACAAAAACATACACAAATGTATTTTACCTTCGACGACACAACATACGAAAACGACATTAACGCGAACCCTTTCTATAAATATACATATAATGAATTATATTTGTTTTAAATGTTTAAAACTTGGGAACTTTTTATAAAATAAATATAAATACTTACGTTTATTTCAAATGTCAAAATTTCGGGAATTCGTTTTATAAAAATAAATGTAGTTTATATATTTTTATTTCAAAACGCCAAACAACTCGTATTCTATTATAAATAAATATAACTATTATATTTATTTTAAGCGACCATGATTCAAATTTCTATAAAATAAATATAACTCTTTATATATTTATTTTCAAACACAACAACTCAGCGATTCTTTTATAAAATAAATATAATTTTATATTATTTCCAATGCCTAAACGGAATATACATATGCTTGACAAATATCATACGAGACATGATATGTAATACGGGTTGTTATATATTATTTTCACATAAATTTTCTTTACATACACGTACGATTTCGCGAGGTGACTAACACGATTATAACAATATGTTTATATATTTTTATATATAAATATTTATATTTATATATTTTAAGTCCCTCGAAAACTAAGTATTTCCATGACTTAGTAAGTTCACCGACATTAAACGAAACTTAACAAGTATAACTTCTTCGTTTCTTTCAAGTTAACAACTTACCGTCGAATCGTTCGGTTAACGATTCGGTAGAGCTCGGTGACACATAGTTTAGTTACCGCTTTTATTTAGAAACTTATAAGATATTCCGTGTTAGGAATATTGTAGAATGTACGCTAGCGAATCACGTCTTGGAAACGACATCACAGAGTCGTATTTAGCTAGCTTTGCACATGGAAATCCAGGTGAGTTCATAACCCTACCTTTTGACGGTTTTACAATTTTTTTTATAAATGTTTTCGGGGTGGAAAGACATGCAAGTTTTGCAAAAGTAAACAATTTCTCGATAAACGAAAACTCATTTCTAAACCATGTTACAAATGGATTTCAAGGAACTCAAAAGGTTTACGAACGATTTATACTGAATATACCGGTTTGACAAAACAAATGCGTATTTACGAAACGTGAGTGATTTTTATGACTAGAGACGTGAATGTCCTAGTTACAGCAACAGGACTGGGTTGGTCTGCGTACGAAAAACGAGACAACTGTTTTTGGATTTATAAATATCGGGGGTGAGATACATGTTTCAAATGTTCAAATGTTTCAATGGTATGGTTTAGCTAAGGAATGGACTGTTAGATCACGTGGATGATGTAGTATCTCTCCTAAGTGCCATTAATCTAGTTTAAGACCGAGGGGTATGAGTGGTAGATCTATCTGGGTGGGGCTCGGTCCTTGTGTTGCCATATGTGGTGACTATGTCGTTCCCGCCGGATGGACCGGAGGAAATTCGCTAGGTTTGAGCACTTCCTACGCACCACACATATTAATGTCTTAGCTACACATTAATGATCTGTTCTTAGACGCTTTCATACCGGTTATCAAAGGAATACTTACAAATGTTTACAAGTCTATTTTGGAGCTCACAATTTTCATATAACATGCCTAGAAAAATGATTTTCTTATGTTTTCTCAACAACTTTTAAACCGGTGAACAAAAAGATTTGTTTAAAAATCTTTTCCAAAACAAACTATGAACTTGCTCAGCTTTATGTTGATTTTTCGCATGTTTCTTTCTCATGTCACTTCTTCAATTTATGGCGCGGTTGGAATATGAGAATCATGTAGAGTCGAGTACTTAGTGGGCGTTCGTTTTCTAGAAGTCTTAGCTTATGTGCTTCCGATGTGCAATGAAGATACCGGTCCAGTCACGCCAAGCTCTGATATTTTGGGGTGTGATAATTTCTAAGTTATGTAAAGATTATTTAAGGTATGTTAAGCTTGTGTCACTGTTCCGGAGTGTTTGTCGCATTAAATTGATCACGTTTACCTAACAATGTGCGTATAACTTTCAAGAAAGCGATTTAGAGCTTGAAATCGAACAAGAATTGAAATGTGAAATTGTCAAACACAAATACACAAATATTGAGACCAAAACACATTGTTTCGTTGATAATTTATATTGTTCCACATCGTACAGTGTTTACAGAGCACAAATGTTACAATATATATATTAGGGTTTGTGATAGAATATCTAATTCAAGATACGTAAACTATAATTGTGATATAATGAGGGCGTGGGCGGTGAAGCATGTGTGGGCCAAGAGTTCAAGAGTTAGGAGGAGTTGAGCTGCAACTATTGACACAATTACGTTTGTGTACCAAAAATAAAAGAATGAAGTGGCAGTTTGGGATTGGGTAGGGCCATAGTTTAATTATAGAAAACGGTGGGGTGTTGGGCTACTAACACTTCAGAATGTATGATTTAATTAGTTCCACACACAAATAAAATTTGAGGAAATAGATGTGGGCCACCAAACATGTTGGCTGATTTGCTTGGTGTTATATATATATATATATATATATATATATAGGGGAATGCTAAAATGAGAACCACCTCGAGTTGTAAGAACCGTGAGAACTACACCGTAGGGGGCGTGGTGGACCAAATTTTTTTTCATAAACGCAGATGCATGTATAAAAACAACATTTAAAAAAAAAATTCAAAAAAAAAAGTCGTGTGTGTAGTTTTGAGCGCCACAAGTTTGTGTTTACGGGTACCGTAAATCTGGCCGGAAAATTTACGGGTCCTGTAAAACACAAACTTGTGTTGCTCAAAACTACACACACGACATTTTTTTTTGAATTTTTTTTACAAATGTTGTTTTTATACATGCATCTACGTTTCTGAAAAAAATTTGGTCCACCTCGCCCCGGATCAAAAAGTTCTAGCGGTTCTTACAACTCGAGGTGGTTCTCATTTTAGCGGATACTTATATATATATATATATATATATATATATATATAAACACATAACAGCAAATGATAGGAGATAATGTATCAACCAATAATATATAATATATATACCAATCAGGTTTTGGTTTAATGGTTCGGCTCGGTTCAGCACGATTGGGTTTGGCTTCAAGTACTCGTTTGGACGTTATAAATTAAATAAGTATAACCTTCATTCATTGAATTGGATAAGTTTAAAAATTTATTTATAAAAGTAAACTAACGGTTTTTTACCTCGAGAATTACGGGTTGTCACAAAAAATGTATTGAGAAGATGGAAGGGCATGAACTAGAGCTACGCAAGATGGCCAAAATGAAAAGTTCAAGTGTTCAACAAGACGTTGATCTTTATTTCAAGGGCATTGGTGTGGCAAACACTCAAAGCCCAAAGATCCAAACAACTTTTAGCGCAGATACCTTATCAGGATCTTCATCTAACATTTCAAGCTGTGGTGGTGGTTTTTCATCCTATCCGAGTTTTGAGCCAAACACTCCAATACAGAGTCCTCAGTCTTCGGAAAGCTCAAACAACCACTCAAACCAGAACCATTCTAATCCACATGTCATCTAGTGCAACATTGCTATTAATCTACAAAACACACAAGATTTCAATGAAACGACCGTTAAGGAGCACATGGTGTTTCTTGCTTCTGTCCTGGAATCTTATGAGAGTCTGATAGCAGGAAGGATTTGGAATCCTAATATGACAAAAGAAGACTACGATCAGATAGATCCTGAAGAGCTAGAACTGATCGATATCAAATGGTGTATGGCGAGTATAGTTCAAAGAGCACAACGATTCTTGGAAATCACAGGAAGGAACAGTCTTGGAGGGTCTGACCTGAAAATCTATTATGCCTCCTGATATGTTTAATTCTTTTGCAGGTCTCTTCGGCAATAAAGGAAATTATTGTGATCGACACTGTGAAGAAGAAAAGAAACAACCTGTAGAAGAGATCATAGACCTGACGAAGGAATTAAACGGTGAAAACTTATATGAGATTGCTGATGAAGCCATGATGGTTCAATTAAAAGAGGTAGTCAAAGCCTCTAAGAAGATGTGTATGGTTATCATAATTAAGGGTTGGGTTATATTCGAGTTCCACCTCCTATGTGGAATAGCTATTCGAGAAAGAAACCAGACGGGGTGGAAAAGGAGCTGAATTTAAAATTAAAAACTGAACAGAAAGAGCAGCTGCCTGACAGTCTTGATGTGATATATACCAAATCTGAAACTGAATGTGAATCAGAATTAGTTAAAGATGTTGTTGAGAAGGTTTTGGCAAATGAAAGTGATAACACTAATTTTGAAAATGTTCAATCAAAGTTTGACAAAGAGAGTTCAAGTTCACAACCTACAAGTGAACTTGATTTTTGTTAAGAATGTGTAGTCTTTTAGATCTACACTTAACATATAGTGGTTTTTCCAAAAACAAGTGTTCATGAGTATTTTAAACAAACTTTTATGAGACTTTAATTTACTAACTCAATCATCCATGAGTTTATTGGTTTCAAAGTTTGTAAATCATGTTCTAAAACCACTTTTATGTTCATTAGAAAGATCATTATGTTTAACATCATGTTTCACCATGGATCTTTCAAGATCCGTGCTTAACATCTTTAGATCTTTCATAATTATGCTTCTCGAAAAACCATTACAAGCTTTTCATCGAATTTAGTTTCGAAAGTTAGTTTTATACACACTTTGTTACTTCAAGATTACAAGTTTATGCATAAAAAAATATTTTTCAAGTTCACATAAGTGTTTCATATGTTCATATTCAAGTTTAACCATGGATCCTTCAAGATCCATGCTTAAACTTGTTAGATCTAAGCTTCTAACAAGCTTAACATACTAGTTCTAAGCATATACACAAGATTCAACATCAACAACTTCAATACACACACCAAAAATTACTATAATCACTTGTTTTCTTCATGATTATGTTAGATCTTCTTATTTTCATCATTTAAAGTTTAGTCACTTTGATGGTGAGACTTGTACATAACATAAACATGAACTAAATTAATGATCAAGAAGCTTACAACTAGCTCTAATGGCTAGGGAAGTGGCACAAGAAGGTAGATGATGAAGATGGAAGTAATCAAGTGGTTAATGGCTCCTCCAAGTGGTCCTTCAAGTTCTAGCACCTCACACCTTCTTTGATAATCTTCTTACACCTTGTAATAACCTTGGATTGCTAGGAAACGGATTGAAAATGATGGATGTGTGGGTAGTGTGGGTGAGCCGAGAGCAAGGGAGAAGGAAGGGAAGAGATGGTGAATTTTGAATGTGTTAAGGTAAGTGTAATGTTATTTGGTCTTATATTCATCAACTTCCAACAAGTGTTTAACTTATGGTTAATATGTCCCATTTCTAATTAGCATATCACATAAATTAATCAAAAGAAAATCCAAAGGTGGGACCCTTGTTGGAACCGGTTGGGGGGGGGGGGTGTCTAGTTTGGTTTCAAATGTTGGTTACAAGTTCTAGTTACTTGTTAAGTGTTTAGTTTAGGGATTTAAGTGTTTAGTGATTCTAAGATGTAGTATGATGTTCTATCCCTATAACTAGCTTAATATCATAAAAACATCACTTCTAGTCAAACTTTGATGTTCCGGGTAGTGTCCGGTTATTCGTTTCGTTACGGTGCGTTAAAGTGCTAAATTGCGCTGTTTCACTAAGTATGAAGCACCTTTTGTGACAGTTTCAATTCCCGACACTTTGTAAATTATTCTGGACACTAAAACGTAAATTCTGCATATTATTTAGTGTCAAATAGTTGAATTATGCCTGAATTCTGCAAAATTCAGCTTTTATAGTGAGTATCGGGTGTCTTTTAGTGCATAATTTAGCTTCTAGAGAGTTTATATGGTAACCCTTGTATCATACTTGGGTTTTAATGTATTTTAGATGTTGGACATATTCCTAGGCCCTAAATCTATTGTCTGACTACTTTCTGCAGAAGTGCTGACACAGTGTGTCTTACCTGTAGGATCGTTGTTGAACCCGAATGAGTCAATCAGAAGAGTTGTGAATCCGATTCAAAGGTGGAATCAATGAAACAGACGCTCAAACTAATTATAATGCTTCTTTGATTGATTTAACAACGTTTACAACCTGAAAGCAATTTGGCAGTACTTCGTTACAAGTTCCAGATCCGTTGCCAAATGAACAAACAATGCACCTATATATAGTTGGGGAGGTTTCGCTTATATGGACATGTCCATATGAGCGAAACTACATGCTGTGGTTTCGCTTTTATGAACATTGTCCATATAAGCGGAACCTCTTGCATAACCACTAAATTTCGACTCTCGAACCTCGTGCACTGGTTGTTCTAATCTATCCTATTCTATCACATGATACAAGACGAAGTCAATAGACGTAATGCACTAACAGACTCCCCCTCGGATATTGACGAAGTCTTCAGTGACTATTCTCTGTTATGACACCTCTTCAGTCTTGATCATTTTGCCTTCTCATTCAGATTGTTACAATGTAAGCATCCATCACTCTTTTGATCAGCTTCACACTTTGACTCTTACACCAGGATCTCATCACTGGCTCTATCATCAACAGCTTTATCATCAGCAGGCTCCCCTTTTCGTCAAGCTTCCGTGCTTTTAGGGATCGACACCTAGCTTTCCAGCTACAAGCTCCTCCTAACTCTCAGCTTGTCTTCAGACTCCCCCTTAGACTCTGCTCTCGGGATCGTAGTCTGGACTTTTCCTACAATCACTCATACAACTATAAGTAACAACATTTTAATCTTCCAGATATCGTAATCTGACAATTCAATCTCCTCAAAATCACTTCTCATAAATTTTGCAGTTTCATCGAATCGTATCGGAAACTATTTCTATAACAATATAAGCATCCAAATCCCCCACAGTTAATCATCCAAGTCCAAATTAATAACCTTGGAGATATCACAAACTGTTTTTGAATTTTTGATTTTAAAATTGCAAGTTTCAAATTAATGAACTTGTTTTATTTTTAGAAACACGATCAGCTTACTTAGATTTTGAAACTCAGCACTCATACATTAGTTGTCAAAAATTAAAGCAGAAATCAAAATCTTTTTGTATTTTCTGAAAACATAAAGTAGTAAAGAAATATGTACAAACATATTTACAGACAATATTTTTGCTTGAGAATGCGTCAGAGGATCATATCAGATTTTGACAAGTCACAAGTACCGTTGAGCTTAGTTACACAGTAAGAATTAAACAATTCACTTAGATTGTCGATATACTGGTCCACTTTAAATTTTCATACAAATTTTAACTAATTCAGGATACGAATTAGATGTTTTAAGAACTTAAACTCATTCATGTGTCCCACCTCTTGAATATACTCCCGTATCCAGATCCCAATATTCAGCCTTACAGGTGAGTATACCTAGATGATATCTGTAAGGAGAATAAATTATAGTACGAAACCGTGAGAGCTCAGGTCAGAACTTCCGTTCAGCAGAGAGATGACGGCTCGACTTTTCGGTGCGTCCCCTTTAGAGGATCTTTTAGTTTCAACAGCACACGATTAGCATTTTGCAATGTTTCATCGTTTTTTATGCTGAGGGTGGTGCTATATTTCAAGCAATGCAAAAAGTATTATTCGGGGACTAGGTCAGAAATTTCTTTCAGCAGAAGTCCCGGAATAATACCCCAGATATCACTAAGCATAAAGACCTAGTATCTCAGAAAGAGGGACCTTTCAAACGAGATTTCAGGGGTTACTTATATATCCAAGTAGTGTTCCCCACGAAATAAGCAAGTTTGAATTTAGGTTTATATCCCGAAAAAGTTTACTAAATGTATAAAAACCTGTCGGCATATCATCAGTGAGACTGTTTAACACTATTTAATCGTTACAATTCTTTAGCATACTGTAACTGTCTACTGATGTACTATCATTTCCTCTTTTTACGCAAAAACTCAATTTTTGAATTTTATCATATTTTTGGCTTTTTCAAATTTTCTAATGTTTTTGTATTTTATGACAAATTTTTCTCCCCCTAAAATGCAAAACCATTAAAAATTTGACAACCCGATACTGATAGCTTTGTCTTGCCATCCATTTTCTGCATCTCGTGTACTGAATTACAGAAAATATAACATATAGTACTAATTACCCCCATGATTTACAACATATTGATATTTACAGTTTGAAAACCGTTTTTCAATCTGGTGAATGTAATCATGTTTGTTCAGCCGTGAGGGTTTTGGCGTATTCAATCAACAATTATTCAAACAAAATTAAAAACAAACATATTTATGGTTTTTTTTTTAATTTTTCATATTTTTAAGGTTTTGAAAATATTGTTTATTTATGTACAGAAAACAATCAAACTAAACTCCCTGTTCAACCAAACCAGGGTCCTGCACCCTCTTTCTGTGCCAGGCTGCTCCAACTTCCCTTTTCACAATCTTCAGCTTCGTTGAGCACCTGCACATTCAACAATTTGATCATTTGAACAATGCAACCCAAGCCTGTTTAGACTCAGGTAGTTGAACATGAATCTTTTCAGTTAAAACTGGATAGTTTCTTTCATTTTTCTCAAACACATTATCAATGTTAATCTCAACTTTTTCATCTTTTACCGAATTATCATTTTTCTTAACAGACCATGTTTGACCCGTCAGTGTTCCTTGTTTATAAAAATGTGATTCTTCTTGAACACTTTGTTTCTGAACAATATTTGGTTTCCAAAACTGTTGAGGTTTTGTCATATCAACTGATGTTTTCCAACTTTGTGTTGTTCTGAATCTGGGTGTGTAAGAATTCCAGGTCTGTCTTGAATTGAACCTGTTCGGGTTTGATTTCCAAGTTTGATTTGAAGCAAACTTGTTTGTATTGTACCTCCAAGTTTGTTTCGAATCAAATCTGGTTGACCTTTGTTTCACATTCTCAGATTGTTGTTTTCAACATCAACAGGCTTTGGATTTGGACACTTTCGAGCAACATGTCCAATTTGATCACATTTAAAACACACTTTCTTTGAAACATCCTTGGCCTGTTGTTGTTTCTTTTTCATAGCATCAAACTCCTCATTAGACTGTTGTCCAAATTTGAGTTTTTCCTCTTCTTTCAAACTTTTTCCTTGAACAAAATTCAATTTTTGTTGCAAATCCTGTTTTTCATTTTGTTTTCGATTCTGTTTCTTTTTATAACCCAAACCAGCCTTCATGTTTTTCTTCTTAAAACCAGGTTTGTTATAAAAAGATTTATGACCTTTACCAACAAACTTTGAAATTTCCGACTTCTCAATCTCAACCATTTTGAAAACTTTATCGACCTTCTCTGAAATCACATTCTGAATCAGGAATACAACATCTAAGAATAGTTTGTCCGATCCAATCATGGTATAGACTAATCCCTTTGAATCATCATCCAAATTTTTCTCGGATTTTGTGTTTTTCAGATAACCATCATAAAAATTTCCTTCATCTTCATCCTGTGATTCAGACTTACCTTTTGTAGACTCATCTTTCAAAACGCTTTCAACAACCTTACTTACCACCTCTGAATCATTAGCATCATCAGATTTGGAGTAAGTCACATCGATACTTTCAGGTAACTGGTCAGCTATGTTCAAACCCTTTGCCACCTTTTCCTTATCATAAAAAGTATAATTATTTCTCAACGGTGGTGGTACCTGATGAAACTCTGAACCAATACCCTTTTTGCAATTATCAGTATCTTTGTTATCTGGTGTGATGTTGAAAATGCGTTCGAGAATGTACGAAGAGTTATGATAACTTTGAAGTTTTGTAACAACCTTTTCTTTTTCAGCCAAAACTTGTTTAAGATTAGCAATTTCATCAACACATTTGTTTAATTCAATTTGCTTTTCTTTAAACTTTCTTTCATACATTTCTTTAGTGACTAAAGTTTCTGACAATCTTTGATCAAAACTTTTCACTTGGCTCTTCAAAGTATCATAAGCTTCTTGTACTCTCTGACTCGACCACTTTAAAGAATCATACTGTTTTTGTAAATCTTGAAATTTAGATTCTTTTTCAACACAATCAACACATTTTGTAGAACACATTTGTCTATAAACATCATTATCCTTTTCAAGACCTTGACATTTCTGTGTCAAATTTTCAACTTTTAGTTTCAAAATTTCTTCTTTTTCAATCATATCTTTACATTTTGTTGTAAAACCATTTTCAAGTTTGCTTAATTCATTATCTTTTGTTTTTATCAATTCATCTTTTTCAATGCAGGCTTTGCACATTTCTATGCAATTCCTGCATTTGTTCTCATTTTTATCAACAATTTCAACATTCGACAAGTCAGAAGATTCATTTACCTCAGTCTCTTTCAGCACCGATTCTTCTGTTTCAGCTTTCTGATCATGCTCTTTGTTCTCCTCTTTTTCTTCTTTCTGTACATCTTCTATCTTCTGTTCTTCTTCAGCAGCAATCTTCGCAACAGTTTTCACTTCTTCAATCATCTTCTTCAATTCTTCTTCTTTTCTCTTTTTCATCTCTACCACCTTCGGTAGACTTGCTTCACAAACCTCTCTAATTTTCTTCTCCAAATCAGGCAAATATGCTTTATCAGATAACCTTCATGTGTTGAAAGTAGCTTGCCTTGGAATTAAATTTGTTACAACTTCGAAATCCACTTTTGATGGGTCAGCAACTGGATTACCCCGTGGATCCATGTAACATTCCAAATCATCATTCCATCGTTTTGCTCTCTGAGCTTCTTTGAATGGTTCGCTTAATTTTCCAATTTCCCATCTTGCATAGTCTGCTTTCCACCATCTATCAGGATCAGCATCAGCCACACATGCATATCCAACTGCATCTTCTTCAGGACAAACCTGACTCCAATCGTAACCTTCATCATCATAGATAACTGCAAGAGCCCTTGATTTTTCTTCAGGCTGTTTCAATCTTGGTGGCTCAGACTTGTTCTGATGGTAAATCGCTTTCTTGTAATAATCTTCATTGAACGGGTTTGCAGAATCATCATCAGCATACGCATTTCTGCACTCGCGCTTAAAGTGACCTCTTTGTTTGCATTTGAAGCATGTCACCTTAGATTTATCAAATCCCAGTTTGGTAGATGGACCACCAATTGACTTTCTCCCCGTGATCTCCATGAACCTCTGTGCTCGACGAACAACACTGACCATGCACCATCTTATATCCATTAGTTCCATCTCCTCGGGGTCTAATTGATCATAATCTTCTTTTGTCAAGTTGGTGTTGCCGATCTTCCCTACAACGAGGCTTTCATACGATTCAAGTACAGATGCCAAGAAAACCATCTGTTGTTTTGCCGATTCTTCGCTGAAATTCTGCCCATTCTTCAGATCCACTGCGATATTACATTGAAACAAATTCTTGGAAGCAGATTGACTTGAAGTGTTTGAAGAAGATCCACTGTGAAAACCACTGTGAAGACTTTCATTGTTCACTGAACTTGAACTTTCTGCAGAAAATGTTGTTTTTGGAGATCCAGCCTGTGGTGCATTTCCTCTGTAGTAAAGCTCCACATTTTGCTGATAAGCTGGATTGTTGACTTTAGATCTCTTTATCTCCAACTCATGACTTTCAAGTCTTTCGATCAGCAAATCCACTTTTAAATCTCCAGGCTTGATTGTATTTTTCAACATTAGAGCGAAATATTGCCACTCTTGATCATTTGGCAATGAATCAAACAATTTATCCACCAGCTCCTCTTCAGAATATGTGATTTCATGTCTGGCCAACTCCATTTTTAGATGCCCAAATCTTTCGATCATTTTACAAACAGATTCATTTTTCATACAATTGAAAAGATCAAACTCTTTATGCAACAACTTCTTTTTATTTTTAACAATTTCATTACTTCCTACACACTTTCTCCCTAACGCTTCCCACAAACTCTTTGAAGTTTTCTCTTGTTCAAGTAACGAGATAATATCCTCTCTCACTGACTGTTTGATTAATGTGATCATCTTATATTCAGCCACAACATTTTTTATATCTATGTCTGAGAAATCTTTTGCATTTATTAACTCTCCTCCCTCTTTTACTGGTTCAGTGTATCCATTTGTCAGTTTTAACCAGCTTTCAGGAGCGAAAGCTTTTACCCAACCCTCAAATCTGTTTTTCCACCAGTGATAATCTTCAACTTTCATTAGCTTTGGTGGCTTCTGTTGGCTTCCGTACATGTTCTCAAACTTCAAATTCTTCGAAATCTCTCTTGAATATTCTTTCAACTCAGATCTTCTATCTGTTGATTCGGAAGTGAACGCGTTGTAGAATGTGTTGTAGAACTCTTCACCGTTGCTTGACATCTTCAAACACCTGAAAGCAAACAAACAAACTCAATCAGTTTAAACAATATCAAGCAATCTGAAATACACTGACACTCGATTGTCGTGAAATGATCTTGACACGATAAAGTTCACTTTCGAACGAAATATGACACTTGGGCGAAATCAACTTTTGACTGATAAGCAAAATCAGCTAAATGTCTTAATGAGCGAAATTAGACCATGTATGTAAAAGTGAAACCCTTTAGTCACTAAGAGCGAAATCATCAAATGTCTGTAAAAGCGAAACCATGTGATGACAAATAAGCGAAACCCTTTTTTTGACAAATAAGCGAACCCAGAGTTAAGATGTCCTTAAAAGCGAAACTAGGGTTATAGTGGTCACAAAAGCGGAACCAGATCTCTTGGGTTGACACAAAAGCGGAACTATGTCTCTTGGAGGTCCTTTGGAGCGAAACTATGTCTCTTGGAGGTGACACATAAGCGAAACCTGATGTCAAATGAGCGAAACCCCAAGAAATTTTGTTCACTGGAGTGAAACCATGTGGATCTATGAGCGAAACCATACAATGTCCAAATAAGCGAAACTACATCCGAAGGTAATTTGGTCCATTTTTAATCCGAATTTTGATATGAAACTTTCAAGGGTTAGTTATTATCCACTAATACACATTCTGTGAAAAATTTGGCCGATTTTAACCGTGGAAACTTGTTCAGATTGAAAAAGAAGGTGTAGAAGACAGAAAACAGATCCAATTGAGCTAAACTCTTCCTCCTGAGCTCTGATACCACTTGTAGGATCGTTGTTGAACCCGAATGAGTCAATCAGAAGAGTTGTGAATCCGATTCAAAGGCGGAATCAATGAAACGGACGCTCAAACTAATTATAATGCTTCTTTAATTGATTTAACAACGTTTACAACCTGAAAGCAATTTGGCAGCACTTCGTTACAAGTTCCAGATCCGTTGCCAAATGAACAAACAATGCACCTATATATAGTTGGGGAGGTTTCGCTTATATGGACATGTCCATATGAGTGAAACTACATGCTGTGGTTTCGCTTTTATGAACATTGTCCATATAAGCGGAACCTCTTGCATAACCACTAAATTTCGACTCTCGAACCTCGTGCACTGGTTGTTCTAATCTATCCTATTCTATCACATGATACAAGACGAAGTCAATAGACGTAATGCACTAACATTACCGGTGAGTTTACTAGTCTTTCTGACGCAACGCTTAAATATGCACAAGGCAATATTTGAAGTATAAAACATGCATGAATTCATAGGTAAAGCAAGTAATCACTTAATTTTGATGTTTAAACACATAATTGCAATTAATAAATAATATTAAAATAGTACAGAAATTACCGGTTTGGTGCCAGTTGTCACAGTCTCCCCCCGTTAAAAGAATTTCGTCCCGAAATTCAGGCTGAGTTATCTCTCGCAGGAGCTTTCTCAAACAGATGGGGGTCCTTGGCTTTGAACTGGTCTTCACGTTCCCACGTGTACTCAGGTCCGTGTTTAGAGTTCCAACGTACTTTGACGAGTTTAATGCGACTCCTCCTTGTTTTCTGGATCTTCCAATCCATTACCTCAACGGGTGGTTCTATAAATCAGAGTTTATCGTCGATATGCACCTCATCCGCAGGGATGATCACTGTTTCTTGGGTTGGAGTCTTTTTAAGGTTGGACACATGGAACGTATCATGTACACCATTAAGTTCTTCCGGTAACTCCAATTTGTACGTTACGGTACCAATCTTTTACAAGATCTTGAATGGTCCAATGTATCGTGGATTCAATTTTCCACGTTTTCCGAACCTTGCTACACCTTTCCAAGGTGAGACCTTCAACAAAACTTTGTCTCCCACCTCGAAATCTAAAGGTTTCCGTCTTCGGTCAGCGTAGCTCTTTTGTCGATCATGAGCCACCTTGATGCGTTCTCGGATCTGCATGATATTCTCGGTTGTTTCTTGAACAAGTTCAGGATCAATCAACTGTTTGTCTCCAGCGTCTGCCCAACACAACGGTGAGCGGCACTTGCGGCCATATAGAGCTTCGAACGGTGCGACCTTTATGCTCATATGGTAGCTGTTATTATAAGAAAACTCAACTAAAGGTAGATGAGTATCCCAGCTGCCACCTAGATCCATAACACATGCGCAAAGTGTTGGTGTACTGAATGTCTGATGACTACGTCTTAATCAAGTTTTAGGTCTAGACAGGATAGAAATTAGGGTTTGTATTTGTTAAAATAGGACAGTTCGCTTGAAATGACAATATGTCATGTTCAAGCGAAACCCAATCATGTGAGTTCGCTTGAACAGGTTTAGTGTTCATTCAAGCGAATCAAACAAGTTACTAGTTCGCTTGAAAGCAAACTGTGTCATTTCAAGCGAACATGCATCATCTATAAATAGGGTTGAGGTGTTTTCATTTGAAGCGAACAGATGTGTGTGTGAGCGAAGGTGCTGCCGGATTTTTGTCAGAATACATTGTAAAAGCTCAGAAAAGCATTAATAGAAAAGGATTGAAAAGGAACTAGCTGTTGTGACATTGTTTACATTGATTCCGCCTCTGTAAATGATGATGAACTGCTTTAACTAGCTTTTAGGGTCACAAACACGGTCCAACAAGTGGTATCAGAGCTAAGGACGAGGAGTTCATACCATAGCAGCTTGATTCTACCAGATTTTCTTATTTCTACTCACTTCTTCTCATATTTTTTCTGATTTGAACGAGTTCCAACGGTTGAAATGGCCTGATTTTCACATATGTTGTGTAAAACATAGTATTAACAAATCCTACAAAGAATCAGATCAAAATACAGATTAAAATTGATAAAAATGGCATAAAACTGAGTTTCGCTTGAAATTGTTCTTCGTAGTTTCACTTGAAGATCACACATTTCGCTTGAAAATACAACTTTCGCTTGAAAAGTTCAAGCGAACTGGGATAACTGGGTTTCGCTTGAATTGTTTAAACTTGTTTTAGTATTTCGCTTGAAATCTCAAGCGAAATAGGACATTTCGCTTCAAGAAGTCTTGGTTTCGCTTGAATTACTTGATCTTGTTGCTTTCGCTTGAAGTCATCCTGCTTCAAGTAATTTCGCTTGAATCTGATATTTTTCAAAAATCAAGAAAGCTCTAAGTATTTGTTGATTTTTCAGGTACGTACGAGATGGATGATCTATTCATGAATCCGTTCAGTGATTTGTTTGCCTTTGCTGGAAATTCTGGAGATGATGCTTCACCTAGCAACACCAATGAGAACACGCCAAATACAAAGAAAACGTTATCAGATGCTTTGGAAGTTGAAAGTGCGTTCGGAACTGATAACAAACCCCCTAAGTTGATGGCTATCGAAGAATACAGTCGGTGGGCCAAGAAGTTTGAAGATTGGTTGAGAGCCTTTGCTTTTCCCAGCTGGAAAAGTCTAAAGAATGGATACAATGATGGAGGTAAAATTGGTGAAACTTTAACATCACCTGAAGAAATAGAGTCGTTTGTTGCTGAGCAAAAATGTGTTGCATTGTTGTTTCAATCTGTTCGAGAAGATATAATATCTTTGATCGAATACTCTAGTGCTAAAGATCTCTGGGATAAGTTGAAAAATAAATGTTTAGGAAGTGCAGAAATAGTGAAAAACAAAAAGAAACTACTTAGAAAAGAGTTTGATTTGTTTGGATATTTGAAGAATGAATCAGTTTGTAAAATGATTGAAAGGTTTGGTCACGTGAAGCTGGAACTGGCAAGACATGGAATTTTCTATACTCAAGATGAGCTAGTCGACAAATTGTTTGATTCGTTGCCAGATGAGATGGATTGGCAATATTATGCGTTGATGCTAAAGAATACTATCAAGCCACCAGAAGAGTTGACAGTAGACTTGCTGATTGAGAGACTAGAGAGTCATGAGTTGGAATTAAAGAAGACACACAAAGTCAATCATTCATCTTATCAGCAAAATTTAGATTTGTATTATCCAAAGAGCATGATGCCAAAGAACACATCTCCCAAGACTGCGTTTTCTGCTGAGAATGTTTCCACAACGAGCAAAGAAAATCAAAGCAGTGGATGTCATAGTGGATATCACAGTGGGTCTTCATCAAATTCAAATAAGTCTGATGCAAAGAACTTATTTCAATGTAACATCGCTGTAGACTTAAAGAACGCTCAGAACTTCAGCGAAGAGTCTGCAAAACAACAGATGGTTTTTCTAGCATCTGTGCTAGAATCTTATGAAAGTCTTGTAGCAGGGAAGATTGGCAACACCAACCTAACAAAGGAAGATTATGATCAGATTGATCCTGAGGAGATGGAACTGATCGACATAAGGTGGTGTATGGCCAGTGCAGTTCGTTGAGCACAGCGTTTCATGGAGATAACCGGGAGGAAGTCAATTGGTGGACCATCTACCAAGTTGGGCTTTGACAAGTCTAAGGTGACGTGCTTCAAATGCAAGCAGAAAGGTCACTTTAAGCGTGAATTCCGAAATGCGTATGCTGATGAATCTGAGAATCCGTTTAGAGAAGATTACTACAAGAAAGCGATTTATCATCAGAATAGATCAGAGCCACCAAGGATGAAGCAGCTTGAAGATAACAAAGAAAAATCTAGAGCTCTTGCAGTGATTCACGATGATGAAGGTGACGACTGGAGCGAGTTGTTACCTGAAGAAGATGCGGTCGGATATGCATTCATGGCAAAATCTGAACCTAAACCTTGGAAAGATAAAAGAACTGAAGAACAGAAGTATAATCACAGAAAGTTGTTAGCCACAAACAAATTGATCAGAATATCTGGTATTTTTTCTGAGGCAAAAAGAGCAAAGAGATGGGATCCAGACAGAGAATGTTATCTTGACCCCTATGGAAACATTGCTATTGATCATAACACTCTTGATATAGAAACCATAATCAAAGAGTACAAAGTTGAAGATGATTATTGGCAAAAGAAATGGTGGGGAAATGGAGAAGAAGAAGAGGAAGAGAAAGAGAAAAAGGAGAAAGAAGAGAAAGATAAGTCAAAGAAGATTGACACTGGGATCATTGACACGACACAGGAGTTGAATGCTGAAAACATGGGAAAGATGGCTGACAAGGTGCTGGCAGCTAAGGCGCTTGAGGTAGATTCTAAATCCGTCTCTGAGTCTAACAGCCAGGTCAGTTCAAATGCGTCAACAACTGAGTCAGGTAAGAAAAACAGTGGTGATGTTGACTACAAAAATTGCATCAAAGAATGCAAAGTTTGTAGTACAGTCACTTATCTCAATGGTAAGAAGATTGATGATCTGACTGCGAGAGTCAGAAGTGTTGAGGATCAAATCCTTGATCGTGATAAAATGGTGAAAGCTTCAACTGAACGATTAAAAGAATTAACTAACAAAATTGAAACTGATAAAATTGATCAGGAAAAGGTTAGGAAAGAAAATGAGAGGTTAGTTCTTGAAAATCGTCAGATTACTGAAAAATTTGAGAAGCTTAAAAGCACGATTAAAGATAATGATGATAGAAATGGTAAAACATACAAAGAAAATTGCCAATTACAATGTGTTTTGAGAATTAAAGAAGAATTAATCAACAAACAATTGGATGAGATTGCTAAATTGAAACTTCAATTTGAAGAGGCTAAAATTGAGAATGAGCGTATCAATTTGAAATTGAACAGTTACAACTCTGCAAGCTTTGTTTTGCAACACATTATTCCCAAACCCATCGGGAAAGACAAAGCAGGCGAAGATGTATAATGTGATGGAACTGGGGTTGGATTTCATCAAGTTCCACCACCAGTTCTAGACAATTATTTGAAAAAGCAATCTGGGTTGGTTAATCTTGAGGAAGAAAATGAAATGAAACTTCCTGATTCAATTGATGTAACATTTGCTTCATCATCATCTGATGATAGTGTTCAAACTGAGATTGTTAAAGGCATGGCTGAAAGTGTTTTGGATAGTGATTCAGTTGAAGTTGATGAATGTTTTCTGAACAAATACATTCCGAAACAAAAGTCCAAAAACAACTTAGGTGATGAACTGGGTCTTGTGATGTACAAGATGGCTGGATCTGATAAGTTGTATTCGGATTCTGAGTTTCCTCTGGAGAATGTAAATGTTTCAAAATTGACAAATGTGTTCAAAATGGTTGAAATCTTTTTGTCTGAAGTAAAGAGTTTAAAACAAACAAAAAGGAAAATGAATTTTGAGAAATATAAAGCTTACTACAAGAAACCTGTAGTTCCACCGCGTTTTTATAACAACAATCGAAATAATTGGTCGGGTGGTTACCAGGGTGGTAAGAACTATCAAAGAAAGAATTTTGAAAACAAAAGGTTTGCTGAGAAGAAAGTGTTTGTGAACAGCTCAAGTTCACTTTCTGATGAAGAGAAAAATATTTTTTCAAAATCAAATAAAGAGTTCTTTGAGAAGAAGGCTTCACAACCTCAGTCTGAAGGCACAAGTCGGGTAGTTGATACTCGTATTTGCTTTAGATGTAATAAAGTTGGTCACATTGCAAGAAATTGCACCAACTCCAAGCCTAAGACTGAAGTTGTTGAGAATCAAAAGAAGAAGGTTGATTCAAAAGGAAAAGCTCAAATGGTTGTTGAGAAAATTTTGAAAAACGAGAAAACAAACGTCAAAATTGAACCTGTTAAAAATGTGGTAACTAAAAATGATAGATTCTATAAACGGGTTGCATCATCTCAATAAACATGGAAGCCAAAAGAGGTTGACAAGAAAGAAAGTTCATCTAAACCAAAGGTTTTGGAGAAAGAAAAACAATCGTCTTCTACCATTCCGGTAAAGATGAATGTTTCTTTGGATTACTATGAGAAATTGGAACTAAGAAAGAATGTTGTTGAAAAGAAAAATGTTTCAAAGAAAGATCAATCAACCGGTCAACTTAAGATAGATGAATTTTTCTTATACAAAAAGGTTGAAGTTGGATCTGAGGAAAGTTTAAAGATGAATGATAAAAATTTTCCGCCACTTTACACAACAAAATCTCACATTAAAGTCAAGTTACCTGAGTCAAAAGAGGCTTGGGTAGCATCAAAATCTTATTAAAATCTTGGACTTGCCGGAGCTTCCTAGTTGGTAATTGTGAAGCATGAATCGGCATCTTTATTGAAATGTCTTTTTAAAATCAAATTGTGATATGTGCAGGAACTTCCAAGAGCTATTTCACGATGGATTATGGATAGTGGAGCGTCTCGACATATGACGGGGAAAACTGCATTGTTGTACGATGTTAGAAATATAAATGGTGGTTATGTGGGTTTCGCAGGTAATCAAGGTGGTAGAATTATTGGTGAAGGAACGTTATCCAATGGGATTGTTACGTTTGAAAGAGTCAATTACATTGCTGAGCTGGAAAATAATCTGCTAAGTATCTCGCAGATTTGTGACAGGATGTATACCACTCACTTCACAGACAAAGAATGTTTGATCTTGAAACCAGGATTTGTTATTCCTGAAGAATGGATTATCATGAGGGCACCTAGAGTGAATGATCTGTACGTGTTGGACATGAGCGTAGCTACTACAACCACGGGTCAGGCTCATTGTTTTGTGTCCAGAGCAACAGAGAAAGAATCAAAGTTGTGGCACAGGAAGATGGGACATATATATCTTAGAAAAATGAATTACTTGGTGCACAATGATTTAGTTTTGGGTGTTAATATCAAAGGTTTTCATCTGGAAGGGGAGTGCATTAGCTGCATCAAAGGCAAGCAAAAGAAAAAGTCACACCCTAAGAAGCAAGTCAATTCAGTTTCCAGACCTTTAGAGAGACTTCATATGGATCTGTTTGGTCCAGTAAACGTCAAAAGTATTACAGGGGGCTCTCTACTGTCTTGTGGTTACTGATGATTATTCCAGATTTTCATGGGTATCATTCTTGAAATCGAAAGATGAAACGTTTGATAGTTTGATGGCGTTGTTCAGAAAGATTGAAAATTTGTACCAAAGGCGTATCTTGAACCGTTTGGGTCACCCTGTACTGTTCTAGAACCTTTTGGAAAGTTTGGTCCGAAGAGTATTGAAGGGATATTCATAGGTTATGCAAGTCCGTTACGATGAGTCTTCGTTCCAAGTCTGAAGCGGATTATTGAAGCTCCAAATGTTGAGTGTCAGGGGTATACTATGCCGCCTCAGAACCCCGGTGACTCATGGCGTTTTAATTACGAAAAATTATGGGATTCGTTTGACATGATGGAAGAACAAGAAGAAGAATAAGATTTCTTTGATGAGTTGGATATTCAGAGTGAGTATGAAGAATCGCAGGAAAGGTTCCCAGTTGAGTATTCAAGACGACCACAACAAAAAGCATCAAATGACGATGAAGTAGGTCCAAGCAATGCTGGTGAACATGATGATGTCCAACAAAATGAAGTTGCTCAAGATAATCAGATGGCACAGAATGATAATCAAGAATCTAAGAATATGCTAGTATTTGATCATGGTGATTCAGATTCTGAGGGGGAGCAAATTCAGATTTCAAGTCAAACAAACCCAGTCAGTGAACAAGGTGCAAATCAGAATGTTACTAATCTGGAAGGCAATGTAGATGTTCCAGGCGAAGTGATGCCACGAACTCTTTCATACCATCCAGAAGAATTGATCATTGGAGAATTGCAATCAGGCGTTCGCACTAGACGTCAAATTGACCAAGGCCTTACTTGTTTTTATTCTACAGTTGCTTCTTTACAAACTGAGTTTTCACTTAGTTGTTTTATTTCGCAGATCGAACCGCGTACATATAAGGAGGCGCTAACTGAAGATTCTTGGGTCAATGCCATGCAAGAAGAGTTGAGTCAGTTTGAGAAGTTAGGTGTGTGGAAGTTAGTAGATTTGCCTGATGGTCAGAGGAAGATCAACACCAAGTGGGTGTTTAAGTGCAAGAGAGACGATAGAGGAGTTGTGGTTCGCAACAAAGCTCGACTCATAGTCCAGGGTTTCTGTCAGCAGGAGGGTATAGATTTCACTGAAGTATATGCTCTGGTTGCTAGACTAGAAGCGATCAGAATCTTCCTAGCGTTTGCATCTTGGAAAAATTTCAAAGTATATCAGTTAGATGTAAAATCGATGTTTCTCTACGGGAAGGTAAAAGAGGAGGTATATGTCGGACAACCATCGGGCTTCACTGATCCAATCCACAAAAACAAAGTTTACTTGTTAGACAAAGCGCTGTATGGTTTACACCAGGCCCCGAGAGCTTGGTATGAGACATTGTCTCAACACTTATTAGCCAACAGTTTCATTCGTGGAAAAGTGGATGCCACTCTCTTCATCAAAGAGGTCGACGATCATCTTCTGATAGTTCAAATATATGTGGACGACATCATATTTGGGTCAACAAATGAAAATTTGTGCAAAGATTTTGAACAAGTAATGAAGCAGAAATTCGAAATGTCATCGATGGGTGAGATGAAATTCTTTTTGGGACTGCAGGTTGATCAACTACCCAAAGGAATTTTCATACATCAAACGAAGTATGTTCATGATATCTTGGAGAAATTTAGGATGTCAGGTTCTACTCCAGCAGCCACCCCGTTAGCGACGAACCATGGGATAAATCCTGATCTCACCGGAGAGAAGGTAGATGAAACGATGTATCGTTCCATGATCGGATCGCTGATGTATTTGACAGCTTCAAGACCCGATATTATGTATCCAACCTGCCTCGTAGCAAGATTTCAATCTAACCCGAGAGCTTCGCATATGGTGATTGTGAAAAGGATATTACGCTACCTGAAAGGAACTCCATCATTGGGGTTGTGGTATCCTAGAGAAGGCGATTTCACGCTCGAAGGTTATTCCGATTCCGATTTCGGATGCTTCAAAGTTAATGCTAAATCAACAACAGCAGGGTGCCAGTTCTTTGGATCACGATTGGTCACCTGGCAATGCAAAAAGCAAACCTCTGTGGCTTTATCCACATGTGAAGCGGAGTATGTATCTGCTAGCAGCTGCTGCTCTCAGATCTTGTGGATCCAGCAACAGATGCGCGACTACGGTTTGCAATTTCTAAACACCCCTATCTTTGTTGATAATAAGGCAGCGATTAACATTACTAAAAATCCAGTTCATCATGCTAAAACCAAACACATAGAGATTCGTCATCACTTCATTCGTGATTGTTTCGAGAAGAAGTTGATACGAATTGAGAAAATCCACACTGACGATCAAAAAGCTGATTTACATACCAAAGCATTTGACAAAACACGTTTTCAGTATTTGCTAAAATTGAATGGTATGAAGCTTTTATCGGTGTAGGATGGGATTATTGGCGTTGATGAGGATGACATTGTAGATGATGTTGAGAAGCAATCTGTAATGGTTTGTCGATTTTTTACATGTTTTGGTATTTAGGGGGAGGTATAGGGTATAGGGTAATATTTTCTGAAAATAAAAAACAATAAAAAATGACAAAAATACAAAAACATGAGATATTTTCAAAATCCAAAAACAATTGAAAACCAGAAAAGAGCTTGTGTAAAAAGGGAAAATGATAGTACATCGGCTTGACAGTTACGGTATGCTAAAGAAATGGAATGTTTAAAAGGTTAAACAGTCTCGCTGATGATGTGCCGATAGGTTTTTGCACATTTAGTAGGTTTGTTCTGGATATAAACTTAAATCTTACTTACTTATTTCGTGGGGAACACTACTTGGATATATAGGTAACCCCTGAAATCTTGTTTGAAAGATCCCTTTTTCTGAGATATTAGGTCTTTATACTCAGTGATATCTGGGGTATTATCTCGGGACTTCTGCTGAATGGAAATTCTGACCTAGTCCCCGTATAATACTTTCCGCATTGCTTGAAACATAGTACTACCCTCAGCTAAAAATGATGAAACATTGAAAAATGCTAATCATGGCTGTTGAAACAAAAGATCCTCTAAAGGGGACACACCTTAAGTCGAAGCCGTTATCTCTTTGCGTATACGGGAGTATCGACCTGAGCTCTCACGGCCCTCGCATTTAATCCCTTACAGATATCATCTGTGGTATACTCACCTGTAAGACTGAATATTGGGATTTGGATACGGGAGTATATTCAAGAGGTGGGACACATGTATAAGTTTAAGTTTCTAAAACACTAAATACTTATCCTTGACAGATTGAAATGTGTGTGAAAATTTAAGTGGATCAGTATATCGACAATCTAAGCGAATTGTTTAATTCTGAGTATGTAATTGAAGCTTAACGGTACTTGTGACTTGTCAAAATAGCTGATATGATTCCCTAACACGCTCAAACAAAAATATGTTTGTAAATAGTTTACTTTCATTTCAGTTTAGTTCTGTATTCCATTTCTAGATTAGAAGCTTTATTCTAAATCCAAAAAGATTTTACACTTCTGCTTTATTTTCCGACAAACCAAAGTAGAGAGTTGATCTTCAGATTCGAAAGTTGAAAGCAGATGCAGGAAGTTTCTGGGCTGGATGATGAGTCGTGAGCTAAAACATGATAAGTTTGTGAAATTGAAAAGTTGAAGCAAGTTCATTAACTTGAATCTTGTAATTTTTTTTGAAAAACAAATTGAATAGAAGTCAGTGTGATTTATCTCTGATCAATCAAGGTCATTAAGTTGGACTTGGTAGAATAATTAAGTAATCAGGGTATTAACTTGAACTTGAATACTTAAGTGGATTTCTAACACTGAAGGTTAAAAGGTAAGCTTGGATTGAATTTATTATTATCATATATCTTCTATTTAGGTAGAGATTGTGCAGGTAAAAGGAATTCCCATGGCAATAAAATGTTAAAGTTTGAACTACAATTTAAGCCCTAGCTTATCGAGAGAGAGAGAGAGAGAGTCTGCGAAAGGGGGAGTCAGAATTCTGGATCAAAAGTCAAAGGGAAGATTGAAGATAGAGCTAGATTGAGTTTCTGAACCTATGAAGAAGGAGCTTTACAATGACAAAATTTGGATAGAGTCAAAGACTAAAGACTTAAAGCCAAAGACTTCGTCAACATCCAAGGGGGAGTCTATTGGTGTACTGAATGTCTGATGACTACGTCTTAATCAAGTTTTAGGTCTAGACAGGATAGAAATTAGGGTTTGTATTTGTTAAAATAGGACAGTTCGCTTGAAATGAGAATATGTCATGTTCAAGCGAAACCCAATCATGTGAGTTCGCTTGAATAGGTTTAGTGTTCATTCAAGCGAATCAAACAAGTTACTAGTTCGCTTGAAAGCAAACTATGTCATTTCAAGCGAACATGCATCATCTATAAATAGGGTTGAGGTGTTTTCATTTGAAGCGAACAGATGTGTGTGTGAGCGAAGGTGCTGCCAGATTTTTGTCAGAATACATTGTAAAAGCTCAGAAAAGCATTAATAGAAAAGGATTGAAAAGGAACTAGCTGTTGTGACATTGTTTACATTGATTCCGCCTCTGTAAATGATGATGAACTGCTTTAACTGACTTTTAGGGTCACAAACACGGTCCAACACAAAGCATATCTTCTAGTGTTTGTATGGTTCGTTCGCTCTGACCGTCTGTTTGCGGATGGAAGGCCGTGCTTAGATCCAATTGAGATCCAAAGGACTCCTGGAAGGATTGCCAGATCCTTGATACAAAACGTCCATCTCTGTCTGAAATTATTGAAATGGGCACTCCATGACGTGCCACAATTTCTTTGAGATACAGCTCAGCTAGCTTTCCGTTGCTATCTTTTTCTCGGATTGGTAGGAAGTGTGCAGACTTCGTTAGTCGATCAACTATCACCCATATCATATCATGCCCCCTAGGGGTCCTGTGTAATTTCATTATAAAATCCATTGATATTTGCTCCCACTTCCACATGGGTATCTTTGGTTGTTGTAGTAGACCAGACGGTTTCTGATATTCAGCCTTGACCTTAGCACATGTCAGGCATTTTCCAACATAATTAGCAACGTCGCTTTTGAGTTTTGGCCACCAATAATACTCTTTCAAGTCCTGATACATCTTGTCCGATCCTAGGTGGATCGAGTATCTCGACTTGTGAGCCTCATCAAAGATAACTTCTCGCATACCACCATAGAGCGGAACACAGATGCGTCCCATAAAGTGTAAGGTTCCCTCTTTATTTGTCACTAATTTCTTCTCCATACCTCGGAGATATTCAGCTTTAAGGTTCTCTTTCTTAAGGGCTCCTTTTTGTGCATCATGAATGCGCGAAGTGAGATTTGTCCGAATAGTCATTTCCAATGCTCGAACACTTAAGGTCTTAACCCTTTCTTTTCGACTCAATACGTCTGCTACCACGTTTGCCTTTCCAGGATGGTATTTAATCTCACAGTCGTAATCGTTCAGCAACTCAACCCATCATCGCTGACGCATATTTAACTCCTTTTGATCAAATATATGCTGCAGACTCTTGTGATCAGTGAAGATAGTACATCGAGTACCATACAAATAATGTCGCCAAATCTTCAAGGAAAATACCACCGCACCTAGCTCCAGGTCGTGGGTGGTATAATTCCTTTCATGAACCTTCAATTGTCGTGATGCATAAGCGATGACATTTTGGCGTTGCATGAGCACGCAACCCAACCATTGACGCGAAGCGTCGCAGTATACCACGAAGTCTTCAGTGCCTTCGGGTAGAGATAGTATCGGTGCATCCCATAGCTTGTTTTTGAGTAGCTGGAAGGCTTCTTCCTGCTTGTCTCCCCAATCATACTTCTTGTCTTTTTGTGTAAGGGAAGTTAGCGGTTCAGCAATTTTGGAGAAATTCTCGATAAATCTGCGGTAATAGCCCGCTAATCCCAAAAATTGTCAACTTCAGTTGGCGTCTTGGGAGCTTCCCAATTCTTTATCGCCTCAATCTTCGCTGGATCTACATGGATACCATTCTCGTTCACAACATGACCAAGGAACTGTACTTCGCGAATCCAAAATTCTCACTTTGAAAATTTTGCATAAACCTTCTCTTTCTTCAGTAGTTCAAGAATGGTTCTGAGGTGTTGCTCGTGCTCTTCTTTTGTTCGCGAATAAATCAAAATATCGTCGATAAATACAATCATAAATTTATCGAGATATGGCTTGCAAACGCTATTCATCAGATCCATAAACACTGCTGGTGCGTTTGTCAATCCAAATGGCATCACTATGAACTCGTAATGCCCATAACGAGTCCTGAACGAAGTCTTTGGTATGCTCTCCTCTTGAATCCTTAACTGATGATAACCAGACCGAAGATCAATCTTGGAGTAGTAGTTCTATCCTTGCAATTGGTCAAAAAAGTCATCAATCCTCGGTAACGGACATCGTTTCTTAATAGTGAGCTTATTCAACTCTCTGTAATCAATACACATCCGCAAGGTTCCATCCTTCTTCTTTATGAAAAATACTGGAGCTCCCCCAGGCGAGAAGCTCGGCCTTATGAATCATTTATCCAACAACTCCTGGAGTTGTGAAGATAATTCTTGCATCTCGGATGGCGCAAGTCGATAGGGTGCCTTGGCTACAGGAGCGGCGCCTGGAACCAAGTCAATACGGAACTCGACTTGTCTTTGCGGAGGTAATCCTGGCAAGTCTTCAGGAAAAACATCAGGGAATTCCTTTACCACAGGAATATCTTCGAGTTTCGGCTCCTCGGCCTTCTTATCTACTATGTGCGCCAAGAATGCAACACATCCTTTTCGCAATCATTTCTGCGCCTTCATACAATTGATGATCCGCAAGGGCGTGTCTCTTTTATATGAGCATTTCATCATTCACAAGAGGGATGCGAATGATTTTCTCGTGACAAATAACTTCGGCTTTATTCTTGGACAGCCAGTCCATTCTGACTACCACATCGAAGCTACCCAATTGAACAGACAAGAGGTCGATACTAAACCTTCGCTCACCAAGTTCTAATGTACATCCCCTAACAACTTCGCCCGATTCAACCAGTTTACCATCGGCTAGTTCTATGGAATTAGGAATATCTAATCTACTAGATTTTATTCCAAGCATATGTTTAAATTCCACAGACATGAAACTATAATCGGCACTAGTGTTAAATAGTATGGATTCAAAGTGATTGTTAACGAGAAACGTACCGGTGACCACATTAGGGTCCTCGCGTGCGTTCCTTGCTCCTATCACGAATGGTCGAGCTTGAGCGTTGTTTCTTTTGGGCAATCTTTCTTGAAATGCTCCTTGCTACCACAACCAAAACATCCTTGATTCTGCCCAGTTCCATTTCGGTTTCCAGTACCGTTGTCATTACGATTTCTATTTCCGTTGCCAGCACCATTTCCATTCCTATTACCATTTCCGTTTCTGTTCTCATTCGCATTTCTATTATTGCCTCCATTTCTTTTTCCCCGGCAATCTTCTGTTCGATGACCCAACCTACCACATTTGTTGCATCTTGGAATGCGACAAGCTCCTTCATGATGATACTTACACTTTTGGCATTTAGGCAGAGTGCCTTGGTATCCTCTAGCTACAGTATCATTTGCAGCTGCAAAGGTTTTTGTCTCCTTTGACGGGTTTGTATCACGTTTCCTATTGTTTGAACCCTTGTTGTTGCTGCGTGTCGCTTGATTCAGATTCGAATGCTTTCTCTTCTTGTCACCAGACGACTCAGCATGCGTCTCAGTTTTCTCAGTAGGTTTCAATGATAACTTATTCATACGAACAACGTCTTTGGTAAGGCTGACAGCCAGAGTTACAGCCTGTGTGATCGTTGATGGTTCTGCCGCGGTCACCAAACTGCGAAATTCTGGAGCCAATCCCCAGATGTAGCCCTCAATGTGCTTAAATTCAGGACTCACCAAGTAGGGGATCACTCTTGACAGATCATGAAACCTCTGAGTATATCCAACAATATCCACACCAACCATGGACAGATTCCAAAATTCCGTCTCTAGTTTTTGAAGTTCAGCACGCGAACAATACTTTTCCCTCATCCTTTCCTTCAACTCATCCCAAGTCATACCATACGCAGCATCATCACCCAGAGTTTGGACTTGCAAATTCCACCAAGTCAAAGCTTCATCAACAAACAATCTAGTAACAAAAGTGACTTGCTGGTCCGTGGTGCACTTGCTCATGCAGATTGTGGAATCAGTTTTCTCCGTCCAGCGCACGAAAGCCACTGCACCTCCAGTGCCGTCATAATTCAGTGGCTTGCAATCGAGGAACTGCTTGAAGGTACAGCCTGGAATTCATCCAACCAATTCACATGCGAGCAATTAATGAAACAATGAAACAAAGACCGTTCATAAATTTCATCAAGTTATAACAAATCAGCTTATGGTTACCTTGAGTCAGGGTTCCTCCAGATGAAATGTCCATTTCCATTACGTCTAGTACCGCCTGATCCTCTGCTGTGCTGAGTACGGTTCGCCTCGTACTGGGCGATAGCTTTGGAAATCCATTCTTCTAGCTGAGAGTTCAATTCCTCAGCAGTCCTCGGCATTGGAGGGGGAGGTGGTTGATCAGAGTCTCGAGTGTTCACAGTTCTCCTAGGTGCCATGTTCTTTCAAAACACAACACCACAGAGTTAGTTATATATATATATATATACAAATATATACACATAAGTAACATCAAACAATCCACCATACATATAAATCAATTCATACAGCAACAAGCATGCATAAACAGATAAATACTGATGTGTTATAAGGTATTCACCGAGATTTTATACATATCAGGACAACTTGTTACATCATTGTTTGCGAAGAAAACAAAAATGCATAAGGGTTACATCACCCAATAGAACAAGTTTAATACATATAAAAGTGAAGATATCTTCCTTCATATTGGCGTCCTCGTCTTCAAGTCGCACTCGAAACTCAACCGTGATCTTCATACCCAAAAATACTGCTCCATCGAAAGTAACTGAAATGAAAAATCAAAAGGGGCTGGTAGAGAGGGTGGGGTGTATGTCGAAAAGCTGAAGCATAAGGGATACTACGTATACCACTAGAATAATTCGCCGGGACAGGTGGCTTGTGAAGAGCAGTTACTGGTAACATGAGTGGGAGTAGGAAGGAGTGACTCAGTAGGTGAAGGAACATGAACAAGAAGGGTTGAAGAAGTCACAGACTCAAAAGATTCGGCAACAGAATCATGGTTAGAATTAGAAGAGATGTCAACGTCAGATACAACAGGTGATGCTACGTCTAGAATGGGGGTGTCGAATACATCTCCATCCTCGAGGTCGGCGTGGGCGAGGTGTTCTTGGGATACTGGAATCTCATCACCGTCAGAGACAATAGCCATCGGGTCATGCTCGTCATATTTCCTGCTACTTATGGAGGAAGGCATGATAGCTTGTAAAGAAATGCTACGCCATATTTATTTTTTATATATATATATATATACACATATTAATAAATTCTACGTAATATACACACATATATAGATATAGTTACACATAATGTTGCAAATAGTCCCTATTTAAAGATAAGTGCTACTTCTGTGCACCCTGAGTCTCGTAGTGTCCTTACTTGACCCCTTTGAAAACAAGTTCAGGTAGTGGATGTTGCAGATAGTTTTATGCAATGAAAAACTTTTGAAAAATTGTTTTCGTGAGAGGATCCTAAGGATTGTAGTCTAGACTCGAGAAAGAATCCCGGTTCTCTACAATCACAGCTCTGATACCAATTTGTCACACCACTTTCTAAGGCGGAAGCACGAGGTGTGATCCTGAAAGGTTCTCATTGCATACGAATGGTAAACATACTACATGATCGATAAACAAACTCCAATTTGCCATTAACAATATATATCCAAAACATAAGCTGAGTTAAGTGTTTACATCACATGATAGATAATTGTTTGAAAAGTTTACAACTTTATTTCAAAGACAAACATCAAGGTTTTGATCATTATATCACCACATGAGGTGGAATATAACGAACAAATCCTACAAAAGGAGGCATTGGAGTCTTGACACGACATAACTAAAACATAAACGACATCCTTGAGCAGGAGAGACCGCACGTACATCCACTTTGGTTACCTGAAATACATGTAAGTTTTGGAAAATCGTCAACATAATGTTGGTGTGAATTCATGCAGTTTTTGTATAGAATGTTTGTATACTTGTATGAAAACATGGTATGTAATTTGTAAAGATGTATCTGAAACTGAGTTCTGTAAATGTAAGGAATACGAGATCACTAGTGGTTTGTAAGGCCACTAACATGTGTCACGACATAGGAAGCATCCAAACCATAGGCATTTTAATTGTCGATTCACGACTAGAGACACAAAAGCACTCTCGGTAAAAGTGTGGTCAAGAGTGTGGCTGTCTGAAACCCATTAGATCTAACCTTTTGTTCTGCGGTCTAGGTATGTTGTTGATTAATGGTGCGTATGGCACCCTATTCGTCACATGATCTTTGTGTCATTCCTTAGTTTTGTATTCTACATACCATAGTACATGTATTTTCCTCAAGTTTAGAAAACAAGTAAAAGTTTAAAAGTGGGGACATGAACTCACAATTTTGCGTATCTTGCATCGTAAACTTCACCGGTTGGTTTTTTAGAATCGTGACCTATATGTGCTCTATATATGTTAGTCACTAGACTTGTAACACACAAGTACAAGTTACCATCTTATGTATTTGTTCTTTGTCTGTTCACTCTTTTGTGAGGGTCGTGCCCTTGTTTGTCGGGTCTTGCCCGTTTATTGTGTATTGCACTTCGAGTATGTATTGTTTATTGTAAATATATATTTCACTTCTTAAAATATATATTTGTTTCTTTGTCAAGGTAGTAAGTTGTTAAAAATAATTTATATTTCTAACTTTTCCATATATGTTACTTATATTATCTTTCCAAAAATAAATATAAGTATTTTGTAAAATAATATTCTCAATATTATTTTTGTGCAAGTATACTTAGTAAAGTATACATGTATTTCTATGTAAATACTCGTGTATTTTACGTTATTTGCCAAAAATCAATACTTTGATTTTTATTATTTTCCGGAATTATATTTCTTAAATATAATATATTTTTAAGTCTTGTGTGGAATATATATATTTTGTCATGCTTGTAAATATATATATTTTTTCTTGTTCTTCATCTGATTTTTGTGTAACTTCCATTAATTGGTAATAGTTATATATTTGTCCAAATATATATTTATTGTCCAAAATGTCTATAAATTGTCCGAGCTAGACTCGTCAACATCCAAAGGGGAGTTTGTTAGTGCATATGTATGTTGACTTCGTCTTGTATCGAGTCATGTAAACTAGAATAGATAGACCAGGACACGTTGTATGAGAGAAACGGGAAACAGACCTGAACCAGCCACCCCTCACGAAGTGGCTAGGCCACCTCGCACGAGGTGACAATTTCGTGCTTTCTGGCAGTTCGTGCTTTCTGGCCAGCTCATGGGGTCTGGACGGATCTGGTTCATGGGGTCTGGCATTCCTATAAATAGGTGAGTCTAGGTCTTCATTTGTAACATTCTGATTCCAGAGACGAAGTGCTGCCGAAGTGTCGAACGATCTGTAATCAGTTTCAAATCAATACAATCGACAGTTAAAGTGATTCTACGTGCAAATCTAGCTGCTATAACATCAATACGTCTGATTCCGCCTTTCGTATTGATCGAGAACTCTTCTGAACGACTCGTTTGATCGAATCCCGATCCTATAACCCTTGCGATCCATAAGACACCATGCTGGCACTTTTGTGTTTGCTCTGCAAGGCAATCTGCAAACTTTGACACCTAGCTCTGATTTGCCACCATTTTCTATGGTTCTTACACATCATAGACACTTGTTAACATCAGGAGAAGTCTCATAACACTTGACATGATCTAGTTGATCTTGTTCAACTATAAATAGCCTCATATGTTCATTCTTTCAACTTGCTCAATTCACTATATTCTCTCTAATCAATCAGTTCTTGAGTTTACTTCTCTTTAGAGACCTCCTACTGAGTTCAAGCTTCTCCTAGAACACTTGTAAGTGTTCTTTCATAGTCTCTTTCATTTATAGGCTAAGTAATTAGCCAAAAGTCAAGCAAATTGACTTTTGCTTTGACTTTCGGTTATGACCATTATGGTCAAGCCAATGTTCAATTTGAACATGGCTACGTGATCGTAATAATGGAGGTTATAATCCTCTATGATTATACCTTCTAAAGATCACGTTAAGTAGGCGAAATGACGAGTTAAGATTATATTAAATAAAAGGTCAAAAATGTAAATTTTGTAAATTATGCTAATTGAGTTTATAACTATTAAAACCTTAAATTTTGACATCATAACAGTTTATAAAACATATTAGGACATGTCTAAACATGTCCAACTTGTCATTTCTTGTTTAGAGCTCAATTCTATATCGAAAGTCAAGCAGTTTGACTGTTGCTTTGACTTTCGATTCTGGCCCGTTTGTTCAACGTTACAACTTGTTTAAAGCCGATATTATGACCATATTAATATGATTTTTAACCCTTTAAAGTTATACCTCTTGGTCATGTTGTTTGTAGATTATATGACAAGTTTAGTACTTATATTTTAAAAAGGAAAATTATGCCCTTTTTATCCTAAAAACCAAAGAAATGGTTTTCAAACCAAAGTAATCAATATTCTAACTTTTAAACAGGATATATAATGTTATGAAAAGTGTTTTGGCACCTTAGACTTGTCATAAGACCTATCTAACCATCCGAACCCGCTTATACGCTCATAACTAGTTATACGAAGCTAGTTCATATGATTCAGGCGTAACAGGTCTAGATACTTCAAAACTACTTCAAAATAGAATGTTTGGTTAATTGACCTTTATCCAAAAGAGTCATTGCACTCGGATAGGCATAAACCACGTTCGTTCAAATCTACGCTTAATCTAGCAAACCTATTCTTAAGTAACGGCTCATGTTTAAAAGAGCTAACCTTTGACCTGTATACATTCTAACAGATAATTATTTCTGTTCATTCCGGACAATATAACCCCCCAGATAATCAGACTTGGGTCAATAATAATTTTACTTGCGTCTTTTGCTGAATTATAATCATACTTGATTGGAAGCTAGCAAAAGGTAAATACTCTTAACTTATTTTGTTTTTAAACTTGGGGTATGGCGAATACGCCACTTGGAGTGAGTATTATATAAATGAGCCATCTATGTTGCTCATAAATATAAGAACTCGGTTTAATCTGTTTTACTTGATAACTAAAACAATTGGGGGTTATTGGTACTGTGTCCGTGCATCCCGACTGATGAACTATTATGGCCATACAGGATAGCGTGCAGGGGTAGGCATACCGACTGTAAGACACGTTTTATTTAACTTTGGTGTGTACCCTTAATTATTATAGCACTGAAAATGACCGGCTCTGATCTCTGGTTCCCATTGTATGACAAGTATGTAAATCTGGTGACAAGAAAGAATCCCAAGAAATATTAAATGATTACCTACGGGTTTTCCGTATGTATAAAACTCCTTTTGAAAAACTATTTTCAAAACAAGTCAGTTAATTGTATTTACCAGTGAAAGCTAACGTATTTTCAAAAGATTAAACCGCAGGTACCGAACTTTATAATAGGCTGAGAATCCGGGTCGACTAGAATGAAGGCTAAGGAATTTGCAACTCCTCAAGCTTAAGGCCTCTAATGCCTAAAGCTATTTTTATTAGATCCCGCCTATGGGCCTATACTGAAACGCTTGTACAACTTTTATATATATTCAAGCTTTTATGGAAATAAATACTTTTACTCAATTACTTATGCTGCATTATTATTTGTCATATTGTTATCCACGCCATGTCCTATCCGGGCTCACTGGGAATCTGGGTGTGACAGGCCGTTGCAAAATTTGCGACCGTTTTGTGACTGAATCTTTGTCAGTCGCTAATTTTGAGACAAATTTGGTTTCGGTTGCAATTCTAATATTCGATCCCAAATTTTGCAACCGCTTACTGTCGGTCGTAAATTTTGGTCGTAACTACCCAGTTTTCTAGTAGTGCTGCCAATAAATTATAGAAGCGGTGGGAAATTAAAGCTGAGAAGACAACACGTAACCCACAATCGCATGCTTGGAGGATAGTATAGTAATTTCACTCATATTCCATAATTGATCATTGAATCTCTCTTTCTTTTGAAACGAAAGAGGGGCATGAAAAAAGAAAAACTATCTGAAGAATATGCACGAAAAAAGATTCGAACACAGGCAACCCCAGACAATAAACACCAACATAACCATCAGACAAGCAACACTTTATCTATCTAAACCCAAACCAAATTAATAATATACCATCGTAAAATCATAAAGAAAACACTATTCATGCTCACTTTCGATTCATATGTAGTTAATTAATATTACATAAAGAGTTAAATAAAACATTATTTTACATCATTATTTTATTGGTATCGAAATCCCGTTTAGTCGTCAACCTAGCAGGCATGTTGTTAATTGTATAGGAAACTTTGCATTTTAACCTATACATTTGCCTTTTTTTTTACAGGGTTCCTTACAGTTCATGGTACACAATTCCTTTTCCTTCCAGCACCAAGTACCGCATACATACACGTCAGATAATTTCTCACCACTATTTATTTGTTTTGCCTCATTAATTGCCCTCCCGCTTCCTATAAACAAACAAAGAACAAATATCATTTGTCATAACATGATGTTTTGGTCGTTAGAGTTAGGTTGAGAGGGGTTTTGGCTGAATCACAATAATAAAAAATGCTCTTCCCTCGCAAAAGACGATAAAAAAATCTCACGTTCTCGAATGGCTTCAACAAGTGCTCAATTTTGGGTTGGTAGCAAGGCAACTTCAAATCTTGGTACACCAAGTAGTTACCATTGTTGGAAAATTTGGAGCTTAATCGAACACACAAACACGAGATTGAACAAACTCGTCCGACTTTTTTATTATTTATCAATGAAATAACACCATTTATGATAGCCTAACCATTTATTTGTACTAAACTTATTCTAATCCCAACTTGACTATACGCATTTAAATAAATAAATAAACTCCTACACAAACACGAGATTGACACACTATGTAGAATGTTTATGTCGTTTTCGCTTTATCAACATAGTATTGGTTTTGAAAAGAACATATATGTATATGTATATGTATATGTATATGTATATGTATATGTATATGTATATGTATATGTGTATTTGCATGTGTGTGAGAGAAAAAGTCAACCATAAAGCTTAGTAATATATCATATAGACATGTAAACATTGTATATTGGTTTTGTTGTAAAATCATATTATAAATTACCCACACATTTATTTGCATATGTGTATATGATAATATGTATTCATATGACATATAAATTTGTTAAATAGTTACCTTTAGCTAAACAAACCAAAAGAAGAACAAGAAGAGTAATTACACGAAGGTTCTTCATGTTACTATGTTAGGTTCTTTTAACCAAATACTACAATTTATAAACATAAAATAAAACTAGTGGCTTCACGGGCTTTGCGTGGAGATATTCAAAACACAAAAGGTGTGTTCCGGGAATTGAGGCATGCATTTCCTATTTTATATTTCTGTGAAATGATTTTGTGAAATTTGGTATTTCTTATGCTTATATGTTTGCTTTTGGATACATTGAAATTCATGTTTTGGTTACAAGTGATAGAAAGTATATAAAATTAGAAAACAAAAAAAAACTTGTTAAGAATTAAAAGTTTTGGACAAAGATGTATAAATAAAGTAGTATATGTGCTCTCTTATGTCTAATTGGGTAGGGATGAGCATTTCGGTACCAATTTGGTGTCACACCCATTCGTGGTGGAAGCGCGAGGTGTGAACTTGATTAGTTTTCATTGCATCCGATAAAGTAAACATGTTATATGATAAAAATAGATACGATGCCCATCCATAGATTGTTTAAAATGAATTACAAAGTCAAATTATTTGTTCATGAAACATAATTGATGTGCGGTCACAACCTGCTTTTCGTTTGAAAGACTTTAATGTTGTATGAAACGTGTTATTCAAAAGCCTTGGTGTGTAAAAAGCTTGATGTGATGTTGTTTATTCAGATGCTCAAATGTTGGACATGCTTTGGCCTAATAGGTATCGGTACTCTCATTGGGATTGTCCCCAGGTAGGCAACTGGTCCTTATAATTGGATTTGTACGAATGCCAGCCTAGACAGGAGTTCCCAACTTAACGGTACTTAACCCTTCCAGTTACTACATGTCCGAGCATATGATATTTTGTTTTATTTTCAAAACAAGTTTTAAATGGAATTGCTACTAAACCACACACAATCGGCAACTGCACCGGTCGCGGTGTAGTGTAGATGGCAAGACCGGATATCAATCCGTGGACACTATGGGCGAAGTATTGATACTTAACCTTTATCGAAAACCTGGTTATTTTTAATTGATGGTTTGTGATTTTCTAATAGCCTAATTGTATTATAAAATAAGAAATGATAAATGATCCAGAAATACAAGATAACAATGGCATGAATAATTGGATTTTGAAAGCAAATATGATGATAAAGTAGCTACTTAGGTATTGAATCCCTAGAATCATGTGATGTTCAGACTTTGGTAATGATTATATATCCTTGTCTCCCGATAAACCTCCAGCTAAGGATGATTAATCGGAAGAAAGGACCAAATGCGAAGTGCTAAAATGAACCGGCTCGACCTATCGATACCAAATCCCACGAGAATAAGATCTTTGTGACCTCAGAGACTAAGTTGTGAGAAGATCTCAAAAACGTGAAGCAGATAATTTAATTGAAAATGAAATCCTAGGAAACCTTAGACGCGAAGAAGTAGACGAATCTGAGTTATCGGTCACCCAATCTACCCAACAACGGCTAGCTAATAACCTAGCAAACCTAGATCTTATTTCTAATCACTAGATAAGGATGCACTTCAATCGGGTAGGTTTTAATACTTGATTAACTTGTTTATCGAACGTTAATGTTTTTATCGAAAAGACAAGGCCCGAACTGATAATCATAAGATTAACAATTTAGATTGAAATAGTAATATGGATTTAGGGGAGATTTCTCTATGCCTAAGTTACTAATTTCAATAACCAAGTTATAAACAATTTAAAGTGTAATATCAAAGTCAATTTCAAATAAACATAATGTAAATCGCATAATATAATCAAACCGAGTCATAACAACATCACAATATCTAGTTCATCACTACCCCAGTAACTTTGATTGTTTAGGCACACATATTATACAAACAAGGTCTGAAAATAGAAAGATACATGACTTAAAAGCGAAAGGAATACGAAAACAAAGTTATACGAACCCGATACGCTTCAAACTCAAACCGAACACTCCAGAGACCTCGTGAGAGCTTCAATACCACCTTAGACAAGCTTTGATCCGTGGATTTTAGGATGATTTCGAACATACAAGTGAGTGCCTTATATAGGCAAGATTTTGAGGTTCTGGGACCCCCTTACGGACCGTAAGGGTGGGAGCCTTACGGTCTGTAAGCCCATCCACTTTGAAAAGTTTCCACCTGCTCCGCCCGCACCGAAAAAGTGTCTGCCGACAGGTCCTTACGGACCGTAAGGGTGTGAGCCTTACGTTCCGTAAGTCATCTTCAAAAGCAAACTTTATTTTTGGATTCCTCTCGTCGAGCTACCCCAAAAGCATATATTATGGCTCCCGTAACTCATTTTCTAGCTCCGGATATGTCCAGATGAAGTTCTGACTATTTCTGGCGCGTATTTATGTTCTTTTCTTCATTTCTTCTTCATTCGGACTCCGTTTTATTCACCGTTTTTGCTCCCTTTACACCAGGACATTACACACTGGACAATTATGTGTGTTTTACTACACGTCTTTTCCGTGCTTCCATAGCTGTAATTATTCTCTTCGTTTTCCTCGTGAAATGAACAGGTTCTTCACTAATTCCTGCAAATCCATAATTTAACCAAATAAGTATCTAAATCACGAGAAAACCACATCCAAACAGATTAAATTGTAAGGAATTCGATGCGTAAAATGTGTATGATTTTAGATACATCAAACATCCCCACACTTAACCTTTTGCTTGTCCCTAAGCAAAATCCTAAGCAACATTTCCCACTTAAACGCTTTACAAAAACGCAAGCCTTAACAAATTAAAATGCCAACTACAAAATTAAACACAGAGGTTTCCCAAGACTTACATCGTTCAAAAGGTTGACAATTCAAGAGAATGAAACGAGAAACCGAGCCTACATAATCAAACTTTCTTACCTTCAAGTAATCAATTTATGCAATATCAACACCTCTCACGAAATTCACTCATCTCTCGGTTAATATATATGTAATTTCAAGTGAACTCTCAAAAACCGAACTGTGAAGCATGACTATTATAAGCTTGTACGTCAATCAGATCTCTACCTAATTGTTATAAGTCGATACAAATCAAGAGAACTTTTATTGTGGGTAGGTAAGGGCAAAAGGTAGGTTGTTTATTTGGAAGAAAGTGGTTAACAGGAGATTTTACGAAAAACCGAAAAAGCACGTAGTAAGGTTTTTTTTTTTAAACCGAAACACAAACCAAGTGACTCTTTTAAGGTCAGATCGTCAAGACCGGTTTTATCCAAGATGTGAATCAAATCTTCCTTAATCCTGTAGTGAACATTGCTTCCAACTCTAATGGATCGTTCGGTATTGAGCCTAATATCCCCCACCCTCATTAGAAGTGTGTATTCATGTTGAGATTCAGTTTGACATTTTCTACATCTTCCTGTGTGAGACCAGTTTCCACATCCCATGCATTTTTCATATGGTTTTGCTCTTCTTTTTATAGCACTTTTGGATGTTCCACAAAATGGTTGTGTTTTAAACAAACGAAAAGGAAAAGGCTCAACTTGGTTTTCTATTGGATAACATTTTTGGGTAACAGGTTATTTTTTTATTTTTTTATTTTTTTCAGAAAGGTGATCCTAATGCCTCTATCATACTTGTATCAACGTCTAAACCAAAGGTCTTGACATGTATCAAAGCGTACAAGTTCTAAAGTAATGCAACAAGTTGGTAAACACACATGAAACGAAAATAGTGTATTCGTAAGAAACACTTATAGGCTCAAAACTTACTGTCATGTGGAAAAATAAGGGTTATCGATATTGACATTGCATAATCAATTAACTTTCCAGCTTGATTCATTATCTTAGGTATCCCGTAAAAATTTTATTTCAAGAAAAACTTGATTTAATCAACCTACTATCCCGCAACTTAAAGAAACATGAATTTTTGTTTTAGTAAGTTCGACATTTAAATCGTTTTGACTTTCGTTTTAAAAAGGTCTTTGTTTTCGATGTGCTAAAAGATCGGGACAAGTGCGAAAAAATTCTTTAAAATTTTTAAATTGTTTATTTTATTGTTGTGTAAATGAAATTCCCGTATCCCCACACTTGAAGGACACATTGTCCTCAATGTGAATGAAAAAGATACTAGGTGAAACAACGAAGACAAACAAGAGAAAAGAAACGGTACTTCCCTGGTGATTTTTGGCTAAAATTCCATGATCGTATATTTGAAGTCCTCTTTTCCAACCGAATCAATCGTTCGACAAGTCTATATACGTGATGTCCCCAAAACCTCGCAGAGTGAAATCAGGTAAGTAAGTAATACGAATTGGAAAGGACTTAGCTGGTTAGGATAAAAATCAGTGCCAGCTGCGCGCGTCTTCAACCCGAACTCGTACACGACCGTATAGCATTTCCTTCACGGTCGACCAAACTGATATGATGGGGCTGCCCTCTACAATATGGTATAAGCTCGAAATCGTCGCCCGGATGGAGATTGAGTATGTACGGATTAATCAAACCTGCACACATAAACAAAAACAAACCAAAGCGTAAAACTGACTCAAAGATAAAAAAAACTGACTCAAACCACACAAAAGACATAACTATGTGTCATCCCAAAACCTCAATCAGGAGGCTTCTCCTTTATCCAACCCCAGTCTAGCTTATTCAATTTCACCCGCTTCTTGTTATTATTTGAAATTTGAAATTTGGAATTTTTAAACCTTTTAACATTTTCAAATAGGTCACGCCACCAATACTTAAATTTACCTGGATCAAACCTGATTCGTGTCATATAAGGAGGATGATGGTTGTCTCTGCACTTTAGTTTTGCCTTGAGCTTCCGTTTGCACCATCTTTGCATCCTCAAGATATGTTGATCCAAGTTTCTTCGTGTCTTCCCCCGTGTTTTTAATTGTGGTGGTGATCCAGCTTCTAGCTTTTCCACGAGCCAATTTTCAAACTCCTCAGCCACTTTCTCTTCTTCTTCGTTTGGTATTTGTTTGATTTCCATGATCGGTTCACCTTCAAGTAATTTCTCTAAATAGGCAAGATCACTGATTGGGTCAAATTCTTCATTTTCAATAGTTGGCAAACCTACCAACTCATCACCAAACTCTTCTTCCTAAGATGGTTCATAGTCTTTCTCATCCTCCATCTTGTCAAGTGGCTTTTCTTCAACTTCTTCAATTAGAGCTGTTGAGTATCCAGGTACCTCCAACTCAATCTCTTCTACTACCCCCTCATCGTCATCACTCCAAAAGTCATCATCGATATTCCATGGTGTAGGACACCAATGGTTGGAATTAACGACTTGCTGAACCGGAGGTGGGATTCTAGTGTCCATTATTGTCTCTGGTTCTCTATCTGATAACTCTGGATTACCGGGTAGCTCCTCTTCAATCTCTTCTTTTATTAATCTCCTATATTTAGCCAGCTTCGCATCTATTTCCGCTTCATCACAGGAAAAATCAATTATGAATTTAACATTCTTCTCTTCTCGTTCTTCTTGCTCTACCTTATTATCTTCACCAATACCCTCAGCATCCTTTAATGTTGTCTCCATATTGGTAAGCTCTGTGGCATCTACCGACTCGTCATTCATGTCTTGATTTAAAGTCCAATCATCCTTGTCGGCCCAATATATCCCCTTTGTAACCAAAGGCATTGCCCATCAAAAAGCGACCGAACAATCTTCCAATGGCGTCTCTTTAGAATCCGAAGGCATCATCCCTCGAAAAGAGTTCGGACAATCTTCATACTTGTGCGGTCCAGTGCAGTTCCCACAAAATGGATTTATGATTTGATCGTTGTTTTCCATCTTTTCTAACATTTGCTCTAGTGCTTCGCAGTTTTGCTTCACTAATGATGTTGTCTGAGCGAAGATTTGACATGATTCCACAAATGTCGGAAAATAAGGTGGGTACTTGCTTTCGTTGCATGGTTGATATGGTGAGGAATAATAGTTTTGATATGGTTGTGGTTGTGAATATAAGTTAGAAGAGTAATCTGTGGAATACTCCGATGAATTTGAACAATATTTGGTATGATGAAGCCCTCCACAGATCAAACACATTATAAAAATACATAAAATAAACAAACAAACAAACTTTAATCTATGAAAACAAGTAAAAACTAGGTTAACGACTTGGATTGTTCTCAAAATTTGCCAGTGTCCCCGGAACGGCGCCAAAAACTTGATGTGCGGTCACAACCTGCTTTTCATTTGAAAGACTTTAATGTTGTATGAAACGTGTTGTTCAAAAGCCTTGGTGTGTAAAAAGCTTGATGTGATGTTGTTTATTCAGATGCTCAAATGTTGGACATGCTTTGGCCTAATAGGTATCGGTACTCTCATTGAGATTGTCCCCAGGTAGGCAACTGGTCCTTATAATTGGATTTGTTCGAATGCCAGCCTAGACAGGAGTTCCCAACTTAACGGTACTTAACCCTTCCAGTTACTACATGTCCGAGCATATGATATTTCGTTTTATTTTCAAAATAAGTTTTAAATGGAATTGCTACTAAACCACACACAATCGGCAACTGCACCGGTCGCGGTGTAGTGTAGATGGCAAGACCGGATATCAATCCGTGGACACTATGGACGAAGTATTGATACTTAACCTTTATCGAAAACCTAGTTATTTTTAATTGATGGTTTGTGATTTTCTAATAGCCTAATTGTATTATAAAATAAAAAATGATAAATGATCCAGAAATACAAGATAATAATGGCATGAATAATTGGATTTTGAAAGCAAATATGATGATAAAGTAGCTACTTAGGTATTGAATCCCTAGAATCATGTGATGTTGTTCAGACTTTGGTAATGATTATATATCCTTGTCTCCCGATAAACCTCCAGCTAAGGATGATTAATCGGAAGAAAGGACCAAATGCGAAGTGCTAAAATGAACCGGCTCGACCTATCGATACCAAATCCCACGAGAATAAGATCTTTGTGACCTCAGAGACTAAGTTGTGAGAAGATCTCAAAAACGTGAAGCAGATAATTTAATTGAAAATGAAATCCTAGGAAACCTTAGACGCGAAGAAGTGGACGAATCCGAGTTATCGGTCACCCAATCTACCCAACAACGGCTAGCTAATAACCTAGCAAACCTAGATCTTATTTCTAATCACTAGATAAGGATGCACTTCAATTGGGTTGGTTTTAATACTTGATTAACTTGTTTATCGAACGTTAATATTTTTATCAAAAAGACAAGGCCCGAACTGATAATCATAAAATTAACAATTTAGATTGAAATAGTAATATGGATTTAGGGGAGATTTCTCTATGCCTAAGTTACTAATTTCAATAACCAAGTTATAAACAATTTAAAGTGCAATATCAAAGTCAATTTCAAATAAACATCATGTAAATCGCATAATATAATCAAACCGAGTCATAACAACATCACAATATCTAGTTCATCACTACCTCAGTAACTTTGATTGTTTAGGCACACATATTATACAAACAAGGTCTGAAAATAGAAAGATACATGACTTAAAAGCGAAAGGAATACGAAAACAAAGTTATACAAACCCGATACGCTTCAAACTCGAACCGAACACTCCAGAGACCTCGTGAGAGCTTCAATACCACCTTAGACAAGCTTTGATCCGTGGATTTTAGGATGATTTCGAACATACAAGTGAGTGCCTTTTATAGGCAAGATTTTGAGGTTCTAGGACCCCCTTACGGACCGTAAGGGTGGGAGCCTTACGGTCTGTAAGCCCATCCACTTTGAAAAGTTTCCACCTGCTCCGCCCGCACCGAAAAAGTGTATGCCGACAGGTCCTTACGGATCGTAAGGGTGTGAGCCTTACGGTCGGTAAGGCATCTTCAAAAGTAAACTTCATTTTTGGATTCCTCTCGTCGAGCTACCCCAAAAGCATATATTATGGCTCCCGTAACTTATTTTCTAGCTCCGGATATGTCCAGATGAAGTTCTAACTGTTTCTGGCGCGTATTTATGTTCTTTTCTTCATTTCTTCTTCATTCGGACTCCGTTTTATTCACCGTTTTTGCTCCCTTTACACCAGGACATTTCACACTGGACAATTATGTGTATTTTACTACACGTCTTTTCCGTGCTTCCATCGCTGTAATTATTCTCTTCGTTTTCCTCACGAAATAAACAGGTTCTTCACTAATTCCTGCAAATCCATAATTTAACCAAATAAGTATCTAAATCGCGAGAAAACCACATCCAAACAGATTAAATTGTAAGGAATTCGATGCGTAAAATGTGTATGATTTTAGATACATCAATAATCCCAAAAATTTTAAGTTTAACAAGTGACTTTTACACAAAATATTGTTTATATAGAGTAGGGATCCTGCGGAAAGTGTGTTTTTCCTAGAAAGTGTAGGAAGCGATCTAGGCCATTAGATGAGTGTGTTTAATGGTTGAGATCATTTTGATGGCATTTTTGTAATACACGTGTCTTTAAAATAGGCTAATTTAATTGATTAGGGGTAAATGCTTCATTTAAGTTGTTTTAAATAAGGAAATAACTACCAATCATAAAACTAACTCCAAAAATGTCGTAATTTTTTTCTCTCTCTCTCTAATCCTTCACATTTGAAAACACCAAATCATAAAAAAAAATAACGATAAATCAGATCTAGATGTGTTCATAGTAGTGTTTTTTAGCGATAAAACACAATGTGGCGAACTAGTGACTAACTGCTAAAACATAACATCAAGAATGCCAAAATCATATCAACCATTAACTGATAAAACACATTGTGATGAAACCAGTAACTGATAAAACACAACGACAAAAATCCTCTAATTAATCCAATGATAAACTATTAAAACACAATGGTATTAGTCTGTTTGCTGGTAAAACACAATGTCAAGAAATCCTCCAGCAAATCAAACAAAAAATCAAGTTAATACTCAAAGGTAATAGTATGTTTGCTGATAAAACACAATGTCAAGAAATCAAGAAATCCTCCGGCAAAAATCATTGTATGGATTTTATGAATTAAATTAAAACAATTAAAACACAATGGTATTAGTCTGTTTGCTGGTAAAACACAATGTCAAGAAATCCTCCAGCAAATCAAATAAAAAATGAAGTTAATACTCATTGGTAATAGTCTGTTTGCTGGTAAAACACAATGTCAAGAAATCATCCAGCAAAATCAAACAATAAACCAAGTTTTATACTCAGTGGTATTAGTCAGTTTGCTGGTAAAACACAATGTCAAGAAATCCTCCAGCAAATCAAACAAAAAATCAAGTTTAATACTCAATGGTATTAGTCTGTTTGCTGGTAAAACACAATGTCAAGAATTCTTCTAGCAAATCAAACAAAAAATCAAGTTTAATACTCAATGGTATTAGTCTGTTTGTTGGTAAAACACAATGTCAAGAAATCAAGATATCCTCTAACAAAAATCATTGCTGGTAAATATGTTGTGAAAGACCAGATTTACGAATTCCCTGTGAATATGTTGTATGGATTGTATGATTTAAATTAAAACTATCAATTTGAATTAAATGGGATATTTAGTTTCCATAATTATCTGGTAAGTTAGTTATCCTAATAATATAATCCATATTTAAAATAATATTCAAATTACACAAATGACCTTTTTATTAAAAACCCTCCATACCACATGTCACCTTCCTATTGCTTCCTAGACTTTCTAGGATCCTCACTATCCTGCGGAAAGTGTGTTTTTCCTAAAAAGTCTAGGAAGCGATCTGGGTCATCCAATGGGTGTGTTTAATGGTTGAGATCATCTTGGTGGCATTTTGGTAATATGTGTTTCTTCAAAAAAGGACTATTTAATTAATCAGTGGTAGATATCTCATTTAGCTTGTTTTAAATATGGAACTAACTGTCATTCCATAAACCACCCCACATTTCTTGCGATTTTCTCTCTCTCCCTTTCTCTCTTCTCTCTCTCTCTTCCTTCTATCATTCATGAAGAAACACAACATCAAGAAAACACATCGTAACAGCATGAATGGTAAAACAAAGCGTCAAGAAATCCTCCAGCATTACTAGCATGAATGCTAAAACACAACGGTATTAAACTGCTTGCTGTTAAAACACAATGTCAAGAAATCCTACAGCATTACCAGCATGGATGGTAAAACACGGCGTCAAGAAATCCTTCAGCATTACCAGCATGAATGCTAAAACACAACAGTCTGCTTGCTGTTAAAACACAATGTCAAGAAATCCTCCAGCATTACCAGCATGGATGGTAAAACACAGCGTCAAGAAATCCTTCAGCATTACCAACATGAATGCTAAAACACAATTGTATTAATCTGCTTGCTGTTAAAACACAATGTCAAGAAATCCTCTAGCATTACCAGCATGAATGGTAAAACACATCGTCAAAAATTCCTCCAGCATTACCACCATGAATGCTAAAACACAACGGTATTAATCTGCTTGCTGTTAAACACAATGTCAAGAAATCATCCAGCTTTACCAAAACATCATTCATATTATGGGATCTATAAAACATTGACTTTAACCCTCTAACTGTTAAAACACAGTACCAAGAACATGTTGATAGATTCTAGATAAAGTTTAATAATCGACACACAAAACATAAAATAGTAAACAGAATAAGAACTGTACTTAGCAACCCCACAATCAACAACTGTGTTTGATGCCATGATTTTCCTCTCCGTATAAAAATATGATCAGCGATGAATCTTGTGAGTAAGAAAACGAAGGAATGATTGATATTTACGTGAGATCAGAATTCGAAAACAAAAAATTCCGAAAATTATGGAGGAAATAGGTTTCATTCGTGTACATGGATAGTTAGTTATTGAAGATAATTTCCTAAAATAAAAATAGATTGTGAAAGTACAAAATTGCCCTTCTAGTTAAAATCTTTCAATGACATGTGTCGCATTCTGATTGCTTCCTATATATATATATATTGTATTTTTGTGGGTATTTAGTTAAATATAATTGTGTGGTTTCTAAATATATATATATATATGGTAAGGTTCATTTGAAAACCACCCTTATTGCGAGAACCAATGTGAACACAAAAAAATACCTAAAAAATCCAAAAAAACCCACAAAATTATTTTTTATTTTTTTAATATTTTTCTAATAAAAATCTCTATTTTTTTGCAAAAAAAAACGTTTTTTTTTTCTCGAGTAACAGTTATGGATGCACATGTGCGTATGTATCATTTCTTGGACAAATTCCATAATACATTACCAGTAGTAGAAAAATCCACTTTCATTTACATTACAATCCGCAATACACTAATTTTTATTAAGAATGCACATGTGCATCATTATGTATAACCATCATATAACGTGTTTTGGTACAAAAAGTTTGTGATTTTAAATGATGAATTAGGCCCATATACATGTGTTTTGGTTAGTTATATTTAGTGTTTGATGGATTGATTATATTTGTCACTTTATGATGTAATATATGTTGTTTGTATGGTATAAAGGGTGTTGATGCACATGTAATAAAGTGAAATATTGATAATAGTATTGTATTATGGATGGTAGGAGGCAATGGTATTGTATTACGGATGGTAGGAGGTAATGGTAGTGTATAATGGATGGTATGATAGATGAAAGGGAAGGTGTATTCAAAGTGGTGTACCAAAACACGTTATAACATGTTCATACATCTAGATGCACATGTGCATTTCTAGTGTTGTTAATGTTATAACAAGTTCATACATATAGATGTACATGTGCATTGTCACACCCCGACCGCGTTAAAACAACAAACCGTGGCGGAAACGTCGGGGAGTGTCGTAACAGAATCATTGTTTCATAACACGTGGATTGAAGTTCTGTTTTATTGAATTAAATGTATTACATTGCATTGAAATTAGAAACAAATCATGAACAAATAGACTTTCATTGTTATTAAGTCACTAAAGCCTCGTCCATTCCTATGTGAGCATGCACCAATATCATCATCAAACATCATCAACTATGATACCTGAAACATATGTGAAAATACGTCAGCATAAAAATGCCGGCGAGTACATAGGTTTTATGTGAGTGTCAGATTCATGGCTCTTTTACATTTCCAAATAACTTGAACAACTTCATTAAATGATATTAGAAAACTTAGTTGGGGACAACTTGATCATTGTGAGCAACCACGGCAAAGTTCTGAGAAGCCTTTCGCTTCTTGGACTTCTTGGAGGATTCAGTCTGCTCATCCTTTGGTTTTGATTCATCGGTAGGTTTCTTACCGCCCTTTCGGAACAGTTTACCTTTCCTGATCTGAGATTCAGTCAAGGTAGCAGATAGCTCAATGGCCTGTCTAACCGTAGTGGGGTTGCTACCAGTAACAATGTCTTGTACTGAGTCAGAGAGGCCATCAATGTACTTTTCGATTGCCTTATCCAAAGGCGTAACCATGTTCGGGCATAACAGACTTAACTCCTTATAACGGTCCGTGTAGGCTCGATGCTCCCCGCTATCTTGCTTAAGATCGTCGAATTCCCTTTCCAATGCCCTGATTTCATGACGAGGACAGAATTCCTTCATCATCAGAGCTCGAAGTTCTTCCCGGGTTTGAGCCAGTGCTACCTCGGCACCCCTATCTCTCATCACACCATTCCACCATGTTAAAGCTCGTTTCTCAAAGACACTAGATGTGAACTCAACCTTTCGCTCGTCTGGACACTGAACATGTCTAAAGGTGCACTCTAGACTCTCAAACCATTGCAGAAGTGCAGTTGCTCCTTGACACCCAGAAAATTTTGAAGGCTTAGCTGAGTTGAATGTCTTGAAGTTACAGGGAGCATTATTGTTGTTATTGAAGGCTTGGTTACATTGAGCAATGATGTTTGGGAGTGCAGCAGCTATTTGCTGCGTAATGATAGCTGCCAGTTCTTCATTAGGTATCTGATTGTCGCGTCGTGGAGGCATTCTAAAAGAGGAAGCATGAGAGAAAACAAAGTGAAATGACATTGGGTAAGAAGGTTACAATTACCGACCAAAAAGCATGTATGATGGTCGTTTGTTCGAGCCATGAAGCAAACAAACGACGCACAAAAGGTGAATCAAAGTAAATAGGTCCTCATAATGTATCGCGAAGACATGCTTTAGCCTATAAGTGGACACTCACCCCAAGAGTTCCCAGGTAAGAGTGACTGGTCCGATTATGTGGATTTGTACGAACACTCTAGCCTTAGACAGAAAACTCAGGATACAGGCATCCACCCTTCCGGATTGCACGAGTTCACATTAATAAGACCCAAACTTTGACGAGATCTTGAAAACTTTGAAGGTTCAAAACCTTATAATAAATCATCCTAGAACAGATGATTGGTTTTCAAGGCAGATTCGAAATTTGTGTTCTTATTGTGGTTGTCACCTAAAGATAGGCGACGGTATTGTTTTATGACTAAACGCAAGCAAACTCGTGTTAGGGTCCTAGGAAGGTTATAGACCAGGTCAAAGCATTACTAATAACCTAATTCCCTATAACCATGAGCTCTGATACCAACTTTTCTGTCACACCCCGATCGCGTTAAAACAACAAACCATGGCGGAAACGTCGGGGAGTGTCATAACAAAATCATTGTTTCACAACACGTGGATTGAAGTTCTGTTTTATTGAATTAAATGTATTACATTGCATTGAAATTAGAAACAAAACATGAACACATAGACTTTCATTTTTATTAAGTCACTAAGGCCTCGTCCATTCCTATGTGAGCATGCACCAATATCATCATCAAACATCATCAACTATGGTACCAGAAACATATGTAAAAATACGTCAGCATAAAAATGTCGGCGAGTACATAGGTTTTATGTGAGTGTTAGATTCATGGCTCGTTTACATTTCAAAATAACTTGAACAACTTCATTAATTGATATTAGAAAACTTAGTTTTGTAAAATGTTGGTAATATAAAGTGAAATAACCAAATCAAAACCGATTAGTTATATTTTATAAAACCTCGATGCCATGAATCTTAACTCAAAACATTTGTTTATGTAAACCCAGATTGTAAATCATTTTGGTAAAAACTCGAATGGTTTATATTGTTAGAAAAACCTTGTAATGTAACTTCGTTTCGATAACATTTGCCCAAGTGATCTAGATAACGCAACGATATATAATGTGTTAAAAGCACTTATATATAGGAAGTACCAGCGGCGTATCCACCATACTTTTATCACATTACACCCGCCCTGTTACCTAATCACTTCCCTAACCCAATGGTTCAAACAGTTCAAATATTCTCATAGATCAAACAGTTCCAAACGGTTCAAACAGTTCAAAATGTAAAACAATGTGTCTATATGTTGGATGAACATATGCAACAAAATGTAATATATGAAAATCAAAGTGCTAGCATGCTAAGTGAACAAACATAGCAAAACATAATGAAATCATGTACTATATGCGTACTAATGAACATAGCCAGTATATGATATAAAAGCATGAAAAGCACGAAAGTAACAAGTAAGCACATGTGTTTCACCCCAAAATGTTTGAAAACAGTAAAAGAGGGGACTATGTACTCACTTAAGAATGCTTAGAAGTATTGAATAACAACCAAGCAAAGCTAGAGGGATCACGGAATCAAACGGCACCTAATATAGGTAACTATGTTAATAACCGGACCTAATTCGGAAGATCGGATAGGATGAGGTTTCGTAAACCAAATGAGTATTGGAACTCATGTGATATGGTTTAACAAAGCCTACATATGAAATCGAAACCTAACCTAAGTGCTTACGACCCATTACGACTCGTTTAGGTAGCTTACGCTACTTTAACGCGGCGTTCGCGTAAAATGCTTTCGGACCGCCTAACTAGTCCTATGACAAGTATTATATGCCTTAAAATATCTAATAATGTTGCCTAATCAGTTTAGATGTCAAAATTTAGGTTACATATGCTTAAAATGAATTTATGCGTAAAAAGGGCATTTTGGTCATTTTCCTAAGGCATATAAACTACCTATCATGCAACTACTTAAACGAAGTGGCCATAAGTTATAACCTCGGAAAGTTATTCCCTATACAACTATGGTCACAAAATATGCTTGATCGGATCCTAAAGATCGACCAAACGGGTCGGGTTCGAAAGTCTAAGCGGTTGTTTAGACCGCTCGACTTACGACTCTACATAAGCACTAGACAAAAAGTGACGAGTTAAACATGTTAAAACATGTTTAACAAAGTTAGAAAACAAGTTTGATATCAAAACAAAGTTTTTTGATACCCAAAAATAGTTTGGTTGCAAAATACGCATAAATACGCATTTTGACCGAAACCATGACTCGTCACTACACCTAATCAACGTGGTAATCAGTAGGTATAGTCACAAGGGACTATAACCATCGTGATTACGCTCATGTTGCAAAGTTCAAACGAACTTCGTGTTGACCAAAGACTTGTCAAAGCAGAAAGTCAAACATTGTTTGACTTTCACGCTTAAAAACGCATAAAACCACGAAGGAAATTTACAAAGGGTCCAAGCTAGGAAGATTTGATCTACGATTACTCAGGTATGAAGTTTTGAACCTCAACTTAGAGCAAACTCAGATCAAAGTGTGAGGAATGAATGAAAACCTTTAGGATCATTCCTCGTAAAACGTGTTTCGATCTTGGCCATATAATTGGGCACAAGGTTTTCATATACCATGGGACACTAAAAACCATCAAAATCCATCAAATGGTATTGCAAAACCATGGACAAAACCATCAAAAGCAGGCTGGAAAGCCATATTCAAGGTTTCTGATCTGGGCTGTTGACGCGGGCAGCATCAGAATAGGCTTAGGCTTACGCCCCAGGCCTAAGAAGTTTGGCAGAATTACAATTTTAGCCCCTGTAGTCCCAAAACTTGGTTTTCAAAGCATTTTTGACACGTTTAAGCCCCGTTAACCCCATTTCAAGGCTCTAAAATGAAGTTAAAGTATAGGGAACTTAAAATATGCTCAAAAACATCTTGGATGTCGGTTCGTTTGGCCGTACGGTTGCGTTGTTCGGTTAATTACGACAAAAGTCGTAACGGACGCAAAAACAATCCAAATTGCGCGATGAATGGAATTTTATCATGCCAATCACTAAAATAAAATATTTTAATGATTACATAAATTTTTGGATGTCTGGATATATTCAGAACGTATGATATCCGCGAAAATGCAAAGTTATGCACTTTTTGACGCTTTTAGTCCTTGTTTGACCCAAAAGTTTATTTTTGCGCACCAAACACCTCAAAGCCTATTTCTAAGCTATGTAAAGGATGTTTAGGGCATATTTAACTTATGATCAAGTTCCAGAATGTTCGATACCATTCGATTCGGTATACTTTTGTAGTTTGATGCAAATAGTCCCTGCGATCGAATAAACTTGATTTCAACACACCAAACCCTCCAAAACTTATTTCTAAGTTATGTAAAGGTTATTTAAGATATGTTAAGCCTATGTCACTATTCTGGAGTGTGTGTTGCATTAAACTGATTACGTTCATGCATCAGTTCGCGTATAACCTTCCAGAAAGCGATTTAGAGCTCGAAATCGAAAGAGAATTGATATGTGCAAATAATACACATATTTATACAAATCCCAAGTATGAAACATAATATTTCATTGATTTGGTATTTGTTCGATGGTCGCAGAGGCATAGGTGTCACAGTCTCCCCTACTTTAGGAAATTTCGTCCTGAAATTTATTCGTAGGAGTCTGTCTGTGACGCTGTGTTAAATAATTGTCTTTCATGGAATCTAGGGTGTCATCTATTTGCGTAGAGTAACCCATCAAAGATTTTTATGCAAGGCATAACCCTGTTATTCTCCAGTGGATATACTTCGAAGTGAAAATGAATGGACGATTCATTTTCTCCTATGGGTTCTTTGTCAGGTATCGAAAGGATATTCATTTCCCTCGACGGATATTCTTCAGAAGCGAAAATGAATGGATGATTCATTTTCCTCAACGGGTTCTTCGTCAGAAATGGAAATCAAGGAATAATCAAAAGGATATTCATTTCCCTCAACGGATATTCTTCAGAAACGAAAATGAACGGATTGAGTCATTTTCCTCAACGGGTATTCTTCAGAAATGGAAATGAAGGAATAATAAAAAGGATATTCATTTCCCTCAACGGATATTCTTCAGAAATGAAAATGAATGGATTGTGTCAATTTCCTCAACGGGTATTCTTCATAAATGGAAATGAAGGAATAATCAAAAGGACATTCATTTCCCTCAACGAATATTCTTCAGAAACAAAAATGAATGGATTGAGTCATTTTCCTCAACAGGTATTCTTCAGAAATGGAAATGAAGGAATAATCAAAGGGATATTCATTTCCCTCAACGGATATTCTTCAGAAATGAAAATGAAGGAATAATCAAAAGGATATTCATTTCCCTCAACGGATATTCTTCAGAAACGAAAATGAACGGATTGAGTCATTTTCCTCAACGGGTATTCTTCAGAAATGGAAATGAAGGGGTAAACAAAAAGGATATCCATTTCCCTCAATGGATATTCTTCAGAAACGAAAATGAAAGGATTGAGTCATTTTCCTCAACGGGTATTCTTCAGAAATAGAAATGAAGGAATAATCAAAAGGATATTCATTTCCCTCAACGGATATTCTTCATAAACGAAAATGAAAGGATTGAGTCATTTTCCTCAACGGGTATTCTTCAGAAATGGAAATGAAGGGGTAAACAAAAGGATATTCATTTCCCTCAACGGATATTCTTTCAGAAGTGAAAAATGAATAGCTAGTGCATTTTTCCTCAACGGGGTCCTGTTTTGGTCAAAAATTACCGAAGCAATTAAGTGATCAAATTAGTAAGTGAGGTAGTGTGCTAAGAATGTGTATAAAAAATATGCTAATTAAGTTGTTTATAAAAACAGTTTTCAGGATACGGCTCAGGATATCGAGCTATATGTACAATCAAACAATGAACAAAAATGTAAAGAGTGACACGGGATGTACGAGGAAAGCCCTTGATCAATCTAGATCGCCGGCACAAAACCTCGGGAGCTGACAATCGCAGCTGCCTTGTTCTTCATATAACCTCAAAAGTTGGGACACAGTGCAGGATATGATGCGGATCGACTAAGTGTTACAATGCGATTTGAATACAAGTGTAAGTGAGTTGTGAGTGTTTGAAGCTAGAGAGAAAGAGTGTTCGAGAGATTGTGTGCGTTCTTATCTGATCCGATCAACCCTATTTATAGTAAAGTAAAACTAACTAACTAGCCTATAAATCTCGGATATTACGAATATTCCCTTTGTGAACGTTGTACTCCACGTCTTCCGGCTTCACGTCTATAATCCAACAGATTTACCCGACTCTTTGGGAGAAGAAGTCCATTTGAACGTTATAGACTTGTACCACTTGTTGTAGGCTCCTATGATCGGTGAAGATCGTACACTTGGTACCATAAAGGTAGTGTCGACAGATCTTTAACGCAAAAACAACTGCGCTTAGCTCGAGGTCGTGGGTTATATAGTTCTTCTCGTGGATCTTGAGCTGGCGAGATGCGTAAGCTATAACCTTGTCTCGCTGCATGAGAACACAACCAAGGCCAAGGTTCAAGGCATCACAATAGACGATAAAGTCATCGTTTCCATCAGGTAGAGTGAGAAGAGGAGCATTGCAAAGCATATACTTAAGGGTTTGAAAGGCAGTCTCTTGTCCAGTTCCCCAAACAAAAGGCTTGTCTTTGTGCGTGAGGGAAATAAGCGGCACAGCGATTTTTGAGAATCCTTCGATAAATCAGCGATAATAGCCCGCTAGCCCGAGAAAAGAACGGACTTCGCGGGGTCGACGTGAATACCTTGACTATTGACAATAGGGATGAGCATATGCCACCGAATACCGATCCCATACCGATCCCAATCCCGAAGTACCGATACCGAATTTTTTCGGTATCCCGATCGGTATCCACTTTTTGGCGTTTTCGGTATCGGTACGGTACGGTATCGGTATAATACCGATACCGACCCTCAAAATACCGATACCGTACCGATACCGAATCGACATGTTTCGGTATCGGTACCTAGTTTGGGTGAAATTCGGGATCGGTATTAGGCGGTATCGGTATCGGTTCGGTATCGGATACCGGTTTACTCATCCCTAATTGACAATGTGACCGAGGAATTGTACCTCCTCTAGCCTGAATTCACACTTGGAGAACTTGGCATAGAGTCGATTTCCCTGAAGTAGCTCGAGGACCAAACGTAGATGTTGCGCGTGTTCGGTCTACGAGTTGGAATAGATCAGGATATCATCGATGAACACGATGACGAAGCGGTCGAGAAAAGGTCTATACACGCGATTCATCAGATCCATGAAAACAGCGGGTGCGTTGGTTAGACCAAAAGGCATAACAACAAAGTCATAGTGGCCGTATCGAGTGCGAAAAGCGGTTTTGGGTATATCCTCATAAACAATGGTGGGCACAACCCTGCCTATAACCATGTTTATCTGTCCATAGTCCAGATTCACATTGTTCGACCAAACACGGCCAACAATGGCGCAACTACCCCACGTTTCTCAAATAAACATGGCCAATAAGGTGTGGCAACGAGGTAACCGCAAAGGACGTGCGGTTACTAGAGAGCTAAACCTCAGAGGACATGCGGTTACTAGAGAGATAAACCGCAGAGGACGTGCGGTTACTAGAAAGCTTAACTGGAGAACACGAACACCCCACAAAACAGGGATCATCGTTGCATGTCCAGTTGCTGAACATAGAGCTTGAGCAAAGTACTTACAACTTTGCACTAGCTGACGCAGAGGTTACAACTAGAGTGGCGGGGACGGATATCTTCCGTCACGATCTCAAAGGTTGGTTCGAACCCTGCTAACACCTTCAGTCACCGTTTTAAAGGTTGGTTCGAAACACCAACAGGTGGCTGACGACATTAGGGAAAGGTAGACCAAGAGTCGAGTCCTTGGATGAGAATTCCGCATCAGACGGAACTTGCTCACCGGACATCCTTCTCAAAGGAAGAAACAATCCACTCGAAAGGCCTACCGACCTAATGGTCAAACAACTTGAAGGAGGAGCCATCCAAATGGCCCATATTCTACCTTCTAGACACCATAGTCCAGTATTCCCCCCACATGCAACTTGCATAAGGAAGAAACACTAGACTGGGGGGACTTGAAGGGGTATGGTCCCAGATCTCGCATCAGCATGACCGCGAGTGACCATTACCCTTATCAAAAACCCCCACTAGCAAGAACTTGTCTGTGTCCGTACAGGCACGCGCGAACACAACGGTTGAATCCAATCGGTCAAGGGATGAGAAGACTTACCTTAAGTACGAAAACGGATGTTACGCATAGCGATGCGGCCTGGCACCACATCCTATGAACATTTTCGTCACGACAAGGGATCTGGACAACAGTAACAGTCACCAAGCGGCGATGCGGCACGGCACCACATCCCGCATACATCTTGACCAAAACAAGAACGCGGGAATGACATCAGTTACCGCAAGCAGCGATGCGGCCCGGCACTGCATCCTGCCTGCAAGGCAAGTGGGTCTGACACCACAGTGCAAGTGGCACTAAGAACAGTCGCCTGTCAACCTACATGTATGCAACAGTCTGACACCACAGCAGGACGTGGCATCACCACCATAACTGACAGGTCTGATACACATGCAAGAGACTGTGCGATGTCAGACTAGCTACTCAACTACCCTCCTTCACTCCTCGGCTATAAATACCAACCCTAAACCAGGTTTGAGGTATCACTTCTCAACTCTCTCACTACTACTACTATCACACTTTGCTTCCCAAGCAAACTACTAATTCTCACGCCGGAGAGTGGTAACAAGGAGCACCCCCCACCCCATCCTCCTTGTTATGAGTCACGGCTTGTTTCCTTGTGCAGGAAACCCACCACCAGACTATCCAGCCAGCGATCCTCGGAAAGAAGGGATTAACCCTCTTGACGAGACCAGTGAGTTAACCCACCCGGTTAACCATTGTTTCATCATGGCTCTAATACCACTTGTTGGCCCAGACAGTTCAAACAATCGTATCAAACACGAACACAAGATATTTGGGTGGGACAAACCCGCGACTTTTTCTATTCAATCAAACGAACTTACTAACTTACAAAGAAAAATGGACAAATAAAAACAATAACCTAGACCCCTATTTATAGTACTACTAAACTTGTTCTTCAATATATTAAACCTTTACTAAACCAAATACTAAACTTTCTCTCCAAAATATTGAATCTTTCCTAAACCAGTTACAATACCAATTACCTAAAATAAACCAAACTTTAATAAAACTAATTAAATCAAACTTTCACCTTGACCCTTTAACTTTCAACTCATACGAGTTTTAGGATTAACTTTCAACACTGACTAAGGCTGACGTATCACTATTACAAAAAATCAGAGTCATCATAAAAGAAATAATTAAGGTATTTAATCAAGTTCCAATTTTTACAACGATCTAAACAGTATATATCAAAATGTCCTAAATTAGAACCACTAAAACTTTATTAATTTCTTGCTCTCTACCATTACAAACTGTTCAATTTCTCTCTTCACATGTTCTCACGTTCTCACAGTCCATTAAGTACCTATCATAGAAATAAAGGAAAAAACAAAAGAAACATAGCTGAGCAAAAATTGCTAGTAATAATGGTGTAATATGTCAAATGATAATGGTTATGGTAGAGAAAATTACAACAAAAGTTATATAGCTTGAATGATTACAACTAATTAGAAATAAAAACAAATATACATTCAAATGTATATAAGATATAAAGAGAAGTAATAAATCTAACAAGCTCCGTTAAAAGAAATTTTGCCATCGAAATGGCAAAGCATGAATAATAAACAATGCATAGATAACATGTACCTGTACTTCAAATTTCACAATTGCATAAATGCACATCACACATAATATATGATTCATACATGTCTAAATAACTAAACTCAATTATGTCTTTTAACGAAAGCTTTCAAAAGGAACAAAACTTAAACTTAAACACATAATCATAGTATCACTTTTCGCCTTACGGGGCTTGAATTGCCATTGTTTCATAGTATCGTTTTTCGCCTTACGGGACTTGAATCGCATCATTGTTTCATAGTATCGATTTTCTCCTTTTGGGGCTTATATCGCATCAATGTTTCATTCCATGTGTCTCGTTAGGTCATGTTACATTATTTACTTATGATTTGGTTGCTTATTGGATTATTTGATATATGTCACCTATCACACTTAATATTGCATGTTAAATAATTTTTATTAAATAAATTAAATAAATTTTTGAAGTTAAATCAAAACAAATAAAGATCTATTCACCAACCTTTGTTGACCCAAAAACTATTTTTACACATGATAGAGGTGAACAAGTATGAAGAGGAGATTGGACTTAGTTAACAATAATGGATAATGTAGCTTAGTGGTTATGTTCAATGTCTCATTTGTAATTGTTTATTGGAATTATTTGTTATGTGAAACATTCAGTTTAGATTAATGAATATTTAAAACACGCAATAGCAAGTCATAAGCTTTGGATCAACCCAATAATGCCCCGATCACCTATTTCGCTGCGGGTCGGGGTGTGACACCGTGGACACAATGGCGCGACTCTCGATACTAAACTTTTATCGAGTCCTAGTCTAATAATGTTTAATGAGTGTTTGGATTTATATTAACTACTAAAATTAAATAAGAGAGCAACACAAAAGCAAAGCAAACAGATAACGAATTTAGGTGAATTCAGATGATGGAAAAGTAGCTACCTAGGCAAGATGCATGACAATTCACTCACGGTTCTCAGAATGGAATAACTAAGTTTTGGCTACCGGGATCTTAAGGTTCACTAAACAGTACCTAAACTGGCTGGCAATCATTCTCCAAACAGGTCGCATTCTAGGGTCAAGAAAAGTGTGTAAACTCACTGGTTATTGTCAAATCACCTTCCGGTCTCTCTAACTAGGTTATGGTACCCTAAATCTAGATTACCTCTCGGTCTCACTAGAAACAATATATCCAGTAAATGTAAGGGATGTACGGGGTGGTGACTCTAATTAGGTTCTAACACGGTTTGCTAAAAATCACAAGAAAACCTAGGGTAATTCACTCTCGTTCAATTAACACCTAACCCATCTAATGATTAAGACAACCCGACATATAATCTCCTCTCAGTCTCAAAGATGATAGAATGTTTAATTACCAAATAGTTTATTAATTTGTTCCTAGGGTTTACTACGTCTAGCAACCACAAGATTTAGTCGAAAACACAAAGTTAACGAAATCACCCAACCCTAGCTTTAATCAATATGCAATCAATTTTAACCAAAAAAGGTGAAACAAATATAAACCATTAATTATTAAATCCACATATACATTAGAACCTAGATTAGAACACTTTTATCATAACATAGAGCCAAAACAATAAATTAACCGAACCGGGAACCGCAAGTAAAATTAACAATTTCTATAGCCTAGGTAGCTAAAAGAAATTTAGCCGAGCATATTTACGAACACAAAAAATATAGATTCAAGGTATATAAATTCAGGAAACATATTTAAATATTCCAATCTTATCAACCAAAAATCATAAAACAATGTCTAACCGAACGAAGATATGAACTTTAGGCTAATACTCTTCTATCCAAGCCTTCCTTCACCTATGAAATCTTCCAAGAATCGTCTCTTGTACCCTCTCTGTTCATATGCGGCAGCAGTGTTTTTTTTAATGGAAGTCGTCTCCTCTCGAATGAAATCATTCATGTTGTTATGAAATCATTCATGCTATTATGAAATCATTCAAGAAGAACCTCAGGTACCTGAAAATAAAGAGATCTCGATAAGTTGTATCGTGTCTAAGATATGTATGGAATCGAAATAAAAATCGACGTCGTTATACTTTTGTATATAATGTAGCGCTTAAAATGATTAAATGATGAGGATCAAGATTTAAGACCTGCCTATGAATGAATATTAAGAAATGATTGGCCAAAATAGAAAGACGCAAATAAGGCAGGGTTTAGTTCTCTAATGAAATGGAAAGTTTCTGGACCAACAGTCCATACAACTGAAGTTGTAAAATATGTTGGATACAAATGTGTCTTTTACGCAAATCATGTGAAAATCAAATTAAGTGATATAAGTCAAAAATTGGTGGCACAAGAATTTTCACAAAAACCTATGATTGATTATGAGGAGACGTATTCTCCAGTGGTGGATGCATTGACTTTCCTAATATTTTATTAGTCTGGTAATATAAAGAGAGAATTGATATTCGTCTTATGAATATTATGTATCTCTTGATACTGAAAGTTTACATGAAAATCCCGAAGGATTAAATTATGTAAGTCATGTAAAGTAAGTTCTCGAGAACAATGTGATCATTCTATACCTATCCGGATTTTGAATAGGTTATGATTTTTTACATGTTGGATATAATTGAAACTCCTGATGAGTTTCTAAAGCAATTGGGTGCGTAAAATGTTAATTGAAACATCTTAACGATGTAATACTTATGCACCAAGAAATGTACATAGAAACTTGTACCCAGTGATTGTGATATCTTAATAAATAGTGTACACGCATGGTTCAATATGGATTTTGAAAGCAAGTGTTCATGATATTTTTGCATATGAAGAGTGAATGCACATGTATGTTTGGATAAGATGGGCAGAATTCCCTCATGGATTGATAATGTCAGAAGCATTGATATAAAAACCTCAAGAACATACTATATGAAGTTGACAAAATACGTATGAGCTAAAATAGTTGGGTCGAGTGTTGTACAACTCTAGATATTCGCATAAAGAGGGATATAAGTTTGATTAAATTAGCCATGTTCTATGAACATTCTACTTTTAAAAGTTCACTATAATCGTAATTTACAGTAATGATGTCTAGGCATCATCGAGAGAAACTGTCGAGCTTTTAAAGGGATAATTTTTGAATAACCTTGGCACGGTATAATTATTACTCGAACTGCAGTTCGAGTATATATGTAATTATATTTTACTAATCCCTCAAGTACATCTAGAAGATGACGTTTGGATATTTTAGTATGAACATAGTTGAACCTTAAAGTATGTTAAAGGTTGTTAAGTCATTTGTTATAAAAAATGCCTATTATCATCTCCTACCAAAGTAGAGATTCTCATTATAGAAGTACCATCGTTAAATGCATAAGTGCATTAATATGTTTTGCTAGCTATGTATGGTTATAATATCTTTCACTTGAGCTTATTGTCATGATATAACATTTATCAAGCGAAGAGACATTGGAATGAGTTCAAAGAAATATTTCAGGCATAAACAATATTTGATTATATTTTACTAACCCATCAAAACAAGTTTGGTTAGTCATGTAGATGCAGGAATGTAACGAAACACAATCATGAACATATGGTAATTTTTGGAAGGAGACACCTAAAGTCTCGTTAGAAGATTATACAACATTGCTCAACATAAAGGTTTGCACATTAAGGGATCAAGCAACAAATCATTCGCTACACAAGCTTTATTCGACTTTAAAGGAAGATAGATACACGTCACATAAAAGATGCATTCATGACACCCCCCTTTGACTATCCACATAATGAAATTTAATAGTCTATTATTCTTTTAATACGTTAGGTGATGCTGCCTCATTAAAAACCTTGCTAGAAATACCCAGCGGGACAAAACCTCAGCTAAGGGAAAAAAGTGCAGCGCGCATTAGATGCAGGAATGTAACGAAACACAATCATGAACATATGGTAATTTTTGGAAGGAGACACCTAAAGTCTCGTTAGAAGATTATACAACATTGCTCAACATAAAGGTTTGCACATTAAGGGATCAAGCAACAAATCATTCGCTACAAAAGCTTTATTCGACTTTAAAGGAATATAGATACACGTCACATAAAAGATACATGTTAAAATGAGGGGGAGACTTATTCAAGTTGCACTCTTTTCCTTAACTAAGTTTTGTCCCATTAGGTTATCTTAGTAAGGTTTTTAATGAGGCAACATACCTGGTCCAAAAGTATTAGGGGGAGAAAATGCGCGCTGCACTTTTTTCCCTTAGCTGAGGTTTTGTCCCGCTGGGTATTTCTAGCAAGGTTTTTAATGAGGCAGCATCACCTAGCGTATTAAAAGAATAGTAGACTATTAAATTTCATTATGTGGATAGTCAAAGGGGGGTGTCATGAATGCATCATAATGTTGTGACTCTCCACATATGTAACCTCTATCTATTGATTACCTTTGTATTAATGTTAAACCTCTCTATAAATAGAGGTTTTAGGTAATTGGTATTATACACTCAATGAATAAGAATTCTCTCATTTTCTATACTTCTCATTCTCTCTATATTCTCTATATTATCCTTTACATATTAGATGTTGCTATTAGGCCGTTGTTTCACAACACATGCGATTTAATATCCCTTTTTATTTATTTTGTGAACCGAACTAATACCCTCTTTCAAGTTTTGCGTGGCTTTTGCAGCCCATAAAAAAATCAACACAGCCCAATTGCAATGATGACAGCTTGTATTTGTGGCCAAACTAGTGGTTTCTGCCCGCGCTTCGTGGCGGGGGAAGACCGATTGTTAATAAAACTTAAACGAAAAAGTATGCACAATGGTAGTCATCGGATGGATTTCCATCCTAAGAATTAAGAACGAAACAAAGAACCATAGAAAACACAAAACAAATTAAAATCCTAAGAACTTAAGAATCCCTATGTGCGATGCAGCGGGAATGTTGAACATGTATATGTTGAGCGAACGTAAAGCTAACGTTATCAAACTTGTGTTGGGGAATTTTCCTTTCATATACTTTTTATACGTGATATTATGAAACCTGTGGTTTTGGTATTCAATTTTATGTCTTGTTTCTTGTGATATAATGATGTAAAAAATAGTTTAAAACAAAAGGAGTCATAAAAACGTTATCTTTACCCTACTTAGACATGATGAATTTATATAATTGTTATATTTATCTTTGTTGAGCCTAGCTCATTAATAAAAAAAAACCATCTAGTGACTATGGGTTAGAAATGGCGTTTAGTTTTTGTGTGCCAAATGTATAATTTAGTGGATCACATAAATAAATATAGATAAAATAATGATATGAAAAGTTGAAAACAACTTAATTTCGGATTTCAGTTGAATTATTAACTAAATTTAACTTTCTTGTACTGTATCCAAGAGTCCCAAATCTCTTCCATATCTTACTTTTCAGTTTTGACCCTACAAATTTTCTTTTCTACAAAACCATGACTTTATTTTCTACAAAGCTATGACTCCGCCACAGGTAGCCAGAACAACCATCACTCCACCATCGTCAACCTTGCAGCCGTGGTGTACGATGGTAGATGGGGAGCTCTTAACGCCGATATCTCCTCTCACTACCATACACCGTAGACCACCACATGGCACCGCCGTCTCCATCTTTAAGTCCACCTTTGTCGCCACTGTTGGATTTCACGTAAAGGTTGAACGGTCTCCATTCTCTATCTTCTCACCCTCTCTTTGACCATGATCTCAAACCTTAACCTCCCCTCAACCAACCATGGGTCACCATGGCCGCCGGATCTTGTTTAGATCAAAATATACAACCCCGTCGTTCATCCTTGTCGGAAATTTAGCCAAATTCCACCGCCGTCCTCAAGTTCATCGCCACTGTGGTGGTGGGTGTGGTAAAATGGCAGAATAATAATAAAAAAAAGAAGTCAAAATGTGGTCCAACTTGGGTGCCAGCAAAGCAAGTTTTCCGGCAAGCCGATCTAACCTTGCGTGGCTTATTTTTGTGTGAATCGACATCGTTGAAGTACAATTCAACAGCATGTAGCTCGTTTCAGTCAATTTTACATTTTCTGAAACCGACGTTAACGGGTGAACATATGGCCTTTCCGGTGACGTGGTTGATTGGCGCCGAGGGTCAGAACCGTTGAGCCTGCGGCAGTGGTGGTGACCGGATTTTGCTTACGGAAATAAGAACCAAGAATCATGGGTAAAACTGTAATTTTATTTGCCGCCCTCGCCGCCCAATGACCGGGTGCCAGGCAGTTGCCTGCACTATTCCCGGGCATGGGTTTTGTATATGTAGTTTAATTTAATTTAATTTAATTAATGGCAAATCTGTAAATTCGCTGCAAATAAACCCTCGTGACATGATATCTTCCTTTTGTCTTGAGAGTTCTTTCCTTCCTATACATTGACAAACCAACAAATAAATAGCTTCATCAATTATAATAGTAAAACACTAAGACTTCACGATTCAATTATATGCTTTTAAACTTTTGTAACGTAATTCTCATCATTTTAATTATATCCAACACACAAATTAATTAATTAATTTTAACTTTTCTCAAATGTGATTAATTTGTGATAATTAATGTTTCATTTCCTACATATACAAAAACCAAATAGGGGAATAGTGTCAGGCTGCTGTCTGGCACTCCCCCATTGGACCAACACGTTTATTGTTTTATATCCATTTTAAAATTACATTTTTGCCCCAGCTCTAAATAAAATTACGCTTTTTGTCCCCGTCTCAAAATTACGATCTTGCCCTCAATTCAAAATTACGACTTTGCCTGGCACTCTCCCATTGGACCAACCAGTTTATTATTTTATATTCATTCTAAAATCACGTTTTTGTCTCTCTTTAAAATTACGGTTTTGCCCCCAGCTCAAAATAAAATTACGCTTTTGACCCCAGCTCAAAATTACGATTTTTCCCTCCATTCAAAATAAAATTATGGTTTTGCCCTCAGCTCAGAATTACCTTTTCGCCCCCAGTTCAAAATAAAATTTTGTTTTTGCCCCCACTTAAAAATTACGATTTTGCCCTCTGTTCAAAAATGAGATTTTTCCCCGTTTAAAAATTGTGATTTCGCCCTCAATTCAAAATTACGTTTTTTCCCCAGTTCAAAATAAAATTATGTTTTTGCCCCCAACTCAAAATTACGATTTTGCCCTCGGTTCAAAATAAAATTGTGCTTTTGCCTCAAGCTTAAAATTATGATTGTGCCCTTAGTTCAAATTTATATTACTTTGTTACCCCCAAGTTAAAAATTACGAATTTGCCCCAGTGAAAATTTACAATTTTGCCCCAGGTTCAAATTTACAGTACTGCCATTACTTTAGCTTTTGTCAAATTACGATTTTACCCCAGTCAAAAAATACAACTTTACCTCAGTTAAAAATTACAATATTGTCATTGTTTTAGTTTTTTTTTTTTATCAAAACTATAAAAGTGTTTTGTTTTAATTGGTTGACTCGATTTAATTGCTTTTCGTGTCAATGAGCTGACTAACACTCGCTCATTATTCGGCCATCGCCCCGCAACGCGGGCGGGGCACCATGTAACACCCTGTGTTTTCACAAGTCAAAGTCAAGGTCAAAGTCAACGACCGGTTATACGGATTTGACTTGTAGAAATTTCTTTATTTTATTTGTATTATGTGGAGTAACTGTTGTTAATTACAAGCCATCGACGTATTATTCAAGCGACTTACGACTGTGAACAATAGGCAGTAACAATGCGATAAAGTTAATCAACTGATAATCAAGCTATGCTAATAGAATCGACAATGAATCGCAACTCGAGCTACGTATTTTACTTGTTGTTGTACGTGTGTGTGTGCCTTACGTGTTATCTGTGCATGTTTATTTATGTTGTGTTGTGGTAATCAATCGAACTCAATCGAAACTCGAACTCAATCGAACTCGAACTCGAGCCATAATCGAACTGCGATAATTAGTGGAGAAAGGATAGCACGAGATATGAGTGGTTGGGATTAAAAGTAATTTGACTAGGAAACCCTATCGAATCGAACCGCTCGCAATCGAAATCGACTCGGCAAAAATCGTCGCGTCAAACACTTGAACCAAGCGCTATCTGGCCGGATAGCCATCCGACCAGATAGCCCTTTTGGTCACAGACCAGGTGCCATCCGACCGGAATGTCATCCGACTGGATAAGTCATCCGGGCGGTGTGTCATCCGATCTGATATCCCTTTCCTCTTTTGGAATCCTATAAATACCCCTGTCATTGTCATTCTTTCCACTTTTGGAAACCCTCTGTCCGAACCATTCGTGCTCTTCACCTTTTCTTCGATTTCTCTCAATCCAGGTAAGATCTCGCCCTAAATCTTGTACATTCTTGATCTACACGCACTCCTACAACTTTCTATCTTTTAAATCTTTACTTTTAACCGTGAAATCACTAGATTTCGGGTGTTCTAGGGTGACGTCATCATGTGTTCTTCAAGAACTTCATGATTTGACTTCAATCCACCAAGAACAACTGAGATCTAACCGATTTCCACCCGATTACACAAAGATCTTGTAAAGATCTCGACACAAGAGCGGTGAAAAAGGATTGAAAGATGGTTTCTAACTTTCTTTCAACTCTTTTACACTCAAAACCGGTAGAATCGGGTTCTGATCTAGTCTCCTACTCACCCTTAGTGTTGTACTGGCTCAGATCTGGATTCCGCCCACGAGACCACCGACTTCGGGTTAAACAAAACAACCGTCTAGAGCCGGTAACTGACTGAGCTAGGGTGATTCCTGGTCGGCTTAGTCATCTGGGTCAAAATGGGGGTTCTGTTGGTTAACATGTTGCCAAAGCGTCTCGACATAACGACAAACCATCAAAACGATCAAGTGTAGGACGAATGGAACAATCGGAACGGATTGCTGTTCGATCGGATAGGTCATCCGAACGGGTTGTCACCCGAACGGATCACACTTGGGTCCCACCTTTAAACAACCTTATCTAAAGTTTGAGTATTGAACGAAATGTAATCCGATCGGACGACCATCTGAATGGATTACTCTTCGGATCATGAGATACTAAGGCTTTAAAGACTTAAACAATTTTCAACATGTTCATTAACAAGGTTGCCACCCGATCGGATGGACATCTGATCGGGTGACACTTTTGCTGTGAACTTGCCTTCACAAAGTAATCTCACCAATGAGTTGCTGTCCGACCGGGCCACCATCCGACCGGATGACCATCCGAACGGATTGTCATCCGCACGACAAACCGTCTGATCGACCAACTTGACAGACAGAGATACTTCAATGTTTGCAAAATGCTACAACGAAAACTTCAAAAGACAAGCCATCAAATACAAACACAATCTTCTTCTAGGAAGAAACAATCCACTCGAATCGCCATCCGACCGGACAAGCTGTCCGACCGGATGACCACCCGAACGGATTATTATCCGCACGGATTGATGTCCGATCGGATTACCATCCAATCGAACCACTGTCCGACCCTTTCACACTTTGTAACGTTTTACACATCACTTATCGTTGTACTATCGAATCTATTCAAGCTAACCTTACTCGCTAAGCGCTCCCTTCAATCCATTAATCACTGTGAGTATACTCGATCCCTTTTTGCTTTACAAATATGCGTCAACGCCGGTGGGTAGAACTTCTCAACGATTATGACTGTGAGATTCGTTATCATCCTGGCAAAGCAAATGTCGTTGCTGACGCACTCAGCAGACGAAGCTATTTGCATAGCGCCCGTAATATCCAAGCCCAATATGATCTCGAAACCCTTATCCGCGAAGCCCAACATGCCTGTTTTACCGAACGCACTTTGAAGAAGGAAAGGATTATCAACGATGGAGCCCAGCTAGTGAATAAGTCGAATGGGATATTCCATTATCTGGACCGAATCTGGATCCCTAAGCGGACCAATTTACGACAGATTTTGATGGATGAAGCCCACAAATCCTGATATTCTATTCATCCCGGTGCCAACAAAATGTACCAGGACCTGCGCTACAGGTACTGGTGGCCGGGCATGAACAGAGATATCGCCCTCTACGTTTCGAAATGCCTGACTTGCTCGAAAGTCAAGGCCGAACATCAAAGACCCTCTGGCTTACTCGTTCAACCCGAAATTCCTATATGGAAATGGGAGAGTATAGCTATGGACTTCTTAACGAAACTTCCACGCACGCCATCAAGTCACGACAGCATCTGGGTTATCATTGACCGCTTGACCAAGTATGCTCACTTTCTGTCGATACGAGAAGACTATAAGGTAGAACGATTAGCCTGAATCTACACTAATGAGATAATATATCGACATGGGACGCCTCGCGACATCATCTCTGACCGCGATGCTCGGTTTACCTTGTGTCTTTGGAAAACTTTTCAATCTGCTCTTGGTACTACGCTTAATCTAAGTACCGTTTTTCATCCCCAAACCGACGGTCAGACAGAAAGAACGATTCGTACCCTTGAATACATGCTCCGTTCGTGTGTCATAGATTTCGGTGGTAATTGGGACGCATACTTACCTTTAGTCGAATTCTCGTACAATAACAGTTATCATTCCAGCATTCAAATGGCACCATTTGAGGCATTATATGGAAGAAGATGTCGATCGCCTATTGTATGGCACGAGATCGGGCACTCGCAATTAACCGGTCCTGGGCTATTGCAAGAAACGACTGACAAAATCCACCAGATTCCAGACAATCTACTGAAAGCTCAAAGTCGTCAGAAAAGTTACGCCGATAGACGACGCAAGCCCCTTGAATTTGACGTTGGCGACCACGTACTCCTAAAGGTATCACCTTGTAAGGGTGTGGTCAGATTCGGCAAAAGAGGAAAGCTTGCGCCTCGATACGTTGGACCCTTTGAGATTCTGGAAAGGATCGGCAAAGTGGCCTACAGACTCAAACTACCGGAGGAACTTAGCAACGTTCACCTGACTTTCCACGTTTCGAACCTCAGAAAGTGTCTGGCTGTGGATATTTATGCGTACCCCTTGAGCATCTTCAAGTGAACGAAACATTACACTTCGTGGAAAAGCCTGTCGAGATCATGGACCGACAAACCAAGCAGCTCAGGCGCTCACGCATTCCCATTGTGAAGGTTCGCTGGGAAGGTAAACGAGGCGCAGAGTTCACTTGGGAACTCGAAAATGACATGAAGGCAAAGTACCCACAGTTGTTTGTTACGGCTTCGGCCTAATTTTAGGACGAAATCCCCTTAAGTGGGGGAGGCTGTAACACCCCGTGTTTCGAAAGTCAAAGTCAAAGTCAAGATTGAAGTCAAAGGAAGAAAAGATTGCGAATTGCGATCTGTCACTCCTTGCTCAACTCCTGTTTTGATTTCTTTGACTTGTAGATAATCTATTTATTTTATTGCATTAGCTGTATTATGTGGAGTACTTGTTAATAATCGAGGTTTAATCGCTATTTATCGCATATTAATCGCTAATCGACTTAATCGCAAACGCACCGCAACTCGAATTACGTGTTTGGATATTGTTTTACATGTGTGCGCTACTTATGTGTTACTTATGCATGTTTACTTATATTATGTTTGTGGTAATCAATCGAAACGCTATCGCAATCGAATCGCAGACGCTAATCGCAAGTTAATTAGGATGATTGTATGTTAGATATAGTAGTTAGGATTAAAAGTAATTTGATAAGCAATTCTATCGCATCGCTCTCTCGAATCGCATCGCAACGCATTACACGTGAAACGAAACGACAAAACCCATCGCGCCGAACTCTAGGGTCGAGTGGCCAACCGATCGGATTGCCATCCAATCGTGTTGCCACCCGATCGAGTTGTCACCCGATCGGGCTGCCACCCGATCGGACAGGCACCCAATCGACCAGCCACTTTCCATTTTGGGAAACCCTATAAATACCCCAGTTGTTACCTCATTTGATGGTGACAGCTCCTCTCACTCGACCCAGCCGCTCTCAAGCTCTTTTCTTCCGATTTCTCTCAAATCTTGTAAGTTTTCAACCTAAATCTTGTACTTCTATGATCTACATGCACTCCTACACCTTTCTATCTTTTGAATCTCAACTTTTTACTGAGAAATCAGTGGATTTAAGGTGTTCTAGGATGATGTCACCATGGTGTTTTTATGAACTTCATGTTTTGGCTTCAATCCACCAAGAACAGCTTAAATCTGGACGATTTCCACATGAATGAACAAAGATCTTGCATAGATCTGAACATATTCATGGTGAAAAGGATTGAAAAGATGGTTTTCCAACTTTCTTTCAACTCTTTTACACTAAATGCACTCAAACCCGATGGAATCGGAGGTCCATAGGTGGGTAACTAGTCATAAGCAGACTTGTTACCACTGTTCTGGAGCTACTTTTCTTCACGCCTTGGTGGAAAGTAGCTTTACTTTAAGTAGTGTTGCCGGAGGAGATCACCTTAGTTACTAGGGAAGTTGGTTGAAACTCTTCCGCATTCGTTTTGTAACCACTTTCCTTCATTCTTAGTTGAGAAGCAGTTTTCTTTGAAGTAGCTTTGCTCCACCGCGTGGTAGTTTAGTTGTGGCTCTTCCGTAGCTACCGTTCGCATAGTTGCGGTTCGTAGCACCTACTCACGAGTGGTTGCGGTTTGCAGCAAAGAACTCGCTTCTAGAAGTCTTGTAGCCAGGATGTGGCTCTTGAAGGTTCAGGAGACAGGGTTGCTGATGTGCGGTTGCTCAGCATACTTGTCCTTTTCCTTAAGGAGAAGCTATTTGCGTTCCCTCCATGGTTGTGAACCGGACACGAGGGATTTGAAGCCTGAAGAACCGCATCCTGAGAGGCGGTTTTCGTAGTTCAAGGAACAACGCTGGTTCTGAGTATCTGACGCACATGTGCGGGTTTGTGTGCGTCATCTCCGCATATTCCACATGTGCTCGTGGGTATGTGCGGTTATTGTTTATGCCCCCTTATATAATTTAGATATATATATATATATTTTTGCCTTTTTTGAGGGGTATGTAAAAAACGACATGCGGTATGGGTTAGGGTGCGGTAAACCAGAGAAACCGCATGCCGCTTATGTTTGGATAATGTTTGTCGCTTTTGTGCTGCCTACGTGGCTGATGGCATGTGTGGGTTGTTGAAAGTTAGTAGGATTCTGTCATGTGCTGTTTTGAAAGGACGTTTCCACTGCCCGAGGTCATAAATGCACTGTAGCAAGCAGTGTAAAAAGTCCATTTTGTCAGGAGCGTGGGCGGCCACGCGCGCGTGATAACCGTCAGCGGAAACGGGGCTAACTACGTGGCCGCACGTAATTGGCCTATTTTGAACGTGCTGAGTCGGTTTACTGCATCGCATTAATTGCGATGAGTATATAAGGGGAAACCGTTTGTGGTTTCCCCACTTTGTTCAAATTTTTTTGAAATTTTTGTTAAAAGAAATTGTGTCCTCTTCATCTTCTCCGACCAGTCTGTCTGTATTTCCGGTGGTTTTCTGAGGTTTCTTGTAAACTCAATACCTCTCTTCTTTATATTTCTTGATGACTGAACCATCTAACCCACACAATGTGGAGGGTGAAAACCCTGAACCTTCTTCTCCGGTGGCTGGGGAAGAAGAAGACGACGGTGGTAGTGCCCCCGGTGGTGGCCTACCACCTTTGAAGTGGTCCCTGGTGCTGTTCAACCGACTGATGACCAGTATCAAAATGCCCAAGGAGTTTGGGGCCCTTTATCCCAAGGAGGGTGACACCGGTGCCGATGCTCTGGCCAGTTACGTTACTATGTGGGCTGAGTCATTCAGTGATGGTAACCTTCGTTTACCATTAACCGTGTTTGTTGCTGAAGTTTTGGAGTTTTACAAACTTCACATCTCCCAGATGAGTCCTTTCGGGATGATTCGTATTAGACACTTTGAGTACACCTTTCGTGCTCTTGGTTTGCCGATCACCGTTGAGAATTTCCGGCTGTTCTACCAGTTAACTGTAAATACTGGGTTTTTTTTCGTTTAGCCAACGGTATGGGAGCCCCAAGCTGATGACCCCACCCAAGGGTATCACGGCGTGGAAGAGGAAGTTATTCTATGTTAAGGATGTGGCGGTTGTTGCGAGGATGACTTTCTGCAACGTGAACGAGGTGATCCCTGCAGAGGATATTGATCTTCCCGGTCCGGGAACGGTGGAATGGTTCCCAGGGTTAAGGATCATTGAGCATCAGAAGCTGGACAACACGCAACTGTGGGTGCTGCGGATGATGCTGACCAGGGCTGATAGGCATGCAAAGCCCGTTGTGCGGGAGAAAAGTGGAGGTATGTGTTTAACTCTTTTGCGGTTTCTTTTCTTAGCCATAGTTATTGATTTGTAAAAGTACTTATCAGAGGATGCTGAGCTATGGAAAAATATTTGATCCGTCTTTCGAAGGCAAGCTTGAAATTGTTGAGACTGCAGAAGGTGAAGGTTTCAACTTAACCATCGTTAGGAACTTCCGCGTTCCTGCTCGCGGTGCGTTGAACGCACCCCTGCCGCAAGGCGAAGGTATGTTATAAAATCTTCTTACTTTTTTTGTAAAGAAGTTCATGTTTCTTATTTACCTGTTTTTTGATTTACACGCAGGTACTCTTGGGGCCCTGGGTAAGTTTGAAGCAAAGGGTGCTCCGAAGAAGCATGCGGAGAAAGTTCCGCTGGGTTGTGGTAAGAAAAAACCTGAGGCTCCTGCTGTTCCGCCTTTGGTGCCGCAGGTGGCAGGTATCTCTCGTTCTCATTTCCGCAGATATACCGATTACGTGGTAGTATCTGACACCCTTGAGGGTTTGGGTGTTCCAGGTGGTGGTGCGGTTGCAGGTGGGACCTCTGCGGGTTCCAAGCCTGCTGATGAGAAGAAGAGAAAGGCAGATAAGGCTGTTGATGCTGGTGAGAAGAAGAAACCGAAGATTCAGACCCGACGGAAGGCTGTTCTGAAGTCTGTTACACCTGTGGTTGCTTCTGGTAAGTAATTCATAACTTTTACAAGTATTGTTTTTGTACTTGTAGTTTAAAGTCTTTTTGCTTTGATTACAGAACCGCAAGATGAAGGGTTCTCCCTTTTTGATGCTCCTGCTTCTCCACCGCATGACACAGCTGAGGATGTGGGGGTGAAAACGGTGCCTGAGCCCTCTGCGCGGGCTGAGGATACTGGGAAGGAGTCTACGACGCGTATTTTTTATACCGTAGATTCCCATGACAATGTTATCACCCCGGAGGATACCGACGAGATTCACTTGAAGTTTGCTTATACTGGAAGTAAGAAATCTCCCGCTGCTGAGAAGGCTTCTGGTTCCGCTTCAGGGGATGCGGGTTTTACAGAGACTCCTATTCAGCCTGAAGAGACTGAATTGGAGTTTTATTACCGCACTTATACTGAAGACCGGGCCATGACCTATCACCGCCCTCCATGGACTGTAATGCAAGGGGATGATATTTCTGCTAACCCCTCCGTGTGTAGGGAGATTTTGGGTGGTTTGGGCACCCCATTTGAAGTCAATCATGCCCGTGCCTTGCCAACTGAGGTCCAGATTAACCAACTCTCCTCCATGCTTGTGGGGAGTTCCATAATGGCGAATGCCATTTTGGACAACTACAAGGTGTTGAACCGCAAGGAGGAGGAAAATGCGCGGTTGCGTGCCGAGGCTGATGAGTTGGTGAAGGCTGCGCGTGAGGGTGCAGAGCAGCTTGAAAGGGACATGGCTGCTTTTGAAAAGCGTAAGCAGACTGAGGAGTGGGCTGCCACGGCTGAGCTAAAACAGGTTCGTACCTTTGCAAAACTGCTTTCTAATGAGCGTAAGACGCTATCTGATGAGCGCAAGACTTGGAGAGAATCTTGGGCCAAACAGAATGAAATTCTTTTTCATGTTCGCCAGGAGCTTACCAACGCCAAGGCAGCGAACTCTGCGTTGGCTAAAGAGAAAGCTGCGGCTGTTGCGGCTGCCCAAGAGGCCAAGGAAGCGGAGGCTCGCCTTGCCAAGGCTCTTGAAGAGGCCAAGGAGGCGGAGGCCCGCGCTGCAAAGGCTCTTGAAGGGGCGAATGTTGACCGCACCAATTTAACCAAAACTATTCTGGGTCTCCAGGTATAAGTCTTGTTTTTGGATCTGTACATGTCTCACAAGTATGTTCATTGTTTTTGTATACTTGTGTTTCCCTTGTTAAAAGGCTGAAGTGCGGACCCGGGGGGCCGCTATTGAGGAGGTCTCTGCACGTGCTGCTGAAGCTGAAGCGCGGGCAAGAGAGGCTAAAGAGGCTAGAGATAGCCTTGCTTCTTCACTTAATCTGATCAAGGCTGATCGCGAATGGATGCGTATGCACGGTATTGGGCATGTAAGTATCCGTTGCTTTTGCCATCTTTTTTAGGTTTGCATTTGGTAACCGTAGTATATTCTTGTTTCGCAGATTGTTACGTCCATTCTTGATGCACCTGAGACCGTATCAGGTGTCAATGAGATTAGAGAACGCGCCCGGGATGCTGGTTTTAAAGCTGGCTACAATCGTTGCATCGCGCATATGAATGTTATGGCCCAGGGCCAATATACTGATGAGCGATCCGGGTTCCACGGTGTGGATACTGAAGCGCTTCTTACTACTACGGTTGCGGCGTATAACAAAACAACCCTTTCCGCTCTTGAGGATCTTGAAAAATGTCTAGAAGCGGAGGACTATGTGGACCGTTTGCGAGTGTTATATGCGGATGAGGAAGATGAGGAAAAGCCTGCTGTTGAAGGCAAGGATGGTGCAGGCTCCAGCGGTTCAAAGAAAGACTAGGCTGGCCTGCGTGCCTTTTGTTGTTTCCTCAATGTAAATGTTAAAAACCTTATGTAAATCCCTTGTGCACCGCGTAGGTGTAGGAATTTTTTGAATATAAAGTTTGAAACGTTTCAAGTTTATACAAGTGTTTTTACTACTTGCATGTGTGAACTTGTATGAGTTAATGTTAATGTGAATTAACACTAAGTCTGTGTTTGCCTTTTGTATATCTAGATGATATGCAAGTATGAAAACTGTATCCAGCCGGATAAACAGTGTTGCCATTGCTGGCCTATTATAATAGTTGCGTGTGGTTACCACTCTGTGTGGGTATCGCGAATGAAGATTTTGCCAATCTGTTTTTGTGGATACCGCAGAGTGGAACACGCATTTGTAATAGAAATAAATAAACAATATTGCATTGAATCGTCTATTTATTTATTTGCGAATGGCCTGCGGCCCGATAGGTTACATGGTGAATGTAGAAAACATGGCTTACATATAACAGCGTCGAAGCTGCTGCGCATTCCATGTGCGTGCGATAGTTTCGCCCTCTAATGTTTGCAGTTTATACGCGCCTTTGCCCAAGACCTCTTGGATGAGGTAGGGTCCTTCCCACTTGGGGGCGAGTTTCCCTGGGCGTTCTGCGTTAGATGCTTCATTGTCACGAAGGACGTAGTCTCCCGGATTGAATGTATAAATGCGGACGCGTGTATTGTAGTACTTCTCGAGTTTGGTTTTATACTTGGCCTCATTGATGGTAGCGTTTAAACGCCTTTCTTCCAGGAGGTCCAAGTCAACCCTGCGTTCCTCATTGTTGTCTATCTTGTTGATAGCCAACATCCTAGGTGAAGGGAGGCCAACTTCTGCGGGGATCATCGCTTCAGTGCCATAGACCAGGCTTCTCACCGTTACTTGTCTTTGGGCTTGTCCTGTGTGCCCATAAGATACTTGGGAGTTCATCAACCCAGCCGCGTCTGGCTATTCCCAACCGTGCTTTGATGCCTTCGACTAAGCTTTTATTGATACTCTCGACCTGGCCATTCCCTTGCGGATGCGCCACTGAGGAGAATATGTGTTCAATATTTAGCTCTTTAAGCCATTTTTGAAAGTCATCGGCAGCGAAGTTGGTACCGTTATCGGTGACAATGCACATTGGTAGACCGAAACGGCAGATGATATGTTCCCACACGAATTTCCTTGTTATCATAGCGGTGGTTGATGCAAGCGGTTTTGCCTCTACCCATTTTGTAAAGTAGTCAACAGCCACTATGATAAATTTCACTGCACCTGGTGCGTCTGGAAATGGTCCTACCACATCGATTGCCCATTTTTGAGATGGCCATGCGGTGGTGACGGGGATCAGGTTGTTCTTGGGGCGTAAGGTCTTGGGAGCATGCCTCTGACAATTAAAACACTTGCGCAAGACTTTGACTGCATCCAGGTGCATGTCGGGCCAGTAGTACCCGGCATTCATGATTTTGGCCACCACCATGCGCGGGCCTGCGTGTATGCCACATATTCCTTCGTGTATTTCTCTGATAAGGTACGTGGCATCTTGAGGGTTGATGCATCGTAGGAGTGGCCCCAGGTATGATTTACGGTATAAGATACCGTCTCCCATTTGATAATGACACGCTTTATATTGTAGCTTGCGTGCCTCTGCCTTGCTCTCGGGAGTGACACCTGATTGTAAGTATGCAATGATTGGTGTCATCCAGGATTGTGTACCCTACTGGATGACATTGACTTGGCGCAGGGGTACGGAGGGATTTTGTAGTATTTCGATGCGTACCTCTTTTGCCAGGTGTTGGAAGCTGGTGGATGCGAGTTTTGATAGTGCATCCACGGGTTTATTATCACTCCTGTTGATATGGTGAATATTGAAGGAGGTGAACTTTGACTTTAGTTCCAAGGCTTGTTCGAGGTAGAGGATCATGATATCCCCTCTTGCGGCATAGTCGCCGCGTATTTGTCCTGCCACTAATAGTGAGTCGACGTGTGCTTCCAAATGTTGGACGTCGAGTTTGACTGCCAGACGCAGCCCTGCCAGTAGAGCCTCATATTCTGCCTCGTTATTCGTGCTTTTGAACTCGAGGCGGATTGCATAGGTAAGTTCTTGGCCGTCGGGGCTGACGAGTCGCAGACCTGCACCTGCACCATCTTCGTTGGACGCACCATCTGTATATAGTGCCCAGGTTTCTGCGGAGGATGGTGGTGATGCAGGGTTTTGTTCTTCTTCGCATTCTTGAATGCGATTTGCTGGTACTTCAGCAACGAAATCAGCCAAGACTTGGCCTTTGATTGCGGGGCGCGGCTTATAGTTCAGTGAAAGTGCGCCCAGCTCAATTGCCCATTTTGCTAATCTACCAGAGATGTCGGGTTTTGATAGGATCGGGCCGATCCTATAGTTGGTTAGCACCGTGATGACGTGGTTTGCAAAGTATCGTCGCAACCGTCTTGACGCGTGTACTAGTGCCAGTACCAACTTCTCCATGATGGAGTACCTCGTTTCTGGGTCGTTAAGCATTTTGCTGATGTAGTAGATGGGTGTTTGAACTCCTTCTCGCTCCACTATGAGTACCGCGCCTACAACGTTGTCCACGGCAGATAAGTACAAGATGAGTGGCTCATCCTTGCGTGGTGCGGTTAGAGTTGGGAGTTGAATCAAACACTATTTCATCTCCCGGAAAGATTTTTCGGCCTCTGCGGTCCATTGGAATTGTTCTTTTTTTAAGCAGCTCCGCAGGGTCTTGATGAAAGGGTAAGACTTAGCTGCGTGATTGGCTACGAATCTATTTAGTGCGGCTAGCCTGTCGGCTAGTCGTTGCATTTCTTTCATCGTAGAATCAATCGCCTGAACTTTTTCCGGGTTTACCTTGAATCCATCTTTGGTTACGATGAATCCAAGGAATTTGCCTTCTTCCATTCCAAACGAGCATTTCCCTGGGTTAAGCTTCATGTTGACGCTTCGCAGAGTTTGGAATGTTCTTTCGATATCGTTGAGCATGGTGTCTTCCTCCATGCTCATGACGACCAGGTCGTCCATATAGATTTCGACACTTTTACTGATTTGACCGCGAAAAGTGTCGTTCATCAACTTTTGATAGGTTGCGCCCGCGTTGCGCAACCCGAACGGCATTTTGGTGTAGCAGTAGTTCCCGGTAGGAGTGCGGAATGCCGTTTTATCTTCGTCCTCGATTGCCATCTGCACCTGGTGGTAGCCTTTGTAACAATCGAGGAAACACTTCCATCGAAATGGTGCGAGGTTATCGACCTTTTCGTCGATCTCCGAAAGTGCGTAACAATCCTTGGGGCAGGCTTTGTTAAGATCTTTATAATCGACGCACATGCGCCAGCCCCCGGATGGTTTTTCTACCATGACTGGGTTTGACAACCAAGTCTGGTATTTGACTTCCCGCAGGATACCTGCGGAGAGCAGCTCTTGGATCTGCTCATGCATCGCCTGGTTTTTTGCTGATCCAAGGTGGCGTTGGCCATGGATCGCTGGCTTGATACCTGGCATGGTATTCAAGAAGTGTTGCGCGATTTCACGTGGTACCCCTGTTATATCGGCGGGTGTCCACGCAAAAATATCCTGGTTCCTGAAGAGGAGCTGCTTCAGGTGCGCTTTGATGGTAGGGGACAAGGCGTGGCCCAACGTAACTGTTTGTTCCGGGTGTCTTGCGTTAAGAACCCATTTTTCTGGTTGAGTGTTGGGGGTAGGCCTTGCTACCTTGGCCGAACGCAGCTCGTCCGTGGACATAACATCTCTTCGGGCGTATATTATCGCGACCCCCGTTGCGGTTGGGAAACCGATGGCGGAGTGGGGGACAGATGTAATCATGTTGAAGTCGCCCTGGGACTCTCTTCCGAGAAGTACGTCGTACTTGGAGGTGTGAGGTAAAACCATGAAGTTTACCTCCTCCGTTCTTGTGTGCCTCCCGTTAGTGAGGCGCACAGGAAAAGTGATTTGGCCTAATGGGAATACGGTTTCCCCTGCAAACCCGGCCAACGGGTAGTCTACCGGCTGCAACCGATCTTTGTCTTCTTGTTCGAATTGGTTGAAGCACTGCTTGTATATGATATCAGATGTACTGCCCGGGTCGATGAATAATCGCTCGGTGCAGTAGTGAGCCAGGTAGCCTGTGATGACCACGGCGCGCCTGTCGCGCGGGCCGCCTCAGACTTTTGGAAAGACAACTTGTTCGTCTTTCCAGTCATTGTCTGGTCTTCTTGCTGCCTTGCGCGGCCTTCCTCGCCCTCCATTGATCATGTGGGTTGAGGCCACATACATGGTCCTTTTACCCGTGGAGGTGCCCTCATTGTGGGGAGTGATGCGCTTTGTGGGCTTTTGTGCCCCTGTCAACAGGTGTTGAAGTTTCCCCTCCTTTAGGGCTCGCTCAATCTCCAGTCGGAGACTGATGCAGCTGTTTGTTGTGTGGCCCGAGTCCTTGTGATACTCGCAATAGAGTGCGAGATCCTGGTTTTTCTTGGACTTCATCGGTTGGGCCGGTCGCAGGAATTGCATGTCCGTTAGGAGGACGTCGCTTGGCGACTGGTTGATCTCGGTCCAGCTACGGTCCCGAGATTCCTTCTTCGACGCCCGGTTTTCACGCTGGGCGTTGATTGTAGCCCTTGCGTCGGGCTGGTTGTTTCACGGGACGTATGGTCTGGAATCGCTGCCGCGATTCCATGTGTCCCGATTGCGCTTGTTGTTGCGCTTGTGTTCTTGGTGGGAGGACTGGCCTTCCATTTGAGGCTGTGCCTTTGATACGTGCGGTCTGAGGGACCGCTGAGTTTGGGCGTATGTTTTGACCGCAACCATGACATCTTCCCATTTCTTTGGCAAGCCGTCCTTGCCGGAGATGTTCATAACCATTTGCTCGTCCTTGACGGCGACAGTAAAATGGTTACGTGCCATCTGGTCCGCAACGTCGCCTATCTCTAGGCACTCTTTATTGTAACGGACAACGAACGCCTCAAACGATTCATTGTCTCTGCGCCAGATGTTCATGACGTCCATAGAATCACGTTCATGACGTCGTTGCTGGAAAAAATGTGCGAGGAACCTTTCTTGCAAGTCCTCGAATGAGGCCAGTGATCCCACCGGCAAAGAATCGAACCAAGCCCTGGCCAGACCTGTTAGGGTCTGGGGGAAAAAATGACACCAGGTGGGTTCATCCCATCTGCCGTTGCACCCGGCGCCGACGAAGATGTTCATGTGATCATCTGGGTCGGTCGAACCGTTGTATTTCCCAATGTTTAATGGGAATTTTGTGGTGGTGACATCGGCGTGGGCGATTTCTGGGGTGAACTTGGAGTTTTCGGCTGCAGATTTCGGCCTGTAGGGTTGGCGTTGGTGGTGCTTTGCAGCACGGAGGTATGTAGTGCGGGGGTGGGTGGGAGGAATGTAATTGCGTCCTCCCGGTCTGCTGCTAGTGGCATGGGATTCTCCGCGGTATGTACCGTCGTCCGGATCGGTATGGCCTTGCCCTTAATGGTGGGACTAGGGTCCCAATCGGCTATGAATGCCGAGGCCGCGGTGGGCTGTAGACGGCCGCCTATCTTCGCCCTGTGGGCCTAGACGGCTATGTATATGGCCCCTGCGGCGGGACCTATATGAGGAATCGTCCTCATCGAGTGTGCGGACCTCGCAGTAAGAGGAACCGCGATCTTCTTGCCTGCTTCTGGAGGCCGAATGTGTTGGGGTCCTACCGTCGTATTGTAAAATACGACCCGCAGGGGTATGCGGTGCTGGGGTAGGCCCCGCAGATACTTGCGCTTCTGCGCAGGCTCTGTTGTATGTTGCGGCCAGCAGAGCTTGTTGTTGGTCGAACCAGGTATGGAAGTTCATGCCTGGAGGTATCACACAAGCGTACTGTGATAAATCGTGTCCGAACGTAAGGGATGCACCCCCTTGCGTTGATGTGCCAATATGTTCAACATTTTGGGCTGGAGGGGCAGTCCCCGTAGGCCCTGTGTTTGCGGGGTTTGTGTTATCCTCGGTAGTGTTGTTTAGACGATCAGACATGGTTTTTCAGAAAGAAAAAGATGGTTGGAAAAAGTGCTAAGAGTAGCGGTGGGCGCCAATGATGAAACAATGGTTAACCGGGTGGGTTAACTCACTGGTCTCGTCAAGAGGGTTAATCCCTTCTTTCTGAGGATCGCTGGCTGGATCGTCTGGTGGTGGGTTTCTTGCACAAGGAAACAAGCCGTGACTCGTAACAAGGAGGATGGGGTGGGGGGTGCTCCTTGTTACCACTCTCCGGCGTGAGAATCAGTAGTTTGCTTGGGAAGCAAAGTGTGATAGTAGTAGTAGTGAGAGAGTTGAGAAGTGATACCTCAAACCTGGTTTGGGGTCGGTATTTATAGCCGAGGAGTGAAGGAGGGTAGTTGAGTAGCTAGTCTGACATCGCACAGTCTCTTGCAGGTGTATCAGACCTGTCGGTTACGGTGGTGATGCCACGTCCTGCTGTGGTGTCAGACTGTTGCATACATGTAGGTTGACAGGCGACTGTTCTTAGTGCCACTTGCACTGTGGTGTCAGACCCACTTGCCTTGCAGGCAGGATGCGGTGCCGGGCCGCATCGCTGCTTGCGGTAACTGATGTCGTTCCCGAGTTCTTGTTTTGGTCAAGATGTATGCGGGATGTGGTGCCGTGCCGCATCGCCGCTTGGTGACTGTTACTGTTGTCCAGATCCCTTGTCGTGACGAAAATGTTCATAGGTTGCAGTGCCAGGCCGCATCGCTATGCGTAACTTCCATTTTCATACTTAAGGTAAGTCTTCTCATCCCTTGACCGATTGGATTCAACCGTTGTGTTCGCGCGTGCCCGTACGGACACAGACAAGTTCTTGCTGGTGGGGGTTTTTGATAAGGGTAATGGTCACTCGCGGTCATGCTGACACGAGATCTGGGACCATACCCCTTCAAGCCAGGTTCATACCAAAGATCACAAGACAAACTAGCAAGCTTGGTCGATAAGTAAGTTCATCGCAGCACCAAGAAGATCACAAGGTTGCACGTTTGACATAGAAGAGAAAAGAATTGCCGTAAAAAAAAAGAAAAAAAAAACCGAGTGACTACTACATACGGTGTTTGACAAAAAAGAAAAGAACTTGTGCCATATTTTTCAAAGTGTATTAATTCTTTGTTGAATTAATTCAAGAGGTGCAAGCTTCTTTTTTGTCGTGACTTGCTAAAGAGGAAAAATAAATATTAATTCTTTCTTGATTATCGCATGATGACTTTTGTAAACCCCTAGAACTAGGTAACTTATTTATTTTCTGAAGCAGCAAGTAAACACTTTAATTCTTTGAGGAAGAAGTTGTTTTGTTTTGGGTTTTCAACCATACAACAATAAGTTGTTTTTTGAGACGAATAATCAGAAAGTGTTGGAGTTAATTTGCATTGAAAAGGAAGGACCACAAGATTCAAAATTTTTATCATAGCAACCGTGGTTGTTGTGTTATGGTTAGTAGTAAGTTCGAAAGAAAAACGTAGCAACCGGGTTTCTGGGTCGAGTAGGTAATCAAGAATGTAGTTCTTGATGAATTGAAAGAAAGAAAGTAAGTAAGAAAGAAAAAAATTTATAGTGTTTGGATATTTATTAGAGATTGGTTTCGGGATCAGGAATCAATTCTAACTGAAAATAACAAGCAAGAAAAGAAATGAAAGATAAAAAAGATACGATGGTGATTGGGGGACTTCCAGTATTGACGAAATCGAACTAAGCTTGTCCGAGTTTCAAACTTGGTCCGAATTTTCCTTTTATGGTATAATTGGTCCAAGCTTACCTCTATAGCTTTAGTCCGAGTTTTTTTATAAAGTCTGAGTTTCTTATAAAGGTTTCCAAGGTTTAAGTGTCTGGTTCTAAGCTTGTCCGAGTTTCAAACTTGGTCCGAATTTTCCTTTTATGGTATAATTGGTCCAAGTTTACCTCTATAGCTTTAGTCCGAGTTTGTTATAAAGTCTGAGTTTCTTATAAAGGTTTCCAAGGTTTGAGTGTCCAAGTTTAGGTGTCCAAGTTTAAGTGTCCTAGTTTAGGTGTCCAAGTTTAGGTGTCCAAGTTTAGTATGTGATCTTTTGTCCAAGTTTATGTCATGGAGAATTGTCCAAGTTTAAGTCATGGACAATTGTCCAAGGTTATGTTAGGGACAAGAGTCAGAGTTTATGTATTTTGATGCTAAATTCGGAATTATAAGGCCAAGTTCGGACTTAAAAAAAATCGAATTTATGGGTTTTTCGGATTTCTTTGCTTGTTCCGAATTTCTTTGTACTCTAAGTATTGTTCCGATGATCTGATTCGAGGTTTCAAGAGCTTTCAGGTTTTACGAGTTCCGAATTTTCTAGAATTTTGGGTTACTTGGGGTATCGGATTTTTAGCTAAATTTAAAAGTTTGTGTTGTTCGGAAGTTTCGAATTGTGCATGTTCCGAGTTTTTCTAGTTATTCCGGGTTACCTGGGGTACCGGATAACTAACTAAGAGTCATAATTATGTGTAGTTTGGAAACTTGAAGTCGGTTTCGGATTATCGAAAAGTTTTATGGTACTTATGTTGTCCGAATCAATTGAGGAGGTGAAGAGAATAAGACTTGCTTGGACTTTTGTATTGTTTACAAAGAAAAAGGGGGAGTAAAAATTTCCTATTTTCTTCGTAAATATAAAGCTTGTGCGTGAAATAGCTCATGTGTGATGGAGTTTTGTCACGTATGTTTAAGTTATTAATCAAGTGTTGACGTGATGAAGCTGAATTCTCGATTGATGACTAGTTGAAGATTGAGCCTTATTAAGTTGTTGTTTAGAGTAGAGAAGATTAGTTCTGGTCTCGAAATAATGTGGGGCTTCTTATTTGAGGGGAAGGTCGGAGATGAAAGCCATCGGGGATTCAACGGATTTGTGAAGATAGGAGATTGATCATGAGGATACATGACGAGATGAGATCATACATGAAAGGTTGAAGACTTTTGATTAATACGGTGGATGTACTTTTACGGAGTTCAGTTTGTTATTAAGTTATCGAACTGAACTTCATGTCTTAGTGAAGTTTGAAGTGTTCAAGGTTGGACATTGGAAATCCAATGTTTCTTTCTGGTGCCGATTAGGTTTGAAGATTAAGGTATCGAGTGATATTCTTACATGTGGTTGTAGGTCGGTTTGCGTTAACTTGATTCGGGAGTAGTTTGAGGGGGAGGATCTGCAGTGTTTGATGTTGGATTCTTCGGGTTTCTCAAAGCGGCCTTAAGTGATCGTCAGCAAGTCTTTTATTAGAAGAGTTGAAGATCGTTGTGCTCTGCCAAAAAGATCAAGTCTCAGCCAAAGTTGAAAGCAGGCATGATATCATCAGTCAAGGGGGAGTCTGTAAGTGTAGTATCCGGTGACTGAAGATATCAGTGTCAGACAGAACTGATAGCAATAGTTAAGGGGAGTCTGTAAGTGCAGTTCCTGCCGGGTAACTGTGCTTTATCAGTTCTGGTCAAAGGTCAACAAAGTCAAAGCCAAGTCAAGGATTCGGAAGTTTTATCAGTTCCGAGTTTATGATGTTAAACTCGGAATACGTTGATTATCATTGTTCTCCGAATTATTTGTTTTGTATCCCGGACAATGTGTTGTGTCCGGGTTTAGTCCCTAATCTATATATATGTGTTGTATAGGGTAGATTAGGGCAACCCTTTAGAGCTTGGTGCACCTCTCACAAGATCCCATCCATCCTCCATCAGTGTGCACATTCTAGAGAGAGAGAGGGATACTATGTGTTAGTGAGAGAAAGCTTGGTTTAGATCTTTGTGATCTAAACCAGCTTGTAGATGATGTATACTCTTTTGGTATGTAATCTGTGATGACTGATTCGTTAATAAAGAGATTCATCTTCTACATCTTTCTATCTTTGGTGTTTATGATTGTTCTTCATGTCTTGAATCAAGTGCAATGTTGATGTTCGTCATCGATCCGGTGCCTTAACACAAAGTATGGTCGATGAAGATGGAGGGATTCCTGAAAAACTATGGCTTTTGGGACGTTATGGAACCTCCAGTCGATGTAGCTGTAGATGAAAGGAAGATGTACACCGCATTGGGGTACATATGTCAAATCCTGTCGGATGACATCTTGGTACAAGTTGGCATATTCAGGAATGCCAAGGAAGTATGGCGTGCCTTGAAGATTCAATTTCTTGGAATTGATCATGTAAGAAAGGAAGAACATGAAAAAGCTGCTCAATAAGCCGCTGAGAAAGAAAGATTGGATGAGATCGTTGAGAAAGAGAGATTGAATGCAATTGTTCAAGAAGAGCAAGCTTGTAAGAAAGAAGCTCAGGAAACTGCAGAGAAATAAGAAGCTTTGCAAGCTGTTGTGGAAAGTGAAAAAAAAGAATGGTTGAATAAAGAAAAAGAAAAAAATGCTTTGGAAGAAGAGGAGAAGATGAATCTTCAGGTATATTTTCTAGAATTAAACAACCTTGAAGATAAATAATTTGTAAAGATCAATGAGCAACAACGAAGCAAGAAATCTGCTACTGATCATAATGATGAGAGAAAGGATCTAGTATTAAACGAAAGGAATGACACAACTAACAAATCTGCACATTTAGAACCGTATGTGAAAGTTAACAATCAAGCATCTGTTGAAGAAAAATTAGAACCGAATGAAAAGTTCAGAAGTATACTCAGAGAGAAAAGCCCAATAAGGTCTGATAAAGAAAGAAATACTAACCCAACTGCGAGTTTTGGGTCAAAGTCAAATGACCAAGAATGTTTGGATGAGCAAAGAAAGAAAAGAAAAGTGAGGAAAAAGAACTTAACAATTGAACAAGTGATGCAACAGATATTTGAAGATAGAAAATTTCAAGAAAAGAAAGTGATGAATGAATTTGCATCTGAGAGTAAGGTGGATGGTTTGAATGATGAGCGTGAAGAACCTGTTGAACAACTTTGTTACAAACAATTGAAAAAAAAAGAATTAAAACAAATTAATGATAGAACTTGAAGATTTGAGAGTGCTATTTGGGATTCAAGACCTTGGTGGTACAAAGTGAAGAAAGTTTGGGCCGAGTTTTTGGATTAAGATGGAATGTTGAAAGTTAATCCTAAAACTCGTATGAGTTGAAAGTTGAAGGGTCAAGGTGAAAGTTTGATTTAATTAGTTTTTATTAAAGTTTGGTTTATTTTATGTAATTGGTACTGTAATTAGTTTAGGAAAGATTCAATGTCTTGGAGAGAAAGTTTAGTAAATGGTTTTGAAAAGGTTTAATATATTGGAGAGCAAGTTTAGTAGTACTATAAACAGGGGGTCTAGGTTATTGTTTCTATTTGTCCCTTTTTCTTTGTAAGTTCGTTTGATTGAATAGAAAGAGTCACGGGTTTGTCCCACCCAAATATCTTGTGTTCATGTTTGATACGATTGTTTGAACTTTCTAGGCCAACAGCCGGATTGGAGTGTTGCAAGTAAAATAACTAAAAAACGAACTAAAATAATCAAACAAGTAGAAACTGAGAGCCCAAACATAATTATTTGTTACAACTAAGTTTCATGAATATAGTTGAGTGTTTGTTTTCTTTTGCCTTATGTAAGTTCTGTCTTTTTCTTTTGAGAAAAATGCCCGGATAGTCCCTGTGGTTTCGCATTTTTTCACCTATAGTCCCCAACTTTCTAAAACTACCTGAATAGTCCCCAACTTTTCATTTTTTGTTCCCGGATAGTCCCTGGGTCTAACTTCAGTTTGTTTTCTCTGTTAAGTGGGTGTGAAATGACAAAAATACCATTTCCTTTAAAAAGGCCAAACCACAGGGACTATCCGGGCATCTTCTACATTTTTAGAGAAAAACCCCACCACCACACTTTCCGGTGAACTTTTCCGGTGAACTGACTTCGGGAACCCCACCACCATAGCCACCCACCTCCACCTCCACCTCCACCCACACCCACACCCACACCTAAACCTAACCCCTACAACCCTTAACCTCCACTCACCCAAACACCTGTGTAGTTACAGTCAACAACTTCGGGAACTGATAAACCACCCTTGTTCGATGAAACCACCACAACCCCACCCAATCAACTCCTCCAACCATCATTGTGAACCCACCCACAACCATAACCATCTTCAACCCTTTTCATCTGGCCATGGTTTCCGTTAATTGTTATTGTTTTTTACAACCGCACATAGAAAATCATTCATCTTCGAAAACAAAAAAAAAACCCAGAATCGCTTTTCTGGCCATAAATCTGAACTTCCGGTATCACTCATTTGAACTATGCAAACGAACATAATCTGAACTTCCAAAAATCATCAATTTATTATAAAACAAAATGACAAAATTAGCTAAGTAACATGTATAATCTCAGAATGAAGGAACTAAAATTTTTGTAATGATAATTAATAATTCATCACGAAAATGCAAATCCAATCATCACTGATTTGCAGATTAAATATATATAATAGAATAAAACAAAACAAATTAAAGATCTGTTGATCTAGGAACAGATCTGTAACAAATATACAAAACCTATACACATGCAATCGGTTCTAAAAGTGACGATTTACCGGCAATGGGGTTACACTCGTTCTCCGTTTTAAGACACCGCGTACCGGATCAGGTTCTCCCCATCTTCCAACGCACCCACCCGCCGTCATTTGATCAGTTAATGGAATTGCATGCCACCACCGTCATTTGATCGGAGTATCCCTTATTTTCCACCGCCATCACGTTGCCGGAGGGGAAGAACATAATTGGGTTAAGTATGCAATTCAAGATCAGTTAATGCTTGAAAGGGACCCACATGGCAATGTCCAGGTATTGGTCGTTGTTTTTCCGGAGATGGTGTTTGTGGGTTGGGGTGGGTTTGTCTGGAAATGGTGGTCTGCCGGTTATGACGGGGTGAGGTGGTGGCGATAGTTGGGATTTGACGGTGGCGGTGGTTGAGCTTTAGGTGTGGTGGTGGTTTGATGACGGGGTGAGGTGGTGGCGATAGTTGGGATTTGACGGTGGCGGTGGTTGAGCTTTAGGTGTGGTGGTAGTTTGGTCTGAATATGGGTGCAGGCACAAACAAGAAAGAGAGAAGAGGGGTGGAGTGGGGGTGGGTAAAAGTGGATCGCCGGAAAAGTTCGCCGGAAAGTGTGGTGGTGGGGTTTTTCTCTAAAAATGTAGAAGATGCCCGGACAGTCCCTGTGGTTTGGCCTTTTAAAGGAAAGGGTATTTTTGTCATTTCACACCCACTTAACAGAGAAAACAAACTGAAGTTAGACCCAAGGACTATCCGGGAACAAAAAATGAAAAGTTGGGGACTATTCAGGTAGTTTTAGAAAGTTGGGGACTATAGGTGAAAAAATGCGAAACCACAGGGACTATCCGAGCATTTTTCTCTTTTCTTTTTTTGTATCCAACACTCGCTCGTTGGAAGGCTTTCTGCCTTTTTTTTAAAGATATTGTCGTTCTAAAAAAAACATTCATAGTTTGATTATGATTACACATATACACGATTAATAAGATTCATAATCATATCTATCATATTAAGTAATAATAATGCTATCAGTAATTAGTAAGTAAATAAAATTTTAAATCAATTTAAAATACATATTCAAAAGATTTTAATTACTTATAACAAATTCGGACATATCACGTTTTTACTCCGTTTTAAATTATCAATATAACATTACAATCTTTTCTTTATCTGTAATAAATAACTTGACTGGTAAAACCAAGCTGTCACGAATCACCGTCGCAAACGCACAAGATCTTTACAGTAATCCAAGCCGCCACAAATCACCGTCGCAACACATGATCTTTACCGCTAATCCAAGCCCGTTATCACAAATCTCCGTCGCAACGCACATGATCTTTTCTAGTAATAAATAATAAATAAACTAAAAATATAATATATTAAAAAAAGATTTGCTTGAAATTGGATGCCATTCACTTCCCAATCTTGCATATTACATCCATCACCATCACTCTCACCATCACAATCATCATCTCATTCAAAACCCCTCAACTTCAATGAAAACCCCTTCACAAACCCTAATCCACCATGTCTAATCCCATCACCATCACCATCACAAACCGCTCACAATCACCATGATTTCATCACCATCTCCATGGATCCCCACACTCACCCTTCTCCTCTTATCCCTCCCAATAATCTTCTTCTTCACTTCCCACATCCTCCCCCCACCCCCACCCCCAATTCTCTCCCTCCCTGACGAACTCGACGATCTCACCCTCTTCCGCCGTGCCGCCGCCGTCGATTCCCACCCGACCCACAAACCCATTTCACGTCTCGGATCCACCAACCGAAAACCCAAAATCGCCTTCCTCTTTTTAACAAACACCCCTCTCCACTTTGCCCCTTTATGGGAAAGATTCTTTAACCCCAACAATTCTCTTCAAGTCAAGAATCTTTACAATGTTTATGTCCATTCTGACCCTACTGTTAAACCCTATGTTAAACCCCCAGGTGGGGTTTTTTCACAAGATCGGTTTATTCCCGCGAAACAAACGTATCGTGGTACTGCAACCCTAATCGCCGCCGCACGCCGCCTCATCGCCGCCGCGATTATTGACGACCCGGATAACATGTTTTTTACTTTGGTGTCTCAACATTGCATACCCCTTTATTCGTTTCAGTTTGTGTATAATTCTTTGTTTGAGATTAATGATCATCAAGTGGCTGAGTTAAAAGGTTTGAAATATAAAAGCTTTATTGAAATAATTGATCAAGATGTTAACTTGTGGGATAGGTATACTGCTAGAGGGAATAATGTGATGACCCCTGAAGTAAAGTTTGAAAATTTTCGTGTGGGTTCGCAGTTTTTTACGCTTACGAGGCGGCATGGGTTGATGGTGGTTAAGGAAAGGAGGTTGTGGAAGAAGTTTAGGCTGCCGTGTTTGAGGCCGCAGTCTTGTTATCCGGAAGAGCATTATTTTCCGACGTTTTTGTCGAATGTGGATCCGGATGGGTGTGCTGGGTATACGTTGACTCGGGTTAATTGGACGGATAGTGTTAATGGACACCCGCATACTTATTATCCGTCTGAGTTGTCGCCGGAGTTGATTTTTAATCTTAGGAGGTCTAGTTTTGCTTTGCCTTATATGTTTGCGCGGAAGTTTTCGCCGGATTGCTTGAAGCCGTTGATGGAGATGGCTGATGAAGTCATTTTCCGGGACTGAGTTCTTATGATTTCTGGTAATTTTTTTCTAAATGAAGCTGCATATTTAGTGTTGCTACTGCTAGGTTAATTGTGGTTACTTATCTGATTTGTATGTGAATTAATGTGATGATAATTAATGTGGGTCTTGATTGATTCGCTAATTGATTAAGTAGCTTCTATTAAAAGGCTTAAATTTGACTCAGTTGATGGACCCTTATGGAAGTTGATCATGTTGCACATGTTGTGTTTGCTCTATTGCTTGATGGAATCGGTAGTATGACTTGATGAAATGTGGCAATTATTCGTTGATTGGGTATTTGGGTGTGTATATTTCTTGGAAGGTAAATGTGTCAAGGCTCTTTGGTTATGCTTGTTAATCTTGGGATGCAATACTATTACAATTTTGATATGTATCTTAATTTCAATTTTATGTTAGAAGTATATTATGCCTTGCACGTGCACATTCACTCGACAATGGCTATAAATTCGTATTCACCCATTTTCTTTTTTTCGGGAGAACTGAGAAGTTTTGTACACGTTTTCTATTCTTGTATTCGGTTTTAAGTTATGCATATACCATATCTGTATTTCAATTCATAGATGCTTATCTGGGTCCTAATAGTAATGTATGTATTTATATTGTGTTGTCTTTATTGAAGTTTTTATAGATATGTGAAAGAGTCGGCAATCTTTAAAATTGCATGTCGATTGTCAAGTCCAACGTTGTTGTTTAGTATTATCTTGATGTACCAATAGGGCGTGTGAATACATAGGAAGGTAAGGCCATAAGAATGTGTAATACAATCTTTTTACCATCTTGAAGAAAAAAATTGTTTTTTTATATAAAAATGAGTAATAAAAATCCATAACATAGACAAACAAATATGGTATTGTGCGTTATCTGAGTAACGGGTTCTTGGTCAACACGACTTTACTAACCAATTTAATTGTTTGATCTTTTGTAGAATTCTAGAGTAGTTTTTAGGTAATTTCAATGCATTCTTGGGTGTACAATGTCCTACAAGAACTATATGGTTGCTTTATTTTAAAAATGGATTATTGATTTGTTGTAATTGTATTTATGTGTATTAATTACTGATAACTTTTCATGAAAATTACTTGTTTTCAGTAGAGCCTATTTGACCTGCATATATTACCTGGAATCCGTTTTAACCCATTTGACATTGCTTCAATCAACAGGTGAGCCGAAACCAGCTCAGCTGGAATTTCTTTCAACATAACTGTACATACAGATGCTAGAAGAGTACAATGAGCCAATGCAGACACAATGCGAGGATGAACGATTCGACAATGCTCAGTTGATGAAGGGTTATATAATACTTGCAAAAACAGAAGCCAAATAGTCTGCTTTTGGGAATTGTAACCTCAACTTTTATCATGAGTCTTTTGTTGTTCATCACTCTTTTGCTTTGTGTTGTTTGTATAGCTTTTCTGCTGTAGGTAATGCATATTTTTTTTAGTAAATCTTGGGTAAATGCATTGATAATCTTCGTAAATGCTTGTTTGTTTTTAATACTCTGCAAAAATTGGATTAAGACATTCAAAACATGATTCTTGTTCTTTTTAAAAACAAGAGTAAATTACGATTTTGGCCCCTGTGGTTATATCACTTTTACCTTTTTAGCCCAAAAAGGAATCTTTTAACATCTGAGTCCCCAATGTCTTTTTTTCTAACCCTTTTGGCCTCTAAAAGTAAATGGATGGGATTAGTGTTAGGGGCCAAAAGGGTTAGAAAAAAAGACGTTGGGGGCTCAGATGTTAAAAGATTCCTTGTTGGGTTAAAAAGGTAAAAGTGATATAACCACAGGGGCCAAATTCGTAATTTACTCTTAAGAACAATTATTTTGGTAAATATAATTTTTGAATCAGGTAACACATACTGACATGTATTTTTGTTGTAGTTAGTATTTTGGGTCAAATATACATGATACATCTGATAAATATTTACACTTTGGTATGAACATATATACATACAAGATATGCAACAAACAAAAGCATAAAAGAGAACACATTTAAACTTTTCAAAGTTGTACAACAAGATCAGTTCAAGACACCTACATTTCCCACTATGTACCTCAATATATAAACAAATATAATCACAGGCAATAATTACAAAGATTCCAATAAATCCAATGATATTTCTTCACCTTTCTGAATTCTGATCATACTATGTATAAACACATGAAACTGCAGCAATTGTTGATCCAAAGAGGCTATGTATAGTTGAGAGGCTAGTCAAATGCTCAATGTTCTTGCGGCAGATTTACCAGGTTGACCTGCCATTTGACCCCCGAGTCCTTGCCCCGTTTTGCCTGTTGAAATATACATAATGGCAGGTCAGACCGTTAGGTAACATGTCAAATCAAGTTCAGGTTGACCCACAAACACTTTTTTGTCCATTTTTGTATATAACTAATTCGTGAATTATGCTTATATAAACAATATTAATCTGAATGTTTGAATAAAACGGCATGGTACTGTTGCATACAAAAATAGCCTCTTGGCGAATTTCTAGTTTTTAACCCGTTCAACCCATTTGACCGGTTCTTCTTTTGGCGCTTTCTTTTATCTGACCCGTTTGAGATAAAAACACAACAAAATCAACCCATTCATAAGTAAACGAATTCTTCCCCGTGCTGGTGTGTATGTGAGAGAGAGACTAACCACTAATAGGCAAAGAACTTTGCTTCTTTCCCTGATTACTGTGGAGTCTGGATCCGACACGAGGTCTCAAGCTCGGCTCGTTGACCGGGTCAACAAATGAGTTTGACTTTGGATTGACACACACCATGTCAGGTGATTCCAGTATGCTAGTTGACTTTACAGGAAAAGAGTCAACTCCATCAAACTGAGATTGCCCCATTTTCTCCATTGGCAATTCTGATTGACGATTTGAAGTAACGAATAACGGGTTTTTGATGTGGTGTAATTGCTCTTGTTTAGCAGATCCTTTTTCCTGAATCTTGATTTCATCTCTTCTATTAATGTCAAGAGAGCGGTTTTCCCATGGACGGACCGCCATCCATCGTTCCAGCCAGTTCCAACCCCAGTTACTTTTATCCGGTTCAAATCCAGATTGAGTTGTCTGTTGTCTTGATCTTGCCTGCCACTGCAACAATTAACAAACGAGTAAAGTACACGGAGAGTCCCTATGGTTTTCCAAAATTTTGAATTTGGTCCCTAGCTTTTTGAAAGTACACAGATGGTCCTATGGTCCTGGTGGTTTGCACTTTGTAACGTATTTAGTCCCCAACTTTTGCTACAAGTACATGGTTGGTCCCTGTGGTTTGCACTTTGTAATGCATATAGTCCCTAACTTGAACCTCCTGCAACCTTTAGGTTTGTTGGCTGGTGACTAAATGCGTTACAAAGTGCAAACCACAGGGACCATCCGTGTACTTTTAAAAAGCTATGGACCAAATCCAAAATTTTGGAAAACCACAGGGACTATCCGTGTACTTTACTCTTGACCAAACATTATCATTATAATCATAGATGTCTTAAGATGGGTGGGCCAGGCACGTTGGATAACAGGTCAAAATGGGTCCTTTTCTAGTGGGCCGGGCTGGGCTGCCAACACAATCCTGTTCATTTTCAAATGTCTGTATGATAATTAAAGTGTTAATTATGATTAGAAAACAGTATTATTATTTTAGGAGGATATATGCAGTGAAGACTATACTTTTGGCGACTTTCAACCGGTTTGACCCATATAATATTTTATTTTACCTGGTGAGCAAGAGCGTACGCCATGGCTCTCTCACGCTTGGCAGCAGCTTCCTGTCTTTTTATCAACTTTGCTTGGATTTCTTCAACTGAACCAACACTATCGCACCATCCTACCTGTCAAAAAAATAAAACAAATAGTTGCAAAAGATTGAAAAATATAAATATTAGTTAAGAGGGTGCAAATTGATAGGACAGACAGTTTGGGTAACGGGTTAAAAAGGGTTCAGGTAAAAACGGTTCACATTTTGTACGGTTGGGTTGGGTTGACCCAAAAGACTTTTTCGTCCAGGATTTTTAAATTTTGATAAATAATTAGTTTGAAATAAAATGATCTGTTATTTTAATAAAATGATTTAGAGGGTCTTATACATTAAAAATACAGCTCGTGTGACTTTTGATCCATTTGACCCGCTTCCTTTAAAGCTAACTTTTTAGTCTACATAAATGAGTCAAAACTGCCGCCTTTTATAATGTATATGGAAACTCACTTGCTTAACTGAAATTGTGGAATGCTTTTACCTCAGTTTCTTGAACATGGGCCTCATTTTGAAGCTGTTGATGGTTTGATTGATCTAACGAAAGGCAAACACGCCTAGCCTTAACACGGGCCTGAACCCTGACTAATGCTTGCATACAACGAAGAGTTAGTGCAGCTTGTTTTCTCACAGCATGCCCCCTCACAAGAGCTTGTAGTCGCACCAACCCTTTTAAAGCTCTGAGGGCCCGCCTAGCCTGAAATTTGTACCCAGTTTGAATTTAAATATCAAAGTGTTGATATGGTTTAATATACATTTCAATATATGTTGTTCCAGCTATATTCATCCAGCTGCAAAAAACAACCATGTCTATTGAAACAATTAATGTACTAATGGTATAAAAAAAGTTCAGCGTGTTGATCAATGCATGTTTTTTTTTTTTTTGCCAGAAACACGTTTGTGGTTTTATTTTCAAAAATACAAATAACAAATTAGCTAAACAGAATTTTTTTAATAAAAAAATTATAAGAAAAATAATAACACAAATAGTTGACAAGGAAAGGTTTTTGACCCGAAAAAACTAGAGCTACATATGGGCGCAAAACCGTTATTGGTTAAAATGGGTCATATTTAAGTATGGGTCAAAACGGGTTAGGTTGACCTGCTACCACCTTTTAAGTTTTTTCACAAATAATGAATGTGTTAAATATTATTATAAGAAGCATCTAAACCTTTAAATAAAATGATTTAATTGGTTAAAAAGACTTCAAGCGACTTTCAACCTGTTCGACCCATTTGACCAAACTGATCCCGTTTTCACTAAACTTTTTATTTGACCCATTTGTGATTAAAGTTTTAAACACCTCTATTTAACTTTTGTGAATATTTTGCCAGAAATCTATCATATAATTACCAAAATTCCTCGAAAGGCAGTTTGGATTCGTATAGCTGCCCATTCTTCTCTGGTTTGCGATTTGGTTTGAGATGGATCTTGCATTTTGTTTGAAGTGGAGGGTAAATTGGTAATATATGGATCAGCATTGCTATGCCCACCTTCAGCCAATTCAGCACGAAAAAAATGTTTGATTTCTACAGAATTCTTTCTCCTGTGCCGAAGCTTTCCGAAGCTCAACGTTCTCTGAAAGGTTTTCACAAGTGATAAATATACACATGCATATATGTGCTCAAATATACATTTACAAAAAATGTCAAAACAAAAACACAACTGGTATGTTCTAGTCACACAAGGCGGATAGGTATACTAACAGTTTCATTATCATCTGACTTTTCGGTTTTCTTGATACCAAGGAGTGTTTTAATCCACTTTCCAGATACACCCATGTTTGTAGTCTTTATTCAATCCTGCCATGAAAAAAATAAAAAAAAAATGAATAGACTGTGAATGGTCAATAGTCCGTTATCGATGACATTATTTATACGTCTGCAAATTTCACTAGCTCATTTCTGACATAGAAACACATGTAAAGTGAAACATATAATTTCACTATAGAAGTATACATAGTAGCTGTTATGAAATTAATATACATATCAACATATTATGGCATAAAATCCCAAAATGTTGAAATTACTTATGTATCCTTGTTTTATGTATTCATTCCTTGAAAATTTCAAAATTTGCTAAACACTCAAATGCATAAAAGATAATTAGCACAATTTCATAGAACAGAAAATTATGTCTTGATAGTACATTACAACTAATTATCTTATTCTCATTAGTCAACATCAAAATTAAACTCTAGACAGATCCAAACACCACTGAAGGGGTATGGTCCCAAATCATGCGCCGACCTATCAGGTCGCGCGCGGGACCATACTCTTATCAGACTAATTTGGTAGCTGTTCCAACCTCGCGCCGGCTTATCAGGTGTAACCTAGGTCGCGCGCGAGGTCAAGGCCAACACAGGACCAGATTTGACACTTAGCTCCTTGGATGAAAACCCTTACTTCCTGAACCTTGTGCCGGCTACACGGGATTTCCCGGTTGTCGCGCGGAGGAAAGAAGCGCAAGTAATCCTAGGACAAGTACCAAAGGTACAAGTGGCATAGCAGTGGACCAATGAGCGTCCAACAGGCTGTATCCGATCATGCTCCACGATTAACAATCGTACAGGAGACAAAAAGGTACACAAGGACGCGTACGTGGCACCAATCAGCGTGCGCCGACCACTGCTCCACAATCTCCACTTAGCCGCTGATGATAGACTAGACAACAAGGACAATGGTCAGGACACGTGGATCCATTCAGCGTGCGCCAGCTACCCTCTCGCCTGGAAGCACCAAACGGTCGTGGCAGAGGGGACAAAACGGATATTCCTTGTTGTCGACTACAGGCCCAAGGCCCATCAGTCCATCTCCTTCCCACACCTCTCCAGCTATAAATAGTGAACCTCACCTACAGGTTTAAGGATCACTTCCTTGCTCTCTCACTCTTAATCACACACTTTATCCTCAAAACATATACTTATTCTCATGCCGGAGGGTGGTTACGAGGAGAACCCCCCTATTCCCCTCCTCGTAACGAGCTTAACGGTGTGTTGAGTGTTTTGCAGGATCATCACCATCGCAGCTTAGACTAGATAAAGAAGATTAACCTTATTTGTCGAAGCACAAACCACAAACTAATCTCCAGATTAGTTTGGTGTTTCTTCATTGGCGCTTCCAAACCTTATAAACGGTGACATAGTGGTAAGCGTATGACTCTCTCTGCTAGAGGTCTTAGTTTCAAATCTAACTTCTTTTTGCGTTGCAGGGTATTGGTGAGTCCCGTAAGTTTACTGGTAACGAATTCTCACAAAAAAAAATCCCTCTTTCATTGCATTCTAATCTCTAAACATTTTGCGTTGCAGACTTGCAGGGTATTGGTGGGTCCCGTAAGTTTACTGGTAACGAATTCTCACAAAAAAAAATCCCTCTTTCATTGCATTCTAATCTCTAAACATTTCACATACAACCCGAACGATTTTATTAAAGCTCATGTAGCATCAAACTTTGTAATTTACTAGACTGGAATATACGATCTAACATAATTACATAAATAAATTACTTTCCAACAATATGGCATGTTCTATGCCGCAACAACCGCATAATGCATTTGTACATATGCTTTACAAAGAGAGAGAACGAATTAAGTAGGAGCATAACCACCATATGTATCGCAGTTAACGCAACGCAACAACATGTACAAATATATTATGCGGGTTGTACCAGAAATGAAAATTAAGTTATCAGACTTACTTACTTACTTGTGCCACATACATAGATGTGTATAAAGATTGAAAGAGAAGGTGAATTATGATCTTAAAATGTTGAGGTCTAGCTATTGAGTTGATGAAAATTTGGAGTGATAATATATGCAGGAGGATTGATATGAATGAGAGAATGAGGAATCACATGCATCCTTACCGACAAGAATATGAGGCATCGTACGTTTTGGATTTTGCTTTATAAGATTTTGTCCGACACAGAAATTCCAGTAACATTGCATGTGACCACATGTGACTATACCGGAATAACAATTTGCCATGTGTATATATAAAGAATTATTATAAAAAAATTAAATACTTTGTTGGTAAAATAAGTTGTATATTAAAGTACTAGGTTACAGACTCGCGTATGACACAGGGTTATATAATATAAATTATAGAAACTCCGTGTATTACACGATTTGAATAAATAGAATTTTATGTAATAAATAATAGAATATTAAATCTTTTAAAAACTCATAACAAAACATGTATTACACGTGATGAATAAATATAATTTAATCGGTTAATACATACAATCGTCAAAATATGTTTTTAATAAAAAAAGACCTTTGAAGTATGATTTACTTAATAGCTCACTTTGTGTTTGTATTTATTATCTAACTTATAATAAAAGACTCTAAATAATGACACATGTCACTCTCTCCTTTAACCTAATAAATTTTATTTATAATTATTTAATAAATTTCTTTTAATATTGATATTAATAACTAATATATGGATATCATTTATTTTTATCCTTATCGTTATCTAAGATTAATAAATAACTTCAATTTTTGCAATTTATACCCTTTGTTTTTTTACTTTTAACCCAAATTTTTTCATCTTTTTCAATTTAATCCAAACTCTTTTTTATTTTCAATTTTGGTCCACCATACTTATCATCTTTCCCAATTTTTTCGTTCCGTTCTAAATTTTGTGCGTTAATGCACCGCAACGTGCGTGTGGGGTTCAACATTTATTTCGTATATTTTTTCCCGTTTGACTGGCTTGTCGCAGCACATCTATTTTTCTCCGTTTAACAAGTTCGACCAACGCGCGGGTCCTGTATTGACTTAGTTATTTTTTTCTAAGTTTTACGTTTCGGTTTAATTTATATGCAACGAGCGTTCGTGATTCAAAGATTTTACGTCTGCTTTTCTCTCGGCATTATTTTTTCATTCTTATTTAATTTGTTTTTACGAGCTTTTCCGGTGTTGGTAGTCGCTGACAGTGGTATAGCATTGGTACTACTTGACACAGTTTTACAGCAACCGCTGCAACGCGGAGGCTTAATACTAGTGAATTAATAAACTTGTGTATTACACGTGTTATAACATTTTACTTTGTTTTTTTTATATATTATTAGGTTAGAAATTTGTGTATTACACGGGTTTGGGTCAATGAAATACCAAATGGTTATTAATAAGCAGAAAAAATTAAAAAATAGTTAAGAAAAGAAATATTAAATAAATAAAAAAGTGAGATATATATTTAATATTATTATTTCATATGAGATAAAAGTGGGATAATATGATTTAATAGGAGATCAGGGCCGACCCGCCTTTGTATCAAACCAATTTTTGGGCTTAGGGCCTCAAAAACCAAAACAACATTTATATATAATATGCTATATTTATTATCGACATCACTAATCATTAATATATGTTTTTGTAGCTTAGGCTACTCGGTATGGGTGAGACTTATACTTGGAGGATGACCTTCCACGTCAGCGCCACGTAGATCGGGTGTGAGGATGGGCAAAGAGGATGGAGCTAAGGAAATGAGGGATGGGTCTAAAATATACATGTATATGTTGTATGTATATGTGTGTGTGAGAAGGGAATGCAACAACTTTTGTCCTTATATGCCTGTCTCCATCTCCGGATCTTGACGAATACGACGACGCCGAGCCTCCGGAATTGGTGTGTTGGGCGGCGCCGGGCCACGACGAGGGTGGGACGGTCCCCATACCGTCTAGTCTTAGTAGAAAGAACACATCTTTTATTCCGTGCGTAAGTTGTTTCGGATCTCCTGCTCGACGATTTTTATTTATTTATTCCATAATTTCATTAGTATTGTAAATCGGTCAAACATCAATATTCGTTTCTTTGTTGTAGTGTATATGTTATGAGCATGCCTTTGTTCTATTTTGATTGTTTCTTTGTTTATTTTCAAAACATTTTGGTCTATTGAGTAATCCGAGTTCACTATCTTGATATCATATAATAAAGAAAAATAAAATAAAAGAAAGTGCCTTGTATATTGGTTATACTAGGTTAAAACCCGGCGTTGAATAAATATAATTTTATATAATAAGTAATAAAAATGAGTTACGTCTTAAAAAAACATGTTTATTGCACGGGTTGAATAAACACATCTATTAAATATAATGCAACAGGTTAATATAGTACTATTTACTTATTATAACATTTACTTTGTTTTTTATTTATTGTTAGTTTAGAAACTCGTGTGTCATATTGGTTATAACATTTTACTTTGTTTTATTTTAGACAAAATTGCAGAAAACAACCTTTATGTTTACCTCAAACTGCACTTTATACCTTTCGCTATGAAATCCGCCAAAACCAACCTTTACGTTCATGTTTTATTACACATCACAACCTTTACACCAAACCTAGTAAAAAAAGTCAGTTAAGTTGCCCCACGTGAGATGCACGTGAGGGCATATCTGTCTTTTCCTTTTACAATGAATGTTATATTTATATTTAAAGGTTTTTATTTAATTCCTTCAACTACACCCAACATCAGATTACCCCCAAAATCCAATTCCCCCATTCGTAAACCCTAGTTTTGCATCAACAACTACAAATAATCATTCATGCCGACGATCTACTGCAGATGTGGTGGGGAGGGCATAATTCTAAGTTCAACAACTCGAAAAAATCCAGGCAGAAGATTCTACTCATGCTCTAATTTTAGGTGTCGATCATTTCTTGGATGGGTGGAACGAAGCCAACCTCAAATGAATGCAATGCAAGAGATGGAAGCTGCAAAACAAGAAATTGAAGCTGTGAATGTAATCCTGTTGGACAAATTGAAAGCTAAAGAAGATGAATCAGAACGTAGGAAGACTTATCTGGTTTATAGTTGGTTATTTTTTGGTCTTGTTGTAATTTTCAGGTTAGCTTTTGTTAAGGATGTGTAGTGCAACTGATGAAGTCTTTGAATGTTTGTAATTTTTAGGTTGAAATGAATTTAGGTCTTTTGTAATCCAACTGATGTTTGCTGAAATGAAATGAAGTCTTTGAATGTTTGTATATGGTAATTGTCATGAATGTAGTGCAAAGATTGGTTATGTGCAGACTATGTAATGAACAACTTACCAAAGTTTTGACATCGGACAAATGACCAAAAGACCAAACATATTGAACAAATTACCAAAGTTTTGACATCGGACAAATGACCAAAAGACCAAACATAAACTGCATTCAACATATGACCACTGCATTCAACATAAGTTCAAAACACTACATCATAAACATAAGTTCAAAAGATCAGCATTCAAACATAAGTTCAAAACATTACATCATCTAAACATAAGTTCAAAAGACCATCTGACCCAAACTAACTAGACTCCATTACAGCATGCTTCAAACATAGACTCCATCAGGCCTTCTTCTTTCCCCTACCCTGCTTCTTCTTTGACTTCACACCCTTGTTTTGCTGATTAGGCGGCACACCTGTACAGGTCCTGCTGTTGTGGCCTTTACCTTTACACTTACCACAAGATCCTTGAAGGTTTTTCTTCGATAACTTGCCTGCCTTCTGCACATCTTCTTTCTCAACCAGAGATCTTTTTCTTTTTGTTTTTGGTCTACCAACTGGCTTGTGATATTTTGGTGCTATGATTGTAGTGGGAACCCTTGATTTGTTCCAAAGAGACATGCCATTTATGGGAAACACCTTGAAGTTGTAAACTTGTTTCCATGTCTCTTCAAACAGCTCTGTAGCAAATGGTGTGAGGGGCCCATCAGTTTTGTCAATTACTTGAAGCACATTAACTATTCTCCTCATGCAATATTCTCTGATGTATTCTAAGATGGTGATGATTGGTTTATCTCTACCATCTAGAATCTTAGAGTTAAACACCTCACACATGTTATTTAACAATACATCTGATTTTCCCCTTCCTACAAATATAACACAAGGATTAAAAAAACATATAAGCACACATATACTAAAAAAATAGGAAATAACCGTATATGAGGTCTAGTGCAAAATCATCATCAGGACCACGTACTTGAATCGGAACAGGATCCATTTCAACTTGGTTATAATCGATTGTGATGAATGGGGGGAATGTGATGAGGGTTTACGAATGGGGGAATTTGATCAGGGTTTACGAATTGGGGGGGGGGGAATCTGATGATATTTAGGTTAGTTGAAGGAATTAAATAAAAAGCTTTAAATATAGACAAACATTGTAAAAGGGTAAAAGGAAAAGACAGATATGCCCTCACGTGCATCTCACGTGGGGCAACTTAACTGACTTTTTTGACTAGGTTTGGTGTAAAGGTTGTGATGTGTAACAAAACATGAACGTAAAGGTTGGTTTTGGCGGATTTCATAGTGAAAGGTATAAAGTGCAGTTTGGGGTAAACATAAAGGTTGTTTTCTGCAATTTTGTCTTTATTTTATTTACTAGATTATAAACCCGTGTCTTACACGGATCTAAAGATAGAAATCATGTAATTTTACAATATCTGCACAAACATACACAAGTAAATTCTTTTTATACATAAACAAATTTACATAACTTAGTTATTCTTTTTCTTTGTCGAGAAGCAAGGAAAGTAGGTGATCATTTACTTTTTGTACAACTTCGTTCGTAGCAAGTACGACTCTGTTATGAAAATATTCAGATTTTTCGAAATATTGAAGAATAATAGCCGTGATATGGTAATTTTGGTATGCTAATAGAAAAGGTAAACCAATCTGCTTTGGTAAACTTAAAATTATTATTAGCGGTGATGTTTATAGATCTGGAAATTAGAGTCATAAATGCAAAGGTGGAGATGTTCTCTGATTGGATTCATCGAACTCGTGAATGACCAAAATTAGGGACATGAGAACCTAATTATATTTACATCATTTAAATATTGAAGTTGTTTACAATACAATACAATACAATACAATACAATACATAACAATATATTAATGATAATAATATTAGATATTAATATAATAAATAATATATTAATAATATTATTAATAAATTAATATAATTCATAACACATCTTAAAAAATACTACGGTTAATAATTGTAATATTAGATACCCATTAGAATTATTGTAGAACTAATTATTATATTAATTATATTTAACTATTGTTATTATTAAATTAAAGAAGAGAATGCTATTCACATAAATATTTGAAGAAAGAAAAACTATATAATTACTATTTATAATATTTAAATATATTACATTTACAATTGCAATAATTTAATTTATCTTAACTGTTTTATCGCTAATACAAATTTAGAATATTTTGTAATTCACTCATTGCGAAAATCTAAAATATTTTGAGTATCCAAATAAAACTAATCAAAAATATATATGTTTATAATATACATTATGATGAAGAGATTTATATTTAATATTAATATTAGAATAAGAGATTCAAGATATTTTTAAAACATTTATTATTTTAGGAGTTAAGATAAGGCTAAGTGATATTTATTATATAATAAATTAAAAAAAATATTTAATAAATTTGTGAGATTAAAGGAACAAATGCAATGTGGCATTATTTTACTAAATAAATGAAAAAATGCCATGTGGCATTAAAGTGATTTCTTTATTAGACCACCCGTAGTGGTTGTAAATTTGGGCGTTTTTTGGGCTTAATCACGCCCAATATTGCCCCTTTGCCACTACACATGGGCGTGATTGGGCTTTTTTTTGGTTTGGGCGTTTTTTAAATCACGCCAAGAGGGGAAGAATTGACCAATCAGATTTGAGCTTGCATTGTTTTGTCCAATAACATTTTTTGAATTGTTTTTTTTTTATTTTATTTGATTACAAACATAATGCCCCAAAATCCCCATATCTCCACTACACCCATTTTAGAAAACGCCCAATAATGCCTCATTGCTGACTGGGCTGCCACATGGCGCAAAACGCCCAAGGGTGAATATTGCCCACTACGCATGGTCTTAGTATTAGATTATTAGACTGTCTCCAATGCACCGGCCTGCATTTACTACATGCATCCTAGTCATCACTGCCACATCAGCTTTTTACCCATCTTTTCCACATGCACTCTCTCTCCTCTATTTAACTCCAACAAATCCTTTTCACATCCATCCTCTCTCTCATCTATTTGGACCCACTTTCTCCACTTTCTCTCTCTGCACTTAAGTGCACTTCACTACATGCAAGACCCATTAAGTACACCCCACCCCAATGCTTCCCTTACAAATGCACACGCCACATGTGTAAATGCAACCCACCAACAAGAAGCGTGGGGGGCAGTCTTATTAGGTTAGATGCTAGTGTATTAAATGTGGTTAGATCAATCAAATATTTAATAGTTATTAATAAATGAAAAAAAGTAAAGAAATAGTTTAGAAAAAAATATTAAATAAATAAGAATAAACGAAAAATTATGATATAATAACATTATTTAATAGAATAAAGAAGCGGAATAATTATGATTTATCATTATTATTTAACAAGAGAGTGCGAAAAAAATAAAGGTAAGAAAATACATTGATATTAATACTCATAATATTATTAATAGTAATATATTATTAATAAACTATCAATCTAATATTAGTTAAACCACATATCAATAATCAATAATCTATTTTATATAATAAAAGAAACAAATAGGAGGACACATATAATTCATTGAAGCTATCTATTTTTTATAGATAATTATTATCAAGTAAAAGATAATTATAAAATTAAATTTAATATAAATTTAAACAGTTCGTATAGGAGATAATCTAATATTTTAAAATATTTATTAGATTTCAAAATTATTTATCCTGAAATTAACAAAAGATGTACGCTAAATATAAATTAATATAATGTAAATGATTTATTTATTTTATTAAACTAAAGTAGTTAAGGGTAGAACCTATTTAAAAAATGTTTACAACGGGTAAACAAAAATATTAATCAATGTTTATTGGTTCTATACTTTTATTTTCGTGTTCAACTCTCAATTCAAATACGGTAATCACTATGTTTACGTGACATTTATAAGAACCATCACCGCAATCACCCCATCCATCGTAAATTGAGTATATCCGTTAGTTTTTTTAAATATAGTTTTTTATTAAATTCATTCAACCTGTATAATAAACGAGTTTTTTAAGATATAACATTTTTATTTTTTTACTATACAAAATTACATTTATGCAACTCGTGTTATACATGAGGTTTTAAAAATATAACTTTTTTATGTAGTATATAAATTAGATCTTTTCAATTCATATAATACATAGGGTTTATAAAAGATATAACTTTTTATTGTTTGGTATATAAAATTACATGTGCTCAACCCGTATAACATATGAGATTCTTAAAAATGTAACTTTTTCATTATTTAATATATAAAATTAAATTTACTCAACCCATACAATACACGACGTTCTTAAAAATACAACATTTTTTATTATTTAATATATAAAATTACATTTATTCAACCTATATAAGAAACAAGATTTTTAAATATATATTGTTTTATTATATTATATATAAAATTAAATTTATTCAACACGTGTAATAAACAAGATTTATATATATATATATATATATATATATATATATATATATGGTAGGGTTCATGCGAGAACCACCCTTATTGCGAGAACCGCGAGAACCAATGTGAACAGGGGGCAATTTTGTAAATACCAAACAACTTTTAAAATATTGGACTTCAAGCACAAATTAAATTACATTTAATACAAACTTTCACATCCACTCTCTCTAACCTCTTATTAGATCCAGATCTCTCAACATTTTCTCAACATTCAACCTGAATCTCTCAACATTTATCAACAGTTCGTCCATGAATCTCTCAACAATACTCCACAGTTCATCGATTACATCATCGTCTCGAATACATCATCACTTCACCGTCATCAGTTCGGGATATTGAAGCATCTGGATTGAGAATTTATCTCAGATCTGAGATTTTACCAGCACATAGTCATATAATCGAGGTTAGTCCCCAAAGTTCGTCCAAAATTAGTCCTATAATATATATTATGAACTTGATCATCATTCGTACATTCTTCATCCATTCGTAATTAGGGCAACGTGATTATAAGAATAGATGATTCAATGAGTGTGTCATAGTGAATTTGAGCAAATAAAGTTAATAATATCATTCATGTGCATAGTGAATCTGAGTAGATTTGTTTAGGATACGTGTAGTGTGATTTTGTGTAATTAGAATATGCTGGTGTTGTTGTTTTAGGTAATGCACACGTGCATAGTGAACTTGGGCAGTTTTGTGTAAGATACGTGATTTTGTGTAATTAAGATATGATGGTGGTATTGTGATTTTGTGTAGTTAGAATATGATGATGTTATTGTTTCATGTGATGCACATGTGCATAGCAAACATGAGCAGCTTTGTTTAATATACGTGTTTATGATTTCGTGTAATTAGATTATGTTGATGTTGTTGTTTAAAGTGATGCATATGTGCATATTGAATTTGAGCACATAACATTGAACTCTACATATGGATTGATTTTAAATATCATTATAAGAATATGTGATGCACATGTGCATTTTGATTCACAAGTGCATAATGATAATGACATGTGATGCAAATGTGCATACAGATGCACAAAGTGCATATAGATGCACAAATGCATATCGTTTACAGTGATAAAAAAGGGTGTTTAATGCACATACTAATTGAAATTACATTTTGGTTATATTATGTTTCAATTATTACTATAGGTAAAAAAACGGAAAAAAGCGAAGAGGGTAACATTTGTGTTGAGATAGAATGACGAAGGGGCAACAAAACTGCCTGATGATAAGGAAGGTGAATACAAAAGTGTTTAACGAAAAACCAAAAAAGGTTGGTTATTAGTCGATGATGCAGTTGGTAGTATATGCACATGTGCATCCAATTGTTACTTTCATGTTGAGCAATGTTGTTTGATGTCATGTGCAGTTATTGCAGGAGAAAGAAATACAAGGAATAGGACAAGTAAAAAGCACGATGTGATGGATGACAAGGGCGACGAGACGGTGGAAAACTTCCACCATTAATGAAAGAAAGTTGCATTGAACGTGTTATATTGAAAATTATGGTTGTTTTTGTATGGTGGTTTATATGTTAGTTATTTTTTATTGATAATTTATATTTGTTTATTGGATGATGACAACTATACAATCGTTAATTCAGTAATATGGTATAGTATATGTTGGAAATGCACATGTGCATAAGGTGAATTAGTATGCATAGTGGTGATATATGATGTGTTTCCGGATGATTATAATCAGTTTACAATGTTTTCAAATGTTATATGGTGGTTAGTATAGTATATGTTAGAAATACACAAGTGTTTATTGTTGTGACATAAATGATTATGTTGCCAATGCACATGTGCATATTTATATATTATTATGCATAGTGGTAATGTATGATGGTGTTTGGTATAGGATATGTAGTTTACATTGTTGTATGGTGTATGGTATAGTATATGTTGGAAATGCACAGTTACCTATTGATGTGATATGATGAGTGGCATAGTTTATGTTGGCATTGCACATGTTCATAACGTGTAGAGGTAGTAATGTATAATGTTGTTTGACATATTATATGGTGGGAATGCACATGTGCATAACGTATACGTTGCAATGTATAATAGGTGAGTTGAAAACGGAGTACATGTAGTTAAAACATAATGGTATTAAAAACCGTGCATCGATAAGTTTATATGGTATGGTTTCAATGTTGAAAATGCACACGTTGGGTAATGCACAAGTGCATGATGTTGAAACAGTGGACATGTTGGTAATTGATGTTAATTGGTCATGAATACAACAATGAATACTACACCGCTAAATAGATAAAAAAATAAGTCTAAACAAGGAATGTAAAAAAAAGTGATAATCAATTTATAAGTAGTTCGAGTATTTTTTTTGGTTGTCCTTCTTTTGAACATAATATGTACCATTCTTTTGAACATAATATGTACCGATGTGTACAACGCTCTGATGTGTACAATGCTCAACGTAGGATTGTTCCTATATATAAACAAAAAATAAAATGAACAAAAAGAGGATATAAATATCATAATTAATAAAACATATGGAATGTGTACGCACAATGTTTAAACGGTCAACGATGTATACATGGTCAACAGTTTATCGGTGATGATCATAGTTGGTCAACAGTTTATCAGTGATGATTATAGTGGGTCAACAGTTTATCAGTGATAATTATAGGGTGTTAGAGTGATAATTATAGGGTGTTAGCGTTACGATGCACATGTGCATTGGAAATGTGCTGATGGTTAACATATGATTATAGGGAGATGATTAAAGGGTGTTGGCAATGTGATGCGCATGTGCACGGTTATGTATTAATGGTTAACAGTATGATTAGTTATGATTATGGGGTGTTGTTAACGTGATGCACATGTGCATGTTCATGTTAATGATGGTTAACAGTTTACGGATGACGAGTATGGGTGTTATCAACATAATGCACATGTGCACAATCGGTGACGAGTATGGGTGTTATCAACATAATGCACATATGCATGATCGTTGTATTGATTCCCAAGAACCATTACAATATACTCTATTGGTTTCATTAACGGATGATAGCAACATAAACCTTTATCAACAAAAACTCGCATTTGTGTTCAGGTTCTATTTTTCTTCAATCTACACAGAGAATGATTTACATGCACTTAGTTCCAGAAGACACGTTTGAATATCTCACTGTACAAAATACTTGTGACAACTAAATAGAATCTCTACGAGGTCAAAAGCAACATATTCATTCATCAATCATAATCTGAGCCTGAATCCTCATCAAACTCGTCGTGTTCCCCATTTTCCTGCAATTAAGGTTTTTCTTGGTGAGTATAAACATATTTGCTGCAATACCTATATTATATATATGGTATAATAAAACTGATGAGTGGAAACGGTATTCTACATTAGCAAGAATCACAATGGGTATGAATGAGTTTGATAGTAAGTTGGTACTGCAACAAATATAATTAGTTAATTACTTGATACCTGTTGCTTGGGTGGGTCAGACACAACGTGTAACGGGTCAACACAGGTCGGGTTAAATGCTGATTCTCATATATTTTCCCTAAATTCTGACACGCCCTTTTACTATCAATCTGTTTTTACTCCGTCAAACTGTCACACCCCGACTTTCCACGTTTGACCGATGGGCCCGGTGGGGAGTATCGTGACGTAGTTGATATCATCATAGTCAAACAACACAATATATATGAATGCACAACGGAAGCAAAAGATAAATATATTACAATCCGAATATAACGTAATATCAAGGTATTACAACGGAAAGTAAAGGATCCACAGGCGGATCTTAAAACATAACATTGTTCAACAGACTTTAGGCGCCTAGAACTTGCAAGATTCCTTATTAACGCCCTGAGCAGCTTCCAGCCTATTACGTACTTGTACCTGTCACTTAGACTTTGGAAAATACGTCAGTTTTCACTGGTAAATACACTCAACTGACTCATTTGAAAAGAGTTTAAGAAAATTGGTTTAGGTGCACAAGGCACGAAAATATGTTGACACTTTGATTAAAATGCTCAAGGCAAAATTAATCTTTTATACTTGGGACAAACTATATCTCATGTTATCAGTTTTACATAACTTGCTCTACATACGGGGCCCGGTTCTATGCCGGTCCAAGATTAACCGACACACCACTATTCCTTTATTGGGAATCCCATATTGGGTATAATTAATTAATAAGCATATAGCATCTGTCAGGTGTATGCCTACACCCCGTGCTTAGGTCGTGGCCATTGCATTTAATGAGTCAAGGATATCCAGGACACGGTCGCATTAACCCCCAATGTTTCAGTCAAGCAATACGAATTAAAACAGGTTATTTGGATTTCCCGACTCATTGGTATTTGAATCCCATACCTGACCATGCGGTATTTATATTACCGTATCCCAAGCCCGTAATAGGGAAAATAAGTTAAGAGTATTTACCTGAGCTAGCTCCTGTCTTAAATAACAAGATTTAAAATAACTCAGCCGTATTCACTTAAGTAAGCGTAGGTACAATTTACCGGAAGGCTCTAGTCTGTAATGATGGTATAAATAACCAATTAGAATACTAACGGGTCTTTAATTAAGCCTAAACTTAGACCGGTTAGTTTTAAGGAAATATACGGTTCAAACGCATGATTAAGCGAAGACCGGAATAGAATGTGTTTTAGACCCAACAAGTATGAAGACTTGTATAAAATGGGTAAACTAAATACATTCTGGATTTTGAAATGAAAATGATAAGGTTTGACCCGTTTCGGCTAATTTATGCAAACTAGTTACATAAACCGAACCGAACGCGCAAGAGGCGTAACGGGTAGCCATATGGGTCCTATACAGGTTTCTTAAGTTAATATGCCTTATACATGTTGTGATATCAGTAGGATACCTTCCATTATGCCCAAAACGAGTTTAATCTCAATATAAGCCCCGTAGGGTATTTTGGTCATTTAAAAGATTATAAAAGAGATTAGATGAAGTTCTGAGATTCGGGTCCGAATACATCAGTAAAATAACTTATTGTAATAGGTCATATCAGTTGGTAATAGGTCTTATATGACAAAATGGTTTTAAACCCAAACTATGCGTTTAATACGCGTAAAAAGCCATTTTAAGCGATTTCTGGGTTATACAGGAAATCTGAGTTTTCTGATCAGTTATAAAGTTCAAAATACTTTATTTATTATATAAAATCAGTAGCAATTGGATTGGCGTCAAAATATTATGTAGAACTCATTTTATACACAAAAAGGGTATAATCAGTATTTACCGAATCAACGCCATAACCATAGGTTATGAGCAGGTTAAAAATAATTAAAAATCTTTAAAAATCTCAAAATATTATATTACATCAATGGGTAAAAGGTTTGGTGTCAAAATTTGGGTTTAGATAGGCTTTATGCTAATTGCGCCTTTTAATTACTAAAAGGCGTTATAATTATGCTAATGAGCATAACTCCTAATCTAGACTTCCAGCTGATGTAAAATTTTAGGGACATGTTTATAAATCAGTAACAAAGGTTATTGTCTTTTTACATATCCAAAATTCTCGTTTTATGGTCAAAAGGGCATATTGGTCAACATTTAAGCAATTAACGGAAACATGTAATCGAATCGGATAATAAATGAACCAACCACAGAGGGTTATGCTAACATGTAGCCTAGTCCTAAGGAAGCTCTAAGGCATTTCCAAATCATACTAAAACGGGTCAGAACTGAAGTCAAAGCAAAAGTCAAAGTTTTGCGACTTTCGGTTCCGAACCGGGTCTAAACAGAAAATTGTCGGATCAAACAAGCTTAGACTAGTTCTTATACTTATTAACAAGTTATATGAGTGATAAAATAGGTCACATGCCTTCTACATTGTTAATTAGGCGTTGATTCGTAAATTAAGGTTTTGTTGACTTTTTCTAATCAACTTTGACCCGACATTTGATCTAGTTAGAGTGGGAATCAGAGGGAGCCCTTTTAAGGGTTTAATGCCCACATAATTACCAACTTATAACTACTTTCAATTCGACTAATCACTGGACCATTAGTGATTAATCCTTAAGTCCACCGTTAATTACGACGGTTTGACTTTTAAGCTAAAACTAAGTAAAAACTCAACTAAGAAAGGTTAAGCATACTTACCAAAGTGTAATGCACTATTAGAGATGGCTTGGGTCTGCTCTTATGCTCCAGGAAGCTCCAAGAAAGCAGATGGAAGGAATGATCACAAAGTTGCAACATGAATGGCCTTTTATAGTGATTTTGATCCCTTAAGATCATGACAATTCATGCTATAACTGATCATGGATCATTAACAAGTGTCCCTAAGGTCTAAAAATAAGTTTAGGCAACTCATGGAAGTGTTAAAGGGCAAGAGGTGTCGCTTACATAGCTTGAACAGCTAACAAAACGAGTTTCTGCATCTGGAAGCAGGCTTACGGACCGTAACGTCCATAGTGTTGAGGTCCGTAAGGACCTGGTCAGCATGATACATCTTTCAAAAGTTGACAGTTTGGCCCCTGAACTTCCAAACTTGATTTTTAAGATGCTTTCTTGCACTTGTAACCCCCAAACTTGACTTTTAAGGACTCCAAGTCATAAACTAACTTTGTTAGGTCCCCGGCTATTCACACGATCACCGAAAAGTCTTAAATTTCAACGTTGACGCTTTTAACCCCTCGTATACGAATTTGATCATAACTTTCTCATACGATAACGAAACTTTATGAAATTTTTATCACACATTCTAGTGAGCATAATTAATTGTTACAAAGCTTCGGGTTTGCTAAAAGGTCACTCATAGGTATACTTTAAACATGTTGACACCTTTAACCCCTGTAGTTTGTAATCTCTCATTTTCTTTCATATTTAGCTTCGTATGATCCATGATTTATTTGTTTAAGGGTATAAACATCATGTAGGGTTATTGCAAAGTATATTTATCCATTGTTGACATTTTGAACCCTTATACTCACATACTTTCCTTGTTTGTCAACTTTAGTCCCTCTAGAGTATTCTTTCACACGTTCAAGCTTATGACACGTGTCAATACATTATAGGACATGAAATTTCGAGGTGTTACACAAACCAAACACCACTATGTTTCAAAGTAAAGAACAGTAGTTACGGTGAGAAAAAACATGCGCACCTTTCTCTTAGCATAGTATGCCAAAGCTTTCTCAAACTCTGCTCGTTGTTCTGTCGCAACGTCATAGTACTGCACCTTCTCCTATAATAAAATACCACATACCAAAAGATATTAATACTAAGGTGTCATTTCTCAACTACACCCAATTTTGATGGAAAATACCAAGTACGTAGGCACAGTTTATAACTAAATAATAAAAGTAATCAATATATGAATACACACGCAAAAGATGTCTCTTCAGCTAAGTTACAAGATACTACTTCAAACCACTCTACTTTACTTTTTGAAACAACCACCAAACTACCAAAATGCAAAAACAAAAACTATAGTTTAGAAGAATAAAAAATCTGGAACTAAAGTCTAAAAGCACCAAATCCGGTGGTCTTTTTAGAATGTATATTCCCACAATTTGTTCAAACTTAAACCCATGTGTTCTTGCAAATTGTGCGTAAAATCATGAAATAACTTTGACAAACTGAACATTTTGATGTTGCTTCCTGTCACTTACATAATCCATAACCAAATCTATCATTACCATAATTTCTCAAAAATTTTCAATTCTTAAGGAATCCATATATTGTTTATAAGTTGAAAATACCTCATTTGACCTCGTGTGAGTGACCACGTTAATCTCTAAACTTATCAAAATTTCTAAAATAATTAATGATGTAATAAACAACTGAAGATACAAAATTTAAAACAATACAAACCTCATAAGTCATGGTCTTCCACATCTCTCCACAAGCCTTGCCAATCTGCAAAATGAGTTTGTAGGCACATACATGTCAGGTGGCAGAACAAAGAATACGATTTTGTTGAAAAGTTATGTAAAAAACTAGTCGGATGATGAAGAATGAGTTACAGTGAACACCTCACGCATTGACTTGACATCTGGATTTTGCTCTTGGAATTCCTTACGAAAATCCTCCCTTCAATATTTGAAATCATAATGGTTACACAAAAAAGAAAACCATGATACATTAACGGAGAGCGTTATGAGAAAGAATCAAATGGTTATGTAATCCTAATTTTTTGAATGCAGAATCCATTCAAAAAATATTGAGATTATTCAAACAAATGTTTAACTATTTGTGACAAATGACCGATAATTGCACTTAAAGTAATCCATTCCAACAGTATCACTACTTTCGCTACTATATCCTCTGGGATCAAAGAATAGAATGTTCAAATTCTTATTACTACTGATCATGCATCAGAATGTAATGGATGCAAAGGACCCCACATTATTACTTTACTTTCATGCATTGCAAGTGGAAAAAGATTGAAAGCTTATATCAAATGAGTTGACCTTATATAGGATCCACTCATGTTCCACAAGGGCCAATAACCTATGAGTACTATTTGTGTTTGCTTTTTGATTAGCACAACTTCATAATTGCTACTGGTTTCATTCTAGGGTTTAAGGAAAGTTTATATACATCCAACAAATCTCTTTCTTCAAGTCACTAAACCCCAGAACACCTAGATTTTTCCCAATTTATACATAAATCTATACATCCAATTCAGTTGGAATTTAAAGTGCACACACATACACATATGCAGGGGATTAAATCACAAAACTAAAAGAACACATATAGGAAATAGAAGAAACCATTAACTTTAATAGGGACCCAGTTAAGCCACTCGGAAACCTTAAAATCCGACCCAAAGCAAGCTTCTTCCAGGACTTTTCTAGCCGCTTGAACTGTGAACCCATCAGATTGACGAGGAGGGTATATATGTGATGAATCAGAAGATGCCATATGTATCACAAAGTGGTTATAAGTGAAATCATGTTTATTTGTAAGTAGATGACAAATAGCAATATAATCGGACTGAGTAAACGTATAAGAACACTTACAGTGGGAATTGGTAACAACATAGAAATTGGTAATAGAATGGATGTAATAAAAAAGTATGTAATTTGTTGTGATTACCATATAAATGATGTATTCAACCGAGTAATCGTAGAAGGATGAGCCGAATTAGTTATTGCAATGGTGACTTATCAGCAGATGTATGAATGTCAGTGGATGAGTTGTCGTCGGAGGAGTTGTCAACGAAGGAGTTATCACGGTGGTGGTGCGGTGGTGTCGCAGTGGTGGCAAAGGTGATGTGTCGACGGCGGCGGCGGTTGTCAGGGAAGTGGTAGCAGTGAGCGATGATTTGAATGAGGATGTAAACCCTAACTATTTGAACATAACGAAGATGGAAGATGTAAACCCTGTTAGATGGAATTTCAATTTAATTACAAAAATTCTATGTGTTCACACTGGTTCTCGCAATAAAGGGTGGTTCCTAACGGATCGTTATCCTATATATATATATATAAGAAAAACACAACCTTCAACTAACTAAGTTAAGTTTTACTAACTAGAGGGGCCTTTTGTGCATTGTAATGAAACTTGGATTTCATTTAAGAAAAATTGGAAAAACAAATAAATACACATATCTATCAGTTCGTTTTGAATCAAATTTTGCCGCCCAGATGCCGTATCGACCAGACATGGAAACTTTACTGATTGATTGATGATTAATCTCTTTCCGCGTTTCCGTTTTTAAACCCACATCATGCACCTGTACGAGATCACCTCCATTATTCATAATCAGCCGCTAATCACTCGGAGTTCAAAAATAAAAAGAAAACCGCACTCTCTCATTTCTACATAAACGGGTGCTCGTATATCCTCTATCCGGTTACCTCGCCTTTCCTCTAGGCTCTAAAACAGTGGACTATACGTCGGGATAAACCCGCAACCCTCGCCGGGGGAATCCCGAAGTCGTCGGAGAAACCGAGCTCGCCGGAGAAAGCATCGAGTGTTCCTTCTATCGTTTCGGTATATCTTCTTTAACCTTTTGTTTCCTCATTTTTGTCCACTGTGGAAACGTTACAATTTTCAATATTATTAATCCTCCAAATCACCTGAACGAATGAAACATCCTATAAACAGTTTATGTATGCTTTTATTCAAAGAAGATGATGATCTGCGAAAAGGATTAATAAGTAAAAACAAACCAGATCTAACACAAACGAATAGGTAGCTCAGTTGGTTTAGTGTGCTGTTGTTATGGCTGGTATACGCATGAGCATGGGTTCAAGTCCCGTTCTCCGTGTTTATCGCGGATATCTTTTTACCCTTTTAATGAAAGTAGTACATGAATGACGACGCAAATTGTTTCTTACAACTTTTTGTCTTACGACTAGACACCTTTCTGAACCATTTTTCCGAACACCGAATGCAATAACGGGTTGCCTCTGATACAACTTTTTTTAGAAAACAATCAATATCAAAACACTCACATGAACACGTTTTGCTTTTGTGAGACAACCTGTTCATTTTTTTTATATAATCAAAATTCATTAAAACACCCTCCAACCTACTCATCTATATATAAATATACAAACCATTTTAGTCTTTAACACTTTTTTTATTAACTGATGACACTTTCTTTTTATTAATTTATATACTTTTTTTTTCTATCTAAATTAAATCTTAAACCTAAATCTAAATGGCTAGCAAATTATTAAGAGCAATTATATAAATCATTAATACTAAACTTTAACCTAAACATTAACAAAATCGTTGCGTGTTATTTTAATCATTTAGGTTAACCGTTCCATCCATTTGGGATCCTTTTCCCAATCTTTCCTCGCACGTTTTCCTTTCAACGAATCGCAAACGCAACCACTGTGAGTGAATCTTACAACTCCCCTTTTTCCATTTTATTTATACGTTTGTGGTGTATCATGTGTCGCAATGTTTTTATCTCATTTTACAAGTTCAATTCCGTGCAATTACCATTATGTGGAGTATCTATGTTATGTGTTGTTTGATTGTTTATCATGTTGGCGCATTTCATTCATTTTGGACATCACATCATCATAGGCTCGTCAGTTCCCCATTACCTATGGGCGGAACTTGACGTTGCCTCCCATACGAGGTTAGCTCCGTTTAATTGAGCTTAGACCTTGCAGCACACTGCAATACCATGCAACATGCATACATTCATATGAATCATTATATTTGGTTTGTTTATTGTTTGAGGGTGTGTTATGTGTTGTTTGGTTGTTATCACTTGGTGCATTTCATACATTTTGGATATCATATCATCATAGGCTCGTCTGTTCCCCATTACCTATGGGCGGAACTTGACGTTGTCACCCATACGAGGTCAGCTCCGTTTGATTGAGCTGAGACCTTGCAGCACACCATAATACCGTGCAACATACATTCATTCATTGGCACACCATAATACCGTGCAACCAGTGGCGGAGCCAGGAATTTTTTCCTATGGTGTCATTTTTTTCGATATTCGGATTTGTAAAAATTTGGAGTCCAAATTTTCGGATCGGGTCGGGTCGAGTCAGGTCGAACTACATAATAAAAATCACTATCATAATAAAAGTGCCATGTCATTGAAATAACCCAAAATAAAAATACAAAGTCATTTATAATATATATATAATAAAATACATTTTTCATAGTTGCTCCCTACGTGTTTTCATGTTTTGAAAACGATTCATAACGTCTTCAATCGCAACTTTCGCAAAGAACTCTTTTTCAATATAACAAATGCAAGCATCAGTCAAATACTCATCACCCATCTGATTTCGTAAATCCGTCTTCACATGCTTCATAGCAGAAAAACATCTTTCAACACTTGCCGTTGCAACCGGTAGAACTAATGATAATTTCAATAAACGATAGACCAATGGATATCCAACATGTTTATTTGTTTCCACAATCATTGTTGCAAGGTTAGATATATCTTTCACGTTGGCAAACCTTTTATCGCCTCTTATGTTATTAATGTAGATATCGAGCTCATTCATAAGATAATCTCTTTCTTCATAATTAAAATCATACGGATACATCTCGGCCAACCTTAATATCTTTGAAACATCAAATGCACTAAAATTATCATTTGGGCTCAAAGCACTCATACACATTAGCAATTCAGTGGTTACCTCATTAAAACGCTTGCCAATCTCTTGAATTTGTGTATCTAACGCCGTGTTGAAATTTTCAACCTCATAAAAATGTCGATTAGTGATGTTAGTCTTTCTCCTTCTATATTTTGGGTCAGTGTATTCGGCATCCATGTCGACCATTTCAATTTCATTTTTATCACAGAAAGATGCCACATCTATCATTATTCTTTTATGTTACATTGAGGTGTCTTTTGATCAAAAAGTATACGATAAACCAATATGCATAGGGTTTTCCACAGGGCTGACAATTTTACACGAATACACGAAGTTAACAAGTATCGTGTATGGCCTTAACAGGTATCGTGTACCAAACAGGTAGACACGAGATTACCTGTTAATTTTCGTGTATTAACAGGTTAAATACCTGTTTACCTGTTAATACCCGTTAGTACACGATAAGAAATTAAATTAAATAAAACTCATCAGCCATGTGCGTGTGGGTTCCTTAATTCCTTTCTATTTCATTCCTCATTCAATTAAAAAAATAAATAAAACCCTAAACTCCCTCTGTAACTCTCAGATAGCATGTCGTGTTCGTGTTAACAGGTATTAACAGGTAATTTTCGTGTATAACAGTCGAATAGTCGTGTTAACAGGTATTAACAGGTAATTTTCGTGTAATCGTGTCGTGTTCGTGTTTGAAAAAAAGGACACGATAAGTTATCGTGTCGTGTTCGTGTATGTGATTTCGTGTATCGTGTCTTATCATGTCGTGTCTTATCGTGTACGGGTATACACGATATGCCAGCCCTAGTTTTCCATGCTGCACCTTTTTTTTTCTAAAACCATCGAACAACAAGTAATTAAATTAAAGATATAGAATTAGAGACAAAGTGAGGTGAAAATATTAAGTTGCTTCTGTGATATTGAGCCTTCACAAACGGTTGCTACACATTTGTTTGTGGTCTATGATGTTGAGCATGGCAAGTCAAAGTCCGATCACAAGTCAGAGCATAAGGAAGGTATTATTGATATGTACAAGAACAAAATTCACGGCGAAGATAGCGCAATCAAGGAAGAGTGCGGGGAAGGTGGTAATTCCTTTTCCCCAATATTATTTGTTCAAGTAAAAATATGTGGTCATTTTATATGTACTAGAAGGAAACCCGCGCGTTGCGGCGGAGTGAAAAATACAAGGAGGGAACATAATTCAAGCTTGGTTTAAAAAAGCGCGAAGCACACAAAAGCGCTGAGGTCTAAAAGCGAGGCGCAAAGCGCAAAAGTGATGAGTTATTCGTATGCAAGGCGCAAAGTGATTGTACAATTTATTTTATATATCTCATAGGTTTTTAGCATCCCCTACCTGTAATTTAGCTATAATTAAGTTTTATATATGTTTTAAAATGAAAAAAAAACATAAATGTACATCATAAAAAGGTTGTTGTACAACACTCGGATGCACAAAAACAAACCATGTTTTAAGGGCGGGCGCCTCACCTGCGCCTCATGTCAATTTTTACCTTAAAAAACGGGCCTCTCCTGCGCATTTGGACACTATGCGCCTTAGGTTGCCTCGCGCCTATGCACGCTTTTTTAACCAAGAATTCAAACATTAAAAAGATAGAAAAATCATATATAAATCGTGTGTGTATATATAAATAAGGATCCGTGCTTCGCGGCTGAGTAAGTTTTTAACGACTCTAGGGAATAGTTAAATGATAACATGCTACATTGTATATATGTTATGGGGTGTTTAGTTTACATTAAACGTAGGAAGTGGAAATTGTAATAAAAAATAAAAAGGCGTAGTCTCATTTAATTTATAAGCTTCGTCTACAAGTGTTGGTTGCCCGAGGCTTGTTTCCAAAGAGCACTTCTATTCAAAGACGAAAGAATAAACATATATTTATAAATACTACAACAAAAGTAATTAGAACAAATTATAGAAACCTCTTGTAAGAAAGTTGCATTCAAGCATCCAATTACAACCGAAGGATCATCAGATGTAACAAGTTTTGTAGCTCCAAAACCACCTTTTCATTGATAAACATCATATAAAACCACTGCATGTAAAAAAAAAAAAGCCTGATATTAGTTGATACAACAAGCATGAATAGCATACTCCCATTTGTAAAATTAAAATTTTACCTATGCATTTGTTTTATTTTTTATTTTTTTGGTTAGATTAAATAAATGCATAGACCAAAAAAGAAAAGAATGTTGTTAGAGATGTAATACAGTGCACCATATATAATTTGATTATTTTTATTTTTTTGGTTAGATTAAATAAATGCATAGACCAAAAAAGAAAAGAATGTTGTTAGAGATGTAATACAGTGCACCATATATAATTTGATTAAAGAAAAAGTTAGATTTGACATTCAAAAGTCAACTATAAAAACACAAGTTACCTATTGTGAAGACACAGTCACACAAGTCAATAGCATGGAGATCAGGACACCATAAGGTAAACTCATCAATCCAGCATCACCAACTCCCTCACACCAACCAAGGTTCAAAATCTTCAACTTTCTACAATAACTACTAAGAAACTCGATACCATAATGGTCACTAAAATCCGAGCAGCCACAGATGTTGAGCTTAGTAAGTTTCAGACAACCTCGAGCCACAGCAAAAACGGATCGATCACCCATAACTTTGGGAGCAAGAGAAAGCACCAAGTTGTTCATGTTGTTTGTACACCTATTAATACATGAGGGCCAACTTTTATAAATGTAACTAAGATGGTATGATAATAACATATGAGTTATGTGGTGGGATGTATACAAAGGATCCTAGCACAGCCCAACCTCAACAGTATTGTCAGACAATCTCTTCAGAAACTCCTAATATATTGGATGAATTGTCTTGAGAATGGCAGATCCCTGGTGTGCAAACAGGTCTCCTACCAGTTTCACTGCCTATAAAAGAATGTCTACTTTATCTGTCTATAAATGCCAAAACTTTAATCAAGTAAACTTAAATAGAGAGACTATTGATATAGTGATGCCAAATGTAAATTATGAGTGTTTGGATTTGCATTTGGAGACTGATTATTGTGACTCAATTCGAAACATGAAAAAGAGAAGATGCTCTGTGTTAACTGGTTAATTATGGGTAAAATAGCCGAGTTTGAATAATCAATTTCATACCAACTACACCAAAACTGATTATGTAGGGTAAGATAGCACTACCTGTTTACCTTTCATTTAACCTAACTTAAGGGGATTTTAAGTCCTGTTTCACACACAAAAAAAAAAAAAAAAAAAAACATGTATCCTTTTATCACAAAATTGTTCTTTCTGCTCGTTTTATCGACTGATTGTGCAAATAACCAGAATCTTCCAAACATCTGATCATCACACCTTCTGAAACAAACAGTGATATTAAATAAAATCAAATCACAACAAATTGCAATTTAGGGGTTTTTTTTATTTTAAACAAATTAGGGTTAGTAAAACAAACCGTCACGATGGAACCCAATCTTAAACAAAACAAACCGTAATGACCTAATCAATAAAATTGATGATTAATCTCTTTTCAATAATAACGAAATTAGAAGTTACCTATGCCTGGAGAGTGTGGTACACAGGTCGGATCCGACAGACTTCTACAATGACTGTTTCTTCCTTCCTGATATCGGCTCCAACACAGACGATTCTTCTAGAGATGCAAATTCACTTCTTTATCTTCCGTTTCCGTTGGAAGCAAGCTGCCTTCAACTCAATCAGACATGATAACAAGAGATCATAAAACCAAATGAATATGGATCGATTTGACACCGTAAGTTGAATAATCTGAACGAGGAAGACAATTAAGGTCATTTGAAAAGGAGAGACAAGGAGACGATCATCCAAATTCTCCATTGAGTATCACTGTGACCATGGGTAAAATTCCTATACTGCCCTATAGCGTCTTAAAAGGTAGGAGGCGGTGGTCATTGGAGAGGATATGGTAATGGTTGATTGTGGTGAGTTTCGGATGTGTGGGGAAAGTGTAAGAGATGATTAGAGATGGTGAACCATTTGCCTTTTGAAGAGTTACATTGATGGCTGCCTTTGAAGAGTCACATTGATGGCTAAGTAGATCCTGAAGTTAGTGTAGGTATTCAATAACTATAGTATAGATAAAAGGGAAGAGGGGTAGGAATGGAAGAAAATGGTAAAAAGTTAAATATTTAAACTTGACTCTTTGTATGCCATCTTAAAAAATTGTATGGAAATGACAATTTTATCCATGGGAAATGCTTTATATAGTATTATAGATTATAGATTATAGATTATAGATAATTTCAAAGTTCAATGTGAACACAACTTTTGAAGGGTAGTGAAAACTGAGGTTGTGACCAAATCAAATCTGTCGAAGCTTTATTTGGTCTGGTGGAATCAATATTTTTCCATATTTTATTTTTGTATACGTGATGGTATTAAAATAATGTTAGGATTATGATTATTTTCATGTAGATCGACGTGTCTTTTATAGACAAAAAGGAGAAGGAAGGTCATCGCGGCGACGGCGATAACAGTAGAAGCAACGGCAGCAATAAGATCTCAACTGTTGTTCACCACCAAACTTTCATAAGACTCTAATACGGTCACCAATAAAGACATATGACCTTTGGCAACCTCTTCCGATAATTTCTGACCATTCTGAAGATGTAATGCAATGTTGCATTGTAGTACTTGGCCATTATTGTTGTATGAGCTTTGTGTCACACCCCGATATTTCCACGTATTACCGGTGGGCCCGGTGGGGAGTATCGTGACGTAGTTGATATCATCATAGTCAAACAACACAATTTAAAATGCACAGCGGAAGCAAAAGATGAATCACATTACAAACCGAATAAATAGTAATATCAAAGTATCACAACGGACTGTAATGGATCCACAGGCGGATCAAAAGATAAAAAGATTATTGTTCAACAGACTTTAACATCTAGAGCTTGTAAAACTTGATTAATGATGCCAGGAGTAGCCAGCCTATTTCGTCTAGTACCTGCACTTAGCCTTTTTGAAAAATACGTCAGTTTACACTGGTAAATACAATTAACTGACTCATTTTGAAAATGTTTAAGAAAATTGATTTGAATGCACAAGGCACAAAATATCTTTTATAACTTGGGACAATTATTTAAAAATAATCTTGTATACAGTTTTACTTATTTGTCGTTGTTGGTGCATCTAGTGTCTGTTAACTTCGTCTTATGTCTAGATAGGATAAACGAGCACACAACAGGGATGAAATTAGGGTTTTATATGTAAAGGTGGGTGATTCCGCTTGAAAGTGTCAATGTCCAGTTCAAGCGAAATCAACAAGTTAATTCTGCTTGAAATGAGCATTGACATGTTCAAGCGGAATCACAACATCTATATATACCGATGTTGGAATGTTCATTTGGAGCGGAATTAGGTCATGTTCTCTGAGCCGAGGTGCTGTCCGTTTGTCATTTGAACGTGTAAAAGCTCAGGAATTCAATTAATAAGAAGATAATTAGAAAGGAACAAGCTGTTTGACATCAATTACATTGATTCCGCCTTTGTATTTGATGATGAACTCATCAGATTGACTCATTAGGGTCACACGACGATCCAACAAATGGTATCAGAGCTCAGGACGAGGAGTTCATACCAATTCAGCTTGACTTTACCGGATTCTATCTCTTCTACTCATTCTTTTCTGATTTGAACAAGATTGAACGGACAAAATGGCCTGATTTTCACATATTATAAGCGAAACATAGTTTTATCTAATCCTTGAAAGAATTGGACTACAATTCGACTTAAAACTGATAAAACTTGCTAATTCCGCTTGAAAATCTGTTCGAACATGCTGACATCATCTTGATTCCGCTTGAACTTGCACGTGTAATTTCAAACGAAATTAGTTATTTTTGCTAATTCCGCTTGAAACTGCTGTGATTTCATACGGAATTACATATTCCGCTTGAAAGTTATTGTCTGATTCCGCTTGAAATCAGATTCCGCTTGAAAGTTCAAGCGAAATAAGTGATTTCGCTTCAAAGTATCTGATTCCGTTTGAGTGGTGATTTCGCTTGAAACAGTATTCAGCTTGAAAGTCTTATTCCGCTTGAAAAGCCATAATTTCGCTTGAAGCTATTTCGCTTCAACTGATTCCGCTTGAAATTGTTGTTTTCAAAATTTCAAAAAATTGTCTAAGTGTTTGTTGACTGTTTCAAGTACGTGAAAGATGGATGATTTCATGAATCCTTTCTGTGATGTGTTTGGATTTACTAGTGGTTCGGGAGATGGCACTTCAAATAATACGAATGAAACTACACTAACACCGAGTGCAAAGAAAATTCTTCAGGATGCTATGAGCGTAGACAGTGCATACGGAACATACAATAAGCCGCCCAAGTTGATGGCTATTGAAGATTACAACAGGTGGGCTACCAGATTCGAAGAATGGCTTAAAGCGTTTGCGTATCCCTGTTGGAGAAGTTTGAAAAATGGATTTGATATGGGGAGAGATGATTATGAGAACATAGAGGAAAATCAGATTGAAAGATATGTTGCTGAACAAAAGTGTATTGCTCTGCTTCACCAATCTGTCCGAGATGATATTATTGCACTGATCGAGTACAAAGATTCGAGAGACCTTTGGGAAAAATTAAAAATAAAATGTATTGGCAGTGCTGAAATAGTGAAGAACAAAAAGAAACTGTTACGAAAAGAGTTTGATTTGTTTGGTTGTTTAAAGAAAGAGTCTGTTTCCAAAATGATTGAAAGATTTGGGCATATGAAGATGGAGCTTGCTAGACATGACATCATTTACAGTCAAGAAGAGCTGGTAGACAAATTGTTTGATGCTCTACCGAATGAGCAAGACTGGCAATATTTTGCATTGATGCTGAAGAATTCGATAAAGCCTGCTGATTTGAAAGTTGATCTGCTTATAGAAAGACTGGAAAGCCATGAATTGGAGATCACAAAATCCAATAAAGTCAATAACACATCTTATCAGCAGAATGTGGAGTTGTATTACAGAGGCAGTATGCTCCCTAAGACTGCTTCTCCAAAGACAGCCTTTTCAGTTGAAAGCTCAAATACAAAGAATCAAGAAACTCCTAGCAATGGCTACCATGGTGGTTCTTCGTCAAATACTTCAAATCAATCTGCATCAAAGAATCTCTTTCAATGCAACATTGCTGTTGATCTAAAGAATGGTCAGAATTTCAGTGAAGAGTCTACTAAACAACAGATGGTGTTCTTAGCGTCTGTGTTAGAATCGTACGAAAGTCTCGTTGCAGGAAAGATAGGCAACACTAACCTAACAAAGGAGGACTACGATCAGATCGATTCTGAGGAGATGGAATTGATCGATATAAGGTGGTGTATGGCCAGTGCAGTGAGAGGAGCGCAACGTTTCATGGAGATTACAGGAAGACAGTCTATTGGTGGACCTTCTACCAAGTTAGGCTTTGACAAGTCAAAAGTGACGTGTTTCAAGTGTAAACAGAAATGTCACTTTAAGCGTGAGTGCAGAAATGCATACACTGATGATACTGCAAATCCTTTTCGAGAGGATTATTACAAGAGAGCGATCTATCATCAGAATAAATCAGAACCTCCCAGGATGAAGCATATAGAGGAGGCACCCAAAGAGAAATCCAGGGCACTTGCAGTTTTTCATGACGATGAAGGTTATGATTGGAGTGATGTTTTGCCTGAGGAAGACGCGGTTGGTTATGCCTTCACTGCAGCAAAGATTATTCCATTTAAAGATAAGAGAACTGAAGAAGTGAAGTATGTAAACAGGAAGGAAACAGCTCGATACATGAAAGCCAAAATCTATCGTACCTGGATGGAAGCAAAGAAGGCAAGGCGATGGGATCCTGATAGAGAATGTTATCTTGATCCTAATGGTAACATAGCTGTGGATCCAGATACTGTTGATCTTGAAGTTCTCACCAAACAAATTGCTGATGAAGAAGAAGCTAGACAGAGAGAATGGTGGGGGGGGGGAGGAGAAGCCGTTGAGAAAGAAAAAGAAAAAGAGACAGCAAAAGAATCGGAGCCAAAGAAGATTGATGACGGAGTTATTGATACGCCACAAGAACTCACCGCTGAAAACTTGAAGAAGATGGCTGACAAAGTTCTAGCTGCAAAAGAACTAGAGGTAGTTTCTGGTTCTAGAACTAAGTCCAAAAACAAGGTCAGTTCAAATGATACACATGAGTCAGGTAAGAATGTTAAATCTGAGAACAACTGCAAAAATTGCATGAAAGAGTGCAAAGTTTGTAGTACAAATGCTTACCTCAGTGGTAAGAAGGTTGAAGAACTGACTGGTAGAGTCAGAAGTGTTGAAGATCAGATCTTAAACCGTGATAAGTTGTTAAAAGCTTCGAACGAAAAATTAAAAGAATTAACTGAAAAAATTGAAAACGATAAAAATGACGTAGAAAGAATTAGGAAAGAAAATGAAAAATTGATTCTTGAAAGTCGTCAAATCTCAGAAAAGTTTGAAAAACTAAAAAGAACGGTAAAAGATGCTGATGAAAGAAATGGTAAGACAGACAAAGAAAATCTTCAACTGACCGGTGTTCTTAGAGTGAAAGAAGAGTTAATCAATCAGCAACTGGATGAAATTGCTAAGTTGAATCTTCAATTCCAAGAAGCTAAAATTGAAAATGAACGCATCCAGTTGAAATTGAACAGTTACAACTCTGCTAGCTTTGTTTTACAACACATTGTTCCCAAACCCATCGGGAAAAACAAAGCAGGCGAAGATGTATATGCTGATGGAACCGGGGTGGGGTATCATCAGGTTCCACCACCAGTTCTAAACAATTTCTCAAAGAAGAAATCCGGGTTGGTTAATGATGAAGATGAAACAAATGAAATAAAACTTCCAGAATCAATTGATGTGACATTTTCTTCATCATCATCTGATGATAGTGTTCAAACTGATATTGTTAAAAGCATGGCTGAAAGTGTTTTGAAGTCTGATAGTGATTCAGCTGAGGAAGATGAATGTTTTCTGGACAAATACATTCCGAAACCAAAATCCAAAAACAACTTAAATGAAGAACCTACTCTTGTCATGTACAAGATGTCGGGATCGGATAAGTTGTATTCTGATTGTGAATTTCCACTGGAGAATGTTAATGTTGCTAAATTGACAAATGTGTTCAAATTGATTGAAATTGATTTGTCTGAAGTAGAAGGATTAAATCAAACAAAGAGGCAAATGAATTTTGAAAAAGATAAAGCTTACTACAAGAAGCCTGTTGTTCCACCACGTTTTTATAACAACAATCAAAACAAATGGTCGGGTGGATATCAGGGTGGTAAGAATTATCAGAAAAAGAATGTTCAAAACAGAAGGTTTGCTGAGAAAAAGGTGTTTGTGAAAAGTTCAAGTTCAAGTTCACTTTCTGATGAAGAATCTAATTTTTTTTCAAAATCAAACAAAGAGTTCTTTGAGAAGAAGGCTTCACAGCCTCAGTCTGAAGGTACAAGTCGGGTTGTTGACACCCGAACATGCTTCAAATGCAATCAAGTTGGACATATTGCACGAAAGTGTATCAACTTGAAGCCTAAGACTGAAGTTGTGATGAATTCAAGAAAGAAAGATGATGTGAAGGGAAAAGCTCCAATGGTTGTTGAGAAAAAGGTTTTGAAAAATGAGAAAATCAATGTCAAAACTGAACCTGTTAAGAACGTGGTAACTAAAAATGACAAGTTTTACAAACGGGTTGCATCACCTCAACAAACATGGAAGCCAAAAGTTGTTGAAAAGAAAACAAGTTCTCCAAAATCAAAGGTTTCAGAGTCGGAAAAACAATCGTCTTCTACCACTCCGGTAAAGATGGATGTTCCTTTGGATTACTATGAGAAACTTGAATTACAAGAGTCAAGTATTTCTGAAAAGAAGAATGTTTCAAAGAAAGACCAATCATCTGTTCAACCTTCTAAAAATGATTTCTTTTTATACAAAAAGGTTGAGATTGGGTCTAAAGAAAGCTTGAAAATGAATGACAAAAACTTTCCACCACTTTACATTGCAAAATCTCACATCAATGTCAAGTTACCCGAGTCAAAAGAGGCTTGGGTGACATCAAAATCTCACTAAATGTTTTTGAAATGTGCAGGAGCTTCCAAGATCTGTTTCGCGATGGATTATGGATAGTGGAGCTTCTCGGCACATGACAGGGAAGAAAACCTTGTTGTACGATGTTCGTGGTTTTAATGGAGGTTATGTGGGATTCGCAGGAAATCAAGGTGGTAGGATAATTGGAGAAGGAACTTTATCGAATGGCATTGTCACGTTTGAAAGAGTTAACTACATTGCTGAGCTTGAGAATAATCTTCTGAGTATTTCTCAGATTTGTGATCGCATGTATACAACGCACTTCACAGATAAAGAATGTTTAATCTTGAAACCAGGATTTGTTGTTCCCGAAGAATGGATTATCATGAGAGCACCCAGAGTCAATGATCTGTACGTGTTGGATATGAGCGTAGCTACTACAACCATGGGTCAGGCTCATTGTTTTATGTCAAGAGCAACAGAGAAAGAATCACAATTGTGGCACCGAAAGATGGATCATATACATTTGCGAAAAATGAATCACCTGGTGCACAATGATTTGGTTATTGGTGTTCATGTGAAAGGTTTTCATCTTGAGGGGGAGTGCATTAGCTGCATCAAAGGAAAGCAAAAGAAGAAATCGCACCCCGGGAAGAAAGTCAATTCAGTCTCAAGACCTTTAGAGAGACTCCATATGGATCTGTTTGGTCTAGTAAACGTCAAAAGTATTACTGGGAATCTCTATTGTCTTGTAGTCACGGATGATTATTCAAGATTTTCAAGGGTATTATTTCTGAAGTCAAAAGATGAGACGTTTGATCGTTTGATGACGCTTTTCAAGAAGATGGAAAACTTGTACCAGACACGCATTAGAAGATTACGTACTGACAATGGTACTGAGTTCAAGAATATCAAGATAGAAGAGTATTGCGATGAAAGAGGTATATTGCATGAATTTAGTGCTCCTTACACTCCGCAACAGAATGGAGTAGCTGAAAGAAAGAACAGGACACTAATTGAACGGCCAGGACGATGCTTGCTGATTCCAAGCTACCTGTTAACTTTTGGGCAGAAGCAGTATCAGCCGCATGCTATACGCTCAACAGGGTGCTTACTATAAAGAAATTCAACAAGACATGTTTTGAGCTAATCAACAGCCGCAAACCAAACCTGAAGTATTTAGAACCGTTTGGGTCTCCCTGCACAGTTCTAGAACCTTTTGGTAAGTTTGGTCCAAAGAGTATCGAGGGAATATTTGTGGGTTACTCAAATCCTTTGAAACGAGTCTTTGTTCCAAGCTTGAAGCGAATTATTGAGGCACATAATGTTGAATGTCAAGGCTACACAATGCCACCGCAAAATCTCGGCGATTCATGGCGTTTTCATTATGACACTTTGTGGAATTCGTTTGACATTGAAAAAGAAGAGGAAGAAGAAGAAGATTTCTTTGACGAGTTGGATATTCTGAGAGAATATGAGTCATCGCAGGAAAGGTTCCCAGCTGAGTCTTCAAGGCGTCAAAGGCATACTTCAAATGACGATGAAGCAGGTCTAAGCAATGCTGGAGAACATGATAATATCCAACAAAATGAAGTTGCTCATGATAATCAGACGGTAGAGAATGATAATCAAGAATCTGAGAACAGACCAGTATTTGATCGTGATGATGCAGATTCTGAGGGGGAGCAAATTCAGATTTCAAGTCAATCTATTCCAGTCAGTGAACAAGTTGCAAATCAGAACATTACAAATTTGGAAGGCGAGGTAGATGTTCCAGGCGAGGTGATGCCAAGAACACTTTCATACCATCCAGAGGAGTTGATAATCGGAGAATTGCATTCAGGCATCCACACTAGAAGACAACTTGATCAAGGGCTTACATGTTTTTATTCAAAAGTTGCTCCTTTACAAACTGAGTTTTCACTGAGTTGTTTTATCTCGCAGATTGAACCTAGAACTTACAAAGAGGCGCTTACTGAAGATTCTTGGGTCAATGCGATGCAGGAGGAACTGAGCCAATTCGAGAAATTAGGAGTGTGGAACTTAGTAGATTTTTCTGATGGTCACAGGAAAATTAACACAAAATGAAATGGGTGTTTAAATGCAAGAGAGATGATCGAGGGGTTATTATTCGAAACAAAGCTCGACTCGTAGTCCAGGGCTTCAGTGAGCAGGAGGGTATAGATTTCACCGAAGTATATGCTCCCGTGGCTCGACTAGAAGCAATAAGGATCTTTCTGGCATTTTCATCATGGAAGGGATTTAAAGTTTTTCAGTTAGATGTTAAATCGGCGTTTCTCTACGGGAAAGTAAAAGAGGAGGTATATGTCGGCCAGCCACCGGGCTTCACCGATCCAATCCACAAAGACAAGGTCTACTTACTGGATAAGGCGCTATATGGTTTACACCAGGCCCCGAGAGCTTGGTACGAGACATTGTCTCAACACCTGCTTGCCAACAGTTTCATCCGTGGAAAAGTGGATGCCACTCTCTTCACCAAAGAGGTCGACGGACATCTTCTGATAGTTCAGATATACGTGGACGACATTATATTCGGGTCAACGAATGAAAGTTTGTGCAAAATCTTTGAGAAAGTTATGAAACAAAAGTTTGAAATGTCATCGATGGGGGAGATGAAATTCTTCTTGGGACTTCAAGTTGATAAACTTTCTGAGGGAATTTTCATACACCAGACGAAGTATGTTCATGATATCTTAGAGATATTTGGGATGTCAGGTTCTACTCCAGCTTCAACCCCATTAGCGACGAATCATGGGATAAACCCAGATCTCCCCGGAGACAGGGTAGATGAAACAATGTATCGTTCCATGATCGGATCGCTGATGTACTTAACTGCTTCAAGACCCGATATCATGTATCCGACGTGCCTCGCAGCGCGGTTTCAGTCAAGCCCTAGAGCTTCGCACATGGTGATTGTGAAACGGATATTACGCTACCTGAAAGGAACTACATCATTGGGGTTGTGGTATCCAAAAACAGGTGATTTTACGCTCGAAGGGTATTCTGACTCCAACTTCGGAAGCTGCAAAGTTAACACTAAATCAACAACAGCGGGATGCCTGTTTTTCGGACCACGTTTGGTCACCTGGCAGTGTAAGAAGCAGACCTCTGTGGCTCTATCCACATGTGAAGCTGAGTATGTATCTACTAGCAGTTGCTGCTCTCAGATCTTGTGGATCCAGCAACAGATGAGAGACTACAGTTTGCAATTTCTTAACACCCCTATCTTTGTTGATAATGAGGCCGCAATAAACATTACAAAAAATCCTGTTCATCACGCTAAAACGAAACACATTGAAATTCATCTTCACTTCATTCGCGACTGCTTCGAGAAGAAGTTGATACGAATTGAGAAAATCCACACTGACGAACAGAAAGCTGATTTACATACCAAAGCATATGACAAAACTCGTTTTAAATATCTTTTAAAACTAAACGGTATGAAGCTTCTATCGGTGTCGGATGGGATTATTGGCGTTGATGAGGATAACATTGTAGATGATGATGTTGAGAAACAATCTGCAATGGTTTGTCAACTTTTTACTTGTTTTGGTATTTAGGGGGAGAGTATAGGGTAAATATTTTCAGAAAATACAAAAACAGTAAAAAAATTTCAAAAATACAAAAACATGAGATATTTTCGAAATCCAAAAACAATAGAAAACCAGAAAAGAGCGTGTGTAAATAGGGAAAATGATAGTACATCGGCTTGACAGTTACGGTATGCTAAAGATATGTAAATTTTAAAAAGTCTTAAACAGTCTCGCTGATGATGTGCCGATAGGTTTTTACACATTTAGTAGGTTTGTTCGGGATATAAACCTAAATCTTTACTTACTTATTTCATGGGGAACACTACTTGGATATATAGGTAACCCCTGAAATCTTGTTTGAAAGATCCCTCTTTCTGAGATACTAGGTCTTTATACTCAGTGATATCTGGGGTATTATCCCGGGACTTATGATTTTGCGGAAGCAATGGCCTAGTCCCCGGAGAATACTTTACCGCTTGCTTGAAATATAGCGCAGCCCTCAGCAAAAATGATGAAACAATAAAATTGATAATCATTGTTGTTGTAAAAAAGATCCTCTAAAGGGGACCCACCTAAAGACGAGCCGTCATCTCTCTGCTGAACGGAAGTTCTGATCTGAGCTCTCACGGTATCGCAATTTAACCCCTTTACAGATATCATCTGTGGTATACTCACCTGTAAGACTGAATATTGGGATCTGAATACGTAAGTATATTCAAGAGGTGGGACACATGAATGAGTTTAAGTCTCTAAAACACTTAATCCGTATCCTGGACAAATTGAAATGTGTGTGAGAATTTAAGTGGATCAGTATATCGACAATCTAAGCGAATTGTTTAATTCTCAATATGTAATCAAAGCTTAACGGTACTTGTGACTTGTTGAATAGCTGATATGATTCCCTAACACGCTCACCAAAAATATGTTTGCAAATAGTTTACATTCTGCATTTTATTTCTGCTATTCATTTCTAGTCTAGAAGCTTTAATTCAAAATCCAAAAAGATTTTTCATTTCTGCTTTATTTTCCGACAAACCAAAGTGGAGAGTTGATCTTCAGATTCAGAAGGTTGGAGCAGATGCAGAAAGATTTTAAGCTAGATGATGAGTTTGGAGCTAATCATGTTAATTGAGAAAATGGAAAGTCAAAACAAGTTCATTAACTTGAAACTTGTAATTTAAAAAAAATGTTGAACAAAAATCAGTTTGTTTTGTCACAGATCAACCAAGGTCATTAAGTTGGACTTGGTAGATTAATTGAGTAATCAGGGTCATTAACTTGGACTTTAATACTTAAGTGGATTTTTATACACTGATAAGACCATCGAATGAAGGTGAATGGTAAGTTTAGAATTGAAACTGTTATTGTCATTTATCTTATATTTAGGTAGAGATTGTGCAGGAAACAAGAGTCAAAATCCCCATGGCAAAAGAAAATGTCAAAGTTTGAACCAGAATTCAAGTCCCAGCTTATCGAGAGAGGGGAGTCTGCGAAAGGGGGAGTCAGAATTCTGGATCAGCACTCAAAGGGGAGATTGAAGATTAAAGTTTGAAGATAAAGATTGAAGGAAGTTTTTACAATGTTAAGACAATTTGGAAAGAGACAAAGACTGAAGACTCGACGCCGAAGACTTCGTCAACATCCAAGGGGGAGTCTGTTGGTGCATCTAGTGTCTGTTAACTTCGTCTTAATCGAGTCTTATGTCTAGATAGGATAAACGAGCACACAACAGGGATGAAATTAGGGTTTTATATGTAAAGGTGGGTGATTCCGCTTGAAAGTGTCAATGTCCAGTTCAAGCGAAATCAACAAGTTAATTCCGCTTGAAATGAGCATTGACATGTTCAAGCGAAATTACTAATTCCGCTTGAAACATTCATGTCATGTTCAAGAGGAATCACAACATCTATATATACGCATGTTGGTATGTTCATTTGGAGCGGAATTAGGTCATGTTCTCTGAGTCGAGGTGCTGTCCGTTAAAAACTCAGGAATTCAATCAATAAGAAGATAATTAGAAAGGAACAAGCTGTTTGACATCAATTACATTGATTCCGCCTTTGTATTTGATGATGAACTCATCAGATTGACTCATTAGGGTCACACGACGATCCAACAGTCGTCCATCAGAGCCGGTTAGAAGAGCCGGTTAAGATTAACTGACACGCCACAGGTATAATGCCCACAAGGTTGATTCCTTTAAGTGGATTACCAGTTTTTACATATGCAACTGTCAGGTGTATGCCTACACCCCGTGCTTAGGTCGTGGCCATTTCTTTGAATGATGCCAAGGATATCCGGGACATGGTCGTTTAACCCTCAAAGGCCATACACCAAATAATACAGATTAAAACGAGTTATGTAAATACATTAATCACAATGCGATTTAAATGATTACACACCCGACCAAGCGGTATTATTATAGTACCGTATCCCAAGCCCGTATAGGGGAAAATAAGTTAAAAGTATTTACCTGAGCAGATTTATACAATTTATCCCAGCCGTATACCACCAAGCAAGTACAGGTAGCTTTTACTGGGCTCCTAAATCTGGAACGAAGGTTTTAATAACCTATTAGATTACTAACGGGTCTTAAATAAGTCTAAGCTTAGACCGGTTAGTTTTAAAGGAAGATACGGTTCAAACGCACGATTAAGCGAAGACCGAAAATAGAATGCGATTTAGACCCGAAAAGTTTGAATAATTGTATAATATGGGTAAACCAAACACATTCTGGATTTTGAGACAAAAATGATAAGGTTTGACCCGTTTTGGTCAATTTATGCAAACTAGTTACATAAACCGATCCGAACGCGAAATATGCGTAACGGGTAACCACAAGAGTCATATACAGGTTTCCTAAGTTAATATGTCTTAAATATGTTGTGATATCATTAGGATACCTTCCATTATGCCCAAAACGAATTTAAACTCAAACTATGCCCCGTAGGGGTATTTTGGTCATTTTAAAGCTTTAAAAGAGTTTAAATATAAAACTGAGTTTCAGGTCTGATGTAATTAGTAAAAATATTTATTTTTATAAGTCATAATCAGTAGATTATGGTATATAAGTGAAATTTACCTTTTATAACTAAACTATGCACCGTAGGGGCATTTTGGTAATTTCACACAAGCTTAAAAGGTCAAAACTGGAAATCTGAGTTTAAAACTTTTGCTTACTGTTAGAATATAAACATTTACTAAAAATATCAGTAGGTGTCAAGTCTTATATATTTAAAATAGTTTTAATACATACTATGCGTTAAAAACGCGTGAAAAGGCGATTTTAAGCGATTTCCAGGTTTTATAAGAAAAGCTGATATTTTTATTATTCCAGAAGACTCAAAATATTTTATTTATTATATAACATCAGTAGTAAAAGGTTTGGTATTAAAATATTATGTAAAACTTATTTTATAGGCCAAAAAGGGCAAAACCGACAATTACCGAATCAAAGCTATAACCCTATGTTATGCTCGGCCTAAAAATAAATAAAAATTTTCAAAAATCCCAAAATATTATTTTACATCAGTAGGTAAAAAGTTTGGTATAAAAAATGTAACACCTCGTAAAATCACGACCAATGATGTATTGACACGTGTAATAAACCCTAATAAAGTCAAATAGTAAATTTAAGGGACTAATTTTTCGAAAAACCAAAAACCGTGATTATGAAAGGACTGGAAGTGTTTGTATACCTAAAATAAGTTTCTGAATAACCTCTCACGATGATTATATTCACAAATAAGCCACTTGTCGACCGAGTGTAGCCGTTTGCGTAATTAATTGAAAGTTTGCGCAATGAAGGGTTAAAAGCGTGAACATGTTAATTCTTACCTCTGAGTGACCTTTTAAAAAGTCGGGAGCTTCATGATATTTGATTATACTCTTGGGAATTCCAACTATTGGCCGTCTAAGGTTTTATGCCTATAAGTAAAGTTACGCGCAACTTTGCAAGTTAGAGGGGCTAAAAGTGTCAACATGTTTAATTATATCTCTGAATGACCTTTTAGCGAACCCAAAGCATCGTGATGTTTAATAATACTTTCAAGAATTCCTAATATGGATTAGATGAGGCTTCAATGCTATTAAATGATGAGATGCGCAAGTTTGCGCAATAGAGGGACCTAAAGCGTCAACTTTTGAATCTATGCCTTTCGGTGACCATTTAAGCAAACGGGAGTGTAGTAATATTTAAGTATATGCTTGGGAATGCCCATTATGAGCCATGGAAGGCTTGGATGTCAGTAAACGACATTTCGCGCTACTTTGTGCGATTAAAGGACTATTTGCGTCAAACTGCAAAAGTATGTCGATTCGTATGTTATCGAACCTTCCAGAATATGATTGTAAGTTAAAAATGCCCTAATTATCCTTTATATAACTTAGATATAGGCTTAGAAGTGTTTCGTGTGCAAAAATAAACTTTTATGTCATGCAGGGACTAAAAGTGTCAAAAAGGGCACAAGTTTGCATTTTCGCGCATATCTTGCAATCTGAATATATCCGGATACCCAAAAATTTACGTAAGCACTAAAATATTTTATTTTAGTGTTTGGCTCGATAAAATTCCATTCATCGCGTCGTTTGGATCGTTTTTCGCGTCCGTCCGTGTTTCGTCGTAATTAGCCGAACAACGTGACCGTACGACCAAACGAACCGACATCTGGCATATTTTTGAGCATGTTTCATGTTCCCTATCTTTAGGCATCATTGTAGAGCCTTAAAAATGGTTTAACGGGCCTTAGATGTGTCGGAAATGGCATTTGGAAGTGCAGGGGCTAAACATGTCAACTGTTGAAACTTTGCTGATCTGGCCAGGTCCTTACGGACCGTATACACTAGACCATACGGTCCGTATGCAGGTTCCAGCTACGAAAAAATTGCTTGTTCCCCACAACAAGCAAGTTTAAACCATCAAATTGAATCTATGGGCTTGTTGCCTGTTTGTAACACGTATGGGGGCACTTGTAATCATCCTAAGAAGCCTCCAAACACCTGGAGTGATCTCCTTAATCCTCTTCAACTATAAATAGAAGTGTTCTTCAACACTTTCATTTGCTCATATCTTTCCAATCTTGCTACCTTCTCATTTCACGAGGATCCTGAGCATTTGGAACCTCCTTGGAGTTCTTTTCAGTCCTAAGGACCATTGTAAGTGTCCTTAACCTCCTAATTTCAGTTTTGATTAGTTTAATGGCCAAAAGTCAAGCTTATCGTAATTAAGGTTTAACTTAGTGATTAATCACTAATGGTCCAGTCATTAGTCAAATTAAGAGTAGTTATAAGTTGGTAATTATGTAGGTAATAAACCCCTAAGAGGGCACCTACTGATTATCACCCTAACTTGGTCAAATATCGGGTCAAACATAAGTATAAAAAGTCAACAGAAAGCTATTTTTCAAATAAACACATAATTAACAATATAGAAGCCATAAAATCAGTTTTGCCACTTTAATAACTTGGTAAATATTAGTTGAACATGTCTAAGCACGTTCAACCCGACAATTCTAAGTATAGACTCGGTTCGCAACCGAAAGTCGCAAAGTTTGACTTTTGCTTTGACTTTAAGTTCTGACCCGAATTAGCTTAGTTTAATTATGCCTTAGGGTTCCTTTGTTACCATGTTATATGTTAGTATAACCCTCTGAGGTTATACAACTTGGATCCTTAGTTATCCTATTCATTGCATGTTTCCGTTATATGCCTAATTGTTGACCATTATGCCCTTTTGACCCTAAAACGAGAATTTTGAAAATGTGAGAGGACAATAATATTTATTACTGATTTATAAACTTGTCCCTAAAATTTGACATCAGTTTGTGGTCTAGATTAGGAGTTATGCTCATTAGCGTAAATGAAAAGCTTTTTATTAATTAAACGGCATAATTAGCGCATATCCTATCAAAACCCAATTTTTGATACCAAACTTTTTACCTACTGACATAAAATAATATTTTGGGATTTTTAAAGATTTTTATTTATTTTTAGGCTGAGCATAACATAGGGTTATAGCTTTGATTCGGTAATTGTCGGTTTTGCCCTTTTGGCCCATAAAATGAGTTTTACATAATATTTTGATACCAAACTTTTTGCTACTGATTTTATATCATAAATAAAATATTTTGAACTTTATAAACTGATCAAAAACTCAGATTTCCTATTTAAACCCGAAAATCGCTTAAAACCGACTTTTACGCGTTTTAAGCGCATAGTATGAGTTAAAACTTTTTTTGGCATATGAAACTTAATACCTACTGATGTTTTAAGTAAGTTTATATATTTTAACAGTAAAGAAAAGTTTTAAACTCATAATTCTAGTTTTGACCTTTAAAGCTTAAGTGAAATTACCAAAATGCCCCTTCGGTGCATAGTTTGGTTATAATTAATAAATTTCACATGTATGTAATACCCTATTGATATAACTTATTAAATTAAGTGTTTTTACTGATTATATCAGACCTAAACCTCAGATTAATATTTAACCTCTCTTATAACCTTTAAAATGACCAACATACCCCTACGGGGCATACATTGGTTTTAAATTCGTTTTGGGCATAATGGAAGGCATCCTACTGATATCACAACATATTTAAGGCATATTAACTTAGGAAACCTGTTCATGACTCTTTTGGTTACCCGTTACGCACTTTTCGCGTTCGGATCGGCTTATTTAACTAGTTTGCATAAATTAGCCGAAACGGGTCAAACCTTATCATTTTTATCTCAAAATCCAGAATGTGTTTAATTTACCCATACTTAACAAGTATACAAGCTTGTCGGGTCTAAACCACATTCTAATCCGGTCTTCGCATAATCATGCATTTTGAACCGTATCTTCTTTTAAAACTAACCGGTCTAAGTTTAGGCTTAATTAAAGACCCGTTAGGAATCTAATAGGTTATTAAAAACCTTCGTTCCAGATTAGGAGCCCAGTAAAAGCTATCTGTACTTGCTGAATTGAGATACGGCTGGGATTGAATTTATATTTAGCTCAGGTAAATACTTTTAACTTATTTTCCCTATACGGGCTTGGGGTACGGTATATAAAATACCGCTTGGTCGGGCATTGAATTTTTGATCGTATGAAGGTTAATTTATTGAAATATCCCGTTTAAATTGTTTTGTTTGCTTAAAGCCTTTGGGGGGTTAATGACCATGTCCCGGATATCCTTGGCATCATTTTACGAAATGGCCACGACCTAAGCACGGGGTGTAGGCGTACACCCGACAGTGCAAATATAAATAATGAGGTATAACCGCCGGTTACGGGAATAATCCGCCGTGGGACTATATCATGTGGTGTGTCTATTAATCTTTAACCCGGCGTCAATCCGGGCTACTGAACGTATAACGTACATGTAATTCTTTTACAAGTTTATATATAAATAATTATCCCAAGTTATAAAAAGTTTTGTGCCATGTGCATTCAAATCAATTTTCTTAAAACATTTTCAAAATGAGTCGGTTAATTGTATTTACCAGTGTAAACTGACGTATTTTCCCAAAAAGGCTAAGTGCAGGTACTAATCGGAATAGGCTGGCCTCTCCTAGCATCAAATAAAAGTCTCGCAAGCTTAGATGCCTTAAAGACTCTGGAATAAAAGTCTCTTTTTATCTTTTGATCCGCATGTGGATCTTTTTCAGCTATTTTGTGATACTTGATATTACAATCTATTCAGTTGAAATTAATCTATCTTTTGCTTCCGCTGTGCATTTAAAATTGTGTTGTTTGACTATGATGATATCAACTATGTCACGATACTCCCCACCGGGCCCACCGGTAATACGTGGAAATATCGGGGTGTGACAGGTTGGTATCAGAGCCAACATTGAGTAAATTAAACACTAGCCTTTATGTGTTTAATCTCAATGACACAATAGCATATTCCTTGACCTTCTGTGTCTAGACTTAACATAGGAATACTCTCATCTCTATTCGGAGAATTATTGCTTTCAATTCTATATATTTTTAATATGTCGCCAAGCAAAGAAGCCGTAATGGAAATTCTCCCCATCCGAAGCCTAGGGATGCCGAGCTTTGTATTGCGACTAGGATAAACGTGCAACCAAGGAGAAAACATTCAGAAATAAAATGAAGAAGAAACTCCTTTTGCTGAAGTTCGTTTCCTTAGTAAGTCCTTATAAGGGCATACTTATCTTTCAGTCCCTTCGTGGACAACATTATTCCTTTCAAGTCCCGTTTAGGGCAATTCTGTACCTCCTTTGGAATCATTGGAATGTTTTATCTAAATTTTAATTGTATCATGATATATGAACATAATAATAACATTCCTTTTATAAGATCTACCATTATAATAAAATGGCAAAATCTAAAAAGAACAAGACCTAGCCCATGTGTCATTTTAAGAACAGGGCCAAGATGGTAGTTCCTCAATAATATTCAGATCCTTATTAACATCTCAATTTAGGATTGTTCTGCGTTAAATATTAAAAAGAATCTTATAGGTACAACCTAGCCTATATGTCATTTCAGACGAGGCCAAGATGGTAGAACCTATTCAAAAGATTCAAATCTTTGTTAACATTCCTGGAAAATGTGATTCAATCACATAAATCATCCTTATACTGGATTCTCCCGAAATCCTTTCTTATTTGGTGAATTAAGCATCCATTAGGGATGTAATGCTTACGGGCCGTATTCATTGTCATACAAGACAAAAGACAGTCGTAGCCTACAACTCCCTGTCAAGAAAAGGCATGAACAACGTTCGAGCCTAAATACCTTGATTCTACAAAATCATGGTCTATAATTTAAAGTTGCCCTTGTGACTTGGCCTTTTGTGCCATGGTTATATTTTAATTAAATTTAGGATAATGAAAATCTTGAATAAAATAAATATTATTCCTTTTCTGCCAGTATATGTATTAAAAATAATCTTAAAAGGTATAACCTAGCTTGAATGTCATTAAAGACCTAGCTAAGATGGTAAAACCTGTTTAAAAAGGGATTCAGATCCTTGTTAACATCTGAAAACATGTTAACACTTTCGACAACAGTGATGCGATAAAATCACACTTGTCGTCTTTATATTAGAAATTTTCCAAACCCCTTATTTAGCGTAAATGATGAAAAGGAATCATGGCTAATAAACGTCGAACATGATGTATACATCAAAACATCCATTTAAGATGTATGCCTACGGGCAAAGATGTAATCATGACAAAGATAGTTTTATTTCATAACTTCCTGCCAAAAGGCAATGAACTATGAAATTTTTCCGACCCAAAGGATCAATGATTATGTTTTAAAATTTCCCTAAGTGACAAGGCCTCTGTGCCATCAAACAGTCATTTGTAACAAGCCCTTGTGCTATATATAAAATGTTGGTACGACATTGACAGTCGTGATTTATGTCCCCTGTCTAATAAATATAAAGGATTATATTCCGTTTGAACGCCAAAGATGGTTTATTTAAAAACCTAGGCTATAATCAAATAAATTTAATACTATCTATTGGCCTACATGGTTTATTTGCACCATGGCTATTTAATCATCAAACTCGACGACTCCCTATATAATTAAACAAATTATTACTACTTGGTTTGTAGCCTTCAAAGCTTCACCATGGCCGACTCATCTGAAGCTCACAATCATCCAGTTGATCAGAATGATAATGCAAGACTGAACTTAACGGGCACCGAGTTACAGGCTATGTTGGATACAGCCGTAAACAAAGCCGTGGACCGTGTATTAAAGGATCATAAGTGAAAGTGCGATAATACCCCAAATAAGGGTTACAAAAAGGGCAAGACCGGTTCAAGCTATAACCAGTCCAAGCCAAAGGAGGCAAAACCCAAATGTAAAACCTGCGGGAAGAAGCACTTCGGAAAATGTTTCTATGAGCAGACCAGGGGATGTGTCATCTGTAAAGAGATGGATCACAAGACCCATGAATGCAAGGACTTGAAGGATGCCACATGCTATGGTTGTGGCGAGAAGGAGCACATAAAGACCCGCTGCTCAAAGAAGGCTACTAAAGGGAAATGCACTTTAGAGTCACAAGCTAGGCCTTGTGGGATTTGTAATAAGGTAGGGCACAAGACCTTGGAGTGCCAAGACATAAAGGACGCAACCTGCTATGGTTGAAATGAAATAGGGCACATCAAGACAAATTGCCCAAATAAAACCAAGAAGCCTGGGGAGGCTAAGAAGACCAAAGCTGGAAGCTCTCGAATGGATGCTCAAGAGGCTATTCAGGATGACAATGTCACAACAGGTACTTTCTTTATCAATAACGCTCATGCTAGAGTATTATTTGATTCAGGTTCAGATAAGTCTTTCGTAGACAATAGATTTTGTAAATCATTAAGTCTGCCTGTTAAAACTCTAAGCGTTAAGTATAAAGTAGAATTGGCCGATAGTACCTCAGAGACTACTTCAGCAATATTAGATGGATGTTCCATATCCATTAGGAATCATTCTTTTCCGCTGTTCTTGTTTCCATTAAAATAAGAGGGACTCGATATAGTGATAGGAATGAATTGGTCGTTTAAAAAAAATCAAGCCCATATTGTGTGTGATAAGAAGCAAGTAGTTATCAAGACTCCGTATGGTGGGCTTTTGGGAAATTCAAGGGGACACATGGTATGGATTGCCTAAGCACTTGTTGAATATGGTATTTAATACCAAAGATTCGAGTATGGAAAACTTAGAAGAGACAAACAACAGCCGCGATGCTGGAGATGCGACAAATGTTAATGGTGCATCCAATGTGAACCTCAATGTTAATGGAGTTAATCTCCAAAACTGTAATTAACGCGGCTATTAGAAAGGCTATGAGAAAAGTCATGAAAAGGTTCAAGAAGCCAGATGCTGCTCGCTCTGAAACACATGTCGCTGCTCATGAGAAGAGCTTTATTCATACTTCAAATGCGAAGAATAACCCAAACAAAATCATATGTGGCAAGGAGCCCATTCCTTTTAGGATATACTTAAGGGTACTTCGTCTCTTGGAAGTCAAGAGACTTCAATAGTAAAAAGGGGCCATCGATTGCAGGAAATTGTTGAAGGAAGTAGAAACCATTAGGTGTATCAGCGGTTATGCTGGAAAGGACACGGTGAGGTATACATCTCAGTCATTCGATGGCAATACCCTTGATTAGTGAGGACATTAATGAAGTCCACAAGGAAGATCCTCTTATACTTTATGGGATGGTCCAAGTTTTAAGGACCTTATTAGAAAAACCTATTATCCGCTTCGCGAAGTGGAAAAAGATGGAATAAGATTTTTATGACTCTCACCATAAAAGTTTTAGACTGTCGACAATATGTTACAAATTTTAATTCATTGGCTGAGAGAGTGCCCTAGTCAGTTTACCCAAAATCTAAGCTTAATGCAATAATTATTGGTGGTTAGCAACGACAATAAGAGGGCACATTAAAGTTTCAAAGCCTGCTCATTATAAAACCATTATGGATGTACCTCAGCTACCCACGTTATATAGATTAAGAAATAACCAGTCAAAGTTGAGACTGCCCTAAAAAAAATTTGTCAAAGATTTTGCAGCTAAGTTTAAAAGGATTAAAAAAATGGAGGCGTTTAACCCTCCTGATGAATGATTAGAGGCAGTTCACATTAATAATGACACCAGATAAATCCCTTATTGTGATTTCATTGCTAAGAGTTACGTTTGGGTTCAGGTGCTGCTAAGTCTCTCATAAGATCATAAGCTTAGCAAACTTTTAGAAATTTTCCCGTAAGAACCCCAGATATTAAGTGTAAGATAAAACTTACAGGCGGAATCATAAGAACCATTTCTTCTGTTTCTGTCAGAAACCTTCAGTCGTAGAATTTTAGAAGTATCCTCTCTCTCTAGAGGAAGTGCGTCAGCATATATAGTTGATATCTCTTTAATCTCTATCGGTTACGAATACCAGATGGTACGATAAAAACGCCATATGAGGATTTGTGTATCTTAATATGTTCCATAGATTGCTTCCATGCCTGATCAGTATGGAGGTTTAATGCATGGGACCACAAAGATATTCCGATGGTCATATGGTACTAAAGTCAGCTAATGGTATTCAAAGAAGATATCCAGAATGGAATTGTCCAAGTAAAGGTCTTCGATTAAGAAATTCGTGGACTCGTAACATAAATGTGTCACTCATTTGACACAAGCAAGGATAGATGAACTGGAGCCTGAGATTTGGAAATCTCTGTAACCTCCTTGTATCTTGATTTTCTTCTCCTAAGATTACCCTGTTTACCTCCTGAGAGGCAAGTAGAGTTAAGATTTATATCCCATTTAGGGCTGTACTATTATAAAATCTCCAAGACGGCTAGTACCATCACTGGAGAAATCAAACCCTGATTAAGTAAGTTTTAAAATAGAGGATTCATATAGCCTAACTCAATATTCTGAGAATTCGGTAAAGTTAATTAAGAAAGACGGTTTATCTTGCTTATGCATTGATTACCGCAACCCTATTTAGGCAACAATTAAGAATTGCCATCAGCTGCCCAGGATCGTCGACTTGTTCGACTAACGGAAAGGATTAGCTGTTCCTTAAGAATTAGTTTTAAGCAATGGTTGGAATAACCATCTCACCTTAAATTAAGCTTTCTATAATAGTTGTCACATAAGTATCAAGGCTGCTCCTCTGGAGACCTTGCATAGATGGAATGTTAAACATCTATTGTTAGACAGAAGATTGGTAAGTCCAATTATCAAGATCTGAAAGTTGCCTTGGAAACAACGAATAAGATCATACAAATCCATAATCATTTGTAAGATGCCAGTATTCGGCAGAAAATCAAGGATTAATGAAAGTAACAACCCTCCTAAGTTTTTGTTAAGGAATAAGGTTCAACAAAAGATATCACCCTGGAAGGGTGTGCCAACTTGTTAATTATCAGGCTAGTTAAGCTCTGAATATATAGAATCATTCGAAGGAATCAAATATATCGAGATCAAATAGCTTATAAGCTAAAACCTGTTTAAGGAGCTTGGCGAAGCTCACAATGTATTACACACTAATGATTTAGGTAGTGTTTGGTATGCAGGAATGAGAGGTGGAATGGAATGAGATATTTCCAGGGAATAAAAAAAATGTGTTTGGTTGGTCAAGGTAACAGAATCACCCATTACATAAGTCATTCCATTCCCTCAAATTCATTCCATCAACTCCTGTTTTTTTTCATTCCATTCCCTCTCTCACCCTACGTCACAAACACCGCCCATCACCACCACCACCTGCCGTCGTCACCACCCACCACCAATCTCCGCCGACCTTCGCCGCCACCGCCGTCCTCCGCCGCCATCGACTACCATCATTGCCACCCGCCATCGCAGACCACCGCCACCCTCCGCCGACCACCACCACCATCCTCCGCTGCCACCACTCGCTACCGTCGACCACCACCACCCATCATCCTCGCCACCACCCGCCACCCCGACCACTACCGCCACCCTCCGCCCACCACCACCACCATCATCCGCTGCCACCACCCGTTACCATCGACCACCACCATCCACCGTTGTCTCCGCTATCACCACCCGTCGCCACCACCATTGACCACCATCGCCGCCACCGCTAACAACTGTCACCCACCCACCCATCGCGGCCACCGCCACTAGCTGCCACGATCACCGCCACCACCCATCGTCGATTTAATTCATTCATTTTTCTTACCTACCAAACAACACAAGGTAATGATTTATTCTTTTCCTGCATGGTAACCAAACAAGACTATGGAATGTAATGATCCATTTCATTCATTTGTCCATTCCATTATCTCGTCCATTCCATTCCCTCATCTATTCCATTACGTCATACCAAACAGACCCTTAAGAATGTGTTTCACCAATAAGTAGAGAAGCATTATCACATAGTGATATGCAGATTTATGATATGATGAGGAACCTGTATCGATTGAGGATCGACAGGTTAAGAAGCTACGAAAAGGATACATGTACCTATTATAGAGGTCAACTTGGGAGCTTGGAGAGGCTTCAAATATACTATAGAAGTTAAGTCCATTATGCGACAAAAAAAATACTTCCAAGCATTTTAGAAAATCTCGAGGTCGAGATTTCTTTTAAGGGGGTGAGGATGTAATACCTCATAAAATCACGACCAATGATGTATTGACACGTGTAATAAACCCTAATGAAGTCAAATAGTAAATTTAAGGGACTAATTTTTCGAAAAATCGAAAACCTTGATTATGAAAGGACTGGAAGTGTTTGTATACCTAAATTAAGTTTCTGAATAACCTCTCACGATGATTATATTCACAAATGAGCCACTTGTCGATCGAGTGTAGCTGTTTGCGTAATTAATTGAAAGTTTGCGCAATGAAGGGTTAAAAGAGTCAACATGTTAATTCTTACCTCTGAGTGACCTTTTAACAAGTCGGGAGCTTCATGATATTTGATTATACTCTTGGGAATGCAAACTATTGGCCGTCTAAGGTTTTATGCCTATAAGTAAAGTTACGCGCAACTTTGCAAGTTAGAGGGGCTAAAAGTGTCAACATGTTTAATTATATCTCTGAATGACCTTTTAGCGAACCCAAAGCATCGTGATGTTTAATAATACTTTCAAGAATGCCTAATATGGATTAGATGAGGCTTCAATGCTATTAAATGATGAGATGCGCAAGTTTGCGCAATAGAGGGACCTAAAGCGTCAACTTTTGAATCTATGCCTTTCGGTGACCATTTAAGCAAACGGGAGTGTAGTAATATTTACGTATATGCTTGGGAATGCCCATTATGAGCCATGGAAGGCTTGGATGTCAGTAAACGACATTTCGCGCTACTTTGTGCGATTAAAGGACTATTTGCGTCAAACTGCAAAAGTATGTCGATTCGTATGTTATCGAACATTCCAGAATATGATCGTAAGTTAAACATGCCCTAATTATCCTTTATATAGCTTAGATATAGGCTTAGAAGTGTTTCGTGTGCAAAAATAAACTTTTATGTCATGCAGGGACTAAAAGTGTCAAAAAGGGCACAAGTTTGCATTTTCGCGCATATCTTGCAATCTGAATATATCCGGATACCCAAACACCTGGAGTGATCTCCTTAATCCTCTTCAACTATAAATAGAAGTGTTCTTCAACACTTTCATTTGCTCATATCTTTCCAATCTTGCTACCTTCACATTTCTGGAGGATCCTGAGAATTTGGAACCTCCTTGGAGTTCTTTTCAGTCCTAAGGACCATTGTAAGTGTCCTTAACCTCCTAATTTCAGTTTTGATTAGTTTAATGGCCAAAAGTCAAGCTTATCGTAATTAAGGTTTGACTTAGTGATTAATCACTAATGGTCCAGTCATTAGTCAAATTAAGAGTAGTTATAAGTTGGTAATTATGTAGGTAATAAACCCCTAAGAGGGCACCTACTGATTATCACCCTAACTTGGTCAAATGTCGGGTCAAACATAAGTATAAAAAGTCAACAGAAAGCTATTTTTCAAGTAAACAGATAATTAACAATATAGAAGCCATAAAATCAGTTTTGCCACTTTAATAACTTGGTAAATATTAGTTGAACATGTCTAAGCACGTTCAACCCGAAAGTCGCAAAGTTTGACTTTTGCTTTGACTTTTGCTTTGACTTTCAGTTCTGACCCGAATTAGCTTAGTTTAATTATGCCTTAGGGTTCCTTTGTTACCATTGTTTTGGTCAAAAATTACCTAAGCAATTAAGTGATCAAATTAGTTAAGTGAGGTAGTGTGCTAAAATTATGTGTGAAAAATGTGTTAACCAGATTAGATATGAAAACAGTTTCAGGATACGGCTCGGGATATAGAGCTGTATCGATGATCAAACAATGAGCAAAAAAGTAAAGGTTGACACGTGATGTACGAGGAAAGCTCTTGATCAATCTAGATCGCCGGCATAAAACCTCGGGAGCTGACAATCGCAGCTGCCTTGTTCTTCTATTGCTTCAAATATCAGGATACAGTGCAGGATGTGGTGCGGATCGACTATGTGTTACAATGTAATTCGAATACAAGTGTTGTGTGTAGTGTTTGCGATGAGCTAGAGAGAAAGTGTTTGAAAATGTGTAAGTTGAGTGCTTTAATCTGATCCGCCCCCATCTATTTATAGTAAAACAAATGTAACTAACTATCCTACATAACCGGGATCCAACGAATATTCCTTAGTCGAACGTTGTAGACCTGGTCTTTCGGGTTCAACGTCTCTCCTTTAACAAATACGCCCGAGTCTTGAGGAGATGAAGTCCATTTGACCGTTAGCAAGTCCCAGTCTTTAACCTGCACGTGATTAATTCGATATACCTCAGGATATCACCCAGGATGTTAGCAATATCCCCGTCCAGTATCCTGATCACAGATAAACAATTAAAAGCAGGATATAGTTCAAGATATGTATGCTTAGAAAATGAGCCATAACAACCATGTTATATGTTAGTATAACCCTCTGAGGTTATACAACTTGGATCCTTAGTTATCCTATTCATTGCATGTTTCCGTTATATGCCTAATTGTTGACCATTATGCCCTTTTGACCCTAAAACGAGAATTTTGAAAATGTGAGAGGACAATAATATTTATTACTGATTTATAAACTTGTCCCTAAAATTTGACATCAGTTTGAGGTCTAGATTAGGAGTTATGCTCATTAGCGTAAATGAAAAGCTTTTTATTAATTAAACGGCATAATTAGCGTATATCCTATCAAAACCCAATTTTTGATACCAAACTTTTTACCTACTGACATAAAATAATATTTTGGGATTTTTAAAGATTTTTATTTATTTTTAGGCTGAGCATAACATAGGGTTATAGCTTTGATTCGGTAATTGTCGGTTTTGCCCTTTTGGCCCATAAAATGAGTTTTACATAATATTTTGATACCAAACTTTTTGCTACTGATTTTATATCATAAATAAAATATTTTGAACTTTATAAACTGATCAAAAACTCAGATTTCCTATTTAAACCCGAAAATCGCTTAAAACCGACTTTTACGCGTTTTAAGCGCATAGTATGAGTTAAAACTATTTTTGGCAAATGAAACTTAATACCTAATGATGTTTTAAGTAAATTTATATATTTTAATAGTAAAGAAAAGTTTTAAACTCAGAATTCTAATTTTGACCTTTAAAGCTTAAGTGAAATTACCAAAATGCCCTTTCGGTGCATAGTTTGGTTATAATTAATAAATTTCACATGTATGTAATACCCTATTGATATAAATTATTAAATTAAGTATTTTTACTGATTATATCAGACCTAAACCTCAGATTAATATTTAACCTCTCTTATAACCTTTAAAATGACCAACATACCCCTACGGGGCATAAATTGGTTTTAAATTCGTTTTGGGCATAATGGAAGGTATCCTACTGATATCACAATATATTTATGGCATATTAACTTAGGAAACCTGTTCATGACTCTTTTGGTTACCCGTTACGCACTTTTCGCGTTCGGATCGGCTTATGTAACTAGTTTGCATAAATTAGCCGAAACGGGTCAAACCTTATCATTTTTATCTCAAAATCCAGAATGTGTTTACTTTACCCATACTTAACAAGTATACAAGCTTGTCGGGTCTAAACCACATTCTAATCCGGTCTTCGCTTAATCATGGGTTTTGAACCGTATCTTCTTTTAAAACGAACCGGTCTATGTTTAGGCTTAATTAAAGACCCGTTAGGAATCTCATAGGTTATTAAAAACCTTCATTCCAGATTAGGAGCCTAGTAAAAGCTATCTGTACTTGCTGAATTGAGATACAGCTGGGATTGAATTTATATTTAGCTCAGGTAAATACTTTTAACTTATTTTCCCTATACGGGCTTGGGGTACGGTATATAAAATACCGCTTGGTCGGGCATTGAATTTTTGATCGTATGAAGGTTAATTTATTGAAATGTCCCATTTAAATTGTTTTGTTTGCTTAAAGCCTTTGGGGGGTTAATGACCATGTCCCGGATATCCTTGGCATCATTTTACGAAATGGCCACGACCTAAGCACGGGGTATAGGCGTACACCCGACAGTGAAAATATAAATAATGAGGTATAACCGCCGGTTACGGGAATAATCCGCCGCGGGACTATATCATGTGGTGTGTCTATTAATCCTTAACCCGGCGTCAATCCGGGCTACTGAACGTATAACGAACATGTAATTCTTTTACAAGTTTATATATAAATAATTATCCCAAGTTATAAAAAGTTTTGTGCCATGTGCATTCAAATCAATTTTCTTAAAACATTTTCAAAATGAGTCGGTTAATTGTATTTACCAGTGTAAACTGACGTATTTTCCCAAAAAGGCTAAGCGCAGGTACTAATCGGAATAGGCTGGCCTCTCCTAGCATCAAATAAAAGTCTCGCAAGCTTAGATGCCTTAAAGACTCTCGAATAAAAGTCTCTTTTTATCTTTTGATCCACCTGTGGATCTTTTTCAGCTATTTTGTGATACTTGATATTACAATCTATTCAGTTGAAATAAATCTATCTTTTGCTTCCACTGTGCATTTAAAATTGTGTTGTTTGACTATGATGATATCAACTACGTCACGATACTCCCCACCGGGTCCACCGGTAATACGTGGAAATATCGGGGTGTGACAGGTTGGTATCAGAGCCAACATTGGGTGAATTAAACACTAGCCTTTATGTGTTTAATCTCAATGACACAATATCACATTCCTTGACCTTCTGTGTCTAGACTTAACCTAGGAATACTCTCATCTCTATTCGGAGAATCATTGCTTTCAATTCTATATATTTTTAATATGTCGCCAAGCAAAGAAGCCGTATTGGAAATTCTCCCCATCCGAAGCCTAGGGATGCCGAGCTTTGTACTGCGACTAGGATAAACGTGCAACCAAGGAGAAAACATTCAGAAATAAAATGAAGAAGAAACTCCTTTTGCTGAAGTTTGTTTCCTTAGTAAGTCCTTATAAGGGCATACTTATCTTTCAGTCCCTTCGTGGACAACATTATTCCTTTCAAGTCCCGTTTAGGGCAATTCTGTACCTCCTTTGGAATCATTGGAATGTTTTATCTAAATTTTAATTGTATCATGATATATGAACATAATAATAACATTCCTTTTATAAGATCTACCATTATAATAAAATGGAAAAATCTAAAAGAACAAGACCTAGCCCATGTGTCATTTTAAGAACAGGGCCAAGATGGTAGTTCCTCAATAATATTCAGATCCTTATTAACATCTCAATTTAGGATTGTTCTGCGTTAAATATTAAAAAGAATCTTAAAGGTACAACCTAGCCTATAAGTCATTTCAGACGAGGCCAAGATGGTAGAACCTATTCAAAAGATTCAAATCCTTGTTAACATTCCTGGCAAATGTGATTCAATCACATAAATCATCCTTATACTGGATTCTCCCGAAATCCTTTCTTATTTGGTGAATTAAGCATCCATTAGGGATGTAATGCTTATGGGCCGTATTCATTGTCATACAAGACAAAAGACAGTCGTAGCCTACAACTCCCTGTCAAGAAAAGGCATGAACAACGTTCGAGCCTAAATACCTTGATTCTACAAAATCATGGTCTATAATTTAAAGTTGCCCTTGTGACTTGGCCTTTTGTGCCATAGTTATATTTTAATTAAATTTAGGATAATGAAAATCTTGAATAAAATAAATATTATTCCTTTTCTGCCAGTATATGTATTAAAAATAATCTTAAAAGGTATAACCTAGCTTGAATGTCATTAAAGACCTAGCTAAGATGGTAAAACCTGTTTAAAAAGGGATTCAGATCCTTGTTAACATCTGAAAACATGTTAACACTCTCGACAATAGTGATGCGATAAAATCACACTTGTCGTCTTTATATTAGAAATTTTCCAAACCCCTTATTTAGCGTAAATGATCAAAGGAATCATGGCTAATAAACGTCGAACATGATGTATACATCAAAACATCCATTTAAGATGTATGCCTACGGGCAAATATGTAATCATGACAAAGATAGTTTTATTTCATAACTTCCTGCCAAAAGGCAATGAACTATGAAATTTTTCCGACCCAAAGGATCATTGATTATGTTTTAAAATTTCCCTAAGTGACAAGGCCTCTGTGCCATCAAACAGTCATTTGGAACAAGCCCTTGTGCTATATATAAAATGTCGGTACGACATTGACAGTCGTGATTTATGTCCCCTGTCTAATAAATATAAAGGATTATATTCCGTTTGAACGCCAAAGATGGTTTATTTAAGAACCTAGGCTATAAGCAAATAAATTTAATACTATCTATTGGCCTACATGGTTTATTTGCACCATGGCTAATTAATCATCAAACTCGACGACTCCCTATATAATTAAACAAATTATTACTACTTGGTTTGTAGCCTTCAAAGCTTCACCATGGCTGACTCATCTGAAGCTCACAATCATCCAGTTGATCAGAATGATAATGCAAGACTGAACTTAATGGGCACCGAGTTACAGGCTATGTTGGATACAGCAGTAAACAAAGCCGTGGACCGTGTATTAAAGGATCATTAGCGAAAGTGCGATAATACCCCAAATAAGGGTTACAAAAAGGGCAAGACCGGTTCAAGCTATAACCAGTCCAAGCCAAAGGAGGCAAAACCCAAATGTAAAACCTGCGGGAAGAAGCACTTCGGAAAATGTTTCTATGAGCAGACCAGGGGATGTGTCATCTGTAAAGAGATGGATCACAAGACCCATGAATGCAAGGACTTGAAGGATGCCACATGCTATGGTTGTGGCGAGAAGGAGCACATAAAGACCCGCTGCTCAAAGAAGGCTACTAAAGGGAAAGGCACTTTAGAGTCACAAGCTAGGCCTTGTGGGATTTGTAATAAGGTAGGGCACAAGACCTTGGAGTGCCAAGACATAAAGGACGCAACCTGCTATGGTTGCAATGAAATAGGGCACATCAAGACAAATTGCCTAAATAAAACCAAGAAGCCTGGGGAGGCTAAGAAGACCAAAGCTGGAAGCTCTCGAATGGATGCTCAAGAGACTATTCAGGATGACAATGTCACAACAGGTACTTTGTTTATCAATAACGCTCATGCTAGAGTATTATTTGATTCAGTTTCAGATACGTCTTTCGTAGACAATAGATTTTGTAAATCATTAAGTCTGCCTGTTAAAACTCTAAGCGTTAAGTATAAAGTAGAATTGGCCGATAGTACCTCAGAGAATGCTTCAGCAATATTAGATGGATGTTTCATATCCATTAGGAATCATTCTTTTCTGCTGTTCTTGTTTCCATTAAAATAAGAGGGACTCGATATAGTGATAGGAATGAATTGGTCGTTTAAAAAAAAATCAAGCCCATATTGTGTGTGATAAGAAGCAAGTAGTTATCAAGACTCCGTATGGTGGGCTTTTGGGAAATTCAAGGGGACACATGGTATGGATTGCCTAAGCACTTGTTGAATATGGTATTTAATACCAAAGATTCGAGTATGGAAACTCAGAAGAGACAAACAACAGTCGCGATGCTGGAGATGCGAAAAATGTTAATGGTGCATCCAATGTGAACCTCAATGTTAATGGAGTTAATCTCCAAAACTGTAATTAACGCAGCTATTAGAAAGGCTATGAGAAAAGTCATGAAAAGGTTCAAGAAGCCAGATGCTGCTCGCTCTGAAACACATGTCGCTGCTCATGAGAAGAGCTTTATTCATACTTCAAATGCGAAGAATAACCCAAACAAAATCACATGTGGCAAGGAGCCCATTCCTTTTAGGATATACTTAAGAGTACTTCGTCTCTTGGAAGTCAAGAGACTTCAATAGTAAAAAGGGGCCATCGATTGCAGGAAATTGTTGAATAAAGTAGAAACCATTAGGTGTATCAGCGGTTATGCTGGAAAGGACACGGTGAGGTATACATCTCAGTCATTCGATGGCAATACCCTTGATTAGTGAGGACATTAATGAAGTCCACAAGGAAGATCCTCTTATACTTTATGGGATGGTCCAAGTTTTAAGGACCTTATTAGAAAAACCTATTATCCGCTTCGCGAAATGGAAAAAGATGGAATAAGATTTTTATGACTCTCACCATAAAAGTTTTAGACTGTCGACAATATGTTACAAATTTTAATTCATTGGCTGAGATAGTGCCCTAGTCAGTTTACCCAAAATCTAAGCTTAATGCAATAATTATTGGTGGTTAGCAACGACAATAAGAGGGCACATTAAAGTTTCAAAGCCTGCTCATTATAAAACCATTATGGATCTACCTCAGCTACTCACGTTATATAGATTAAGAAATAAACAGTCAAAGCTGAGACTGCCCTAAAAAAATTGTCAAAGATTTTGCAGCTAAGTTTAAAAGGATTAAAAAAATGGAGGCGTTTAACCCTCCTGATGAATGATTAGAGGCAGTTCACATTAATAATGACACCAGATAAATCCCTTATTGTGATTTCATTGCTAAGAGTTACGTTTGGGTTCAGGTGCTGCTAAGTCTCTCATAAGATCATAAGCTTAGCAAACTTTTAGAAATTTTCCCGTAAGAACCCCAGATATTAAGTGTAAGATAAAACTTACAGGCGGAATCATAAGAACCATTTCTTCTGTTTCTGTCAGAAACCTTCAGTCGTAGAATTTTAGAAGTATCCTCTCTCTCTAGAGGAAGTGCGTCAGCATATATAGTTGATATCTCTTTAATCTCTATCGGTTACGAATACCAGATGGTACGATAAAAACGCCATATGAGGATTTGTGTATCTTAATATGTTCCATAGATTGCTTCCATGCCTGATCAGTATGGAGGTTTAATGCATGGGACCACAAAGATATTCCGATGGTCATATGGTACTAAAGTCAGCTAATGGTATTCAAAGAAGATATCCAGAATGGAATTGTCCAAGTAAAGGTCTTCGATTAAGAAATTCGTGGACTCGTAACATAAATGTGTCACTCATTTGACACAAGCAAGGATAGATGAACTGGAGCCTGAGATTTGGAAATCTCTGTAACCTCCTTGTATCTTGATTTTCTTCTCCTAAGATTACCCTGTTTACCTCCTGAGAGGCAAGTAGAGTTAAGATTTATATCCCATTTAGGGCTGTACTATTATAAAATCTCCAAGACGGCTAGTACCATCACTGGAGAAATCAAACCCTGATTAAGTAAGTTTTAAAATAGAGGATTCATATAGCCTAACTCAATATTCTGATAATTCGGTAAAGTGAATTAAGAAAGACGGTAAAGTTAAGTAAGTTTTAAATTGACCATGCATTCTTTACAACTTCGAATCTTATGTCTTTATCAGCAGGAGGGGACCATTAACCAGACCTTTGCATGCTCTTGAAGGTGTTGCCATGCACTTACACATTCTTGGACTTAATTGATAAATGCTTTTGAAGGGAATTTGTCGTATGAAACATAGGATCCATTTCTTGTGCCAATTTGAATTATACATTATCAAAATAACCGGATTTGAATATATCAGATGTTTATAATATAGATTAAGGTTTGGGATTTATAACTGGGTCGCTCAGAGGTATTAATTAACATGTCGACACTTTTAAATCCTACCATACATCTTTCACTTGATCCGGGTTTATAACACGTTTGCCTTACATGACACGTTCCTTTATTTTATTGGGTTTGATTTTACGAGGTGTTACACTTTGCGGTTTAGAATTGGTTGCTGAAAAGTTTGGATCAAATGATGGATATGAAGAGAATCCATTATTGTTGTTCGATCCTTGAGATGACCCTCCAGAAGAACTGTTTGCGTTAAATGCAGTTTCGATCTTTGGTGCAATGTTAGTCTTATCAATCGTACTTCCTTTGTAGTACAGACCAATGTCCTGTTCACCATTAGAATTTTTCATTTTCGCCATCTTCCGTTGTTCCATCTCTTGAACTTCGAGTTTTTCAATAAACTTGCTCAGCGATAGATTCGCAAATTCACCATTATTCTTCAAAATCATAAGATACGTGCCCCAAACATCTTGTGGCAACGCATCAGCCAACTTTTCCACCCATTCTTCTCTATCTTTCTTGATATCCAATCGCTTCATGTTAACCACCAAATTGAAATATCTTTCTATAATCATTTTGGTGTTTTCAGTTTTCAATCCATGAAATAGATCAAATTCTTTCTTCAAAAGCGATTTTTTGTTCTTGATCATGTCTAAACTTCCAACAAACTTCGTTTTTAGTGCTTTCCACATTGAGTGTGCACTTCCGTTGTGTTGCAATAAGATCAAGATGTCTTCCTTAATGGCTTGTTGCAATATACTAATCATCATCTTTTCACTTTTGTATTTCTTTTTCTCTTTATCATCTAAATCTTTAATAGCAACAATCTCTCCGTATTCATCAATCGGTCTAACATATCGTTCTTCAACACATTCCCATGCCTCTAAGTGATTTGCTTGAACCCAATTTACGAAACGTTCCTCCCATCCGTTATATTCCTCGATATTCATGAGCTTAGGCGGTTTTTGCATGGTGCCCATTTCATTCTCTAAGTTCACGTTCTGAGCCATAGTGATCGGGGTAGCAAATGCGTTGTAAAATTCAGAATCCATGTTTCGGTGTAAAAATTCACAAATTATCAATTTCAAACAATCTGAAATATTTCAAACGATCTGGGATTGAAACGAGCTGGACTTTTCAAACTGTCTGATAATCTGACACTCTCACACAGTCTGAACTTTGGAACGACCTGGAGCTTTCAAACAATTTTGACAACTTCCAAACGACCTGAGTCACTTCGTGCGAGCTGAGTGAATCAAACCGTGCGACCTGGTGAACTTTCAAGCGAACTGAACACCTCGTGCGACCTGAGTCAATCTCACACGACTTGGACCTAATTTTCAAGCGACCTAGATGATATTCAAACGATCTGAACAATTCGTGCGACTTGGTTGATCAGCTCGTGCGACCTGAAGCAACTTCCAAACGACCTGGCTGGTTTTCACACGATCTGAAGCTGAAATCACACGATCTGGATGTTTTTCACCCGGTTTGGTTCAAAATTCAAACGGTTTGGATGTTTTTCGTCCAATAGTTCATCATTTTGTCAATTTTGATCAGGTTTTAGCTTGAACTTGGTTCTGATTTGTTCACGGATTGATTAAAACTTAGTTTTACATGTTATATCACAAAATCAGATCATTTTAACCGTAAATTCGTTCTGATTTTGAAGAAAAAGTGTAGAAAAGTGAGAAGAAATGAGTAGAAATCAGTTTAATTCGTGAAAACAAGCTGAAATGGTAAGAACTCTTCCTCCTGAGCTCTGATACCACTTGTAGGATCGGGGATTCGATCAAATGAGTCGATCAGAAGAGTTCTAGACCAAATCAAAGGCGAAATTCATTGATTTGATCTTCATTGCAGCTAGATTTACACTTAGAAGTAGATTAAATGTCGATTGTATTGATTTCACAACGTTACACGAGCTGGCGACACTTTAGCAGAGCTTCGCTACTGGAATCAGATTGTTACAAATGAAGACCCAAGACTCACTATTTATAGGAGATGCCAGACCGCACGAACCTGTTTCACACGACCTGGTCCAGGTCGCACGACCTGGTCCAGTCCGCACGAACTGGTCACTTCGTGCGAAGTGGCTGGTTCCGGTCTGTTTCCCGTTTTTCTTGAACAACGTGTCTTGGTCTATCTATCTAGTTAAATGACTCGATACAAGACGAAGTCAACAGACATATGCACTAACACATATTCATTGCATTTTATAATAGTTTTAACTAAACAGTTTACCTGTTTTAACAGCAACCACAATCTAAAAAGGGATCATGAATAAGAACATAATATGAATAAACATATGAATTCCGTACCGCACACATCCTTTGCCATTTTTCAAGGGGAAACCCTTCAGGTGGAAATTCTAATAGGGTAGCAATATTGTATCCTTTAACTGGTACTTTACGCCTTGCAACCTTAGCTTTTTGTTTAGACTCTTCTCTCAAATTTCTCATGATATCTCTAAATCGACTTTTGAGCACATCGATAAATGTATCATATATGGCCTGCTCAGCTCGTGCATGCCATCTATACTTGGTCTATAAAAACATAAGGTAAAAATGCCATAATTAAAAAAAATAATCAAAACAGATATAAATATTTAATTGATGAATTACCCAAAAGCGATCAAACATCCGCATCCTCGCGTTTTGTGGGACCTTTTTAAATGTGACCCAATCTCCATCATAACATTGTTCAAGTATATCCTTTGCACGTTTGTTTACCTTTTTGTTTGTAAAACTACAACATTGAAAAAAAAACATATAACCATGTTTATAATTTATAACACTAATAATCTTAATAAAGGATAAATATTATAATGTAGAAATTAAAAATATACCCCTTTTTGTCGCATTGTATAAATTCCCTCTCATCGCCAACACCATCGTCGCCAACACCATCGTCACCATCATCATCGCCACCATTGCCGCAACCACCATCATTATCGCCACCATCACCATGGTCACTATCTTGACCATCCTCACTGTCTTAGATTTTTCGTAAGGGTTTCTTGATGATAATCTATAATTTACACAAATGCACACGCGTTAGTATAATAACCCATTTTAACATTAGTAATACCTTCCCCGAGACGGCATTCCAATGACTACGTCGGGCAGAACCACGACAGCCGTTACGGAACCCTAGATCAATCGGGCAGCGTATCTAATACGTATCCAGGGGTTATAATACTTACAACGGAGCAGAACTTTGCTAATTAGGGGGGTATAATACCCGCTTATAAAGCCTACTATTCTGATTTTGAGATTGAGAAAAGAAAATGGGACAAACAAACTGAAGATCCGATGCATTCTATTTATAGTTGCTGAGGTTGGCTTTGTCGCGGCCCGCGTAACACAGGGGCAGGGCCAACACGGCCCGCGTTGACTCCAGGTCAACGTGTAGCTGGGCTGAGTCGATATATAGGTCTGCCGGGTGTTGGGCCACGTGGCGGCCCAGGGTCGCGCTAATTTTTAAGTTTACGCGGCCCGCGTGAAGGTTCGGGTGGGGCTTACGTGGCCCGCCTCAACTTAAAAATCACCGAAATCAGGTGTTAACCTTTATACCGCCCGCGTAAGGGTTGAGGTGGGTTCTACGCTGCCCGCCTCAACTTAATTTTTCTTGTTTTTAATTTATTTTTAATGCTATATTGTATTTCGGGCTCGGTTTTCATATACGGGTATATTTTGGGACATATTGGGATATTTAAAAATATATTAGGGTGTCGAAAAATAATCGAAGGTGTCGGTTTATTAAGGATTGTTACATCCTCCCCACCTTATTTTAGAGCTCGTCCTCGAGATCTACTGGAACAAGTGTGGATACTTCCTTTGCATTTCAGATTCAAGCTCCCATGTGTACTCAGGTCCTCTTTTAGAGTCCCACTTTACTTTGACCAGAACTAGTCTCTTATGCTTGAGATTTTTGACTTTCCTGTCTTCGATCTGTAGAGGCGTTTCTACAAACTTGAGTTGTTCATTTACCTCTATATCCTTAAGAGGTACTACTAGTGATTTATCAGCTAGACACTTTTTGAGATTAGATACATGAAACACATCATGTATCCCTGCCATTTCCTCTGGCAGTTGTAGCTGATAGGCTACAGGTCATATTCTTCTAATAATCTCAAAAGGTCCAATATACCTGGGACTTAGCTTCCCTCGTTTAATGAATCTTACCACTCCTTTCCAAGGAGAGACCTTTAACAATACTTTATCTCCTACTTGAAATTCCAATGGCTTGCGTCGGTTATCGGCATAACTCTTCTGTCGATCACGTGCTGCTTTCAGTCTTTCCTTAACTTGAATGATCTTATCGGTTGTTTCTTGTACTATCTCAGGTCCAGATAGTTGCTTTTCCCCGATTTCTGCCCAACAGACTGGGGTTCGGCACTTTCGTCCATAAAGTGCTTCGAATGGTGCAGCATGGATACTTGTGTGGTAACTATTATTATAAGAAAATTCTATTAAAGGTAAGTGATCATCCCAATTACCTCCGAAATCAATTACATAAGCTCTAAGCATGTCTTCCATTGTCTGAATTATTCTTTCGCTTTGTCCGTCCATTTGAGGATGATAAGCTGTGCTCAGATTTAACTTGGTTCTCATTGCTTTTTGGAAACTTGACCAAAAATGAGAGGTAAATCGGCTATCCCTATCAGAAACAATTGATAAAGGTATTCCATGTAATGAAACAATTTCATTTACATATAATTTAGCTAGCTGTTCCATACTGAAAGTTTCTTTCATTGGTATGAAGTGAGCTGACTTAGTTAGCCTATCTACAATCACCCAGATTGTATCATTACCTTTCCTTGTTTTGGGTAATTTAGTAACAAAATCCATTGTTACCAATTCCCATTTTCACACTGGCATTTCTAGCTGTTGTAACAAACCTGAGGGTTTCTGGTGTTCAGCTTTAACTTGTGAACAAGTTAAACATTTAGAAATATAGGCTGCCATGTCCTTCTTCATTCCTATCCACCAGAAACTTTTCCTTAAATCCTGATACATTTTATCACTTCCTGGATGCATCGTGTATTTAGACTTATGGGCCTCTTCTAATATACGATGACGTAGGTTTCCTAATTTAGGTATCCACATTCTCTTTTCATGGAATCTCCAAATTCCATTTGTTCCTTGTTCTAATTCCTTAATCATACCTTTCAATTTTTCAGTATCATCCTTGATTACTGATTCTTGTGCTTCTCTTATTTGATCATTTAAATCTACTTTTAGATTTAATTTAAGAGAACGTACATTTTTTGGCTTTTCGTGATACTTTCGGCTTAAAGCATCTGCCACTATATTTGCCTTTCCTTCGTGATATTGGATATCACAATTGTAATCACTAAGCAATTCAATCCAACGTCTTTGTCTCATATTTAACTCCTTTTGCCCGAAAACATACCTTAAACTCTTATGATCAGTGAATATGGTAAACTTACTACCATAAAGATAATGTCTCCAAATCTTAAGGGCAAAAATTATAGCTCCTAACTCTAGATCATGGGTTGAATAATTCTCTTCATGATTCTTAAGTTGTCTAGAGGCGTAAGCTATAACCTTTTGACGTTGCATTAATACACATCCATACCCTAACTTAGAAGCGTCACAATAGACTACAAAGTCTTCATTTCCTTCTGGTAATGCTAGTATGGGTGTATTAGTTTATCTTTGCTTAAGAATTCTAAAAGCTTCTTCTTGTTTTGGTCCCCATTCAAACTTAATGGATTTACAGGTTAACTTAGTTAAAGGAATGGCTATTCTAGAAAAATCTTGAATAAATCTTCTATAATAACCGGCCAATCCTAAGAAACTTCTAACCTCGGTTGGTGATTCAGGGGTTTTCCATTTAGTAATCGCCTCGATCTTTGTGGGGTCCACATGAATTCCTTCATGATTGACTAAGTGTCCAAGAAATTGTACCTGTTCTAGCCAAAACTCGCACTTTGAAAATTTAGCATAAAGCTTTTCCTTTCTTAATAGACTTAAGAGTGCGTGCAAATGTTTTGCATGATCCTCTTTACTCTTAGAGTAAATTAGAATATCATCTATAAAGACAATTATGAATTTATCCAAATATGGCTTACATATTCGGTTCATCATGTCCATAAATGCGGCTGGGGCATTGGTTAAACCAAATGGCAAGACAGTAAATTCATAATGACCATACCTTGTTCTAAATGCGGTCTTAGGAATGTCCTCTTCCTGTACCTTTAATTGATGATATCCTGACCTTAAATCGATTTTAGAGAAAAATCGAGCTCCTTGCAATTGATCGAACAGATCATCGATCCTCGGTAATGGGTACCGATTCTTAATCATGACTTTGTTCAATTCACGATAATCAATGCACATACGCATTGATCCATCTTTCTTTTTAACGAACAGTATCGGCGCTCCCCATGGCGACGAACTTGGCTGTATGAATCCCTTTTCCAGCAATTCATCTAATTGTTTCTTCAATTCCTGCATTTCTGCGGGTGCCAAACGGTAAGGTGCTTTGGCAATCGGTGCTGTTCCTGGTAGCAGATGAATTCTGAATTCAACTTCTCTGTCTGGTGGTAGTCCTAGTAATTCTTCCGGAAATACCTCTGAAAACTGAGACACTATTGGAATGTCTTTTAGTTCTTTTCCTTTAGTGTTAGTGATTATAGAAATCAAATACGCTATAGAACCTTTTCTTATATAACTTGCAGTTCTCATCACAGAGATGAATTTTGTGGACTTAGAGGGCTTATCTCCTTTAATTGTGATCGTTTTACTTTTTGGTGAATTTATTTGAATTGACTTTTGATCACACAAAATACTGGCTTTATTGGCTATTAACCAATCCATTCCTAAAACGACATCAAATCCTGCCAGATTCATAGGATAAAGGTTTGCCATAAACTTTTGATTTAAAATTTCTATTCTTGCTCCCTGCAAGATTTCAGAAATCCTAACAGTTTCTCCATTAGCTGTCTCTACTCGACATTCTTGTGTTAGTTTAGTTAATGACTGATTTAGAAGTTTGCAAAACGAAGTATTAATAAAACTTTGGTTTGCACCAGAGTCAAATAACACTTTAGCAAAAACATCATTAACTAAAAACGTACCAGCTATCACGTCTGGAATCATCTTGGCTTCATCTGCAGTCAGAACGAATGCTCTAGCATTTTTAGTGTTCCCGTTGTTCATCGCTGGAGCCAATTTCGGACAATTCGTCTTAATGTGACCTTTTTCTCCACAATTGTAGCATAATCCATTACCGGATTTTCTCCTGCAATCTTCTTCCTTGTGTCCTGGCATCTTGCAGAAATTACAAAGAGTGGAGCATTTTCCCGAATGCTTTTTCTTGCAGATCTTGCAAAAGGGTGCAGAGGTAGAACCCATATTCCTACGATTGTAATTCCCAGAACGGAATTCTTGAGTAAGCCTTTGGGTTAGGTTTTTCCTCTGGTCTTCTTCCCTAGTACGGATCAATTCATCTGTCAAGGTGTTTGTTAATTCTACAGCTTCTTCTATAGTTTGAGGTCTAGCTGTCTTGACTACATGTCTAATCTCTCCAATTAATCCCCAGATGTAACGGGAGATTAATACCGATTCTGGTGATGCAAGGGTTGGTACTATTCTAGCATATTCAAAGAATAACTTTGTGTACCCCTTACTATCAACTCCATTCATCCTAAGATTTAGGAATTTGTTTGCTATTTGCTCTTTTTCATTAGGAGGGAAAAATTTCCTTTCTACCATATTCCTAAATTCTTCCCATTCCATATTATAAACCCTATCACTTCCTCTAGACTGAAGGATAGTGTTCCACCATTCTATGGCTGAATTCTTGAATAGATTGGAAGCAAACATTATCTTGTCCTCTTCCACACATTTACTTATTTTCAGAACAGCCTCAGTCTTTTCTATCCAGCGTAGGGCTGCTATAGGTTCTTCATTGCCTGATAATTCTATTGGTTTACAGGACCAGAATTCTTTGTAAGAACAACTGTAAGACACGGTTCTTCTTCTTTTAGGAATGGGCACTTGAAGTACGGGTCCATTGTTCACACTGTGTTCTGGTTCAATTGGTCGCTTACTACTATGTTTACTTTTATTATTCGCTTCCTGAACTGTTTGAATAATAAATGGCATTGCATCTATAATTCCTTTTGCCACTATGTGTTGAACAGCACTATTATCCACTTGGTTTCCATTGTTATTGATACTCGGATTCTCATTAACCACGTTAATGTTACTCTGGTTATCATTATTCAAGTTTCCTTGATTTCCTTCGTCGGCCATCTGAATTTTAAACATTTACCCTGTATTAATATCACAAAATAATATTAATATAGTCAATCACATGACACGCATTTTTTTGCCAAAAGCGCCGATCATCGCGCCTTTACTCTATTTCCATATACTAAGCATCTATTACATACCAGTACTGAAATAAAAATTACAATACCAACAGAAAGAAAATTACACTAATAGTAATAGGCATCCGTACACACATATTTTATTTTATTTGATTTTTATTTTATTTTATTATTATTATATTATTATTACTATTACTGTCTCTTCCATCACATCACGGGTATGGATTCATCCAAAAATCCATATTGCGCTCGTCGTACTTCCAGACGAGTCGCTCTCCCACCTGTCGCATTCTTTCACTACTTTCTAAAATTTCCTCACCAAATGTCCTAAGTTCTTGTACGTTTTCTGCACTCATTGGGGGTGCAGGTTCTAGGATTGGGTTCGGAATCTGGGGTGCGGGTTCCTGATATGGGGGTGTAGGTGCCTGAAATTGGTAAGGATCTTCTAAGATCTCCCTAATATAATCATCTTGGTAATAGGGATCTAAAGGGTCCATACCTGGATAGGCTCCTATGTTCTGCATGGGTGTGTCTTCATGTATTGGGTAACGTTGCACATAGTCCCTAACGTCATCCCACCAGGGATCGTAATTTGGGTCTAGGGGGTTTGGTGCTGGTATCCTAGGGATTTCTTCCGAATTGAAGTCATGCATCTCTACTTGGTTTTCAGGGTTTTCTATCTCCATTGGTTGGTCAGGGATTGGCAGTTGTGGTTGGGGTGCTATTATTTGCTCCAGATTAGGGTCAGCTGCAGTGGTGGCTAGGATGTGGATGTTGGCTATACCCCTATTTATCATATCCTGGGCATAGGCATCTGTCTCTCTCTTGGCTGCTGCAAGTGCTCTCTGGTCTTGTAACTTTTTCATACGCTTCCTACGCTCATGTGCCCCTCGACTGAACCATCCCCTATTTTTCTAAGGAAATGGCTCTTCTGACTGAGCCTTAAACACAAAGATTCCTTCTTCCATATCAGCAGAGTACCCCGAGAGGGCAGGCTGAGAAGAGGAGGTGCCTTCGCTTCTAGGCGAACCAGACAATTGACGGTACGCGTCAGATGGTCCTTGGTCGCTCATACTGTTACCTGGCTTCTATTTGGCTTTCACATTTTGTTACCTGAAACGCGTTTTAAAAACATTTGTCAGTGGGAAATACTGGTGAGTGAATCCCAGTTTAAATAAAAAGTCCCAGTGTACAGTATTGAGGGCGATCCCGCAATTATATTTGTTTCCAAGACATATCAATTAACATCCATGGTACTGTCGAACCCGACTTGTGGACATGTTACTCCTTGACCAGGTGGTAACAAATTTTGTATACAAAACCCTAACATACTCATCATAATTGTATTCTTACAAATACTCAATAACTGTTATTCGCATGGAAAAGTATTTAAGGTTTTGTAAAAACAGTTAACAAAAGGTTTACAAAAGTGGATCAACTCACATTGTTGTCTTAGATTTTCCGTAAGGGTTTCCTGATGATAATCTATAATTTACACAAATGCACACGCGTTAGTATAATAACCCATTTTAACATTAGTAATACCTTCCCCGAGACGGCATTCCAACGACTACGTCGGGCAGAACCACGACAGCCATTACGGAACCCTAGATCAATCGGGCAGCGTATCTAATACGTATCCAGGGGTTATAATACTTACAACGGAGCAGAACTTCGCTAATTAGGGGGGTATAATACCCGCTTATAAAGCCTACTATTATGATTTTGAGATTGAGAAAAGAAAATGGGACGAACAGACTGAAGATCCGATGCATTCTATTTATAGTTGCTGAGTTTGGCTTTGTCGCGACCCGTGTAACACAGGGGCAGGGCCTACGCGGCCCGCGTTGACTCCAGGTCAACGTGTAGCTGGGCTGAGTCGATGTATAGGTCTGTCGGGTGTTGGGCCATGTGGCGGCCCAGGGTCGCGCTAAGTTTTAAGTTTACGCGGCCCGCGTGAAGGTTCGGGTGGGGCTTACGCGGCCCGCCTCAGCTTAAAAATCACTGAAATCAGGTGTTAACCTTTATACCGCCCGCGTAAGGGTTGAGGTGGGTTCTACGCGGCCCGCCTCAACTTAATTTTTCTTGTTTTTAATTTATTTTTAATGCTATATTGTATTTCGGGCTCGGTTTTCACATACGGGTATATTTTGGGACATATTGAGATATTTTAAAATATATTAGGGTGTCGAAAAATAATCGAAGGTGTCGGTTTATTTAGGATTGTTACACGGATTTTGAATCATAGTGATCTCATCACCCTCACCCACTTGGCTAGAAACACCAGCAGCGCCGACTCTCTGAAATGCACTTGATTTACCATCTGGATTTCGTATCATCAGATACCGCCCACGGCTCCATACATGATTTGGATCAACAACTACCTTCTTATTGGGATTTTTTGGATCCGACATTTTGAATCTTCGTTTCCCAGTAGCAATATCACCAGCATCTCTACTAAGATTTAGATCGATAACAATGTCACTATCAATGCGTTTCCCTGGTACAACTTGCTTTTTCTTTCCACCACGAAGACCACGACCACCAGCACCAGCACCACGACCACCACCAGCACCACGACCATGAGCAGAATTATCTTTACTACCATTCATAATGTGCCCCCTGCATTTAATAGAACAAGAAAGATCAGATAGATAGTATAAGACTATAATATAAGACAGGATAATATAAGATTGACAAATCCTATGATATGAAATAATATACAATATACAACGTGCGTACCAAACAATGTTCGTTAATGAATTATCTTCAAAGCTTATTATAGCCAAGGATAGTTAGGTAACGACTGAAACTGAAATCCGAATCCTGAACCGACAAAAGGCCGAAACCCGAATCCTGAACTAACAAAAGCTTATTATCTTCAAACCCGAATCTCAAATTCATAACAATTATACCCTAACAGCAGCAAAAAAAACTTAAATAAAGTTCACATTTTAACAAGTTTGAGACTTAGGGTTTATGAAAGTACTCATAGTCACATACTCGTCTCTTTAGGAACATTATGAAATCAGATTATAGATAATATGCAGAGAAGAAAAATAGATTTTTTGATGTTTTCATTATAGCATTTTTAAATCATATCATACAAGAAAGGGTGACAAAGTTTATAAAATAAATCGATGGTAAACTTACCACCGTCTGGAACACAGCCGCAGATTCAACACAGCCACCGGAATCAGCCGTCTGGGACGCAGCCCGTCGCCGTCGACCTACTCCTTTATGGGTGTTTGCTGTCCTATCTCTGATATTAGGGCTGGGATTTCTGATATTAGGGGGAAATGGAAAACCAGAGAAAGAAGAGCGGGAATTTTTCTTTTATGGGGTTAAAAAGTGGGTCCGTATCCATGGTTGAGGCATGTTAAGGTTATTTCATTAATTAATAAGATCTTATGGTCTTATTTAAAAAGATTAATTAATAACTAAGTGAAATATTAAACAAAACATTTAAAAATTAATTGATACAATAATATATAATCTTTAGTTAAATAATAAAAGCATTATGTTAGTGCAAGTGACACATCTAATAATATCTATAAATTCCGATGAGTTTGTAATTTCACATGAAGAATGAAATTTAAGTTTGAGTTTAGTCACCACTAATTTATATTTTAAGTTAAAGGCTTTATTATTATTATATAATTTTTTCTCTATTAAGAGTCTAAAATAAATCCGGACGTAAAAAATAAAATACATTCTGGTTTAATGGGGTGCCCCATTGAGTGATATCAGTCATATCAAATTATCACCTACGTCTCTCATCTTAACCTCAGAGCCAGCCTCACGCGTCATCTTTTACTCCGTCTTCCTCGGCAGAAAACCTGACCACCACCACACGACCGCCACTGCCGGCGTAGCACCACCACATAGCCGCCATATAATCGTTGCTGAATCCCTTCTCTCGTCAGCCAACAACACCCCCTTCCTTATTCACCGCCAGTCACCATTGCACCTCCTCCCTCTATCAACCTAAACGCTACATTCGGGCATTCTTGAAGATGAAGATGGAGATGGAGAGATCGTCGATTGGCATTTTTTTAATAAAACCATAATCTGGGATATTAAATTTGCAACCACAAGGACCAACTCTATATGTATAGTATAGGTATCGCGTCGTGTTGTATTATACAACATGTTATAGTATGGTATCGTGTAATAGGTATCAGGTGGTATAGTAGGGGAGCTAAAGGGGTCGTGTTTGCGGGTTGGCAGTTTCAACCCGAAACTGTATCGCAATCATATGGTATCATATAATATCGCATCGTGTTGTATATTATTTATAGTATGATACAGTCTAGTATAATAAAGTCTAATATGGTATGGTATGGTATGGTATGGTATGGTATGGTATGGTATGGTATGGTATGGTATGGTATGGTATGGTATGGTATGGTATGGTATGGTATGGTATGGTATGGTATAGTATAGGTTAGTATCGTAGTTTCGTATCGTATTGTATAGTATCGTATAGTATTGTATAGTATCATAGTTTCGTATCGTATTGTATAGTATCGTAATAGTATAGTATAGTGTGGTGTAGTATATTGTAATACAATGTCGTGTTGTACTGTATATGATCGTATGGCTTCGTACAGTATGGTATTGTAAATTAGTGTCGTGTTGTATGGTATAGGATCGTATGGCATCGTACAGTATGGAATATAGTAATATAGTGTCGTGTTGTATGGTATATGATCGTATGGCATCGTATAGTATAGTATGGAATATAGTAATATAGTGTCGTGTTGTATGGTATAGGATCGTATGGCATCATACAGTATAGTATGGTATATAATATAGTATGGTATAGTATGATATATAGTATAGTATGGTTATAGCATGGTATCGAATAATATAATATAGTATAGTATAGTATAATATCGTATCGTATAGTATAGTTTAGTATGGTATCGTATCGTATCGTATCATATCATATAGTCTAGTATAGTATAGTATCGTATCGTATCGTATCGTATCGTATCGTATCGTATAGTATAGTATAGTATAGTATAGTATAGTATAGTATAGTATAGTATAGTATAGTATAGTATAGTATAGTATAGTATAGTATAGTATAGTATAGTATAGTATAGTATAGTATAGTATAGTATCGTATCGTATCGAATCGTATCGTATCGAATCGTCTAGTGTAGTCTAGTGTAGTATAGTGTAGTATAGTATAGTATCGTATAATATCGTATAGTAAGTATAGTATAGTATCGTATAATATAGTATCGTACAGTAAAGTATAGTACATTATAGTATAGTATAGTATAGGGCTTGTAGCTCAGAGGATTAGAGCACATGGCTACGAACCACGGTGTTGGGGGTTCGAATCCCTCCTCACCCACAACCGGCCCAAAAGGGAAGGGCATTTCCCTCTGGGGTAGGAAAATCATGATCGGGATAGCGGACCAAAAGCTTTGGAACTTGGGTGTGGGTCTTTTGTCGAAATGGAATGACCTTTTTATTTATTATTTTTCGTAAATGAGTAAAGCACTACACATAGTATGCCGGTCCCCATCAGCGTATTTTTTTTATTTTACGACCCGACCCGTGAACCTAAACGGGTTTGCGGGTTCAACCTGAAACTGACCCGAACCCGTTTAGAGTAAACCTAAACCTGTGAATTTCTTGTTAGATTCGTGTCGGGTTTTTGGGCCGTGCCAGAATTTCACTCCCCTAGTGTAGGTATGTTTTACCGGGCATTGTTCCCTTAAATCCTCGTTGCTTTAAGTTTTTTTTTCATGAAAATATGAGTTCAACATAACTATGCATAATCTATATTCGATTAATGAACCTAACAGTTTTATTTACATCGTTATGCTTAATGAACATGAGAATATTGTTTACATGTGATGCCTTAGTACCTTTTTCCCAGCAATGTCAGGAATCGTCAACTCACGAACAGTAATTATCGGATCGTCTTCGTCATTGGGATCAACAGGTGGTAGGTCCCTAAGCCTGTTTGTTTTCCAAATGTGGGAAATGTAACGAAGTTAGATGAAAATATTGTAGGATTCAAGTAATAGGTATTTATATATCTATATGTGATTACCTCTTTGTATACTCGATAGTTTGTGGCATTTCCGAGTTAATAGCAACCGTTGTCAAATATGTAGCCTCGAGTTGAATCAAACCTATAAACAATATTTTTAATGCCTGATGTAAACTGCTTTGATAAATCTGTTTCAGAAGAAAGTATTTTATTTTTTCAAGAAACATACCATAGTAGTTTGAAACTTGAGTGGTTGTTATGGCAACTATGTTGCCAGATCCAACATGGTCACCGATTAGATGTAACATACTCGGCCAAAGAGTGATCTCAACCTTGTTTCGACTGTATAACAGAAGATGTATTGAGAACCGTATTTGTTAATAATTTGTTATCGTTTATGAGATAAGTTTGTGACACACTTACCGCTCGTCGCGTAACACAACCTTCCTAACTGCTGAAATCTTACCTGTTGGTTGGAGATAATTTTTAATATATTAATATACTAGGTTAGAATCCCGTGTATTACACAGGTTGAATAAATGTAATTTTATATACCAAATGATATATATATATATATATATAGGATAAGGATCCGTTAGGAACCACCCTTTATTGCGAGAACCGCGAGAACCAGTGTGAACACATGGAATTTTTGTAATTAAATTGAAATTCCATCTAACAGGGTTTACATCTTCCATCTTCGTTCTGTTCAAATAGTTAGGGTTTACATCCTCATTCAAATCATCGCTCACTGCTACCACTTCCCTGACAACCGCCGCCGCCGTCGACACATCACCTTTGCCACCACTGCGACACCACCACACCACCATCGTGATAACTCCTTCGTTGACAACTCCTCCGACGACAACTCATCCACTGACATTCATACATCTGCTGATAAGTCACCATTGCAATAACTAATTCGGCTCATCCTTCTACGATTACTCGGTTGAATACATCATTTATCCGGTAATCACAACAAATTACATACTTTTTTATTACATCCATTCTATTACCAATTTCTATGTTGTTACCAATTCCCATTCTAAGTGTTCTTATATGTTTACTCAGTTCGATTATATTGCTATTTGTCATCTACTTACAAATAAACATGATTTCACTTGTAACCCCTTTGTGATACATATGGCATCTTCTGATTCATCACATATATACCCTCCTCGTCAATCTGATGGGTTCACAGTTCAAGCGGCTAGAAAAGTCCTGGAAGAAGCTTGCTTTGGGTCGGATTTTAAGGTTTCCGAGTGGCTTAACTGGGTCCCTATTAAAGTTAATGGTTTCTTCTATTTCCTATATGTGTTCTTTTAGTTTTGTGATTTAATCCCATGCATATGTGTATGTGTGTGCACTTTAAATTCCAACTGAATTGGATGTATAGATTTATGTATAAATTGGGAAAAATCTAGGTGTTCTGGGGTTTAGTGACTTGAAGAAAGAGATTTGTTGGATGTATATAAACTTTCCTTAAACCCTAGAATGAAACCAACAGCAATTATGAAGTTGTGCTAATCAAAAAGCAAACACAAATAGTACTCATAGGTTAGTGGCCCTTGTGGAACATGAGTGGATCCTATATAAGGTCAACTCATTTGATATAAGCTTTCAATCTTTTTCCACTTGCAATGCATGAAAGTAAAGTAATAATGTGGGGTCCTTTGCACCCATTACATTCTGATGCATGATCAGTAGTAATAAGAATTTGAACATTCTATTCTTTGATCCCAGAGGATATAGTAGCGAAAGTAGTGATACTGTTGGAATGGATTACTTTAAGTGCAATTATCGGTCATTTGTCACAAATAGTTAAACATTTGTTTGAATAATCTCAATATTTTTTGAATGGATTCTGCATTCAAAAAATTAGGATTACATAACCATTTGATTCTTTCTCATAACGCTCTCCGTTAATGTATCATGGTTTTCTTTTTTGTGTAACCATTATGATTTCAAATATTGAAGGGAGGATTTTCGTAAGGAATTCCAAGAGCAAAATCCAGATGTCAAGTCAATGCATGAGGTGTTCACTGTAACTCATTCTTCATCATCCGACTATTTTTTACATAACTTTTCAACAAAATCGTATTCTTTGTTCTGCCACCTGACATGTATGTGCCTACAAACTCATTTTGCAGATTGGCAAGGCTTGTGGAGAGATGTGGAAGACCATGACTTATGAGGTTTGTATTGTTTTAAATTTTGTATCTTCAGTTGTTTATTACATCATTAATTATTTGAGAAATTTTGATAAGTTTAGAGATTAACATGGTCACTCACACGAGGTCAAATGAGGTATTTTCAACTTATAAACAATATATGGATTCCTTAAGAATTGAAAATTTTTGATAAATTATGGTAATGATAGATTTGGTTATGGATTATGTAAGTGACAGGAAGCAACATCAAAATGTTCAGTTTGTCAAAGTTATTTCATGATTTTACGCACAATTTGCAAGAACACATGGGTTTAAGTTTGAACAAATTGTGGGAATATACATTCTAAAAAGACCACCGGATTTGGTGCTTTTAGACTTTAGTTCCAGATTGTTTATTCTTCTAAACTATAATTTTTGTTTTTGCATTTTGGTAGTTTGGTGGTTGTTTCAAAAAGTAAAGTAGAGTGGTTTGAAGTAGTATCTTGTAACTTAGCTGAAGAGTCATCTTTTGTGTGTGTATTCATATATTGATTACTTTTATTATTTAGTTATAAACTGTGTCTACGTACTTGGTATTTTCCATCAAAATTGGGTGTAGTTGAGCAATGACACCTTAGTATTAATATCTTTTGGTATGTGGTATTTTATTATAGGAGAAGGTGCAGTACTATGACGTTGCGACAGAACAACGAGCAGAGTTTGAGAAAGCTTTGGCAGACTATGCTAAGAGAAAGGTGCGCATGTTTTTTCTCACCGTAACTACTGTTCTTTACTTTGAAACATAGTGGTGTTTGGTTTGACGGAGTAAAAATAGATTGATAGTAAAAGGGCGTGTCAGATTTTAGGGAAAATATATGAGAATCAGCATTTAACCCGACCTGTGTTGACCCGTTACACGTTGTGTCTGACCCACCCAAGCAACAGGTATCAAGTAATTAACTAATTATATTTGTTGCAGTACCAACTTACTATCAAACTCATTCATACCCATAGTGATTCTTGCTAATGTAGAATACCGTTTCCACTCATCAGTTTTATTATACCATATATATAATATAGGTATTGCAGCAAATATGTTTATACTCTCCAAGAAAAACCTTAATTGCAGGAAAATGGGGAACATGACGAGTTTTATGAGGATTCAGACTCAGATTATGATTGATGAATGAATATGTTGCTTTTGACCTCGTAGAGATTCTATTTAGTTGTCACAAGTATTTTGTACAGTGAGATATTCAAACGTGTCTTCTGGAACTAAGTGCATGTAAATCATTCTCTGTGTAGATTGAAGAAAAATAGAACCTGAACACAAATGCGAGTTTTTGTTGATAAAGGTTTATGTTGCTATCATCCGTTAATGAAACCAATAGAGTATATTGTAATGGTTCTTGGGAATCAATACAACGATCATGCATATGTGCATTATGTTGATAACACCCATACTCGTCACCGATCGTGCACGTCACCAATCGTGCACATGTGCATTATGTTGATAACACCCATACTCGTCATCCGTAAACTGTTAACCATCATTAACATGAACATGCACATGTGCATCACGTTAACAACACCCCATAATCATAAATAATCATACTGTTAACCATTAATACATAACCGTGCACATGCGCATCACATTGCCAACACCCTTTAATCATCTCCCTATAATCATATGTTAACCATCAGCACATTTCCAATGCACATGTGCATTTCCAATGCACATGTGCATCGTAACGCTAACACCCTATAATTATAACTCTAACACTCTATAACTATCACTGATAAACTGTTGACCCACTATAATCATCACTGATAAACTGTTGACCAACTATGATCATCACCGATAAACTGTTGACCATGTATACGTCGTTGACCGTTTAAACATTGTGCGTACACATTCCATATGTTTTATTAATTATGATATTTATATCCTCTTTTTGTTCATTTTATTTTTTGTTTATATATAGGAACAATCCTACGTTGAGCATTATACACATCAGAGCGTTGTACACATCGGTACATATTATGTTCAAAAGAATGGTACATATTATGTTCAAAAGAAGGACAACCAAAAAAATACTCGAACTACTTATAAATTGATTATCACTTGTTTTTTTTTTTTTTTACATTCCTTGTTTAGACTTATTTTTTTATCTACTTAGCGGTGTAGTATTCATTGTTGTATTCATGACCAATTAACATAAATTACCAACATGTCCACTGTTTCAACATCATGCACTTGTGCATTACCCAACGTGTGCATTTTCAACATTGAAACCATACCATATAAACTTATCGATGCACGGTTTTTAATACCATTATGTTTTAACTACATGTACTCCGTTTTCAACTCACCTATTATACATTGCAACGTATACGTTATGCACATGTGCATTCCCACCATATAATATGTCAAACAACATTATACATTACTACCTCTACACGTTATGAACATGTGCAATGCCAACATAAACTATGCCACTCATCATATCACATCAATAGGTAACTGTGCATTTCCAATATATACTATACCATACACCATACAACATTGTAAACTACATATCCTATACCAAACACCATCATACATTACCACTATGCATAATAATATATAAATATGCACATGTGCATTGGCAACATAATCATTTATGTCACAACAATAAACACTTGTGTATTTCTAACATATACTATACTAACCACCATATAACATTTGAAAACATTGTAAACTGATTATAATCATCCAGAAACACATCATATATCACCACTATGCATACTAATTCACCTTATGCACATGTGAATTTCCAACATATACTATACCATATTACATCAAATTACTGAATTAACGATTGTATAGTTGTCATCGTCCAATAAACAAATATATATTATCAATAAAAAATAACTAACATATAAACCACCATACAAAAACAACCATAATTTTCAATATAACACGTTCAATGCAACTTTCTTTCATTAATGGTGGAAGTTTTCCACCGTCTCGTCGCCCTTGTCATCCATCACATCGTGCTTTTTACTTGTCCTATTCCTTGTATTTCTTTCTCCTGCAATAACTGCACATGACATCAAACAACATTGCTCAACATGAAAGTAACAATTGGATGCACATGTGCATATACTACCAACTGCATCATCGACTAATAACCAACCTTTTTTGGTTTTTCGTTAAACACTTTTGTATTCACCTTCCTTATCATCAGGCAGTTTTGTTGCCCCTTCGTCATTCTATCTCAACACAAATGTTACCCTCTTCGCTTTTTTTCCGTTTTTTTACCTATAGTAATAATTGAAACGTAATATAACCAAAATGTAATTTCAATTAGTATGTGCATTAAACACCCTTTTTTTTATCACTGTAAACGATATGCATTTGTGCATCTATATGCACTTTGTGCATCTGTATGCACATGTGCATCACATGTCATTATCATTATGCACTTGTGAATCAAAATGCACATGTGCATCACATATTCTTATAATGATATTTAAAATCAATCCATATGTAGAGTTCAATGTTATGTGCTCAAATTCAATATGCACATATGCATCACTTTAAACAACAACATCAACATAATCTAATTACACGAAATCATAAACACGTATATTAAACAAAACTGCTCATGTTTGCTATGCACATGTGCATCACATGAAACAATAACATCATCATATTCTAACTACACAAAATCACAATACCACCATCATATCTTAATTACACAAAATCACGTATCTTACACAAAACTGCCCAAGTTCACTATGCACGTGTGCATTACCTAAAACAACAACACCAGCATATTCTAATTACACAAAATCACACTACACGTATCCTAAACAAATCTACTCAGATTCACTATGCACATGAATGATATTATTAACTTTATTTGCTCAAATTCACTATGACACACTCATTGAATCATCTATTCTTATAATCACGTTGCCCTAATTACGAATGGATGAAGAATGTACGAATGATGATCAAGTTCATAATATATATTATAGGACTAATTTTGGACGAACTTTGGGGACTAACCTCGATTATATGACTATATGCTGGTAAAATCTCAGATCTGAGATAAATTCTCAATCCAGATGCTTCAATATCCCGAACTGATGACGGTGAAGTGATGATGTATTCGAGACGATGATGTAATCGATGAACTGTTGAGTATTGTTGAGAGATTCATGGACGAATTGTTGATAAATGTTGAGAGATTCAGGTTGAATGTTGAGAAAATGTTGAGAGATCTGGATCTAATAAGAGGTTAGAGAGAGTGGATGTGAAAGTTTGTATTAAATGTAATTTAATTTGTGCTTGAAGTCCAATATTTTAAAAGTTGTTTGGTATTTACAAAATTGCCCCCTGTTCACATTGGTTCTCGCGGTTCTCGCAATAAGGGTGGTTCTCGCATGAACCCTACCATATATATATATATATATATGTATATTATTTTTTAGCAATATTAATTAAATTAATGTAACACCCCGAAAACGGGTTTGGTAATCAAACCACGTTAATATTAATGAACGGGTAAAATACCGTTAGTGGTAAAAATTAACCCGGTAAATATTAGGATTTAAATAATTAAACCTAATATTAAATAAAACGTGAATAAAAGCTTTTTAAGGAAGTAAAGTTATAAGAGGTCCGAGTTAACAGGACTTAAAATAAACTGAGTCATAATTTCCCCGAACCCACTAAGATAACTAGGAATACCAAACCTAGTTAATAAGTGGGAATATTGTTAAAAATAATTAGGTTGTGACCTAATTAATAACTAACCAAACATGAGGGACCAAAAATTGGGTAACTTGAAAATGGTTTTACAAACAAAATAAAAAAATAACACAACACACACTTAAGTGTGTGCGTGCGTGAGATGGCCAGGAGAAGCTCCATGGGAGCTCAAACCCTAAACTCAACAAGATGATCAAATTGAAGGCCAAAACTAGCTCAAATCAAATGCATGAACACATACAAATGATCACCAAGTCAAGGAGATCGTAAGGTATGTCAAATTTTGCAATTTGGTGATGTTTTGAGATTATGATGAACACTCATAATCAAAATTCAGGAATGAATGATGAATCTATGAGTGTTGTTGTGATGAAATCTATGTTTAGGAACAACCCTAGTTAATAATTTGATGAACTAGTGTTGAAAAATAGAAATTTGATGATTACCCATATATGTGCTAAGTGGGTTTTGATTTAATAGTGAAGATGATGATAAGTTTGTGTTTAAAATCATCATAGTTGATAGTAGAAACAAGGTACTTGAACAAATTACATGATTAGGTATTTGTTCATACATGATTGAAATGAGTTTTTATGATATGATGATGTTAGTGTTAAACTTGCAATTAGAATCATCATATTAGTTAGTAAAGACAAGGTACTTGAAAAAAATTAGGTGTTTGAGTACGTGAATCATAATTACCATGAATTGGGTTTAGTATAAAAAGGATTGAAATGATGATAAATTCATGTTAAAAATGATGTTTGATATCATCATGTGTTAAGAAAGATTAATGTTGTGTTAATTCGATGGATTATGGTTATAAAACTTGGTTAACAAAGCGGATAAACGCTAGCCTAAGAATGATGCTACCGGGTAATTGACCAAGTAATAAAAAGAGTAGTTGAATTACATTGTGTACATACTTTCGTCAATAGGCACTTTGACTTTTAAAAAGTCAAAATGACCAAAGATATGATCGAATGATAAATTCGACATAAAACCCGTAGGATGGAATAGTCGTAAATGATTATGACTAATCTAACCATCTCGCGAATTATGATGATAGTTTGACGCTTGACGAGCTAGGTGAAAGCTTGGGAAGAAAACGGGTCAAACGGATCAAGAATGAAGAAAAAGCATGATCCGGGTGCAAGGTAAGTATATCTTACACTACTCTTAAATTATAGAATACTCTCTCATCGTATTAACTACGAATAAGATAAGTTAATGTAACACCCCAAAACCCGAATGTTTATATTCGTTAAATGTTATGATATTGTACATCAAGAAATAAATGACTAGGTTATTTAACCTAGTTAAGAGTATGGTAGAAACAATTAAAGGATGAGAGTTGTGCCAATTATAATTAGTGGCAAACTTGAGGGACTAAAGTGGGGTAAATGAAAGTTGAATTTATAAAATAAAAATACACACATACACACACACGATGGTGTGTTCTGGAAGAAACCAGGAGCTCCATGAGAGCTCAAGAACCCTAATCATGAAGATCACCAAATTGAAGGGTTAATTGTAGCTCAAATTCAAGAAGGAACATGGATTAATGATCACCTACTCAAGGGGATCATAAGGTATGTCTTAAAAGTTAGATTGGTGATTATGCACGAAGTGGGTTATGTTGTAAATCGCGAATTCGTATGAAATTGAGTATGAGGATATGTTAGAATCATCATATAGAACATGGGTTATGCATTATTAAAGTTAATTTGATGCTTAGAGGTGAAACCCATTAGTTATGGTGAGAAAGATGAGTTGAATCATCATCCATGTCTAATTCTTGTTGAATATGATGTACTATGTGAGTAATATGGAGTCTTGTTAGAAAAACTGAAAGAAATAAGATGATAATATGTTTGAATGTTTATGTGTGAATGATATATGTTAATTAGTAGGAGGATTTGGTGAATTGTGTATGAAATTAGGAGATTGTGCATGAATTAGTTGTACCTTATGCTTAGAAGGTGGTACACACACCAAGGGTATGATGAAATTAGAGATAATTGAGTTTTGATCACTAGTAAGTGATTAACAATGTAGTCATGAAGTGGGTTTTGTATAATATGATGATATGTTGTTGTTAATGATGTTTGAAATCACATACGTGTGTAAATGTTTAAAGGATTTCGGCTAGGATTTGATAGATTAGTATGTTTTGAGTTTGAATGATAATTCCGGAATAAGATCCGTGTGATGAATGATGAACAAGCTAACTATCTTGAGAATGATATATGATAGTTGATGCTTGATAAGCGACATGGAAGCTTGGGAAAGAAGCGGGTCAAACGGGACTAATGCGCACGAGAAGTATATTCGGATGTTAGGTAAGTAAAGCTTACACCCCTTTTTGGAAGAATATCTATTTAATGTATAGATTACGAACATGGTAAGTAAATATGTGAATTATGATGTTCCGACAAGTTTTAATATGGGTCGGAACATGTGATTATGTTAAGAAACTAAGTTTGATGGTCAAAAGGGGTAAAAAGGGTATTATGGTGATTTTGGTTACGAGCTAACGAAGGAATAAGTTACATGGATGGGATAATGACTAACTAAAGTCCCACAAGGATAAAATGGACATTTAGACTTAACGGGTTAAATGGTGAAGACATTACCATTTGACGATGTCTACTAATGATTTTATTGTCAAGTACTATGAATTCACAGGGTGAATAGCGAAAGGATTTGCGTTGTTATTAACTAGCACCTTAGTGGATGAAGTATTAAAACGGGTCATAGCTTTGACTCGAGCAAGGTATGTGTGATTAGAGTTATAGTTAAGTAGTAGGATTGGTTAAATATGCAATGAAGTTCTTTGTTGTAAAGGATGGAGCAAAGTTGACAAAAACGCCCTTGATAGGTATATCGGGAAAACGACCTTAAAAGTCATTTGGAAACAAGCTATTCGATTAGAGTAATGTTTTGGTCAAGTTTAAAAGCGAAGGGTATGGTTTTGTATGTCATAGACCATTTAATGCGTAAATACCCATAACGGGTCAAAATAAGCTTTTGAGCGAAAATGTGTTAAGAGGATGGAAGACATCCAAGAATTCAATCCTTTATGATAAATAACGCTGAAATTATAAGATTCATGAGGAATCGAGGTCAAATAATCAGATTATTTTGATAAATGCATGAACGGGTCAAAACTTTGTAAAAAGGTAATAAGTCGATAGCTTAAAAGTTCAGAATTTTGTTAGTCCGGATGTCGGATGTTAACTCCATGTGATGGAGAATTAAATTACGATCGCGTAGGAAAAAGAATCGGGTAAAACGGATCAAAAACGAACGAGTTATGTCCGTTTTCGTGAAACTTGGGTTGGCTGGGAATTTTGCAGCAGCAATTAAGCAACTTGTTGTAAAAAAAAGGGGCTAGGTGTAGCGTCTAGCCCCTAGGCGTAGCGTCTAGCCCCCTGATTTCGAAAATTGTTTATTTTGTTGTTTTGTTCCATGAACCCATTTAAATGCGTTTTTAAACGCCTGTAAGCCAAGTATCATCAACTTATTTTATGTTTTAGGAGATGTAGATACGTATGAAGGTATGTATGTATGTATGTATGTATGATTATAATTTGTATGTATGATTGAATGTATGTTTGTATGTATGCAAGTAGATATATATGAGCGTATTGTCACGGAGTTATTCTCGAACTCTTGTGCGGCACTTAGATTTGATCTAAGTTAAGCCTTTTGGTTGTGTTGGGTTATGTTTACTCAGCGGAAGTCTTTGTTTGTGAGAATCACAAGGACGAGTTTTGTAGTGCAATACTACAACAAAGAAGGTTAGGTATTACTTGAACAAAGTTACAAGTACAAAGTGTTTACAAGAAGTTGGTTTATGAATGAGTTATGAGGGGTTATGTGGGGTGAGTGCAAATGATGCCTAACACTCCTATTTATACTACTTGGACATGATCTAGATAGTTCCAAATCTAGATCATTCCTTTATAAATATCTAGCTATAATACCTAGATATTTCCTACATAAATATGATGATATTTGTTGGGATTCTAGAATGTTCCTTGGCTGATTTTTATGGCAGTATTATGTAGCCCATTCTAGACCCTTCTGAGCTCCTTTAAGGCTGGTCTAGGACCTTCTAAGGGTGCCAAAACGTTCCAGTATTGTCTAGGTTGTTCCGGAGACTTCCGGGCAGCCCTAGACGCTTCCTTAGTGTTCCGGAAACTTCCGGAATGCTGAAATTTTGAGTTGAATTTTTGCAGGGCGTGACATCCTCCCGCACCTAAATTCGCAACGTCCTCGTTGCGACTTCGGGTTATGTCTCGTTGTGATGAATGTGTGGTTGATCTTGTCTTTGAACCAACCTCCATTTGTATTGATGTAATTGACATACCTTGACGGCAAATGTCTGTCTCTGTCTTCATTTTGTGAACTTGGTTTCCGTCTATGATGCAAAATTTGTTTGCAAACGGAATAAGAAAGGCCGATTCTTTTGAGAAGAATTCCTGGCCAAGCACGAAGTTGTGTTCTTTCATTGCCACTATCGAAAGGTCGATCTTACCTTTCCATTTGCCGATTGTGATTTTGACGCCGTATGCCATCCCAAATATTGGTTAGACGGGTCCATTCGTGGTCTTTATCATTGCGTCTTGTTTTGTGACTCGAACACCGAGTCTTATTGCTTCATCTATTGAGACGAAGTTATGGCTTGCTCCTGTGTCAACTAGTGCTTTAACGGGTCTCCCGTTTACCACCATGTTGACGAGTTGAAGTCCTTCTTCCGACTTCTTTTCTGGTTTTGCGGTTGTGTATCTTTTCTTTCCCTTGTTCGGGAGCTTTTTGATGTTATGTTTTTCCTGTGTTTTGGGAGTTTCTTGTGTGTTTAAAGTATTGAGATGCCTTACTTGCATGGACCCCGGACATGCTTCTGGTTGTGCCTTGTTGGTGTCGTTCCTTTTTGCTTCCAACTCAGCAAAGTTTTTGTGAAGGTTTTGGATCTTGTCGTCTACTTCTCTCCGCAGCGTTGCCATCTCCTCTTGGATCATGGCTTGCATCTCGAGGCGTATAACGTCGATAGCGGTTTTGAAGTCCTCTTTGAGTCCTCTTAATTCGTCTCGCAATGTTCCCAAAGCATCTAGCTTTTCCAAGGAATGATTGACAAGAGTTCCAAGTTGTGTGACCGATGCTTCGACATTAGTCTTCATTTTGTCTAAGGATCCGGCCAAATCCATAGACACGCTTTCAACTTCTTGTTGATTCTGGTTGTGATTGTGTGTCTCTTCTTTACTAGATATGATTCTCTTGTTCGTTTCTCCCTTCTTGCTTTTCTTATTCGCCATCCCGATGAACCGATGCGGCTCTGATACCACTTATCACGGAGTTATTCTCGAACTCTCGTGTGGCACTTAGATTTGATCTAAGTTAAGCCTTTTGGTTGTGTTGGGTTATGTTTACTCAGCGGAAGTCTTTGTTTGTGAGAATCACAAGGACAAGTTTTGTAGTGCAATACTACAACAAAGAAGGTTAGGTATTACTTGAACAAAGTTACAAGTACAAAGTGTTTACAAGAAGTTGGTTTATGAATGAGTTATGAGGGGTTATGTGGGGTGAGTGCAAATGATGCCTAACACTCCTATTTATACTACTTGGACATGATCTAGATAGTTCCAAATCTAGATCATTCCTTTATAAATATCTAGCCTTAATACCTAGATATTTCCTACATAAATATGATGATATTTGTTGGGATTCTAGAATGTTCCTTGGCTGATTTTTATGGCAGTATTATGTAGCCCATTCTAGACCCTTCTGAGCTCCTTTAAGGCTGGTCTAGGACCTTCTAAGGGTGCCAAAACGTTCCAGTATTATCTAGGTTGTTCCGGAGACTTCCGGGCAGCCCTAGACGCTTCCTTAGTGTTCCGGAAACTTCCGGAATGCTGAAATTTTGAGTTGAATTTTTGCAGGGCGTGACAGTATGCACGTATGTAGGCACGCGTGAAGATATGAATATATGTATGTATGTATGTATGTATGTATGTATGTATGTATGTAGGTGTGTATGTAGGCAGTATGTGTATGTACATGTATGCAAGTGGTTATGTGCGAACGTATGCATATATGTGAGTATGTATGAAAGTATGTATGTATGCATGTATTCAATGAGATTGAGCATTGACGATAATAATAGCGTGCCTTGTGAACGAAGTGTATTGCAGGTACAATAAGGAAGTCTCGCCACGGATTGTATAATGTGATGGAAAGCTGGAATGAAAAGAGATAATGAAATGAAAAGTCAATAAGAAGGAAACTTATTTATGTTTATAATGTGTGCTAACGTTATGAATGTATGTGGTGAGCGCAGGTTGATCGGGTCATGGAGGATCATCAAGGAATGAAGATCGAGGACCGAGTCGCAAGATAGATTGTACGGGGACGTTGGTGTATGTAATATAGTAAACCTAGGTTATGTTTTTATTTAGTAAATGAGTCGATTGGTGGCTTTATGTGAGAGGGTTATGTTAAAATGAACTTTTGAGAAGGTGAAGGTATTTATAAGGAAAGAAATTTTATGGCATGAATTTCCGCTGCGACTTTTGTCAATTACGTGTTAGGGTCTTACAAGTTGGTATCAGAGCCCTGGTTTGAGAGAATCAAGTACGAGAGGATAGGTACTTGAACTCAAACCTATGTGCCCTTTTGATAAGGAACCCGTACAACCACGAATCGATCAAGACCTAAAGGTAGAAATGGAATGAAAACGTATATGTATGCATTCATATGAAGAAACTAACGGTTATATTATGTGTAAGGTAAACATAACTGCTTGGAAAGGATGAACTGTGCATGCGGTCTAGAACCGGCATCAAGGCAAGTGATAAGACAAATGGACCCCAGGTACGTAAATTTAACCTGTGGGCGTATGAAGTGGTATAATTAAGCGAGTGAAAGAAAATTTTAAATGAAATATAATAGTGATATGGCAATGAAGTTTTGAAAATGATACACGTGCCGAAACTTAATTCTTCGGACATAAGGTGGCGATTACACGAAGACACGAAACTAGTATGTGGATTGTGTACCTGGCCAGTACACAAGAAACATATGACGTTCGTGAGACCGTGATAATTGTTACAGGTATGTCCGTTAGAATTAGGTAGTAGGTGGACGTGAGGGTAAAGAGAAACGTAAGACTTTCAGCAATGAAAGTATGAATGATATGTTAGAATCCACGAGACGGATTCGAAGCATGAAAAGAATGAAAGTATGAATGATATGTTAGAATCCGTGAGACGGATTCGAAGCATGAAAGTAATGAAGTATGAATGACCTGTTTGAATCCGCGAGACGGATTCAAGGAATGAAAGGCATAAATAGAATGTTTGAATCCGTAAAACGGATTCAAGGAAATGAAATGTAGAAATGATATGTCTGAATCCGCGAGACGGATTCAACACATGTAAGGAATGAAAGATGTGAATGATATGTTTGAATCCGTGAGAAGGATTCAAATCATAGAAGGAAGAAAATGTATGAATGGTACGTTTGGAACCGCTAGACGGATTCGAAACATAGAAGTAATGAAAGGTATGGATGTTACGTTTGAATCCGTGGGACAGATTTAATATATAAAAAGGATGAAATTAGTCCACGTTAGAATGTGTCGATAGTTTGACCATGGTTGTGTCAAACGAGTCATATGAGTGAATGTAAAGTAAATGAACAAAAGAATGATCATAATGGGCGTGCAAACCTAAGTTTTAAAAAAAACGAAAGAAAGAAGTTTTGAACCAGTTATGTGTTAGTAATCAACTCTTAGGAGTCATAATTAATGACGGGCTACGACCCGGACAATGGTTTAAGTATGAACGAGAAGGGTAAGTTTTAACAAAAATACCGAAATGATGTAATGAATGTCTTTGCAAGCAAGCATGAATGGAAAAAGGTACGAGCGTGTACCTTAATGCATATACGATAGTTAAGAAATGTCAGTTTGGCCTTGAAGGGTCAAACTGCGAAGGTTGACGAAATAAGTAACTAGAATGAAAGAATTGCATGTGAGAAATGAAATGTGTGACACGTTATAGCGTACGTAAGAAATTGTAGAAGAATTATAGATGAGTAATCACCTAGTAGAATGAATGTTTGAATGAAATGTGCTAACCGCTAAATTGTTAATGATAATGTTAGAACTCTTGATGTGATGAAACCAATTGAATCGGTGGAAGGATGTGTACGAGCGAAGGCACCTTACATGGATAAATGAAATCTAGTCTGGTACGGCTAGTACTCGTGAAGAATGCGGATCGATCTGGTTTACGGATCGTCGATTGATGATATGAGATGAGGTTCGTAAAAGTTTAACTTATGTTGGATAAGTATGAATTGGTAAATTGGGAACGACCTACGAAATGAATGTTGGAATTGGTATGGTATAGTATGGAATGTTTGATTTTTAAAAGTTGACATAAGAAGAAAACTATGTCATTAAGAAGTGAGTCTTAAAGGTTTGAGTGAAAATTTCGAGTATTGGTTAAATTCTCGTATAATGAATTTGCATGACACGTATACTTATGCAAATTAAGAAATGCATGAAATGAGAGTAATAGTAATGTAAAATGAATATGATGATTTGAAAGTAACGTAAGGGTAAGCATGGAACAAATAACTATAGAAATGTAGAACGATGTTAACAATGGAGTTAAGCACGTAGGTGTGACTATGAAATAGTAGTTTTGTTGTGATAACAAAACAAGAGTTAAATGTTATACAATGTGTCTATAGAATGAAATCTTAAAGGATGAGACGAAGGTATTAAATCTGTTATAAACTGATCATATGAAGGTAAGCATTATTATAAGTTTAAATAAATATGTATATTAACCTGTTACTAACGGGTCGAGGAAATGAGAATGTTATGTGGAAGTATGCCATGGAAAGTATAGACTTGTTAAGAAGAAGTCAAGTGTATGAATAATTATGAAATGAGATAGGATGATTACTTATAATTATGATGTGACTATTAAGTCAAACATAGATGTGTGTGTGTAAGAGAAAATGAGAAAGGTTTCGGGGACGAAACCTTATTTAAGGGGGGGTAGACTTGTAACACCCCAAAACCCGAATATTTATATTCGTTAAATGTTATGATATGGTACATCAAGAAATAAATGACTAGGTTATTTAACCTAGTTAAGAGTATGGTAGAAACAATTAAAGGATGAGAGTTGTGCCAATTATAATTAGTGGCAAACTTGAGGGACTAAAGTGGGGTAAATGAAAGTTGAATTTATAAAATAAAAATACACACATACACACACACGATGGTGTGTTCTGGAAGAAGCCAGGAGCTCCATGAGAGCTCAAGAACCCTAATCATGAAGATCACCAAATTAAAGGGTTAATTGTAGCTCAAATTCAAGAAGGAACATTGATTAATGATCACCTACTCAAGGGGATCATAAGGTATGTCTTAAAAGTTAGATTGGTGATTATGCACGAAGTGGGTTATGTTGTAAATCGCGAATTCGTATGAAATTGAGTATGAGGATATGTTAGAATCATCATATAGAACATGGGTTATGCATTATTAAAGTTAATTTGATGCTTAGAGGTGAAACCCATTAGTTATGGTGAGAATGATGAGTTGAATCATCATCCATGTCTAATTCTTGTTGAATATTGATGTATTATGTGAGTAATATGGAGTCTTGTTAGAAGAACTGAAAGAAATAAGATGATAATATGTTTGAATGTTTATGTGTGAATGATATATGTTAATTAGTAGGAGGATTTGATGAATTATGTATGAAATTAGGAGATTGTGCAAGAATTAGTTGTACCTTATGCTTAGAAGGTGGTACACACACCAAGGGTATGATGAAATTAGAGATAATTGAGTTTAGATCACTACTAAGTGAATAACAATGTAGTCATGAAGTGGGTTTTGTATAATATGATGATATGTTGTTGTTAATGATGTTTGAAATCACATACGTGTGTAAATGTTTAAAGGATTTTGGCTAGGATTTGATAGATTAGTATGTTTTGAGTTTGAGTGATAATTCCGAAATAAGATCCGTGTGATGAATGATGAACAAGCTAACTATCTTGAGAATGATATATGATAGTTGATGCTTGATAAGCGACATGGAAGCTTGGGAAAGAAGCGGGTCAAACGGGACTAACGCGCACGGGAAGCATATTCGGATGTTAGGTAAGTAAAGCTTACACCCCTTTTTGGAAGAATATCTATTTAATGTATAGATTATGAACATGGTAAGTAAATATGTGAATTATGATGTTCCGACAAGTTTTAATATGGGTCGGAACATGTGATTATGTTAAGAAACTAAGTTTGATGGTCAAAAAGGGTAAAAAGGGTATTATGGTGATTTTGGTTACGAGCTAACGAAGGAATAAGTTACATGGATGGGATAATGACTAACTAAAGTCCCACAAGGATAAAATGGGCATTTAGACTTAACGGGTCAAATGGTGAAGACATTACCATTTGACGATGTCTACTAATGATTTTATTGTCAAGTACTATGAATTCACAGGGTGAATAGCGAAAGGATTTGCGTTGTTATTAACTAGCAACTTAGTGGATGAAGTATTAAAACGGGTCATAGCTTTGACTCGAGCAAGGTATGTGTGATTAGAGTTATAGTTAAGTAGTAGGATTGGTTAAATATGCAATGAAGTCCTTTGTTGTAAAGGATGGAGCAAAGTTGACAAAAACGCCCTTGATAGGTATATCAGGCAAACGACCTTAAAAGTCATTTGGAAACAAGCTATTCGATTAGAGTAATGTTTTGGTCAAGTTTAAAAGCGAAGGGTATGGTTTTGTATGTCATAGACCATTTAATGCGTAAATACCCATAACGGGTCTAAATAAGCTTTTGAGCGAAAATGTGTTAAGAGGATGCAAGACATCCAAGAATTCAATCCTTTATGATAAACAACGCTGAAATTATAAGGTTCATGAGGAATCGAGGTCAAATAATCAGATTATTTTGATAAATGCATGAACGGGTCAAAACTTTGTAAAAAGGTAATAAGTCGATAGCTTAAAAGTTCAGAATTTTGTTAATCCGGATGTCGGATGTTAACTCCATGTGATGGAGAATTAAATTACGATCGCGTAGGAAAAAGAATCGGGTAAAACGGATCAAAAACGAATGAGTTATGTCCGTTTTCGTGAAACTTGGGTTGGCTGGGAATTTTGCAGCTGCAATTAAGCAACTTGCTGTCAAAAAAGGGGCTAGGTGTAGCGTCTAGCCCCTAGGCGTAGCGTCTAGCCCCCTGATTCCGAAAATTGTTTATTTTGTTGTTTTGTTCCATGAACCCGTTTAAATGCGTTTTTAAACGCCTGTAAGCCAAGTATCATCAACTTATTTTATGTTTTAGGAGATGTAGATACGTATGAAGGTATGTATGTATGTATGATTATAATTTGTATGTATGTTTGTATGTATGCAAGTAGATATGTATGCATGTATTCAATGAGATTGAGTATTGACGATAATAATAGCGTGCCTTGTGAACGAAGTGTGTTGCAGGTACAATAAGGAAGTCTCGCCACGGATTGTATAATGTGATGAAAAGCTGGAATGAAAAGAGATAATGAAATGAAAAGTCAACAAGAAGGAAACTTATTTATGTTTATAATGTGTGCTAACGTTATGAATGTATGTGGTGAGCGAAGGTTGATCGGGTCACGGAGGATCATCAAGGAATGGAGATCGAGGACCGAGTCGCAAGATAGATTGTACGGGGACGTTGGTGTATGTAATATAGTAAACCTAGGTTATGTTTTTATTTAGTAAATGAGTCGATTGATGGCTTTATGTGAGAGGGTTATGTTAAAATGAACTTTTGAGAAGGTCAAGGTATTTATAAGGAAAGAAATTTTATGGCATGAATTTCCGTTGCGACTTTTGTCAATTTCGTGTTAGGGTCTTACAGTTAACAATCGTGATATAATGTTCCGACGTGTAGTTGTACGGAACAAGATAACCGAAGATGATAATAAACCACGTTTAATGGTTGAAAAGGACTAATATGGTTACTTAGTCAAGCAATCACTAATAAATATAGAATTCTTAATGGATACCTTATATGGTAAACCAAAACAAACGATAAGGGTAAAACGGTAATTTTGGTCATACGTTGACCATAACCGTTAGTTTTTGAAAGACACTTATGATGTAAGCTATAATAGGCCAAAAGTGTTAAGAAATGAATTATAAGTAAAATGACCGCACGGTGTAAACCAGAGCGAGTCATATAGACGAGATGGTAATAAACGTCATCTCGCCAATACAATCAGTCACCTAGACCAAACGGGTCAAAAGGTCAAGATACCACCTTTTGACAATATCGACTAATGACTACCGTTGAGTTATATGATTTCAGGAGTAAATATCGAATGGATATTAGCATCGCTATGACTTAGCGGAAATTAAAGCAAGATATTAAACGGGTCAATATATTGATCCGAGCCAGGTATGTGTAATAGAATAAACACTCAATTAGAACGTATGGTTCAATGGGTGTTAAACGAAGTCTAAGATAGACAATGGGTTACTTTAATGAGTAAACCGAATGTTTTAAATGATGGTCGTCGTGTTTTGGAAAGCACAATGACTTTTCAAACAAGATCATAACTAGAACGAAGGATTATGGGTCAAACATGCTTTCAAAAGACTTCATCGTAAATGAAAAGCTAAAAGGGACCAAAACGCCCTTGTAAGCTAAATTGAACCAACGACCTTTAAAGGTTGTTTGGAAACGATTTTTATGATAAAATGAATACTTAGAATAAGTATAAGAACCGAAAGATGTAAATCTTTGGTCAAATGACTCTATATGAGCCTTTGCCGTAAAATAACAATCCGAGGAGTAAAACTCGGATTATATAGATCACCACATTAAATCCACCACAAATATAGTTGTGGTGGAAGATCATTTGATAAGAAATGTGGAAATATGAATCTAGAAACGAATGAAAGTGATTCGTGCTTAAAATATGCTTAAATACCCTTAACGGGTCAAAATAAGCATATGAGCGAAAATGGGTTTAAGAAGGTATATAAACTCGTGATTGGAACCTAATATGATAGACAATAATGAATTTAATAGGTTCATGAGAAATAGAGGTCAAACAAACTGGTTTGTTTGATAAATACATGAACGGGTAAAAAATTTAGTGATTTTATTTTAAGCCGAAAGCTTAAAAGTCTAAAATTTTGTTAATCCGGATGTTGGATTTTAACTCCATGTGATGAAGAATCAAATTACGATCGCGTAGGAAAAAGAATCGTGTAAAACGGACGAATAACGAAAAAGTTATGCTCGTTTCCGTAAACTTAAGGTTGGCTGGGAATATGCAGCTGCAGATCAAAACATTCTGTCGAATTGGAGGCGTGAACAAATCTAAACAAATCTGATGCACATGCAACAACAAACTCTGAAGTGCCACCAAATCGCCATGATATTACTAACTCTTTTTTCACATAAATAAACATACAATGTATATAATTTTATTTTTTTAATTCTAGTTTTTATTTTTATCTTAAAATAATAAACGCATAAAGTTATAAAACTAAATGCAAATAAACCAGTTATTGTTTTTTCGAACATAACTTGATTACTATTTAATTATCTTTTACATTTTACTTTAGGTTAAATTTTCCTTAAAAAATTGACTACATATTAAAAAGCAATTCCGAAACTTTACAAAGATTTGAAGTGCTTTTAGTTGAGCAACTTTTTTTTTAACGGTAAACAAAATCAATCACGAGCACTCTTGGGGCATCTACTGGACAAACGGAGTACTCCAAGAGTAACCCGAGTCCACCATCAATTCCGGGGAAAACCCGGTAACCCACCCGCCCGTAGGCACGATAGTGAAACTACCGGTAAAACACGTTGAATCAAGGATCCAACCCAGGCTTCCCTGGGTCTCCTCCTATCATTGCCCACCAGTGCCTCACTCTGCACCAAATGAGAGTCGAACTTGCATCTCTCATGAGAAATGCAAGCCCTCCACCACTTGATCTAGAGATGATTGGCGCTTTTAGTTGAGCAACTATGAAAGTTGATTATTGTAAACGACATTTTTTAGGGGAATTGGCCTCTAATAATTCCACCTAGACCTTATTGGCCATTAATAATCCCACCTCAGAATATTCCCCCGACCAGTCTTACCTTTCACCTATTTTTCCTACAATGGTCCCCCGTTAAAAAAACTTAACGTGGTTAAGCTTTTTTCCAAATTACAAACAAATTTTTTAGGGCTTTCGATCAGAACGATGATATGAGTCCATTGATGTAAAACTTACTTCCAAATGGTGCTCCAAGTGACTTGATTTTGGTTAATTGGAAATTTAAACACCCGAATTGAAGCGTCGTTTTCATCGTTTGGAGCACCGTTTCGAAGCAAGTTTTACATCAATGGACTCGTATCGTCGTTCTAATCAAAAGCCCTAAAAAATATGTTTGTAATTTGGAAAAAAGCTTAACTCCGTTAAGTTTTTTTAACGGGGGACCATTGTAGGAAAAATATGTGAAAGGTGGGACTGGTGGGGGAAATATTCTGAGGTGAGATTATTAATGGCCAATAAGGTCTAAGTGAGATTATTACAGACCAATTTCCGTATTTTTTATAGTTTACAACTTATATGAATTTGTTGAACTCTATTTCACGACAACAATGATTTAACTAGTCAGGATTAGTGCCGTTTTATTTTTAGTGGTTATACAACACTAATCTAGTAATCACGTAAAACATAAATGCAACAAGTATGTGTATACAAATGACCATTTTTGCCTTAAATACATCGTCAAATCTAGGGTCAAGTTATTTTACAAAGGCTTCTAATTGTAAGAAGTGTAAGAAGGATTTATAGAGTGACCAGTGTCCAATAACCTAAAACCTAAACCCACTACATCACCACCAAAAACCTAAACACCCACCCCCACCCCACCACCACCCAAAAACCTAAACACCCCCCCCCCCCCCCACCCACCCCCCCCCCCCCCCCAAAAACCTAAAAAAAACTAAACACCCACCCCCACCCCCTCGGCAAAAAAAAAAAAAAAAAAAAAAAAAAAAAAAAAAAAAAATTGGGTGGGTGATGTGGGGGGGGGGGGGGGGGGGTTGGTGGTGGTGGATGCTTAAGTTTTTTTTTTTTTTAGTGGGTTTTTTTGTGTAGTGGGTTTTTTTAGGTTATTGGACACTTGTCACTCTATAAATCCTTCTTACACTTCTTACAATTAGGATCCTTTGTATTTGATCCTAATCCGTCAAATCTATTTTATGGCTAAACGTTTAAAATGTCTTTTTTTTTTCTTAAAAAGAGTAAGCTCGTGTATGTTGTTACATTATAATTATAATGATGAATTGCAATACTCAAAGACAGTTGTATTTTACAAATATAACAAAAAATATGTTTGATTTAATCTGATACCTAGTATCTTTTACACAAATAGCAAAGCTATTGATACGACGAAAGAAAGTGAAATAAAGAAAAACTTACCTCTATATGTTGACATAAAGAGACTTCTTTTACATAAGCTAAAAATAGAGTAAATTATTTTTTGAGTCCCTGTGTTTTTGTGGTTTTAACCACTTTAGTGCAAAATCAAAAAGTTTAATGTCCTAAGTCACTAACCGCTCATTTTGTAACGTTTTGCGTTCAAAATCAAAAAGTTTAACGCCCTGAGTCCCTAACTGTTCATTTTATAACCACTTGAGTCCAAAATCAATAAGTTTAATGCCCTGAGTCCCTAACTGTTCATTTTATAACGTTTTGAGTCCAATTTTGTTTATTTTATAACGCTTTGAGTCCAGTTTTGTTAAAAAAAAATTGGACTCAAAATGTTAAAATTTGGACTCAAATGGTTATTAAAAAAAATGTCTAGGAACTCAGGGTGTTAAATATTTTGATTTTGAACTCAAATGATTAAAACCATTAAAACACAAGTACCCAAAAACTAATTTACTCCTAAAAATAAGTACATAGTTGTACATTATGCATTAATAGTTGTACGTGTGACATAAAAAAAAAGTACATACCTTTTTAATGTTAAAAGCAACTTGTTTGGGGCTAAATTTTTCCAAACTATCCAAACTTTGTCTAGCACACCGGAATGCATGCACTTGCATGAACCCCGGCATGTCCGTCACCAACACCCTCACCCGTAGCAACTCCGCCACCATCCCCACATCAACCATCACCATCTCCGCCCTATTCTCCGCCGATCTCCGCCCCGCCACCACCGCCGGTTTTCTCCCCTCACCCGTCCCCGAAAGCGTTTTTCGCCCTTTTTCGATCATTGAAACCATTTTTTCGCCCTCTTGGACCGCTGGAACCGACCGCCTGCCGCCTTCAAAAACAACCTTTTGTGTGTCTTGTGTGTTTGAGTTGTGATGGTGATTGGTTTCCCGGTAGGTTTTGGATCTATTGAACAATGCTCCCAAGCTATGTGTAATGGTTTTCTTTGTGGTGGCGGTTCGCGGTGGCGTTGATGGGTGGTGATGAGGCTCCGGTTGGTGGTTTCCGGTGTCGAGTTTGTAGACATACGTTACTCCTTTTTTGTGGGTTGTCATTTTGGATGCACAAAATGTATGGGGAGAGTTTGTAGAATGTGGAATATGATGGTTAGAAGAGAGAATTGTTTTATATATATTTTACAAATGGACAAATTTAAAATAGAGCTATAGAAGTGTCCATAACATGTTATAGAATAAAAATGAAATATTTGACTTGATACACTATTGAGTCAAATAAATAAGCAATGATCAAATAATTTTAATATTTATATTTATATTTTATAGATTGTGGAACATGATGAATCTCATAATATCTTCTTTTTATGGGTTAATAATTGGTGAGTAGATAAAACGGGGTGTAGCGGTTAATGTGAGGTAGCCCACGTGATAGAGATATATGCCTCTTAAAGGGAGGTTTCAGGTTCATACCTGGGCAATGAAGAATAATTTAGAATTATTGGTGTATAGGAGTAATATTTGCCGTAAAAAAAACAAAAATGGGGTTATGTTAGTTACACGAATCTAACAAATTATTCGTAAGTTTTGGTCAAGCACTCCAGCCAAAACGAGTTTGCTCAAGCTTGGTGTGAAACCCATTCAATAGTTTAACTAAATAAATTTGTTCTAAGGGAGAAAGGGGCACTAAAGGATACTACCTTAGCTCACACCAATCCCGCATTGCCATGTCAATTCTACATCCAAGATAACCTAAAACCACAAAACACTGGACTCTACTCTTTTACTCCACCCACCATTCACACAACCTTAAACTCCTCAACCCTCAAACCCTTACACTTTCTAGCGCGAGTAAATAAACCCGTAACCGGAACCCACATGGCCTACCCTAGGGGTTGGCGGTGGTGTTACCATGCGGGTACCTTACTTGCACACTCCTACCCGTGAAGTGCCCCGGCCACCCTAAGATCAACTTGACTGGGTTCATATGTTGGCATATGTGTAACTTTATAATTATTTAGGGGCAATGTTATGTTATAAGCTTATACTTTATAATCAGTTGGAAATTTCACGCTAAACTAAAAAGTTAGAGACAAAACATGAACGTCGATTGCGATTAGTAGTTTAGGCGCAATTAGTTTACAAAATTAGCATTTTTAACGCACATGCGAACAATGGTATTGTCGTGTTCGTCATAATCTTTAGTAATTCATAAGCGATGTGGTGACATATATATGACTTATGTTTTCAAGAACGTAATCATCATTATTGAACATCTGATGTATTAAAAAGCTTGATCATCATGATCATCGTCATATATTCATTGTAACGCTCCGCTTTTTCGTAACTTTCCTTAATTAGAAAGCTTGTCTTGTATTTCTATTTTTGGAAACTTATTTCTCTTGTAATCGTATTTCGTTGTATCATTGTAAACTCGAGACTTTGATCGTAATAAAATTCATTATTTCATACAAATTATACTTCGCTTATTCGTTCATGCTTAAACATTTAGTTCATTATGCATTTGATACTTTATTCGTGATTCTTGTAAACATGTGATAAACTTGCAAACACATATCGTATATACATGACTCATACACCTCACATATACTTATACGTCATTTTTACGCATACAAATACTTGGTTTATGATTATTATGCTTAATTAATGTTTAGTTACATGTTAATTACTTAAACAAGGCTTATAATATACTAATAACAAACCACAAGTACCAATCTTGCCAAAAAAAAAATGAAATTGTTGCTCGGAATAAGACCCGTCGCGCTACGCGACGAGACTGGTGTTCCTCCGTCGTGGCACGCGACCCCCTGTTATCCGCAGAAAGTTGTTTCTGCAATGCTGGTTGGTCCATTGTGTATTTTCTTGGTTAAACTCCCACCTAATTGCAATTATAACTCACCTAACTCAAAACCCTAAACCTCAACTATAAAACCAACACCTCCTACTTTCGATTTCGTCCTTTCTAAGTGTTCTTTGATTCTTAACGATCATACGTTTTCAATTGATCTCATACCTATGCAAATAGGTAGTTTTGAAGTCATAGTAGGTATGGACTTGGTACTGGCTTAGGCGAGTTCGTGCTAAAGTTGTTTGTTGTGACAAATTCATTTTACTTCCTCTTCCTAACGGTGATTCCTTACACGTCTATGGTGAGAAACCTTTTAAAGGTCTCAAGCTTATGTCGTGTACTCAAGCGAACAAACACTTGCGTAAGGGTTCCTTCTCCTTTCTCGCCCACTTTGTGGAAAAGAAGGATAAGGGCTCGAGCATGAGTGATGTTCCTGTTGTTCGTGATTTTCCCAACGTGTTTCTTGATGATCTTCCTGGTTCGCCTCCTGCTCGTTCTGTTGACTTTCACATCAATTTAGTGCCTGGCGGTACGCCTGTCACTAAGTCTCCTTATCGCTTAGCACCCTCAGAAATGCAAGAGCTATCGAGCCAACTTCAAGAGCTTCTTGATAAAGGCTTTATACTGTAACGCCCTGCTTCTTCGTACTTTCCATAATTAGAAAGTCTTAGTTGTATTTCTATTTTTGGAAGTCTTGTGTTCTTGTAATTGTCCTTTCATTGTAACCGTTGTAAAATCCGAGACTTGGATCATAAATAAAATTCGTATTTCTTTAAATTCGTGTTATACATACTTTATACATGCTCATACATTTAATTTCGTGAAACAATTGATTCATATTCGTAATTATTGGAAACTATGTGTTAATCTTGCAAATATGTGAAAACTATGCATAATACGCCTTTTTAGCGAATACGTTACTTAAATACGACACTTATACACTTAATTATACTTGTATTATGTCGATCGTACTTGTTTTAGTCCTTAAACTATGGTTTTATGACATAAATAACCCTAACATATAAACTTTAGGGGCTAAAATGTCACATTTTGAAACTTGATTTCAAGCCAAACATGGCCTTGCGGGCCACGACCTGGCTGGCCTCCTGCCTTCGCGCCCCGCGAGCGGGATGAATCCGGAACCAGCACAGTTGAGTTACGGGAATGGCCTAGTTGGTGAGTTAGTTGTGCTATTAAGTGTGTTTCTTGCATTAATAACTCACAACCACTAACCACCACCTTCTCCTATAAATACCAAGCATACTCCAAGCCATTTTCACTTTGCAAACACTCTCTAATCTCTCTAAATCAATTGAAATTCGTTGCAACATCAGATGTTCGGACAGATTCATACTCTCATACAAAAGTGAGCATAACTCACTCGTTTCTTATCCGATTCACTCGATTCTTTTTCCTACTTCTTTGGATTGACCTTAGCTACGTTTCCATAGGTTTTCCCTGGAAAACCAGAGCCTGGAACGTCGCCAAAAAGGCTCCAAAGTTGACTGATTTTTCTGTTCTTGATAAAAACTTTGATAAACTTGATTAAACTTGAGGAAACTCATCTCAAACCTATGTCCTTGTGCTTATAACCACATCTATGGTTAGTTAGGCTTAAAAACAAGGTTGAGACATGTAAAATCAGAGGTGTAAACCTCACAAACTTTCTGTTTTCGTCAAGGGTTTAACCCACAAGTGATGTTCAAGCTTAAGACTTGATGATTGTGTGATTTAGGATTAGATTGGGCTATCCTACTTGAAAATCCACACATTGCTTGATGTTTTCTCATAGATTAGTTGTTCATATTCTATTATAACTTGAAAGTTCATGACCCTCCTTGAATGTTCATAACATCAAGTATAGTGGTGAACATCTAGAGGTACCTAAATGGAAGACTTGTTCTTCCTATCTCCTACATGATTTCTATGATAATTAAGAGGTTCCTAAATGGAGGATTCATCCTCCTACCTCATGCTTGACATATTAACATATTACATAACCTATAAATATTACTTAAGTAATCAACCTTTGATGATGAGATAATGGTCACTTGTCAAAGTGTTTAGTTACATCATCTAAAACACTATGTGTTAAAAGATGATTATTTCATATGAATATGTTCATACGTTTTAAGCTCTGAATCTTTAATCTACCGTTATCCTCCAATACTCATACGCCTTTGTTTCTTCGTGTAGAAGGACTTGGTGTTCCAACCTCCCACAACAACTCACTCGCGGATTCACAAGTGGAAAGCTTGCAAAACCGTGAGTATACTCCAAACCCCCTTTTTACGTTTACCACTTTTGGGGTGTAACATGTTAAATTATAAAACTACACTTAAACTTATGCTTTATGCTAATGCACGAAAACAATCCTTATACATGAAAGCTATGTTGTTATATTTGATGCATATACTTGGGTGATTCTTATGTGATACTATAGTCATTAGCTTTGTATGAGCCTCCATTTAACATGTATAGCGCTATAGGAGTAACGCACCACCCGTGAACGAGAGGTAATGTTGAATTATATCATTTTGCGTAAACAGAGGGTTGACTAGAAATATTGCATGACATGTATGATGATCTTGTATAAACTAAGTTACCATGTGGATTCGTTTTTAAACTTTTAAACTTATACTTATACTTATTCTTAATCTTGTATACTCGCCTTTGCTTTTGCATTGAACTCTATTTTAAACATGTTACAGGTTGATGATAATGATTCTATGAAACGAAGTAGCGATGATGCTTAGATACACATTTAAACGTTTTAGGTTTAAAGTGTTGAATCAATTTTGTTTGTTATGTTGTGAACATGTTGTTATTTGAATTTTTATGTAATGTTGACAATTTGAGTTATGAAATGAAAATGGGTTGAATTAAATATTGTCACAAATAGTGTTATGAAGTCTCTTGCAATCTCGAACTAGTCCCACTCCAACGAGGGACTGCAGGTTCCTCTTGAAGACTTGCAAATAAATGAGGCTGTTCAATTTGTGGAGAAACCGGTCGAAATCATGGATCAAACTGTCAAGCGTCTAAGGCGCATCAAAATTCCCTTTGTTAAGGTTCGATGGGAAGGAAAGCGTGGCGCCAAATTCACTTGGGAATTGAAAAGTGATATGAAGGCCAAGTACCCGCATCTCTTTAAGCAGTCTTCTTCTAAGATTTCGGGGACGAAATCTCCTAAAGGAGGGGAAACTGTAACGCCCAGCGTCCCTAAACTTTAGGCATGGCAAGATCAGTCCCTGAACATCTATTAATTGTCAATTTTAGTCCCTGTAGTTATGAGATGTTGATACTTGTGGTATGAATCTTGTTGATACTTGATGCTTGACACTATGATGCTTGACCCTTTATTCTAGATGCTTGATTCTTGACACTTAAACTATGAGACTTGATACTGAATCTAGATACTTGACTCTTGATGCTTAATCTAGACACTTGATTCTTGACGAGTAAACTAGATACTTGATTCTTGATTCTTTATGATTCTTGATACTTGATACTTGGACTCTTGATTCTTGATGCTTGAGAAACTATGATTCTTGACTCTTGAAACTTATTTGGTGCTTGACTCCTTAGACTCGTGAAACTTGATTCTTGGTTGAACGAGATACTGGAGCCTTGTCATTGGCGGAATCTATGAAACTTTGAGACTTTAGTGTTATGATCTAGATGCTTTACATAAGCTATACGCAACGCAACGCCTAACCTAACGCGTAAAACAAATCAAAATCGGAAACGCGGAAAAGATGGATTGGCCAGAGTGGCCGTCCGATCGGATGACCACCCGATCGGATGACCACCCGATTGGATGACCAACCGATCGGATGACCACCCGAACGGGTGACCACCCTATCCACCTTATGCCGCCTCCACCTCACTTTCTCACTATAAATAGACCTGTCACATCACCATTTTGAGTGATGTGACAGCTCTGCTCGACTCAGACGCACAAACACCTTTCTCCTCCATTTTCTTGCTGATTTCGGTACGTTTTAGGCTAGATTCTTGTACCTTCTTGATCTACACATCATTCTCTACGTGATTCTCACTTGAAATCACACCTTTCACCATGAAATCTCTCGGATTTGAGTTCTTGAGGGTGATGTCATCATGGAGGTTTGTACAAACCGACATGTGATGTCATTCTAAGCAAGATCTAGCTCAGATCTAAGATGATTCATGCGTTTTACACTAAATCTAACCAAAATCTAAGCTAAATCTAGACTTTTTCCTATAAAACTTGGGTATCTTCATCTTTTCTCAAACTTTTACTTTATTCGGTGGAAATCGGGTCTAAACTAACTTTAGATCTGATGAATAGTCTAGAGTTGGTATTGATCTGGGTTCTTACCGGTAAAGACGAGCATGACAATGGATTCCGACATAAACCCATTAGAAACAAACGACTGATCGAACAGGGGTGATTCCCACCCGATCAGAGCTTTGGGTGCTAAGGGGTTTTACCGTTGTCTCAATACGTGTCGTGTCATCACCGTTAATCTGGAAACTTGGAAGTTTTACAAGCATGTTAAACGAGAATAAGGGTCGCCCAACCGAGCGGTAACCCGATCGAACAGCCGTCCGATCGGACAGCCACCCTATCGGGGGACACTTGCCCTTTTACCTTGAAACGTTGACACTCAGGAACTTACTTAAAATATTAAAAACTTGGATCAAGTAGTGGTCTGAGCGGACAGCCGTCCGAATCAAGTGGCAACCCGATCGGACAGCCATCCGATCGGAACAACCACCCTGGTCCCTCGCATATGAATCTCACCCAAACGAGTGGCAACCGGCCATCCGATCGGGCAGCCATTGTCTCCTCACTCAACACAAGGGTCATCCGACCGACTGATCATCTGATCGGACAGCCATCCGATCCAGTGACTGGTCTGACACTTTATTCAACCTCGTTACTCTGCTCGACTCTTATCATATTATAATCTAATCAGGCTAATTTTAGAAAGAGCTCCCTTTGATCCAATAGCAGTTATACTGTTTAGCAATCACTGTGAGTAGACTCGATCCCCTTTTACTTTAAACTTTTGGGGTGTAACATGTGTTCTATGAAACTTAAACTTGAAACTTTGAAACTTATGCTCTATCCTATGTGAAACTTGTGATTCTTGATTCTTGACTCTTTGTGCTATGTGACGTTTAATCCAGAGTGTGTAGTTCCGCCTTAACAGTAGTAGCGTTGTAGGAGATGCACCTCTCCCATTATTCTCGGGGAGTATTGTTAGGAGGATTCTAGTTTACCTTGAGTCTTGGGTAAACACTAAAGCCTCGGGATACTTGGGCTATCACTGTGTGGACTGCGACACTAGCACGACAGAAACTATTTTATTGTTTACACTATGGATATGAGTTGTTTTAATCTATTATTCTATTATCAAACTTGTATACTCGCCAATACTTTTGTATTGATATTTTAATACATGTTGCAGGCTGATAGGATGCTTGGAATGCATGGAATTCAGCTAGGAGATGCTTAGAAACGTCGCCTAGTTAACTTAGAATCCTTTAAACAATTTGAACAATATTTGTATTGGTTTGTATTCGATACTTGTGTTGGTTGTGTTGCTATTAGACAATGTTATGATAAATTTGATCTAATTTCTATTGAAACAAATAGTGTTATGGAATTCTCATGAGCAATCTGAACGCTTAGTGCTCGCACCCCGATGTTTCCGCTATCGGTTGGGGTGTGACACATAAGGTTTATAAATTGTTGAAGGTGTTATACGGGTTAAGGCAAGCTCCGCGTGTGTGGAATACAAAATTAAATAATATTTTGTTAAATATGAAATTTCACAGGTGCTCGCAAGAACAAGCCGTATACCGAAGAATCCTTGGACAAAATGTGTTATTAATCGGCGTATACGTGGACGATTTAATTGTGATGGGTTTAAATTTGAAACTATACGTGGACGATTTAATTGTGACGGGTTTAAATTTGAAACTTATTATGGAGTTTAGCACGGGATGGCTAAAAACTTTGAAATGTCGGATTTGGGAAAACTTACTTATTATTTTGGAGTTGAAGTATTGTAGAACAAGGACGGGATAAAAATTAAGCAAGAGGCGTATGCAAAGAAAATGCTGACAGAACCCTGTATGATTAACTGCAATCCTACTAATGTTCCCATGGACCCAAACGTAAAAGTTTCTAAATTTGAAGACGAAGAAGATTTTGATGCAACAAGATATCGAAAGATGTCGGGTGTCTCCGGTACCTTTTACAGACTCGACCTGATTTGGCGTTTTCGGTCGGAGTAGCCAGTCGGTACATGCAAAGCCCAAAGCAATCTCATGCGGCTCTCATAAAGCAAATTCTTCATTATTTACGAGGTACTTTTAGCTATGGTATTACTTATACTCGAGGAGAAAACATGTTGGTCGGTTACAACAACAATAGTCACAAGTTCACAACATAGATCCGGATGATGGAAGAAGTACTATGGGACACTTGTTTTATTTTGGGTCTTCCCCAATTACTTGGTATTCTCAAAAGCAAAGTATAGTTGCTTTATATATCACGTAACACCAATTGGTGAATTACTCGACAAGAAAATTCAAGCGGCGGTGTTACGTGTTGATGATACATCGGCGATAGCTCTCGTGAAGAACCCGGTTTTCCATGGAAGAAGCAAACATATAAAATCCCGGTTTCACTATATTCGGGAATGTGTAGATCGTGAAGATATCGTAGTCGAGCATGTTAGTGGCATTGATAAAAAAATGCGGATATTTTGACGAAGGCTCTTGGGAAGATCAAGTTCAAGGAGATGACCGAAAAGCTTGGAGTAGAAGACTTGTCAGATACGAGTTTAAAATTCCCGGGCTGATTGTTGGTAATTTCGAATTAAAGGTTCCTTTGTGTGCAAGGCAAGGAAACTAATTAAGGAGTGGATAATTATAGTTATAATTATCATGTCCAAAAATAGATTATTAGCAATCTTAGTTATAATCTAATAGGTGTATCTAGATTATAAATACTATGCTTTGGGTATTAGAGATTGTAAGTCAAGTTTTGTGATAGTTTCTTGACATTAATAAAATTTGGGTGCTTAGCCAAGTTCTTATTGTTTTCCGTTTTCGTTCTTATTCGATACCGATTCATCTTGAAAAAGATAATTACAAGAAAGTTGATAACCTGAAATTGAAAACAATTAATCCAAGTCGTTTACCTTAAATTTCGAATTTAGTAGAGTGTTGATAACATGAAATTGAAAACAAAAATATACTTCAATATTTGTTATGTTATTTACGCTTCTAAATCTCAATTTATTTCCATCAAATTTCTGCAGGGTCGTGACAACAAAAGATTTAAAAGAAAAAAAAAGACACGAAAAGCATTGGGCTATTGGTTAAATAGTTTAAAAGATGATTAAACATCCACTACTGGTCATGTAATCATGTTCTTTAATTAATAAAAAAAATCACACTCCGTACCAAAAACTAATAATGCAGAAAGACTTTTGGCTTAAAGTTGGTCTTTACAGATCATAACCATCTTTCTTCTCTTTTGCAAGTGGTCTCTTAAATCTTATTTTCTTCACAGCTCATCACGAAAATATCAATCCTTTAATTTCTTTACTAAAAGAAAGAAGAAGTTTGTAAGAGAAGAAAGTAGGTAATATTCTCCTTTGCAAGTGGCCTCTAATTAAATCTTATCAATCCTTTCATTTCTTTACCAAAAGAAAGAAGTTTGTAAGAGAAGAGAGCAGGTAATATTCTCTTTTTTTATTTTTTACAATGTTCAATCTCAAATTATTGCATCAATCTTAAGAACACTTCTGTATGAACATGTTTGAAGAAACAAGTGTGTTTGCTTTAAAATAACTAAAGCCATCCATATAGGTTGTAAGTGTGCTATCTACTAATCAAACTCAAGAATCATATATATCTGGAGTTTATCCACATTAATTAGAATGTAATATGGACTTATTAGATAATATTTTGTCATGTTAGCATTAAAATTTGACGGTGATGCAAAACTTTAAACAACAAACATCTATTTTTTTTACTAGATATGTAAATCAGTTAGAAAAAATAGTTTGATAATGTAAAGAATACATGTCTAACTGCTTTGGTAATTACAATTCCTGCACTTTCTTATTAATTGTGTTTTATTGTTTGTATCAAATTGCAGTTAAAATATGGATGCTATTATAAATTCAATTGTTACACCGGTTGTTAACTCTTTGATGGTTCCTGTTAAGAAACATTTGGGTTTCTTGGTATCCTCCACAAAGTATGTTAAAGATATGAAGGAGAAAATGGATCAGTTGAATATCACTGAACAAGATATTCAAGAGAAAAAAACGACCGCTGATGCAAACTATCATGTGGTATCTCGCCATGTGTTGCCGTGGTTGGATGATGTTCAAAAGACGAAGGAGAAGGTAGAAAGTATTCCAACAGCTGGAATTGGGTGCTTCAACGTGGCAAAGAGATACAAAGCAGGAAAACAATCTTATATCATTGTCGAACAGATAAAAGCTCTCAAAGAACGAGCATCTGAAATCAGTTGGACAAATGAACGAAAATCACTTGCTAAGGTACCATCCACCTCTGCAACAGTTCCTCATGGTACCCAAACAACCACGTTTGAGTCTAGAGATTCGGTATTTAATGCTGCATTGCAATATCTACAATCAAAAGACGAGTCCCAAAAGATGATTGCTCTATGTGGGATGGGCGGTGTCGGCAAGACCACAATGATGGAACAACTAAAGAAGGCCGTGGAAGATTCGGGAACATTCAATTGGGTTGTAAAGGTGGTTCTTGGGGAAAGTTCTGACCTTTTTGTCCTACAGCAAGCTGTTGCAGAATACATTCATCAAGATTTAACCGAAAAAACAAAAGATGCAAGGGCTGAGCTTCTTCGTAAGAAATTTGAGGGGATGTCGCAAAATGGGCAAAAGAAAATTTTAGTAATAATGGATGATATTTGGAAGGAGGTTGACCTCAAAGATGTTGGACTAACAAGCCCTTTGCCAAATGGGTTCAAGCTCTTGTTCACTTCACGATTTGAACATGTTTGCACTCAAATGGGTGTTAGACCTAATTCAATATTTAGAGTACGTGTTTTAAATGAAGCAGAGGCAAAAACATTGTTTTTTGAGATTGTGGGACCAACTCCTTCGGATGGTGATGATGCCGAACGCCAAAAGATAGGAGAAGATATTGTGAATAAATGTGGGGGTTTGCCCATTGCCTTAAAAACCATTGCCAAAAGTCTTATTGGTAACATAAAGGAGGCATGGCAAGAAACACTTTCCAATTTACAACATGATGACCTTCAAGACCTTAATGACATTGTGGATAAAGTTTTTGAAATGAGCTACAACAATCTTCAAAAGGATGATGAGAAATCAATTTTCCTCCTAAGTGGCTTATTCCCGGATGACTTTGATATTCCCATTGAGGACTTGATGAGGTACGGCTGGGGATTGAAGTTATTTACTAAGGTTCATACTTTAGCAGAAGCAAGAAGACGAACAATCATTTGTGTTAACAACCTCATACGGGCAAACTTGTTGACAGAAAGTGACCGCATGGGATGTGTAAAGATGCATGATCTTGTGCGTGCTTTTGCTTTAAGTAATTTTTCAAAAGTCAAACAAGCTTCAATAGTCTGCCATGATAATATGTCTGGACATCAGCTTATAAACAACGATGCAAAAACGTCTTATGAAAGAATTTTATTAAAGTGCACAGGTATTTCTAAATTTCCTGTAGACTTTAGTTACCCAAACCTCTCACTTTTGATTGTGATGGATGGGAGTAACCTTCTCAAGTTTCCGCAACATATTTATGAAAAAACAGAAAAACTTGAGGTTGTCTGTTATGACAATATAGGTATTCCATTGCTTCCGGTGGTGTTCGAACACTCCACCAAACTTCGAACACTATGCCTTCGTTCATGCTCGTTGATTGAAGATATATCTTTCCTTGGAAGTCTTAGCAACTTGGAAGCATTGAGCCTTGTTGATTGTGGAATAACAAGGTTGCCATCGATGATAGGAATGTTGAAAAAACTGAAGTTACTAGATTTGACCGGATGTGTTGACCTACGCATTGACGATGGTGTCTTTCAAAACTTGGGCAGCCTTGAAGAACTTTATATGAGATCTTATTATTTGAGAGGTTATAAGAATAGGCCCGTTAGGTTCACAGATGCCAACTGTGACGAATTGGAGATACTTTCACGGAAGCTATTTGCATTAGAATTGGAGTTGTTTAAGAGTGATACCCAACCGAAAAACTTGTCTTTTGAAAAACTTGAAAGGTTTAGAATATCTATCGGTTGTCAATTGGATATATGGAAGGACGATGAGAAATATTCATTCAGAAATACGATTAAATTAGTTGGTGAGTGCAATGAGCTGGTAGAAAGCAAAATCAGTGATCTATTTGAGAAAACAGAGGAGCTTCATTTACAAGTGAATGATATGAATCATCTTGAAAATGTGTCGATGCATCACTCATTTTCCAATTTAAAGGTCCTTTATGTTCATAATTGTAAAAGGTTGACATACCTCTTCACAGTTGCCATGGCAAGTGGTTTGAAGAAACTGGAGCGGCTCGAAATCTCCAAGTGCCCTGTTATGAGAACACTCGTTGATGAGGATTATACAGTTGGGGTGATTAGATTCCCAAAGTTGAATTATATGTCTTTAACGTATCTACCAAGCATGGTAAGCTTGTGTGGAACTGTGATTGAGTTACCAGAAATGGTAGAGTTGAATCTTCGAACTCTTCCCAGCTTCACAAGCATTTATCCTGACAAGGGTAATCCATGTGCGATACAATCCTTATTGAACAAAAAGGTACATACATTATTTTTACCTTTATATCTAAAGCTAAAAATAAATTATAATTTACTACACTGGGCATATGCAGTTTACAAATCTTACAAGGCTTAATTATTGTGTAGGTTGTGATACCTAAGTTGGAGAAACTACATATTTATGATATGCCAAACTTGAAGCAAATATGGCCATGTGAGATTTCAACTGACGAGAAAAATAACATTTCCGGGTTGAGAATGCTCAGTGTGGAAAGATGTGGTAGCCTTGTCAATTTTTTTCCGAACAACCCATTGCCAACGCTGAACAATTTAGAAGAGCTTGAAGTTTCAAATTGTGGTTCCATTGAAGTAATATTCAACATCGACTTTGAAAATGTTAGTGAGATGGAGGGATACATTAGCAGTTTAAGAAGCATTTACGTTGATCATTCGGAAAATTTGAAAGAGTTGTGGAGGATGAGAGGTGTAAATAACTCTAATATCCTCATCAATGGCTTTCAAGCTGTACAAACCATTTACATAAAATATTGCAAGAGGTTTGAAAGTATATTCACACCTGTCACAACCAATTTTGATATCAGTGCACTTACATCGCTCAAAAAGGTATTTCATCCGGCTGTCAAAATTTATTGAATAAAGTATTAATGCCACATCTTAATTTTCACACATTATATTTAAAGTGTTAAATGAAGACATTAAAGTGTTAATTACATTTAATGTTACATGCAGATTAATCTCATGTCAGAAGTGGATGATTACATTCCAGATGTCACATACCCATCTTCTCTTCTCCACATCTGTCATCACCTTCAAAGTCTTTATTTATGGGATGATCAAAGAGTGGGGGAGGTGGTGTTTGATATGGATAGTCCAAGTAGTAGACAATTAGCAACAATTCAACCGCCACTACTACTTCCCTACCTTCAAACTATACACCTACAGTCTTTAAAGAAGATGAGTCATGTGTGGAAGTGCAATTGGAATAAATTCTTAATTCGTCATCATCCACCTTTGCAATTTCCATTCCAAAACCTCACAGACATACGCTTGGGTTATTGTCCCAAAATAAAGTACTTGTTGTCTCCTCTTATGGCAAAATATTTATCCAACTTAAAGAGTGTCGAGATATATTGTTGTGATGGTATGGAAGAAGTTATTTCGAGAAGAGATGATGAAAACACTACATCTGCATCTTCTTATCAAGACACCGCATTCTTTCCTCATTTGGACACTCTCATGCTTGAAAGTCTCCGATGTCTAAAGAGTGTCGATGATGGTGGTATGACATGCGGGAGTGATAAACTTTCCTCCAATATGATTCATGATGAGTTCCAGGTACGGTATTAATTAGGATTATTTAACATTGTCATATAACCTTAATGCTTTGGTTTAACGGAACTTATAAATCATCAAATTTAGATGAATAAGTTTACTCCTTACGTTGGAAAATAATTCATAAAAATTAAATTATAATTATTGCAGAGTGGTCAAGTAATCGTTGCTTGTTGGTCATTGTGCCAATGCCCCACAAAGATATCCATAAAAGATTGTGATGCATTGTCAAGTCTAGTTCCATGGTATGCAGTCGGACAAATGAAAAGGCTTCAAAAGTTGAAAATTGAGAAATGCAAAAGGTTAATGGAGGTATTTGAAAGTGAATCTAGTAGTAATAATGTTGATGAAGGAGGTGCACGTGTTGTTGGTGGTCCACCACTAAAAAACCTTACTATCCTAGGTCCCCCTCAACTCTCCAACTTAAAAACTGTGCATATTGACAGCTGTGACCTTCTTCCATATATATTCACATTCTCCACCCTTGAAACCCTCAAGCAACTCAAAGAGCTAAATGTAACTCGATGCAAGGCAATGCAAGTGATTGTAAAAGAAGAAACCGAAACACCATCAGAAGTTATGGTGTTTCCTCGTCTAGAGACACTTGAACTTGAATATCTACCAAACCTCAAGGGTTTCTTCTTGGGGATGAATGACTTCCGATGGCCCTCATTGGTTATTGTGAAGATCAACAAATGCCCTCAACTGATGATGTTTACATCTGGTCAGTCAACAACTCCAAAGCTCAAGTACATACAAACAAGTTTTAGCAAATATGGTCCTGAATGTGGCCTTAACTTTGATGAAACTATCGGTCAGGTACACTTTCTTTTACTATACTATGCATCATCTACTAAAGTTTAGGTTGTCGTGAATGTAGTGTGATCCAAATTGAACATTTCATTTTTGAAAAGAGAAAAGAGTTGAAACAAGCTGCTAAATATGTCTATGTATTATTAGTTATAATGTCTTCAATGACTCTCTCCTTTCATAGACAATTGTCTTTCCATAGTAATACATTTGTTGAAACATTAATTTTCTTATGTTTCAGGCTTATTTTGTAACCTCAAACAAACGCCTTGTGTTTTCTTTCTTTTATTTGCAGACCACATTCCCAGCTTCTTCAGAGCCTACTATTTCAAAAGGAGTCCCTTGCTCTTTTCATAATCTGATAGAAATTAATATTTGGCGGAGAAATGTTGGAAAGACTATTGTACCATCTAATGCGCTGCTACAACTGGAAAAGCTTCAACAGATTACTATAGAAAGATGTGGTGGGCTAGAAGAGGTATTTGAAGTAGTATCATTGGAAGGGACAAATAAATCACAAACTGTTGTCCCAATTCCAAATCTAACACAAGTCAAGTTAGCCAATGTAGAGGATCTCAAGTATCTATGGAAGAGCAATCAGTGGATGGTACTGGAATTTCCAAACCTGATAACTCTCTCTATTACATATTGCCATAAACTGGAACATGTTTTTACATGTTCCATGGTTAACAGCCTAGTGCAACTCCAAGACCTACATATAAGTGACTGCAAGAATATAGAGGTAGTTGTGAAGGAGGAAGAAGAAAAATGTGATTCCAAAGTGAATGATATTAGGTTACATTGTCTGAAGTCTTTAAAACTAAGCCAACTTCCAAGTTTCAAGGGATTTTGCATGGGGAAGGAGGCTTTCTCATTGCCAGCTCTGGATGCTTTACAAATCCAAGATTGCCCAGCAATTACAGATTTCACCAGGGGACACGTGTCTACCCCTGAGCTGAAAGTAATAGATACAAGTTTTGGGTTTTGTTATGTAAAGACACATATCAACTCCCTTTTAAAGACCAAACAAGAGGAGGTACTGTGATTCCTTACTTTAATGATTCTTGAAAAGGCTCTTTCTAATTACATGAAAAGATAATCAACTTTTATCTTATCTTTTGTTTTTGGATAATATTTAATCTTCTCTTCTCGAATGCACAAAATTTCAATTTTCAGCAACTTCAGAACAAAACTGATGTAGGCTGCTAGAAAAACTTCAAAGAATTTTACCTTAAATTCAATAATAAGTGAAAATTGATGAATATTTTCTTTTCATTAACTTTTTGCAGGGGTGGGAATTCTAGAACATGAAGATCATATGTTTTATCTGCAAGGTTTTATAAGGTAATTTCTTGGTTTATAAGTAATACTATAAATGTCTAAAAGTATATAAATGACTCTGTTACACTAGATAACAAAGTGACTTATGCGAAAGAGAAAACTGCAAAGCCAACAAAAATCAAAACGATTATATGTGAGTATTAACTTAAAACTTTAGCATCAAGATAAAAGCATGATTTTACCAGAATATCTTTATGTTTGTTACTATTTACTTGTACTTAATCATGTGTGAACTGTCTTTCAATATACTCTAGATTTTAAGGGGACTCTTGTTTCAAGGTTGGAATCTGTTGAAAAGTATAAAGATATGGAAGTGTTGCACTTTGACTTTTGACGGTCAAACAAGGTAATTTTCAAGCAAAAATTCATCTCAATTTTTTTAAAACCTTTAGGACCAACAACTTACTAATTCATATCTATCTTATGATTATCTGGATCAGCCTCAAATTTGCAATATCCATAATGATGACCAATGAACATGAGGATTAAAAATGCAGTAGCACACATGTTTGACTAAAAAAGTCAAAGGATCCCAAGGTGCAGTTCAAGATACACTTATGAAGGTTCACCAACATCAAGACCTCAAGTTAAGCATTTAGATGGATTTATGACAATCAAGAAATCTTACCGAGTGTTGTTGCTTCTAGGTTTTCACGCACATTGACACTCCTTGCAGATACAAATTGACCCATTTATGAATAATTTGAAAGATAATGTTTGATCTAGGAAAGAAAATGGTAAATAAACTGATAAGTGTAGTCATATATAACATACCATTTCGTTTGGTCATGACATATAATGATGATGTTTCTACGGAAACACGTAAGGCTTTCAAATCAATTAGTGAAATTTTATGGGTTCCCCTTTCATTATGTGCATAAAATTTTATGGGTTCTAATAGTCAAGTAAAAATAAGCATAAAATTTTATAAGTTGGTTTGCTTGAGGACAATCAAAGGTACGTGTGGGGATGTGATGGATGGGTTTAGGAATGTGATTTGTATGTGTTTAATGTCTAATCTTATGCATATTTGATTGTTTATATGTGTGGAATTGGATAACTATGAGAAAATGATGTTTTGTAGGTTAAATACGAAGATTGGATGAGTTTTGGGGAATGTTAATGGATTGAAAATGAAGATATTAGAAGATGGCATGATAGAGGGTTGAATTACGAAGACGTGGGCGAAAACGGTGCGTAAAACGGAGCTAAAACGAAGAAGTTGTGAAGAAAACAATTTTGGAAGAATCTGCCGACCGTAACCTACGGTTCACCAACCGTAGGCTACGGTTGGGTGCAGATGTTGGTCAGAGTTTTTGAACCGTAATCTATGGTTCTCAAACCGTAGCCTACGGTTGGGGTTACAGAAAAACGGGAATTTCAAGACTTTTAAAGAGGATTAGGGTTTTTTATGAAGGCATTCATTATTCCATCTTCTAAGTCGATCCTAGGGCTTCAAAGGCACTCCAAGAGCTCTAAGTTCAAGGTTCTTTCACTCTAATCCATCAAGATCTTCCACCGAATCATTCAACTGATCATGAACTCTTCATCAATTCAAGCTTTTGTTGATTTTGTGAGCGAGATGAGCGGCTAAACTTCTATGGTTTCCTCCGGATGGAGGGTTTTTTGTAAGTTAGGTGATACTATGTGTTTGCTACAATCGTTTTGACTTGGTGATCTAAGCATTCGATGCTTTTCACCTTGATTTGATTTGTTGATTGTAAACAATTGCATTTATTTAAACCTTAATTTCTAAGCATTCAGTTCCCGAGAGTTATAGTAATTGGGATATATTTGACAGGGGATTAGGGTCGGTAATTGTAATTGATAATCATTCGATAACCTCCCGTTATGTATTGACCGGAGTACTTAGTCGTTGGTTATCACAATTAGTTAATCAAGTTTAACACTTATGTCTATGTAAGTGTCACGATTAAACATATAGTTGAAGCTAACTGTAAAACCTGAAATCTGGGGGAACCATCTTCTCTCCTATTGATCTAAATCTCAATTTTTGTTCGTTAATTTTGATAATTCTCATAATCAATCAAACCTATTTTTCAATTCAGTAGTAGTTAGTTAATACTTTTCATTACGACACTTTCCATAATCCTCCTCTGTTTCGATATCTGACTTACTCTAGCTACCTAGTTTATTTCGGTTTTTGCATGTCCTTAACGACATACATCAAAATGGCGTCGTTGCCAGGGAGGCGTGCGCAAAGTGTTTAGTGTTAAGTTCTAGTTTGTTTTTAGAGAAAATAGATAAAAACTCAAAAAATAGTTTTTACTTTGTTTTGTTCGGATTTACGCAAGGTCTTCTTGTTTTTTTTTTTTTTTGTGCAGGTGATCTAGAAAGTGTATGCATCATACTCAGAATTCCAGGAAGTAATCACCATTAGTGTTCGACCCAGAGATCGAGAGAACAGTGAAGCATACAAAGCGAGTACTACATCGTGAGAACAAGGTCCTACAATCACCAACACCAACACCCAAAACAATGGAGAACTTAGCACTTCCGGAAAAACAACCTGAAACTTCACAAACGTAACAATTCTCACCAACACCGAACCAACCTTCACCGAACACTACTATGCCGGCACCACCACCACCACCACCACAATCTACACAACCTCCATTTACTACACCAGTTCCACCATTCTCAACGTTTTTCCCAAACTTTGACAACATTCAACAAGCTTCCACCCAAACGATATCTCTTCAATACTCGTCTGTCACCTTGCAGACTGCCAATTTACAGCAATCGTCTCCTTACGTTAGAATCATTCCAGATGACAATGCATCACCGAGTCAGACTCAAGCACCGAATGCAACATCAATTCCGTAAGCTGCCCGACCGGTTAATTCACAGCAACGTCAGCTAATGCCACACCCTTACAGATCGACCATTTATGATCAAGGAAATAATTCAGGGGATTTCGAAGATGGTTTTGAGGAATATGATAATTACGTGGATCAGAACGAGCGATAAGTGGTTAATACGGGTAGTTACGAGAGGCAAACAGCTGGAGTGGGTGTGTTCGAAAGAGTTAATCAAGGGAATTTGGGGTATCAACAATATGTGCAACCGCAGATCCAACCGATACCGATGCCACAACAGCAATATCATCAACCTGACTCGATCAATCAGCAACCTGTTCCGAGAAGGCCGGTGGATATTCCATTACCACCACCGGCACCTCAGATGGCGGGTCAGATAAGGCCACTTCCACGAAACTTACACCGACCGGTGAATCTACCGGAAGGTATTCCACGGAGAAATAACCAGGGTCCAGTTCGCGGTATCGAGAGCCACTTCAAGGCTGCTATAGCTAACAACCCATCGCCGGTTGTGATCCCGCAATTACAAGGAGGGCGGTCATTTGAAGTACGGGCACAATCAATATCCAGTTTGCCCAAGTATCATGGTCTAGCACATGAGGAGCCTTACCTGCACATTACTGCATATGATGCGCGTTGTAATACAATCGTTGGCCAAGGTTTCTCAGCAGATGATGTGAAATTGGTTCTCTTCCAATTCACACTCGAAGACAAAGCGCAACAATGGTTTCATTCGTTACCATCGGCTTCGATTTTTACGTGGGCCGAGATGCATCAGTTATTTTTAGATGAATTCTATACTCCGCTGTGTACTAATAATGCCAGAAAGGATATTCAGGGTTTTGGAACGAAGCATTTAATCGCTTTAAGATGATGCTCAAGAATTGTCCACATCATGGCATATATCTATGGGAGCTTCTCAATGCATTTCACAAAGGCCTAACAAATAAGGATGCAAGAGATGCGAATTCAATATCTAATGGTACTTTTGGAACGAATTATGTAGAGGACGATTGGGAATTTTTAGAAGAACTGCGAGGACGTCAAAACGGAAAGCTCAATCTTCTAGAAGTGCACGACATTCAGTGGTGAGAGCGGTAGAGAATCCACCTGATGCTAGTGGACAGTTCCCAATGTGTGGACATTGTGGGGGAACTAGGGCATATTGTGGATCAATGCCCGGTTATTCATGGTGAAGGTGAGGATGTGAATTTCATACAAGGTGGGGGCGGTGGAAGAAACTTCAACATGCAGTCCAACACATATCACCCAGGCCTTATAAATCACCCGAATTTAAGCTATGGGAATGCAAATAATCAGCTCAATCCAGGATTTCAAGGTAATAATCAATCTGGTGGTCAAAGGAATTTTAATCAGAACCGATTCCAAGGTAATTTTCAAGGTGGCTACCAAAGCAATCAAAGAGGACCAACTGTGCCTTCCAACACTTCTGAGGGGAATGATGTGCTGGAAATGTTGAAGGCGATTCAACTTGATTTGAAAAAGCATACTCAACAGGATGAGGTGCGAGACAAGGCCATTCAAGCATTGACTACACAGATGAGCCAACTTGCAACCGAGATGAAGGAGCTGCAGTAGAGTAGCGGGAAGTTACCGAGTGATACCCAAATAAACCCCAAGAATGCGCAGAGCACACTAATCAGTGGGGTAAATCCGGTTTCTAGAAATATTTGCTATGATAACAATTTGTCTGCTTCTCATGTGATTGCAGGTCTAAATGAAGCAGCTGTGGAAAAAAGCGGAATTGATTTGGGGGAACCGGTTGTTCCCATCAGAGTTGGAAAGTTCAAAATCCACAAGGCATTACCGGATTATGGAGCAGGAGGGAGCGTATTACCCGGTAACTTGTATGACCAGTATGATTTCGGTCCTCTACAAGCGTGTGATAGCATGGCCATGTTCGCAGATGCGAGTTTGAAACAACCACGGGGGTTTGTGAAGTGATTTCAGAATTATATAGGCTAACATTTATGTAAGAAAGTTTGATTGATGTAAATTTGGGCTATATGACAAGTTATGAACTTGTTAATAAATCATGTAAAATTCTGCCCTTAAAGTGTTTGTATAAATGCCTCAAAGAAGGCTTAAAACTGAAATTTCAAGTTAAAACGCATATTTGTAATGTTTCGGCAAACTATGCGATATATGATTTGAAAAGAGTTCTAAACATGCCTTGGTTGAACTCTATAGGAAAGGAAGCCAGAGCGTCTATTGGACAAGCCGGTGGTGAAGCACGATTGAAGGGCTTGCTTTGAAGGTATGTAACCGTTTCGTTACATTAAGAAAATTTATATTTAAACATGTATAGTTACGTTTTAGAATATAAATTTCGTTGATTGAAGTGACAAAGTTCACTACTTGAATTAATAGATTAAGATTGGATTATGAGGCGTTTGGTAGTCAATGTAAATGGAGGATTCCATAATTGAGCCAAACGGGTCGAATAATTGTGTAGATTAGTAGTGTTAGTGTTTGATAGTTAGCTTTTGGCGTCAACAATCACGAGAGCATGAAGCCATATGATTGGTAATGAAATGCTGGTGATATAATGCCTCGGATGTTGGGTAAAAGCGCCTTAAGACTTGCTATTGTAATGGTAGTAAAATTGGTGTAAACATAGTGGGTTGAATAATGATATAGTGATTTTAGTCGTTTTGTCTGTAAACCAAATTTTCGGTATAATAATTGTAATAGGCACATCGGTAATTAAATTACAGACGTGTAGGAAAAAGAATCACCTAAAACGGACCTACGGATCAAAAGTTACGGACATTTGAAGTTGAAATTTGGGATTTTCGGAGCTGGCAGGAAATGCAGGTCAAAAACCTGCACCTGCTGGAAAATGGTCTCCCCCGCGCCACGCGACAGGATCCTTTGGATCTGGCGCGACACGTGGAAGCCGTCGTGACACGCGACAGGTTGAGTGGGTTCTGGTGCGACACGCGGCAGGACCAAAACTGAATTTTTTTTTTATGATTCAATTAAGGCTGGCAAATCGTGTCTTAACAGGTTTAACAGGTTTCTGACGGCGCGCACAACATAAGTTTCAAACATGATTACGACTCGTTTAACTACTTTCTACCTCATGTTTATAAGACAGATTTATGTTTTATGTACAAAGATGAATAAATGATAATCCTAACATTGTAATTTTAATTATTTTAAAAATTAAAAAAGTCAAAGGGTGTATTTTTCAGTCAAACAGGTCTAATCGTGTCTTAACAGGTACCCAATTGCCAGCCCTAGATTCAATGCTGGAACTTGATTATACGCACTATATCAATGTCAAAACTAACATTTTAAGTGGTTTTGACTTTAGGTGATAATGGGAACTTTACGGATGGCGATCAAGCATGTTTTGAAGAACCGAACATGAACTTTTGAAGCTTCCGCGTTAATTTAACTTTGCTAGACAATGTTTATGATGTAAACAAAATACTAATTGTGTTTTGAATGTTTAAACTGGTTTAGTATGTTGTCACTTTATTACTTCAAATTTTAGTACTTGTGTTGAATTAAAGTATCATTTTATAATTCCACGCTTATTTACAATAAAATTTGAGTAGAAATTAGACGGTTGTTACAATAACATGCGTATGTCTGAAGCATGTATGGTTTCTCAATTTAAACGAGTGTTCTTCATACATATTGAAGCGGTATATAACCAATTCTCGAGGTACAACAAGATTCATATACACGAGTACAAACAGCCTTTGTCTAATCTCAACGTTTTATATAGTGTTGATGCAACAAATAATAGACCAAGGATAGTAGCTGGGGTGGTTAGGCAAAAGGGTTGAAGGGTCCAACTTTACCTAACACAGGTCGTGGGGTCCCCCCACGTTTGCAAGACGTGGAGAGAGGTTCACTAGATTGGTTTTGTAGTTTGCTAAAGATCCTCCTCTGAAATGTGTTCAGATTCGGATGCATGAGCAAAAGGAATGTGTGTGTTGAATGTGAAAGAAAGTAACTTGCATGAAGCAAGTACTCGAAGTGAATGACCAGAGATTTCAGGAATCAGAGTTGGCTTGGAATGTCTTGCACACTTAATGAAGTTTCACTCTTATAGGGAGAGCCTTGGCTCAAAGAGGAATGTGTTGACTAGTGAACATGCTTGCAATGGGGGTTTTGCCCTTTTTTGGGGTTGAAGCCTTTGACCTGCGGGTAAAAGAGTGTATTCTGTGGATCTGTGTTACTTTTGCGGCTGGTGAGTTGGTGAAGCAATCCAGAGATGTGACCTTTTACTGTTCCCGTATTGCTTTACTTCATCTCCCCAGGGTTTCAACTTTTGAACCGTTTAACCTTTTGAGCATTCATGTATTTAAGTCATCTTTATTTGGTCTTGGGCTACCCCCGTTATCAGCCCCCCAAGTCAGAGGTTTTTGGGAAATGAGCTCAAAGACTTCTGACTTTTATACATGTATTTTACTGCCTAAAGGCTTCAAGGGTTCAAAGCTTGAAGGGTTGGAAATGGTTGAGGTTTTTGAATTTTAAAAACTGACAACTGATTTGATTGATCTGTGGCAGTTCATAGGGCGGCGGTTTTTGCAGAGAGTAGACTTGTAACTGTTACGCAATTATAACCTCTATTTTGGGTTTTATCTTCTTTTATTATTGGAGATAAACATTCAATTTTTTCAAGTTTCTTCTGCAATTTCTTTCCTCTCTTCAAGGTTAGTTCTGGTTTCTTCCTATTTCCTTACTTTCTTCGTATTTTTCTGTAAAATGGGTTCTCGTAAGGATTTGGCAAAATCCTTTTCTCGATTAACCCAAGAAGAGGTAGAAGTGTTTTATATGGAAAATGGTATTGGCAAGAAGTTTAAACCGACTGCTCCTGCTTGCGATGTTCCGATTGATAAATGTACGGCTGGTTCGATTGCTCTTTATTATCGTCATTTTGAGTTTTCGAACCTCCGTCATCCCTTTTCCCTCTTTGTTTTGAATCTGTTGGAGTATTACCGAGTCTCCTTTGGTCAGATTCATCCGAAGGGCATGGCTAGGGTTTTACACTTCGAGGTTTTGTGCCGTGCCCTTGGTTATGATCCTTCATTGTTGCTTTTTCGTCGGTTTTTTCGTTTGGCCAAAAACGGTGATTGGTTCACCTTTGAAACATCCAAGGTTGATGCTTGTCTTATTTCTTCCATGGTTACCACTCTTGGTACTTGGAAGGATCATTTTTTCTGGGTCTCTGATTCTATTGTCCCATTCAAAATGGTGTGGAGGCATCCGGATGCTGTTCTCAATGAACCGGAACCCTCTGAATCTGATTTGAATGGCACTTTTCTTAAAGCCATCTAGGAGTGCCCTTCAAGGGTTCGTCCCTTCCCTGAACATTTGCTAGTTCTGTTAGGGGTTAGTAAATTGTGGGAAAAGGCCAATCGAGATCCGGTTCTAATGAGGAATGGCACGGGTATGCATTTTTTCTTTTTTGCTCCTTTTGTTTTTTCTTAATTTATGTCTTATGTGCTTTTGTTTTATGACTATTTGTAGTCATGTCTGCACTTGATTTCATCAAAAGCGACGATACTTCTGATGTTGCGTTTGAGGATGTTCCATCTGTCCCTGGTGAAAATGTTGTGGTTAGAAGTGCTGAGCAAAGGTTCGAGGGTTCGGGTTATGTTAGTGTTTCCAACGTCAAAGATTTTTCTAAATCTCATGCTCCCAAGGCTTCAACCCGTCTATCTACCCGCCGTTTGTTGAAGGGTGCTCCTCAATCCACTTCTTCTGAACTAGTGGATTTGAGTGACGACATTGGGGCTTTTGAAGATCAAGGGGTTGATGTTGATGTTGAGAAGGAACAGAAACTGGTTGTTCATGGCAAGAAGACTCCAACCAAGAAGGTTATGGCTACTCCTGTTCAAGGTTCTTCGAGCAGAGACGTTGAAGGGTTGGATCCAGATGAGGTTTATGTGCCTGGTTGGTCGGTTAAAGTTGATGACAGTTTCAAGGATGCTGATGTTTGTGAGGATGCGTTAAGCCACATTGCCCCTCCTTCGGTTCATAACACTATTGCTGATATGGATGATGACATGATGCTGTCCCCTATGATTTTGAGTACATGCAACCTTGCTACCATTCTTCCTCAGGGAGTTGCTCGTTTTCGTAAGAGGATGCATGAGTATGAAGAATTTTCTAAGAAGAAAGATAAAATGAAATCTTCCATAGCTGCAATGAAGAAGGAGATAGGTAGGTTTGCTGAGAAAGAAGAGGCTTGGGCTAAAAAGGCTGGCGAACTGACTAGGAGGCATGAGATTGAAATGGGGGATCTTAAGAAAAGCTTTGAGGCTGATCGGTTGAAGCTTAAGGCTGATAGGGAGGCTTTGTCTGTTCAACAGAAGGCTTTTGATGAAGAGAAGGAAGGCCTAAAGGTTTTGGTTGCTCAAACCAACAGTGATAATCAATGGTTAATTGAGCAAGGTTTCTAGCAAGTTGTTACTTATCTCCTTCACTCCAAAGAGTTCAATTCCACTCTTGGTGAGGTCTATACGAAATTGCTCAACTTGGGGAAACATTAAGGTCTGATTGCTGGTTACAAGCTTCATGAATCTGGCCATCCTTTGGAAAAGTCTCCCTTATTTCGTCCTGAAGCTTCTAAGGTCTTCAAGGGTTCCGTTGAACAGATGGAGAGGCTGACCTACCCGTATTGTCACACCCCGATATTTCCACGTATTACCGGTGGGCCCGGTGGGGAGTATCGTGACGTAGTTGATGTCATCATAGTCAAACAACACAATTTTAAATGCACAGCGGAAGCAAAAGATAAATATATTACAAACCGATTCAAAAGTAATATCAAGTGTTACAACGGAATGTAAGATGGATCCACAGGCGGATCAATTAAAAGATAACTGTTCAACAGACTTTAGGCATCTAGAACTTACGAGATTCTCTATTAACGCCCTGAGCTTCCAGCCAATTACGTACAGTACCTGTCACTTAATCTTTTTGGAAAAATACGTCAGTTTACACTGGTAAATACAATTAACTGACTCATTTTGAAAAGAGTTTAAGAAAGTTGATTTGAATGTGCAAGGCACAAAATATCTTTTATAACTTGGGACAATAAGTTAAAATAATCTTGTATATAGATTTACATGTCCGTTATACATTCAGGGCCCGATGTAGAAACCGAGTCAAGATTAACAGACACACCACAAGTATAGGCCCACAAGAGAGTGAGATACCGTTTCCCTTAAGCAACTGTCAGGTGTACGCCTACACCCCGTGCTTAAGACGTGGTCATTTTATTATAATGATGCCAAGGATATCCGGGACATGGTCATTAACCCCTAAAGGCTTTTATTTCAAACAATACAGATTAAAACGGGTTACCTCAATAATTTAACCACAATACGATTAAACATTCAATACCCGACCAAGCGGTATTATTATAATACCGTATCCCAAGCCCGTATAGGGAAAATAAGTTAAAAGTATTTACCTGAGCTAGCAATGCAATTTATACTCAGCCGTATATTCTAATCAGCAAGCACAAGTACTTCTATTGAGGCTCTTAATCTGGAACGAAGGTTTTATTAACCTATTAGATTCCTAACGGGTCTTATTTAAGTTGAAACTTAGACCAGTTAGTTTTAAGGAAAGGTTTACGGTTCAAAACGCATGATTAAGTGAAGACCGGAATAGAGTGTGGTTTAGACCCGACAAGTTTGGAGACTTGTATAATATGGGTACACTAAACACATTCTGGATTTTGAGGCAAAAATGATAAGGTCTGACCCGTTTGGTCAATTTATGCAAACTAGTTACATAAACCGAGCCGAACGCGAAATATGCGTAACGGGTAACCATAAGAGTCATATACATGTGTTCCTAAGTTAATATGCCTTAAACATGTTGTGCTATCAGTAAGATACCTTCCGTTATGCCCAAAACGAATTTAAAACCAATTTATGCCCCGTAGGGGTATTTTGGTCATTTTAAAGGTTATAAGAGAGGTTAAATGACAATCTGAGGTTCTGGTCTAAAATGATCAGTAAATATATTTATTTTAATAAGTTATATCAGTAGGCTATCTCACATATGTGAAATTTATCATTTATGGCCAAACTATGCACCGTAGGGGCATTTTGGTCATTTCACATATGCTTTAAAGGTCAATTTTGGAAATCTGAGTTCAAAAATTTTATTTATTGTTAAAGTATAAAAATTTATTCATAACATCAGTATGTATCAAGCTTTAGGTGCCCAATATGGTTTTAACCCATACTATGCGCCTAAATCGCATAAAAGTCGGTATTTGACGATATTTGGGTTAATTAAAGAAATCTGAGATTTTGATCAGCCTTTACTGTTTAAAATAACTTATTTAACATATAAAATCAGTAGAAAAAGGTTTGGCATGCAAAGGATGTATAAATCTTATTTTATTAGCGAAAAGGGCTTTATCGTCAATTATCGAGCCTATGCGATAACTCTATGTTATGATCAGATTATAATTTTATAAGAATTTCCAAAAATCCCTAAATATTATATTATATCTTTTGGTAAAAGGTTTGATGGCAAAATTTGAGTTTAAATAGGCTTTATGCCAAAAATGCCATTTTATTAATAAAAAGCTTTCAATTTACGCTATTGCGCATAACTCCTATTTTAGACCACGGACTGATGTGAAATTTTATGGACACGTTTATAATTCAGTAATAAAGGTTTTAGTCCTTTCACATTTTCAAAAATCACATTTATCAGTCAAAAGGGCATAATGGTCAATCATTAGGCATATAACAGAAACATGCAAATGAATAGGATAACTAAGGATCCAAGTTGTATAACCTCAGAGGGTTACACTAACCTATAACCTGGTCCTAAAGGAATCCTAAGACATATCTAAACTAAGCTAAATCGGGTCAGAACTGAAAGTCAAAGCAAAAGTCAACTTTTGCGACTTTCGGTTCCAAACCGAGCCTTTACTTAGAATTGTCGGGTTGAACATGCATAGACATGTTCAACTAATATTTACCAAGTTATTAAAGTGAGAAAACTGATTTTTATGACTTCTATATTAATAGTTATGAATTTTATTTAAAACAAACCCGTTTGACTTTTATTTGACCCGACAATTAAACTAAGTAAACGTGGTAATTAGGAGGTGCCCTTTTGAGGGTTTAACACCTACTAATTACGGTCACGTAGCCATGTTCATTACGAACAATGGCTCAACCGCTTAAAAGTCAAAGCGTTCATCAAAACGCTTTACTTTTCGGCTATAACGCTAGAAATTTAAACTAAGCACGAAAGGACACTTACAAAGGGTCCAAGCAAGGAGGTTTGATCCCAAATTCTCAGGTATGAAGAGCAAGGTCTCCAACTTAGAGAATTCAGAATTTAAGTGTGGGTTTGAAGGAAATGAGGTGGGGTATTTATAGGTTTTTCGGAACCGTTAAGATCGTTCATCGATAAAGGAGCTTTGATCTGGATCGTACACCTCTTACCCACTGATTTGCAAAACCATGGTAGCTCATAGATTGCTTAGAAAACCATTTGCAACACCCACAAACAGCTGGAACAGCTGGAAACAGCTTTCTGCTAGTCTGGTGGGGCTTTACGGACCGTAAGGGTCAGTGCATACGGTCCGTAAGGACCAGTACAGCACATGCATACTTTCATTTGTTGACAGTTTTGGCCCCTGTACTTCCAAATGCCTTTTTCGACACATCTAAGGTCTGTTAAACCATTTCTAAGGCTCTACAATGATGCCTAAACATGGGGAACATGAAACATGCTCAAAAACATGTCGGATGTCGGTCCGTTTGGTCGTACGGTCACGTTGTTCGGTTAATTACGACGAAACACGGACGGATGCGAAAAACGATCCAAATTATGCGACGAATGGAATTTTATCATGCCGAACACTAAAATAAAATATTTTAGTGCTTACATAAATTTTTGGGTGTCCGGAGATATTTAGAATGCGAGATATGCGCGAAAATGCAAACTTGTGCACTTTTTGACACTTTTAGTCCCTGCATGACTTAAAAGTTTATTTTTGCGTACCAAACATCTCTAAGCCTATATCTAAGCTATATAAAAGATAATTAGGGTATGATTAACTCATGGTCATATTCCGGAAGGTCCATTACCATACGAATCGGCATACTTTCGCAGTTTGACGCAATTAGTCCTTTAATTTCGCAAAGTAGCGCGAAACGTTGTTTAATGATATCCAAGCCTTCCATGGCCCATAATGGGTATTCCCAAGCATATACTTAAATATTACTACACTCTCGTTCGCTTAAATGGTCACCGAAAGGCGTAGATTCAAAAGTTGACGCTTTAGGTCCCTCTATTGTGCAAACTTGCGCATCTCATCATTTAATAGTATCGAAGCCTTATCTAATCCATAATAGGCATTCTTGAAAGTATTGTTAAACATCATGATGCTTCGGGTTTGTTAAAAGGTCACTCAGAGGTAAGAATTAACATGTTGACGCTTTTAACGCTTTATTGCGCAAACTTTCAATTAATTATGCAAACGGCTACACTCGATCAACAAGTGGCTCATTTGTGAATATAAAACCGTAAATGGTTATTTAGAAACTTATTTTAGGTATGTTAATACTTCCAGTTCTTTCATAATCAATGTTTTTTTTTATTTTTCGAAAAATTAGTCCCTCAGATTCAAGGTTTGACTTTATTAGGGTTTATTACACGTGTCAATACTTCATTGGACGTGATTTTACGAGGTGTTACATCCTCACCCCCTTAAAAGAAATCTCGACCTCAAGATTTTCTAAAACGATGGAAGTACTTTCTGACGTATCATGGACTTAACTTCCATAGTATATTCGGGCCTCTTAGGGTATCCCAGTTGACCTATACAATAGATACATACTCTCTTTTGGAGCTTCTTAACCTGTCGATTCTTAGTCTATACAGGTTTCTCATCCAACCATAAAGTTTCATTAACCTGCCTATCATTACGTGATAATGTGTTTCGACTTATTGGCGAAACCTATCCTTAAATCATCAGTGTGGGTCACATTGCGAGCTCCACTAAGCTCCTTATATAGGTTTTAGCTTATAGGTTACTGGCCTTTGTTGCATTCGATTTCCGAATGCTCCTATATATCCAGGACTTAACTTACCCTTCGAAATTTAAATTTAGCACACCCTTCTTAGAGCGATACTTTCGATTGAACCTTATTCCTTATTAAGGACTTAAGAGGTTGCGACTTTTATCAATCCTCAATTTTTCTGCCGATTACTGGCAACTTTAAGATGATTATAAATTCGAATGATCTTATTTGTTGTTTCCAATGCAACTTTTAGATCTTGATAATTGGACTTACCACTCTATTGTTCTAACAATAGATGTTTAACATTCCATCTATACAAGATCCCCAAACGAGTAGCCTTAGTACTTACATAATAATTGTTATAGAAAAACTTATTTTATGGTGAGATGGTTATTCCAACCACTGCTTAAAACTAATCTTTAGGAATAGCTAATCCTTACAGCTAGTCGAATAAATCGACGATCCTGGGCAGCTGATGGTGATTCTTAATTGTTGCCTAAATAGGGTTGCGGTAATCAATGCATAAGCAAAATGAACCGTCTTTCTTATTTAACAATATCAAACTCTCGGAATATTGAGTTAGGCTATATGAATCCTCTATTTTAAAACTTACTTAATCAGGGTTTCGATTATTCCATAATCAACATGGAGTTTTCACAATACTCCAGCCCACAGCGGGATGTTAATCTTAACTCTACTTGCCTCAGGAGGTAAACAGGGTAATCTTTTGGAGTAGACAACCTAGACAGAAAGAAGGTTACAGAGATTTTTCCAAATCTCAGGCTCCAGTTCATCCATCATTGCTTGTGTCAGATAAGGGACACATTTATGTTACGAGTCCACAGATTTCTCAATCAGAGACACTTACTTGAACAATCCCATTCTAGATATCTTCTTTGAATGCCATTAGTTGACTTTAATACCGTATGACCGTTGGAATATCTTTGCGGTTCCATGCATTAAACCTCCATACTGATCAGGCATGGAAGCAATCTATGGAACATATTAAGATACACCAATCCTCATATGGCACTTTTGTCATACCATTTGGTATTCGTAATCAATAGAGATCAAAGAGATATCAATTTCATATGATGATGTACTTTATCTAGAGAGAGGGTACATTAGGATTTTACGATTGAAGATTTCTGACAGGAGTAAAAGAATTGGAATCTATGATTTTCATTTGTAAGTTTTAACTTACACTTAATCTCTGAGGTTCTAATGGAAGGCTTTAAAAGTTTGTTATGCTTACCATCTATGAAGGATATATTGGCATCCTATTCAAAATAGAACTCTTGGCATTTATTCTACTTCGTATTTTATGCTTAGGGTTCTAACAGGCAGATTTAATAACTTAAGAAATTTATTATCCACAATCAACTTATCTGTACTCGAATCAAACACCCTTGCATATACATTATTAATAAGGACGTACCGGTTATAACGTTGTCATCTTGCATGGCCTCTTCTGCCCCCATCTGAAAGACCCTAGCGTTGGTCTCCTTAACTTTTTCAAGCTTCTTTGCATATTTTGGGCAATTTGATTTGATATGCCCCTTTTCGTTACAGTTGTAACAAGTCGCATCTCCTATCTTCTTGCATTCTAATGGTCTATGCTCACCAGATTTGCAGATCCCACAAGCCCTAGGCTGTGATTGGGATTTTGATTCGAACCTGCACTTCCCATAATGGCGCTTCTTGCAGGTCTTGCATACAGGTTTCTCGTTGGGCTTTTGTTTACCCTTTTTCTTAGAACTTTGGGAGTTATCTTCCTTCCGTTTCCTTTTTAGCTCATCCTTTGCATTTGAGGCATGAACAAGATCCTCCTTATGAGTAAGGAAATGTGGTCCTAGATAAAATTTGGAGCGAGTAGCATGGGGCTCCTTGAACTTTTTCACGGCCTTCTTCACAGCTTTTCCAACAGCTGCGTCTATCATAATTTGAAGAACATCCTTGGAAATTCTAAGGTTCACAATTGTGGCATCATTAGCATGTGTCGCATTATCCATAACACGATCAACGACTGTCTTATCCGAGTTTGTCATACTCGATATTTGGTTCCTAACACCAAATAAAACAATTATTTAGTTGCAATCCAACAACCGCTATTCATCATCCTGATGACCTAATATATACTTACCATGGTATCGTTAAACCATACAGGCTAATATAGTATGAACATTCTCAATGAATGTCATGTAGATATGTGTATATATCAATGATACTTAGCCTAGGCAATAAAAGACCATTAATAGCAATTAAGGTTTGGACCTAGTCCGTCACCTTTTTGACAGGGGATCAAATGTCACATATGTCCTGATCATATTGATGATTTTTGGATAGCTTGAAAGCTAGACATTAGGATATTGGACAAGAGTGTTTCCTAATGGATATAAAACATCCATCTAAGGTTGTTGAAGTATTTTCTAATGTATCATCGGCCAATTCTACCTCACGTCATAAGCCTATGGTCCTAATAGGCGGATACAACGGCTTACAACAATTATTGTCCATAATAGACTTTTCTGCGCCAGAATCAAATGAATTCCATATAAGCATCATTGATAAGGAAAAGTACCTTTTTATCATGTCATCTTCCTATACTGCCTCCTGGGTGTTCATCTGGAAGACTCACGCATTAGTCTTGGCCTCTTCAGGCATCTTCTGATTCCTAGGGCAGTTAGTCTTGATATGCCCCTTCTCGTTGCAACCATAACAGGTTGCATCTTTCAACTTCTTGCAATCCAAGGTTTTATGTTCCTTAGACTTGCAGATTCCACAGGGTAGAGGCTGAGATTCAAATCTGCATTTCCCAAGGTGGTATTTCTTACAGGTTTTGCACCTGGTCTTTTCACCCGACTGCTGGTTGCCTTTCTTAGACCCGGAACTCTTCTGATGATCAGAGTTCCCCTTTTTCTTGTTAACGGAGTGATAAGAATCCTCATCCTCCCTTTTTCGCTTTCCTTCATCAGAAGTTTTGGCAGCCTTGTTTCTGACTACATCGAGTGTGAGAGATAGCGACAGATCTGCCGCTGACCTGAATGTAGTAGGTCTCGATGCTTTCATGCTTGCCTTGATTTCTGGGGCTAGACCTCCAATAAAGCGAGCTATACGCTTTGGTTCCGGTGTGATCAAGTACGGAACCAATCAAGACATGGTATTGAAACTTGTAAGATATGTCTGACAATCTAGGTTCTTCATGACCAATGTCAAGAAATCAGTCTCGATTTTCTCAACTTCGTGTTGAGGACAGTAATTTTCTTTGATAAGAGCAGCAAACTGATCCCATGTCAGATTATATAACGGGATTTTCCCCGTAGCTTGGATTAGTGACCTCCACCAAGCTAGAGCTTCTCCTTTAAAAGATTGTGAAACAAACTTCACAATGTCTTGCTCTGCACATCCACTAATATCAACAACGGTGTCCATCTCATCGAGCCACGTCATGCAGTTGATGGCTCCTTTTTCTCATGTGAAGTCTCTGGGCTTGCAGGAGACAAAATATTTATACGAACAGGTTTTAACATGTGGCTCTTGATTAAGCACCATATGCCTAGACGGAACACTCCTCTGATTTGACGAGTGATGAACATCGTCCTCCTTTGACTCGTGTAATTTAGAAGGGGGCTTACTATGAGCCACAGATAGAGTCTTAGAGTGTGTATCACTTGATTCATTATATTTTCTGTCAAGAGCTCGAGTAACAACATTATCTATTAATGCCTGTAGTTCCGCACCAGTTATATTAACTCTGGTAGCATCATTATTCTCCCTCGGGTGGCTGTTAACCTCCTCTGATGCAACCATGTAGCTTGATTGCTACATAAATATTAGCAATGATTTATTCAGAGGTTATTATGGAATCATCATTTTTTGACGATTCATCAACCATGGTAATATAAACCATATTGGTTAATTTGTTAGTTATATTAGTATTTTCATTATAATTTATCCTAGTATATAAAACATTAAGGATATTAAAGTGGCACAACAGGCCTAATCACAAGGACAGTTTTGAATTTATAAGCCATGATCTTATAAGATCGAGGCATTAAGGTTTGAACGCAGTTCATTACCTTTCTTGACAGAGAGTCAAAGACTACAACTGTCTTTTGTCTTTTAGGACAGTAGATATAGCCCGTAGGCGTTTCATCACTAATGGATGTTTGTAAAAATGATCATCTTAATTTGATGATTTAAGCCAAGAATTCTAAATCACTAGGCTAGATAAGGGTTTGGAAATTCCCATTATAAAGATGACAAGTGTGATTTTTATCGCATCACTGATGTCAGGAGTGTTAACATGTTTTTAGATGTTAACAAGGATCTGAATCTCTTTTAAACAGGTTTTACCATCATAGCTAGGTCCTTAATGACATACAAGCTAGGTTATGCCCTTTAAGATTCTTGTCATTATATATATTGGCAGATCAATTACGAAAAGGAATTATATTTTGATTTACTTCATATGTTATATTCATATAAAATGATAAAATGGAATTTAGATAAAATATTCAAATGATCTTAAAAGGAGTATATAATTGCCCTAAACGGGACTTGAAATGAATGACGTTGTCCACGAAGGGACTAAAAGATAAATATGTCCTTATAAGGACTACTAAGGAAACAAACTTCAGCAAAAGGAGTTTTCTTCTTTACTTTACTTCTGAATGCTTTCTCCTTGTTTGCACGTTGTATCCTAGCCGCGGTACGAAGCTCGGCAATTCAAGGCTCCGGATGTGGAGAATTTCCATTCTGGCTTCTTTGATTGGAGACATATTCAAAATATATAAATTTGGAAGCAATAGTTTTCAGATTAGGGTTGAGAGTATTCCTATGTTAAGTCTAGACTCAGAAGGTCTAAGGAATGTGCTACTGTGTCATTGAGATTAAACACAAAAGGCTAGTGTTTAATTCACTCAATATTGGCTCTGATACCAACCTGTCACACCCCGATATTTCCATGTATTACCGGTGGGCCTGGTGGGGAGTATCGTGACGTAGTTGATGTCATCATAGTCAAACAACACAATTTTAAATGCACAGCGGAAGCAAAAGATAAATATATTACAAACCGATTCAAAAGTAATATCAAGTGTTAAAACGGAATGTAAGATGGATCCACAGGCGGATCAATTAAAAGATAACTGTTCAACAGACTTTAGGCATCTAGAACTTGCGAGATTCTCTATTAATGCCCTGAGCTTCCAGCCAATTACGTACAATACCTGTCACTTAATCTTTTTGGAAAAATACGTCAGTTTACACTGGTAAATACAATTAACTAACTCATTTTGAAAAGAGTTTAAGAAAGTTGATTTGAATGCGCAAGGCACAAAATATCTTTTATAACTTGGGACAATAAGTTAAAATAATCTTGTATACAGATTTACATGTTCGTTATACATTCAGGGCCCGATGTAGAAACCGAGTCAAGATTAACAGTCACACCACAAGTATAGGCCCACAAGAGAGTGAGATACCGTTTCCCTTAAGCAACTGTCAGGTGTACACCTACACCCCGTGCTTAAGACGTGGTCATTTTATTATAATGATGCCAAGGATATCCGGGACATGGTCATTAACCCCTAAAGGCTTTTATTTCAAACAATACAGATTAAAATGGGTTACCTCAATAATTTAACCACAATACGATTAAACATTCAATACCCGACCAAGCGGTATTATTATAATACCGTATCCCATGCCCGTATAGGGAAAATAAGTTAAAAGTATTTACCTGAGTTAGCAATGCAATTTATACTCAGCCGTATATTCTAATCAGCAAGCACAAGTACTTCTGCTGAGGCTCTTAATCTGGAACGAAGGTTTTATTAACCTATTAGATTCCTAACGGGTCTTATTTAAGTTGAAACTTAGACCAGTTAGTTTTAAGGAAATGTTTACGGTTCAAAACGCATGATTAAGCGAAGACCGGAATAGAGTGTGGTTTAGACCCGACAAGTTTGGAGACTTGTATAATATGGGTACACTAAACACATTCTGGATTTTGAGGCAAAAATGATAAGGTCTGACCCGTTTGGTCAATTTATGCAAACTAGTTACATAAACCGAGCCGAACGTGAATTATGCGTAACGGGTAACCATAAGAGTCATATACATGTTTCCTATGTTAATATGCCTTAAACATGTTGTGCTATCAGTAAGATACCTTCCGTTAAGCCCAAAACGAATTTAAAACCAATTTATGCCCCGTAAGGGTATTTTGGTCATTTTAAAGGTTATAAGAGAGGTTAAATGACAATCTGAGTTTCTGGTCTAAAATGATCAGTAAACATATTTATTTTAATAATTTATATCAGTAGGCTATCTCACATATGTGAAATTTATCATTTATGGCCAAACTATGCACCGTAGGGGCATTTTGGTCATTTCACATATGCTTTAAAGGTCAATTTTGGAAATCTGAGTTCAAAACTTTTATTTATTGTTAAAGTATAAAAATTTATTCATAACATCAGTAGGTATCAAGCTTTAGGTGCCCAATATGGTTTTAACCCATACTATACGCCTAAATCGCATAAAAGTCGGTATTTGACGATATTTGGGTTAATTAAAGAAATCTGAGATATTGATCAGCCTTTACTGTTTAAAATAACTTATTTAACATATAAAATCAGTAGAAAAAGGTTTGGCATGCAAAGGATGTATAAATCTTATTTTATTAGCGAAAAGGGCTTTATCGTCAATTATCGAGCCTATGCGATAACTCTATGTTATGATCAGATTAGAATTTTATAAGAATTTCCAAAAATCCCTAAATATTATATTATATCATTTGGTAAAAGGTTTGATGGCAAAATTTGAGTTTAAAAAGGCTTTATGCCGAAAATGCCATTTTATTAATAAAAAGCTTTCAATTTACGCTATTGCGCATAACTCCTATTTTAGACCACGGAATGATGTGAAATTTTATGGACACGTTTATAATTCAGTAATAAAGGTTTTAGTCATTTCACATTTTCAAAAATCACATTTATCGGTCAAAAGGGCATAACGGTCAATCATTAGGCATATAACAGAAACATGCAAATGAATATGATAACTAAGGATCCAGGTTGTATAACCTCAGAGGGTTACACTAACCTATAACCTGGTCCTAAAAGAATCCTAAGGCATATCTAAACTAAGCTAAATCGGGTCAGAACATAAAGTCAAAGCAAAAGTCAACTTTTGCGACTTTCGGTTCCAAACCGAGCCGATACTTTGAATTGTCGGGTTGAACATGCTTAGACATGTTCAACTAATATTTACCAAGTTATTAAAGTGAGAAAACTGATTTTTATGACTTCTATATTAATAGTTATGAATTTTATTTAAAACAAACCCGTTTGACTTTTATTTGACCCGACAATTACTAAGTAAACGTGGTAATTAGGAGGTGCCCTTTTGAGGGTTTAACACCTACTAATTACGGTCACGTAGCCATGTTCATTACGAACAATGGCTCAACCGCTTAAAAGTCAAAGCGTTCATCAAAACGCTTGACTTTTCGGCTATAACGCTAGAAATTTAAACTAAGCACGAAAGGACACTTACAAAGGGTCCAAGCAAGGAGGTTTGATCCCAAATTCTCAGGTATGAAGAGCAAGGTCTCCAACTTAGAGAATTCAAAATTTAAGTGTGGGTTTGAAGGAAATGAGGTGGGGTATTTATAGGTTTTTCGGAACCGTTAAGATCGTTCATCGATAAACGAGCTTTGATCTGGATCGTACACCTCTTACCCACTGATTTGCAAAACCATGGTAGCCCATAGATTGCTTAGAAAACCATTTGCAACACCCACAAACAGCTGGAACAGCTGGAAACAGCTTTCTGCTGGTCTGGTGGGGCTTTACGGACCGTAAGGGTCAGTGCATACGATCCGTAAGGACCAGTACAGCACATGCATACTTTCATTTGTTGACAGTTTTGGCCCCTGTACTTCCAAATGCCTTTTCCGACACATCTAAGGTCTCTTAAACCATTTTTAAGGCTCTACAATGATGCCTAAACATGGGGAACATGAAACATGCTCAAAAACATGTCGGATGTCGGTTCGTTTGGTCGTACGGTCACGTTGTTCGGTTAATTACGACGAAACACGGACGGATGTGAAAAACGATCCAAATTATGCGACGAATGGAATTTTATCATGCCGAACACTAAAATAAATATTTTAGTGCTTACATAAATTTTTGGGTGTCCGGAGATTTTCAGAATGCGAGATATGCGTGAAAATGCAAACTTGTGCACTTTTTGACACTTTTAGTCCCTGCATGACTTAAAAGTTTATTTTTGCGCACCAAACATCTCTAAGCCTATATCTAAGCTATATAAAGGATAATTAGGGTATGATTAACTCATGGTCATAATGCGGAAGGTCCGTTACCATACGAATCGGCATACTTTCGCAGATTGACGCAATTAGTCCTTTAATTTCGCAAAGTAGCGCGAAACGTTGTTTAATGATATCCAAGCCTTCCATGGCCCATAATGGGTATTCCCAAGCATATACTTAAATATTACTACACTCTCGTTCGCTTAAATGGTCACCGAAAGGCGTAGATTCAAAAGTTGACGCTTTAGGTCCCTCTATTGCGCAAACTTGCGCATCTCATCATTTAATACTATCGAAGCCTTATCTAATCCATATTAGGAATTATTGAAAGTATTGTTAAACATCACGATGCTTTGGGTTTGTTAAAAGGTCACTCAGAGGTAAGAATTAACATGTTGACGCTTTTAACCCTTTATTGCGCAAACTTTCAATTAATTATGCAAACGGCTACACTCGATCAACAAGTGGCTCATTTGTGAATATAAAACCGTAAATGGTTATTTAGAAACTTATTTTAGGTATGTTAATACTTCCAGTTCTTTCATAATCAATGTTTTTCGATTTTTCAAAAAATTAGTCCCTCAGATTCAAGGTTTGACTTTATTAGGGTTTATTACACGTGTCAATACTTCATTGGACGTGATTTTACGAGGTGTTACACGTATGTAAATCAATTTTCTACTTGTTTTGGTAAGCCTCTTACTATCTTGCAGGAGCTAAAACCGAAGGGCCTTAATGAAAAAGTCTGTGCTGAAGTCCTGGGTTCTCTTTCAAGAAAAAGATCTTACTCGGGAGATAGTGATGACGCCCTTTCAGGAGGACCAGATGCTTCAAAGGATGCAAGCTTGGAGGCTTCAGCAGTAGGTGGTGATGGTGGTGTGAAGGCTAAGAAGTCAAAGAAAGCGAAGAAGGTTAAAGGTGAAGGTTCCAGGGCTTCCAGGCCTCCTGCTGATGCTTGATGGGTATTCGTAGCTTTCTTAGCACTCTTTGAAAACAATTTGTGGTGTATGTTAACTAAAACAATGTTAGGTTTCACAAGGACCCTTAAGGTTCTTGTTATGTGGTTGTGGTGGGGCCTGTATGGCCGTTTGAACAATTTCTCAACTTGCAAGCTGCTAGGGCTTGCTTTTAACTTTGTTAGGAAGTCTCTCAGACTTTCTTTGATATGCTATTATGTTTAACTGTTTGCCTTGTGTTGTGTTGTTTATACTTGTGCCTATTTTGCTAAGGCAGCTTGTTTGGTTTTAAACCTTCAAGCTTTTTGGCTATCCCGTATGTTGTTTGAAGCCTTTAAGGCTTTTGAGTTGTCACGTATGTAGCTTGGAGCCTTGAAGGCTTCTTAGTTTTGTGACTTGGCTTGGTTTGTATCTTTGAATTTTTTATAACTTTTTGTTCAAGTTGTTGCATTATTCCTTAGGTTATTTCTGTTTCTTGTGACTTTGTCTTTGTCAAGTTTGTGTTGCCTTTATGTTTTTTATACCTTAAAGGGTTCAGTACTGCAGTCACTTAGCTTTGGTATTTTTAAGAAGAAGACATAGCACCTATCCTATTTATTTTCTTGTTTTCATTTGATTTCGTAAGCCTATTTGTTGATTATTTTTCTAAGGCTTAAGGAACATTTGGTGTAGGCTGTTCAAACCCGTCTATGAGACAACTTTGTTTTCAATAATAAGTCTCATGGAGTTGTATTGATTTAGGAACTCACCCTTTATATAGGTTCATTCAACCCTTGAACCTATTGAGCGATGTGGCCTGGGAGCTCATCCCCTTACATGGCCCTTGCCATGGAGTTTTTTGCTAGGTTCTCAACCTGATCTTAGGATAGAAAGACAAATTTGATAAAACAACTTCATTCATTCAAGAGATACTTGTTTTTACAAAAGGTATTCATAGTGCCATTCTTGAAATACAACTTGTGAAATACAAACCAATCTTTCCTGTTTAGACATGGAACCTTTTCAAGGTTTTTCCATTCCAGTGTCTTGGAAGCCTTTTACCTTCTGAGTCTGCTAGCTTGTAAGATCCACCCTTATGTGCTTTGAGGATGGTATACGGGCCTTCCCATTTTGGGCCAAGCTTTCCTTGATTCTCTTTTTTGCTAGCTTCATTGTTTCTAAGCACCAGGTCTCCTGGCTTGAAGCGTTCATTCTTGACTCTCTTGTTATAGTAGGCTTCCATTCATTGTTTGTACTTGGCCTCTTGAATTACGGCTTGGTCTCGTGCTTCCTCTAAGAGTTGTAAGTTCAACATGGTCTCTTTTTGGTTTGTTTCGGGATCCATGTTGACAATTCGTTGTGTTACAACTCCTACTTCAGCTGGGATCACGGCTTTGGACCCAAATACCAAGCTATAGGGTGTTCTTTTGTGACTTGTTTTTTCGGTTGTTCTTATGGCCCATAGAACACTTGGAAATTCTTCAAGCCAGTTGCTTTCGTATCTTCCCAATCTGGTTTTGATACCTTCCACTATGCTTCGATTCGTCCTTTCAACTTGACCGTTTGATTGTGGGTATGCCACTGAGCTGAAAACCTGATTGATTCTATATTCTTTGCACCAAACGCTGAAAGGCTTCTCAGCAAATTGCTTTCCATTTTCAGTGACAAGTACTCCCGGCAATCTATAACGGCAAATAATGTTTTCCCAAACAAAGTCAATGACCTGTTTGCCCGTGATTTTTGCAAGTGGTTTAACCTCAGGCCACTTGGTGAAATAATCTATGGCCACCAACAAGAATTTTACTCCACCTTTGCTTGGGGGAAATGGACCGACAATGTCCATCCCCCATTTATAGAATGGCCATGCTGAGGTTATTGGGACAAGATCATGCTTGGGACTTTTTGGGATTGGTGCATGAATTTGGCAGGCATCACATTTCCTTAATTGCTCAGTGGTATCCCGGTGCATTGAGGGCCAAAAATACCCAAGGTTCATCAGTTTGGCAACCACCGACCTAGCTCCAAAATGAGCTCCGCATATACCTTCATGAATCTCTTTGATCAAATACTGACTTTGCTCAGGACCAACACATCTTAGCAAGGGTGCAAGATAACCCTTTTTGAGAGGGTTTCACCTTGTAGTATAAACTGCCTTACCTTGATCTTAACCCTTTCAGCTTCTGTTTGATCACTAGGCAATTCACCGTTTTTAAAGAATTTCTTGATTGGAGTCATCCAATTTGGATCTTCTTCGGTGATTACATCTTGCACTTCCAACTCATCGATTGATGGAGCCTTTAACACCTCTACCAATACCTTCTTGGTAAGGTGGGCAAAAGTGAGAGATGCAAGCTTACTCAAGACATCCGCTTTCTTGTTTTGGGATCTGGGAATTTGCTTGATGGTGCATGTTTGGAAGGTATTCATCAGCTCTTTGGATTTTTCTTTGTATCTTTTCATGTTGGGCTCCTTTGCAACGTAGCAATCATTCACTTACCTTGAGACCAGCAACGAATCTGTGAACACTTCAAGCTTTTAAACCTTCATTTCTTTAGCCAGTCTTAGGCCGGCGATCAGTGCTTCGTATTCAGCTTCGTTGTTGGTGGTCTGAAAATCAAAACGGAGAGCATATGTGAATTCTAACCCTTCTGGATTGATCAGAATGAGCCCAGCCCCTGACCCTTCAACGCTTGAAGCCCCATCGGTGAAAAGCTTTCAGGCTTCAAGGTCTGGGGGTTCAGTGGCAGTTGTGATCACTTCAGTGACTGTTTGCTTTGGGACTTCTACAATGAAATCAGCCAAGACTTGGGCCTTGATGGCTTTTCTTGGGACGTAGGTGATATTATGCTCACCTAGTTCCACTGCCCATTTGGCTAGTCGTCCCGAGTTTTCTGTTTTTTCAAGCACACTCTTAATAGGTTGGTCGGTGACCACTTGTATAGGGTGTGCTTGGAAATACCTTCGAAGCCTTCTAGCTGTTTGAACTAGGGCTAGAGCAAGTTTTTCTAGGGGAGGATATTTGATTTCAGCCAATTTTAGAGTTTTGTTGAAGAAATAAATGGGTACCTGAACCTTGTCTCGTTCAATGGTGAGGACAGCACTTATGGCCTCTTCAGCAACTGAAAGGTATACCGAGATCAATTCTCCCGTTTCTGGGGCTGCAATGTCAGGTAGGGAAGCTAGGTGTTGCTTCATCTGGTTGAAGGCTTCTTCGGCCTCCTCAGTCCATTTGAAGTCCTTCTTATCGGAGCAACCTTTGAGCGTTTTGAAAAAAGGTAAAGACCTTTCAGCCAATTTGGAGGTAAAACGCTTCAAGGCTGCAAGCTTCCCGTTTAAGCTTTCAACCTCCTTCTTGCTTCTCGGTGGTTTGGTTTCTAGAACAGCTTTCACCTTGTTTGGATTGGCTTTAATGATTTGTTTTCCCACAATATGCCTAAGGAATTTACCTTCCTCAAACCCAAAGGAGCATTTCTCGGGGTTGAGTTTCATGTTGACCTTCCTTAGGTTCTTGAAGGTTTCTTGGATGTCATCGAGCATTTGATATTCCGTTTTGCTTTTAATCACCAAGTCGTCGACATATGCCTCCATGTTTCTACCAATTTGACTTGAAAAGGCCTTGTCAACTAGGCGTTGGTAGGTTGCTCCAGCGTTTTTTAGGCCAAAAGGCATCTTTTGGTAACAAAAGATCCCTTTGTCCGTGTGAAAGGCGGTCTTTTCTTCATCCTCTTCCTTCATGAGAATTTGATGATAACCTTTGTAGGCATCAAGAAAACATTTGAACGGGTAACCGGTGAGGGATTCAACCTTGAGATCAATCTTTGGCAACGGGTAACAATCTTTAGGACAAGCCTTGTTAAGATCCTTGAAATCTATGCACATTCTCCAAGAATTATCTGGCTTTCGAACCATCACCGGGTTTGCAACCCAGGATTGATATTTGACTTCTCGTAGAATGCCAGCTGACACAAGCTTTTCAACCTCTTGGCACGCAGCCAAGCTTCTTTCGGGTGCTAAGCTTCGTTTCTTTTGGACAACAGGCTTGACACCAGGCGGTATTTTCAGTTCATGTTCAGCAATGCTTCGAGAGATGCCTGTCATATCCTCCGGGCACCAAGCAAAGACATCGCTATAATGTGTCAATAATTTTTCAAGATATGAGAGGGTTTCGTGTGAAAGGCTTGGATTGACCCTTATCTTCTGCTCGGGGTACTTAGGATTTATGATTAGCCTCTACTTGTCTTCTTCACTTTTGGAACTTTCACCTTCAACCATGTAGGCCTCTTGAGAAGGTTGAAGGGTTGCTATTCCCCTCTCGGTGGGAAATTTGACAGTGCCATGGCCAACAGACACAGCCATATAAAATGCACACTGTCCCGGCCTTCCGATGATCACATCATATTTTGAAGGTATATTGATAACCACAAAGGTGAGTGGTTGGACTCTCTCCTTCTGACCTTCACTAAAACGAACATCAAGTGTCAGTTGCCCTAAAGGCTTGAGTGGTATATCGGCAATACCTTTTATGGAGGTCCCGGAGGGTTGAAGCCTTGAACGTTCTTCATTGCTCAAACGGTTGAAGAACTTTTCAAACATAATTTCGGTAGCAGCACCAGTGTCTATGTATGCTCTGCTCGTTTGTAATGTTCCCACAGTAGCCTCAACCACAAGAGGGTTTGAGAGAGGGTCCTTCTCTGTTGGAGGAAAGCAAACACATTGGAGCTCCCAAGCTTCCAACCGCTGCCTTTTGGGTGGAATCCTTCCATCAAAATCTACCATATTGACTTCCTTGCCCTTTCCTTCAGCCATTTTGTCTCTTACTCCCTTTACCAAATGAGCAAGTTCCCCAGACTTAACAGCTTCTTCGATTCTCTTTTTAAGCTGGAAGCAATCATTGGTATGGTGCCCCTTTTCTTCGTGAAATTCACAATATTGTGTGGAATTTTCGTTCTTTCTGCTTTTGGGGAGAGGCCTAGGTGGCCGAAAGTTTTGCTTGACTTCTTCCGTTGCGAGGATTTCTTGAGGAGTCTTGGTGAGGGGTGTGAAACTTATGCCTTTCTCCCTGCTGGAAGGGTTCCGGCCTTCAGGCCTTCGGTGGTCTGAACCCTTTTGGCGTCTGTCATAGGAGTTAAAATTCCCCCTTTTCCTGGATGGACTGTTGCCTCGCCAGCTTGATCCTCTTTTCCTTTGCTCTTTAATGTCTACTGCCTCCTCCCCCCGGATATGGGCTTCTGCCCTTTCGAGAGCTTCTTCCAAGGTCTTGGGCAGTGATTTGTTGAAATCTCTTGTGAGATATTTGGACGTAATGGCGTTCATAAAACTTGCCACCTTCATCTTTTCGTCTGCCCCTACATATGTTAGACCTTCCTTCTTCTATCTTTCTATGAACTCTCGGAGACTTTCATCATCTCTTTGTTTTATCTGAAAGATCACTGTTGCATCTTTAACGTATCGCCTTTTTTGGGAGAAATTGGCTAGGAACCCCTTACTGAGGTCATCGAAGCTTCGAACGCTTCGAGCAGGTAAATCATTGAACCAGATTCTGGCTGATCCGACAAGGGTCTGCATGAACATTAGGCAACATTCAGCGTTTGACCATTTCTCAATCCTTGCAGCACCAGTGAAGATCTGAAGATGGTCTTCAGGATCCTCAGTCCCATCATATGTTTTGATGTGGGATGGCATCTTAATCTTTGTCTGAAAATCATAATCAGCTATTTGCTGTGAAAAACATGAGAGGTTACTTGGCTTATAAGGCTTGGCCAAATCTTCTTCGGCCCTTGCACCCGCGTTGTTGCTGTTGTTGTTGTTCCCTTGAGTGGCCAGCACCTGATTGATAAAGTGCTGCCACGGGAAGCTGGCCATCATCTGGGGCATAAGGTTGAAGCCTTGAAGGCTTCCGAGTACAGCTGGGCAACTAACTCCCAAGGGAGTGCTCATAACAGCACTCCGTGCCAACGGAAGTACGGACAAAGTTTGCTCCCATGAAGTTGTTGTGGAGGGTGGAAAACTTGTTACTGGAGATTGTAGGAGCTGGTCAAGGGTCAGCTCATGGCCCAAGGGAGCACCGTTTGTAGCTGGCTGAGACGAAAAAAGAGGATATGCTGTGGGATTCGGCCTCGCGGACAAATACAGGTTAGGGTTTGGAGGAGGATTACTGGGTCCGGCCTCATCCCTGGACACTAAAGGTTGTGAGTTTGCAAAAGGAGGGATAGGTGGTCCAGGAGATAGTGTTGGTTCCGGCTCGTCATAGTCCAAACGAATCCTCACACCCTTGTCTCTTTCCCTACTCACATATTGGTTGAGGAGAGACCTCAACTCAAGGAAATTGTTGGCAACCCCCTCAGGGGTAAGTTTAACACATGATGGGGTGCCAGAGACACCAACATTAGGGGAAGGGACCCCTGATATAGATGGGGTCGGAGTGTTGAAAGTGAGAAACTCGGGGGTGCTCCCCGGTGTCGAGAAGGACGTTGGTAAAGCCACATGGGCTTGACCAGTGCTTGGGGTGGAGGCGTTTGGAACTTGATTCACCTCTCCCGGGGATCCACTTTCTGACATGGTAATTTGGAAAGAATGGAGCTACACTACTGGGTCTTTTGGAAAGAAATAGTGGTGTAGCCCCACTGTGGGCACCAACTTGTTGATGCAACAAATAATAGACCAATGATAGTAGCTGGGGTGGTTAGGCAAAAGGGTTGAAGGGTTCAACTTTGCCTAACGCAGGTCGTGGGGTCCCCCAACGTTTGCAAGACGTGGAGAGAGGTTCACTAGATTGGTTTTGTAGTTTGCTAAAGATCCTCCTCTGAAATGTGTTCAGATTCGGATGTATGAGCAAAAGGAATGTGTGTGTTGAATGTGAAAGAAATTAACTTGCATGAAGCAAGTACTCGAAGTGAATGACCAGAGATTTCAGGAATCAGAGCTGGCCTGGAATGTCTTGCACACTTAATGAAGTGTCACTCTTATAGGGAGAGCATTGGCTCAAAGAGGAATGTGTTGACTAATGAACATGCTTGCAATGGGGGTTTTGCCCTTTTTGGGGGTTGAAGTCTTTGATCTGCGGGTAAAAGAGTGTATTCTGTGGATCTGTGTTACTTTTGCGGCTGGTGAGTTGGTGAAGCAATCCAGAGATGTGACCTTTTACTGTTCCCGTATTGCTTTACTTCATCTCCCCAGGGTTTCAACTTTTGAACCGTTTAACCTTTTGAGCATTTATGTATTTAAGTCATCTTTATTTGGTCTTGGGCTACCCCGTCATGATATAGAGTTTGTAAAATGTAAGTTTGTGAATTTGAAGAAAAACACTATTATATGACCAATAACAACTTTTGTTATTCCATTAATCTTGAAAGAATGTTCGCGTTAGAACACGTACTTTGTGACAAAATAAGAAGTGACATATACCCAATTCTAAGTTCAGGTATACCAGAAACTTTGTTCCCTCATTCATATGTTTCACACCTAACTTCACTCTCTTTACACCATTCGACACCTATCTAACCACATGCAAGATTATTATTATTTTATGTTTTTCCATCTAATTATTATGACAAAGTTCCAAACAAATTGTAGAATTAAGCCAAGTAGCAAGAACATGTTAAATTGAGAAACCATACATGCTTCAGACATACAAACGTTTATACAAAAGTAGAAGAACCTGCAGAGGGTGCGCACAACAATTTCTCGACGTCGAGGAACCAAAATTTTGTTTTCAATAGGATCAGATTTGTTATTCAAAAGGATGTAGCGGTACAGCTTGTTGCCCGTTTACCTGTCGTTCTACTGTAAATTTTCTGGTTCTTTAATGGAAAATATTAGATTATTTTTCAGTAAAAATAATAGATGTTTGTGTTTATCTATATTTCTAATTTTTAGATGTAAATACATCAAATTTTGACATTCGAAAATACAAATCAAACGAAGTATGATAACAAATTATCAACAACAATTCATACGCACTACTACAACAAATCGGTATAAGAATGGGGTTTTTAGATAGAAAAACATATGCGGCTAATATTTCAATGGATTTAAAACACAAAAACATTTTCTAAAAAATTGTGACGTTTAATTAGTATTTTTTAGAACAGCAATTACGCACACTCAAATTCAAATTATAAATTAAAGTAAAATCTCATTTTTGTCTTTGAGAACTGATAAAATATTCCACTTTACTGCTAATTATTTTCTTGTGTGGTTTTCATCCCAAATGTCTTAAAACCATGCCACTTTCATCCAATAGTTTAACCATCGTTAAAAAAAGTTAGTTAAATGAGGGGTAAACTAGTCATTTCACATATACTTCTTTTTTCATTTTTTTTCAACGAGTAAACAAACATTTTTGTGCTTGAAGTTTGGTGAAATATACCACTTTAGTCCAAACATGTAGGTGGTGGTTTAACATCTGGTATAGGTCTGTTCAAACTGCTCGACGATCGAAGATCGCTCGAAAAATGCTCGTTCGATTCCCGCTTAGTTTGTAAATGAGCCGCTCGGATCGGTTCGATTCATTCAATCCAAGCATGAGCAAAGCTCCGCTCGCTCGTCAATCGCTCGGTTTAACTCGAATTATTTTTATTAATAATTAATATATCTATTATCTATTATATATAATAAACAAAAAAAATTTGGGACACTTGGCACAATATTAGGGCCTCCTAGATGTGGTTTTGGCGGGAAACTATTTTTTACACGGGATCCGATTTGGGAAACTCATACCCGGTTTTGAGACCCGGGTATATAAACAATCTAATTAACCTAATTCTCTCAAACCTTCATTCACAGCTTCTCTTTCACGCTTTCTCATTTGACAACCCTAATTCTAGAACCTGCCGCTGCAATTCCTCCTGCCTTTAACCTCACGCTGTAACGGTGGAACATTAAGAACCTGCAAAAGCTTCATATCTTTGGATCCCAAAACCATCGATTTGTCTCAACCAAGTTATTTTCATGTTTGCTAGATTTTTTTCAAATCACAGGTAAGATTTGTTCTTGATTAGGTTTTTCTTAGTTTAGTACTAATCGTTCAATTATTTTGACTGGGCATTTGATGTCTATATGTTTCAGATTCCGTTTGTGAATTCATTGTTCTTTTATAGTTTGGAAAGTTTTTCGTTTTGTGCGAACTAGGGTTTAATTTGATATGGTCTTATTCGATTAGGTTTGATTTCATCTTTTATTGGTCTGTTTCAGGTTTCATGTCCCTGTGCTCTTGGCCTTCGCCAACTGCTGTTATGGTTGCAATTGGGGTCGAAGCCAACATTTTTTTCATTTTTTTCGTATTATTATTCACTAGATTCGGATTAGTTTTTAGGAGCTTGGGTAATTAGGGCATTTAGACTTTTGGTTTTGGTCTACTGTATGCAACATGATGTTTTTTTTTTCGTTTTTTCATCTTATTTTTTACTCAATTCGGCTTAGTTTTTAGGAGCTTTGGTACTTAGGGCATTCAGACTTTGTTTTTGGTCGATTGTAGGCATATGGATGTTTGCTTCGGAAGTTATAAGTTTTAGTAGAGTTTTAATTTGTATTGCATACAAATTTAGATTCATAGAGTTAGGAGACTTACTGGATGATTTTAGCAATTACAAGAATTTCCAAATCTTCTATGATAATGTGATTGGTTGTAAAGTGTAAACTTTTACTAGCTCTTTGGTATAAAGTGTGATTTATTTAGCGGAGTAAGATCTGGTACTACGATGTATTATTTTAAACGAGAATGGCCAAGTGAATCATGAGTCATTGACCATACACATCTATTTTATCGTATTCCGTTTTTCTTTCAACGTGTTTTGTAAAAAGTGGGCAGTGAATCAATGAGGTTGATGTGTTTCTGAAGATGAGCGTAAGGAATCCGACAGGTGTTGATAGCATAATGGTTGTTAGACGTGAGAATTCAAGAAATGACTATTGGTATCCTGTCAAAGGATGGCCGGAGTTTATGCGTTCAAATGGCATATCAGTCGGTCAGACTTGCAATTTTGTTTTCCTCCCAGAAGAAGGTACCTTGGTCCTTACCAAAGTTGATTAGCATTGCCTCCTTTTAATGGTAAAAAAAACCTTTTAATCTGGAAACTAGATGCTACTTTTAGGATCATTTTTGTTGGTTTGATTGTTTATTACCAGCTAGAATGTAACTGTGTTATTAGCAGGCTTTAATGGATGCACGCAAGCTTATTAAGCGTGAAATGGAACGGTTTAAGATTCATGAAATGTAAGTGTTTGACCCACTTCCTTCTAAACTATTTTTTTACCTATTACCTTGAAAGTAAAAATAACTCGAATCAAGTAATTCATAAGTTATTTGGTCAAAATTGGCGCCCCCATTACTTCCATATTATTTTCATCCAGCATCTTGACATGTATTAATTCTCACCATGCAGTAAAATTAGCAACGCATAGAAGGCAATGGTTGGTGGGTTGGGCGTGCTTAATCTCTTTGGGATGATTGTTCTTGGTACCATATTAAAGTATGTTTGTTATAAATATATTATTGAGATCCGATCAATCCATAATTATTCCATTTCATTTCTCTAAATTTTTATCTTTGATTGTATTTGAAGGAATATGACGGTCTCACCAAGTGGATTCTTTTCATTTGTATAGGAAATATTTCATCTTCGATAGGTACGTTCATATGGTAAGGGGGTTAATACGGGTCACGTATCATTGTTATCGTCCCGATAAATGGGTATAACTAAAGAGTAGCTGAAATCGAAACATGCTAAGTTTTAAAGTCAGCCCGTAGAATGATGAAGGATTTACAACCTTCTATATATTTCAAATGTGCACTACAATGGAAGACAATTTAATGGCAGTTTTTTGAAATGATTTTGTTGTTCAAATAAATAATTACACCTTTACACACATACATTATGGTGTTTTATTATAGTATAACAAGGATGGTTGTTTGTTCGTGCTAAACCTGACAAGCGAGTGGGTGGATCGAAACGGGTTCAGGTAAAAGTAGGCTGGGGTTCAAACGGCGTGCGGTCAAAGTGTCAAACTGGGTTGGGTGTCTTAAAAAAAGTAACTATTTGGTTCAGGTCAAAACCATTTGTTTTAAAAAAGTACTAATTTGGTTCGGTTTGGGTCAAAACAGGTCATTTAAAAGGTCTTGACTTGGTTCAACTCAGAATGGTCCATTTTAAAAAGTATAAATTTGGTTCGTTTCACACAGGTTCTGGTTAGAATGAGTCTTTTAAAATATAAGTGTCAATTTGGTTCGGGTGAAACTGGGTTCGGGTCAAAACGAGTCATTTCAAATAAATATCAATTTGGTTTGTGTCAAACTGGGTTCAGGTCAAAACATACCATTCTGAAAAAAGTGTAAATTTGGTTTGGATCGAAAAATGTTGTCATCATTATTATTTAAAACGGTATTGTCCTATCAATGTCTATTCAACAACAGTTATTTGTAGTTCTTAGAAGATCTATAAAAAGAGCAGATTCCTTAAAATTAAAGCGTCTTGTGGCTTCCAATCAATCAACTGATATCATGTTAAATTTGATTTGAAGGTGGGTATAGATATGAGTAAAGGTGGAACATGGGTGGCTTGGGCATCTTTTGACAAATTTATTTTTAAGCTATTTTTTAAGTTTTCAATTTGACCCGCTTGAGATAAAACATAACCTGATTCAACATGTTCCTAAATAAAAGGGTTGAAATTGCTATGTCTCCTCGACTTCTATTTTTATTCTGTATGGCATGTTGGTGATTGTGTTTATTGCTAATGCAACATGTTCAAAGACAATTATTATCTTTTGAACCTGATGCTTCAATTTAGCTCAGAACTAGCCCAACTACGTGCAGGTATTGTGATCTTACATTGTTGAACCTAACTTCGTGAAATTCTGGATTAAACTAACGTTGATGCCTTGCTTTCATTGATGTTGTAGAAACTTAGATCAAGTTTTCAGTTGATACACCGATTTGATAATGAAAGCTCATTAGCGACAACTGATGGTGCTTTGAGTACTTCATGGCTTAGTAATCAAAGGAAACCATCAACTACACTGGTTTTCCTCCGGAACTGGACCCGAGAGCAACCGTGACATATTTTATTAATGGTTACAATCAAGTTCTGTGGGTTCTTATTGAGTTAGTGCAACATCTTGGGAGCTATACGGAAGGTCCTATTATTACTATATTCCAAATGTTATTTAATCATGCATGTTGTCATTTGAGTAAAAGAATTTTAGTTATATTTTATTCCTTTTTTGCCATTGCGGGTCACAATGGGCCGGTTTTATCAATTACGTTTGACTTTTATGACAATCCTCCTCTTCAAAGCTTACATGAAATAGGTATAAATTGAAGCCTCGAGCCTAGACACATGCCTTAAGCAAACGATTTGGTTTATTTTAATTATATACTTGTGAATATTTAAAATTAAAATTTCCTACCCGGGAAGCAATCCCGGGTGATAACCTAGTATATATATATATATATATATATTATAGATTTTATAGATTAAAAACCCAAAAAAATATAATAGCCCAAAAAATATTCAGCCTAACTTAATATTTAAATTGAAAATCTAACCCTAAATCCTATTCCTAAAACAATGTTCAGTCATATCATAATTAATATCGCCGCTCTGCCTCTAGTCTCCGACTCTCACTCTCCGGTCAACAGTCACACTCACACACACAAAATCTAACCCTAATCGTCGGACTCGTCACTCGCTGCTATAATCGAAGATGATCTGATTGTGCTCCAGTCTTCAATCTGCAACATATCGCCGCTCCAGATTGTATGTATGTTTATGTTATAGTTGTTTATGTTATAATTGTTTCTGTTATGTTGTTATGTTAATTCATCGTCGAACCAACACAGATTGTATGTATGTTTCTGTTATAATTTCTGTTTGTATGCAGTATGTATGTTTCTGTTATGTTGTTATGTTAATTAATCGTTGAACCAACATAGATTGTATGTATTGTTAAGAACAATTTTAGAATCATGATTTGAGTTATGTATTGCTTTTGTTAGTAAAGTGTTGGACATGTTTTAATTAAGTTAGAATTTGTTTTTGTTGAACGAAGCCTTATAATTCAATCGAGCGAAACCGAGCGAAACGCTCGATTTTTTTTAGGATTTGATAAAAACCGAGTGAAACCGAGCCGATCGATTCAAATTCAATCCTAGCATGAGCATCACTTTTGCGCTCGGTTTTGCAAATTCGATCCGCTCGGATCGGTTGTAATTCAATCCGAGCATGAGCAGACCCTCGATCGGATCGGATCGGCTCATGAACACCCCTAATCTGGTACGGTGATTGGAGCCAAGGCAAAGAATCCTACCATACGGGTCTTTGCAGCTGAGCCAAAAGGAGCAGATGAGGCAGCACAGTCTAAAGCATGTGGTAGACTCATAACCTTGACTCAAACAAACACAATTGCTGATGGACTTCGAGCTTCCCTCAGAGATCTTACTTGGTAATAGTATCTTTATATCTTTTCACCGCTTTAAAACATACATTAAATGTGGTTTACCTGTTTCACTTATATTTGTTAGAATATAAACTTAGCATATATATTGTTTATTATTATTATGTAATATTATAGTTATCATAGGTTATTATGTTAGTGGCGGTTATCAAACTAACCGACCGAATATATATATGTAATCTCTGTGAACATTATCTGTTACCAAGATATTTCCATTCAATATCCGAAATACATGTTTCTCTGTTTTCTATGTTCTCTGTACAAAACACACACAAACACGAGTACGATGTCGATTATCATGATGGCTTCCGCTAACATGTGGTATCAGAGCGCATGGTTAGAAAACGAAGAATTAGGATCAAAATTACATGATCCTGGGAAGATACGGATGAAGAAGATGGAAAACAAACACGGGAAGAGGCGAGAAACAAATAGCGATTCAGATTATATGAGTCCCCGATTACGCGCGATTGCAATCTTGAAACAAGAGATTGCAATAATGGAATTGCAATACAAAATTGCATTAATGGAATACGAATCGGGACGTCACGAAGATAATGGAGATGCAAGCGAAGTAATGACACGGAGAGAAGAAGACGATTCCGAAAGAGATGTTTTGGCCTGTAAAGATGTTCAAAAACTGAACGGTAAGATGCAGGAAGACAGGGATGGTTATTACAATAGAGAAGACGACAAGGATACGGAATCAAGAGAGAAATCGGTAATTAACCGAAAGCATCACAAGAGAAAACACAGGGATGATAAAGATGATAAATATGACAAATACTGTGAAGATAAGTATAGTGAAGATGGTAATAAAGAAACCAAATATAAAGATGATAAATATATTGAGATCGGTGATAAAGATGAAAGAAGCAGGGACCGGAAACGCAGGCAAGATGATGATAGAGACTATCACGAAGAAGAAGAAGAAGAAGAAGAAGAAGAAGAGAGTGAAGGATACAACCGGAACCGATCACCGGAAATGGTATCATCGGATGTTAAAATGAAGAAAAGAAGGACGCAGGAACGGCGGGAACAAAAAAAAAAGAATGGATTTCCAGTATTAGCGACGACAGTTAGTGACAGAAGAAGAAGGATAGCGACAGAAAACAGATCAGCGACAGAACGATTTAGTAGCACTAAATTGGCTTTAACGACAGATCAAAGACTTTCAGCGACAAAATGGGTAATGAACAACAATATTACCGTACTCGGCATCACGAAACAAATCAAGGTGGATCTATGCACGAATCATGACAAGTTTAAAGAAAAAATGCGTTTATCATCAAAACCGACATGACGAGCCATTACCGATGCTAAGTTTAGGGGATGGTGTTAGAATATAAACTTAGCATATATATTGTTTATTATTATTATGTAATATTATAGTTATCATAGGTTATTATGTTAGTGGCGGTTATCAAACTAACCGACCGAATATATATATGTAATCTCTGTGAACATTATCTGTTACCAAGATATTTCCATTCAATATCCGAAATACATGTTTCTCTGTTTTCTATGTTCTCTGTACAAAACACACACAAACACGAGTACGATGTCGATTATCATGATGGCTTCCGCTAACAATATTCATAGTTATTTTTCCCTACATGATCAAATAACCAAAACCAGTCTCTCTATACTCAAAACGTTAGAAATTGGTTATCAACTACTTGAAAAGGCATTAGTAAAATAATCACTTAAACGCCTTATTGTTGCATCTGGTTTATTGTTCAAATTAGACTTATGTTTAACATTTGAGTGTTACTATTTTTATGTAGGCCCATTGTACGGGATCTTGTTGATGCTGTTATAACAGTGGAAGATAAGGAGATTGTTGAAGCAACTCGATATTGTTATCAAATACTCAAGGTTGCAATTGAGCCCGGTGCTGCTATAGCGCTTGTTGCGGTTCTATCCGATAACTTCAAGAAAATTCCTATTTCGAGTTGTTCTTGAAACATTGGGATTGTGCTTTCTGGGGGCAATGCGGACCTGGGCGTTCTGTTTGAATCCTGGAAAAATTGACGACTTACGAACCTTATTTAAATAATTCTGGAGGGTAATTGTGAAACCTCTTTTGTTTGTTACTTGAAACTTGAAAGACCTTTAAGCAATTAAAAGTATGATGTTTTGATTATTATTATTGTTGTTGTTGTTGTCCCTTTCCTCTCTGATCTTTTAACCTAGTAGCACAAACATCGAATATACGATAGAGGCTCACACTAATCATCATACGCACGTTACACGCTTTAATGGAGTCAATTTTATTCGGCTGAAACTATTCACACACCAAGGCTGCCTATTTGCACACTTAGGGTTTATATACGTTGCGTATAGCTCTATACGGAGCGTATAGGGTTACACCTATACGCTGCGTATAGAGCTATACGCATCGTATAAGTTGCATAGAATTCAGCGCCTGCCCAGCAACATTGGCACAGACAACTAGGGTTTATATACGCTGTGTATAGAGCTATGCGCAACGTATATAACACATCAGAATTTTGTTTGGTTATTTTGATGTATTTGTGGTATAAATTCTCACCCGCTTCCAACGTTAAATCGCTTAAAATATATAACCGTTAATGTTATACCATTAATATTATACCGTTAATTTTCTTTGAAAACCGTATATACGGTTCGAATATATTATATTGTTATCGTTTAAATGAAAATATTATACCACATCTAGTGCGGTTCGAATGCTATAAACGTTTAAATATCATACCGTTAATTATTTTTAAATACTTGTGTACGGTTGGAATATATTATACTGTTTCCATACTATACCGTTTAAATTAAAACCGTTACATATTTTGAAATATCCGGGTAAAGTTCGAATATATTATACCGTTTCAATACTATTCTGTTTAAATTAAATTATTATACCAAGTCTCGGTGCGGTTCGAATATTGTACCGTTTAAGATTTTTATACCGTTAATTTTATTAAATTACTCGGGTACAGTTCAAATATATTCTACCTTGTTTCCATACACTGTTTAAATTAAAATACTATAGCAGTTTTAAATTTTTATAACGTTAATTATTTTGAAATACCCGGGTATGGTTTGAATATATTACACTGTTTCCATACTATACCCTTTAAATTAAAATACTATACTGTTTCAATACGACTGAATATGATATATTTGTCTAAGTTTGATATATACAGCATAAGTTTATACATACATAACAAAAGATATAATATAACTAAATACTAAATATATCGAAGAAGATAAAATACTATCGCAGCGGATCATCCTGCTGCTGCTGATACTACTGATGCCATGCTGCAGTCGGAATGAAGGGTCGTGGAAGTAACCCATCACGTTGTTGACGATCCTGCAACTCCTCAACTACCCAGCCCATCACATACCTCAGCCAGTCAACGTCCTCATGTAGCTGCTGATACGCTGCGTGTGAGGGGGAAAGACCAGGCCCAACATGCCGTGGGAACTGAGGCGCCCCGGGTGGTCCACGCGGCTGTGGTGGGTCCGGAATGTACATCTCCGGGTCATGCACTGCCACCTGCTCCGGCACGGCTGGGGGATCTATCAGTTCGAACTATGCCGGCAGGTCCTTCGACATGAAGGGCTGGCCGTCCAAACCCTTAAAACGCTTCCGGTTGTTAGGTGGGAACCTTTTGATAAACTTCATTCTAGATAGCGATAACATCCCTATCCTCTTCGGTTATATCGTCGGGCGTAAAAGCGGGTAGTCTCCTGCTGATGATATGCGGAGGCGAAGGCAGATGATGTCTAAATAGGAATTTGAATAAGAAGAATTATTTTGTTTTGAATTCGTAGGCAAGGCAAATGATGTCTAAATAGGAATTTGAATTCACATTTATCAGTTGCGTATAGATCTATACGCGGCGTATACCTTTATTCACGTGCCTAGACAACAGCGTATCAATGTCAAATCTGTCAGACATACGTTGCGTATAACTCTATATGCAGGGTATGTCAGATAGATTTGATAATGTACTAGGTTGTCATGTACCTGCCCAGTACATACGCTGCGTATAGACCTAAGCTGATGGTGACAAAATAGAATACTTTGACAAAATAATAAGGTTGCAATCATGCTACAGGGTTACGGGATATGTCTGCACCAAGCCTCGAGACTACATGGCTACTATAAACCACCCAGCATCGCTTATAATAGATAAGAAGGCAAAGTTTGTTCCTATAGAAAGCGCAGATATACCAAACATATACTTCGGCTTTGTGAGCTACGAGGTGCTAAGGGGTCGCATCAAAGTTAACAAATTGCTAACTGGTACACGTATACTATGATCAATAGTTATAGAAAGACGGCTTCGTTGCAGAAACCAGTGAGTGGGTAATCAACTGGTTCTAAGCGCGCCTTATCCTCCTGACCGAATTGGTTGAAACATTGTTCATATATGATGTCCGCGGTGCTCCCTGGATCAATGAAAATGTAATCGGTTTGGTAGTGTCCGATCACGCCCGAGATGACTATGGGTCTTCTTTCTCTTGGGCCTCCTCTTACAATAGGAAAAACAACCTGCCTTTCGCGCCACGAGTTGTCTTGTGTGCGCTTGTTGTAATTTTTCTTTGACCTTCGCTGACCTCCTTGAATCATGTGGGTTTCTAACTTCCTGAGTTTTTTGTTATCTGGTCCTTCTTCTCTTCTTTGTATTTGGCGGTAATCGCGCTTTCCGCCCTTTACCAAATGAGTGAGTTTTCCATCTTTTAAGGCCCTTTCTATTTCTTGCTTTAAACTGAAGCAGTCGTCAGTTAAGTGACCCGTGTCTTTGTGAAACTCGCAGAAAAGATTGGGATCTTGGCCCCTTTTGTTTCGCATTTGTAGGGGTGGTTTGAACTGGTGATTTTCAGTGGCCAAGACCTCGGAAGGGGTCTTTGTTAGTGGTGTCCACTGTTTCTCCCTGTTCTCTCTTTTTACCTCTTTCCGGTGGGCTATCTGATTGATTGTGTGGCGCGCATCCTCCCTTGCTGGGCTTCTCTCTCTGTGACCGGACGCTTTCCATGGTTGGCCTCTGCCCTTTTTGTTGTGCCGGTCATTGTGGTTATACCCGCGTTGACGGTGGTCGTCACCGGTCAACTGTCTGTCAGACTGCGCAATGGTTTTGGCTGCTTCAATGAAGGTTTCCCAATCTTTGGGTCCTCCGTCTCTTCCCTTTATACGTTTAATTAGATCGTCGCACTTGACTGCTCTCATGAAGTGTGCGCGCATCATCTTTTCACCTACATCTCCTATTTCCAGACATTCTTTGTTGTACCTAGTGATGAAGTCTTCTACACTCTCGTGGTCTCTGCGCCATATGTTTAAACAATCAGCTGGGTCTCTGGTGTGTCTACGTTGCTGAGAGAAGTGTGCCAGGAACTTCTCTCGGAAATCGACCCATGACTTGATTTTTCCTGCTGGTAGACTATCAAACCAAACGCGCGCTGCGCCGACGAAGGTTTGAGCGAAGAGATGGCACCATGTCGGTAAGTTCCATCCGCTTGTTGCTCCAGCGCCATTAAAAACTTGGAGGTGATCATCCGGGTCTGTCAGGCCGTTGTATTTGCCCACGTTGTGTGGTAACTTCGTTTTGTCGATAGCGGCTGTGGCAATCTCTTTGATGAATTTTGAATTTTCAGCCATGTCGTCTGGACGATAGCTTAAGGTGTAATCATGCTCTGCTTTTGGGTTGTCCCCTGCACATTTGTGAGGTTTGTACGCTTCATGTTCTGGTGGCAACCTGCTGAACACTGTGCTTTCTTTGTATGTCTCGTCTTCTTCCTCTTCATAGTTATCAAGCTCGTCGTTTATGTTGCGCGGGCCTAAACGACTTTGTATTGGCTTCCTTGGTAGGTGAGAATACTGCACGTAGTTGCTTTCTGTTTCGTCGTAAGTATCGCGCGTGTCTTGCGCGCTTGGTTTTCTGATGTTTGGCACAGGTCCCTTTTCTGGACGCAAGTTCCATGCATTGGTCTGCTGAGTTGTGTGTATGCTCAGAGGCCTTTGCGGTGGAGTAACAAATGCAGACTGGTTGGCCTGTGCTTGGAGCAAATCTTGTTGCGCGCTGAGTTGTGTATAAACAAGGTTTATAGACGCCATTTGTTCGGCATACCAGGAAGCCAGAGTTTTTCTTTCTGGTAGCCCTAAGAGTGCAGAAAAATTCAGCTGTGCTTGTTCCGATGGAGCTGAGGGGCCAGCTCCATGGCTTGGTGTCTGCACTGGTGGGGGTGTTTGTTGGACTACCCCAAGTGGAGGTTGGAAAGAGGCTCCGTTTGTGGTTTGGGTGATGACTCTTGGTGGGGGTTGGAAAGTGGCACCAGTTGTGGTTTGGCTAACAACCCTGGATGCACTACCAAAGATACTAGGAAAATCATTGTTTATCGGTCCTTCTTTGATAATTTCGTTCCTTTGACCCCTTTAGACGTGTGCATTGTCCGAAACGAGTTCAAAGGAAGAAACGTCTCCATCCACCGGGTGAGAAGGGTTTTGTTCAGCCATTTTTACGAGTGTTTTTCAAAAAGAAAAGAGATGAGAGTGGTTTTTGCTAAAAGCGGATGGCGCCAATGATGAAACACAGGTTAACACCAGGGTTAATCCGTGAGGTTATTTCTTCTGTGGGTTCAGTCTCATTTCTTACTCGTAGAAACGACCTGGGTCCTGCAAAACAGCAACACCGTTAGTCTCGTTAAGAGGGGAATATGGGGGGTTTCCCTCTTAACCAGGCTCCGGCGTGAGAATAAGTACTGTTCTGAGGGAGAATAAACAGTGTGTGTAGAGTGTGAGAGTATAGAGAGCAAGGTGTCTCAACCTGGATGATGAAGGGTCCTATTTATAGCCGGAGGGTGAAGGAGGGAAGAGCAGCAGTGCCAGCTGTGGTTGCGCGCCAGCTGTCCGACCAAGGGGAATATCCTTTTGGTCTCCTCTGCTGTGGTCAGTGTAGTGGTACACGTGGCGCGCTTACATTTGCCTATTTTGGAGACGTCGTACTGGCATTGCCGAACTACTCCTTGATACGTCGCAGGCCTACCTGGCGCTCGATGACTGGTGACACGTGTAGTCCTTTTGTCGGATGGAGCATCTTTGGTGCCACCTTGATGTTTTCCAGAAGCTTCTAGAAGCTTCTGGATGATCTTGTTGATGTCAGCGCCACATAGGGTGGAAAAGTGGTGTGGTCCTTGCCATGTGGGCAAGGAATTGGGACCATACCTCTTCAATTTGACTGATGAAGGTTCATTAATTCCCTTTTTTTACGACTTTACAAGTGTATAATTCATGATAATCTATATGTTTTCATATACATATAGGTAACTTAATATGTTTACCGCTTAATGCAGGTTCGTAAGTGCTTTCTTGGTGCTGTTGTTTTGTTCAGGATTGAATAGCCAGGTTAGATTTTCTATTATGTACAAACTTTTAAATTCAGTATGTCAGGTCGTAAGCGACAACGGGTGTCCTCTACTGTATTGTCTGATATTGCTTCGACTTCCACTGGACCACACAGTTCCACTTCTTATGTAGACAATGGTGATTGTCAAAATGTTTGCCAGTTTTGTGGTGCGTTGTTTTGGTTGGATGAACGTGTGGCTTCAAGATCGTATACTGGTGGTCTTGGTTATAATCAGTGTTGTAGGGGTGGTGTTGTAGTTTTGCCGTTACCTAGAAGGCCGTTCACTACTTTAATACATCTCTATCAACAGGCCGAATTCATGACAAATATCCGTGCATATAACGCCATGTTCTCGATGACGTCTTTTGGTGCAAAGATTGACGAAGAGGTAAACTGTGGGTCTGGTCCTTATGTTTTCAAGATTGGCGGACAAATACACCATTGGATTGGTTCTTTATGCCCACCCGATGACGAGAGGCCTAGGTTTTTACAGATGTATATATACGATACTGACAACGAGGTTTCCAATAGGCTTAAATCTTTTAGTAATGAAGGCAACTCTACCTTGTCCTCTAACACTGTTGCCGTTATTTTGTCTATATTAGATAGCTATAATAATTTGGTAAAGCTTTTTCGCACGGCTCGGGATCTTTGTTCCTCTTCCGAGACACCATCGTTTGGTGTATGTCTATACGGCTCTCAGTCTGAACGTTGCTATGATAAGCCATCTCCAGGCTGTCTTGGTGCCATAATTGCTGATTCTGATCCTATACATAGCCGTTTTGACATTATAATTCGTGGGTGAGATGGCATCCCACAACGTATAAGTAAGTTGCATCCGTCGTACATGGCATTACAATATCCGTTGCTTTTGCCATTCGGTGATAAGGGATGGTCGCCGGACTTGATGCTTCGCACTAAAGATGGCTCACGAAAAAAGTTAACCGTAAACAAGTATTATAGTTATTTGCTTCATGACCGTTCAAGCATTTACACGTTACTACTCCGTGGTGGTAGGCTATTTCAGCAGTTTGTTGTAGATGTGTATGTTTGTATAGAGGAAAGTCGATTGGACTATGTTAGACGTAACCAAAACGCCCTTCGCTCAGAGTTTTTACAAGGTATACATGACGCTATACAACGTGGTGACACAGAGGGCCGTGAGGTTGGTAAACGTGCATTTCTTCCAGCTTCTTTTGTAGGTGGACCACGATATATGTATAAACATTACCAAGACGCCTTAGCTATTTGTCGTGTTCACGGCAATCCACAGTATTTTGTAACATTCACATGCAATGTTAAGTGGCCTGAGATTCAAAGATATTTGTCACAATTTCCAAACCTAAAAGCTCAAGATCGACCGGATATCATTGCTAGGGTATTTGCAATAAAGGTTAAGTCGTTGATTAAATTTCTTAGGAATTCTCAAACGTTTGGTCAAGTTGTCGCTGGTACGTCGTTAGTGATATGTGTTTCTTCATCCACTCGATTGCCATCTCTATATTCCGTTCTTTATGTTTACTCTATATTATTATTACAGATCTTTATACCACTGAGTTTCAGAAGAGAGGTTTACCTCATGGTCATTTGCTGGTTTGGGTTGCCCCTTCTCACAAGATAAGGGAAGCTACACAGATAGATGACTTCATATCCGCGGAGATTCCTGATCCTTCAACACAACCTCACTTGCATCGAGTCGTAACGGATCTTATGATGCATGGTCCGTGTGGGGTTGTTAAACCGAATTCGCCTTGTATGATATCAGGATCATGTTCAAAGGAATTTCCAAAGGCAAACCAAGAACAAACTTCGTTTGACGATAAGGGATATGCACATTACAAAAGACGCTCGAATGGATTTAGTGTTAATAAGGGTGGGGTTCAGTTGGATAATCGTTACGTAGTGCCCTATAATCCTGTGTTATGCAGTCGGTTTATGGCACACATAAAATGTTGAGTATTGTGGATGGAGTATGCTCATAAAGTATCTATTTAAGTACATATCCAAAGGTGTAGACCGTATACATTACAAGATCAAATCGTCACCTGCTGGTACCGATGCTGTACAAAACACTGAATATAGCCGTCTGGATGAGATTCAAAACTTTTTGGACGGTAGATTTATATGTCCACATGAGGCTTCCTGGCGTATATTTAACTTTGACATACATGATAGAAATCCGGCTGTTCAAGTACTAGCGGTGCATCTCGAAAACATGCAGAACGTAAGTTTTCGGGACAAAGATGTTCTTGACAACATAGCAAATAACGAATTCATAAAGCGTACAACGTTGACTGAATGGCTGTCTAACAATGTGTGGGACGTTAGCGGTCTCCATCTGCGTTATATTGATTATCTGAATGAGTATAGATGGGATTTGGCATCTAAGCGTTGGATAAGGAGAACAACAACCTAGGTTCCGTCAATTGGAAGATTGATATACATACATCCAGCATGCGGTGAAGCTTTCTACCTACGCATGTTGTTAGCCCATCAAAAGGGTTGCCAGTCATTCAATTGCATCAAGACTGTAAATGGACATGTTTGTGCTACTTATCGAAATGCATGTGAACGACTTGGGTTAATAGGTGATGATAGAGAATGGTCATGTGCGTTTGAAGAAGCATCACTTTGGGCTTACTTCGTCAGAACTCCGGTCTTTATTTATACAAATTCTCCTGTATTGTGACATTTCAGATCCGTTACAGCTTTGGAATGCTCATTGGCCTAGGATGGCTGATGATGGAGAAAGAAGTTTTGGCATAGTTAATGATGATGAACGTAGGGAATTTGTTTTGTATGAACTAGAACTTTTATTGCAATCTAGGTCTACTAGATCATCGCTGCAGGAATTTGGCTTGCCAATGCCAACTCCTGGCATGCTCGAAAGATTGAGAAACAGAATGCTGATGGAAGAGAAAAACTATGACCGACATGCTCTTTCATGTGAACACCAACGTTCTTTAGATAAGCTAAATACAGAACAGAGAATGATTTATGATTTTGTTATTTCCGGTATTTCAACGAAAACCCAAACATTATCATTTGTTTATGGTCATGTTGGTACCGGAAAGACGTTCCTATGGACTACGATCCTTTCTGGTTTACGTTCTTTGGAAAGGTTGTGTTAGCAGTCGCAGCTTCTGGTATAGCGTTTTTTGACAACCGCTGGTATCAACCCAGAAATGGCACAAACACCAAACAGGTACTCGGGCAATACATTGATTAATCGAATATAAATTATGCATTGTCATGTTCATTAAAGTAATATGCAGCCCAGTAATGCGACCTCTGAAACAATTCAACCAATTTACTAACAACAGTGAACGTGTACGCAGATATCTGCGCAACTATTAGCCCTGCAACTAACATAGAGCGGGAAGGGTGAATCAGTTGGTAACCAGTTTTTTTGGGTAGCTGTGAATCCATGAAAGAAGAAGCTACAGCTCAATAAACATAACATGAACTTACGAAACTACCACATGACGTGTTAGTCACTTAACTTGTTGATATGTCAACACACTTAGCTACATCAACACACCTTTTGTAAAAGTTATGTATGCTGTAAAACAGACAACACTTCTTCATGTAAATATCTACTAGCTTCTTGTATGAAATCATTTAGTCATAGCCGCAACGCGGCGGGCTCTTCAACTAGTTAATATTAATAATAAATCAAAGCAGAGAATGTCATATCAAACTAGTTGGAATCCATTATCGAAAGTAAGATAAGGTGCTATTTTTCAATGAGCTTGTGGTAACCCAACTTCAATTCCTATTTGGTTGTTTCCCACATTAGTTTTCGGCGGTACCTGACTAGGCGAGTAGGCGGCGATCTCTATTCGATCCTTAAACTGAACGAGTTTTACGTCACCACAGGTTTCTGCTCTAGGTGAGGGTTTTCCCTAGTTCGGAGGTGAGTGTATCCCGATATAGTGAATTCGCCAGTAGCCAATTTGGAAGATTTGTTGGCCGTTTAAAAAAAGATAAGATGTTAAGGTTGTTTGTTTATCTGTTAATGGTTCAGGTCTCTTACTGATTCAACACTTAATGGTTTAGACTGTTTGTTTTGCAAGCATGTGTGTCTGAATAGTTAAGACATTTGACTCTGAACCGATTAGGCATGAAAAGAACAATAAACCCTAATCAATGCTCATCGACCTGCAAGTCCTCTAAACCCACAATGACGACCCTCTTCTATCGATATCTTCACACACTTTCATCCTCACCACCTTCTAAATCCTCCATTATAACCTACCTCACACAAACCTTAGATTTTCCAAAACCCAGAGCCGTGTTCTTCGTCAATCGATTTTCATCCACCCAAACAAACCCACAATCCGTCATCCTCTTCTTAAAATCTCACGGATTCAACCTCACAGATATCCACAAATGGGTAACCAAATCGCCCCAGATCCTCTTTTCAGACGTTGAAAAAACCCTAAAATCAAGAATTCAATTTTTCCAAGATTTAGGGCTCACCGGTTCAGATTTGGGTAAGTTTATTTCCAAAAACCCGGTTTATTTATCCAACAGATTTGAAGAAAGATTGAAACCCTGTGTGGATATTGTAAAAAGATTGATGCTTGATGATCATAACAATGAGAATTTGATTAGAACTTTGAGAAGGTGTAATTGGGTTGATATAAAGCAGCCTGTAGTTAGAGTGTCTGCTAATGTTAAGTATTTGGAACAATGTGGGATTGTTGGTGCACAGCTTGCTACAGTTATAACAAGGCAACCTAGGTTGTTGATTATGAGTGAGTCAGATCTTAAAGAGCTTGTATCCAAGGTGTTGGATATGGGGTTTTCGATTGATAACCGGATGTTGGTTCATGCTATTTATACTGTTAGTTGTTTGAGTGATAAGACATTTGAAAGAAAGTTGGATTTGTTTCGGTCGTATGGGTTCACGAAAGATGAGTTTTTTAGTATGTTTAAGAAGGCGCCTGGGTTGCTTAGGGTATCGGAAGCGAAACTGAAAACTGGGATTGATTTTTTTGTGAATACGGTTAAGTTTGAAAGGGAAGTGTTGGTTCGTCGGCCCTCGTGTTTGATGCTTAGTTTGGAGGAAAGAGTGATTCCTCGGTTTAAGGTTTTGGATATGATGATGTCGAAAAAGATTTTGAAGAAAATGCCGAAGTTTCTTAATGTTATGTGGTTGCCTGAAGATGAGTTTTTGGAGAAATTTATATCTAAAGATAGAAATCATGCTGAGGAGTTGTTGTTGGCTTACAGGAGTGGCGATTTGCTTTTGCAGCGTGAATGAAGCACAAGTTTAGGGTGGTCTTTTGATTTGGATCGACAAAAAACAAATCAGAAGCGCATAACATATTGATCGGTTTCACGGCGATCTCCAAAGATGTGCAGCTTATTTTTGGTAATAGTTGCAAAATAATTTTGGTTAGGGTTTGAGAGTTTCTTTAGATTGCCTGCATGTTTGTAGAGTTTGGGTGTTATGCGAATGTACTTGGTAGGGTTTTATCCTACAAATGGGGAATTCGGTTTTTTTTGGGTTTTTTGTTATAACTTATAAAGATTCAGATCAGTTTTTTCTTGAACCGGAATTACATCATCCATTAATATGGTTATGACTTTGCATTGTGTGTGTGTGTGTGTGGGGGGGGGGGGGGGGGGGGGGGGGGTTCAGCAATTTTGAAGCCAAAAGGTCATATCTTTATTCATTTGAGATGCAGCTGCTAATTTTCTGTATTATGATATGTATCAGAATACTATACTTGCAGATCCAAAAGTGAGGACTCATCTGTTGGAAATTTAGAGTTTTCATTTTGTAATTCTCGCCTACTGTCAACGTTGTTCAACTAAGTTGTGGCTCACAACTCACTTAAACAGCTAGAGCTAGTTGGCTCATATAATTCGAGCCGAGTTCAAACCAAAGATAGCTCGCTTTAATGTTTGTTATCATTGACTATTTTTGGTCTTTGTTGTGGACTTTTTTTCTATATTGATGGCGATTGTTATTTGAGACTTGTTGACCAATTCAATTTGTCATGATCGGTCTCTAAAACCGATTGGCCTTATATGCGAGCCTTCAAATAGAGAAGACAAAGATAGACAAGTATCCACCGGTTGTCTCAAAACCGATTGGTTCCTTTGTGTCCGGAAATTGAACCCATATCGGCGCCAGTTTAGGCTCTTTCTGAAAATTTAACAAGAGTGCATCATACGTTTCATGTTTTTACGACTACTAAAACTATATTTTGAACATACCTTATCGAATTCAGGATGTCCAAACGACACATTCAACAAAACGTATTGCACACTGTAACAACAAACCATACTATCTGCGGATCAAACACCTCTTAACTATAGTAACAATCAAAAACCTCTGATATTAATCATCCAAACTGAAAATACTTTAAATTTTATCCTCAAAACAACATATGAATATGAAACACACCTCAAGCCAAATCAAAAGAATAATTATCTCGATTCTTCACTATAACATTTTGGCGTCTAACCGCAACATTTTGCTCTACAGCTCTTTTTCTACTTTCGAAAAAGAACAAGAAAACCCGGAGAAAACATATATATATATATTTATACAGCACGAAGAATTATAATATAAAACTATTATACGAATATATAACTCAAACTCGACTCTGTTTATTAACATCCAGCTGCCTTTAAAAACTTGTCATATGGACTCGAAGGTGGAAGTCTAAAAGACTGTTGTTGACCATACTCTTTTGTACAAGAAATGAGTTGATCATGCACAACGCCATTCGTTAATAATTTAACATCTTCTGGAAACTCTGTTTTCTATAGAAACATAAAAAGAAACATAGAAAATAGCTATTAATAAAAATGGTGACAGCAACAGGAAAACGATTCAAGAACTGAATTAAGATTCTTACGGTGTTCGATGTAATTAGGCTGTTATTTTCTTGTTCACCGGATATGATAATTGCCATGCATTCTTGTTGCTTCTTGAAACTCTGAAGCACAGACATCTTCTGCTGTTTACCCGTTACCAAAGCCTCACATTGATCTTTGACTTGGTTATATGTTACAGGAGTTGAGGAAACGGGCAAGCTTGCAACCTGTCGGGCTGTTTCCAGTACCTGTCAGTGGCACATAATGCAATTCTTTTAAATATTTTATTTTCTGATTAAAAGTTGTAGCAAGTATTGATAGTTTGGGCGTAGAAAAAAACAAATGTGAAAGCAAAACATACCGATTCCAGTAACTGGTTTACACTCAAAATGTCGAGTGAATTCATTGAAAGAGAATCTTTGCGACCAGATTGGCCTCCATATTGTTCTTGAAATGCATCATCATCCGTTTCATCAGCATGAGGCATTACCTAAACAAAAAACAAATCATTTTAGCAATGTAATAATGGATTTAAGAAATATTAAATAAAAGATTGTACATAAATAATTATAATTACCTCATCAAAAGCCTGAAACTCTGTTTGGGCAACCGGTGAACATGGCAGTGGTGTCTCCATGAATAACGGGCCACCCAACGGATATTCGTCATCAGGAGAAAACTCCTGTGAAAGTTGTGCCTTCATATTCAACTGTTCTTCCTGGAGAACATAGAGATAGTGATTATAATTAGGGGTGCAAACGAGCCAAGCGGCTCGCGAGCTCTCGAGAAAAAGCTCGAAACGAGCCGAGCCTTATCAAGCCCAAGCCGAGCCTTATCGAGCCCGAGCCGAGCTTGAGCCTAAAATAAAGCTCGTTTATTTATCGAGCCCTAGCTCGAGCCGGGCATGTGAAGCTCGTCAGGCTTGTCGAGCCTTAGTGTAATCTTAATTTTTATTAATATTCAATAAAATTTACGCTTTATTTAAAGCTTTCTAGTAACGAGCCGAGCCAAGCTTATTTAAACTTGTTTAAGAGCCGAGCCCGAACCTAAAAATAAGCTTGTTCAGTACTCGAGCCTGAGCTTCACTTATGAAGCTCGCGAGCCTAAACGAGTCTCTTATTTATATTATTTTTATTTAATATATTAAATAATAGATTATAAACGAGCCGAGCTTGAGAAAATACTAACGAGCCGAGTTCAGGCTTTGAAAACAAAGCTCGAACCGAGCCGAGCTCGAGCTCTCACCTCGTTTGCACGCCTAATTATAATTACTGGCATATATGGTTTAGATTTGATTGTTCCAGATTATATTTTATTATTAGAAAGTAGTGCATGTTATAACTTATAAATGTTACTTTACAAAGAATAATGGATGAGGCAGTAAAGTGTAACTACCTCTGACAAATTTTCAAGCTTTGAAAGCAAGTGGGTCAAAAGTGTGTCTTTTAACTGCTGGTCGTTAAATTCAATGGCAGAGAGTGACCTCAGTGCAGCAGCTTCATCCTTTTGTGATCCGTATGAATTATCGTCACCAGGTTTTGTACAAGCCTGCAGCCTCATACCTTCATCCAATGCAAGATAAGGATCCATCTGCATATCAACTAACTTTAGTAAATATAATTGGCAAATGGGCTGGTAGGTGGACTGGGTAACGGTCAAAATGGGGCCCGTTGACCCCAAAATCTTTTTGTCCAAGAAAGTTTTATACAAGGATCATATTGTTTTTGACCCATTTCTTAAAGCTAGGGCTGCAAACGAGCCGAACGAGCACAAACAGGGCCTTGTTCATGTTCGTTCGTTAGGGAAATTATGTGTTCACGAATTGCTCATGAACACTTACCGAACGAGATTTCTTGTTTGTGTGCGTTCATTAAGGAAATGAACATGTTCGTGTGCGTTTTTGTTCGTTCGTTAAGTGTAGGTAACGAATGTTCATGCACATAAATGAGCACAAATGAACACAAAGGAACATGTATTAGATTTTGATATTATGTAGATCCAACCATAGTATACTAACCTAATATTTATTAAATAATTCAAAAAAAATACAATACACTAATATATATTAAATATTTTATTAGTGGGAATTTCTTAAAGTGTTTAAGTATAAATATAAAAAATTAACACCCAATGAACTATGGAACACAAACGAACACGTTACCGAACGTTCACAAACATAAATGAACGAACGCGGCCTCTATTCATGTTCGTACATTTAACTAAACAAACAAAATTTCTTGTTCATGTTCGTTCATTTATTAAACGAACAAGCACAAACGAACTTCCCACCGAATGGTTCACGAACTGTTCGCTGAACGTTCTGCAGCCCTACTTATAGTTGTTTAAATATTATTTCATTTACCAAGAAACCGATAAATATGAAAAGTAGAGTGTTTCTAAAGGGTAAATATGTCATTATCAAATTTGGAGGGTTAATACAAGTATTTTAACTTTAAGAAGGCCATATGAACTTGGCCCCTTCTTACAAACCACAAGTATAGATTCTAGTTTGTTTAGTGACTTCAGTCACATCTCCAGAATCTTCTTTTTGTTGATCAAGAAATAGGTCCTTATATTAATAGCCCATAAATAATTGTGAAAGCACAGTTCATACTTGTGCAATATTTAGGTGAGACCCTTTATCATGCTAGTGCAATATTTACTTCTAGGACAAAATAAAGGCGAGATAATATACGAGTAGCATGAAACAAAAACCAACCGTTTCGTCTGTCAAAGTTGACCTAACGATAGGAATCAGCTCTGAAATATGGCTCGCCATTGCAGAAGCAATAATCATGCATGATGCCAATGTGAAGAGAGACCTTCTTTGGGATGGTTGCAGACCACCTTCGAAATATGAAAAATTAATATAATAAACTTATGATAAAAGATAATATTATAAACTTAGAGAAAAGTGCCCGGATAGTCCCTGTGGTTTGCTCCTTTTTCACCTTTAGTCCCTAACTTTCTAAAATTACAGCTATAGTCCCCAACTTTTGCAATTTCGTTCTCGGATAGTCCCTAGCGTGAATGGGGGTTAGTTTTTGGTGTTAAGTGAATGTAAAATGACCAAAATACCCTTACTGGTAAATTAATACCTAAAAAGTTAAAAATAAATATAATTAATATTAACTAACTTATGTGGGACCCACCACCAACCCCACCCACCTCATCTTCCCCACTCTTCATCACCACCACCATCTCCACCTTTCACCACCACCAACCACAACCATCCCGTCCTTTCTTTTATTTCTAAAAAAACACTCAATCACCGCCTTTATCACAATTTCATACTAAGATTAAAGTCTAGACATGAAAGCTATAAAACTTAAAAGTATACTTTATGCTCACCATCTGTGTTTAAATCTATGAACCATAATTATGTCTAGATTATCAGGTTATTTTAAAACTTGAAGCTTTGTTTGGTAGACCATGTATCCAGTTGCAATGTTTCATGTTAGAGAGGAGATATCTCCCGCAGTTCTGCCGGTTGTTGACTCTGGCAGGTGGTACAAAGTTGACTCAAAAGCTTCTAATGGAAACAACACGTCTGACATGATACAACATACGCAGGTGCCGTTACCGCCAGTGGCGACGCGTTCCGACCATCTGACCATCGTCCGGTCAGATCTGCAAACCGAATCGGAAACCCACACCCCTATTTGGGGTGGTGGTTTTAGGATGAAGAATTGGAAGGTGAATTGGGTACAGTGGAGGGGTGGTTTTGTTGCTCAGAGTTGATGATCGGCCGGAGTTGCAGCGGTGGGGGTGCTCGGAGTTGGGTAGCTGGCCGGAGGGATGTGTTTGTTGGGAAGACAGAGAGTAGGAGGGGATAGGGGTGGGTGGGGTGAATGGGTTAGTTTTTGTATTTCAGGAAAATGGTGGGCCCCACCTATATGGATTACATAGATATCTTTAAAAAAATTAACACTAAGGGTATTTTGGTCATTTTACATCCACTTAACACCAAAAACTAACCTTCATCCGTGCCAGGGACTATCCGGGAACGAAATTGCAAAAGTTGGGGACTATAGCTGTAATTATAGAAAGTTAGGGACTGAAGGTGAAAAATGGGCAAACCACAGGGACTATCCGGGCATTTTTCTCATAAACTTATTAAATGTAAATCTTACCTTGTTGATCCAAGGAGATGCTTTCTAGGGAAAATGCCAGCTGAAAGCACCGGATTAACGCCATGTGATTCGAGTTCTGAAAAAAAGGTCATGTATATAGGATTCAATAAATAGAAGAAAAAAGAACAAACATAAGATTTCATTTAATTGTTTTATATAAAGATCCCACCTTTGATAAAGTAAAAAATAACGCAAGATTGTATGTCTGTGCCATCGCCTCAAAATTTTCAGGGGTATTTCCTGTCATTGTTGCTTGAACCCAAATTGATGAAAGCACAAGACTCACTTGATGGCGACTCAGTCGCAACGAACTCGAGATCTACAAAAAAAAAGGCCAAAACATATGATCAAATATCTACATTAAGAAACATAAAGGGTAAAATACGATCATGTATATTTTATTAAAAAGTTGCATCATACTGTTTTCCCATCTGGCAAAGATTCAACAGCTTGATTTTCATTTGAAACCAGGGGAAGATTGCCAGATGGCATAAGCACATTGATGAACACACGATGCGCAAGAACACGCGTTTCATGATCAGGGTGTGACATTGCTAAAAGCAAGTGATGAAAGAGAACATCAGGGAATGCCTGCACAGAAGGAATTTAACTCTTAGAAAATGCAGCGTATATATATAATTACCCTCGTACGATGCTGATAATAACATTATTTGTACTCACTTTCTTGTAATAGGATACGTTTGGAACGGAACTGATAAGTTGTGCAGTTCGATAAAGAGCAGACATAGTTGTTCTAGCTGAAGAAGCACTTGCCGGAATATTCTCGAGCACTACAGCCATCATATCAAGAATCGGTCCCACATCTCCAACCTACAAACAAATAATAAAGTTAAGTAGAGCATTACTAGAAAAAATTTAAAAAAATATATTTTCCAGTTAAGAACCTTATGCGAGAGACTTGAGATACAATTTTCCAAAGCACATTGAAGATCCATATAAGAGCTATCAGATCCCACTTTAGGACTTAATGGTTCAGACAAATTCTGTATGCATTTTCGCAAGTGCATAATAAGATCATGTATTGCACCAACAATGGCACCTGAGGCCTGCTGCTTTACATGTTGTGACAATTGTGTAGCCACGTTTGCAATGTGCATTTGCATAACCGGCTGTTTAACAACATCCTTGTGATCCAAGTGTTTGACCAAGGCCGACAAGAGTAGGTGGGACTTGTCATCTTCTGAGTTAAGATTAAAAAAAGGTTAGTACTTTATAGATGACTGTTTGTAACTGTAAACAGCAAGACAAACAGATCGAACTGTATTTATAACAAATAACCATACACTTAAGCTGAATGAAAGTAATCTAACCTGATTCCTCTAACACCATCTGCAGATACTTCAAAATAGAAAAGGCCAACCCATTTTCTGGGAACCAATGTTTTTCAGTGTCGAAACTGTGAAAAAGTGGTTCAAGTACGCGCCGTACAGTTGTTCCCTCTTTTGCCAAGTGGGCCATATTATGCAGGCAGACACTGGCCCAATAAGAAGGGCTTTTGTGTACATCCCTGTGAAAATGAGAAAAATATAATATTAATAAACAAATATGAGCCAGAATTTAAGATCTCTATGTATAAGTGTACTTACCCCATAGGGACGTCTGTTTTAACGTTAACGCCATTTGTGATCATCTTGTTTATATCCAAGAATGATGATCCATGGTCAGCATGTTCTTGTGCATTTTCTTGGTTGTTTGGTGTCTCCCTTAAGTTTTCCAAGGTTACTGATACAATCTGTTAAAAAAATATTGATTAGATTCAAATTAACAAAATTTACAATATATGTGAAGGGATTTTGATCACGAATCTGATATTGAAACCGCCATGCATCATACATTGTCAAAGTCCATAGAGATATGAGATTGCTCCCCCATAAACCGCACCTACTCAAATAAAAAGATCAAAAACAATATGAGATAATGAAGCCGGTTGCAATATCAACCAGGTAATTACTAGATTCTCAAGCATTATAAATAAAAGTGGAGAATAATATGCAATTAGTAACTTTATGCACATATATAGACACTATTGAGATGGAGATAATGCAGAACACATATGTTTACCATGCAAGCCAAAACTTGAAGTCCTGCTGACCTCAACCGTAACGCTCTATCATCGTCTCCTATTTCTTGAGCCAGTTCACAGAGTTTGGGAATGAGACCTTCTAAGTTGAACATGTATGTACTATCCACCTGTAAATTAGATTGTTTTAGCAGTAGTATAATATTTGCAATCATATTTGGACACACTAGTTGTTACCAAAAACAACTAAACCGGAAAAAAGTTCAACTCTCTTGACCCTGAATGAGATACATTTGTGTGACTCTTGCTCTAGGAATCATCCTAAATCCTAATTATTACCATTCATTAAAGCAAAAGTTACCTGATTATTTATGAAATTGACAAGAGTCTGGCAACCAAGAATTTGCATGTCATCATGCTGGGTTTGATCTAAAAGGGTCCGAACAACTCCCAACAAACTACTGGCAAAAAGTGGCCTGCAAATGTAAAAAAATAAAAGAGAAGAAGCAGCGATTACAATTAAATCAATCATAAGCAATGAAAGAAAACCACAAATGATACAGGGTATTCCAAGGTCAACTTACATCTGCTCCTTACATGAGGATGGCAATTTCCCATAAACAAGTGGCACAGCTTTTACAGATATAAAGTTTTTATGACGCAACTCTTTGTAAAACTTCTGTTCTAGGTAATCAGTAATCTGCAAGGAAGAATTCATCGAGAAAAATAAGTAAATAGACATAAACCCTTTTAAGGTGTCATACCATAACAAAAATATTTTATTAGATAGTGAAAAAAATAACATGTTAGTTCAGATGAGTGATAAAAACGTTGCCTTTGGTATACGTAAGGGATTTTTACAAGCATATTCACAGAGCTTCCCAATCTTCCGATCATTTGGCTCAGCATCCTGCCATTTAAAGTTGATCAATAATTAAACAACTAGAATCCTTTCAAAGAGTACTATTCCGAATAAAAGTATATAATAAAACTATAAAACTTATGTGTGCCTTTAAAAATTGAATTTTACAGTTCCTGTAAGACTCTGTGTTATGGGGAGGCTTTACTAGGACTCCACTGGGAAGAAAAGTGGAGCCACATAGACGTTATGGGGAGGCTTTACTGGGACTCCACTGGGAAGAAAAGTGAAGCCACATAGACGCCACGTAAGCAACCACCGTTTACCTTCTTTGAATCGCACCCCCTGTTGTGGTTCCACGCCCCTAGCGCCCCCTTAACGCTTCCCAATGCAATGCAACGTCTCTTTTTCTCCCTGCTCACACCCGTGATCTGCCTCAAGCCCCAGCCCCATGCCTAATACAGTGCCCACCCGTAGCAGTGTTCACGCCCGACCGGCGCTGACGTGGCACCAACGACACCCCGTTGAATCCCCATAACACATGACCTTAGTGAAGTTTTAAAACAACTTAACATGTTTCCCTTGATCCAATAGCCCATTATTAATGGGATCAACTATCAAACGGTAGCCAATTACACACATAACAGAACACCTTAACACTAGGGTTTCAATCAAATCAAACAAAACCATCACCAAACAAATTCAACTCAATCAAACTAAACCGAAACCACAAAAGTCAAAAACCCTCACCTGAGACCGAGGAAATATATCCGCAAGAAGCTTCTTATACCGTTTCACCGGCTGTCTCGACCTAGCCCTCATAGAAGGGCAAAATATACATAGGTTACTACACACAGGCAGCACACGTCTTGACATAACCCCCATTTCCTCAAAACTTCAAAATTCTACTCAACAAGCAGCCCTAATTTACTGGATCACACAACACTAAAATCACCAACTAAATTCAACATCGAATCTAAACAAGTAACAAATTAAACAGTACTCACCAATGTTCAACAAACTTGATCTCTATGATCGCTCAAGATCTCGGATCTAAACAAAATTGATATCAAAATCAAAATAAATTCGTTAAAAATTAAAACTGAAAGCAACGTTACTGGTGGTAATCTGTTGCGAATTAATTAATTAGCCTAAAACAGAAAAGGAAACTGAAAGGATGATGAATGATTGTTATACCTAAAGTTGCATAGTGAAGAGGTGGGGAGGTGGCGGAATGGAATCTTGTAACCTCCTCCCCGGCGCTTTTTAGCGTGCAGCGTCGCCAGAATCATACAAGTTTTTGGGAGTGTATTTCGATGCCTTGTGTTAGAGGGAATATGAAGTGTCAATGTGTGTCTGTCACGATTGTTATGGTTGATTGCAAGCTGTCTTTCTATAAATGTTAGTCGGCCTGGCCTGTTTCTACTTTTTTTTTTTTAAGAATAACGATTAGTCGAATACCTCCCTATGGTAAAAGGTCATTGATGTCAGCGAATGTGAACGGCGCCCGTCATGATTCCAGAGGAAACACATCATCCGAAAGCTTGCTGTGGCATTGGGGCAACCAATCGTTTGCCCTTCCAACTAAGACCATTCGTAGTAGGGATTTTTGTGTGTGGATTGGGCCCAAAACGCCCGGCCCACCACCCGTTTGATTTCGTTTTTTTTTTTTTTTTGCTTGGGTGTGGCCATTACAACGCCGGATGAAAAAGTGGTGGACCAACAAGGAATTTCCAACTCATTTATGATAATATTATTTGCTTATTAAAACCTATATAACTTTGCAACTTTTTTGTGCATTAGCACTTGTAACTTGTGCTTGGGGAGTTTTCCAAAAAAAAACTTAATTTTCCACTTTCAATCTAAAAGTTTTATCTTTTACATTTTAACCCTTTTTTTTTACTTTTAACTCTAAGTTTTCCATCTTTTATAATTTAACACAACACTTTGTTATTTACAACTTTGGTCCCCCATACTTTTTATCTTTTGCAAGTTTTTCGTTTTACGTTTCGTTCTAAATTTTGCGAGTTAACATGTCGTAGCGTGCATGTGAGGTTCAACGTTTTTGCTCTATTTTTTCATATATGACAGACCCGTCGCAACGAGTCCATTTTTCCCCTTTTGTAAAGTTCGTCGCAACGGGCGGGTCGTAGATAAACTAGGTTATTATTTTCTACATTTTACGTTTCTGCTTAATTTCTTCGCATTAAGACACTGTAACGGGTGTGCATGGTTCAATGATTTTAGTCTACTTTTCGTTTTGTGTAATTTTTACCATCTTATCTATTTTATTTTTACGATGTTGAGAGTCGATGTCGTTGTGGCATTGGTACTACTTGGCACGGTTTTACGAACGTTTTTAACCTAATAAATTTTTTACTAATATTTTCTTTCGGTTTAACCCTGTTCTTCCTTATCTTAAAAACTAATTTTTGTGTGCATATTTTATGTACCGGTATGTATAAATATGATTTGTTCTATATTCCGACGTAAACTTTTTTATAGACGAGTCAGGTCAAATATAATACGTTTTCGTTTAAAGAAACCATTTTTACGTGCATATTTTTACGTACGTTTTGGTATAAATTCAAGTTGTTCTACGTTTTGAGGTAAATTTTTTTGGGAAATGATTTAGGTCAAATATAATATGTTTTCGTGTTTATTTTATGTATGTTTCGTAAAGTTTGTTTCGAACTGAGTGGAGTCAAATTATGGTTTTTTTTCTCCCTTTTTTCGAAAGCTCTAATTAATCCCTTTCGATTACATGTGCATATTTTCCTTCATACCTGTTACGTTTTCTGTGTATGAGTTGGGTCACATATAATACGTTATGATTGTTCGATATGAATTCCATTTACTTTACGTTTGATCCAATCACAATGCTTATACAGGTTACACTGGGTTCAACTAGATACGTCGAAATATGTGTTTTCATATGGTTAATGCATCATATAACGTTTGGACGAATCCATTCAATATTTACGATGTACCCGCGCCGCAATGCTGGCGGGTCTTAACCCTAGTTTTTCTAAAATAGTAACAATTGGGTAATAATTGTTTGAGACATTATACCAATACACCCCTTTTTACCTTCACCTCTCGTAATGTCATATATGTCACATGTCACTTCATGCCCAAAAGAGGGATATCATGATAATTGCTCACTACACATGGTCTAATAACTAGGTTGGATGATTGTTTGACACATTTTCAAATTAAAAGTTCCCCAATTCTTAGGATTTTGGTTTTACACAATAAATTGCTGTTCTGAAAGAAAAAAAGAAAAACTATTCAAAATTTGGTTTTTGTCGTTTGTTAGGTGAGTTACTTCGGATCGAATTTGTTCGATTTGTTTAGATTTTCGCCTGGTTTATTCGGATTGGAACTTTTTTGTTACTAGCAAACCGATCAGAATCCACAAGTGTCAAACTGAACCGGACTAAACCTATTTATTCGGTTTAGTTATCTGATTAATTTGTTCGATTTGTTTAGATTTCCGCCTGGTTTATTCGGATTGGAACTTTTTTGTTACTAGCAAACCGATCTGAATCCACAAGTGTCAAACTGAACCGGACTAAACCTATTTATTCGGTTTAGTTATCTGATTAAACCGGTTATTGTCATGTTTATTCGATTAAATTCAGTTTAGTTATCCGGATAAGCAAAATTTGTGAAACTCAATGCTCGTCCAAAATTCAATTTCACAATACGGATACACGTAAGAGCCAAAACTAACCGAAACAATTCAGATAAATTTTCAGATCTTTTCGATTTTTTCACACTCATGTTTGTTAGTTATGTTTCCAATATGACTACAAATATTGAAGACATAAAGTAGGAAAGTAAAAATAATAGTTTAATATGCGATTCGAGTTATAATGTAATGTTTTAAGGGGTAGTTTGGTTCGTCGAATCATTTGGAATTGATTCCGTTGAAATTTAGAGTATGTTTGGTATGAGGTAATGGAATGGACGAGTGAGTGGAATAGACGAGGTAATGGAATGGATGAGGGAATGCAATGGATCATTACCATTCCATTTCTTGTTTGATTACCATGTGGGAATGAAATGAATTATTATCATTTGATGTATGGTTGTGAAGAAAAACGAAGGAATAGAATTGGCGATTAGTGGTGGTGGTCGATGGCAGTGATTGTGGGTGGTGATAGGTGGCGGTGGTGGGTGGTGGCGGCGACAAGAGGCGGTGACGGTGGGTGGCGGTGACGAGGGTGGCGGCGGCCGTTGGTGATGGTTGGTGACGACGGAGGTGACCGAGGTGGCGGTGGGTGGCGGTGGTGGTTGGTGGTGGCGTTAGCGGTGGGAGGTGGCGGAGATGGTGGTGGTGGGTAGCTACGGCGAGTGGCGTTGGCGGCGGTAGGTGGCAACGATGGTGGGTGGGTGGCGGCGGTGGTGGTGATAGTCGGGGTGGCGGTGGAGGCGGTGTCTGTCGGGGTGGCGGCGGCGGCAGAGACGGTGGTGGAGGGTTCTGGGTGACAGCGGTGATTAGCGTCGGTGGTGGGTGTAACGCTCCGCTTTTTCGTAAACTTCCTAAATTAGAAAGCTTGTTTTGCAAATCTATTTTTGGAAACTTGATTCCTTCGTAATCATATTTCGTGCCATCATCATAAAACCTATTGTTTTATTTCAAAATTTTACCTTCGCTTATTCATTATACTTGTACATTTTAATTCATTATACATTGTTACATCATTCGTGATTCTTGTAAACATATGCTAAGCTTTCAAATACGCTTCATACATACACAACCATTACGTTTTCACTCATGTTTATACGCCTTTGACACCTACTAATACTTAATCATACTTGTCCTTATATTAAGAATACTTAAAAACCCCTTATTATATGCTTTTATCTCATAAAACACCCTAATATACAACAAAAGCTAACTTAGTTAAACATCAGGGGGCTAAATTGCCAACTTTGGAACTTATTTCCAGAATATACAGCCGTCGCGTCACGCCACATGTACCCCCCCCCCCCCCTCGTCGTCGCCGTCGGCGACGCCTTCAATCCGTCAGAATGGGTTACCAGCTCTTGGATTGGTCAAGTTTGTGTTTGTTTATTGTGTTTTCTTCATTAATCATCCACCTAACTCACCCTAATCACCTCCTATAAAACCCAACTCACTTCCACACTTCTCCCACTTTACAAACACTTCACTTTCACTCTCAAAACACTCCAAATCAGTAGCTAATTCCGTGTTTAAAGTCATAAACAAGTCAGATTCATACAAGTTGCTACAATGAGCATAACTTCATCATTTCTCCATCTTTTTCAATGATTCTTCTTTCTAATCCATTGGAACAACCTTAGGTATGTTTTCCACATGTTTTCCATGGAAAACCAAGACTGGAACATCACCATATAAGGCTCCAAAGTGCAATAAACTTTTTTATTTTGTATGAACACTTGTTTAACTCACTTTTAATTGAGATTTCTCAACACATTCCTATGTCCTTCTTAGTTAGATATTATGTATTTCATTTCTTATTGTATGTATTCAGGACCATCCTTGTTGTCCATGACAACTTGTGCATTGGTGAAACACAAGAGGTTCCTGAATGGAAGATTTATCTTCCTACCTCCTACATGACTTCTATGATATCCTTGTGATAATTTTGGGCTAATAACTTATAATATAAACTATATAAGATATATAATACTTATAATAACCAAACTTTTGATGATAACCTAATGGTTAGTTGTCAAAATAGTAGGTTACACCACCTAAGAACATAATATTCGTCACGATTCTAATGGGCATTATGGCCCATGAAAACATTTAAACTATTTTGAGTTTCATAGTGTCAAGAACGAGTATTATATGATTAGATGGTTATTTTCTCCTATATTTACTTTCATATACTTTTAAATTCCGAATCTTGACTCTAAACATACCTTGAACTCCAAATCGTATACATTCAACTTCCTAAACTCATTCACTCGTCAACACTTGGATAATCGGAAAGCATATGCAATTTTGTGAGTACACTTGAACCACCTTTTGGGGTGTAACATGTTAATCTATAAAACTTACACATAAACTTTATTCTTAATGCACAAACATTCCTTATACATGCATGCCTACTTGATTACTTGATACTTTAAACTTGGGGTTATACGTTTTGTGTTAGACTTATCATTAACTTCGTACGAGCCTATCCTTGACATATATAGCGCTATAGGATTAACGCACCACCCGTATTCTTGAGGTTATGTCATGAGCTTATTGCGTTTCATGTGGAATTGTTTAAACTCATTCTTTTTATGCTATGTATGTATGAAAACTTGTATACTCGTCTTTGCTTTTGCATTGAACTTTACAGGTTGAGGAAGACGATGCTTTGAAATTGAAGTAGTGATGATGCTTAGATACACATTTAGACGTCTTAGGTTTAATATGTTGTGTAAATTTTGTACTTATTTGTTGTATTGTTTCTTGTATTGAATTGTATTTCAAGTTCCATGTATTGTAACATTTGGTTATGAATGAAATCAATTAATTTCTTAAATCTATTGTCACAATTAGCGTTATGTGTGATGAGCAATCTTTCTTCATCCCACTCCGATGATTCCGCCATTGGTTGGGGTGTGACAGTGGGTGGTGGTGGCGGCGACGAATGTGGTGGGTTGTGGTGTTGTTACTGAAGGGTGCTAGAATGGGATGGAATGAGAAAAAAACATGGGGTGGATGGAATGATTTTGAGGGAATGGAATGTCTTATGGAATGGGTGATTCCATTCCAATGACCAACCAAACATCCTTTTCTTTATTTTCTCGTAATGATCCATTCCATTACGCCTCTCATTTATGCATACCAAACACTACCTTATAATGTTTGGTTGACATATGATGGAATTTCAGTTTGAATATATTTCATCATTAATTTGAATGTTAGAATTTTTCACTGTTCTAATGGAATTTCAATTTTACCAAAATAACCTATAATTCATCATCTTCATCCACTAATTTATCTAATTTCATTTATAAATTAACCAACCAAAGACAATTATATATATATGTTGTTGACGAAGGCTCATGAATGGTAACTTTATTTTTATAATAATATATAGCTTCTTATTATTATATTATTTAATATTATAATAGTATATTCACTTTTAGTTTAACATATTTTTATATTATTATTTTACTTTTGTAAAACCATATTTTTATTTATTATTTATTTTTTTAATTTATTTTTCATAAATATTAACTTTATTTTTACAACTAGGAATTAGTACCCGCCGCAATGCGGCGGGGTTCTTACATGCGAGCATCCGTCCTTGTCTTCTTCTCCAACCTTCCGACTCGTAGTTATCTCATCGCACCGGAAAAAAAAGCCGGATCTAAACGACACCAAAAGTGAGTTGTAAAGTAGTTTGGATGTGATTGTATGCATATGCTTTCCTTCAATTCTTTCTTGTTTTCCTTATCTTTGTCCTGAGCAAAAAAAAGAGCATTTTTCATTTGGTGCTACTTGGCACGGTTTTAACCTATTAATTTTTTTACTAATATTGTGTTTCGGTTTACCCTTATACTTCCTTTACTTAAAAACTTTTTTTTACGTGCATATTTTTTCCCTTAACAACCAATATTGAACAATAATCAGTGATTATTAGTAAAGCAAGAACCATGTATGGGGGTTTTCATTTGCATTTAGGTAATAACTCACATGGACGGATTATCATTTCAATACATCCAAAAAACACCAATCACCACACCAGGCCCCTTCATTAAACTCGAATAATAAGAAGTAAAAAATGAAAAGAAAGAGGCTCAGACTCAAACGTCATCATTGCCATCATCAACAACGCACGGCTTTGTGCCGCTACGGCTGCAACCGGAGTTGCCATGCCAAGTAGCGGCCACCATCATCACCGTCAAGAACACTCACATGTAACATTTTTAAAACGGGTTCACCACCAACATCCGACGGCTTGACGGATCTGCTTCATCAACACCCAAATCTAAGAAGAGTCATGATAGAATGAAATAAGGAATCAAGTTTAACCACACAAACAAAACCACAGATCCAGCAAATGGTTTCCAAGGAGGCTAACGTACAACTTGTAAAACAAAAAGTACAATCAGCATTGCACACTAATATTGCTAAATGATCCAACAACCAGTATCACATCGGTTCATCACCATCAGATGGAAGCCTAAAAGACCTCCGGAATTTTTGCCAAACACCCCTACCCACCCGAAACACTACCCACCCGAAAACATCCCTCCAACCGAAACACCCTTCCTTTGTAGCAGATGAAGGGGTAGAAATACAGATCACCACACAGCATAACCATATAACCGGCGGTGGCTGTCACAGTGGCGTTGAAGCTGATACAGCGGTGGTGGAGCAGTGGTGGCGGATGGTTCTCTCTCTGGATTGTATGATGTGGATTTGGGGTACCGATCTGGTCTTGAAACCCCCGAACCTCTATTTTTGTCGTGTTACCACCGGAATCCGACTGGAGAGGGGGGTCGAGAGTCGTCTGTCTTGTTCCTGGAGAGAAGTTTATGGGGGCGGTGATGGGTGGTTGTGTTGGTTTTGATGGAAAAGAAAAAAACCAGGTGACACATGTATTAGATGATGATGAAGCTTACTTGTACACCCAAGTACAAAATATATTTGCACAACAAAGAGTCAATTTTTTTTGAAAACCACCCAAAGCCAAATGTACAAGTGGTGATGCGTCAAAAAGTTGCTTCTTTATAAGGGTATAATAATATATAGCTTTTTAATACACTATTATTTAATATTATAATAATATATTCACTTTTAGGTTTAACATATTTTTATATTATTAGTTTACTTTTGTGAACCCGTATTTTCTTTTTCATTTATTATTTATTTTTTTAATTTATTTTTTCACCTTAAATCATATTTCCGTTTTCGATTAGTTTGATATTTCTTTAATAACTTATGTTCGTTAATTTTTTCTAAGACCATAAACAATGATTTCATTTTTATAATAATATATAGGTTTTTAATATTTTATTATTTAATAATATAATAGTTTATTATTATATTTACTTTTAAGTTATAACATACCTTTGGTTTTATTTTACTTTTTTAAAACTATATTTTTTATCATTTATCTTTTGCTTTTAGTAATTCATTTCTTTTTTTTAATCATATTTCCAATTATCAGTTAATTTCAAATTTCTCTAACAATTTACATTTGTTAATTTTTTTTCTAAAAACTTAGGTACCAGTGTGTTTAACGATTTCCCTCTACATTCAGGTATAAGTTTTGTTAAATGAAGTTGTATTCAAAATAAAGTATTTATTTGGTGTCGTAAAACGGTATGATGATAAACTAAACCGATTCCGACAGTTTGCCTTTCTAAACAACATGCTTCAATTTCAAATAACGTTTGTTTTACATTGTCATTTGCTTCGTTTCGCCGCAACGCGCAACGTTAACGAACCTAGTAAAAATTTAGAATGGAATTAATTTCGATTCCATCTAATTCTAATTCTTTTAAAAAATCTATGAACCATATAATGTAATTAATTCCAATTCCATCAAATTCTAATTATTTTCAAAAATATAATAAGAACGAAATGACTCCTAAATGTTGTCTGTCTCGACCGCCCTCTTCGGGTTTGGCATTGTGAAATAATATTTACCTTTAAAAAAAAAGATACGAGCCGCTAAAGTATGTATTAGGGTCGGCCCGTAGGTGGTGCGGGGTGGGCGACGACACAAGGCCCAAACCCTTCGAGGGCCAAATTTTTTTTAATTTTGTATAGATTTTACGATATATATATATATATATGCACTAAATCGAGAGATAATATAAATGAGCCCTTGTACTAATAGTTACTACCTTGGTGAAACAAGGAGACGCAGGTTCTAATCCTGGTGTCTCCAAATTCTCCTTTTTAGCTTATTTTTTGGTTTTATTATTATTTTTTTGCTAGTGGCATTTAATGTTTAATTTTGTCAACTGCGTCTTTCCCTTTAATTATAAATTACTTCCCTAAACTTAGCTAAAACTAACTGTTTAAATTACATCCACATAAATTTTAGTTATTTATGAGTTTATATTAAATGGAGATTTTCGAATAGGGCCCAAATTTTTTATCTTGTACAAGGTAAAAAAAAAATTTGTGATTTTCGGAGACGACTGTAGTTTGTATTTTGAGACAATAACTTTATTTCGGAAATTATATAATTTAATGCAAAGATCTTAAACTACTTTATGTCAAGTTTACGTTAGAAATCATCATGCAAATAACTAACGGTCAGTAAACAATTTTATGATGATGATGTGACCTTTTGAAATAGACGTTATTTTTGTTATAACTATAAAAACTAAATCATATAACAAGTTAAATAAAAGTTAATCTTGGGTTATACTCCCCAATCATTAAATTAACCAAATAACACAAGAATTGATGAACAAAAAGTGAAAAAATGTTTCATGATGATTATGCCCCATATCTGAAAAATAAATTTGAACAGGTACAAATTCAATGTCTACTACACAGTCAAATTCAGCGTCTACTCAAAATTTACAGAAAATGTAGCAACACTACATGTCACATGTGCACGTTTGATGGACCGCACGAACCTAACCGAGCCTACCCATAACCAAGAACCAAAAGTGAATTATTTTGAGAACCATAACCGAACCCTTTACTACATGTTCAGTTCAAGTATGTAACGGACTTAGGGTGTTGGTTCTCAAATGGTTTTTATAGAACCAAAAATCTAAAATTTATACGTGAAAAGATGATAAGTATGTGATGATCAATAACATATATGTACATTGAATCAAATACATACATTAGAAGACGATGAACATGTGATGAACAAATGATGAAGATGAAGAGTAACAACTACATTCATGTTGATCAAGAAGATGAAGAGAAAGAGTATAATACTTGTGATGATCATGAAGACGATGTACGAGTGATGATTGATGAACTTAGTTTAATCGACGATGTTTAAGACTTTAGGCAGATGAGTCAAATATACTTGTAAAGAACAAAGGGATAACTCAGTCGCCATAAAAGTAACGAGAGCGTTTTAGAATAAAGACTTAACAAGACCCCGACGGGCGGCGTGCTACTCCTATAGCGTTATACATGTCAAGTTGGGGCTTAGCAAAGTTAATGACACAAAACATGTATAATTTAGCATGAACCTAAGTAAACAAGTAGCATATATATAGGATTGAGATCATAAAGTGTAACACCCGTCTAATTTATTTAAGGGTTTTCGTATATAATACGAAAACAAATATGAGATTATAAGCAATTACTGTCGAAAATACGAGTGAATTAAAACTTTTACAATTTGAAAATATTACAATTTAATATCTAACGAATTGTCGTTTAAAATTTACGACGAAACAACGTGCGGAAGCTTTATTCTAGTGTGTTCGGTTCTTGTACGCTGCTTGATCTTCATCCGGGAACTCTTGATATTAACCTGTGATCAAAACCAACTTAAAAGTTAGTCTTGATACCTTAAACACTGGCTTAAACAAGTTTCTTGCTTCATACAACAAAATAAAACAAAATTTCCGGAATTGATAGTTCTCGCGGGCCACGTGAACTTAATCGATATATGACGCGGGCCGCGTCAACCTGTCGCGTGTCGCGACGACAACAGAGTGATTCCTTCGCGTGTCGCGAGAGTACATGTTTTCCAGCAGGTCTGGATCTGTGACCTGCATTTTCCCAGCAACGCTATACTTTACGGAAACGGCCATAACTTCTTCGTTATTGGTCCGTTTCACCCGATTCTTTTTCCTACGTGACCATAATTTAATTCTCCATCATATGGAGTTAAAATACAACATTTAACTTCACAAAATTTTAGACTTCAAGCTCTCAGCTTGAAGTTCAATTACGACACTTTTTGACCCATTCGCGGTTTCATCTAACAAACTTGTTTGTGACCTTTGTTTATTTTGTAAACACATTATTATTATTATTATTATTATTATTATTATTTCCTATTGTACAAGGTTCCAATCTCGAGTTATTACACATTTTTAACCCGTTTCACTATCACTTCTATTTTGACCCGTTAAGGGTATTTATGCACTAAGGTCCCATAGCATCCCCTTTATACTTATCTTAAGGATTTAATCTATCAAAATACTTACTTCCAACAACCTTTAAAGGTCGTTTGCCCGAATTACCCAACAAGGGCATTTTAGTCAACTTTAGCCCCTCATTTACGACGAAGGGCATTTGCTACTAATTTGACCAAAAATGTATGTTCAACCACAATCTTATTTATACGTACCTGGCTCGAGTCAACCTAGTGACCCGTTTCGACACCTTGCTTTTTTTTATTACCGATATTCTTATGGCGACGCAATTACCCAAATTACTATTCGCCCCTGTAAACACAAGACTTGACAACCATATTAATCGATATTGTCAAATGGTGTTATCACACCATTTGACCTGTTTGGCCTATAAGACCAAGCATTTTCATAAGTAGCAAAACATGGTTATTAATTACCAATTTGTTCATCCGACCCATTTCGGATTCTTGCCACAATACCCCTTTTTCTCTTAAACTCTTTTCTTATATTTTTACCCATCCGGCTTACGCCACGGGTGCCCCTTTTGAACTTTAATTTACTTTAATCGATACTTGACTAAATTTCCATTTTTACCCAATTTCCCATTACTATTTACGCTATAAGGTAACCTTAAGAAAAACTCTTAAACTCTTAACCAATTCATGATTAGTTTACCGTTTTGCCTTTTTCACCATTAATCATGGTTTAAAACGTTTCTATTCGTTCCGACCCAATTCGTTTCGTGTCGGAACCCATAATTCGAACCAAGTCCTTTGTCGTATTTGTCGCCTATAAAATAAACACGTATACTACAAGTAGGTGTAAGTTTTACTTACCTTGCATCCGAAACACGCTTTTACTTCACACTTGATTCGTTTGACCCGCTCACTCATCAAGCTTCCACCTAGCTCGTTAGGCGTCAAACTATCATCATAATTCATAAGATGGTTAGATTAGTCATTATCAATTATGACTACTCCATCTAACGGGTCTTATGTCGACTTTATCGCTTGATTAAATCATTGGTTAGTTTGACTTCCTAGAAGTCAATTGATCTATCAACATACTCAAATGCACACTTCACATGGAATTTCAACATTTTAGCTTCGTTTAGGCATTTTAACAAACACCTAGTGGGCATAATTTTACATTTTTACTAACTAGTTCATAACTAGTTATTTTTACCAAGATTTACACCACAAATCAACCTCTATGTCTAGTGTTCATGAACTACATATCATATTTTCAGAAATCAGTTTCTATGCATCAATATACACTAGATTAGCATTCTACATCCTAGTGTTTATCATTTTCTCACAAAACCCATGAATCACCTTCAATGTGTTCATGAAATTTTTCAGAATTTAGCCATGATTTCACATGTTATTGTCTAGGTTTTACTCCTAGACACCATATCAACCCTATTCTACCCAAATAGCAAACATGCAACATCAATTTTCAGATTTCCCAATTTCATGAGAATTTAAAACAGAGAATTAACACCAAATTTTACATACCTTGTAACCCCCTTGTGATGAGGATCACTAATCTATGCTCAATTTTCAATTTGGGACAGGAATTAGCCTTCAATTGATCAAATTTGTGGAGTTAGGGTTTGGTGAGAACATCCTGGTCGCTCCCCTGCGTTTTTGATCGACCAAGCACACTAATTTGTGTGTTTGGTTTTTATTTAATTTGTTTTAACAAATTCTAGTTTCAAGTTTTACAACTTAGGTCCCTCCACTTTAGTTTCTCTAATAACTTTGGCTAATTTTAACCCTATTATAAGTTATTTCTAAACTATTAGCTAACTAGGTTAAAATTCCTAGTTAGCAAATTCTTGTTTATTTAAGAATCCTAATATTCACCGGGTTTCTTTTACCACTAAAGGTAAATTACCCGTCTTTTAGTATAAACGTGGTTTGACTACCAAACCCGTTTTCGGGGTGTTACAAGTCTACCCCCCTTAAAGAGGTTTCGTCCTCGAAACCTTTTCTTACATAATTTATTGAGTTTAACTCAATGTATTCGATCCGCGAAATCTTTTACACATTACTTATACTTTTATCCACTAGTTAGTATTACCAGAAAAGTATGGTAACATCTTTTTGGTTACTAATTGTCTACTTAACTCATACGACATAGTGCAACTTGAAATAACGTAATCTCGTTATTTCCACTAGTTTAGTTAACTTAGCGATATCCATTGCTTTCATATAATATCGAATTCTTTATGGATCCGTCACTTTGACCCGTTTAAAGGTCTTTAGTGAAATATTTCACTTTTAGTAATAATTTCTTTTGTTTTCAGATTTATTCATTCGGTTTAGTTATACCGAATCCACCGCTTACAGGCAAGCCAAATTTTTATTGATTTGAATTACTGGCCTTAACCGGTCTCACTAACTAGACTTATTAGTCCCGTTACTTTTTACCGCTCGCCTGGTTATAATGTGATTTTACTTCACATTACATTTCCTAACCGTGATCGTGTCACATAATGTTTAGTTTGTATCAACCTTTCATTTTCGAAAATATCACTTTTCGAATGTATTGTCTTGCGCCTATCAGTGTCGAGACTTGAACCTTTCATGCTTACTATTCAAATTCCTAACAAAATTTATATTTGTAGAAACGTTATTTCTTACTAAAATCGAAGTTTTAGTTTTAGGATCTTTCCTTTATCTTTTGTCAATTATCCATACCATGACATTGACAGTCCATAATTTATTCTTTTACAATCTTAGTTTTATACGGGGAATCGTAACAAGTTCCCTTACCTCACACTATCGACCCGTAGGTTCCTCCACTTAACCTTGTAGGCTATTTCCTTAGGCTTTCACCTCTTTGAGGCGAGGCCCTTATAATCTATTTCTTTGTAGTCGTGACCCGTGGGTCGTTTTAGTCTCGTAGACCTTTCCATTGTTTAAAACCCCAAAGATTATGTTGATCCCATGGATCATTCTTTACGCTTGTCTATATTCAAATGTACATATACATATATAGCTTCAAAGCATCTCTCATTATGTTTGGAATCGTTTATTTTTGCTTTTGAACTTTAGTTAGCCTTGACCGTAGTCTAAAGCTTCGTTCGTTTACTCTTGGACTAATCCTCCGACTTTATGACTTCTGATGTTATTTACACGTCAGTTTATTCTACGCTTACCGTTTCCCGGTTCATACTTATACTTCTATACAACCCATTACCCGGGTTCTTTTATCTTAACGTTCTTAACGCCCATAACCCTTTATATAGGTTAGTTAACATCTCACACTTTTACTTATTCAGTCCGCGCCTACTTACATTAGCAAGCGTCATCATTTATTTAATTCATTTGACTTGTTCGTGTGAAATTTCATCACTGGTGAACGTCAAATTTCATTCTTTGTTCGACCCGTTCAACTTTAAATTAGTTGAGCGTAGTTATTAACATTTCTGTTTGCAAGTTCTCATTGTCTTTTAGTCATGACTCATATCCCGAGTCTTTTGACTTTCTATTTCGCGTTCCCGTCTCTTGGTTTACGCATTCACCCACAATCCTACCCGTCCATCGGGTATCTTTACCAACGTCATCGTCAAGTAACCATTCTTATATGGTTTTAGACATCATCTTAATTTATTTGATCGTCTTAGCGAGATTTATCGCTTTTATTCAAATTAATTCTTTATTCTATTCGTTTGACTTGTCTATGTGAATTTCACCACTTGTGACAGTTAAACTTTTATCCCTTTGCCTTAGCATCTCTATTGGTCGTTTTGTATTTTCTTTTTACTTGATCCTTGTCCCTTCTCTCGGGCTCGTTATTCTTACGTAATACGCTTTCGTCATCCGACTTACGTTTACGTTTACTATCAAACATCTTACTTATTTGATTCATTTGGGTACCATTTAAGTTAGTCCCATTCACCCCGCCCTTACTACATCGGATGTAAACGCGTCTGCCATAAGAAGTTCATGGTATCATATGCCACTACTTACTTGGCCAGAGTAAGCGATTAACACATGACACACATGACCTTTTATAGTTTTCGCATCACGCCCTATGTAAGTAACGCCTCTATTTGTTTCTCTTGGAAACAATATCCCGGATACATTTTCTATTCGGGTTTTTCCAAGTTTTTAATCTACATATGCAACTTTCAATTTCTACTTATTTGTTGCATATTACTATTTGTGCGGTTATTTAAAATGTGCACCTGGTAATGTTTGCCCCGACGGGCGTTCCTTGCCATTAACCTTGTTCGCGGTCGTTACGCGATTTAGTCCTCGATGAGCATGCTCCTCTTGTCATACTTCGGACCGTTCCATCATCATATCCACAATTCGTTTGACTCTCGTCATCTTCAAACGCGAGTGTCCTTCAATTAAAACATTCACAAAAGTTAGTAACGTCAACTTCAATAATCGCCCGTATTATAATACAAGGCTCTTTCTACAATACGCGTCAACGCGCGTCTTTTCGTCAACTATATCAATCATTTTAATTGGGGTAACGTGTATCACACGATAGCCCTATGTGTTGTTTACAACACCTTAGCATGCTAAACTATTAACATACATGTACTTACCGGATTTGCGATCAAGCCTCGAACCGAACACCAATCTTTATTAAGAGCATAAGGTTTAAGTCCAAGCATAGTTTTCCCACCATACTTGAATCTCTTAAACCAAGGCTCTGATACCAACTTGTAACACCCGTCTAATTTATTTAAGGGTTTTCGTATATAATACGAAAACAAATATGAGATTATAAGCAATTACTGTAAAAAATACGAGTGAATTAAAACTTTTACAATTTGAAAATATTACAATTTAATATCTAACGAATTGTCGTTTAAAATTTACGACGAAACAACGTGCGGAAGCTTTATTCTAGTGTGTTCGGTTCTTATACGCTGCTTGATCTTCATCCGGGAACTCTTGATATTAACCTGTGATCAAAACCAACTTAAAAGTTAGTCTTGATACCTTAAACACTGGCTTAAACAAGTTTCTTTCTTCATACAACAAAATAAAACAAAATTTCCGGAATTGATAGTTCTCGCGGGCCGCGTGAACTTAATCGATATATGACGCGGGCCGCGTCAACCTGTCGCGTGTCGCGACGAAAACGGAGTGATTCCTTCGCGTGTCGCGAGAGTACATGTTTTCCAGCAGGTCTGGATCTGTGACCTGCATTTTCCCAGCAACGCTATACTTTACGGAAACGGCTATAACTTCTTCGTTATTGGTCCGTTTCACCCGATTCTTTTTCCTACATGACCATGATTTAATTCTCCATCATATGGAGTTAAAATACAACATTTAACTTCACAAAATTTTAGACTTCAAGCTCTCGGCTTGAAGTTCAATTACGACACTTTTTGACCCATTCGCGGTTTCATCTAACAAACTTGTTTGTGACCTTTGTTTCTTTTGTAAACACATTATTATTATTATTTCCTATTGTACAAGGTTCCAATCTCGAGTTATTACACATTTTTAACCCGTTTCACTATCACTTCTATTTTGACCCGTTAAGGGTATTTATGCACTAAGGTCCCATAGCATCCCCTTTATACTTATCTTAAGGATTTAATCTATCAAAATACTTACTTCCAACAACCTTTAAAGGTCGTTTGCCCGAATTACCCAACAAGGGCATTTTAGTCAACTTTAGCCCCTCATTTACGACGAAGGGCATTTGCTACTAATTTGACCAAAAATGTATGTTCAACCACAATCTTATTTATACGTACCTGGCTCGAGTCAACCTAGTGACCCGTTTCGACACCTTGCTTTTTTTTTATTACCGATATTCTTATGGCGACGCAATTACCCAAATTACTATTCGCCCCTGTAAACACAAGACTTGACAACCATATTAATCGATATTGTCAAATGGTGTTATCACACCATTTGACCCGTTTGGCCTATAAGACCAAGCATTTTCATAAGTAGCAAAACATGGTTATTAATTACCAATTTGTTCATCCGACCCATTTCGGATTCTTGCCACAATACCCTTTTTTCTCTTAAACTCTTTTCTTATATTTTTACCCATTCGGCTTACGCCACGGGTGCCCCTTTTGAACTTTAATTTACTTTAATCGATACTTGACTAAATTTCCATTTTTACCCAATTTCCCATTACTAGTTACGCTATAAGGTAACCTTAAGAAAAACTCTTAAACTCTTAACCAATTCATGATTAGTTTACCATTTTGCCTTTTTCACCATTAATCATGGTTTAAAACGTTTCTATTCGTTCCGACCCAATTCGTTTCGTGTCGGAACCCATAATTCGAACCAAGTCCTTTGTCGTATTTGTCGCCTATAAAATAAACACGTATACTACAAGTAGGTGTAAGTTTTACTTACCTTGCATCCGAAACACGCTTTTACTTCACACTTGATTCGTTTGACCCGCTCACTCATCAAGCTTCCACCTAGCTCGTTAGGCGTCAAACTATCATCATAATTCATAAGATGGTTAGATTAGTCATTATCAATTATGACTACTCCATCTAACGGGTCTTATGTCGACTTTATCGCTTGATTAAATCATTGGTTAGTTTGACTTCCTAGAAGTCAATTGATCTATCAACATACTCAAATGCACACTTCACATGGAATTTCAACATTTTAGCTTCGTTTAGGCATTTTAACAAACACCTAGTGGGCATAAATTTACATTTTTACTAACTAGTTCATAACTAGTTATTTTTACCAAGATTTACACCACAAATCAACCTCTATGTCTAGTGTTCATGAACTACATATCATATTTTCAGAAATCAGTTTCTATGCATCAATATACACTAGATTAGCATTCTACATCCTAGTGTTTATCATTTTCTCACAAAACCCATGAATCACCTTCAATGTGTTCATGAAATTTTTCAGAATTTAGCCATGATTTCACATGTTATTGTCTAGGTTTTACTCCTAGACACCATATCAACCCTATTCTACCCAAATAGCAAACATGCAACATCAATTTTCAGATTTCCCAATTTCATGAGAATTTCAAACAGAGAATTAACACCAAATTTTACATACCTTGTAACCCCCTTGTGATGAGGATCACTAATCTATGCTCAATTTTCGATTTGGGACATGAATTGGCCTTCAATTGATCAAATTTGTGGAGTTAGGGTTTGATGAGAACATCCTGGTCGCTCCCCTGCGTTTTTGATTGACCAAGCACACTAATTTGTGTGTTTGGTTTTTATTTAATTTGTTTTAACAAATTCTAGTTTCAAGTTTTACAACTTAGGTCCCTCCACTTTAGTTTCTCTAATAACTTTGGCTAATTTTAACCCTATTATAAGTTATTTCTAAACTATTAGCTAACTATGTTAAAATTCCTAGTTAGAAAATTCTTGTTTATTTAAGAATCCTAATATTCACCGGGTTTCTTTTACCACTAAAGGTAAATTACCCGTCTTTTAGTATAAACGTGGTTTGACTACCAAACCCGTTTTCGGGGTGTTACATAAAGTGTTGCAGGGAGCAAGAATAGAAATTTTGCAGGGAGCAAGAATAGAAATTTTAGGATTTCTGAATAGAAATTTTGCAGGGAGCAAGAATAGAAATTTTAAACCAAACGTTTAAGGCAAACCTTTATCCAATGAACCTGGCAGGATTTGATGTTGTTTTAGGAATGGATTGGTTAATAGCCAATAAAGCCAGTATTTTTTGTGATCAAAAGTCAATTCAAGTAAATTCATCTAAAGGTAAAACGATCACAATTAAAGGAAATAAGCCATCTAGATCCACAAAATTCATCTCTGTGATGAAAACTGCAAGTTCTATAAGAAAAGGTTCTATAGTGTATTTGATTTCTATAATCACTAACACTAAAGGAAAAGAACTAAAAGACATTCCAGTAGTGTCTCAGTTTTCAGATGTCTTTCCAGAAGAATTACCAGGACTACCTCCAGACAGAGAAGTTGAATTTAGAATTCACCTGCTACCAGGAACAGCACCAATTGCCAAAGCACCTTACCGTTTGGCACCCGCCAAAATGCAGGAACTAAAGAAACAATTAGATGAATTGCTAGAAAAGGGATTCATACAACCAAGCTCATCGCCATGGGGAGTGCCAATCTTATTTGTTAAAAATAAGGACAGATCAATGCGTATGTGCATTGACTACCGTGAATTAAACAAGGTTACGATTAAGAATCGGTACCCATTACCGAGAATCGATGATCTGTTTGATCAACTGCAAGGAGCTCGATTTTTCTCAAAAATCGATTTAAGATCGGGATATCATCAATTAAAGGTACAGGAAGAGGATATTCCTAAAACCGCTTTTAGAACAAGGTATGGTCATTATGAATTTACTGTCATGCCATTTGGTTTAACCAATGCCCCAGCTGCATTTATGGACATGATGAACCGAATATGTAAGCCATATTTGGATAAATTCATAATTGTATTCATAGATGATATTCTAATTTATTCTAAGAGTAAAGAAGATCATGCAAGACATTTGCACGCACTTTTAAGTTTACTACGAAAGGAAAAGCTTTATGCTAAGTTTTCAAAATGCGAATTTTGGTTAGAACAAGTACAATTCCTTGGACACCTAGTCAATCATGAAGGAATCCATGTAGATCCAACAAAGATCGAGGCGATTACCAAATGGAAAACCCCTGAATCACCAACCGAGGTTAGAAGTTTCTTAGGATTAGCCGGTTATTATAGAAGATTTATTAAAGATTTCTCTAGAATAGCCATTCCTTTGACTAAGTTAACCTGTAAATCCATTAAGTTTGAATGGGGACTAAAACAAGAAGAAGCATTTAGAATTCTTAAGAAAAGATTAACTAATACACCCATATTAGCGTTATCAGAAGGATCTGAAGACTTTGTAGTCTATTGTGACGCATCTAAGTTAGGTTATGGATGTGTATTAATGCAACGTCAAAAAGTTATAGCTTATGCATCTAGACAACTTAAGAGTCATGAAGAGAATTATTCTACCCATGATTTAGAACTAGGAGCTATAATTTTTGCCCTTAAGATTTGGAGACATTACCTTTATGGTAGTAAGTTTACCATATTTACTGATCACAAAAGTTTAAGGTATGTTTTCGGGCAAAAAGAATTGAATATGAGACAAAGACGTTGGATGGAATTGCTTAGTGATTATGATTGTGATATACAGTATCATGAAGGAAAAGCAAATGTAGTGGCAGATGCTTTAAGCCGAAAGTATCACGAAAAGCCGAAAAGGGTACGTTCTCTTAAATTAAATCTAAAAGTAGATTTAAATGATCAAATTAGAGAAGCACAAGAATTAGTAATCAAGGAAGATACTGAAAAGTTAAAAGGTATGTTAAAAGAATTAGAACAAGGAACAGATGAAATTTGGAGATTCCATAAAAAGAGAATGTGGATACCTAAAATAGGAAACCTACGTCATCGTATATTAGAAGAAGCACATAAGTCTAAGTATACGATGCATCCAGGGAGTGATAAAATGTACCAGGACTTAAAGAAAAAATTTTGGTGGATAGGAATGAAAAATGACATAGCAGCTTATGTTACTAAATGTTTAACTTGCTCACAAGTTAAAGCTGAACACCAGAAACCCTCAGGTTTGTTACAGCAATTAGAAATGCCAGTGTGGAAGTGGGAATTAATAACAATGGATTTTGTTACTAAATTACCCAAAACCAAGAAAGGAAATGATACAATCTGGGTGATTGTAGATAGGCTAACCAAGTCAGCCCATTTCCTACCAATGAAGGAAACTTTTAGTATGGAACAATTAGCTAAATTGTATGTAAATGAAATTGTTTCTTTACATGGAATACCTTTATCAATTGTTTCTGATAGGGATAGCTGATTTACCTCTCATTTTTGGTCAAGTTTCCAAAAGGCAATGGGAACTAAGTTAAAACTAAGTACAACTTATCATCCTCAAACGGACGAACAAAGCGAAAGGACAATTCAAACAATGGAAGACATGCTTAGAGCTTGTGTAATTGATTTCGGAGGTAATTGGGACGATCACTTACCTTTAATAGAATTTTCTTATAATAATAGTTATCACACAAGTATCAATGCTGCACCATTCGAAGCACTTTATGGACGAAAGTGCCGAACCCCAGTCTGTTGGGCAGAAATTGGGGAAAAGCAATTATCTGGACCTGAAATAGTGCAAAAAACAACCGATAAAATCATTCAAGTCAAGGAACGACTGAAAGCCGCACGTGATCGACAAAAGAGCTATGCCGATAACCGACGCAAACCATTGGAATTTCAAGTAGGGGATAAAGTATTGTTAAAAGTCTCTCCTTGGAAAGGAGTAGTAAGATTCATCAAACGAGGAAAGCTGAGTCCCAGGTATATTGGACCTTTTAAGATTATTAGAAGAATAGGACCTGTAGCCTATCAGCTACAACTGCCAGAGGAAAATATCAGGAATACATGACGTGTTTCATGTATCTAATCTTAAAAAGTGTTTAGCTGATGAATCACTGATAGTACCTCTTAAGGATATAGAGGTAAATGAACAACTCAAGTTTGTAGAAAGGCCTCTACAAATCGAAGACAGAAAAGTCAAGAATCTCAAGCACAAAAGACTAGTTCTAGTCAAAGTGAAGTGGGAATCCAAAAGAGGACCAGAGTACACATGGGAACTCGAATCTGAAATGCAAAAGAAATATCCACACCTATTCCAGTAGATCTCGAGGACGAGCTCTAAAATAAGGTGGGGAGGATGTAACAACCCTCAGTAAAACTAACACTCTCAGTATATTTCCGACACCCTATTATATGTTAAAATATCTTAATATGTCTTTAAATATAACCCGTATGTGAAAACCGAGCCCGAAACGTGTTATAACATATAAAACAAAATATAAAATCTAAAATATAAGTTGAGGCGGGCCGCGTAGGACCCCACCCCAACTTTACGCGGGCGGTATAAGGGTAGAGACCGGACTCCGTTTGATTTAGTTAGTTAAGGCGGGCCGCGTAAGACCCATGCTAAGTTCACGCGGGCCGCGAGTAACCTAAAATGTGGCGCAGCCTGGTGCTGACACGTGTCAGCATCGTGGCGGGTCTATGGGATGAGCCGGATAAGCTATACGTTGACCGAACATTGACGCGGGCCGCGTAGGCCCTTACCTATTCTTACGCGGGCTGCGTAAGGACCAGAATCAGGCCCTATATAAGAAGGCCATCGGGTTTCACTTTCCGTCGCTCACATCTTTCTTTCAATCTCGAATTTCTGAAGTTATAAGCTTATAGTCGGGTATTATACCCCTAAACAGCGAAGTTCTGCTCCGTTGTAAGTATTATAACCCCTGGATACGTATTAGATACTCTGCCCGATTGATCTAGGGTTCCGTAACGGCTGTCGTGGTTCTGCCCGACGTAGTCGTTGGAATGTCGTCTCGTGGAGGGTATTGCTAATGTTAAAATGGGTTATTAATACTAACACGTGTGCTTTTGTGTAATTTATAGATTATTTCCAGGAAATCCTTACTGAAAACCATAAAACAGCAATGTGAGTTGATCCACTTTTTGTAAACTTTTTTGTGAACTGTTTTACAAAACCTTAAATACTTTTCCATGCGAATGATCGTATTGAGTATTTGTAAGAATACAATTATAGTGGGTATGTTGGGGTTTTGTATACAAAATTTGTTACCACCTGGTCAAGGAGTAACATTTCCACAAGTTGAGTATGACAGTACCACTGATGTTAATTGTTATATCTTGGAAACAAATGTAATTACGGATGTGCCCTCAATACTGTACACTGTGACTTTTTATTTAAACTTGATTAAATTGGGATTCACTCACCAGTATTTCCCACTGACAAATGTTTTTAAAACGCGTTTCAGGTAACAAAATGTGAAAGCCAAACAGAAGCCAGCTGGACAGCACTGAAGGCTTGGAAAAGTGGCAATAAAGTTACCTAAAATAAAATAGATGTTTTTATTAAATAAAATAGGATTTATTCCTATAAAAACGTGTGTACTATGAACTTGGGTTTTATCCCATTTGTTTAATATTATAAATTATGGTGGTTTTACTCTGATAAAAATTTCTAACTACGGTCCTGATGAAAAATTCCGCTGCCAAATTAGACTGATACCACGATACCACCGAAATTGGCTCACGGCCGCCCGTTCCCAGGAATCAGGGATCGGGGGTTGCGACATAAAGTATGTTTAAGTGTGTGAATGTGAAGTTTGTATATTAACATGTTACAACCCAAAGTGTTTTTAAAAGTAAAACGGGTCGAGTGTACTCACGGTTTTGCAAGCTTCCACTTGTGAATTAGTGAAGAGTTTGTTGATTGATTTAGGATGGAACACCAAGTCCTTCTACATGAGGAAACATAGGTGTATGAGTATTTGGATGATAACGGAGGATTTAAATTCGGAATTAAAAGCATAACAAAGTAAGTATGCAAGAAAATAATCATCTAGGCTTTAGCACTCGTTCTTGACACTATGAAAATCCATAGGGTTTAGAATGATTTCATGATTTTACACCCATTAGAATCGTAACGAGGAACTAAGCACTTAGGCGATGTAACTTAGTAACTTGATGATTAACCATTAGATTATCTTCAAGGGTTCGGTTACTATGGATATTATATATTTTATATAGCATATTATAAGTTTAGTCCAATCATATTACAAGTATTATCATAGAAGTCATGCATAGAGGTAGGAGGATAAATCTTCCATTTTAAAACCTCTTTTGTATTCACCAATGCACAAGTTTTCATAAGACAACAAGGATGGTCATGAATGGATTATTACGGAATGAAATATACTAATTAAGAAGAAAAACATCAAGTGAAGTGTGGATTGTAAGTAGGATAGCCCAAGCTATCCAAGTAATCACACATACACAAGTTCAAGACTTGTTCATCACTTGTGGGTTAAAACCCTTTTAAAAACACAAAGTTTTGAGGATTAAAACCTCTGGATTTGTATGTTACAACCTTGTTTTTAAGCACACATAACATAGTCTTGATTAGTGGCATAAGGACATAGGAATGTATGAAGAAATCATAAGTTTAAGCATGTTTATCAAAGTGTTTGTACAAAACAGAAAGTTTCTTGCACTTTTAACCTTATTATGGTGATGTTCCATCCTTGGTTTTCCATGGAAAACCTGTGGAAACACATGTAAGGTTGTTCCAAGTGCTAAGAAGCAAGAAGAAATGAAAAAGATGGAAGATAAGTGAGGTTATGCTCACTTTTGCAACTTGATACGAATCTACTTTGCTACTGATTTCTCAGCTGAATTTAGAGTGTTTGAGAGTGAAAGTGAGGTGTTTGCAAAGTGGAAAATGTGTGGGAATGGGTTGGGTCTTATAGGCAGTGATTAGGGTTGGTTAGTTGGTCATTAAATGGGAGAAACACATCAAAACAAGCACAATTTCGGCCAATAAACGAAGCTGTCCAACAATTTTGCGGATTCGGGCACTTGGCAGGGCGCGAGACAGATGGGGGGTCGTGGCCCGCGAGCCACCCTGGCTGGGTATTTTGTTTGTTAGTTTTACAATTTTGGCCCTTATACTTTCATATAGTTATGTTTTAAGGTGTTATATGGTGTTTTAAGTATGAAGGACAAAGTGTAGGGGTATGTAATGTAATTAAAGCATAAAAATAAATATAAAACAAGTATGAATAAGTACGGATGTTGAGAACAAGTATCGTATTCGCATGAATTTTAGCATGTATGACAAGTAATTGTAAGTTTAACACGTTTCGCATGAATTACGAATAAAGTTTCACATGTATGATTATTCCAAACGTATGAACATGTATGAAGTATGTAGAACATGAATTTAAAGAAATACGAATTTTATTTATGATCCAAGTCTCGGAGTTTACAACGAAAAGACGATTACAAGAATACAAGATTTCCAAAAATAGAAATACGAACAATGCTTTCTAATTATGGAAAGTACGAAGAAGCAGGGCGTTACAACTTGCATAGGTACAATTAGACCTCAAAAGGATAACTTAGAGTATTTGTTTCCGCAAAAGCGTAGTGGTGAAAATAACCTTACCAGCGTAGGGTTTGTTATCACACTGATTATGTTGGTTATCTTCTTAATTTTGCTATGCTTATATACCATTGAAGTTGAGAACCCGTGGATTCCTGGTTAGTCTTATGTTCTAGTATATGTTACTACCTTGCCAATTTATGAAATTCTAAGTTATTTCTTATGATTTTCTATCCATGTGTGGGTGTGATATTGATGATCATTTTGGTGATCTTATTGATAGTGATCGGGATACCGTGCAAAAAGGATACAAGTACCGAGATATTCAATGCTTCAAGTATACATATTACCTTCGGGTTTTATGTATACTTTTTGTGGACATGGAATGATGCCATTCTTTTACCTGCATATGTGTGAGACAAAAACACTATGGAATAATCGTCTTTGTGATGCAAGAGCTCTATTTAGACATTTCTGTATCTTCTTTGGCAAGTTTTTTAATCATCAAGTTTTTAACTTTTTCCCTTGATTTATATGTCACTTAATAGAATATTGATAAGCACAACTTTGGTGATGACGTCTAACCGATGCTCAAGCTAAATCTCCTGCTAAAAGTAGAAATGTCACCATTAAAATTCGTATTATCTTGCGTTGTAATATATGTCTCTGTATGTGATTATAATATGTTAAAGAGTTTTTTATTTGACTAATATACGAACTTTTCATTTCATATTTGTTTACTATTCTTTTTATTTTCGTAGGTGGTTAATCATACGATTTATGTTGAACATAACACAAGTGGTAAAGTACTACATTAAATTCATACCACAAGATTCTACCCTTCAACAAACATACCAGATCGTAATCATTTTGGTCTTGGTTAAGTTGATGGTACTTCCTTAGGGCTAGGGGGTCTTCCTCTGATTTTTGTAATGCAAAACATTGGATTTTGGGATGCCCCCTCCCCTAGTGATTTTTTGTTCAAGATCCGCCAATGGCCGTTGTAGTTGCCTTACCGGTTAAGTCGTCAGAGTAGGAAAAACAAAAGAAAAAAGAGGAAAAACGCGACACCCCATGCACCATTTAAATATCTGAACATAAAATTCATAAAACACCCCTTAATCATAACGCAGCAACAAGGACACTACACATGCACTGCAAGAATAACATAAATCGATGAGTCACGCACCTGGTTTTATGTGAAATGTCCCAAATGTGGCAAGACAGCATTTCCGAAAAAACACCGATACGTTTGCTTGGATGATGATATAGAAGAACAAGAAGAGCCGATTTTCAAGTAAGTCTCACACATAACACGTAGTATGTCATACAAATGAAAAGGCTAATACTCGCATGTTGTGCTACGTCTACAGGTATTGCCTCAACGCAAAAATAACAGATAACACAGACTCCACAGAGGCAGTCTTCTACAACGAAGCCCTTAATGATATTGTCAAGCTAAGTTGTCGTGACATGGTAATGAATCTGGGAAACAGAAACCCAAAGGTGTTGCCAGACAAAATAACTTCAACAAAGGGGGAACCAAAGCTGCTACACATCACGGTGAAAAATGATAATAGCGTTGCCGTGAACAAAGCAGAAAATCCTAGAACAATCCAACCAGCAACACCAGACCCCAAGAAGCCAGCAACCAAAAGAACTTTACCACAATTGTCAGGTAAATTGCCATCACCACATCAACAAATATTATACATAATATCGTTCAGTCGGTAGCACACCGGTTGGGCTATAAACAGCAAAAACTATACATCATACCATTTAATCGAACATAAAATTTCAAATCGAATGTTATATTTGATGATCTACGTTTGTATGTTTTTTTTATTGGACCCCTTCAATGTTAATTTGGGCCCAAAGTTTACAAATAAGATTTTCAAGGGTTTCAATCTGCATTTACAATGTGGGCTCTATTTTTTTATTTTAGTTTTTATTTTTTGGATTTTCAATTATTAAGTTTCAACTAATACTAACCAAAAGGGTTTCATTTCATTATTAGACTCTGACAAGAAGGCAAAGCTACCAGCATAACCAACGCATGTAAAAGAACAACAAGCTTTCGGAACAACTTTTTGGAAAACCGAAGACTAAAAAATGACTTTTGCTAACGTACAAAAATACAGGTCTTAAAGTACAGTAATACAAGACCTGCCTTCTATGGGGAAAACAAGACAAGAAGATTGCCTTTTGTAAAAACTTCAGTGTCAACTAACGTATGTTGTATAACCCCAGTTTGTAGCTGTTAGGTAGTACCTCCTATGGGGAAAATATGACACAAAGACGGCCTTTTGTAACAATTTTAACGCCGCCTAATGAATTTAATATAACCCCGGTATGTAGTTTTATAATTCTCTCACTTAAAATCATATAACTATATATAATGTATGCATTAAAACCGTCAACAACCATGTTTCCGCCGACTATAACAATCTAAAGGTTGCCGCCGGCGCAACGCGCGGCATCTGGCACCATCCTAGTTTATAATTAAGTAGTAGAGAGATGTGGGAAAATAGATGGCTCTAATGAATAACACGTGACCCCCATTATTTTCTTTTATTATATAGTACCGATATATATACATATAGATGAGAACGGACTTTGGGTTAAACAATATTACTCATCGCTAGTACCCTTTTCTTTCCCAAATACACCGTACTCATACAATAACCATACCGGTACTTTCAGTACATCTATCGGTACCCACTTTTATTGGTTCGATATTCGGTACTTTCAGTAAGGGTAAAAAATTGATTACTGGTACCAAATTTGATTATGAATGAATTTGATATTATGCTTTACTTTTGTATTATGGAATTATCGTATTCGTATCGACTTTACCTATTTGGTACCCATATTGTATTATTAGTTGTACCGATTTTACCTTGTTTGGTACCCGTATTTTATTGTTATTCATACCAATTTTACTTATTTAATACCCATACAAGTGCTCAAAATATTTAAAATAAAGTGGTACCAAAACGGATACCGTACCCAAATACCGATACCCGTACTGTACCTTAGGTATTTGGTACCTAGTTTTGTTCAGGTTTTATACATGTATTTTTGGTACATATACAAGTACGGGTATTGTACCGATCGCATTTTATACAATTAGCTTTAGAAGTATGGGTATTGTACCGATTTTGGTTATTCAGTACATGTATCGGTACCCAGTTTTATTGGTTCGGTATCTGGTACTTTCAGTAAGGATAAAAAATGATACTAGTGCCAAATTTGATTAAGAATGAATTTGATACTATGCTTTACTTTTGTATTATGGAATTATGCTACTCGTATCGACTTTACCTATTTGGTACCCATATTGTATTGTTACTTGTATCGATTTTACCTTGTTTGGTACCCGCATTTTATTGTTAGTCTTACCAATTTTACTTATTTAATACCCATACAAGTGCTCAAAAGATTAAAAAATAAAGTGGTACCAAAACGGATACTGTACCCAAATACCGGTACCGATACCCATACCATACCTTAGGTATTTGGTCCCTAGTTTTGTTCAGATTTTATACATGTATTTTTGGTACATATACAAGTATGGGTATTGTACCGATCACATCCTATACAATTAGCTTTAGAATATATGTATATAAAATTACAAATCAACAAATATTGGGTAAAATATCAAATTAAAAGGGTAATATTATATAAGGTCATATTCGGATGTAATGATTCATTAACGGACATCCTTGCATAGTGAAAATTTCTCTCGTTATTTATATTTTCTCAAAAAATGAGAAAAAAAATTATAACACTAAATTTTTGTATCTTTTTCCTCTTGTGTGGGTATGTTTTTATACACATTTTTTAGGTGTTGTTTTCTACAATAAAAAAAATGAACGATGGTGGGTCCGTTGGCATGTGAGTGGGTTGGGTATTAACTAAAAAATTATGATTATGTGGTAATGTTTTTGAGTGTTTTTAGATTGAGTAAAATGTTTTTGAGTTTAGATTACTTTGTCATTTTAGTAAAAAAAAAAAACTTTTTGTATCTAAGTCCTTGAGATTTCTTTTTTCGTTACAATTTCCACCGGTCGATCCAAATAATCCATATTGTTTTAATCATAGCACCAACAAAGTGGTTTATCTCATCCCAATTTTCACAAGCCATACCCGAAACCCAACCATCACCCGCTACATTCCATCAAACATAACCAACCACTTCCAGACGATAACAGACAAACACAAAAAGCAAAGCGTAGGAAAGACCAAGTCAAAAGACCGTCGAGAGGTGGACAAGCGAGGAGGAGTTTCCATTAGCACAAGCGTGGTTTACATTTAAGAAGATCCCATTACTGATTGATAAACTTTGGACACATGTTCGTACTAAATTTTACCAAACAATGGGCCAGGGTGAATACCGCAATGTTGGTAATGCAAGAGAAAATCAACCATTTCAACAACATTTTCAACCAACGTACAAACAATTGTAGCAGAGGAAGTAGTACAAACGATTTGGGCATCATGATAGAGGCCCATAAACAATATAAACATTAGAAAGGCCTCGTGTTTACGATGGTAGAACCTTGGGATCTATTGAGAAAATCATTAAAGTGGCGTCTTATACCGCCAATGAAGACCGGTCGAGCGTCTGAGTGGTCTAAGATAACATCTGGAACGAATGAACCGAATTCATCTCAAGTCGTCTCGGATATATGCTCCTTCCCGTCTAAACCTTAATCTTGATTGATGACGACTCAGATTTTGATGAACCGGAGGAACTACTCGCCCGACCGTTAGAGATAAAAAACAAGGCGGCGGCGAGAGCCTGAGGAACCTCCTCACCTAGAACTACATTTGCAATAAATCCCAAGTGAAATCGCACATTGAAGACTTGGACAAAAAAAAATTTCTCAATTACTCTCGTTTAAAAAACAAGTACAAATGAAAAAAAATTAAGTTCTTCCAGAAAGACCCTTCACGTCTATCATGAGAGGACCAAACTATGTTCGAAGCATGTAAAGAATAAATCATCATCATCATACTCAGTAAATCCCACCAATAGCAAAGCAAAGGTAGGGTCTGAGAAGGGTAAGATGTAGACAGCCTTACCTCTACCCCGTAGGAATAGAGAGGCTGCTTCCAGTGAGACCCCCGGCTCGATAGTAGTTTTGCATCAAGCCTTGGACATAAGGCACATAACACTCGGCAATCGGGACAAAGACCGATTAGTGCATGTACCCTTTTGTCTTTCAGCTATCAACGCCACCACATGTAAAGAATAAATCCAAGCCAAAATGCAAATTAATGTTACTAGTTTCTTATTTCGTTATAATAAGTTTTTTTATTCAAAATTTGGTTCGTATTTTTTATATTGTAATAGAGTTAATTACCCGGATAGTCCCTGTGGTTTGTCGTTTTTTCAACTTTAGTCCCCAACTTTCTAAAATTACATTCATGTTCCCTGTGGTTTGTACGGTTGTTACTCGGATAGTCCCTAGAGTGGATGGGCGTTAGTTTATGGTGTTAAGTGGGTGTGAATTGACGAAAATACCCTTACCATTAAAACAATAACTTAAATATAAATAGAAATACAAAAAGTTAAATTATCTTCCTCATCCCATCTTCTTCCTCACATCTATGCAACTCTTTCCACCGCCTAAACTCCCGTCCACTTGTAAGTTGTAACAACAGTCACCAAACCACCGACAACCATTCATCCCCACCGATGCACCGGTGAACCACCATCGCAGAAAACACCACCAGACGGTTCCGGTGATGTGTCGGCTGTTACCTTGTTCCGGGTTTAATGTGTTGTGGAGAAGCAGCAGCCTCTTTAATATCCGGATCCATTCTGATATAGATCTGCACGTGATGAGTGTTGTTGAGATGGAAATTAAGGGTGGAGGATGTTGATGGTGGTGGGTGAAGGTTGAAGATGAAGTAGATGGTGGAAGAGGAGGAGGAGCAGGATGTTGAAGATGAAGTAGGTGTTGGGTGGGTTCACAGATAAATTAAAATAAATAACATAAAAAACATTTTAAATGCTAGATGGGCAATTGTGTCAATTCACACCCACTTAACGTCATACACTAACGCTCATCAACTCTAGGGACTATCCGAGTAACAAACCACACGGAACATGAATGTAATTTTAGAAAGTTGGGGACTGTCTAGGTAATTAACTCGTTGTAATATTAATTTTAAGTATTTTATTATTTTATCAGATTTTTGTATTTTCTTGATAAATAAAAAGCAATAAGTAGGCCTAATTGAAATTCAATAAAATAAACAACACGTATGTTAAAGGATGGAGCTTTATGGAAGTCAATGCAGCGGTTTAACGGGCGTTATAGGGGGTGAGAGTGGAGACCACCTTGAAGCAACCAATCAAATCATCATCATCATCATCATCACCATCATACTCACTAAATCCCACCAATAGCAAAACTAAGGTAGGGTCTGAGGAGGGTAGATGTAGACAACCTTACCTCTACCCCGTAGGAATAGAGAGCCTGCTTCCAGTGAGACCCCCGACTCGATTGTAGTTTTGTATCAAGCCTTGGACCTAAGACACATAACACTCAAACAATCGGGACAAAGACTGATTGGTGCATGTACCCCCGTGTCTTTCAGCTATCAACGTCACCACATGATGCATGATTAACCATCTGCCGGTTTTAACGTTATTTTCACTAAATTAGTAAAATAACGTTAAAGTTAGTACCATTCACTTTTGCCCCCCGAGCGCCCACACATATATACATTATATGTGCACACCGCAAGCGGGGCATGAAGCAACCAATCAAATATTTTTGTTTTTTAAGGGGGCGCTAAACAACAACATGGATGTTAAAAGGGGGGCATCATTGTTGCCTCACAGCCAAGGTGGCGTTGATGTGGCGCATGCGTGGTGATTTAAAGCCCTTAGAGGCTTTATTCCACACCACCCAACCTAAATATTAACATAAACCAATTAAATGATCTCATTTAGAAGTTTTAACTAGCTTTCTAGAATAATGTATTGTTTGTTACACAAATCAAATTATTGTGTCCTGAGTGATAAATTGCATGAAAAAAGCAAGAAGAAAAATGTTTCATGGCGTATGCATGCATGTACCATATACATGCATGTTACATGATAATAAAAATTAGGAAAAGAGACAAGTATAGTAATACAATTGGTGAAAAATCAAAATAATTATTGATTTGTTAAGTTTTGATAGTGTTCCAGCAAAAGTGAAAGCAAAACAAAACATGAGTCGCTAGCGGAAGGGATATCCCCGTAAGGTCGCTTTCGTACATCATAAGAAGAAACAAGCTGGTCAAACAACCCCTCCAACCAATCATATTTCAACATTCTTTAAATCAATTTTAACTTTTTGTTTTTTATTTGACGTCTTAATTCTATATATATTTCATCTAATTCACCTTCCTCTTTCTATATATATCCTTCTCCTAATTCAGGATTTTCTTCTACCATCTATTAACGCCTCCTTCATCACTTGTAGTATCCCTCCATTAAAGTTCCTTTGTAACTTGAATCCACACCTATACCACCCTCATGGCCTCTGATTTTTATATTTTTTAATCCAAAATAGTTACGACGTTATTCTATGCTTTAGTGTACGAATGTGGAACAAAGTAACATTGATGGTAGGTTTTGTTTCTCTCTTTGTATATCTTAAATGTTACGATTTAACTCACATCTTATGTATTATAATCTCTTAAATGGTAAGATTAACTCATCAAATGTGAATCCTTTTCACGAGAAAGGAATTACACATAGCCAATATTATTAATTTAAATATATTTTTTTCACATAAAAATTTTGTTGAAAATTAAGGAGCCATTATTAACATGACTTGTTATTGTTACGCTGGTTCATTCTCTCTCGAGTCGCCTTCTTCCTTTAAACCCTATTATTTGCAAAGAATAAATCTCTCACACGCAACTTGATTTCTCAAAGTGAATACCTAACATTCATCACCTACTCAAGCATGTATGTAATATTCATACATATAAAATAATTTTGTAAACCACTCGATTTGCTTTGATTTTGACTGTGTGATTGATAGCAACCCTTTATAATCACCCCTAAACTCCGGTATAAGAGTTAATTAGAATAATACTTAGAATTTCGGGAGAGATTTGTTTGCATGGTTATACAAATTGTGTCACCAAAGATAAAAATAAGTTTCTTTTACGACTATGCCCATTTTCAATTTCACTAACTTAAATTTTTTAACAAGTCAACCATACACATGACCATAGGATTTTATGTTTACCCCTTTTCAGGTGATATGCCAATGTTCTACTCACGCATGCAAGAAAAAGAAAACTACGAAATAGTAGTCTTGATAATGTGAGTGTATTTTTATGGGCATTTCTGTAGGTTAATTTTATGACTTTTAATTTAGGTTTTTTTAACTTTTCTTTTCTTTATGTGAATGTCTTGAAATATGATGGTAATTAAGAAGCACATTCTTGTATGGAAGAATAACTTCTCTAGGATACAATATGTATATGGAAATGATCTTAAAGCAACTTTCACCTTAAACATGTCATTAGAGTCACTATTGGCCTACTATGCTACAATTTTCACAGTAAGTGACTATATTGTTTTAGATATATTTGTTCATTTATTTACATACCAAATTTTTTTTAACATCGCTCTATTTTTATATACAATTTTGCATGTTGTTGACCAAATATTTGTCACACGAAATCCTTTTGTTTTCAGCTCTACCATTTAACTGGACATTTGTTATTCCTTAACTAAAATCACGTATTTATTGAATATAACCATAGCAGTAACATACAACGACACATTGCTTTATCATTACCTACCAGAAGATTGTCCACATCACGAAAACTTCCGGCTTAAAATCGGAGTTGTGATCAAATTTGTGCTTGTGATGCTTACATTAGTACCTGCCATATTTAGTGATTTCTATGGTAAGCTTTTTCTTTATGCAGAACAAAAAAAATTAATTTATTTGTATGAAAATGTATTAAGTATTTATCACGTGCTTTGTTTAATTGCTTAAATTTTAATAACTTTCCTATCTTGATACTTTAGTAATTAAGATTCTATCTTAAACTTTACCTCCGAGTTATTAAAAACATTTATACATTCTTCACATGATTATAGATATGCTTGTTCAATGGCTTATGTTAATGCTAGTTTTTAATCTAATATAATGTATAAATCACTGAGCAATCATTTTTCTTGTTTTTCAGTTGAGCTAACAACATTTTGTGGAGCGAATGCGGGAGTGATGGTGGTGGATTTTAATTTCCATGAATAATGTATTGTATTCTGCTCTTACTTTTTGGCTGAATAAGTTTTGGTTAGTCATTCATCATTCCCGTCATTTGCTTCTACTGTATCATGTGGTCGAAGAGCCAAAGAAGGCATATATCATATATAAGTTCCTTAACTACAAAATGATTAGAATAATGGTATTTACTATTATTTTAATTATTTGCAAGATTGATTTTGCAGAAAGTATGCACTTGGGTTATATTCATCTTTGGTGTTTGTGGAGGATTTGTTACACTTATTAGAAGCGGTATAAAACTTTCCCATGTAACAAAATCTTAATATGGATATGTATATGTTAAAATTGTGATTGAGAAAGTTGAGCGGGCTTAACTAATATGTATAGCTTTGTTTGACTGATAAATTGAAGTATGTATATAAATTAACACATAATTAGATAAAAATACAAAAACCAAACTAAAACCTATATAAACGTAAGATTATATAAGGTAATATTTGGATAAAATGATTCATAATTTGTTGTAATTGGCTATCTTAACTCATCATATTGGGTTGTAACTTGTAAGTTGGATGTTGTTAATGGTTCATATTTCGTTGAAATTGGTGATATTAGGTTATAATGAGTTACAACAAGTAATACAATCATGATGGATTTATGGGTGATGATATTTCTTAATGATGCATTATGAGTCTTAATATGCTATAATTGGTCTACTGGGCTTGAGTGGGTTGTATTTGGTCGTGTTAGAGATGTGAAATAAGTGTTGATCGAGTCATATTGAAATGTAGAAGCATAGGTCGGGGTGTGCACGAGTCGGTTATAAACTATAATCTCAAACACTAATCAAGAACTTTAGTTATTTGGAAACTAAGTTTCAGTTACACAGCAGGTCGGTTATAAGTTAATATGCTAGGGTCGGTTTGGTTTCAATTAATAATAGATAAAAGCCTTAAGACAAAAAGGGCAAGTAGCATAAGGATCCATATTAATTTTCCAGATGTCAGATGGCCAAACATACATAACTTTCAAGTTTGGCTTGCAGCAATGTAACCTTTGAACATAAACTTGCGGTGCTCTACAATGTAGTCCTTGTTCTTAAACATATACCTTTTAAACTTTAAGGTATTAATGTCTTTTTTGTTATGTTAACTTGTCATTATTGCAGACCTTTTAGGTATTAATGTCTTTTTTGTTATGTTAACTTGTCATTATTGCAGACCTTTTAGCAAATTTAGAGTGTAAGGGGGTTGATACTTCATCACTTTTATTTGACCGGCATTTTGACTTGATGGTTTCAGCGGGTCGCGGCAGAACCCAAACAACCTTCCATGTGTCGCCTGGCTTGACCAGGATGACTTTTTCAGTTTTCAGCCCTGCTTTGACTTGTCGAACCCACTTTTCAGATCGTTTAACCTCGTTTAATACCTGTTAGATCAAAAACACCAATACACACTAAGTACATAATAACACACACGACTTAATACGTTTAACATACTAAAAAGCAACATAAACTAATACGAAATACTCGTATTTTGACCCGACATCAAGTATGCTCCATTAGCGGTGAGAAATAAAATCGAATAACTAACTAAATCGACATTGGAAATATTATTATGATGACAACACTGCATCTCAGGCCACATGATGGTAAACAAACATATAGCATAACAATCATTTTCTTATTAAATTTACTCAAACACGTACCATACTCTACTTGTTGTACCACGATTCTTAGAGTTTTAGCAAATGCCAATTTGTCGGACGTTTCTTGCTTGCAGATACCTCCATTGATATAGCTTTATTATGTATATAGCGTTTTAATTTTTATTTGATACAATAAAAACTATTATGCATATAATTATCACAAAGATAACTAAAATAAATTTTTATACGTAATCGTAATTACATATATATATATATGTATGTAAAGGGGAAGGTTCATTTGAGAAGAAAAAGAAGAAATGACATAATGGTAAAACATTAAATAGTTTATAACTCCTCCCATTAATTATGTTATCTCTCAATAATAAAGCAAAAAACCTTTTATCCTACACATTTCAAAATTTATCCTACATATATCTTACACTTATCGAAATTTACCCTACGCATATCTAAATTTATCATACACATTTAAGAATTTATCCTGCACATATTAAAATTTATCCTACACATGTCGGAAATTGTCCTTCACCCTAAATTATTTTATCTTGAAAGAGTATATTTAAAAGTGAGTTACACATCTAATTAGTTAGCTAATTAATTACAATTAGAAATTTACCTATATGCCCTTATTAATAACATTAAATATACATATTAAATGAAGTAAATGGAGCATTTTTATTGGTTAAAAACTTATTCTTTTTATTCTTACAATATTTTTCTTCTCATTTGAACCCTCCACTATATGTAAAATAACTATGTATTCATAATATAAACAATTAAGTAATTAAAAAATTATGACAAGCCAATCATTAAATTAACCAAATAACACAAGAATTGATGAACAAAAAGTGAAAAAATGTTTCATGATGATTATGCCCCAAATCTGAAAAATAAATTTGAACAGGTACAAATTCAATGTCTACTACACAGTCAAATTCAGTGTCAACTCGAAATTTACAGAAAATGTAGCAACACTACATGTCACATGTGCACGTTCGATGGACCGCATGAACCTAACCGAGCCTACCCAAAACCAAGAACCAAAAGTGAATTATTTTGAGAACCATAACCGAACCCTTTACTACATGTTCGGTTCGAGTATGTAACGGGCTTAGGGTGTTTGTTCTCAAATGGTTTTTATAGAACCAAAAATCTAAAATTTATACGTGAAAAGATGATGAGTATGTGATGATCATTAACATATACGTACATTGAATCAAATACATACATTAGAAGATGATGAACATGTGATGAACAAATGATGAAGATGAAGAGTAACAACTACATTCATGTTGATCAAGAAGATGAAGAGAAAGAGTATAATACTTGTGATGATCATGAAGACGATGTACGAGTGATGATTGATGAACTTAGTTTAATCGACGATGTTTAAGACTTTAGGCAGATGAGTCAAATATACCTGTAAAGAACAAAGGGATAACGAAGAAGTCGGATGGCCGTGTACTAGTTTTTTTTTTCCAGAAACTAAACAAACCGACTACCTTTTCTCATAAAAAACTAGGTCAAAACATGAAAATGGTTCCGATTAGCTACAAAATTAGGAACCATGAACCACCTCATATTACATTGCACAGTTCGGTTATGGTGAAGTTGTGGTTCGGGTCTACGGTTCTAAGAGGTTGGAAGCGTAAGTTGCACAGTCCTAACTCTCAGTGTCATGGTTCGACCATGGCTCATTCGTAATACCCTCTATCTTTCCTTGATTGGATGTGTAAATATAAAGGGAACTAGCGAGATATTGATTAGATATGCATTTTAAAGTGTCATGATCAAAAGAGGTGAGTGAAAAAAGGGAGGGGAAGGCTTATATTTGTAGGCAAGACACAAAGAATCAAGAAAACAAACCCCGACTAATCTAAGGTCAATCCCACGAGCTATCTATCAACCGTGGATCTTTCGGTTTTTGTCTTTTAGTTCGTTTTGAATATTGAACATTGTGTAACAGCTATAATCTGCCCCAACACCTTTTACACACCCATTCTTTTGTTTTGTTTTTACTTTTAAAAGCAACCCTTGACATTAACACAAATGTTTCTTTTCTAAGCATGGTAATGGTTTGGTGAAGCATATTGCTTTCTTTCCATTTATGGAAACTATGTCTTTCAACATCATTACATCCTTCAAATGGTAAAAAAACAACCGGATACTTCCATTTTCAAAATTCAAGGTCCCTCCATTTTATTATTGATTTATTTAGTTCAATTAGGACTTTTAGTAGTAAGTATTTTAGAGAACAAATAATTTGGTATACATTTTATTAAGTTCTAATTAACTTACTACTAAAAGTCCTGATTGAACTAAATAAATCAATAATCAAATGGAGGGACCGAATTTGTTTTTTTTTTAAATAAGGTGGGCTTTCTATTTGAGCTATAGTTATTTGGGTAATTGGGCTATAAAGAATACATTCTTCCAAACATATTTACAAATACAATTTTTGGGCCTAAATATAATTATTTGGGCTATATAAGTAATTTTTTTTATAAAACCGGAGGGTCAAAAACGTATATACCTCAAAAATTCTATACGAAACGTACATATATAACACTACTGAGCGAAAAGTTCGGGGGTCGGGCGCCCCCGGCCCCTTGAGAGCTGCGCCCCTGCTTGTAAACCATTAAGTTTTAATTGATACGTATATAGTATATGCACATCCTAAATCAACAATTATTGACACAAGTTATAATTTCAATACATTATCAAAACAAGACATCATTTGGAATTTTGTCATTTCATACAATTTTCGTAATCCTTATACCCCAATAAGTTGCTTATTAAATTACAAAAGTTTTATAGAATTAAAAACAACTCATTCACCTTTATCGGTTATTGCAGCAATGTAAAGTGTGAGCCTATCATAACGTAACTAAAATTGCATCTTATAAGAGTGAACTTGTAGATGTAACTCCTTCTGTAACACCCCGTGTTACGAAAGTCAAAGTCAAAGTCAAGATTGAAGTCAAAGGAATAAAAGATTGCTAATTGCGATCTGTCACTCCTTGCTTAATTACTGATTTGACTTCTTTGACTCGTAATCGAATCTTTTATTTTATTTACTTTAGTTGTATTATGTGGAGTATCTATTAATAATCGAGGTTTAATCGATGTTTATCGCATGTTTTATCGCTTTATCGCTTATCGCATTGCAAATCGCATTCGCAACCCGAATTATGCGTTCTGGATATTGTTTCACGTGTGTGTGCTATTTATGTGTTACTTGTGCATGTTTATTTATGTTCGTGTTTGTGGTAATTAATCGAAACGCAATCGCAACTCTATCGCAACGCAATTTAATCGCAAACGCAAAACACAAGATAACTAGGATGATTGTATGTTAGATATAGGGGTTGTGTGTGGCTATTATTAATCTATCGCAACGTAACCTCGCTTAAACGCATCGCAACGCTCAACACGAGGAACAGAACGCCGAAACTCAACTCACCAAACCACCTCGATCGAGTGGCCAACCGATCGAGTGGCCAACCGATCGGATGACCATCCGATCGGGTAGCCATCCGATCGAAGTGTTGTTCGACACCTTTGCACTTTCCCTTTTTGGCAACCTATAAATACCCCTCCTGTCACATCACTTGTGATGTGACAGCTCTCTCACTCGACCAGCTCGCTTAAGGCCTCATTTCTCTCGATTTCTCGCGATTCTTGTAAGTTTTCAACCTAAATCTTGTACTTCTATGATCTACACACACTTCTTCATCTTTTTCACCTTTGAATCTTAACTTTTAACCGTGAAAATCAGTGGATTTGAGGTGTTCTAGGATGATGTCATCATGGAGTTCTTATGAACTTCAAGATTTGGCTTCATTCCACCAAGAACAACTCAGATCTGAAGTATTTCCACATGATTAAACAATGTTTTCGCATAGATCCACACATTTTCCATGGTTAAAAGGATTGAAAGATGGTTTTCCAACTTTCTTTCAACTCTTTTACACTTAATGCACTCAAAATCAATAGAATCGGAGCTCGTTCTGATCTTATACTCTTTCTTAGTGATGTATTGGTTCAAGATCTGATTTCTATCCAAGAGATAACTGATTTTGGGTTAAACATGAACAACCGCCTCAGACAGTTAACTGATCGGACTAGGGTGATTCCTGTTCGATCGGATCACTTGGGTCTTGATGGGGTTTCTGTTGTTTAGCATGTTGTCATACCGTCTCGATCAAATCACAAAAACTTTCAAATTAATCAAGTGCCAAGACGATCAGGTCGTTGGGACGGATTGTCGTCCGATCGGATTGCCATCCGATCGAACAGCCATCCGATCGGATTGCATTTGGTCTCAACACTTAAACAGTTTTCAATATGTTCGATGCATAATCAGGTCTAGCGGATTGCCATCCGATCGAGTGACAATCCTGCTGTGAACTTGTTCTCTGAGAAATACCTCGCCAAACGGATCGCCGTCCGATCAAACTGCCGTTCGATCGAGCGACCTGAAAGGTAGCGATACTTCTCTGTTTCCAAAATGCTACAACGAAAACTTCAAAGCCATCATACACAAACACAAACAAATCCTTACCAAACGAATGTCAATCCAATCTAATGGCCATCCGATCAGATTACCGTTCGACACTTGGTCCTTTTGCACCGTTTTACGCGCCGTTCTTCGCTTATGCTATCATTAACTGTTCAGGCTAATCTCTCAGCGCTCCCTTCAATCCAATAAAGTGTTTACTTGTTAAGCACAATCTGTGAGTATACTCGATCCCTTTCTGCTTTACGCACTTTTGGGTGTTACATACGTTACCTATATTTAAATCACAACGCAAACACTATTTATACGCTAACCGTTATTGCATGTTATGTGTTATTCGATGAACGCTTGTATGTTATGTTAACATAGTGATTGTTGCCTGACACCTTAGCAACGATAGTACTATAGTTTGGACTCAGCACCTGTTTTGGACAGGGGTTGTTAAGGGCTTTACTTCACATGTCCCAGTGGGGATATGTGTTGCGCATTCTGCAACTCGCAGTCACGTCTGTGCATATTTCTTTGTCGATAACCTACTTGCCTTCACTTTGTTACATGTTGGTTATGCGTAAACGATTTTGAACTCTATTATATTATATTAAACTTGTATGCTCACCTTTACACTATGTGTATTGACCTTTATTTTAACGTATATGACAGGTGTTTGAATGCTTAGGATGTTGTGCTTTACCTGCTTTTGTGGAATCAAGTAGGATGGAGTCTATAAACAAATAAAGACAATTTATTTAAATCTGAGTTGTCGGAACATGTTTTTGTTTTGAGAATATCTATGTCTGTAATAATTTGATTGCTTGATGGGTTATGGTATGGGACATAATATTAATCTATCTGGTAATTTAGTTGTTATGGGATTTCTCTTGACAATCTGTCTCACTCAGTGCCGCGCCCCGATGTTTCCATCATCGGTTGGGGTGTGACACCTTCGACTGAATTTAACTAACTTTGGGTATGTATCCACTAATATTTATCCCGTCAAGACAAGTCCAACACTTACCTTATACAAGGGAGGGCACACTAACACAAATCTACTCCGCTCTCTCTTATATACATCTCATATACATCACACATAACATATAAACAATTACTATCCGTAATAATCACCACAATACTAGCAAGTGAGTTCACGACAAGGTGTGCAAAAGCAAAACCAATCCTAATTGGCCCAAACACCTTTGAGTCAGTCCAATTCTCGGGTGTTAGAATGGTTCAGTTTAAAATCAAATAAAGTTGGACGAAACAAATTCGACTAGTTTCATTATATTATAGCGCAAGAATATCACTAGTCTGATGGAGACATAGGAGACGTTTAATAGTGGAACGTTTGCAATTCTACTTAACGTCTCATATTAACAAACGTATCCTTCAATCAAATGATACTGCTACAATTGAAACATGATCACTTCCTCTGCAAGTTTATTTATTTATTTTGTTTATGATTGTTGCAACCTTTTGATAGTTATTGAATCTTTCAAAACATACACATAAAAACACACAAGATTAGCAAGTCAACAGTGTATACACAAAGCAACCAACCGAAACCTTCTCATCTAGACACACTTGTAGGCTGAGATGCAACTCAAACGAATGAATCTAGACACATTATAGACTCATGTTACAAAACTATCATTGACTGATTTTATTTATTTACAAATTCTAATGTAAATAAGTATATAACCTAGATACATACACACGTAACCATCACTAGTGCTTTAGTGGTGACTACAAGTATTTAAGTTCTTCCTATGATGGGCCCGTATGAGTTTTTCCCTCCAGTTTGAGGGGTTTAAATTGAGGATCTATTGTGCGAGGGAGCTCTCTAGCGCGGACCCGGTTAAGATAACGTATACTAGACCTCTCAACAATACATACACACGTAACATCCAATTCTTACACACTTCGCGAATTATCTAAAATCACTATTTCCATAAACCCTTTCTTTACCCTTATAAATATAAATACGAAAAGCAACAAATCAATTTGAAATCTGTTTATTCATTCGTTAGGTCATACTCATACATACCTGATTTGTTTCGATTGGCATGATTCATCGTTTACTGCGAGTGAATCAGAAGTCAAAAAGAAGAAAACATGGGGCACAGTTCCAAGAAGAAGAAGAAGCGTGCCGGAACAGGGCGCCGTAGGCCACCGTCCGATCACACTTCCATCGACGGCGTTGGCGGCGAGCTTCTCTCCGATGAGCTTACGGCACTGTGAGTAATTTATATTTAGGTTATGTAATGACAATAACAATTATAATAATAATAATAATAGTTTTGATAGTTGATACTACTGTTATAAGCTGCAACTGTATTTGATTATTATTTGAATTCGTCACTTCAAATTATATGATTGCAAGTAGTGTTAGGTACTTAGGTTACCAGTGATACTTCCATTTGACTTTGAAATTGACATGATTGTGTGTAGTTGAATAAGAATTACTGCTGCATATAAGGACCTTTTGCTGTATAAAAATTAAGTAAATAGTCATCATTTTGGATTGGAAAAATAATGTGAGTAAATTGTTAAATTGAGAAGCCAGATTTCATTAAGTGAGAATACATGAGTATTGTCTAGGGTAGTTATCGAGGATCGACTCGTGGATGCATCTTTGAACAAATGTAGCCGTTCGTTTTGGTCAATCAACAATTTCATTTGGTATAAGTGTTTGGATAATGGAGGTGTGATTGTATGTCTAGCTACTTATGTGATGAGAAAGGAAGTTGGGACTGGGACCACAAAGTTGAGAATAGGCTAATGGTATAAATGAACTGAAGTTGTTTTGTGTTAATGGATGGGGACCAATGTTTAGTCAAATAGGAGTAACTGTGCTGGCTACAAAGTCTTTATTGACCACTTTATGAGATACCGACACGTTTTTCTCTTACGATTTGGAACCAAGGATGTATTACTATTGGCCATATTGTCGGCTAAACACATGTTTTGCTTTTTAGGTGTGCTATATTACAAGAAGACTGTGATGTTGTTTCAGAATCTCCACCCCAAATCAAGATTAAGCTAAGGTTTGTGAAAGTTAAAAACTAGCTAACCAACTCCGGACCAGTTGTTGTGTTTTCTGTTTTAAGCTTTTACCATATAAATTTACAGACCGTACTCGCAAGATTCAGGCTACGAGGATGTGGATGTTTCTGCTTTTCTTTCAATAAGGTTAATATGTTTGTTCTTATCTTATCATTATCTTGTGATGACATGGACATTCGTTAAACCGATCTTTGTTGTTCGTGATCATGGTTATTAGGTTTTTACCTGGATACCCTTACAAGTGTCCGAAGCTTACAATAATTCCAGAAAAAGGGTTATCAAAATCTGATGCAGATAATCTTTTGTCCTTGCTTCATGACCAAGTAAGACTTGACTAGTGTATTGTGAAAGTTCTTTCTATTGCTTTTAGTAACCATACATGAATTTCTTGTTTGATGCTTTTTTTTCATCCTCAAAGGTCCGACAAGTTGACATTGTAGTGCACTATACGGATAAAAATATCAATTCATTTGTTTTGTCTCTCGAATTACTTCAATATTGGTTATTAAGAAGTCTGTTGACTGCCTATGCAGGCCAATTTAAACGCACGAGAAGGACGCGTGATGATTTATAACTTGGTAGAGGCCGCACAAGAATTCTTGTCTGAAGTTGTCACAATAGACCAACCACATGTAAGTTTAGTTACTGTTCATCTACACATGTTTTTGTTTATTGCGGGCTTGCGGCAAAATCACACGCAAGTTTATATGACTGTTTTGATTATTTTTTGTTCCTTTTATATTTCAGTTATCTCGAAAGAATGCTACAGTTTCATGTGACAGGCCTTCAAAGGGGCCTTTCGTATATGGTTTTCTTGATCTTTTTATAGGCTCTGGGGAGTCGTGGCACTGGGGACTTTCAGTCGAAGAGAGCAACAGCACAATCGTTGCCTTAGATAACCTGAACAACGGTGGTCAGCCTTCATGGGAAAAAGTCAACCCAACCATGAAGATGGGGGTGATTGAGGGTGGTCAACTAAAAGTCAAATCTACTGAAAGACTTGATATTCTGGAAGAAGATGATAGTAAGAGTACTGATTCTCTTGCATCACAATCTGCAGAACCAGTGGAGAATGTTAGCGTTGGTGAGGTAAGATCACACCTAGTGTCCTTTTGTTAGTGTAAATTTCTATTTTTCTTGCTATAACTATACGAGTTATCATGCTTTATTTTATATAATTTTTAGAGGGCTGGCTAAACGGGCAGGTTGGGTAACGGGTCAAAATGTGTTTGGGTCAATACAAGTTATTTTTGCAGGGTTGGGTTGACCTGAAACACGTTTTGTCTAAAAATGACAGTTTCTTATGAATAAATAGCATGTTTTGACTTGTTCAACCTCTTCGATTCATGCGATTAAAGTTTTATTTTGAAATTTAAGAATGTATATCATGGGTAGTCTGTTGTTATTCTTAAATCATACTTTTCTTTGTAATTAATGATCATTAACACCACTAATGCAAAATTACACAGGATTATCCTCTAGCAGAGGATACAGAAGAAGAAACTGATTACGACGAGACTGAAAGTGATATATTAGAATCAGCATCATCTGTTGATCACCATCAAATTTCACATACTGTTGAGAGAGATTTGATTCTGGTTATATTTTACCTTTTCTGTTACTGATGATAATTATATATAAAACTTATATAAGAACTAACATTTCAAAACTTGTAGGCTCATTTACTGCGACTTGCTTGTGCTCCTAAAGGTCCACTTGCTGATGCCTTAACCGATGTAACATCGGAGTTGGTTAACCTAGGGGTATGTTGCTTACACTTCATTTTTTAATACAGGAGGCAAAATGGGCAGGTCTAATATCAGTCAAAATAGGTATATATTTTGGTAAGGGTTAATTGGGTCCGTTTGACCTGCCAACACATGTAGTCGAGATTTGTTTTTGAATTTGATAAATAACTAGGATGTTAAATAAAGTGATTTAGGATGTTAATATTTGACGTATGTGCAGATAATATGTAATCCAAATCGACCCCCTTTTTCATGAACAGGTCAAAATTGGCATTTCTAGTTCTTGTTTCTTCACGTTGACACATATCTGATTAATGGTGCTTTTAGATTGTTTCAGACCGGGTGGCAGATTTAGCTACGGGTTCATCATCACTTTTTGACAGAAGCTTTAACCAAGCCTTTGGAAATCGTATGGTTAGTGCGTTTTAGTTCTTTTGTTGGTTTTTTCCAACATTTTAATGTAATGTAGAGGAACCACTATCTTTAATCTTCTATGTCACTGAATAGGTAGCCTCAAAGATATCGAATTTTTGGAAAACTGCCGCTGATTCCAAAGGGCAGCATACCTCACCTACATTAAGCTCACGGTATTTGAATGATTTTGAGGAGCTTCAACCCATTGGTGAGTGCACACTATGCCATGAATGCAATTTGCTGAAATATGTATTTTTCTTACATATTTACGAGTCTACCACTATGTTTTGATGTCTTTTGTTGTGACACGTGTCAGGCCATGGTGGATTTGGTCATGTAGTGCTATGCAAGAATAAGCTGGACGGAAGACAGTATGCTGTTAAGAAGATTCGACTAAAGGATAAAAGTCAACCTTTAGATGACAGAATTCTGAGGTAGCGTTTTCTAATTACCATCTGAAAAAATAACCAAACCAAAAGTACCGAAATTAATCTAGGAACATACATCATGTTCAATTTAGCTTAACATCGTCCTCCAAATATCAAATGTGCATTCGAAACCCGTTACGACTCACGAGTAGCGGAGTAGAATGGTAACATTTCATGAAAAAAGTAAAAAAATTATAAAATTTGATTAATTAATATCTTTGTTCTTTATTTGCCACTATTTTGAGGTGCTTAGAGAAGTAGCCACTCTTTCCCGATTGCAGCACCAACATGTTGTGCGTTACTATCAGGTAAGTTTCTATGCTTTGTCTTATTAATTTTGTTTTTGTAAACAGTAAGTGTGTCGAGTATGATTACGAGAATTATACTATTTCAGTGATAATCGATTTTTTGATTATAACGATTTAGGTAATTTTATGCATTGAAATAAACTTTAGATAAAACATAACTTGAATCGACACATCCATAAGAAAAATGGGTCGAAAGTAGACTATTATGTACCATTTTAAGCAAAATAACATTTTGTAAATTATGATCGTGCCACTAGCTTCTGAAAGTAACTCATATTTAATTGTTAAAAAATTTCAGGCATGGTTTGAAACAGGAGATGCTGGTTTTTATGATGATGCCACCTGGGGTTCCAGGACTGCAGCTAGTTCTAGTTACAGTTATATAGATCATACTTCAACTGATGTCATAGGGCAAGACAACAAAGTCGGAACATATCTCTATATTCAAATGGAATACTGCCCAAGGTTACCTCCGTTATTTTATTATTTGTTACTAATTCTATAATGTACTTGTGATTTTATTATTTATGTTTTTCTGTTGTGTTTATAAAGGACTCTTCGGCAAATGTTTGAATCTTATAGTCATTTTGATAAGAAGGATGCATGGCACTTGTTTCGTCAAATTGTAGAAGGCCTGGCCCACATACATAGTCAAGGAATTATTCACCGTGACTTGACTCCAAATAATATATTTTTTGATGCTCGCAGTGATATTAAAATTGGGGATTTTGGTCTTGGTAAGTTACTCTACTTTGAATATCATATGTTGTGATTAATTAGAAGCAGTAAAATGGGCCAGTTGGGTAGTGGGTCAAAGGATAATCTGGTTCGGGTCAAAACACACCGGTTGATCCAAAACACTTGTTGTTCACAAATCATAATCTCTTTAAATAGAGTATATTCCACAAGCGGTCCTCTGGTTTATGTTTATTAGAAGTTACAATGATGGCCTGTAAGTATAACAAACACACCAATGATCACTAATTTGAAACCTATTGCACATATGGCCTCTAGATTGGATCCTGTTAGACATCCATTTATTTTAGGAACGATAGGTGACTTTCCGGTAACCTTATACAAACCACCCGGACCATTTGTGTAATTTCCTCTTGTAGGTAACTACTAACCATAGTTATCAAAGGCGCGAAGCGCACTCTAGGCGCATAGGCACCGATTAGGGCCTAGGCGATAGGCGCAAAAAAAGCGTGGGCCCGAGAAAAAAAAGCGCACTTAAATATAAAAATAAAACCTGAATATTGATAACACGAACTGAACAGTCCTGATATTAAGAACTGAATAATCTTGGTGATAATGTGATATACGAACTTAAACTTACAGCCCTATAAATGCTGCAGAAAAAGTGGAAATTACCAATTAAAAAAAATAAAAAGCATGAAACAATAAATACACATGGGATGAAATGTCTGCGCTATCATTACCTAGGAACCATAAGCGCAGTTAATGCGAGTCGCCCAGAAAAAGCGCCTAGGCGCCAAAAGCGCTCGCTTTTGATAACTCTGCTACTAACTTTTTTTTTGAACGGCAAATTTATTTTATTCCTATCGTCTGTGAGACTTGAACCCAAGACCTCCCTCTCCCAAGGTGTTTAAAGGCTTTTGCCTTTGCCAATGGACCACCACCCCATTGGTAACTCTGCTACTAACTAGTGTGTCAATTTTATTACAACTGTTATATATATTTGTAATAATAATTTAGTTTCTCGAGTAAGATGATTTAAGAGTCTGTATGCATTAAAAATACACTTTTGGTGACTTTCGACTCAGTTGACCAGTTCACTCCATTTGGCTTTTCTTTTATTCATTTGTTTGGCCTTTTAGATATAAAGTATAGCTGGGAGTTGACCCATTCGTAGGTAAACGGGTCCGTCGAAATTGTCACCTCTATGTCTGATTAGATTAATATAATAATATGTCTCCGTCTTCTATATCAGCTAAGTTCTTGAAGCTGGAGCAGTTGGATCAGGATGTAGATCCTGCTGAAACAACTGGAGTGTCGGTTGATGGTACTGGTCAGATTGGTACTTATTTTTATACTGCTCCAGAAATCGAGCAACGATGGCCGAAAATTAACGAGAAAGTAAGTACATATTAGTTTATGCATGTTTTGGGGCCAAAGTAAAAGACTTAAAAGAGACTTTCATTCTCTCCATGGTTCATTATATTGAATATTAGCTGTATTATTATGAGCCCACGGGCCCATTAGGTATCTAGGGTTTGCATTCTGTTCTCTATATATTGTAATGGGCCCGTGGGCTCATAATGATAAACCTAACATCCAATACATTATTGTATTGATGCTTCAATTTATCCTTTAAATCATTTTGCTAAAAAAACTAAATTATTGTTCAATTATTATCATCTTTTGTAGTCACATTCGTGATTCGCCTACTATATTATATATAACAGAAGTTAAAGATTTTGGACAAAAAGTGATTCGGGTCAACCCAATCCAATCCGTACCAACAATTGTCCGTTTTGACCCGAATCTGTTTCTACCAGCTCATTTTGCTACCTTTACTTCTAAAGTACAAAAACTTACAGTATTATGCTTTAGTTAAAGCCTTTAAATCATTTTGATCAAAAAGTTATATTGTTCATATGTTTTTTCTTGCTCTTCAGGCTGATATGTATAGCTTAGGGATTGTATTTTTTGAGCTCTGGCATCCGTTTAGCACTGGAATGGAAAGACACATTGTTCTTTCTGACTTAAAAAAGAAGGGCGAACTTCCATCAGATTGGGTTGCTGAGTTCCCTGAACAGGCGGCTTTATTGCGCCGCATGATGTCATCAAGCCCATCGGACCGCCCCTCCGCCAATGAACTCCTTCAACATGCTTTTCCTCCAAGAATGGAATCTGAGTTGCTAGACAGTAAGTAATTAGTACAGTAAAACCTTGATAAATGAATACAATCACAACTAGAAATAAATATATAGGATAAAAGTGTAACTGATAAATGAATACAATCACAACTAGAAATAAATATATAGGATAAAAGTGTAATGGAAGAATATGTATTCAATTTGATTGTAAATGATTTTGTTAATTAAGTTCTGTACATAATACACTTCAGATAAACTTGCCAGTTGCCACTTGTGTCAGTTTACAGTTGTTTTTTTGTAGGTATTTGTGTAATAATCATAAGCTTGCCATTATTTTGCAGATATTTTACGAACAATGCATAATTCTGAGGACACTAGCATTTATGATAAAGTTGTGAATGCTATTTTCAGTGAAGAGATATTGAGCACTAAAATCCAAGATAACGATACGGAAACACTGAAATTAGGTCCAAATGTTACCTCATCTATACAACATACAGATTTAGACACTGAAATTCGTGATCTGGTTTCGGAGGTATCTGCTGCAGTGTTTAGGTTACATTGTGCAAAGCATTTGGAAACAATTCCAATGCATTTGCTAGGAGATTCTGTACAGTTTAACAGGTACAATCATATTTATTGATTTCTCAGTACACGGATGGTCCCCCTGGTTAACCAAAATTTTGGATTTAGTCCCTAGTTTTTCAAAAGTATCCTTGTGGTTTGCACTTTGTAACGTATTTAGTCCCTGACTTTTGCCAAAAGTACACGGATGCTCCCTGTGGTTTGCACTTTGTAACGCTTTAGTCCCCAGCGTTTACTCGTTTAGTGACTAAATGTGTTACAAAGTGTATACCACAGGGACCATCCATGTACTTTTTGGAAAAAGTTGGGGAGTGAATGCATTACAAAGTGCAAACCACAGGGACCATCCGCATACTTAAAAAATGCTAGGGACTAGATCCAAAGTTTTGGTTAACCACAGGGACCATTTGTGTACTTTACTCTTATTTTTAATTATTTCGAATTCCAAATTTGTTTCATGTATGGCTAGAGGTGGTGGTTATGACCCAAAGTGTATAAATGCATACATTTTAAATCATTTGTATTAAAAATATTGGATTATTCTGAATGTTAAAAGTTCGACAAAAAGTGCTTGTGGGTGAATCTGGCCCATTTTGCCTTGCACTGTAGATGATCCATTTTAATGTAATCTCATTTTGACCCATTACCAGATCCGTCTCTCTTGCCCATGGTTTAAAAAAAAACAGTTGAGGTGTACCTCGAGGCGCGCCTCAAGGCGAAATGCCCAAAAAACTATTATGAGGCACGCCTCAGGGGGTTTTATTGTATGTGCGCCCTAGAAGGGCTGAGTTGCTAAAAGGCTGCGCCTCAGGTGCCCCTCAAGGGTTTTTTATATTTGTTTGACTTTTTGTGTCAATTTCAAGCAATTTACGTCTTTTCTATGTGTTTTTTATTATTTTGATGATCAATTTAGTTAGTATTATTATTATTATTATTTTTATACGATATACAATTTTATATTTATTTTTCAATTCCGCCTCAGGCTTTCGCCTCGGTTCGCCTCGTGAGGCGGAAGGAAAATGCCTCGAAACTCGTTTCCGTTTTTTAAACCTTTCTTGCCATCACTAGTATATGCACATAGAGTTGCAAACGAACCGAACGAACACGAACAAGGCCTTGTTCGTGTTCGTTTGCTAAGGAAGTAATGGTGTTCATGAACACTTATCAGACGGGATTTTCTGTTTGTGTTTGTTCATTAAGGAAATGAACATGTCCGTGTTCGTTCGTTAATTTTAGATAATGAACACAAACAAACACACACAAATGTCACGAACACAAATGGACGTTCATGAACACCAATGTTCATTAACAGAAACAAACATATATTAAACGTTATGTAATAATGCAATGCACTAATATTTATTAAATGTTTATTAGTGGGAATATTAAAGTATTTAAATAAAAAAATTCAAAACTCTAATGAACTATCGACCACAAACGAACATAAAAGAACACAAGCATAAATGGACACGTTACCGAACGTTCACGAACATAAATGTACGCGAATGCGGCCTTTGTTCTAGTTCGTGTTCGTTCATTTACTAAACGAACGGAATTTCTAGTTCGTGTTCGTTCATTTACTAAACAAACGAGCACAAACGAACTTCTCGACGAACGGTTCACTGAAAGTTCGGTTCGTTTGCAGCCCTATATGCACACATTGATAATAACTTTTTGTTGGTTTTGCATTTCATGTAACATTTAGGCTTTAATCAGACATTCTGGTATTTACTTAATAATTTTTTATGTGAAGGAATAACGTTAAGCTTTTGACAAACGGTGGAGACATGCTAGAACTCTGCCATGAGCTACGTTTGCCCTTTATAAATTGGGTTGTTTTAAACCAGGTATAGATCCATCACTTCCGTAAACAACTATTTGCACAAGTTCAACATTTGCTGAATATGTGTTGCAAATGGAATCATGTGTATTTCTTTATATGTTTATTATTGTCACAGAAATCTACTTTCAAACGATTCGAAATTGGTTATGTATATCGTAGATCAATTGGTCATTCCCCACCAAATCGATATCTCCAGGTAAAGTTCTTTTTTATTATTGTAAGGGTGACACTTAAGATATAAAGGTAGGTCTACAAAGTAATGCAATTCTCTCCATATGCAGGGCGACTTTGATGTTATTGGAGGCGATTCTGCAATCACAGAGGCCGAGGTTATCAAGGTATATTGAGTTCTTTTAGAGATGAATCTTCACAAACTGCAAAATTAGAAATCAAGGATAAATTTCAAGTGAGATAGTAGTTAATCTTAGTGTAAATTATTAGAACTGTTTTGTATGCTTCATGTGCTGATTGATTTTGTAGAAACAAAGCGTAATGTGGTTTTTATTTAAAAAAACTGGGCTTTAAGAAACTTAACTAGTTTCATAACCCTTTTTCGCCCTAATTTGATCATATTCTTTCAACTTTTAGATATCATGTACTGATGTTGAATCTGATTCTCCATTGGTTAATATGCAGGCTACAATGGACATTATAACCCGTTTTTTCCATCCGGAATCATGTGACATACATCTGAATCACGGGGATTTATTAGAAGCAATTTGGTCATGGATTGGGATTAAAGCAGACCATAGACAAAAAGTAGCAGAAGTATGTATATTTCTTCTTTTTCTTTCAAACAATGACTAATTTTGTGCTTTTTGATATATAAACCTCAAGTGGTAGATTGAAAATTTATGCTTTTGCGTGTGAAGCTTTTGTCTCTCTTGGGCTCCTTGCGCCCCCAGTCCACTGAAAGGAAAACAAAGTGGGTGGTAATAAGACGGCAACTTAGACAGGTTAGATTTGATTAATTTTTTCTCTTTGATGTATATTTTTATCTGCTTTTAAAACATCTAACTACTGTTTGGAAATGTTATGGACTTATCACTTATGGGTGTTAGTTTCTACCTTTATTATTATATCTTCTTCTAGAATATCCAACTACTGCCAATGAGGTGGTGGTGGAGTGGTAAGGGAGAGTCTTGGTGTTCTAAGGGACCCAAGTTCAATTCCTGCCCTCCCCATTATTTTCTACGGCACCTGGTGATGATGGGAGACTAGGCAAATAGGTGGAGATCGCTAGTTCGATCCTTGAACTGAGCAGGTTTTATCTCACCGCACTGTCGTGCTTTCGGGCGAGTGTTCACGGGCTTCGGCCCTAGGTGAGGGTTTTCCCCGGTTCGGAGGCGAGTGTATCCCGATGTGGTGATTTCGCCAGTAGCCCATTTGGAGGATTCGTTGGCCGTTCAAAAAAAAAAAGAATATCCAACTACTTTTAGGTTTCTAGTCGAATTTATCCCACTAAGATGGTGGAGTGTGTGATGATGTAATAAGTACGGACGTATGGTAAAAAAGGATGAAAATACATAGTACATCAGATGAGGCCGGCACAGTAAATATAAAGATATTAAATATATAGCATTACTTTTAATGTTTCTCAATTTGAGTATAAATGTCGGTAGTAATTTTACAATTGCTTAAATCTTATGATCTAGGAAGATTCACTCACCAGTGGAATGAAAGTTCTAAAGTAATACAAATTCCTTGCTTTTTACATCTGTTGTTTTTCCATCATGCAGACGAGGTTTTACTCTATTCGTTCACTTTTTCTTCTGAAATTAACCCCTTCGGTTTTCTCATATTTCTTTTTCAGGAACTTAATATCACAGAAGGCGCTGTCAATAAGTTGCAGACGGTGGGTTTACGGTTTTGTGGAATTGCGGATCACGCCCTCGCTAGATTGAGAGGTGCACTTCCCTCTGGTATGTTTCTAAATCAACAATATCTTCTACAAATCTTTTATTTTTTCCACGAGTTTTGATTTAATTCATGTGATGGCAGTGCAGATACACTTACACGAAAGGCACTTGATGAACTTTCTCAGCTATTTAATTATTTACGGATCTGGAAAATTGATAAACATGTTTTCATTGATCCACTTATGCCACCCACCGAGGGTTATCACCGGGACTCGTTTTTCCAGGTTAATATTTATTTGTTTCTATATTTTTCCATGCTTTTGGGAATCATCATTCCCGTCTTGTTTTTGAATACTGCATGCAAAAGTTGATTAATCAGTTTTGATAAGATGCCATTTTCGTCCCTGAGGTTTGGCTACTTTTGTGACTTTCGTCCAAAGGTTTGTTTTCCGCATCTGGATCCAAAAGGTTTAAAATCTTGCCATTTTCATCCAACTCGTTAACTCCATCCGTTTTTAATGTTAAGTCGGGTATTTTCGTCCTTTTAGACATTTTTTTTTGTGATGATTAAAGGAGTTGGGTGAGGAGAAAGTCAAAAAAGGTTGATCTTTATTTCTTATAATGTTTTTTTTTTAATATAAATGTCTCAAAAGAAGGAAATGCCCCTCATTTAACGGAGAAAAATGGATGGAGTTGACGAGGTGGATGAAAATGGCAAAATTTCAAACCTTTTGGATCCAGATGTGGAAAAACAAACCTTTGGACAAAAGTCGCAAAATTGGCCAAACCTCAGGGACAAAAATGGCATTTTACTCATCAATTTCATTACTTTTCTAAAGTGTAAGACAAACTGTGTTAGCAGGGCACAAATTTATCTTTTTTGTAACTTAAAAACTTATGCTAGTGTATTTTGTGCTTTTGGAGCAGATTTATCTAAGGAAGGATAATACTCTCGGTTCACTTACAGAAGGGACATTGCTTGCCGTTGGTGGTCGTTATGATTATCTCCTTCACCGTATGTGGCAATCGGAATATGTAGGCTCTGACTTCCTTTATTACTAATTTTAATTTCTAGTTATAATTATGCCGTAAAGTGCACCATAGTTATAAAATTTGATTCAACTTTTTTTTATAGAGTAAAATGCCATTTTCGTCCCTGAGGTTTTGCGACTTTCATTCAAAGGTTTGTTTTACTGCATCTGGATACAAAAGGTTTATAATCTTGCCATTTTCATTCAGCTCGTTAACTCCATCCATTTTTTTCGTTAAGTCAAGGGTATTTCAGTTTTTTGTTAACTTAAAGGGCAATTCAGTCTTTTTCAGGGGTATTAGGTCTTTTTACATAAAGTGAAGAAGACCGAATTGCCCTTTAAGTTAACAAAAAAAGACCAAATACCCTGACTTAACAGGAAAAAATGGATGGAGTTAACGAGCCGGATGAAAATGGCAAGATTTCAAACCTTTTGGATCAAGATCCGGAAAAACAAACTTTTGGACGAAAGTCGCAAAATTGGCCAAACCTCAGGGACGAAAATGGCGTTTTACTCTTTTTTATATGTAAATTCTCTTGACTGAAAGTCGTACTTTAATTCTTTTAGAAATCAAATCCTCCAGGAGCAGTTGGGACCAGTCTTGCTTTAGAAACCATTATTCACCATTCTTCTGTTGATGTTTACAGACCCTTTAGGTACATTTGTTTATTTTACATACATGCAGCTTCAGCATCGTTGTATTTTTTGTTTTAGATTATCATCATTGTACAATTCATGCAGAAATGATTCCAGCAGAAGTGTTCTTGTTTGTTCAAGAGGGGGAGGGGGTTTACTAGAAAAGCGAATGGAGCTAGTTACCGAATTGAGGGAGGACGATATCAAGGTTTGAAGTACAATTCTTAGAGCTGACAAAATGGGCGGGTTGGTTAACCGGTCAAAACGGGTTGGGCTGACCCGTAAACTTTTGATATATTCAACTTTTCTAGTTTTTTAAAATTTGCTAATATAAACTAAAACTATATTAGTGAAGCTTAAGCAGTTTTTTTTGTTATTGTTTCTAATTAACTAACATTTAAGTGATGTATGTGATTATGTTTTTATCAGGCAGAGTTTGTTCCAACTTTGGATCCAAGCCTTACGGAACAATACGAGTACGCAAACGAGAATGACATTAAATGTCTGATTATCATTTCCGACACCGGTGTTTCTCAAAATGGATCTGTCAAGGTAATTCCTGTTGAGCTTCAAATTTCAATAATGCAAATTAAAATCATACTCAATCCAATTGTAACTTGTGATGTTTGATTAGGCATATAGCTTATCGAAAGCGTATCAAATGTCTAAACTACCCTGTAATGCAAACAATAATTACTTAAAGTCAACACTAAGACAACTTTTTATTTGAAATTGATTGATAAGAGTTGAGGGTTAATATTTTCCATTTCAATTGGTTTTGGACGTATCAACGTCGTGAAATCGTTAAATCTATACATACATGGGAATTTATTGGTAAATTCGGTTACTTATGTAAATAATTTCCCAGTTTTGTATAAATTTAACAAGTTCAGAGAGTTGAATATATTAAAGCATGCTAGGTTAGATTGACCTTTTGGTTTAAAACGAGAAAATATTTTTGGTTTTTATGTTATTAACCCATTGGTTAATCGTACATTTATCTTATGATGACTAACCCTAACAAAAATGTACGAGAATTGGAAACAAACAATGACTTTTTTTAATACATACAGATTCGTCATCTTGAGCTTAAGAAGGAGAAGGAAGTAAGCCGAGAATCGCTGGCCAATTTTCTGTCAGACGCAATGGCGTCTCAGTTTAGAAACCCATCTATATGGAACTAGATGCAGAAATCAGATTATATTTTTTTACACCAAATTTCATAAATGTAACCTTTTAACTCATTCATCAGTTAGTTTTTACAAGTTTTAAGATGTGTACAAAGTTTACAGTTACTCTTTGGATATTTTATGCAGTTAATGACTTCTGAGATATTATTAGGTCTTCATTACAAAGTTGACTACGGTTTGTTTGTGTTAGTCTAATCACTAACTTATCTTCTTTTTATACATTTATCATGTAAGAGCATTCACATTCCCTTCATCATTTTTTACCCTATACCTATAATTTAACTAGAAATCATTTTTTTTTCAAAATTTATCTCTTATTTTAAAAAATGTCTCAGGTCACCTCATTTTTATCTTTATCCTACTCGCAAACACTTATTTTATTATAATTCTCGTTTTTATAAACTTACAACAGTTTGATGGATTATGATAGAAACAAGAAATCGAAAGCTTTGATTACTGATACGATTGCATAAATAGCCAAATTCGAGATAGGCTTGATCTCCAAATACAAGGTATAAACCCTAATTTTGTATAAAAAACATCGACCCCTAAAAAAGAAAAAGGAAACTGCTATTAATACGAATCCTAATTAACACTTATCAAAATAACTCCCTCACTATTCTACGGGTTTTCTGGACCATTTAATTTGGGCGGGAATCTAAGCTTTGGTTCGTATCAGATTATGAATAGTAACTTTTTATATATGAAAAATTACTATAATAACTTTCTAAAATTTAGGTTTGGGGGAAAGAAATAGGGGATAGGATGTAGTGTGTTTTTAAATGATTTTTTTTTTTAATTTAAAGATTGTGATGGTTTGATGGATGAGATGTGAATGCTCTAAGGCCTTATGGAGTGGAGATCGGCAAAGTTCGGTTAACCACTTTACCGAGGCGATAAACCACCGCCATGACCAAGTTTACCGATTTTGCCATGTTTGTTCGGCGAACCTTTTTTTTTTAAATAGTTTACCTATTCCAAAGTGTCTAACCACCGCCAACGTTTTTGAGCAATAGATAAACAAAATACGTAAAATGACGTGACACTGTTTGATTGAGTGATTTGGGAGTTTACCTATTCAAAGTGTCTAACCACTCCCTAAACCCTAAGGCCATAAATATCCGACGAATAAGTTCTCACACCTTAACCTTTTGGATCTATAAGGGAAGTGTATTGATATATACCATCATACAGAAAATTAGCAGTTCTTTCATCTCAAATGGGTCAAGATTTGACGTTTTGAGTCTATTGATTAGACTTCAAAATTGCAAAAACTCAATTCTTTGCAAAGTGACCACCACATTAATACATAATATAAATTCTACCCTTCATCAAGAATCAAAAGACCAGCTATCAAACAACTATAAAAAGAACAAACACTACAAACTAAATCCACAAATACCATTTGTGTTTAAAGTTGATTCATTGATACTTCAAGAAGAAAACTGATCTGAATTTATATAAGTTAACAAAAGGGGTTAGCAAAGACCCAAAATGAATGAACTTCTCCATTTGTAGGATTAAACCCTTCCAAAAACATCCGCAGAACACCAAATATTTTGCAACTGTAACCCGAAAGAACTCTACCAAACAGTCAGGCAACCTGAAGAAACACCCTCAAACCCCAACTAAAACTATTTTGCAACTTTTACCAAAAATAAACTGCACATCTTTGGAGATAGCCTTGAAACCGATAATTATGTTATGAGCTCCTGATTTGTTTTTTGTCACTCTGCAAAAGCAAATCGCCACTCTTGTAAGCCAACAACAACTCCTCAGCATGATTTCTGTCTTTAGATATAAATTTCTCCAAAAACTCATCTTCAGGCAACCGCATCACATTAAGAAAACTTGGCATTTTCTTCAAAATCCTTTTCGACATCATGATATTCAAAACCTTAAACCGAGGAATCACTCTTTCCTCCAAACTATACATCAAACACGCAGGCCGACGAACCAACACTTGCCTTTCGAACTTAACCGTATCCAGAAAGAAATCAATCCCAGTTTTCAGTTTCGCTTCCGACACCCTAAGCAACCCAGGCGCCTTCTTAAACATACTCAAAAACTCAACCTTTGTGAACCCATACGACCGAAACAAATCCAACTTTCTTTCAAATGTCTGATCACTCAAACAGGTACAAGTAAAAATAGCATGAACCAACATCCTATTATCGATCGAAAATCCCATATCCAACACCTTAGATACAAGCTCTTTAAGATCTGATTCACTCATAATCAACAACCTAGGTTGCCTTGTTATAAGTGTAGCAAGCTGTGCACCAACAATCCCACATTGTTCCAAATACTTAACATTAGCAGACACTCTAACTACAGGCTGCTTTATATCAACCCAACTACACCTTCTCAAAGTTCTAATCAAATTCTCATTGTTATGATCATCAAGCATCAATCTTTTTACAATATCCACACAGGGTTGTAATCTTTCTTCAAATCTGTTGGATAAATAAACCGGTTTTTTGGAAATAAACTTACCCAAAGCTGAACCGGTGAGCCCTAAATCTTGAAAAAAATGAATGCTTGGTTTAAGGGTTTTCTCAACGTCTGAAAAGAGGATCTGGGGCGATTCGGTTACCCATTTGTGGATATCTGTGAGGTTGAATCCGTGAGATTTTAAGAAGAGGATGACGGATTGAGGGTTTGTTTGGGTGGATGAAAATCGATTGACGTAGAATACGGCTCTGGGTTTTGGAAAGCCTAGGGTTTGTGTGAGGTAGGTTATAATGGAGGATTTAGATGGTGGTGAGGATGAAACTGTGTGAAGATAACGATGGAAGAGAGTCGTCATTGCAAACGACTTGCAGATCGATGAAAGCATCTGCAGAGAGGGAAGGAAACGAGGGTGATGTGGTGAACTCATGTTTTAACACCCGGTTAAAACCGGCTGGTGATGCGAGTTGAACTGTCTGATAGAACCGGTTAAACTGTCTGATATACTCGATATGATATAAAAACCGGATTTTAAAACATTATGAAAACGAGGTTGAGGTGAATGGTTGGTGGGGTATTTACCGGGTCATGGTTGTGTAGGGATTCGAACATGTATTTTAATAAATTTTAGAGGAAAGTACACCATGATGGTCGTTTTGATTAATCAAAATTTTGGATTTAGTCACTAGTTTTTCAAAAATACACGGATAGTCCATGTGGTTTGCACTTTGTAACGCATTTAGTCGCCAACGTTTGCCAAAAGTACGAGTGGTCCCTGTGGTATGCAGTTTGTAACTCATTTAGTCACTACGTTTAGTGACTAAATGCGTTACAAAGTGTAAACCACATGGATCGTCTATGTACTTTTGGCAAAAGTTGGGGACTAAATACGTTACAAAGTGCAAAACATATAGACCATCCGTGTACTTTTGCAAAGTTATGGAACAAATCTAAAATTTTGGTTAACCACAGGGCCCATCGATATACTTAACTCTAAATTTTAATTCATCGAAAACGAATATGTACAAACTAATCCAACCCAAAACTTTGGATTACCTACCAAGAGTACAGATACAAACTAAATTGAAACAAAAACAACCTTAACTACAAGTCTTTAAATTTTCTTCATTTAGTCACCACCAAATTATATTATTTTCATACATTTTGTGCATGACAAATCATACACATTAATCATTCAAGCTCAACAGTGTTTTTGCAAAATAGATGATACTTTTAACACGTTGACAACCGAAGAAACAAAGACCTAAACAAGCTTTAGAACAGGGTTTCTCCAAGGATATTTTCCGAGTATCAATGGATCCTTGAACAAACCTACAAAACAGAATATGCCGTTAGCCTCGCTACAAGATGGAGATTCATCTTGTGACCATCCTTCAACGTGAGGATAAGTATGGGTTTAACCAACTCCCTCGTGACGTCACCTCGTTTTCTACTGAAGGAGAATGATTCAGGAGGTAATTGTGCCAGTGCCACGTCAACTCTTGTGGTCCCCTCGCCTTAGAGGGTGTGGTCATAAGTCATAACTCTCATGACCACCATGACCTGTCATATCAGCGTCATGTCATCGACCTCTAATCCACCATCCAAAACCACTCTACCCTAAGAGTGTGGTCATGACCCAAACCACTACCCTTCTTAATTATTTAATAAAAACACAAAACATTTAAATCTTGGAAAATGGAAAAGGTGGATCGTGGTTGCCGTGGTTTAATCCACGTAAACCATGGTGGATGAATGAGGGGCGTGGTGTAGCAATCCACTAATGGTCTTATGTGACAATTGATGACCCAACCCATGACTCCACACCGTTTCAGCCTAATTGTGATTTGTGAAGATGCAGAATATGTGGCTCAGGAACTCAGGACTTTGGGCCTATAACTCTTCAACTAAAATTGGTTTTGGGCCCTTAATTCTTCAATAACAAAATCGTGTGAGATTGAAAGGGCGTTTATCCATGTCCCATGTGTGACTGTGTGGGGGCAAAATGGCAAATGTTTTTACTTTTAAGATATTTTTACTAGGCAATTAAGCCACTTCGTTTTACAAACAAAAGTAACTAAACTACTAAAGGGTAGAATAATATTATATAGAGTTAAATGTCATTTTAGTCCATCTGGTTTTGACCATTTTATCAATTTAGTCTAGAAGTTTCATTTTTCTCCTGTGGGTCCAAAAAGGTTTCACCGTTGCCATTTTAGTCCACTGGGTTAACTTCATTCATTTTTTCTGTTAACGAGAAGGGCAATTCGGTCATTTTATATGGCCGAATTGACCTTCTAGTTAACAGTATTACATATAAAATAACCGAATTTCCCTTCTCGTTACTAGAAAAAAAAATAGATGAAGTTAACCCAGTGGACTAAAATGGCAACGGTGAAACCTTTTTGGACCCACATGCAAAAAATTGAAACCTTTAGACTAAACTACCAAAATTACCTAAACCAAAAGGACTAAAATGATATTTAACTCTATTATATATAAACTATATCATCTATTATTCCTTTAAATAATAAAAGATACTAACTAGTCAACACCATTATTACAACTTTAAAGGGGAGCATCACATGAGAAAAATATTTTACTATAATTGATAAGGGGTAGTCTAAATGTACCCCTTCTTATTACTTTTTAAACCCCTTTTTTTATAAAATCACATTAAAACTTGTTATATTTACCCCCTATACAAATCATCATTTTAAAAAATATTCTTTTTGTTACAAAACAAATTCAAAAGTGTAAAAAAAGTTTTCATATATTGTTTCTAAAGACACCTTCTCAAACAGTATTTTGATTATGTTTTTTATAAAAATAATAAAAAAAGTTTTGAACTTTCTTTTTGAAAAAAGTCTATATTGTGTTTTTTCCTCGTCTAGTTTGTTTTTTAAAGGTCTTACTTTTATAATTTTTAATACTTTAGATGTGTTTATAATATAATTAACAATTTTTATTTATAAAAAAAGTACAAAGTTTTTAGCACATATTAATCATTCAAACCATTTATGTAAGTGAGCAAATAAATAATAGGTACTAAAATTATTTTATCAAACTATACACTAACAACCTATATAAATTCAAATTTAATTAGTGTAAAGAGTATGTTATAAACAAGTAAAACCAGTTTAAGACGTCGATCGAAGTGAACACTTTTCTAAAGCAAAACAAATGAAGGGTTGATTCACAAATATTTTTCTCTTCTTCATTTAAAAATTATATTAAACTGGTTGATTTCAAAAATGTATGTGGTTTTTTTTTTTTTTGTATTATTGTTTATTCAGACTTAATGAGATACTGATCCGAGTGTCGTCCCCCGATCAAATATAATATTTATATACCCAAATTACCCATAACAATGCGTTAGTGGTAGTAAGGGTTGTGATCGAAGGTGATGATGGTGGATGATTGTGTAGGTCCTTATACGGATCGTCGGACGAACGTGATTTCTTGTTTTAGATGTTGTAGCGAGTGCGGAATCCAAGCTACGACACAAACCGAGCGAGAGAATGTAATACACAATAAGATTCACCGTTTAAGGATTTCGTGTATTCAATTCGACATAGTTTTTGTACAATACTCGACAAATACAACGCACACCGGAACTGAAGGACAATATTCAAAATTGCATAACTCCTTGCAAATGCCCCAAAAGTCACTCGAAACCAAAAGTCACGTAAAAGCATAAACTTAATTACGAATAATCATCGGTTTTCGACCACGCATCAGATACCCCACTTCAAGTCGTTCCAAAATAAAATAAAAAACATTTTAAAATATTAAAAATAATAAATATAAGGCATTTAAAATACAAACTAGACGAGGAAAAAAAATATAATGTAGACTTTTTTCAAAAATAAAATTCAAATTTTTTTATTATTGTTGTTATATGAAAAACGTTATTAGTAATTTGTAAAGATGTTCAATAAAAGAAAACATAATCAAAATACTATTTGAGAAAGTGTAAACAATATCTGGAAACTTTTTAAAAAATATGTTTTTTAAATAAACATAAAAAACAAACAATTTAAAAAAAACGTCTATAATATATTTTTACACTTTTGAATTGGTCTTGTAACAAAAAAGAATACTTTTTTAAAAAAAATTGACTTGTTTAAGGGGTAAATATGACAAGTTTAAATGTGATTTTATGAAAAGGAGGTATAAAAAGTAACAAGAGGGGGTATATTTAGTAGCCCCCGATAAATATAAATCTGGTTGTTAATTACCTCATAATAGATTATAAACCTACATCTTGTGCATGTATTAAATGCAAAAAGATCTTGTAAACATCATTTATCTCCATAAATAAATTATTCAGTTCCTTATAAATAAGAATTCATTAATCTCCATAAATAAATTATTCAGTTCCTTATAAATAAGAATTCATTAAAAAGACTTCTTTTTTTTTCTTCTGGAACGAGAATTTGCTCTAAAATCACACTGAACCACCATGGGCCTAAGGACTAAGTTTATCTACTTTAACAAGGCCGGTTTGGCCCATGAAACTTTCTTCAAAACATGTCCTAAAGCCCACCATCAGTACTTATAGTTATATCACGACATACAAATCGTAAAATTTCTTAGTACAAAAATCTATGTATTAAATAAAATGTTATGACTAAGGGGTTGTTTGTTTACCTTTTAATAAGACTCTTAATGGTTCAGACCTCTTACTGGTTCAGTACTTAATGGTTCAGACTGTTTGTTTCGTGAGTAGATGTCTGAATGGTTCAGACATTTGCCTCTGAATGGTCAAGTTTTATACAGAGTCTGAATGGTTAAGACCTCTAATCTAAATTGGTCAGACATTTGCCGCTGAAGGGTTAAACATTATACTACCTCTTAATGGTTTAGACTTCTTACTGGTTCAGACCTCTTACTGGTTCAACACTTAACCATTCAAAAGTTGCCAAACAGCCTCTAACATATAGTTAGAGAGTTTCTTTTATTGACAATGACAATCAATTTGGTTAAGATTTGCCCACAACATCTCATTTCTCAATACAAATATCGTATATAATCTATATTATTTATATAAACTAGTGACTTAACCTTGGTTCTAGCTCATGAAGACTAGAAACACACAACATTGTCATCGCCACCTAGACCATTCTACATCAGAAACGTCTTACCCCTTTAGGGATGACAAACGAATCTGAACCATAACCAACAAGTAAACCTGAAAACCAAAATATTCGTTGATACAAAATATGTATGGTATTAGGTGATAACCCAACCTAATTACCTAAAATGCTAAAACATACATCTTCATAACTATTGCCTTTTTAGTATTATTTTTCTTTGTTTTTGGGTAATAGAATATTCCACTAATTTTTGGTAATAAATTACACAAACATTAAAAATGGCAAGAAATGCATTTGGAAAAAGAAAAAAAAAACGAAAGGTAATTTTTAACAAACTAACAAGCATACCTTATACTCAACAGGTAATTACCTAATACCCTATAGATATCCGACATGTATTAGATTGAATACATGACACATTTTACAGACATGTATGAGACTGAGATTATCGATACGCTAAAGAACCCGTTCTCCATCCCTAGTGATATATTTTTATGCTCCCAAGTCCCAACAATAGCAATTGTTATAACTTATAAACAGTCAATATTGTTTTATATTAACAGCAAGAATCAAATCAAAACTATAATAATTAAAAAAAAATCACTAGTTAGTTGCAATAGTTTTCATCAACATGTGTTTGTGCTTCATACTAAATGCAATAAAATTAACAAAAAATTAGTTTCCACAAACACCTTTCAATCCATGATTTCACAAATCAATCTGTAGTAATTTCACTTCCATTAATTAACAACTCAAAAGTTATGCTGCAAGAACATATGTTGTTGAGGAGAAGCAGGCCCAATCTCTTCTTCCAAGCTCCTCAATCCATCACCAACTGTTCTGTTCTCAGAAACCTTAGGATCCACAACATCCGCTTCCGAAACCGACGATTTCCGCCTCTGCGACGACGCTACACTCGGAAACGTGATCCACGAAGGAGCCCGAAACTCCGTCCGTTGATCCTCCGTCTCCGCGGACACATCGCCTTCCATTTCAGACCGATTCGATGACCGTTGCGATGACTTCTTATGCATTCGGCTGCTTCCTAACACAACCTCTGTTGGTAAAATCGGTTGGTCGTTACTCGGACTTCCCATTAACACTGCTAATGCACGTTCTAACGCGGTCGTTACTTTGTCCATCGACGGACGCTCTTTACCGCGCATGCGTACGCATTTACACGCTACGTTAGCGATCTTTTTTAACGCCTCCATGTCTGACGGTGCAGGTAAAACAGGGTCGAGAATCGTGTGGATCTCGCCTGATTTAATCAACGGCACTGCCCATTCGACAATGTTTCCTTCTTCGAACTGCATATCTATCGCTTTTCGACCACTGAGAATTTCCAAAAGCAAAACACCGAAGCTGTATACATCCGATTTAGTCGTGAGGTAGTGTAGTCTGTAGTACTCGGGATCGAGATACCCTAAGGTTCCAGCTGGCAGCTCAGCTAACGGCGAGCTGCTATTCGCTGGTCCTAATAACGATAGTCCGAAATCAGATACTCGTGCATTGTGTTCTTCGTCTATGAGTATGTTCGACGATTTAATGTCGCGGTGGATCACTGGTGGACACGCGTAACCGTGTAAATACTCGATGCCTCTAGCAGCTTGAACCGCTATTGTTACACGTTTCACCCAATCTAACTGTGATTTTAACGAGTTAGGCTGTCCGTGAAGGTGTTGATGCAGTGACCCGTTAGCCATAAACTCGTAAACAAGCAATCGTTGTTCACCTTCTTCACAGTATCCAAGTAGATTAAGTAAATGCGCGTGATTCAATCTCGATAACAAATCGAGTTCGTTATGAAACTCCATTGAGTTTTTCTTCATATCAGGCGAAAGAAGTGCACGTTTCACCGCAACAACAACACCATCTTTTAATATCCCCTTGAAAACACATGAAAAACTACCTTTTCCGACTTGTGATTCTTCGGTAAACCCTCCTGTTGCTCGCTCCAGTTCGCTATAGCTGAAGACTCGAGCTCGTTGGATCTTTAATTCGTCTAAATCGGGTTGAATCTTTCCTCCGTCTTTCTGGAACGCGTTGTTCTTCATGTATTTAACGCCTTTCGCTGTGCATTTACAGTTTCTTAACTTGTAACGTACGTAAAAGATAGCGGTAATTGATACCACAATCACTAACAGCACCCCGAAAATGATCTCACCGACGATCACGGGCAGCTGTAACGACCAAAATCTTTCTGTTTTCTTGTCGGTGTACGAACAGTTTGAAGAGCACTCGATTGTGGTGCAGTTTGAGCAGTTATACTCGCAAACTCGATCAGCGTCTTTCGTGCATTCGGATTTTTTATACATTTGAGGCGGGCATTCGTTGCTGCACGGTAAACAAACCCGTGATCCTGCAGACTTGCATGGCGAGGTTCCGTTGTTATACTCGTAGAATCCGTTGTCACACGTGTTTGATCGGCATACTCCTGGAGAAACAGCTAGTGGCAACGATGTTGGAAAACCGGCACCCCAACAAACCGGTGAAAGCGATTTATCAGCCACAACACCACACGAAAAGTAGTCCCCAGAGGCGATTTCATAAAGCCGGACCCCTTTTGGGGGCTGTGTGCTTGTATCGACCCGAAAGCCCCAACAAACCACCTCATGAGTATAGCTTTTAATACCACAAGCATGAAACCGTCCTCCAACTACGGAAAGCATTGGATCGAGCGGGGCTAAGTCAACGTTGACTTGGCCCTGGCGAGCCAATGCCATCGCAAGTTCCTCTTGGGACTCCCAACTCGCCCCCCAACACAACACATTCGAGTCGATACCTTCAATTATCCCACAAACATGATAACCACCAGCGGATATTTTCCGAAACTTAGCGTTCTTCGGTACACCAGTAATCACGCCACTACTAGTCTCGTCCCCCCAACAGAATGTGCTGCGGTTTTGTGAAAACAACCCGCAGTTAAACTCGGAGCCAGCGGAAACCGACTGGATTTGACCGTCGAAAACGTGACTCTTGGTCATGTTATAACCCCAACAATCGACAAGCGAAGTGTCTCTTTGCTTGCCCATTAGGGGTTTCCGGAGACCACATAAATGATGGTCTCCGGCGCTGAGTTCAATGAACTCAGCGAACTCAGCCATGGGTTTCGGGACACCCATGGCTATAAAACCACTTATCCCCCAACAAAATGGCTGACTGTTGTTCATCAAAAGCCCACAAACAAACCCATTCCCAGCTGTTAAACCCCTAAACTGCGTTCGCGCAGGGGTCGAACCAATGATCTTCGAATTCGAACCGTAACATGTGACAAGATGAGACCCATCTGATTTTAGACCACAAAAGGCAGTACCATATTCACCATAAGATATAGCAATTGATGACATTGAACCAAGACCAATCACTACACCATTTAAATCAAATGCAACCATTATAAACACTAGTGTTTGTAGTCTCAAATCCTCAACAGAAAACCTTAAACTCCCCATTATTTATATTCACTTGACAAAAAACATAATCCAAACAAAAGCAATCATTAATTCCCACGAAACAAACTTCCAAATCCAAGATTGTCAGATCTTGCTTCACAAACATCCAACAAAAGTACAAAACCCATCTTCCGTTGACCAACAGAAAGTCAAACAACACTATAACTCCATAGAATCTCAAAACAAAACCAAGATAACCATTACCCAGATGAAATCATACAAAACCCATCTGAAATCAAACATATAACAATTAAAAAACTATAAAAAAATCCAAACTTTAACCAAAAAGTTGTAGCAAAATAGCATATATTATTGATATGAAATGAAGAAAGAGAGTAGTGAACTTACAGGAGGCTGTGGTTGTGATGAATTTGGGGTGGTGGAGGTGGTAGAGAGGGGTATTGAATGTAGAGCAATGTGCAGTTCAAAAGAAAAGAGGGTGTGTAGGTGACTGCATTAAATGTTAGGAGTTAATGCAAAATTGATCTTTTCATGCCTGGATTTCTGTACATATGTCCACTACTTTGGTCCTTGAAACTCTCTTTTTTTTCTTTTATATACCCCTACAACACCCCCCCCCCCCCCCCCCCCCCCCCATAAACTTTCGGTTTATTTAAACTTATTCCGTTTAGGACTAATCAATATTTAAACTTTTTCCGTTCTTATCATAATTTCTATCTTTGACCCACTTAATGGGAAAAAGGTAAGGCTTTAAAATGCTTATTAATGTTTCCAAAATGGTAAAAGAAAGTATTAAATTGGTTGGTATGGATAATTTAACTTTTGTAAAAAAAAAATTTAACAGCAAAGAATCTCACATGTAAATTCATCATGTTCGGGGCTATTTTCAAGATCGACTCCTCGAGTGTCTGATGCGCGGGAACCAGATGGAATCCGTAAACCCAGACCCCTGTCAGATTTATCCCTTCACCCAGATGTCACTCGAAAATAGCCCAAACGGGAATCAAACATGCGCCTCCACTAGTGAAGGCAACGTATAGCAAGGAATGAGATATAAACCTATGAAATTCAAGGCAACCGTTATAATGGTTGAATCTTGGCGGGTTTAACTGGTTAAGTAAGAAATAGAGTGTTTTACGTTTTACTTATCGATGGTTTAACTATAAAAACCATCATGAATCTAGGTTGTAATCTCTATCATTAAATATGATAAGTAAACTTAGAACAAATGGATTGAGAAATAAATCTACGAAACCGAACGACTCTATTTATAAAGGGTTGTATATAAACGGGTTTAAAGTCGTGTAAGTAAAGGCTTTCACTCAACTTTCGTTTAGGTATAAAGAATTATCAAAAATCTAGTGTGTAATCTATGAATATTTTCGTTTATTATTATAAAAATACAAATAAATCTTAACATTATGCGTAAAACTTGAAATTATAAAAATACAAATAAATTTTAACATTATGCGTAAAACTTGAACCGAGTGATTGAAAAATATGAATATTTTAGTTTATTATTATATTATAAATACAAATAAATTTTAACATTATGCGTAAAACTTTGACCGAGTGATTAAAAAATAAACCTACCACAGCCAAAACAACATCGGTCCAAATATATAAAACCATCATAAAATCTTGTGTGTGATCTCTAATTTATTATTGAATTTTTAACATCATATGCCAAAACAACATCGGTCCAAATATATAAAACCATCACAAAATCTTGTGTGTAATCTCTAATTTATTAATTGAATTTTTGACATCATATATAAATTTCAAACATAGGTCATTTTCTTTAAGTTATCTTATAATTATTTAATTATTATTACGTGGCAAGATATGATTTCTTGTGCCACTTGGATCAACTGCCTTCTGTCTCATATCTCGTAATCGTTGGAACAGTACTTTAACTATCGTGAGATTTTGACATATTTATAGAATATTTTTAAATTTGCACAATAAAAGGAAAAAAAAAACATATTTGTTGTTACAACAATATGTGAAACTGACAAAACATAATTGACTTTGAGCATTATTATCAACTATATCTGTTCTTTTCGTTTCTTTTTGCTAGTTATAAATAACTTTTATTATCAACTATATCTGTTCTTTTCGTTTCTTTTTGCTAATTATAAATAACTGACTTTATATAAAAAAATATATATATTATGATGCTTGATTAACTTTTTTGTTATTCTAATTTAAGTTTTTGTTTTTTAATGAGCCTAATTTTAACGTCGGAGATTCAATTACTGGGATTCTAAGACGATATGTCTATCGTCAATAATATTTCTAATTATATATATGATAAAGGTAGGAGTTGCCTACAAAGTCCAAAACTAAAAAAAATGTAAAAAGTTATAAAACATCATAATGTCAGCCATAAAACACAATCAAAACCAACATATAACATAGTGGAGGTAATTAAAAACCCATATATGTGAGTTTTGTTTTGATTTTTTGGATGATAAAGTTCTAATTATCGAAATGTTGACATTATTGTGTTTTACGTTAATTATTATGTTGTGTTTTCTATTCGTAGTTGTACGATGGTGTGTTTGAAGGTTTTGTAGACTGTTAGGTTCTAATATAGTGTTTTCGTAATGTTTACTTTTTGTTTGTGGGTTTTAAGTGTGTTTGAGTGGTTGACATTATGATTTTTAATGACTTTTTACACTTTTTAGGAGTTTTAGATTTTATAGTCGAACTCCACCCTAAGGCCACAGGGTGTGACTTAGCGCCACCTCGCCATGTCACCCATTATAGCGCTCCGAGGCAAAGTCAACCACACCCACCTCGTTAACAAGGGGCGTTATCCAAGCCCCGCCAGCACGCTGACCATTTTAACGCCAATCATGTGGGACCCATTCCTTTTCCACCAATCAATTTCCTTTTTCTTTTTTATATTATTTAAAAGGGGCTTTAAACTATTGCAAGTATGTTAAAGGAAAGGACTTTAAAGCCCCCCATATGAGGTGGCGTCTACGTAGCGCTAATATGGCATAATAAAGCCCTTAGGGACTTTACACCTTACCCTACAGCCTAATTATTACAAAAATATCCCAAGAATATGTTTGTAGAAAGGAAATACGTTATATCTAAGCCTATAATCCCGAAAACAATCTATTATTCATCAAAAACATTCGGTTGCATCGCATAAAACAGTGGATATGCATACCAAAATGTATGACTTAGGTCAGCATATTTGAAGTTTGACTTTTAACACATTGTTTGACTTATGTCTTGATCTTGTCATCTTGTCACATGGGTATAAACAGATGACATTAAATATAGTAATATTATAATTTTTAATGTATTTTTTTTAAGGGTGACTTTCAATATGTACATGGATAATTGGTCATCGGGTTCCCGTCAAAGAGGGTTACCCGTCAGCCCAGCTTTCGCAGACGCGATGTTCGATCGGGCCCCGGCTGCCGCTCTGACTGACCTTCGCCCGGAAACCATACTTCCCCCACACGAGAAACTCGTTGGGGTAACAGCTGGGTAAAACCGGGTTGCCCTCCGGATCGCACCATGCCTCGGTAGGAACGATTCATCATTGGGACGTCCTCCCCCCATAACGCCGCAGCCGTGGATCGAACCGGTGACCTCCAAGGAGGAACCGGCCCAACCCCACCACATGGGACCAACTGGGCTAGGGGTTCGGATTTTTAATGTATTTTTTTTTTTTTTTTTATCGAAATTTCATTCATACTTGCCAAGTTACATCAAAACAAAGGGTAGACGGGCAACAAGCTGCGCCGCCACCCCTTTCTGAATTGCAAACCCTAATCTGCCAAACACAAAACCTCGTCCCCCTGATGCTGAGCAATTGTTGTGGATGACCCGTTGGACCCTAGTCAGGAATTGGATAGCTTCTGGCGCTAGGGAGCCAAATGTGTCAAAGGCAAAAGGGACAAAAACATGCTGGTTCTCTGCACAAGCTTTAGCGTGCTTATCAACTTTCTTCGATTCTGTCTTTCTTGCTGCTTGTCCAGCTACAAACCCGTTTTCCCTTAAACCAACCAGAGGGGAAACCCCCGTGAGGTCAACACAAGCATGTTTCCCCCTAGCCCAACCAAAGACGAGCAGATCCGCTGGTCGCAGAGTAGATCTTCCTTCCATAGGGTCCGTAAGGAAATTCACAGGAGCCTCTTTCTTAGCCGAAATCCCAGCTCTTCTCAGGATGTCCCACAAAACATCTCGCACCCATTCATGCCGATATTTAAACCCAGGGAGCTCTTTACAATGCACTGCGTGCTCTCCGTATTTATCCATACAAGCTTTACGACAAATCGGGCACGTTTCATCTTCTGGGTACATAGGGATCATCAGCCGGTATTTAAGGATTGCTCGGTATTCTACTGCTGACATACATTGTCCCAGCCCCTCAATTGGGATAACGGTCAAAAAATCCTGGGAATGGGGACCCTTCAGGCACTCCCACACTGCCTTCTGGCGGGATGACAAATCAAAATTTTCTCCCAGTCTTTGAGCGATTTTGCTAAACAGAGCATTCGCCAAAGTTGTTTGTGGTTTCGAGGGGGCGGTGTCCTTTTTAGAGAAACCGCCGATATCAAAGTCTGGGAGAGAGACATTTAAGCGTTCAAGCGCCTGCAGATAGTCCCCGTCGAGCCCGACAACCCCACTGTTTCGAAGGATATGATCCTGTAGTTCCCAAGACTGAGCTCTGGACGCCACAAAAGCATAAACCCCAACATCTCGAGCTGAGAGGAGGCCCAAACCACCTAGACGCATTGGCAGAGATGCCAAACGCCATTGGAGGTCCCCAAAGAATGGGCCACCACCCACGACTATGTCTTCTATAGCCTCCCGGAGGCCATCATCGAACCGGGATGCTGCATCCTCCATCAAATAAGGTTGACAAGTTCGCAGTCCGAAAAGTAACTTAGCAACCCCCATGCAAGACCTTAGCAGAAGGAGTTCACATTGAGGGTCCCTAAGGCAGGGCAAGAGTTGCATGAGTTCAACCGCCCCCGCCGCCCGCCGCCCTGCCAACTCGCCAACAAAGCTAGGGTCACGGCTAACAGCTCCACCAAGTAGTTTAACCCCCCTCTCTGGTCTGCCAATCCCTTTCGGGAAAAGCCCGTCCTGAACTTTCTTCCCATCACATGTCGGCCAAAAAACCTCTGTTTTCTTAATGTTGAGGTAAAGTCCTAGAGATGGCCCTTCCTCGTTAATAATGTCTAAGGCCCTAGCAACCTCAGTCGCATTGCCGATAATCGTCCCATCATCCAAGTACCAAGCATGAAACGGGAGGTTACATCGGTCCTGCACCCGGAGAATGAGTGGGTGTAAGGCAAGGGAAAAGAGAAGGGGCCCTAAGGGATCCCCCTGTTGCACTCCGGTAGTAGCCCCAATACACTCATTACCAACATACAACCGAGCAGGCTGGGCGTAAAGGAATTGAACCCATCGATAGATTGACGGGCAATGTTGATGAACCTCTTTCAGGAAGGTTGTGCGGTCAACCGTGTTGAACGCATTGGAGAAGTCCACAGTAAGCAAGGCTAAGGAACCATCTGCATGAAAGGAGTTGAGAAACCTGTTCGCACTGTGAAGCACCGCCTCTGCACCGTTTGACGTCCCCACCCCAAACTGAAAGTCTCCCAAGTACTGGGCCATGTTTTTCCCGACCTTCTTCATTGCCACCTTGGAAACCAACCTTCGCCAAATACCCCCCACAGCAATAGGTCGAATTCCTTTATCAGGTTTCAATAAAGGGGTAAGGGGGCTGAGGCAACAAACTCTGCTAGCACCTTAGGGCAGGATCCTCCAAGCCATAAGTTGACAACTTCAGTAATGGTCGTTAGCAAACCCGAGGAAGTCATTGAGCCCTCGCCCCCGATAGCATCTAACAAGTGTTGGGCCCGCATCCCGTCCCTACCACAAGATGTCCCTTTAGGAAATGATCGGATACATTTGAGCACACACTCCTCATCAACAACAAGAGTGGGTTGGGCGTGAGGGTTAGGAGGCAAGGAAGGGGGCGGCACCACAGGGTGTTTATCAATAAGAGCTTTCAAGGTCGAATCACCTAGAGGGGCGACTCCACTGGAGCTTAGGACCTTAACCGCAACCGTAAAATGTCCATCCCTAACTTTTCGGAGACATTGCTTAATATTAGGGTCCTTATCTTTGTCTCCCTCCATCCTGCATTCTCCCCTAAGAGGCCCCGCCTCCCCCGCGCTATCCAATAGGGACGAGACCAATTCATCAAAACCAGACCCATCTTTCCAAACTGTAAGCGCATGCAGGATGTTATTACACTGCAAAGATTTCCTGTTCCCTGATCGTCGTTCTTGTCGGGAGGATGGTCTGACCACCCGTAAGGTGCACCGCGGCAGCAAAAGTAATTGGACCCAATTGTCGACTGATCCTGGTGACACAACCACTTTGCGCAAAGCACCTGTTAAAACCTGAGCAAACATCAGCCGACAACTGGGAGGAATGCTTTTAACAGTCTGAATAGGGAGGGAAAAAACTCGCTCGAGGAGGTTAATACCACCCCCGACCCTTGCTGGGTGACATGGGTTTGTGTCAACCACCACTTGACATGGTTTCCGGATCCCAACGATTAAATTTTCCACGTCCCCTGAGACTATGGCAAACGACACGACCTCATCATCATGCTTGCACCCTCTACTGAGTGCATGCATTACCATGCAACGGCCACACAACCATTTATCCCCTGCCCTAAGAACTTCCCCAACGTCCAAAAAGAGGTCCAAGTCCCTGGAGATAGCCTCCTTCAAAGTTAGCTTCCGGTTTTCAGTCTTGAAGTGGGTGCTTTGCATGTGTTCAAGCAGGCGAAAAAAACCCCCAGACCCCGGCTTTCCATCTTTACATTCGTGAAAAAATTTGAAAGGACAAGTCCTTAGACCGCTAGCAGAACCCTGCACAAGGCCCCCTGACTTAACATCCCTTCCCCTTCTCGTAGGAGCCATACGCGTATTTAAGCTGCCGTTTTTTTTTTCTTTTTTAAGAAAACACACAAGTGGTAAGCCGAACTCGAGATGAGTTGTGGGAGTGGAAAACCTAATGAGGGCAGCAACCGCGAGTTGCCCACCCTCTAAATGGAACCCCACGTAACCCGTTAGCTCATGGTAGAAGTATTAAAAACTTTAAAGAAGTGTTTTTTTTTTTAATTTAACCCGATGTGCAAAATTCACCACAACAAAATTCAAATCCCCAGGCTTTGTGAAGACATTATCACCGCCGGTTCGCACGGACTGAGGTCCGGTGCCGGTTCGCACGAAGGAACAGTGTCGGTTCGCACAAAGGTGAAGGATAAGGGAGGAAGACGGACGTACGGTGCCGGTATACAGTTCAGATCTGAATCCGTGTTCGATAGTATATTTTAGATCTGTACTTTCTTCAAGAATTCTAGATCTGGAGTTGTTGTGACGAATCTGAGTTTTGAAAACGGTTGGATTGTAAAATTTGTTTGTGTTTTTGTTATAAGTTCAGATCTGTATTCTCCCAGATCTGAATCGGACTTACAGGTTATGAATGTGAGAAAAAGCTACCGAAAACACAAAATCGGACCTATAGTCAAATCATGAAAAGGGGTTTTGAGTTTTGTGAAATCTTGAAGTGGGTGGGGGACAGATTGAGCGAATGTATTTAAAAGTTAAAACATATAAAACTAATAAAGAAATTATTTAAAAATATATTCCCAGTTTCCTTCTTTTTATTTACAAAAATTTAAATCAACTATTACTAATTTTGTTATTTAAAAAATACAACACTTTGATTCAAAATGTGACACTGACTAGTTACTAAGTATGAAGAGATTACAAGATATCATGGAATATATTTTTTAAGCCAGGGTGAGGTTTAAAGTAGTTTTTTTAGGAAAATTAAATAATAATAATAATCTCAATGATCTTTTATGCCTAATGAATATGTGATATAGTTGTCATATGTCACAAGAACCCAAAAAATTTTTCTAGTTTCTCTTATTTCAGCCTTCGTATTCTGTTTTCTTCGTTCATAACTATTTAATATTTCTATTAATACACACAAAAAAAGTTGATATACTTACCGGTAGGGATGAGCAATTGGTATAAAATACCGTCCCGATCCCGAAATCGTGATCGCAAATTTTTTTGGTACCGGAAACGGTATCCACTTTTTGGCATTTTCGGTATCGGTAAAATACCGAATTTTACCCTTAAAATACCGATACCGTACCGTACCGACATATTTCGGTATCGGTACCAAGTTTACACAAAATTCAGGATTGGTATTTTTCAGGATCGGGATGGTATCGGTATTTGCTCATCCTACTTACCGGATACTTAATGATAATTAGATAACTAAATGAAAATCAAAGAAGTTTAGTTAAAAGAAATAAAGGACAAATCGGATAAAATAAAAATAATAATTTTAGAAAGTTATCTTAAAAAATAAAAATCCTCACACTCTTTCTCCTAAAATCTTTCATTCTCTTCCCAAAAATCAAATAATACAAACAAAATAACAAAATGCATGGCTTTATAGCCTAGTGGCATCTTGGTGGTGGGATAAGACTTTGGGACCAATAGGTCCTGGGTTCGATTCCCACAAGGGGGTTTTCCCATGTTTATTGGGTTTCCTCCTGAATTGGTGTGGCGTTATGCCTAGTGGAGATGGATATGATCGGGTGGTTCCTCTGGTGGCACGATGATACTCCAGTGGTCCGTCAGTGATCCAAATTTGCCGTTCAAAAAAAAAAAAAAAATGCATATATAGTTATTGTTTACATGTGTGTAAGAATAACAATAATCAGGAGAACTAAAAATTCGTTTGGCATGTATATAGATAAGAAGACATAAAAGAGTTTTACATGTATGTAAGAATAACAAATAATCAATTTATGATATCCGCCGTTCTATTATAGTGAACATTATGATTGTTGAAGTGTTTGTCGTTTCTCGCCTTCCAAATCTCCCAAAAAGTCACCATAATCACCACCCCAACCGCCTTCTTCCAGTCCGTTGATCCGTTATTGGTTTAGTTAAACCAATAACCGCCAATCATATGGTCGATTTCATCTAGTAATCATGTTCACCAATATCACGTTATTTGGTTTGATTTCATCGTGTAATCATCTCTTGATTTCTATGATAATCTGCCACGTGACCATTGTGATCTTTGATTAATTAGATCTTGAAGCATTGAATTTTTCTCTAGTCGTTCTTGATTATCTATATTTATCTTGATGATCTTACCAAATCAACTAATTAGAGAGCAAATCAAGGAATTAAAAAAAAAATAGATTGCTAAAAAAAATAAATAAAGGGTGTCAAAGTTACATAATTAATATGATAAATATAAAAAGAAAAAAATTGACCGGTTGAGATTGGTTATCTTGGTTGTCACATGACAACAAATCAGATATACACATATACATGTATGGGAGAATACTAGAATAAAAATTTCACTTGAGTTAAGAAACCGTGAAAACTTTTGAGCCAAATATGTTCAACGCCCAATAATATGTATGTAACATATGCGTTATTTAGTAAAAATGATGTCACCCACTTGTTACATTATTATACATATGAATTTGAAGTTCTCATGAACAGTGTTTTCATATTTTAAAAGTGTTAGATATTTTATTTTTTTAATTCTATTTTCAATATTTATTTATTTATTTATTTTTTTTTAATCAACAATCTAGATTTTATTCATATTTATTTAGTTTTTTTTTTAATATTTTATTCATTATTTAATATTTTTAATAACAAATGTTTGTTAAGTTTTCATAAGGGGCTGTTTGGCTAAGCTTATTTTGGGCTACTTATAACTTATTTGCTTATTTGAAAAGCAAATAAGTCATAATGGAATGACTTATTTACTTATTCCTCTCACATAATAAGCTAACTCAAACACATTTTAACTTTTCAAAAAGTAAATAAGTAAATAAGTCACTAAAATAAGCTTAGCCAAACAGCCCCTTAACTTTGCATCTTTGTTTTCTTTTCAACGTTGCGATATAAGTATTATTAAAATTGAATAACGTGCCACTTTCATACGAAACTGAAACAGAACCGACGATGAATGATAATTTATTTTTAGACGTATTGAGGAACAGTGTTTTTATTTATTTTTTTAATATTGTTTTCTTTTCTAAGTTTTTTTTATCTTTTTATTATTTAGTTTGATCTAAACATATTTTTTTCCATATAAGTTATACGATACGATCAAAGTACCAATTATTAAACAAGAAACCATAAAAATGAATGTATACAGGTACCGATGTTATTCGGTGCAGTAAGGTGGAGATACAGTATCAGGTTATCGAAAGCAAAAACAATAAAAATAACTACCAGCATCAATACAAATGTTGTTCAATCAGTTTCGATTGGGTTTGGTACGATAGCGGCACAATATCCGTTTAAAAAAACAATTTATCATAATGTTGAAATAAAAGAAAACATGAACTGAAATGCAAATAAGCCGAACCGATATCAATTGAACAACACAGGTACCGTATCGATATGTGTTTTTTTTTTGTTTTCGATCGATGTAGTGTTTTCTCTCTCAATTACTATAGAGAGTACAGGTACCATAACAAACCAAATTGATACCGACTTAATCCCCGTCGCGAAGCACGGGGAGTATCACTAGTTAAATATTAATCATTTAAAAAAACTCCAACCGGTGCTTTTTGGAAAAAAAAAAATCGGCTTAAAATGCTTGAAAATATGTATATTACAAGCCCTAATTTTTTTTTTTAATCAAATAATTTGATACTTTTTTTTTTATATATAACCAGAAAACTTGTTAAGTTACATCAAAACAGAAGGTAGACGGGCAACAAGCTGCGCCGCCAACCCTTTCTGAATTGCAAACCCCAACCTCCCGAACACAAACCCCTGCCCCCTTGGGGTCGAACAATTGCTGTGGATAACCCGTTGAACCCTCGTCAAGAAGTTGATGGCTTCTGGCGCTAGGGAGCCAAAAGTATCAAAGGCAAAAGGGATAAAGACATGTTGGTTCTCTGCGCAAGCTTTAGCGTGCTTATCCACTTTCTTTGATTCTGCCTTTCTTGCTGCTAGTCCAGCTACAAACCCGTTTTCCCTTAAACCAACCAAAGGGGAAACCCACGTGAGGTCTACACAAGCATGTTTCCCCCCAGCCCAGCCAAAGACGAGCAGATCCGCTGGTCAAAGAGTAGATCTCCCTTCCATAGGGTTCGTGAGGAAATTCACATGGGCCTCTTTCTTAGCCCTAATATTTTAATAAAAAAATAAATAAAACGACGTTTTTCATGGATTATCTCAACTCAAATAAGTTTCCATTTTAAGTTCTCATATTTTTTAGAGTTTTTTTAGTCACTGTATTTTTTTATTAAATAACTATAATGTCATCCAATTTTTCAGACCGATCCAAGTAGTAAACAAATAGGTAGTCGGTTCACTCATCTTTTTCATTTAAACTATATACTCAATTTATCAATTTATCCGTTACTAAATTTATGTTTTGTTTAGGCATATTGGATTTAAATAATCTAAATTTTCTCAATTTGGTCGATAATTTTCAACTCAGTTATTTGTCGATAATAATCCGAACTGGTTCACTTTTGGCCGATAATAGTCTGCGTTAAAAATAGCTTAACGGAGTTAAGTTTTATTCCGAATTACAAACCGATGTTTTAGTGTTTTTGATTCGAACGAGGATACGAGTTGATTGACGTAGAATTTACCTCGAAATACTGCCCCAAACGACAAAAACAGTGCTTCAATTCGGGTGTTTAAACTTCCAATCAACAAATATCAAGACGTTTGGAGCACCGTTTCGAGGTAAGTTTTACATAAATCGACCCGTATCATCATTCTGATCAAAATCCCTAAGACATTGGTTTGTAATTCGGAAAAAACTTAACTCCGTTAAGCTATTTTTAACGGCGGACTATTATCGGTCAAAAGTGAAACAGTTCGGATTATTATCGGCAAATAACTTAGTTGAGATTATTATCGGCCAAATTGAGAAAGTTGAGATTATTTAAACCCAATTTTCTTTTTTTATGTAGGTTATGTTTGATAGGTAGTATTGTAACACTATTCATGATTTTTTTACTAGGGCCCTGCTGAAATTAATTGACTTCAATGGTGTTAAGTGCTATTTTTTTGTTATTAATTATGTCACATGGGTATTAATGGAAATTAAAACTGGGACTAAAACTGTATAGGTCATTCCTAGCTTATAATGCATTGTTATTGATTTGACTTAATAATACTCTTCTGGGATATAGGTAAAACTGTCAATTTATATAGGTAAAACTGTCAATTTATCTTATATGATTATTTTGCAAGTCTTAGTAAAAGATTTTGGCTATTAACTTGTGGAAAACTGTCTTAAAAAACCTATGAGTTGAACCCCTACATTTCATTTGATTTGATTTGGCTTAGGGGTTGTTTGACAACTTCTGAATGGTTAAGTGCTGAACCAGTGAGGGGTCTGAACCATTGAGAGCCAGTATAATGCTTAACCGTTCAGATGCAAAGTTCTAACAAATTTAGATTAGAGGTCTTAACCATTCAGACTTAGTATAATGCTTAACCATTCAAAGGCAATTGTCTGAACTATTCAAACATCTGCTCGCGAAACAAGCAACCTGAAACATTAAGTGTTGAACCAGTAAGAGATCCGAATCATTAAGAGCTAAACAAACAAGAAACAACCCCTTAGTCTGGTTCGGTCATGATCTAGATTCGGTAATTAAGGTCGTGCAAAACATTATGTAGCCAAACCAAACCTATGAGTCTGACTAACAAATATAGGTGTATTTTACATGATTTGAACCCTCCACCGATAACCATGAAGATCTAGCTATATGTCCTTGTGTTGAGTACTATATTTACCTAAAACCCGTTTTTGGTTCTATTTAATTTCAAAAATTAATCGTCAATCTAGTCGAGTTTGGCAAATCATAACTAAAGCGACATTTTTTTTTTGTTTTCAGACATTAAATGATGCAAACATGAAGATCTATTACATATAACGACCAACAACTTGTGTTAAATGCGTTGTATTTTCGTACAATTCACCCTACAACATAACTCTTGATCATGTCACATTACCATATGACAATCATAGTACAAGTTTAATGGTGCATTTAACCAACAATAGTTGTTTCTATAATTACATAACATAAAACATGTATGATTACTTTCCAAAATATAAAGTTCAACGAATTTGAATCAATGTCGAATAATATCTATATCCAAATCACATCCGGATACGAGTGTATGTAATTCTCATAGTGATCATATGTGTTCAGTTTATCCTCCTAGTCCTACCAACCAACCAAACATTAATGTTGAAAAGGTACCAATAGTACATCAAAACATATTACCAGAAAAAGTGATGAAAAATGTAATTATGGCTGTTAAAAAGAAAATAATCAAAAAAGTTAAGCAGCTTGTATTGAATAATTCACTCCAGTAATCCAACAGCCTGCACATAAACAAAAAATAAAAAGTAAACAAAATATCAAGATTTAAAAAGCTGACAAAAAGTTCTTGGAAGCTCTGAAATTCAAGTACAACTTTTTTTTTGGTGCTACTTTCTACACCCTCCTAATTACTTTTTACACCCCCCTCCTCTCACATACTTACAGGTGGGGCCCGCGTGGGGTCGGCAGTTTTCCTCTCACAAGGGGTCAGGAGGGGGGTGTGTTTAGAATCAGCCGTTTTTTAAGTACTATATATATATTAAGTGAAAAAAAACGAATTCATATATATCCTGAAACAAATATTAGGTTTTAAGCCATTTTGGTTGATGATGAACAGATAATCTTGCTTATATTTTGGGAATTTTTATTAGTTTTCAACTTTTGGTAGTAATTTGACGATTCTAATTGTTAATTCTATTAGGTTTTGTAAAGAGGCGTCTCTGAGAATTCACGTAACCTGTTCGAGCTCGAAAAAATGTGTCTTTCTGTAATGTTTTATTATTATTTTTGTAAAAAAATCAAATTAGTATTGGACTCAATAAGCCTAATGCCAATAGGCTAAATTCTAAACCATAAAAAATGATTTTGTAAATGGGCCCATATTGGAATTAGTATGTGTTTACTATTTAAAAAAATAACATATATATATTAGATTTTTTTAAAAATCGCACGCCCCTCGAAATCACAGACCTTGTGCGGAGATCCTCCCCGCACACCATCATAGCCGCCACTGGTTTTGTATATTGTTTTCAGAATGGTACTATTTTTAAATTTTGTCGATCAAATATATAGTTTATTTTAACTATTATTACGTTCTTTTGTCTTGATTGTGAGCTTTTTTTTGCATCTAGGCGAAACGTGGGCCCTTTGTACCTAGGGTCAATCTACAAGAAAGCGAGACAACAGTATAGATACCCATGTTCAAATCTTAATATAGCACACACATAGCGAATGTAATAGTTATGAGATTTAAAAAGATATGACTGCAGAACAAGAATCATTTGAACTGAAATTAGACAACCTAAAGTTGATTTTTAGTCGTTACCATCTACGATTTATATATACTAAACAGAAAATGCTGAAACACATTTGAAGAAGGTATATTGCTAGGCAGAGCATTCGTAGAAAATAAGTTCGATCATCTAATATAAATTATTAAATATTTCATTCAGCACATTGGATGAAAAATCATTGTTTATACCTGCAGTAATATGCAAGCCTAGTTCCGGAGCATAAGTCTATATCTGTAAAAACCATTGTAAATGTATCCTGTAGTACTGCTTCTTTACTGAAAAAAAAAATAAATAAAATAAAACAAATATTAGCTACAAACATGATAAAGAAGCTAGTGATATCAAGAAATTAGAGAACCTTAGGGTGGAAACGTGAGGAACGCCAAACGCTAACTCCATCACGCTCTTGAATTTTCCCACCAAAAACCGGTGTGCTTCTTAAAATTCTTTCATGAGATTGACCATGAATGTCATCACTTTTGTAGTTACGTTTCTTTCTCTTAGGCCCGTCATCAGATGCGGGTGTAACACATGCATTCTCTTCTCTTCTGTCATTTACATATATAACATATTACAAATCCACACACACACACACACACACAGACATATATATAGTGAGTTTAAAATACAAAAGGCTCTTAACGTGCAATGGTACGCGACCACAAAATAACGTGCGCAATTATGTATATAACGTGTGTAATAAGGGTTAAACCAACCTATGCGTTATTTGAGTTAACCCACGCGCAATTTAAAAATGAACATGCGTAATTTACTTGCGTACCGTTGCACGTTAAGGGGCTATTGTACGATAACCCACCCCTATATATATAACAAAGATTATTCTGATAAGAATATTACCCTGACACTTCCATTCCTTCTGCAGACTTGATTCTTTCCTGCACATGTAACAGTGATAATGTTAAAAGAGGTGTTTGGTTCTGTGTATGGGTGTAACCGAGTCAAGCTAATCGCGAGCTACTCAAAATCGGCTCGAAACGAGCCGAGCCTAAAAATAGGTTTGTTTAGCAAACGAGCCCGGGCCCGAGCTTCACTTTTCGAGCTCGAGCTTGAAAAACTACTCACGAGCTGAGCTTGAGCTCTCGCAAGTGAAATGAGCTCGAGCCTAGTCGGGCTCAGCTAGGCTCGTTTACACCCCTAGTTGTGAGCCAAACGTGGTCTGACTAACGTGTTAAATGGATTGTGTTAAGTGAGGTAGACTGTAATTGTTACAAAGGTGAAAGTACTGGTACTGTTTTCGCAATTTTTAAACTAATGAACCATAATGGTTATTTTCAAGATACCAAGACGACGAAAAACGTAATTAACTTTCTTCTTAAAAGAAATGAACGAAGATGCCTCTGCACCTGCCAGGCAGGTGGGACTGTCATTGTTACAAAGGTGAAAGTATTGGTACTGTTTTTGCAATTTTTAAACTGATGGACTGTAATGGTTATTTTCAACAAATCACAGGGACGAAAAAACGTAATTAACTCTAGAAAAAAACATTCCTAACAAGAATTCCTAAAAAACAAGGCAAGTACAGTAAGTTTTATGAAAGTCAACATACCTCGCCTTTAGCGGTTGACTGTTTGTTATTACCACCAGCTTCTTGATTAACCTCGGTAGTGCTATTTAATAAACTTTCAGAACATATTTTTCCAGTTCTCGAACATAACGAGCCTTTTTGTGGACTTGAAAAATCTGACAACTGGACTACCTCAGAATTGTCAGAACTTCCAACTAAAACTTCTGACTTTTGGTCAACCTTTGACCAACACCGTTTAGAACCACTTACAGTAACCACTTCCATTTCTACAACTGAAGGAAGTGTTTTCTCAATTTCTCTACTCGTTGATCCAGCCGAAATTTTATTTTCTACACAAGAATTTATGCTGGCATCCGAAGCAGATTTTTTGTCAGGTGAACTAACTTTAACGTTATTCAACTTATTCCTATCACTCAAACACTCGACCTCTTTCCGGAAGCTTCCAAACACAGGCTTAGAAAGATCTTGGGATACACTAACTTTTTTTTGCATACTTTTCAGCCAATCGGATCGCTTCATATTTAAATCAACAACAAGATCGATCCCATTTTTTGATGCAACTTGATATTGAAAAGATGGAACTGCTGTAGAAGATTTCATGGATACAGTATTTGCTGAAAATGCACCGTTATTTTCATCTCTTTGTGGAAATTGATGCTTCTTTTCTTCCTGTGTCTTGCCTTTTGAAACCAAATTTTCTTTACATAGGCTTGGTTTTGAAGAGTTCTTCGTATTTTTGGAATTATTGCGGTAAGATTTAAATACGTATTTTGAGCCTGATGATAAATTTGTATTGCTTTGCAAACGCGATGACTTTCGGATAGAAGAATTAGACGCTTCAGCACCTGGAGCCTGCATTACATTACTGGAGTTGGTAAAAGCACTGTCTTAAATTTTTTATATATAATAATATGTCGAATACGCTAATTAAGATTGTACAGTTTCAATGATAAATAATTTTCTAATAAGATTATTTAGGGGAAAATTGGTTTTTAATAAACCAACCTTTGTCCCGTTGGTAAATAATAATCTTACCTACGTAATTGGTATACAATAATCCTACCTATCAACATCTTGGTACTCAATGAACTTCCGTTAATTTTTTTTAACTGAAGTTAATTTTTAAGTTTTATTTATTACACAAAAAGTCCCTGTAGTTGTAATTTACTAGTTTTAACTATTTTATAAAACAAAAAAACCTCAAGGGACTGTAATTTACTAGTTTTAAAATAGTTAAAACTAGTAAATTACAACTACAGGGACTGTTTGTGTAATAAATAAAACTTAAAAACTAACTTCAGTTAAAAAAAATTAACGGAAGTTCATTGAGTACCAACATGTTGATAGGTAGGATTATTGTATACCAATTACGTGGGTAAGATTATTATTTACCAACGGGACAAAGGTTGATTTATTAAAAACCAATTTTCCTTATTTAGGAGGTTTTATGTATCATACGCACCCTTTAAGCGACTTTTGACCCACTCGACCTAGTACCTTTTTAATTTTTTTTTTAAATTACCCGTTTGACTCATTATGTCTATTAATGCATTTGGCTTGCTATTTTTAGAGATAATCTTTCGAATCCTGCTTGAAGTAACATAAGGTGTAACAGCCGTCGTAACGATTAAAAAACTGTGAGCAATGAAAGAGACAATACCTCAACTCCTTCCTTTTCCATAACTTTCAAGTGATCATTATCCATAAGTTGGTTGATGTTCTAGAAGATTCCTGAACCAATACACATCAAAATTAGTAGTGCCACTATCTGTAATTTTGAACATTTTATGCAGTGTTACAAATCGTATGCATAAGTTATGGTTATCATGATTGATGATCCTGCTTTAAACTTAAAGAAATTAATACTTCAACAATGTTACACTAAGTTAGCAGACAAAACAAAGCATTTTTGGTCAAAGTCTAGGGTTAATTTTAATGCATTTAGTGGAAGGGACATCCTAATTTAACTCTATTTATAACTGCGTAACGCTGATCCTCAAGCTTGGAATATATTATAGTAATTCCGAAATAGATAACAAGAGGGACCGCATTTAAAACAAGACTAAAACATATCACTTGTTTATAAGCAGACAATGAACTTCAAAATGTGAACAAGTCTCGTTTTCTAAAAAAAATTCAGAACATACACAAAACTGGAGTAGAACAAACAGCAAATTCCTCTTCTTTATCTAAATTTGAAAAAAGGGACTGGGAATTTTGTTAAAGTCTTAACACATGACCCATGAATGTTTTATACTATAATGTTGAAATTTTAATAAAGGAATTGGTAGTATATAAAAGTGCATGAAAGGATGTCATGCATGTCTTCAAACTTTAGGGCATAATTTACGTATGTTTTTATTGGTTCATACTTTCATGTCCTTTTACGTACGCATTTGTTTATATAAAATACGTGTCGACTGGCTTGAGATATAGGCCCTACCAATATTGATAAAAATGCAATCCCTAATGATACTTATACATCTAAAGTCACTGACTAGCCACTAGTTTGCCACTTAATCAATACCTGACATCATAAAAAACGATAATCTCGAATGGTAATGAAAATGATTACATTTTGTACATTAATTCAATCCTAGGGAGAGGTAATACATATTTCTAAATTCTAACACCATTGCACAAGCCTAGTGCCAATGATGACATAACATTTTGAGTTACAAACTTCCAGTGAAGTCAAATACAAATAAACCTAGTAAACTTTTTAAGCATGAATATTAAATGATGCACAATGTAAAGGCGAACATGTCAACATGGTTACATCATAACTAACCAGAAATGAAGAAAATAAACAAAGGAAGACAGAACAAAGAAAGAATGAAATAAGCAACAAAAAAACCTAACGCAAGTACGCAACACAGGTGACGCTGCATTGTGCAAGCAAATAATTCGTGTATGGAAGCATTGATAACGAAAGATCTATCTATATCCTATAAAAGTCCTCAATCAGATATAAAAGGCAACAAGAAATCGTAACCACATAATCCAAAAGCGAGTTTCATAATTTATGTATTGTGGTCATAATAATGGTCACAAGTGATATTAGTCATATGGGCTATGGCCATATACACTCATAGGTAACGATGTTTCCACAGTTGTCACAGATTAACTCTTTCCACAACTAAAACTCGTTCAAAGTATTTCCTACTTTCTTTAACGTTAAACTCACTTTCACTTACAAAACCGGCATCACACAACCATCAAACTCCTTCCAAAAGAAGGTATGCCTTAAACTTCAACACTATTTGACACAAGATTCTTCAAAAATAAAACAGATATAATGCTACTAAGCCTTGTTACTAGATTTATGAATCTTATATGCCCTTCTCTTTCCTGTCCCCATTCTTACTAATACTCACTTTATGTTACTTGTTTTTTATACTGCAAAAAGGGGGTTTTGAGCCCAGGGTCTCATCAGGAGCAGCAGCCTCTCTATCTCCAGGGATACAGATAACATTTGACCTCTACGAGTGGAATTTTACTAGGTATGTTTGTTTGTTTATTTACCAATTTTATCTCCAAGATTGCAAATATGTACAATGCACAACTATACCCTAAAAAACAAAGTATACGACAAGAACTTCACAATTCACATACCCATCTACAATTTTAGTAAAAATAATAACTGGGTGTGATTTAAATCGGATCTGGCCCGTAAATAGCAACCTACGTTCAAAAACGACCAAAATCTAAGATACCCATATGCAATTTGTCGATAAAAATTGGGAAAATGAGAGTAATGAAGTTGGGTGAATCATACCAAGAAACACTGATGAAGCTGCCGCTGTGGACGATAAGGTATGGCGGAGATAGAAGCGTGAAACAGAGTAACGGCTCAAATAGCGGCTTTCAGCGGAGCCAAAAGTTTGGAATCCATTTCAAATCCCCAAAACATCCAATTTATTTGCATTGGAGCCCCTTCTGTTTTGGCTATCAAACACGTTTTTTTTTTCTTTTTTCGGTAGCGGTGGCTGGGGGAAAGAATTAGTGTTCCTTGTGACCCGGGTTCGACTCTCACTCTTCCCATTATTTTCTGCAGCATCCAGGTGAAGGGCGAATACAGGTGGCGATGAACTCCACTGTCGGGTATTCGGGCGGGTGGAGGTTGGGTTTCCGCGCATCTGGGAGAGCCAAGGGGCTGCTGGCGTCCGAGTAGTCGACCTTGGCCACAGCGTCCGGTGTCACGGTGGTTGGCACGTAATTCTTTGCTGTTAAAAAAACACGTTTTTAACTGGGTGGGCCTTTCGGTAGTGGGTTTCATTTGGAATAGTGACGAACGGGCTCACGAGTGTGTATTTGTGGGTGTGGATGACTTTTATTTCATTGGTTTAGGGTGATCAGGTTTTTGGTAATCGTTCAAAATGTTATAAACTTATAATCATGTGAACTCAATATTCTTTTTGTGTTTATCTTATTTTACATTTTAGTGTTCTATCTCTTGCTTTTGTAAATATATATTATTTTAAATACAGTTTTATAATTTATAAATCTCCGTTGTTAACTATTTAATTTTTCCTTCAAACTGGAGTAATACCGAGTTTCTAACCTAATCTAGCTATCACTTAAAAGATGTTATATTTGATATAATCGTGTATCATTTTAGATTTTTATATGTATCTCATGATTCATGCAATGTTTTGAATAGATTTAAATGTTTTAAGAAATAATAACAATATTTTTTTAATGATACCTCTAAATTAGGATAATATAATAATTTGTTTATAAAATAACTAGTAGGGTGCCCGCGCGATGCGGCGGGGGCGACACTTTGGATTGCGGCACTCGTTGCTGGTAGTTTTCTTATTTGTATATGATAACATTATTGTGGTGGATATATGTCATAAGTGTTACACATGGGAGCCTAACACTTATAATGTCTTGCAATGTTCGATCAACTGCCTCTATCGCCTGACGTTTCGCCATCGATGCCTCATCCCATATAATTAACTTGGAGGACCTAATTAGTTGACTTATAATTCCTAAAATTTTGGGACATAGTTTACTATTTATCTACTAAATATCGTAAATTAGTATTAAATAATTCCTAAAATTTTGGGATATAGTTTACTATCTATCTACTAATATCGTAAATTAGTATTAAATAATTCCTAAAATTTTGGAACATAGTTTATCTTCTATCTACTAAATATCAAAGTTTTGTTTTGTTATAAAAATTAATAATAAATAAAGTATAGAAAAACTGTTTTAAACATGTAAAGATTCGTTTGTTAATAAAAAATACTAAACAAATGACAAAAGTATATAAGTTCAATCGAGATGTAAATTATAAGTGCAATAAAATAACACAAAACATAAACTTCAAATATAAAATAAACTTTATTATTCATGGGATAGTCTAGATCAAACAAAAACAATTGAAAATGAAAAAAACATAAAAACACTTGATATATTTCATCTAATTTCTCTTCTTTTTTGATCCGTTTTTCTTGTTTGTGCTCGAATCGGCAGTATCATCTAATTCATCTTCTTTCTCATCGTCCTCATAATCATCTAAATTTATAACCTCGACCCATTTCCATTCAGAGAGTCTCTTTGATCTTTTCTTTTGATTCTCATACTTCCGATCCTTAAAAAACAAAAATTTAATAAAAAAGTTAAAAAATGATTAAATAAATTTTATAAAAAAAAACAAATATTGAATATAAAATTTTTAAAAAGGATTAAATAAATTTTAAAATTACCTCTTTACTAAATTGACGTTGAAGATTAGACTTGTATGGACTGAACATTGCACCATAAGAAATAATTTCAACACTATTATCACCATCATCCTACAATAAAACACCAAATAATAACATAACGAACTTGTTAATATGAAAGATTATAAGCGAAAATATTACTTAAAAACTAACAAAAGCTTGTTCGACAACTGGGGTGTTTAAATTGGTGTGTTGAATCTGAAAAATCAAATAAGTTAGTATTCACATAAAAGTAAATAAAAGAAAACAATTATTCATTATTGCGATATAACAAAACTTATCATAGAACCGACCTTAGATTTTTCAATATCGCATGCTTGTTTTTTCGCATCAAGTGAATTCAGAACTGGCTCCATATTTTAAATCTGTTTAGCAATAGAAATGTAGAATTGTGAGTGTTTGCTATGTATTTATAGTAGTCCATTAGGGTTTAGTTTTAGATTGGTCATCCACTTATTTAGGAAGTTTGTTGTGAGTTTTAAGTTTTTAAAATAAGATGCACATATCCTGTTTAGTTTGTTGTGGCATGTTTAATAGGAAGTTTGTTGTGAGTTTTATCTATTTATACTATATTATAATACATGAGGGAAGGATTCCCAAAAGTTAAAAACTTCTTCCCCCATTATTTATAAATAAACCACTAGAATGAGGGTAAAGTGGTCTTTTAAACCATAATTATTTTTTAGTCCCTCAATCTATTACATTTAAATCCTTGACATTTAACATAATTATGGGTAATTAGTTACACTTCCCCCCTCTTTAATTCTTTAATGTATTCCTGCGATATCTTACAACCCGTAATGTTTTAAAAAAATCCGAAGGTACCATGACGATCGGCACATTTTTTTAAACGTTTCGATAGTTGTTTTTTTTGTTTCGCAGTGCGTTCGTAAAGTACAAATAGCCGATGCGTAAATGTACAATTGATTAAAGCCAACATTTGTTTTTTACCCAAGCCAGCTTTGACCGTTACCTAGCTAACGTGCATTAACATTTGTTTTTTACCCAACTTTTTTGTTTTGAACGACATTAATAAACTAAAATATTCCCTAATTTTACTTGTACAGAGTCAGTTTGTTGTGACATGTTTAATATAGTATAGATAAAACTCACAACAAACTTCCTATTAAACATGTCACAACAAACTAAACAGGATATGTGCATCTTATTTTAAAAACTTAAAACTCACAACAAACTTCCTAAATAAATGGATGACCAATCTAAAACTAAACCCTAATGGACTACTATAAATACTTAGCAAACACTCACAATTCTACATTTCTATTGCTAAACAGATTTAAAATATGGAGCCAGTTCTGAATTCACTTGATGCGAAAAAACAAGCATGCGATATTGAAAAATCTAAGGTCGGTTCTATGATAAGTTTTGTTATATCGCAATAATGAATAATTGTGTTCTTTTATTTACTTTTATATGAATACTAACTTATTTGATTTTTCAGATTCAACACACCACTTTAAACACCCCAGTTGTCGAACAAGCTTTTGTTAGTTTTTAAGTAATATTTTCGCTTATAATCTTTCATATTAACAAGTTCGTTATGTTATTATTTGGTGTTTTATTGTAGGATGATGGTGATAATAGTGTTGAAATTATTTCTTATGGTGCAATGTTCAGTCCATACAAGTCTAATCTTCAACGTAAATTTAGTAAAGAGGTAATTTTAAAATTTATTTAATCTTTTTTAAATTTTTTTATTCAATATTTGTTCTTTTTATAAAATTTATTTAATCATTTTTTAACTTTTTTATTAAATTTTTGTTTTTTAAGGATCGGAAGTATGAGAATCAAAAGAAAAGATCTAAGAGACTCTCTGAATGGAAATGGGTCGAGGTTATAAATTTAGATGATTATGAGGACGATGAGAAAGAAGATGAGTTAGATGATACTGCTGATTCGAGCACAAACAAGAAAAACGGATCAAAAAAGAAGAGAAATTAGATGAAATATATCAAGTGTTTTTATGTTTTTTTTTCATTTTCAGTTGTTTTTGTTTGATCTAGACTATCCCATGAATAATAAAGTTTATTTTATATTTGAAGTTTATGTTTTGTGTTATTTTATTGCACTTATAATTTACATCTCGATTGAACTAATATACTTTAGTACTTAATCATGTTCGTATTATATAATTTACATGTTCGTACTTGATCATTTCCAAAGAAATAAATTAGATTACCAAGAATGGCCAAAACATGAAAACTACCTCTTGGTTTGGAGTAAATTCAAGATTGTATTTACAAAGCACACTAACCTTATTCAATTTAACAGTCATGTTCCACGAGGATTTCGTATATATCCATTAGTGCCTTCTATAAAAAAACTGTTGGACGACACGAGATATGAAAAAATAATTATATAATATTATAGATTTTTCGAATAATTTGTATTTCTTAAATAAAAAGATAAAGTTAATAAAGATATAAACTTTTACATCCTATTTTTTTTTATAAAAATTGTTTTATAAAAATATGATTTTGTAAATATTTATAAAAATGAAATTTAACATTAGTTAAAGGTGTTTAAAACGTACCTACAAGTCACCTACTATTTTTTACTTTTTCAAAAACGAAAATTTTAAAATTAAAGTTTATTGGATGAGTATGATGTGGATATTTAAAAAAGTTATGGACTTTAAATAATAAAATTATAAACTTTATCATTTCACCAACAAAATAAACTTACTTTATAACGATAACAACTTATCTTTTTTTTTTTTTGTCATTTGTTTAGTATTTTTTATTAACAAACGAATCTTTACATGTTTAAAACAGTTTTTCTATACTTTATTTATTATTCATTTTTATAACAAAACAAAACTTTGATATTTAGTAGATAGAAGATAAACTATGTTCCAAAATTTTAGGAATTATTTAATACTAATTTACGATATTAGTAGATAGATAGTAAACTATATCCCAAAATTTTAGGAATTATTTAATACTAATTTACGATATTTAGTGGATAAATAGTAAACTATGTCCCAAAATTTTAGGAATTATAAGTCAACTAATTAGGTCCTCCAAGTTAATTATATGGGATGAGGCATCGATGGCGAAACGGTCAGGCGATAGAGGCAGTTGATCGAACATTGCAAGAGATTATAGGTGTTAGGCTCCCATGTGTAACACTTATGACATATATCCACCACAATAATGTTATCTATACTAATAAGAAAACTACCAGCAACGAGTGCCGCAATCCAAAGTGTCGCCACCGCCGCATCGCGCGGGCACCCTACTAGTATTATATTAAACATGTCACAACAAACTGACTCTGTACAAGTAAAATTAGGGAATATTTTAGTTTATTAATGTCGTTCAAAACAAAAAACTTGGGTAAAAAACAAATGTTAATGCACGGTAGCTAGGTAATGGTCAAAGCTGGCTTGGGTAAAAAAAAACAAATGTTGGCTTTAATCAATTGTACATTTACGTATCGGCTATTTGTACTTTATGAACGCACGGCGGAACTAAAAAAGACAACTATCAAAACGTTTAAAAAAATGTGCCGATCGTCATGGTACCTTCGGATTTTTTTAAAACATTACGGGTTGTAAGATATCGCAGGAATACATTAAAGAATTAAAGAGGGGGGGGTGTAACTAATTACCCATAATTATGTTAAATGTCAAGGATTTAAATATAATAGATTGAGGGACTAAAAAATAATTATGGTTTAAAAGACCACTTTACCCTCATTCTAGGGGTTTATTTATAAATAATGGGGGAAGAAGTTCTTAACTTTTGGGAATCCTTCCCTCATGTATTATAATATAGTATAGATTTATTTTTAAAAAAATCTTAAATCACTCACAAGAGTTGCAAAGAGCCAAAGGCTTCATTATAATGTACGTCTTTTCATAAAATTATGTGTTTTAATAAAATTAGGTTTTATTGGATGTCTTATAGATGTCATGTATCATTATTTATGCATGTCTCCTAGCTATAATAATACATGTATCAGCATCACTTGACATTTATTGTGGAGCATCTTTATTTCCTAAATAATTATCATTGGTGTTAATGTTAACCTAAGGCCCAACGGGGTGGTTGCGGCAAACGTCTTAGGCAAAGTTGTTGCCGATCGGCAACCCCACCACCAACAATAACATCTGCGCGGCAGAGAGAGAGGGAGACTTGATTTCGGCGAGAAGTTGCCGATGGGGGAAGAAGAGAGAGAGGGATAATGGTGGGGTCCATACCCAAATTAACCAATCACAAGTTTTTGTTTTTTTTTTAATTAGTTTGCTTAATCTCGAATAGGCATGCACCTCTTATGTTTTTTTGGGTAATAGACAAGAATATGAGGCAAATTACATGAATATGATTGGGTGGGTGAAACTTTGTCTAATCCCTTTAGGCATGCACCCCTCACCCTAATTAAGCCACTCCACTTTGATTAACCGGAATGGACATTTATTAATAAACGTGTTTAGACGTTTTACGGTATACATTATGTATTTCATAGTTTGTAACAGAATAGACATTTATTAATAAACGTGTTTAGACGTTTTACGGTATACATTATGTATTTCATAGTTTGTACCATTTTGGATTTTTCGTATTTGAACCTTTTTATCATTATTCTCAAATTAATTCATATTGTATCACTTGTTTTGTATTGTATTAGTCGTTGCTTGCATTTCCGTTTAAAACGTTAGAGTATTATTTAAAACATCAACTGTGGATGCTTAGACAACTATAAGTAATTAAATAAATATGAAAATAAAATAATTATTATGACTTTGAAATAAAAATATCATTTAAGTTTCTAAATTGTCAAATCAAAACAATATAACACACATAACTTAAAGAGTAAATTGCCATTTTAGTCCCTGAGTTTTGTCCAAATTTGTCATTTTAGTCCAAATAGTTTTTTTTTTTGCATCTGGGTCCCTGACTTTTCCATTTTGTTGCCATTTTGATCACATACACTAACTCCATCCAAAAACTTCATCTTTAACCAGGGGTATTTTGGGGATTTTCATTTTAAATGTTTTCAATTGCCTTTTTGATCCATTTCCAAAAAATCAAAAAAATTCCAAAAAATCTAAAAAATAATAAAATTCTAAAAAATCATAAAAATTCTAAAAAAAACAAAAAATCCGTTTCGGCGCGAACCGTTTCGAACCCGAACCGTTTCGAGCTGAACCGTTTCGACGCGAACCATTTCGACCCGTACCGTTTCGACGCGAACCGTTTTCGACCCGTACCGTTTCGACCCGAACCGTTTCGACGCGAACCGTTTCGACCCGTACCCTTTCGAAGCAGAACTGTTTCAAGCCGAACCGTTTCAAGCCGTACCGTTTCGAAGCTGAACCGTTTCGAAGCTGAACCGTATCGAACCGAACCGTTTCGAAGCCGAACCGTGCCGAAAGGGTTCGCGTCGAAACGGTTCGGGTCGAAACGGTTCAGCTCGAAACGGTTCGGGTCGAAACGGTACGGGTCGAAACGGTTCGGTTCGGTTCGAAACGGTACGGCTTGAAACGGTTCGGCTTCGAAACGGTACGGGTCGAAACGGTTCGCGTCGAAACGGTACGGGTCGAAATGGTTCGCGTCGAAACGGTTCAGCTCGAAACGGTTCGGGTCGAAACGGTTCGCGTCGAAACGGTTCAGCTCGAAACGGTACGGGTCCAAACGGTTCAGCTCAAAACGGTTCACGCCGAAACGGATTTTTTGGATTTTTAGAATTTTTATGATTTTTTAGAATTTTTATGATTTTTTAGAATTTTTATTATTTTTTAGAATTTTTTGGAATTTTTTTTGATTTTTTGGAATTTTTTTGATTTTTTGGAATTGGATCAAAATGGCAATTGAAAACATTTAAAATGAAAATCCCCAAAATACCCCTGCTTAAAGATGGAGTTTTTGAATGGGAGTTAATTGCCATTTTTGTCCCTGTGGTTTGGGTCATTTTGCCAGTTTAGTCCAAAGGTTTCATTTTTAACATCTGGATCTAAAAAGGTTTCATCGTTGCCATTTTGGTCCAACTGACTTAACTCTATCCATATCTGTTAAGTCTGCCAAGGGCATTTATGTCATTTCATTTTTCTTTTTATTAACCATTTTTTCTTTATTGCTTTTTCTTTTAAATGAAATGACAAAAATGCCCTTGGCAGACTTAACAGATATGGATGGAGTTAAGTTAGTTGGACCAAAATGGCAATGATAAAACCTTTTTGAATTCAGATGTTAAAAATGAAACCTTTGGACTAAACTGGCAAAATGACCCAAACCACAGGGACTAAAATGGCAATTAACTCTTTTGAATGGAGTTAGTGTATGTAATCAAAATGGCAACAAAAGGGAAAAGTCAGGGACCCAGAGGCAAAAAAAAACTATTTGGACTAAAATGGCAAATTTGGACAAAACTCAGGGACTAAAATGACAATTTACTCTAACTTTAAAATAAAAAAAAGGGCCTCGTATTTTTGGGCCCTAAACGATAGCTTTACACAAAATAACAAATGCTGATAGTTGTTACATGATGTTGTCTATAAAGCCATGGATGCTAGAGAGAATTTCATATACCAACCTTCTTTTCCATGGCAAATTCACTTTAAAATAGGGTTCTAATATTAACACGTGGTAAAAACATATTTACACATGGTGTATATGGGCCGTATAACATTATACGGCCCGTATAGAATTTAAAAAACTAACAAAGTTTGTGCCAGCAGACTTTGTCAGTTTTTTAATTTCATACGGGCCGTATAACAGTATACGGCCCGTATACACCATGTGTAAATAATTTGCCTGGTCGTATACTATGTATACGAACGATGTATACGGGCCATATACTGTTATACGGCCCGTATTCTTCGAAAATTAGATTTTCTCAAAGTATTTAAGGGATTTAAGGTGTCAATCACACGAGACATTTTACAGTCATGAGGTGGTCAAACCTTTCTAAAAGTATAAAAAAATAAAACATTAACAAGTAACAAAGATTGCAGAACAAAAAACCGTGTCGTATGACTGTAATAAAACGGAAGCTATCAACGCGGGGTTACGGGCATGGTGTTATTCTTTATTTAATATTTACAGAACAAAAGAAAGAGTGAGGCATTTGATGAGAGTTATAAGGAGAAGCGTTGAAATCAAGGGTCCCGTCATTACAACCACTTGTTTTCAACGGGGATGTAATGCAATGATTCATCTCAATTGAATAGACAGACACTTGCTTCATAGGACTCACTTGAATCGTCTCGAAAGTACTGAACAACCGAAATAACAGCTTCGATTTCATCAGCCTGTACCGAAGAAACCAAATTCGCAACAATGAGTCTGAGTCCGTTGTTGTTCGTGAATGTTTCGAATCATCATAGGAGACGTGTCGGGTTCTTCTGCTAGTGGTCGGGCTTCCAATGCTCACACAGGGTGATAAACAACGCTGATATGAACACAAACCAACTGCTTTGTCTTGAGTCGTCGGGAAAACTTTTCCTTAGGGGAGAGTGAGTAGTATGAGTCTGAGTCCATTGTGGGTCGTGAATGTTTCGAATCATCATAGAAGATATAACAATCCTCAATAAAACCGACACCCTCATAATTTTTCCGACACCCTAATATATTTTAAAATATCCTAATATGTCCCAAAATACACCCCATACGCGAAAACGGGCCCAAAATACCCTAAATATTAATAAAAATAACTAAAAATTGATTTTTGGGTTTTAGGCGGGCCGCGTAAGCCACCCTTAACACTTACGCGGGCCGCGTAAACTTAAAACCTGGCGCGACCCTGGGCTGCCACGTGGCCCAACACATGGCGAGCCTAGTTGCTGATCCGGATGGGCTACGCTGTTGACCAGCGTTGACGCGGGCCGCGTAGGCCTTTGCCTACTCTTACGCTGGCCGCGTAAAAGTTGAAGACATGCCCTATATATAGAGGCCATCGGATTTCAGTCGAGAGTCATTCAAAAACGTTTTCTTTCTCTCAAATCTGAATTATAAGCAATATATACGGGTATTATACCCCCTAAATAGCGAAGTTCTGCTCCGTTGTAAGTATTATAACCCCTGGATACGTATTAGATATGCTGCCCGATTGATCTAGGGTTTCGTAACGGCTGTCGTGGTTCTGCCCGACGTAGTCGTTGGAATGCCGTCTCGGGGAGTGTATTACTAATGTTAAAATGGGTTATTATACTAACGCGTGTGCATTTGTGTAAATTTTAGATTGTCACCAGGAAACCCTTACGGAAAATCTAAGACATCAATGTGAGTTGATCCACTGTTTGTAAACCTTTTATTAACTGTTTTTACAAAACCTTAAACATTTTTCCATGCGAATAGCAGTTATTGAGTATTTGTAAGAATACAATTATCATGAGTATGTTGGGGTTTTGTATACAAAATTTGTTACCACCTGGTCAAGGAGTAACATTTCCACAAGTCGGGTTTAACAGTACCATGGATGTTAATTGATATGTCTTGGAAACAAATGTAATTGCGATATCGCCCTCAATACTGTGAAATGATTTTTAGTCAAACTTGATTAAACTGGGATTCACTCACCAGTATTTCCCACTGACAAATGTTTTTAAAACGCGTTTCAGGTAACAAATTATGAAAGCCAAATAGAAGCCAGCTGGACAGCACTGAAGGCTTGGAAAAGTGGCAATAAAGTTACCTAAAATAAAATAGATGTTTTTATTAATCAAATAGGATTTATTCCTATGAAAACGTGTGTACTACGAACTTGGGTTTTAACCCATTTGTTTAATGTTATGAAAATGTGGTATTTTACTCTGATCAAAGTTTCCTAACTACGATCCTGATGAAAATTTCCGCTGCCAAATTAGACAATACGCGATACCACCGAAACTGACTCGCGGCCGCCCGTTCCCAGGGACCAGGGATCGGGGGTTGCGACAGAAGGTGGTATCAGAGCTATGCCACTGATTCAGCCACAGAAGTGTTCTGCTGACATCAAAATTCAATCTGTTAGGAAATAAATTACAGAAATACGTGCATAATTGTATTTCTTGTTGTGTGTTATTTGACTATTTGTTAGTTTACAGTATGAACAACCAAGGACCATCTGACGCGTACCGTCAATTGTCTGGTTCGCCTAAAAGCGAAGGCACCTCCTCTTCTCAGCCTGCCCTCTCAGGGTACTCTGCTGATACGAAAGAAGGAATCTTCGTGTTTAAGGCTCAGTCCGAGGAACCATTTCCTCATAAAAAGAGGGGATGGTTCAGTCGAGGGGCACACGAACGTAGGAAGCGTATGAAAAAGTTACAAGAACAGAGAGTGCTAGCAGCAGCTAAAAGAGAAACTAATGCCTATGCCCAGGATATGATAAATAGGGGTATAGCCAATATCCATATCTTAGCAACCACTACAGTTGACCCTAATCTGGAGCAAATAATAGCACCCCAACCACAGCCACCTATCCCTGACCAACCTATGGAGATAAAAAACCTTGAAAACCAAGTAGAGATGCATGACTTCAATCCAGAAGAAATCCCTAGGGTACCAACACCAAACCCCCTAGACCAAAATTACGATCCCTGGTGGGATGACGTTAGGGACTATGTGCAACGTTACCCGATACATGAAGACACACCCATGCAGAACTTAGGAGCCTACCCAGGTATGGACCCTTTAAATCCCTATTACCACGATGAATACATTAGGGAGATTTTAGAAGATCCTTACTGATTTCAGGCACCTACACCCCCATACCAGGAACCCGCACCCCAGATTCCGAACCCAGTCCTAGAACCTGGACTCCCAATGAGTGCAGAAAACGTACAAGAACTTAGGACATTTGGTGAGGAAATTCTAGAAAGTAGTGAACGAATGCGACAGGTGGGAGAGCGACTCGTCTGGAAGTACGACGAGCGCAATATGGATTTTTGGATGAATCCATATCCGTGATTCGATGGAGGAAACGGTAGTAGTAATAATAATAATAAAATAATAAAATAAAATAAAAATAAAAATATGTGTGTACAAATGCCTATTACTATTAGTGTAATTTTATTTCAGTTGGTATTGTAATTTTTATTTTAGTATTGTTGTGTAATAGATGCATAATAGATGAATAGAGTAAAGTCGCAATGATCGACGCTTTTGGCAAAAATGTGTGTCATGTGATTGACTATATTACATATTATTTTGTGATATTAATACGGGGTAAATGTTTAAAATTCAGATGGCCGACGAAGGAAATCAAGGAAATCTGAATAACGATAACCAGAGTAACATTAACGTGGTTAATGAGAATCCGAACATCAATAACAATGGAAACCAAATGGATAATAGTGCAGTTCAACACATAGTGGCACAAGGAATTATAGATGCAATGTCATTTATTATTCAAACGGTTCAAGAAGCGAACAATGGAACCAGAAAACAGCGTGAACAATGGACCCGTACTTCAAGTGCCCATTCCCAAAAGAATAAGAACCATGCATTATGGTTGTCCTTATAAGGAATTATGGTCCTGCAAACCAATAGAATTCTCGGGCAATGAAGGACCCATTGCAGCCCTACGCTGGATAGAGAAGACTAAGGCAGTTTTAAAAATAAGCAAGTGTGCTGAAGAAGATAAAATAATGTTTGCTTCTAACCTGTTTAAGAACTCAGCCTTAGAATGGTGGAACACTATCCTCCAATCAAGAGGAAGTGATAGGATATACAACATGGAATGGGAGGAATTTAAAAATATGGTAGAAAGAAAATTTTGTCCTTCCAATGAAAAGGAACATATAGCTAATAAGTTTCTGAACCTTAGGAAGACCGGGGTAGATAGTAAGGGGTATACTACTACATTATTTGAATATGCTAGAATAGTACCAACCCTTGCATCACCTGAACCGGTATTAATCTCCCATTACATCTGGGGATTAATTGGAGAGATTAGACATGTAGTCAAGGCAGCTAGACCCCAAACTATAGAAGAAGTTGTAGAACTAGCAAACACCTTGATAGATGAATTAATCCGTACTAGAGAAGAAGACCAGAGGAGAAACCTAACCCAAAGACTTACCCAATTTCCGTTCTGGGAATTACAGCCGTAGGAATATGGGTTCTACCTCTGCACCATTCTGCAAGGTCTGCAAGAAAAAGCATTCGGGAAAATGCTCCACTCTTTGCAATTTCTGCTAGATACCAGTACACAAGGAAGAAGATTGCAGGAGAAAATCCAGTAATGGAATGTGCTTCAACTGTAGAGAAAAAGGTCATATCAAGCCGAATTGTCCGAAATTGGCTCCAGCTGCGAACAACAAGAACACTAAAAATGCTAGAGCATTTGTTCTGATTGCAGATGTGATAGCTGGTACGTTTTTAGTTAATGATGTATTTGCTAAAGTATTATTTGACTCTGGTGCGAACCAAAGTTTTATTAATACTTTGTTTTGCAAACTTTTAAATCAGTCATTAACTAAATTACCACAAGAATGTCTAGTAGAGACAACTAATGGAGAAACTGTTAGGATTTCTGAAATCTTGCAGGGAGCAAGAATAGAAATTTTAAATCAGAATTTTATTGCAAACCTCTACCCAATGAATCTGGCAGGATTTGATATTGTATTAGGAATTGATTGGTTAATAGCCAATAAAGCCAGTATTTTATGTGATCAAAAATCGATTCAAGTAAATTCACCAAAAGGTGAAAAGATCACAATTAAAGGTGATAAGCCATCTAGATCCACGAAATTCATCTCTGTGATGAAAACTGCAAGTTATATAAGAAAATGATCTATAGTGTATTTGATTTCTATAATCACTAACACTAAAGGAAAAGAACTAAAAGACATTCCAGTAGTGTCTCAGTTTTCAGATGTATTTCCAGAAGAATTACCAGGACTACCACCGGACAGAGAAGTTGAATTCAGAATCCATCTATTGCCAGGAACATCACCGATTGCCAAAGCACCTTACCGATTGGCACCCGCAGAAATGCAGGAACTGAAGAAACAATTAGATGAATTGTTGGAAAAAGGATTCATACAGCCAAGCTCATCGCCTTGGGGAGCACCGATTTTATTTGTTAAAAAGAAGGACGGATCAATGCGTATGTGCATTGACTACCGTGAATTGAACAAGGTCACAATTAAGAATCGGTACCCATTACCGAGAATCGATGATCTATTCGATCAACTGCAAGGAGCTCGATTTTTCTCTAAAATCGATTTAAGGTCAGGATATCATCAATTAAAGGTACAGGAAGAGGATATTCCTAAGACCGCTTTCAGAACAATGTATGTCCATTATGAATTTATTGTCATGCCATTTGGTTTAACCAATGCCCCAGCCGCATTTATGGACATGATGAACCAAATATGTAAGCCATATTTGGATAAGTTCATAATTGTTTTTATAGATGATATTCTAATTTACTCTAAAAGTAAAGAAGATCATGCAAAGCATTTGCACGCACTTTTAAGTCTATTAAGAAAGGAAAAGCTTTATGCTAAATTTTCAAAGTGCGAGTTTTGGTTAGAACAGGTACAGTTTCTTGGACATTTAGTCAATCATGAAGGAATTCATGTGGATCCAACAAAGATCGAGGCGATTACTAAATGGAAAACCCCTGAGTCACCAACCGAGGTTAGAAGTTTCTTAGGATTGGCCGGTTATTATAGAAGGTTTATTCGAGACTTTTCTAGAATAGCCATTGATATGTCAATAAATATACATATTATTAATACATAATATCCCCCATTTTATATATTTTTGGTTACAAATTCGATTGAATCGACACTTAATGGTGTTTTATTTGAATATTGTAGTTTTGGAAAGCTTGTTGGTGATTCGTTGCGGAAAACTCGAGAAAAAATGAAGTTTGTGGAAATTTTGCCCAGACACAGCTGTGTTGGTTATCTAGTGTTGTTATTTAGTGTTGTCAATGAATAAAAAAAGAAAAAAAAAACAAAACAAAAACAGAGAAAAAAAAGTAAGAAAAAAAATACGTTCCAAAAATTTGGAATCGAGTTGAGCAATTTTGTGTATCGTATGTTGAAATTATATCAGTAGCTCATCAAAACATACGAGTGTTGGTGTATTTTTATGGTTTATTAGTCGTATTATTTGTTTCTTTAGATGTTGTATTTTGATCACATTTAGCATCTAGCTACTTCGGATTTTTAACCATTTAGCCACTTTATACCCAAATTCCACACCTTTAGCCATTGCCCCGTTACAACCATGTAAAGTCCTCTTGATTTATGCAATTTTCTTATGTCAGTTGGTTGAGATTTGATTCCTAAGCAAGCCTATGATTATGTTTGTTTCATTCCTTGGCATTGAGTGTTTAACTTTCACACATGTACATATAAATAACTAAGTGTTGAGTGAATTATTGTGAGAGGTGTAAGTTTGTGCATAATCGAAATTTTGTAGGCATGTTATGCTTATTGGATATTGCTATGTTTCTAAAAGAAAAAGGAAGCTGTTTTAACTCATTTGGTTTCTTCTTTTGATTGTTGCATTGCTTGATAATCTTTTATGCTTTTGGATCTTTTGCTAACTTATGGATTGCTTATCACTTATTTTGTTGCCAACGGGATTCTTGTTGAATTATTGCATGAGAGTTTGCTTGAGGACAAGCAAAGTTCAAGTGTGGGGATGTTTGATATGTCAATAAATATACATATTATTAATACATAATATCCCCCATTTTATATATTTTTGGTTACAAATTCGATTGAATCGACACTTAATGGTGTTTTATTTGAATATTGTAGTTTTGGAAAGCTTGTTGGTGATTCGTTACGGAAAACTCGAGAAAAAATGAAGTTTGTGGAAATTTTGCCCAGACACAGCTGTGTTGGTTATCTGAGTACGATGTCACACAGCTGTGTCAGCCTTGGCCACACACCCCGATCTCAGCAACAAGCAGCAATGGTCCACACAGCTGTGTCACTTAACGACACAGCTGTGTGCGACGCCAGATCTGATATAACCTAATGTTTAGCTCCCATTTCATTTTTCCAACTTTGGGGGGCCGAACCCTAGTTCTCCAAGCCCCAAAAGTCGGTTCCTAGCATCTCTTGAAGAATTTGAACCCAAGATTGAAGATCAAGCACTCCAAGGGAAGATCTAACGCCACACAACCCACTTTAACTCATTTTGGTTTGAAAAACTCTAGATCTACCATGTTTTCTACCATGTTTATAAGTATGGTTGTGGTTTTTGTTAGCCTTAGAGGCTAAACATTTGGGTTGCCTAAACCATGTTGAAACTATTGTTAATGTGATGAATCAGAAGTAATTGTGATGGCAAGTTTATGTTAATCTTCATGATAGTGTTCTAGTATTGTTCTTGGATTTTATATGCTTGCTTAAAGTTGGATTTCATGAATGTTTGATTGTTATTTACTCATGACATGTTGCAAAACCCATGTGTAGATTATGATTGTTGAATTTTGCTACTAGTTAGTTTGATTTAAGGCATGAGACTAGGAATGGTAATTGTTAACATGAAATTAATGAAGATTTGAGCATGTGTATGTAATCTTGCACTTGGATTTGGAAAGATTATAATAGTGTTAATGTGAATTCTAGAGTATGTTAGTTGTGTAAGATTGATGATTTAGGCCAAAATTGTTATCTATCATGATCATTCTCATGGTTCATATCAAGAACAACGTTAGGATACTGTCTAATTAAAAGCAATTTTAGGTGATTAGTGTGTTTCTCGTATTAGTTTTCCTTAAATTGTCGAGTTAGGAGTTTTGACAAACGAGTAACTCTTGTCTAAAGATTAACATTAACTTACAAACAAGCTTAAAAAGAATGATTTTTAGGTGATTAGAATGTTATTTCATTCTAAATTTTTCGAAGAAATTAGAAAACTAGGCGACCTTGACCGGGACTTAGTTACTTGAGAGTTTGTGTCATCGTTAGTGCTTCTCGTAGATCGTTACACGAACATTAGTGGATACTCGGTTTAGGCAACTTCTTGATAGATCTTGTTGAATTTCGTTAGCTTAGAATTTTTATTATTTGCATGATAATTTAGAAAGCCCAACTTATTGTTTGAAACGGATTTAGAGTAACAAAGGTTTAGTATCAGAAGCTACCGTGTCCATGGATCGATACTTGGTTCTTACCGATGCTATACTACATATATGATAGGTACACTTGCCTATGTGTGTGGTTTAGTACTGAGGTGAAAATCATTTCTATAAATTTAAAACCGAATTGTGTGAAAAAATCATTGTTAAATATATATATAATTTAGTGATTATGATTGTGATATCCAGTATCATGAAGGAAAAGCAAATGTAGTGGCAGATGCTTTAAGCCGAAAGTATCATGAAAAGCCAAAAAGGGTACGTTCTCTTAAATTAAATCTACAAGTAGATTTAAATGATCAGATAAGAGAAGCACAAGAATCAGTAATCAAGGAATATACTGAAAAACTAAAAGGTATGATTAAGGAATTAGAACAAGGAACAGATGGAATTTGGAGATTCCATAAAAAGAGAATGTGGATACCTAAATTAAGAAACTTACGTCATCGTATATTAGAAGAAGCCTATAAGTCTAAGCATACGATGCATCCAGGAAATGAGAAAATGTATCAAGATTTAAGAAAGAATTGATAGGAATGAAAAAGGACATAGCAGCCTATGTTTCTAAATGTTTAACTTGTTCACAAGTTAAAGCTGAACACCAGAAACCCTCAAGTTTGTTACAGCAAATCTGGGTGATTGTAGATAGGCTAACCAAGTCAGCTCATTTCCTACCAATGAAAGAAACTTTCAGTATGGAACAATTAGCTAAGTTGTATGTAAATGATATCGTTTCTTTACATGGAATACCTTTATCAATTGTTTCTGATAGAGATAGCCGCTTTACCTCTCATTTTTTGTCAAGTTTCCAAAAAGCCATGGGAACCAAGTTAAATCTGAGCACAGCTTATCATCCTCAAACAGACGGACAAAGCGAAAGAACAATTCAGACAATGGAAGACATGCTTAGAGCTTGTGTAATTGATTTCGGAGGTAATTGGGACGATCACTTACCTTTAATAGAATTTTCTTATAATAATAGTTATCACACAAGTATCAATGCTGCACCATTCGAAGCACTTTATGGAGGAAAGTGCCGAACCCCAGTCTGTTGGGCAGAAATTGGGGAAAAGCAACTATCTGGACCTGAGATAGTGCAAGAAACAACTGACAAGATTATTCAAGTCAAGGAACGACTGAAAGCAGCACGTGATCGACAGAAGAGTTATGCTGATAACCGACGCAAACTATTGGAATTTAAAGTAGGAGATAAAGTATTATTGAAAGTCTCTCCTTGGAAATGAGTGGTAAGATTCATCAAAAGAGGAAAGCTAAGTCCCAGGTATGTTGGACCTTTTGAGATTGTTAGAAGAATAGGACCTGTAGCCTATCAGCTACAACTGCCAGAGGAAATGGCAGGAATACATGATGTGTTTCATGTATCTAATCTCAATAAATGCTTAGCTGATGAATCGCTGATGGTATCTCTTAAGGATATAGAGGTAAATGAATAACTCAAGTTTGTAGAAAGACCTCTACAGATTGAAGACAGAAAAGTCAAGAACCACAAGCATAAGAGACTAGTTCTGGTCAAAGTAAAGTGGGACTCCAAAAGAGGACCTGAGTACACATGAGAGCTTGAATCTGAAATGCAAAGAAAATATCCACACTTGTTCTAGTAGATCTCGAGGACGAGCTCTAAAACAAGGTGGGGAGGATATAACAATTCTCAATAAAACCGACACCCTCATAATTTTTCCGACACCCTAATATATTTTAAAATATCCCAATATGTCCCAAATTACACCCCATACGCGAAAACGGGCCCCAAATACCCTAAATATTAATAAAAATAACTAAAAATTGATTTTTGGGTTTTAGGCGGGCCGCGTAGCCACCCTTAACACTTACGCGGGCCGCGTAAACTTAAAACATGGCGCGACCCTGGGCTGCCACGTGGCCCAACACATGGCGAGCCTAGTTGCTGATCCGGATGGGCTACGCTGTTGACCAGCGTTGACGCGGGCCGCGTAGGCCTTTGCCTACTCTTACGCGGGCCGCGTAAAAGTTGAAGACAGGCCCTATATATAGAGGCCATCGGATTTCAGTCGAGAGTCGTTCAAAAACGTTTTCTTTCTCTCAAATCTGAATTATAAGCAATATATACGGGTATTATACCCCCTAAATAGCGAAGTTCTGCTCCGTTGTAAGTATTATAACCCCTGGATACGTATTAGATATGCTGCCCGATTGATCTAGGGTTTCGTAACGGCTGTCGTAGTTCTACCCGACGTAGTCGTTGGAATGCCGTCTCGGGGAGTGTATTACTAATGTTAAAATGGGTTATTATACTAACGCGTGTGCATTTGTGTAAATTTTAGATTGTCACCAGGAAACCCTTACGGAAAATCTAAGACAGCAATGTGAGTTGATCCACTGTTTGTAAACCTTTTATTAACTGTTTTTACAAAACCTTAAACATTTTTCCATGCGAATAGCAGTTATTGAGTATTTGTAAGAATACAATTATCATGAGTATGTTGGGGTTTTGTATACAAAATTTGTTACCACCTGGTCAAGGAGTAACATTTCCACAAGTCGGGTTTGACAGTACCATGGATGTTAATTGATATGTCTTGGAAACAAATGTAATTGCGAGATCGCCCTCAATACTGTGAAATGATTTTTAGTCAAACTTGATTAAACTGGGATTCACTCACCAGTATTTCCCACTGACAAATGTTTTTAAAATGCGTTTCAAGTAACAAATTATGAAAGCCAAATAGAAGCCAGCTGGACAGCACTGAAGGCTTGGAAAAGTGGCAATAAAGTTACCTAAAATAAAATAGATGTTTTTATTAATCAAATAGGATTTATTCCTATGAAAACGTGTGTACTACGAACTTGGGTTTTAACCCATTTGTTTAATGTTATGAAAATGTTGTATTTTACTCTGATCAAAGTTTCCTAACTACGGTACTGATGAAAATTTCCGCTGCCAAATTAGACAATACGCGATACCACCGAAACTGGCTCGCGGCCGCCCGTTCCCAGGGACTAGGGATCGGGGGTTGCGACAGAAGACGTGTCAGGTTCTTTTGCTAGTTATTCGAAATGTTTCGAATCATCATAACAATGCGGTCTTGATTGAAAAGACGTAATTGCAAGACTGTTTGTCGGGCTTCCAATGCTCACACATGGTGAAAAACAACCCTTGATGTTGAAGCCGGTTTTATCTCATGAAAAGGAAAGAAACAAAATTTTTTTAGAGAAGAGTTGGGATTCAAGGGTTTCTACAGGACAAGCACATACATTGGTTTCCAAGTAGGGTTTAGAATGTTTGAAGGAAATGTTGGTTCAATACCAACTCATCTTTAGTAGTGTTTGTTTGAGAACCTGATTCAGATAAACAACGGTTCTCCAATTCCAGAGTAAGCAAATACACAACGGTTCTCCAATTCCAGATCAGTAATGAACGTTCAATTGTGTACACAAATTCATCACCGGTTTCTACAACACAAGCACATACACAGGGAGAATGTTCTCGAAATTGAAGGAAAAGAAAAAAATGGTTGCTGATGTTTTTCACTATCAGGATTTTGTTGGTTTGTTTCCAGGTAGGGTTTAGAATGTTTGAAGTATCCTTGCATTAGACACAATTTGTTGGAATTTGTAGATCAACAGAAATAACTGAAATAACAGCTTCGGAATCTATTAACCCACAATTGGTTTGAATATGTGGATCAACAAATGATTGGTTTAATACCAACTGCTCGAAATCCCTTTCGTTTTTTGGATCGTTCTAATAGATTAAAGAGAATAAACCATTATCACTTCCAGATTCGCTAATTTCACTGTTGGTTCAATACCAACTCTTCTTTAGTAGTGTTTGTTTGAGAACCTGATTCAGATACACAAATTCATCACCGGTTTCTATAGCACAAGCATATACACAGTTAGGGTTTAGAATGTTTGAAGTATTCGGATTTTGTTGGTTTGTCGGGTTCTATAACTACAATCCTTCCAACATTATTGAAAATTAACGTACACACCGCATTCGAAGATCCTTGCATTGGATACAATTTGTTGGAATTTGTGGATCAACAAATGATTGGTTTAATACCAACTGCTCGAAATCCCTTTCATTTTTTGGATCGTTCTAATAGATTAAAGAGAATAAACCATTTTTTACCATATGAATACGAGCCGTATACAATTATACGGCCCGTATACACAAAGTTAAAAAAAATTACCGGATCGTATACAATGTATACGATCATTGTATACGGGCCGTATACTATTATACGGATCGTATACTATGGGTAAAAAATGATTGTATCAGACTCTCTCCCCCTCCTTTTCTCTCTCTGACAACCCTAGACCCAAACCACCGCAATCCACCACGGTTCTGCGAAAAAAAACATCATCTGTTCATCATTGTTCTTGAAGATGAAGATGAAGATGAAGAAACGAGGGTTTATTCTCTTTAATCTATTAGAGCGATCCTTGTCTTGAGAACCTGATTCTGATTTAAACAATGCACGAAGATCCTTGCATTAGACACAATTTGTTGGAATTTGTGGATCAACAAAAATAACTGAAATAACTCGCCATTCTCTTGCACCTGTATACGTTGATTGTGGATTTAACTTGCAAGATACATGGATGGTTTGTTTACGTTCAATAAGATTCTGTAATTATATTTAATATTGAATGAAACTAACAAGGTGAACCTGAATTTTCATATTTTTAGACACTTACTTGAACCGTTAGTAATGCTAGATGTCATTTTTGCTGAACCACAACCTATTACAGCACTGTATGAGGCGTGCCAGAAGGACGGAAAGCAACTTGATATACATTACCGGAGGAATGGTGAGTGTTTCAAAATGCAACTTTGGATTTGATTAAATGGCGTTCTAATCTATATAAACTCGTAGGTGACAGAATCATTGCAAGTGTCCATATGGATGGTACATTTATCGCATCCCGCTCTTCCGATACCAAAGAGAATGCAAAGCTTCATGCAGCCGAGGCCGCTTTGTTAAAAATAACAAACCCTAAAACTAGTGATACGGGCCCACAAGAGTTGAGCAAGAATTGGGTCCGTCGCATGATAGAGGATACATATCGTCCGTTCAAGTTGAGCTTCCTGATGCAACTTTTTTTGCGAAAGGAAATAAGAGGTCGTAGGTTAAGGATGCTGAGAATTCTGCAGCTTCGGTGATGTTATAACAATGCCCGACATGTCTGTTAGTGGTTTCTGTAACCAATTGGGAACCACATATTTGCTTCAAGATTTACGTCTGATGTCTAAGTTTGATCACATTTGACTTAATCTACCTGTGTTTTGAAAATAGGCTTTGTTCTTCGTTTTTTGGATCGTTCTGATAGATTAAAGAGATTTTTACCATTTTTTACCTTATGAATACGGGCCGTATACTGTTATACGACCGTATACACCAAGTGAAAAAAAATTACCCGATCGTATACAATGTATACGATGCTTGTATACGGGCCGTATATTATTATACGGCTCGTATACTATGGGTAAAAAATGGTAAAAAATGGTTTATTCTCTTTAATATATTAGAACGATCCTTGTTTTCATAGGACTCAACTGAATCATCTCAGAAGTACTGAACAACAGAAATAACAGCTTCGGTTTCATTAAACGGCTTTGAACGAGTCTATAACACTCATAATCCTCAACCGGCTTTGAAACCTGACGGAATATACGAAGAAACTGTTGGAATTTGTGGATTTCGGTTGGTTCAGAAACTTAACAAGAGAAGCAACAGAAGCAACTAAAAAAGCGATGAACGGTATTTAATGTACACACCGCATTCGAAGATCCTTGCATTAGACACAAAATGTTGGAATTTGTGGATTTCGGTTGGTTCAGATCTCTATTCGGTCATCTTTCCTCTTAATTGAATAGACAGACACTTGTTTCAAACTTTCAAAATTCCAATCAAACTAACACAAAGTATCTCGATATGGTTGGTGTAAAAGCTCACATTTTACTACATTGACCATGTCTTTTGACAAATCATCTGCTTCCTGAATCTGAATCTGAAAGTTAACTAGACCCCTCAAGTTGTCATTCATAACAACTAAGCGTCTTGAGAAGAGTATGTTGATATAGGAGAGTTGATGCAATTTTCCAAGCATTTTAGAGAGACCTTTAAGTACGGATCCTACAACTGCATTTGGAACAAGAAGTCCAACAATATGAATGCACGTAACGAATTTGACAACCGGTCAAATCACACACTATAAAGTGTAAACTTATCGTGTGTTGTAGTTTTAATGAAGCAATGAAGATTGAATATGCAAACCGCATCCGTTTTGTATACGGAAACAGTGGCTATGGGAAATACAAACCCGACACGTCTTCTGTGATGATTAGAACGATCCTTGTTTTGTCACATACATGGAAAAACAAGGACCATTCACCTCAAAGACTTGTATATAATAATGATTTTTTTTTTTAAATTGTAAACACTGCAACTTATTATGAAAAAGCCAATTTTTTCTAGGTTTTGTTCATTGCACACACATGCTTAGTCTGAAGCTAAAACTGTAATGCATAAGGTGGCAATTTTGACCCGTTAACTTATGAATGGGTCGACTTGGGTTGTGCTTTATCTCAAACATGTCAAATAATTAGATAGCTATAGATTATTTTCTAATGCATAGAATCTCTTAAATCGTCATTATTTAGTAAATAATAATAATAATAATAATAATAATAATAATACTAATAATAATAATAATAATAATATCGTTTTTGCAACCATAGTTTACACATAAACAGACAAAGAAAGTGTTTGCAGGTCATCGTTTCAACCGTTATAAAAAACAACTCGTTTGAACCTGTACCCATTTTGACTTGTTACTCTACTTGCTTGACCCACATACCTTGCTACCTCAACTGTTAATCTTGTTAAAGTCGCAAGAAACTATTCGTTTTTAAAGATGTTTACTTATCTAAATTTATGCTCAACGCCATTGAACAAAATTTTACTAATTGATGATGCTATATTTGACCTTGAACTACTTTTTATTATAATAACGTTCAGGCTAGGCGGGCTCTACGAGCTCTAAAACGATTGGTTAGACTACAGGCTCTAGTCAGAGGCCATGCTGTGAGAAAACAAGATGCGATTACTCTTAGGTGTATGCAAGCATTGGTTAGAGTTCAGGCACGGGTTCGAGCCGGGCGGGTCCGTATTGCATTGGAAAGTCAGTCAGAACAACAAAAACTTCAAAACGAGGCTCGTGTTCGTGAAATAGAGGTCAGCACTTAACATGATATATGTAAAAGGTTCATGTAGTAAACATTTACTATACAAATGTTTACTAAACACCGTCCACCCTTTGTGAATATTGTTAATTTTTTTGACAGCAAGGATGGTGCGATAGTGTTGGATCTGTCGAAGAAATTCAAGCAAAGTTGATAAAGAGACAGGAAGCAGCTGCGAAACGTGAAAGAGCCATGGCGTATGCTCTTGCTCACCAGGTAATACTATACTATCATGTTTTTGTGAAAAAAATTAGATTATATATGAATAACCTCATGTCTCTTTTTACATGTGCACGCCACCAAGGTCTTGTTCGTGTTCGTTTGTTAAGAAATATATGTGTTCACGAATTGTTCATGAATACTTACCGAACAAGATTTTATGTTTGTGTTCATTTGTTAAGAAATATATGTGTTCACGAACTGTTCATGAACACTTACCGAACAAGATTTTATGTTCGTGATCATTTGTTAACGATATGAGCTTGTTTGTGTTCGTTTGTTAATTTTAGGCAATGAACGGAAACGAACATTGATGAACACAAATGAGCACAAACTAATGTTCATGAACACAAATAGAAACAAACGAACAGAAACAAGTGTCGATAAACAGAATATAGAATACACTAACACTTATTAAATATTTTATTTGTCGGAATTTTGAAGTATTTAAATAAAATATAAATACGGAAAACACTAATGAACTATCGAACACAAACGGGCACGTTACCGAACGTTCACGAACATAAATGAACAAACACGGCCTCTGTTCATGTTCGTCCATTTAACTAAACGAACAAAATTTCTTGTTCGAGTTCGTTTGTTTCATAAACGAACGAACACAAGCGAACTTCCTGCCGAACGTTTGGTTCTTTTGCAGCTCATTCACTCTCTTTTTACGTAAGTACAATATGGTCATAAACAGTATTTTGTTGGTGACAATTCACCTCCCATAAGAATAAACCGTAAGGATATGATAATATTTTGCTGCAGTGGCAAGCAGGACCCAAACAGCAGGTAACTACTTCGGGATTTGAACTGGATAAAAGTAACTGGGGTTGGAACTGGCTGGAGCGATGGATGGCTGTTCGTCCATGGGAAAACCGTATTCTTGACATCAATACAAGAGATGAAGTTAACATTCAGGAAAACGGTTCTACAAAACAGGAACAGGAAAACGACATCAATAATCAGTTAAAAGCTGTGTGCAAGAAAACCGTTGCTTCAGATCATCCTTCACGTTCGGACAATGAGAAAGTGGGTCAATCTCAATCTGATGGCTTTGATTTTTCGCCTGTCGTATCCACTAGCATCCAAGAAGTCCCTGCATCATTGTCAGTCAAGTCAAAGTCAAAGCCGCTAACGGATTCAGTTCAGTCAAGATCCCGTAGCAATCCTAAAGAGAGGTCCTCATCTTCGGGTGATCAGGGAAAGAAACGACTATCACTTCCCAGTAATGGTTAGTTTACTCATTTTATTCGTAAGAGATAACACTATTACAAAATTTGTATCATTTCAATAGTAATGAGAAAGTGGGTCAATCTCAATCTGATGACTTTTAATCCGTTCAACCCCTTTTGACCCGTTTTCTTCTAAGCTATTTTTCATTTGACCCGTTAGAGATAAACGTGCTCTGAATTCACCGGTTCATATGCTAATTGGTAAACATTATCTGGACAGGCAAGACAGGTAAAGGTGTTGTGAGCTCAAACAGCAAGGTTTCCCAACAGACAAAGGTCAACTAAGATCATTTTCAAGTCAAACTGAAGTCAACAAGATCATACAAACAGCTGCTGATAGATGCTTGTATATACATGAGTTATTTTGTGCATCAAGTTGGAATAGAGAAGCCGAGAAGATGCGCATGCTGTGATTGTCGGGTGTCGTGTCATTGTAACTACCAACATGTATGTTTTATTACTGGAGATCAGTCTGGGTACCTGACGAGGCGGACATCGAACACTATAGTGATTGTTTGGTGTATGTTGATGAACTTCATTTGTAGTTTTGTGTCTTTATTATTTTAGATTCTAGAATGCAACATGTCATCCTAGTATTTTTATAGACGATTTCCAACTCGGTGTCAATTAGGAGGTCCGTGGCTGATGTGTAAGAGAGAGGGATGTGGAAAACGTTGCAAGGAGAGGGAGTGAAAAAATCGTCTCCATGGGCAAGGTCAGACGAGAATGTGAGAGGGGGCACCCGTCTTTCCTTACGATGCGGATGTTCTTATTTACCTTTTTAGCGGTTAACTCACACCTTTAAATCCTACTCCTAGATCTACATCTTTGTGCGCTATTGGACTTGAACCCTAAACTTATGGGGGAGGGGCGTCTGTCCATACACCTATGGTATCGTTAGGCTACAACCTTTGGATAAAGGGATATCGTTAGGCTACAACCTTTTCTGTTCTATAATAGCTTTCTAATAGGCATGAACAATTATTTTCTAGAAGTATAATTATTTATACTTGTATTAGGCATGAACACTTATTTTCTAAAGTACAATTATTTATACTTGTATTTTGCAAAATGGTGGCAACAAAAAACTTGTTACTTGTACGGGACAAACTACTTAACTAAGACTAAGACCGTGGGGTATGGTGGGGCGGGGGTTTGGGCATGGGTTGACACGTGGCTTTGTGTAACAACCCGCACTTTTGTGCGTTGTTACTACCCGACATACTCGTTACGCCTAGCACAAGAGATTCGGATCATAATGTAACTATATCGCATGCATCGCTATTCGAAGAATAGTCGCATATTTTCGCAATACAATACCACTATACTACACTATTATCCCAAACACTAACACTCACGGAGGCATTGAGTGAGGACCTATTCTACCCTCCTCGGTGGCCGTGATGTGTCGAGACGCAGACAAATAACGCTAACAAAGACTCTCGGGTGAGTGCTATAGCTCCAGTCGTCGTGACGATGATGACAATACGAGTGAGTGGTACCCCGTCAGTCATTGTGGTACAACACACAAAAACGTTCACGATGACCTCAAGAAAGGACCTATACTACCCTCCTTGGTGGCCGTAAAACGTCGCTAATAATCGCATACTCGAAACGAAAACCGATTACTAATTATCGAGACTTTGAATTATGGATACGTAAATACGACCCCTAGTGATATATATATACATATATAACAATAATATAAACTAACTATGAAAAACGCGTACTTCGGAAATTATCGAAACGATCAAAAAACGGAGAAATCCATCGCACCGGAGTGGCTATCCGGATGGACAGACATGTCCAACCGATCGGACAGGACAAGTCCAACCGATCGGATAGGACAAGTCCAACCGATCGGACAGGACCAGTCCAACCGATCGGCCAGGATATGCCAGCCGATCGGACTGGAGTGCCGGCCGATCGAACGGGCCGTCCGATCCAGGCCAACCTGCCCTCTTTTCCTTCCTCCTTGCCTATAAATACCCCTCTTTCACCTCAAATACACTTGTTGTCACTATTGCCGCTCGACCAGAAGTTCCAGCCTCTTTATCTCTCGATTTCTCGCGATTCTCGTAAGTATTTAACTCAAATCTTGTACTTCCTTGATCTATAACTAATTCTACACCCTTCTACCTTTTAAATCTCCACTTTTAACTGTGGAATCTCCGAATCTTGGGCATTCTAGGGTGATGTCACCACGAAGTTCTTATGAACTTCAAGGGTAATGTCATCCTATGCAAGAATATCTCAGATTTGAGTGATTTCCATACGTTTCTACTTAAATCAAGTCTAAATCTATGTTTTCTAATCAAGAAGTGGTGCGAATCTTAAAGATTTGAGGTGCCTTGAGGATGATGTCACCCTAAGTTCATATAAACTTCAAAGTGTGACCTCATCCTTACCATAAACAGCCCGGATCTAAGTAATTCCACCTTTTTTATAACAAATCTCACCAAACCAAAGTCACCTAGCCATAGTGTGTGTGATTTCGGGTTAAACTTGAGAAAAACCATCAAGGACGGTCAGATCTGATGGAACGGGGTGGTTCCCGGCCGTTAGAACGGGTCGGATGTAACACCCTTAAAAAATTTTTTTTTTCACTTGATTTTAATAATAGATTATACCGTTTGTAAATAAAAATTTCTTACTTAACATACATTTCATACAAGAAGTTCATGAGTAACATAGACTTAGGTCAAACATGACTAAAGTTAAAACGTTACCAAAAGTTGGTTAACAATTGTTTACAACCCATACACAAAGTCTACTAAGGATTTAAAACATTGCGGAAGCTTCAAAATGTAGTGTCCGCTTCTTCATCATTCGCTTGATCGCCATCCGTAAGATCCACCTAGTCACCTATGGTCAAAACCGTTAAAACATTAGTTTTGACATTGTTATATGATATAGAAACACAAGATCCAACATCAAATTGTAAATAATAAAATATAAATGTTCTGGTTCCATCGTAACTTACGGTGTCACCGTAAGTTACGGTAGGTTTTGAAATCTCCTGGTCCACCGTAAAACAGGAGTAAACTACCGTAATCACATGACCTCTACCGTAAGTTACGGTACTACCGTAACTTACGGTAGTCCCTGGAGATCCATGTTTTGTTTGATTATTTCATTACACTCAATCCCAAGTCTCGGATTTCACTTTCCTAGCATACCCTTACATTAAATCCTCGTATTTCTAATATGTTATATATATATACCAATATCAAAGATCAATACATCATATTCCGAAGCATTAACCATGCCTTACTTGATTATTCGACCCGTTTGGCTCGTCTAAGGACTCCTCCTTTGTGACGACTACCAACGAGTTCCAACCATATTTGGCCTATTATTCAATATAGCGACATCACCGCTTTAATTCAAAACAACCCTTATTCTAAAATTCATTTACGCATTATATATTCATCAAAATCTACTTAATGTAACGGGTCAAGTTACATACCTTTATAGCACACCCTTCAAGCGAGTATCTCCCCCGGCGTGTCCGCTGGACGTTCCGGATTCTTTACCTAAAGAGTTCAATTTCACAACAAGTTTAGAACTCTTTCGTAAGTTTTAACGCATAATTCTCTATAATAATCAAATCTGCGTTTTTGCCCAACTTTCAACATTTTAATTCTTACTCAGGCATTTCCACAAACACCTATCGGGTCAGATAATCACATAATCATCACCAAGTTTATGACTTGTAATTATTATCAAATTTCACTTCAATTAGTCAACTTTATACCTTTCTTAATTTCATTACTTCTGAAATTACTTCTTAAATTCAGATTGTGCTAGAACAAAATTATAATTTTAGCATTTATCAAGTTCTCTTCAAGTTCATCAATCACCCTAAATGGTGATTATGAAGCTCTACAATCATCATGCAATGTTTTTCACAAGAATCCTCTAGGGTTTAACTCTAGACATCATATAACTTCAAGATTCAACCATGCAACACATATTCAAGCTAAATTCTCGATTTTCTCATTTAACCTAAAACTGAACTCGAATCAAAGTACTAAAATTTTACATACCTTTTGATCCCTACATCAAGGTGATCTCGATTCGTGCTCAGAACTTGATTTAGAGTGGATTGAGGGCTTTGATTTGTGAATTTTATGTGAAGTTAGGGTTTGGAGAGTTATCCTGGTCGCCCTCTCTCTCCTGTTCGATCGATGCCCACCCACATTCAGTGGTTTTTGTGTTTTGTTTATTATTTTAGTACTAACTTTCAGTTTTGACTAGTTTAGTCCCTCAACTTATCATTTAACTTTAAGTTTAAGTGTTTTAACTTTAGAGTAAGTTATTTCAAGACTATCAACTAACTGGGTTGTAGTTTCCTAGTTAGTTGATTTTTGTTAAATTAACATTACATATTAAACGCAAAGTTTTATATTTTTGGGGTGTTACATCGGACTTGATGGAATCTCGGTTGTTTAGCATGAAGGAACACCGTCCCGATCAAAACCATCGAAAAATCTTGGAATCCTTGTAGAACACAGCTGGACAGGCTAGTCGATCGAACAGCCAGCCGATCGCACAGGCTATCCGATCGGACAGGCCAGCCGATCAAACAGGCCAGCCGATCGAACAGGCTATCCGATCGAACAGCCCATCCGATCGAATAGGCTATCCGATCGAACAGGCTATCCGATCGAACAGCCCATCCGATAGAACAAGCTATCCGATCGAACACCCATCCGATCGGGCCAGCCCTCAATCCAATTTTCATTCGTTTTCGCGTATTCCGTCATTCTTTAACGCGCCACCAAACACTCAGGTGATCAGTCTATAACCAGGTTATTCTCGGACATAATCCCGCCAATCCAAACCAAATACGCACTGTGAGTATACTTGAACCCTTTTTAATCGTATTTTGGGTGTAACATACGTTTCTAGCAAATCGAACTTATCAAACGAATTATTCAATCAATCGAATTATCACTTGCGAATAACTGTTATGCATAGATATACGTGATGCTAGTTGCATATGTGCTAGGGCTTATACTCGCGACGTCCCACCATGACTAGTATAGTACTATTGCGCCCGACAGGGTCTAGTTTGCCATCGCATATTCGAGCATCGAGGACTTAGTTGGTAGTATCAGCTTTGTGAGTATATATGTCGTGTGTTACGTTTATGCATGTGGAAATTCGCTACACTTTTTATCTATTATGCTATACATATCAAACCAGTATACTCGCCAATACTTTTGTATTGACAAATATTTTAACGTATGTTGCAGGTTAGATCGCAGGCTATATCAAATCAAGCTAGGAAGTCTAGAAACTCAACTAAAATCTAGGTTGTCGAATTTGTATTGTTCGAGAGGACAAGAAATCTATGATAACTTATGTGATTGTATTATTTGTTAGTATGGGATAATGAATGTATTAAATATTATCGCAATATAGTTGTTATGGATTCTCTTGAGCAATCTGATTCGCCTAGTGCTGCGCCCCGATGATTCCGCCATCGGTTGGGGTGTGACACTTTGGGGGGGGGGGGGGGGGGCTTCACTGGGCTGACCCACATTGAAGACGGTATGGTGGGGTGGGGGTTTGGGGCGTGGCCAGCCCAAACCGCTATTTGAATATTTTTTAAAACAACAAATTTAATTTTTTTAAATAAAGAAAATTACATAAAAAATTTCCTAACGCTTATATTTTTTCTTTATCTCTTCTCTCATCTCCAAGATTAGTTCCAACTCTTCACCCTCTAGGTGATCAATGTGCTGGGATAGAAATTTCAAATCATCTCGTTTTTTTTTCAGGGCATCTCTGGCTTCTTTGCTCTTTCGAATTCCGGCCCTTTGTTGTTGGAATACGTTGAATGTATCTAACTTGCATGCAATGTCATCCAACTGATCGTTGTATATTCCCCTACGCGAGCCCGAACTCCCAACTGAAGGTGATGCCGTACCCGATCTTGATTTTTGAGCGCGCCTTTTTGTGGCATCTCTTCCATATTCAGGCCGGTTTGGCGAATCATCCAAAAGGTCCTCAAACTCTTGATCTCGTGTATCAGATTGGGCTTGGGACGAGGCCCTTGACCTTTTGGAAGACATGTTTGTTTCGCTACCACTGGGGATATTCGCCCACTTTGGATGGAACTTACAAATCTCCCAACAATGCATGAAACGGAAGTCGCTCCCCACATTTGTTTTGAATGCAACCAATGCATTTGTCACAATGTCGGCTTCGGTTTCACCACTTTTTGGGTTTTGCTTTGCTTTATTTAAAAAAACACTAAATTTTGTAAGTTGGCCGCTTATCTCGCTCCACTTCGAGGATAAGCTATCGTTTTCACGATAAGCCTCCCTTCCCATTTCTTGATGGAATACTTTACTAATCGCTTCCCACAAATGGCTTCGATGTTGAGAATTTCCTATTTTAATAAAAACAAATTTTAATATATTACAAAGTTATATAAAAAATAACCATAAATATTAAAATAAGGGCTACAAAATATTTAAAAATACCTAAAGTTGGATGTTGAGATTGTTGAAGCCAAGCCCTCGCCAATGCAAGTTCTTCATTAACGACCCATCTTTGTTGTTTTCGTTTGGCGGTTTCAAGTGCTTTCTCCGTCTCGGTTTTTTTCTTATGACTTCTCTTTTTTATGGGTTGGGATGCGGAAGGACCATCGTTGGGTGGTTGAGTTTCGGGGACGGTTTCGGTTTGGGAAAGGTTGATGGAGGTTGGTGAAAGGTTGATGGGCGTTTGTGAAAGGTTGATGGGCGTTTGTGAAAGGTTCATCGGGCTAGGCATTGAATCGTCGGTATGTGGGAAGTTAGTAAACAAACGATTCCCGATATACGATGCATAACTCGCCATATCGGGCATAGGGGAGTGTATTAAAAATGGACGAGGCATTGGACGATTGGGTGGTGGGCTAGGATTATTTTCTTGGAATGCAAACGGGTTGTTCGGGTCATAACCATGATTATGAGGATGCATTTTTCATTTTGTAGAATGAGAATAGAGATGATTATAGAAATTGAAGATGATTATTGTGGTTGAATGTGGTAAAAATAGGAATTGAAGTGTGATATTTATAGTGAAAAAATATTTTTTTTAACATAGCCGTTGCCCAACGGCTAGTTTGGTTTGGCCATTGAGAGCCCGCCATGTCACCTTGCTAGACCCGCCCCACGCCCGGCTTTAAACTCCCGCCCCTTGGGCCACGCCCCAATCCAAGCCCACCCGGGGTAGTGGCTTGGACGTTTTCAGCCAACCCACGCCTCATACCCCACAGTCCAAAGCATAAAAAATATAATGATAGTGACAATTTAATACGTATGTCATATCTCAAGTGACACAAAACCAGCTCTCTCTCTCTCTCTCTCTCACTCTCTTTGGCAATTTCTGTTTTTGTACCTCGTGCTTACTAATATGTACAAGGACAGGTAATAAATATACGCATTATATATTTTTATTGTTGTGCAACTAGGGGGTATGTTTGGCATGGAGCTTTTAGAAGTTTTTAAGAAAAAACTCATACTCAATAAAAAAACTTTGTTTGGTTGAAGAAGCTTGAAGCTTTTAGGTTAGGAGCTTGAAACTTTTGGTTGAACGCTCCTACTAGTAGCGTTTAAAAGGAGCTACAAGCTTTTAGGGAAAAAAATGACTATTTTAACCTCTAAAGATAATAAACATTTTAATGCACAAACTTTTTAAATTTTTAGTTATATCCATTTTGGTCATTTTATACATTTTATTAAAAGCTCCAACTACTCTGCCAAACACCAAATATATCTAAAAAGCTACAGCTACAACTACCAGCTACCAGCTTCCAACCACCAGCTACTTTTGCCAAACATACCCTAGTTATGTGGTATTTAGGAGTAAAAAATGCTCTTAAAAACATGAAATTTTATATTTAAAATTAACACATTCATTTATACTCAAGATATTTAAAAGGACAAAATATCTTATAAAAAACTAGGTGAGAACCCCGTGTATTACACGGGCTGAATAAATATAAATTTATATAATAAATAATAAAAAATGTATATTTGAAAACCTCGTTTATTAGACGGATTAAATAAATATAATTTTATATATTAAATTATAAAAAGTTATGTCTTTAAGAACCACGTATGTTGTTGTACTGATTGAATAAATATAATTTTATACCTCAAATAATAAAAAAATTACTAAATAATAAAAAAATTATATCTTGATAAACCCCGTGTATTGTACGGGTTGAATAAATCTAATTTTATATACCAAATAATAAAAAATTAGATCTTTTAAAAACCACGTGAATTATACGGGTTGAATAAGTGTAATTTGGTATAGTAAATAATCAAAAAGTTATATCGTCAATAAATGTAATTTTGTATAGTGAATAATCAAAAAACTATATCTTAAAAAAACCTCATGTATTACACGGGTTAACTTCTGAGTAATTTTAGATTTTGATTAATATTTAATGGTATATTTTCTAAATAAATTATTTAATAGTATCTATATCTTAAATAATAATATAATCTAGTATGACTCTTTTTATCATAAGTAACGTATATGTATAGATTATGACTCTTTCTATCATCAGTATCGTTTATGTTTCATAATCATATTTATCAACCATTTAAAATTAAAAGGATATCTCTTTTATCTCTCTCAATTATCTATAATTAGGTAAAAGAGATTAAAGTCTTAAACTAAATAATATTTCACAAGAGATTATCTATAATTAATTAGAAGATATTTAAATTAAATGAGTACATGGCCTAATATGATAACAAATGTCCCAAAGATGGTTTCTTTTATTATATGTATAGACTAGCCTAAGACCCCGCGAGTTTCGCGGGTGGCTTAACACACAAATATATAACTTAAAATTGTTGAAATAATCATTTGAAAGAAATAAAAGTTCAAGTAAGGAAATCCATCTCTCTTCCCGCGGGTACGTAATGTATCAAACGAAGTTAGATTCAATCTAACTTTAAAAAATTAAACTAAAAATAAGGTAAGGCATCTAAAGTTTGTTGAGTTTCGAATCAAATCATATACCAAGTAAGATGACAGATGTTGAAATAAGCGATTACGGGTTCTATACAAATATTACAAATTATAAATGTAAGTAATATGAGTTGAGTACCAAAACACCGTCTCGAAGGTTGTAACCGTTCCTGCTAACTTGAGTCCATTGTCCGCCATCCATTATGTATGACATAAATAAAATCACATTAAAGTAAATCAAACAATCGATTATCTGCTACTTAAAAACACAATAACATGTATAGACCCGACAACGAAGAACTGGTAGCCATCATGTACCTTCATAATTAATCCATGTACTCAGACATGACAGAAAGTACCTAAATAAAACAATAAAGAGGATTGCAGTTATCACATATTCCATGTCATATAATCATGCCAATAAATATTTGGCGATTTTGGTACTCCTCGCCTTACCTGACAATACTCTTTTCGGTCACCTCACTCCTAATCTCTCCGTAATTGGCTTCACAAAACCTTTAACCACAATAGAATGACCTTATCCAAACAAATCAGGCATATGTCCTTCATACCTAACCAATATATCCGTAATCAAATCAAAAATCAATAATTCAATCTCATGGGACGATGCAGGATGCGCGACGCTTCCTTCTAGCACCTATCCCCTAAGACGAAACTTGTTTTTGCTAGGGTTCTCGGAGTGTTTTGTGAGAGCGTATATCGGTGTGACAAAACCAAAGTGCTGACTCAACCCAATTACCCAAGCTAACTATACTGTTATAGAAATGCACTGTTATGGTGAGTCCATATTGAAATAAAAATAAATTAGTTAGCAAAGAAATTCTTACACTATAGAACAATAACCCATCAAATAAATATGAGCAGAAAGGTTTCTACCTCAAACAAAGGAACCGTTGCTCACCTTGAAATCAAAGCAATAGCCATTTAAAATTGTAAGGAAAAAAAGAAAGAAAGAAAATGAGACTTCTTTGTAACAAACTTTGAAAAATGTCATGTAACATATCAACAGAATTTGTGGGAAATCCAAAGTTATGCAACAATATAATAGCCATAAAAGGCCACTGCTACAAGCAAAAAGCAAAATATTGCAGATATATCAATACAGAAGTTCAATTGGATACATCATAAGCATTTGCAATTTTAACAAACAATTAATTTGATTCCAGCTCTGCATTTTTATTAGGATGACCGCAAAAACAAACACATATCTATCAATTCAAATCAAACAAACCACAAATCCAACTGTATGTAACGTTAATTAGCAAGAAACTTACGAAATCACAGCCTCACCCATCGAAGCCTACCTCTTCGTCATTGCCCTTTACCACGGTCACACAGTCGACAACAATGTCAACTTTCCAAAACCTGGAACAGAAGCAACAAAAACTTCAAAATCTTTTAGAGTGAGATTTGACTAACCTTTAACGCTAGTTAATTGAAACCCTAGAACCCTAATCTCTAATTACCCTTTATTTTCCAAACCAAACCAAAATTGTAACATACTTGTTTCCTTCCTATTTAAACACCGAACGCAGCACTTGGACAACAGAAAAGCACCAAAAGGCAATCTGGAAATCTGGGACCCCAACCTCTGATTCGTTAATCATCTGTGCTTCACGAATCTGATTGTCAATGAGGGATGCGATTTAGGGTTTAGGTGGAAGAATATGATTAAAGAACAATAGTTGGTTGGAAAAATCAAACGTGTAGCAGTAGAAAATTAGGGTTTGGAATGGAAAACTGGTGATAGATTGGAGAAGACATCTTATATATGGAAATATAGATTTTGTAAAAATATGGAAGATTGATGTGATTAGTTGTTGATTGATAAAATGATATATGATGATGAAGAGAAAGGAAATAGAAGAGAGGAAAACGGGTTGCAGAAATTTGGCGCTCAAAGGGAAAGCTTGTGTGGTATTAGATTGCCATGTGGCAATTATAGGTTTAAGCAAATGCCAAGTGGCACTAAAATGTATTGTTTTAATATAGATAATAGATTTCGGTAAAGTATTATGCCCAGCCCAAAAGAAATGCTCATCATGTGTTAGGCCCAGCCCAAAAGAAAGGCCCAATGAACCAACTAACTAACCACACGTTTAAATAAAGAACCTAAAATCATCTCATCTAGGGTTTTGCTTCTTCTTCTCTGTAACTGTAACCGCCGCTGCAAAGCTTCTAATTTCAGATCAACAATGGCAGAACAAGTAAGCTCTCACACAAATTCAATCTTATTCTTTCATATCATCAGTTTTCGTATTCTAATCTTCTTCCTGCACCTATTCACAGACCGAGAAGGCGTTTTTGAAGCAACCGAAGGTGTTCCTATGGTTAGTTACGAACCCTAGACCTTTAGGTTTATGTAATATTGCTAGATTTTGTTTGATTGTTGGTTGAATGTGTTTAATTTTGTGTGAATTGTGGATATGTGTTTGTTTTATCAGCTCGAAGAAGAGCGGGAAAGGAAAGAGGCCTGGAAAGGGGGGAAACAGGTTTTGGAAGAATGTTGGTCTCGGATTTAAGACTCCTAGAGAGGCTATTGAAGGTTTTTTTTTTTTTTTTTTTTGTATTTAATAATATCAGTTGTGTGTTTTTTAGTTTATTTTTGGTTATGTTGTTGAGGTGAATTGTTTGAATGAATTTAAAATTTGTGTTAGATGAATCTGAAACATAAGTAGATGAATTTGAATCAAATGGATTTATTATGAAATGTGGACTGATTATTTGTAAAAACTAGAATGGCTGAGGAGTATGCATATATTGTATATGTTGTTATTTTTATGGTTAATCGACTATTTATTTAGAGTTATTTCTTGTTATTGAGTTAGTTCTTGCTGCTATTGGAAATGTATCTGTCACTTTATGTCATTTGTGATTTCTAGTTTTTAGTTTTACATTGTTCACATATTTTTGAATTTAGAGTAAATTACTTTTTGAGTCCCTTTGTTTTAGTGGTTTTAACCATTTGAGTCCAAAATCAAAAAGTTTAACGCTTTGAGTCCCTAACCGCTCATTTTATAACGTTTTGAGTCCCTATAATTTAGTGGTTTTAACCACTTGAGTCCAAAGTCAAAAGTACAAGTGTTAAAAATTGGACTCAGAACGTTATAAATTGAGCGGTTAAGGACTCAAAGCGTTAAAACTTTTTGATTTTGAATTCAAATGGTTAAAAACACTGAAACACATGGACTCAAAAAGTAATTTACTCTTGAATTTATTGAAGCCCATTGTGTTTCTTATAGTGCATTTTACATGTCATTAATATTTGACTTCAAGATATTTATCTGCATTTTCTGTCTTTTTTGTTTTGATTTTTATGTATATTCTTGTTTGTTTTTGTTTAGGAACATATATTGACAAGAAATGCCCTTTCACTGGTGATGTATCCATCAGAGGCCGTATTTTGGCGGGTACTTGCCACAGTGCTAAGATGGTGAGGACTATTATCGTACGAAGGGACTATCTTCATTATGTGAAGAAGTACCAAAGGTAAGACTCAAACTTATGATATTTTTGTCTTAACAAACCTTAATTACACATTTTACTAAATTTGGTCCAATATAACTTTTTTGTTTACAGGTATGAAAAAAGGCACTCAAACATCCCTGCACACATCTCACCATGCTTTCGTGTGAAAGAAGGCGACCATGTTACTGTTGGGCAATGCAGGTTTGTTTAACTGTTTTTTGTCTGTTTTATGAGTGTTCCGACTAACAGTCGATAGTAAAGGATTTTTTAGGTATGGAAATACTGCTACTGGTATGTTATAGACTACACAAAGAGGAAGTTTGCATTGGAACTTTATTAAAATGAGTTTTTATCCTTTATTCTGATGCATAGAAACTAACCACTTGTTTTTGAACTGTATCTATATTTCAAAATGCTCTTTTACCATTGCAGCTCACATGGGTGAATAATTGCCCAAAAATTCTCAAAATATTAATTGTGACTATAAGTAAAACTGTAGAACGCCGGATAAAGAATTTGATGGTTTGGTATCCACTTATAATTGCAATAGTTTAGTTCTAAGCTCGTAATATCAGAGGTTTAATACTTTATATTATAGAGACTATACCTTTTTACAAACACATACAATTAGATAAACACTGATATTTTAAAATTAGAAATAAATCTAAGTATTTGTAGAGTTTTAAGGTTTTACAAGTTTTGAGATTGTCTGTCGATTTCTGCAGTACTTTTTGTACATGCTAAGTCATGTTTACTTTTATTAAAAATTTGTTTTAATGTTTGTCTTTTTAGACCGTTGTCGAAGACAGTGAGGTTCAATGTCTTGAAGGTGATTCCAGCAGGGTCCGCAAGTGGTGGAAAGAAAGCATTCACAGGCATATAGAGTGCTCAACTTCTTGCTTGATTATGCAAAAGTTTTTGAGAAGAAAACCGGAGTTTTGTGGTTTTTCATGACATTATTTTGCTGTTGTTTAAGTTTATTATCTCGACACTTCCAATAGTTATTTTTTTATGAAATTTTCATCTGGTGTCTTATTTTGCTTGCGGATTGAATAGATTAAAATTTGTTTCTTTTTAATTGTGGCAAAAGAAAACCAAACAAATACTTAAGCTCTAATATAAAATCTTTTCTGACTAATTTGATTGTTATAATGTATTAGTACATCCACTAGAAAAAAATAAATAAATAGATTTTTGTGTATATAAGAATTACGTTGCGGCCCCTGGTTTAGTCTGCGACCCTCGGTCATAAAAGTCCAGTTCCGACACTGATTATGTCACAATCATGTTGGCTGTAAAATGAAAGATGTGGGCTATTCATATTCAAAAGTGTATAGGGTTGAAAGTTAACTCGTAAGGTTAAAAAATCTAATGTGGGTAAAGTTTTTACTACAAAGAAGGTAAAATGCAAATATACAATGCTCTTATACTGTGCTAAAGATAACAAAAGAAAGTTACAGTATTCAATCACTAAATCAACTGTGAAGTTGCACAATTCAAGTAAAATTCGGCAATTGTAGGGCCACCTAACCTCGCTTCACTGGCCTTTGAACATACGACTTATTAGGGTCTTCTGTCTTCAGTTTTGGTGGTCGAAGTTCACCTTTCTTCACCTACACATGTCCCCGTTATTAACCCAATCAGCATCTATTAGTCATTTGCAATTAAAGATGTCCATTTCTACTCGTTTACTTGTGTATGAATTGGTTCGGGATATGTTACATCGCTAAGGGGTCAAATAGATAAAACTAACCAAGATTCTTTTTTTTTAAACCGTCAAATGGGTCAAAAGTTGCCCAAAGTGTACTTTTAATGCATAAAACCTTGTAAATCACTTATATTGAAAAAGCGGATATATCACTCAAAACTTTTTTTTTGTGACTGATTCAGTCAAACATTAGATTATTATTGAAACAACATAACTTGTAACCAACTCGCTCGACCCACCCAACTCACCACCTCTAAATTGTACTCTTATCTAGAGGTGCACAAATTGAGTTAGGATTTCAACCCCAACCGGTTTCAAACCGGGTTTGGGTTCTAACCGGGTTAGGAGACAGGAGAACCGAACCCTATGAAACCGATCCGGGTTGGGTTAGGATCGGGTTAGGATATCAAACCGGGTTCAACCCTGTTAACATAAAATTCTCAAAAACAAATAATATAGATAAATAACTTAAAATTTATACTTTATTTGTTGTTTACAAGTAAACTAAAATATAATATTATGAATAAAACATTACGACACGAAATACAATTTTTTTTTTACATTTTTCGCCGTCTTCGGTAGGTTCGATAAAGGAATAATCCATATTGACGGATGAATGTCCTCCTTTTGATTCCATAGCGCTTTGGGAGCGTTTATTTTTTTTTTTGTTTTTGTGTGTTTGATTTAACCAACACCTTTAATACAGATGTATACTAAAGTTTTGGATGAAAAAAGTCCAAAAGGTCAACATTTAATGTACTCTATAATGGTCCCAAAGCCGTTAAATAGCCATTGGGTAATAGCTAGTTCCATGTATATGGACGGGTTCCTGATATCAGGTTCAAACCGGGTTGAGTGATCGGGTTGAAACCGGTTTGATTATGAAATACCCAAACCGAGTCCTACCCTACAGGTTGAAACAGGTCCAAACCAGGTTGGCTAGAGATCGGGTTCAAACCGGGTTCGGGTAGGGTAGAGTTGTCGGGTTCGGTTTCTAACCCGGTTTAGGGTTGCACCTCTACTCTTATCTATAATAGAATAAGTTAGTTTACCTTCTTTCCCCCTTTCATAAAGTCCCTCCAGCTAGAAACCTGATTAAAAAAAAATAATAGAGGGATTAGCAATTTGATACAAGTATACCATAAAGGCAGTTGAACACAAAATGACACCAAAACGGAACTGTGATAGCATTCACAGGTTATGTGCTAAAATGTGTGATTTAGGGGATTGTGCAATAAAATTAATGAATAACAAATCACTAAAACATCCATGTCAATTTCATTGATAAACCTTTGGAACGGGCTTGTCATTAAATATTACCATATCAAAATTTCCAAACTGCACAAAAATAGAAACGAACGTCGCAAATTTTCGTGATTTTTGCAACCAACTTCATACTGGGCGTAAAATACGAACCAACTTACATTCTATTACGGCCAAGTGACATCTGATATGATGTTCAATGCTTATTCTGAAACGAAGATTTGAAGAAAAAGGGAACATTTTTTTCAAACTTGAAGATAATATTTAACATAAGCAGTTTTTGCATATGTGACATCTGACATCGCATTGACCAGCCTCACCATCGTAGTTTTCTAGCAAAATCAGTTAAATAAGACTGATTGCTATAATCAGTAATATATTTTAAGTTGTTTTCTATTTTTGTGCCTAACTTAAAGTTGGTTGCTAAAACCGAGAAAAAATGACCAGCTTGTTTCTATTTGCTATGCATCAGCTGACCTCGAAATTAACAGATGCGCATGTAAATTGAAATTTTAATCATAGTTATTATTAAAGGCACGAGGCGCACTCAGGGCGATCTGTTGGGCCCAGGGCTTTATTTGCGCCTAGGCGCGCCTGGGCGCTCACTTTAATAACTATGACATGAACTAAGCTGAAGCATAGTTATTAAAGGCGCGAGGCACACTCAGGGCGATTTGTTGGGCCCGGGGCTTTATTTGCGCCTGGGCGCTCGCTTTAATAACTATGATTTTAATATGTACAAAAATGAAAAGTAAGATACAGACCCTATTTTCCCTTGTTCCTTCCCACTGCTCCTCATGTTCACGCTTTCGTTTCCACATCTCTTTCGATTCTTCCTCATCTTTCTTCAATCTACCTTCCTCCTCAGAAATCTACACAAAATTAGAAGATTATTATAATTCGAGTCTGATTAAAATATTCCATGCTGTTTTCCTTTTTTGCAATTTACAAATTGTAAATCGAAAAATACAACTAAGTGGATTCTAATCAAGCCTACCCTCATCTGCATTTTCCTCCTTCGCCATTCTTGGTCGGTTAGTATTTCCCGAACTTTCAACTTTAGCTGAGCCTGAAATTCATCTGATTTTTCATATTCTTGCTCATATTTTCCCTGCAAAAAAAAAAATCAAAAAGCAATAGTAATATTACAATCCTCATAGTGATTGAAATACGGTGTTCAATGTTGACAAAATACAAGCGGAAACTAATGCTGCCATCTAAGTAACCTCAAAAGATGTTTTTGCCCAAAACGAATTGGCTTTGCTGTCAAATCAAACCGTGTGCCCATGTTACAGAGATTGTATTTGAGTTGTGCAAAAAGATTTATCTTTAATTAGAAATAATCTGGTTCTGTTTTCAGACGAAAGAAATCAAAAAGTAGAGATCCTAATATGAATGAGAAACGCCTTCACACATTTAATTGACAAAATGCTGCTTCGTTTTCAAAGTGAAATTAATGTTAATAATATGAGCAAATGAATTATGCTATATTACCTCATCGACTAGTGACTTTAGCTTAGATGCAGTGTCTTTCTTCAGTTGTTTTTTCCTCTTTGCTCGAAGTTCTTCTGCAAATGAGTCCAGTGAATTTGTTATTATCATACCGAATGAATACATACCAGGAATTAAAAAACTACAAATATCCCTATTTCAGTATATCACAGAAAGTTATCATTGCATCCTAACATTTCCATGTACAGCCATGAATCATGACCCCAAAACTGCAGTTATCCTGACACCAAACTGTAGCAATTAGGCATAGGTGCTTGACTCTGTTAAATAGAAACACACACTCATACATTTGTCCCACTGCTACACACATGCCTGCGCACACACGCTCATACACACATATGTATATACATATACACACATATATACGGATATATGATATTATGATGGAACAATCATTATTTTATGGTATGCCATGAAAAGGCAGATATGATACAACATGAAGACAATAAGTTTTGGTAAATGACCTACTGCAGTGGAAACAGAAAGTAGCTTTTGTACAAACCTCTTGCTGCGTTAATTTGGTTTACAAGATATTCTCTTTCTTGTGGATCAAGTAATAGTTGTTGAGCTTTTGCTAGGGCTGCATAAAAAAAGAGTCAAATTCTTTGTTTAGTGTGAAATTTAAATTAAAAACTAAACAAGAATATTCACACTAGTAGGACTCGGAAGTCAAAAATACATTGTGATTGTACGTACCAGAAAATGCTTCCTTTGCTTGGGGATGCTTGCATTTGTCAGGATGAACCAACAATGATAGCTGTATATCACCATTATAAATATTAGAGGTGTCATACATGGCCTAATTATCAAATATCAAACACCAATATAAGAATAATAGTTGACGTACACTGTAAAAACAAAGGTATTACCTTACGATATTGCTTTTTCACATCTTCTGGAGATGAATCGAATGGTAGATTAAGATACTCGAATGCGTTTAGCTTAAAGCATGAAAGAATCCTGTGAAATTGTTATTTCAAACACATGTATTAGATAATGATATAAAACCTCAATTTATATAGCACATACATAATGCGTGAAGACACACGATTGACTTTGCAAGTCAAATACATGATGTAGGATAGGATGTCACAGTAAATTTGAGAACGAAAACATCATCCGAATCATAATCATCATAATGGAGGATTACATTTATACAGAACATTGTAGAATTCAAAACCTGGTCCGACTAGAAAACAATAAGAGAAAACTACATGACATTCTAAAAGATAACACTAACTGATAGATTATCCTAGTCGACCAAACAATGCTGAAACTATCTTCAATGCTTCCAAATATGAACATTCAAAAATAAGAAGGTTACTTTCAAATTTCAATCAATGCCCTTATCTGCTCATCTAAACGAAAACCATTTGGAAAAGTAACTGCCTCTGAAAAGTACTATGTCGTAATTTTAACTCTAATTTTACCCATTTTTTAAACAATTATCTTTAAATTTAAGAAACTACATGTGTCCATGATCATCATGGGATCAAGTGCTACCAGGTGGCAATAATGTCTAGCTCTGCTTAATGCTTTTAGAACACTTCTAAATACCTTACAATTGTTTACAAGTATTTTGGTTTAAGGTTCTGACTGAAAAATTCAAGCGTAAAAGACTTTGTTAGAGAGGTCATGAAAGCTTATAGGTAGGTTAGTCACTATTAATTCATAAGATCATCATCAAGTTCCTCTCCACAAGTTATAAAAAACAAAAATGTAAGACCACCAAAACTAATTGTAATAGATATCCTTAAAAGAAATTTGCTTTTAAAGCCGCGAAACTTGCAACAGGGACGACGTTCAAATAAATTAGAATCATGATCGCGACACAATAACCGACTTGCTGAAGCTCAAAGGTTTAGCAATCTGCTACAAACAAAACTACCTGTTATGTAACTATTGTAGTAAAAAATATAAGAGTTAACCACCATTTTCATCCCTGTGGTTTGTCTAGTTATGCCAGTCCAGACCAAATTTCAAATTTGTACCATTTATGTCCCTAACATTCTTAAAACACGCAAGTTCTGTCCAAAAAACTAACGTTTGTTAAAACCTGCTGGCATAATCGAACAAACCACAGGGACGAAACTGGCATAACAGACGTTAGTTTTTGGACGGAACTGACATGTGTCAGGAATGTCAAGGACGGTAATGGTACAAATTTGAAATTTGGTCTGGACTGACATAATTGGACAAACCACATGGACGAAAATGACAGTTAACTCAAAATATAATCTATTTGCTTTCTTCCTTTCCCTATATGATAAATCCATCATTGTTATAATTCTAATCTCAAAATAAGGTCTCATTTAAACAAAATACCTAAATCATGCTTTCTAATTTTAACACGTGATAGCTAAATCTCGAATGCAACTATGTGAACAGGTTGTAGCTACATTAAAAAAGGTCTAACACTGTTCAATCTAGGGTTCTAATTGAGGTTTCTAACGACTCAAACACACTAGAACAATTACTTCCTCTATAAAAACAAAAATTCATGAAAATTTTTACACAATAAACCTATAAAAAAACAATCTAACGTACACAATTCGATAAACTTAACGAAATAATCAAATAAACGATCAAAAACACATACCTGAGGACTTCATTATAGCGCTCAACCTCGCTGACTTCAGCGTAGAAGCTTTTAAGAAGCAAATCGTCATCGACTGATGATGTATTGGCTTCTCCCATCGTTCCGATTTGCTACAAACCCCTTTTTCTTCCGGCGATATTGGCCGGCTTCGCGTATCAAAGCATCCAGAAAGAACTGAACATTTCTCACTTTTGACCCTTTTACAATCAAAACAATCACAATTGGCCCTTAAGATTTAGGGATGAGCAATTGATACGAGTACCGAAAAAAACTGGTATGGAACTGTATCGTAGATAGCGAATTTTGGTACTAATTCGGTACCCGTTTTGAAGTTTTTTGGGACTGTATTAGGTTCGGCATGGTATTTTTATCCACTTTTTACCTTTGAATACCGTACCGAGCACTTTCGGTACTAGTTAGGGATGAGCATATGCCACCGAATACCGATCCCATACCGATCCCGTACCGATCCCGATCCCGATCGGTATCCACTTTTTGGCGTTTTCGGTATCGGTACGGTACGGTATCGGTATTATACCGATACCGACCCTCAAAATACGGTATAATACCGATACCGTACCGATACCTAACCGACATGTTTCGGTATCGGTATCGGTACCTAGTTTGGGTGAAATTCGGGATCGGTATTAGGCGGTATCGGTATCGGTTCGGTATCGTATACCGATATGCTCATCCCTAGTACTGGTACCTGTTTTGGCGATGCTCGGAATCGCTATTTTCGGTATCGGTATGGTACCGAGCTCATTCATGTTAAGATTAATAGACTTTTGGCATTGTCACATCCTTGTGTTTAGAAATATCAAAGTATACTGAACCGTCTAAAGTCAAAGCAAGTTGGATTGTCTTGTTTTGTTTGAGATTTTTTTTTTTAATTTTAATGGAGTTTTCACTATGATATTATGTTCTTGTATATTTTTTTATTATTTTGTACAAGAAATATAAGTTCATTGTATAGCTCATGGAGTTGAAAGGTTTATTAACATGATTTTACATGTTTATAACACGTCCATCACTAGTTATATATATAACTGCAATAACAAGTTACGCCTACAGTTCCATCAAGTGATTGCCCCCTTCCTTTTTTGGTGTGTGTATCTATACTATATTATAATACATGAGGGAAGGATTCCCAAAAGTTAAGAACTTCTTCCTCCATTATTTATAAATAAACCCCTAGAATGAGGGTAAAGTGGTCTTTTAAACCATAATTATTTTTTAGTCCCTCAATCTATTACATTTAAATCCTTGACATTTAACATAATTATGGGTAATTAGTTACACTTCCCCCCTCTTTAATTCTTTAATGTATTCCTGCGATATCTTACAACCCGTAATGTTTTAAAAAAATCCGAAGGTACCATGACGATCGGCACATTTTTTTAAACGTTTCGATAGTTGTCTTTTTTAGTTTCGACGTGCGTTCATAAAGTACAAATAGCCGATGCGTAAATGTACAATTGATTAAAGCCAACATTTGTTTTTTACCCAAGCCAACTTTGACCATTACCTAGCTACCGTGCATTAACATTTGTTTTTTACCCAAGTTTTTTGTTTTGAACGGCATTAATAAACTAAAATATTCCCTAATTTTACTTGTACAAAGTCAGTTTGTTGTGGCATGTTTAATATAGTATAGATAAAATTCACAACAAACTTCCTATTAAACATACCACAACAAACTAAACATGATATGTGCATCTTATTTTTAAAAACTTAAAACTCACAACAAACTTCCTAAATAAATGGATGACCAATCTAAAACTAAACCCTAATGGACTACTATAAATACATAGCAAACACTCACAATTCTACATTTCTATTGCTAAACAGATTTAAAATATGGAGCCAGTTCTGAATTCACTTGATGCGAAAAAACAAGCATGCGGTATTGAAAAATCTAAGGTCGGTTCTATGATAAGTTTTGTTATATCGCAATAATGAATAATTGTTTTCTTTTATTTACTTTTATGTGAATACTAACTTATTTGATTTTTCAGATTCAACACACCAATTTAAACACCCCAGTTGTTGAACAAGCTTTTGTTAGTTTTTAAGTAATATTTTCGCTTATAATCTTTCATATTAACAAGTTCATTATGTTATTATTTGGTGTTTTATTGTAGGATGATGGTGATAGTAGTGTTGAAATTATTTCTTATGTTGCAATGTTCAGTCCATACAAGTCTAATCTTCAACGTCAATTTAGTAAAGAGGTAATTTTAAAATTTATTTCATCTTTTTAAAATTTTTTTATTCAATATTTGTTTTTTTTATAAAATGTATTTAATCATTTTTTAATTTTTTTATTAAATTTTGGTTTTTTAAGGATCGGAAGTATGAGAATCAAAAGAAAAGATCTAAGAGACTCTCTGAATGGAAATGGGTCGAGGTTATAAATTTAGATGATTCTGAGGACGGTGAGAAAGAAGATGAATTAGATGATACTGCTGATTCGAGCACAAACAAGAAAAAACGGATCAAAAAAGAAGAGAAATTAGATGAAACATATCAAGTGTTTTTATGTTTTTTTCATTTTCAGTTGTTTTTGTTTGATCTAGACTATCCCATGAATAATAAAGTCTATTTTATACTTGAAGTTTATGTTTTGTGTTATTTTATTGCACTTATAATTTACATCTCGATTCAACTAATATACTTTTGTCATTTGTTTAGTATTTTTTATTAACAAACGAATCTTTACATGTTTAAAACAGTTTTTCTATACTTTATTTATTATTAATTTTTATAACAAAACAAAACTTTGATATTTAGTAGATAGAAGATAAACTATGTTCCAAAATTTTAGGAATTATTTAATACTAATTTACGATATTAGTGGATAGATAGTAAACTATATCCCAAAATTTTAGGAATTATTTAATACTAATTTACGATATTTATTTAATACTAATTTACGATATTAGTAGATAGATAGTAAACTATATCCCAAAATTTTAGGAATTATTTAATACTAATTTACGATATTTAGTAGATAAATAGTAAACTATGTCCCAAAATTTTAGGAATTATAACTCAACTAATTAGGTCCTCCAAGTTAATTATATGGGATGAGGCATCGATGGCGAAACGTCAGGCGATAGAGGCAGTTGATCGAACATTGCAAGACATTATAGGTGTTAGGCTCCTACGTGTAACACTTATGACATATATCCACCACAATAATGTTATTATATACAAATAAGAAAACTACCAGCAATGAGTGCCGCAATCCAAAGTGTCGCCACCGCCGCATCGCGCGGGCACCCTACTAGTATATCTATATATATATATATATATTTGTATCTTCACCTTTCAACATTTAACATTATCACTTAAAACCCTTCAATTTTCTAAAAACTTTTTAATCAATTGTTACGTGCTTATTTTTATGTATATGTCGGTATAAATTCAAGTTGATTTATATTTCAACGTTATCTTTTTTTTAGAACTGAGCAGGCTAAGATATAATATGTTTTTGGTGTTTATATTTATATACGTTTTCAGTTGGCCTATGGTTTGACATAAATTTTGTTATAAAACGAGTCAGGTCAAATATAATACGTTTTCATCAGACGATATATATTCGTGTAATTTTACGTTTCGATGTCGCCGCAACACGCCATACCATTCTTTAACTTTAAAAACTGAATATTCTTAGTACTTATTTTATGTATGTGTCGGTATAAATTCAAGTTGGGTAACGTTTGACGTAAATTTCTTTCGCAAACAAGTCAGGTAATATATAATACATTTTCGTGCTTATTTTTATGTACGCTTTTCAGTTTGTCTACGTTTTGATGTAACTTTTGTTTGGAAATAATGAGTCAAGTCAAACATGATACATTTTCATTAGAAGGTATAAATGTGTGTTAATTCACGTTTCGACGCCGCCGCAACACGCGTAGAAATTTACAGGTAAATTACATATAGAAAATTATATATACAAATATACCATATATATATTATATTTTATAAAAAAAAACTATCTTTTATAGAATTTTACATATATAGTAAATTATATATACATATAGACCATATATAGATAAAACTCATCATCATCATAATCAGTAAATCACACCAACAGCAAAGCTAAGGTATGATCTGAGAAAGGTAAGATGTAGACAGCCTTACCTCTACCCCGTAGGAATAGAGAGACTACTTCTAGTAAGACCCCCCGACTCGATACGGATAAAACTATATTTTATAAAAAAACTATTTTTTTTATAAATTTTTACAAAAAAAAATATTATTCCCTAAATTTTACCAATACATACGACTGCCGACCGCCATATCGCGGGTTGAAATTCATTTCCGCTTGTTTCTCCACCTCACCACCCTGTATCGAAGAATCTATTATTCAAAAACCCTAATCGGTCAAACCACCGATCACTGTAACCGTTGAGCTTATCAAAATCGCCTCCTTTACCACATGCAATATCACCACCACAACACCATTTTCATCCATCTGTATTCTTCAATCTGTTTTCATCTTATGGTTTTTCCAACTGTTGGTTGAATTAGGTCACAATCAACCAACGATGTCAGAAGAATTTCTTCAGCACTTCACGTCAAACTCTTCTAACCAGTCTGATCAGTCTCTGCCATCGAAAATCGCGAAACTCGAAGCTCGTATGGTAGGTAAAACCTCTACTACACTTCAGATTTCTGCTGCTGATGTTTCTGCAAAGTTTGGAGCGAATGTTGCTGGTGGAATTTGTGCTGAATCGTTAGAATCTAGCGATTCCGAAGAGGATGATAGTGTGAGTCTTTTCAGATGAGTTTTTTCTTAATTCTGTTAGAACATTTGTTGCATAACTTCATGTTTTGTGTAGTTATAGTGTGATTTGTGTATAATGTGGATTACTGATCTCACTGTAGAAGTTTGAAGAGGACTATTAGTTAGAACTTAGAAGTTTTAACCTTAGGTTATGGAGTTTTGGACATCATAGGGTTTGTGGATGCTAACGTTATAGAAAATCTAGTTTACTTTATGTTATTGTCGCTCAAATGTTGGTTCGAGCGCATTTGGTTTCCTGGTTGTCTTAGTTAATGTTACTTATATGTTCATCAATCTGAATAGCAAATTTATCGAAAGTTTAAGGGTGTTTGGCACATTAAGAATGAGCAGAGAGGCAATGTTCTTGACAATGTTGTGTTTTGTACTTCTCAAATGCATGTTATATGCTTTCGGTGAAAGCTAAATTATGGAAGTTATAGCAATAATAAGTTTCTTATACATATGGTTAAAAGTCAGCCAATAGGAGCCTGACTCTAGGAGCTGATACATGTTTGGTAAAGCTATATTTGTACAAAGGACGCTGAAGGAAGGCCGGATGTTTTACAACCTGTGACTCCAAAATGTTTTAGTTGGCTATCTCAACTGGAGTCTTGTGTCAGTTGTGTTATGACCAAAAAGTTCGAATTTGAGTCAGAAAAGAGATACAATGGGCTGGCCTCTGGAGTATATGAAGTATACAAGTTGAGGGGTGTGTGTGTGTGTGACTGGCTGACTGCACCATGATGGGTAAGATTACAAGTCAGGACATGTGAAGAATGTGGGGTGACTCATCTTCAGACTTCAGGCGAGGAGAGGGCACTTGGACTAAATAAGCTGTTAGGAGAGTTTGATTTTATAAGATAGATGTTTTATTCTATTTTTTATTACTTTCTGCTTGCAATGAAATTTGCATTTCTTGACCTTTCCGTTAAAAAATGTTTCTGTTACATAAATTTTTGTTTCATTTTTTATTGCAAGAGATCTTGACTTGCATTGTTTAATTGTCAAATCTTTTGTGCCAAAAGAAATCATAAAATGGGAAACATGAAAACAAACATTAAGAGGCGAACTCCTAGGGAGTTAGGAACTGCTGTTTTTTTTGTGCCAAATGACATCCTTAAAGTTTATGCTTTTCAGTTAACCTTTAATTTTCATTTCTTATCCAGAATGGGAGAGAGTTTCTCATACAGCCTAACTTTCAGAAGCGTAGAAAACTCGCAGATGATGCTGATTCAACTGCAGCCAACCAAGTTGAGGTTGATTTGTTTCTTGAATTTTATGACCATATCATATACAGAATTACAGATTAATGCTAATACTAGTTTATTTTCATTATATTTCAAACTTTCTATACAGAATTCTTTTCTAGTAAGCATTTTCCTTAACTATTCTTCTTTGAAATACTCCAGGTTGTGGCGGATGCGAGACAAAATGTTGTGGAACCTGTGGAGGTTAAGAGTGGTTCAGATGTAAACAGGAGAAGACAAACCCGTGGTAAGGGTAATTCTACTCCAGCCAGAGGACGTGGGTCCCTAGTAAATAATCAGACAAGAATACAAAATTCTACCTCAAATGGTTTTCTTGAGAACTCAAATCCGAAGGTATTGTTTCTGTGCAACCTTTATCAGTGTTCCTGTAAGAAAACTGAGTTTAGAGTCGGCCTCGTAATCTATTAGTTTTTGTTGCTGTATTTTGTGATTATAATTTTGCCATCTGACGAGCGATTGTCACTCTTGTGCTGTTATTATAGTTTAACTGTGATCATGATTACTTGGCCATGTAACAAGTGATTGTCATTCTTGTGCTGTTATTAGAATTTAACCGTGGTTCAGGACATAATACCTTTTACTATATTACCATTTTGCTGTGCATGTATGTGGTGTCACAACTCATAGACATCTAACTTCAGCGTAATAACGATGGACGAAGTAACTCGATGTGAATAATGAAAATTTTAGTGCGATTTTCGTACATGTTGCTTGTGTATGTTACATGTGCACCTTTCAACGAGCAAGTGATATTCTTTTCATAAAAGTAATAAACAAACTACTTTAGAAATTTGAGCGATGGGTTCAATGCTATGCACCCCAACTCATATGCAAATTCGTTGTCTGGACGTTATCATACGAATATACAATATGTTTTAACTATTTCGTAGAAAGTTGATGGGTCACACTAGAAGTACCAATTCCGAAGTATGCTACTACAAGTGATGACTGTCTATCTTTGATTATAATCTTTCAAATCATATTTTGCTTCAATAAGGCTTTAGTGGTTAACATTGAAATTACTTAACCTTCCTATCATGTTCCTGAAGCATTGACGGTTCAACGTATCATTAGTTAATGATGGGCCTAGCTACCCCAAGTCCCCAACTAACTTCACAATTCAAGGCTTGCTTTAATGTTAACTTGTTATTGGTGGAGAGTTTTGTCTCACATTTAAGCCTTTGACCTTCACGTATAACGTATTTAACTTCTTCCACCTTGTGACCTTTTAGATTAATAAAATGAAGAACAAGTGAAAAAACAACTTTTAAATTAATACATATTTCAAAATACAATCAACAAAATAAATCCTTGGTTTTTAGATTTGTGCAGTACTTTTATAGTTACTGCTAGTTGGAAGTACTCCTTCCATCCTATAAAATATTGCGATGTGCGACCGGGCTCACAGTATAACATAAGCGTTTGGTTGGTCTTTAGATGACTAGTATTCTCGTTAAATGACAATTTATAAAAATTGTAGACAAAGTCACACAAGTTAGAACTATTGCTGCAATTTTTGGATGAGAAACATAACTTTAAAAATTGAATGCCCCTAAATGGAAACATTGCTGCTAACTAAATGCTAATATGGAAATGCGACACTCAAAATGGAAAATGTAGCAAGTATAATTAGACAACAGAAAGAGTTGCCATAATTCGGTTCCTAGATGGCTAGATGGGCAGTGCTTAATAGTTAGGCTCTTCGACCTTGAATGCTGCACATATTACTGAAAATGCATACTTATTACGTATAGCTGATCAACATGTACAAATATAGTAAAGTTATTAGCACTAGAGAATTTGGATCCGTTATTTTAGTTGTGCAATGACTTCTCCTCTCTCAATACATTTCAGGAGAGTAGCAGGCCAAACGAACAATTCGGACAAAATGAGCTTGCTTCATTAGAGGTATTGTCTGCCTATGTGTTGCTTACACGTTATCTTTTATATATATATATATATATATATATATATATTCGAAATACAGTTTTCTTAATAGTATTTCTGAAGGAAGAACACTATAAATACAATTAAATACAACTAAATTTGCATAAAGGACTGTTATGAAATGGGAAAATATGACAGATGATTTATAATATGTTGGAAGGACTAACAAGCGACGAACACCCAAACATAAACCATATGTTAGACATCTAAGGATGTCAATGAAGCAGTAATTGCTGCCTCTAGTTATTTATACATATCGACTTTAATGCGATATATCTTAGCATGTTTGTATCTCACTGTCATTGATTTTTCTTGTTCTTACCTAAGGATTTCTTTTATTAAAGGAGGAAATCACATCTTTGCGTGTCAAAATAACAACACTAGAGGAGGACTTAAGGAAAGCACGCCAAGAGGCTTCAGAATACCAACATCTATCCCAACAGTTGGAAAAGGTGTAATTGCTGTCACCTTCTTATTTAATATTTCAGGAACTGTATTATACTTGCTGCAATCTATGGTCAATATTTAATTATCTTTGCTTTATGGTTTGTACAGGAACTTAAGGAACTTAAAAATAATGAACAACAAGCGAAACCAAAAGTGAGTTTTTTTTTGTACTGCTGTATTTTCACTTTTGTCAGCTAGCACTTCTACGAAGGAACTGTAAAAAAATTGTTTCGTGCCTCAGTTGTATTGAAGATTTGAGTTATTAGCATATGGATAAATTCAAATTTAGCAGTAGGGTCTTACTCACTTTGCTAAGAAGATTCTTAATTGTACCTTTTCTGTATTTCAGAGAATGAAAGTCATATCTGATCTGTTGATATCTGTATCTAAAGCTGAGAGACAAGAAGCAAGAATGAAAGTTAGACACGATTCTTTGAGACTTGGGAATGTGGGTGTTATTAGGTAAAAAAAATATTCAGTAAAATTATTTTAGTTTAGTCAATTAGCTGTTGACTTATTTGGTGATCGACATACGAAGTAGCTATGCAGTTAATGCGGTAAAATATCGGATATCGGTCAAGGACCGATATTTGAGATATAGGTTATCTCAATGAGATATCGGTAATTTTAATATCATGCAGAATTTATATATATAGCAATTTAACTAACACTAACAATTGTAGCAAGTATGAACTGATTAAGACTTAAAACACGAACAATTAACAATTAAGACTTAAAACACTAATGGCAGCCATAAGAAGAAAGACGAATGGTAGAACTAAGAAGATAGGTACTGATATCGGGAAAATCAGTGATATATCAATTATACTGGTCAACTATCGGTCAATCTCGCCGATAATATCGGTACCGATTTTCTGGCCGATATTTGACACTGATATTTTACATGGGGACCGATAACCGATATCAACTGCATAGCGAAGTAGAAACATAATCGCTTACTTAAAGTAGCCAAATATGCTCCATGTTTTACTTTTTTAGATGATAATCCATCTGATATTTGGACTTTTTTGCATTTCGGTCAATTGCAGAGCTGGAACAGTCATATCTGAGACCTGGGAAGACGGGCAAGCAATTAAGGATCTTAACGCTCACCTGGTGTGTTCTATTGAATGTTCAGTTTAAATGGACTGTAACATGAACATTACTTACATTCCTTTTTCTGCTTTGTAGAGACGTTTATTAGAATTAAGGGAGGTTATTGAGAGGCAGAGGAAGTCACTAAAGAAAAAGCAGCCTGGTAAATGTCTATCAATTCTTTACTTTCGAGTAAAATGCCGTTTTCATCCCTGAGGTTTGGCTAGTTTTGCACTTTCGTCCAATGGTTTGTTTTTCCAAATCTGGATCCAAAAGGTTTGAAATCTTGCCATTTGTCATCCGGCTTTTTAACCCCATCCATTTTTCTCCGTGAAGGCAGGGGGATTTTCGTCTTTTTTGCTAATTTAAGGGTATTTTCATCTTTTTGAATACTTGTACATTATGCTAAATGCTTGTACATAAAGTGAAAAAGACCGAATTGCCCTTTAAGTTAACGAAAATACCCCTGCATTAATGGAGAAAAAATAGATGGAGTTAAGGAGCCGGATGAAAATGGCAAGATTTCAAACCTTTTGGATCCAGATGCGGAAAAACAAACCTTTGGACGAAAGTCACAAAATTGGCCAAACCTCAAGGACGAAAATGGCATTTTACTCCTTACTTTTAGATTCAGTTAGTTTTAAATCAAGCAGGGAAATAAATATTTCTGCTACAATCAATTTTAAAATCCGTTAATTTTTTCTTGGGGCAATTTTATATATACCCCTACAAACTTGCAAAATATCATATATACCCATGCAAAATTATAAATATCATATATACCCTTACAAAGTAGTTGAAATATCATATATACCCAATTCATTAAAAACAATTTAATAAAGACAATTATACCCTTATTTTTCTAAAACTTTGAAATCTCATATATGACCTTCAACTTCAAATATTATATTTACTCATTTCTAGCTTAATTTATTTAGCTTAAATATTATATATGGAGAATACTATTGTTTATGGAAAAAAATAAAAATGGGTAAAAATAAATTTAAACTTAAAATATGTTATATGAAGTTAAAAGATGAGCATATATGAAAACTTAGAAATTAAAAAAATAACGGTAAAATGATTATTTATTAGATTGTTTTTAATAAAATGGGTATATTTGATATTTTAACTATTTTGTAAGGGCAGCATATATGATATTTTTAGTTTTGGTTGGGTATATATGAAAATTTTCAAGTTTGTAAGGGTATATATGAAATTAATCCTTTTTTTCTTTGAAGATAAGGGCGACGGAAGTGAAGGAGAATCAGGAGGTCCAGAAGAAGACGTCATCATCCAGGATGAGATTTACAAATCCCGTCTAGCCAGCATTAAACGTGTAAGTTTCCTTATTTTGCAATATTATTTCTTATTTTAGAAATATTAATTAAGTTTGTATGTTGCAGGAAGAAGAAACCTATGTGCGTGAACGAGAACACTATGAACTAGAGAAGGGACGGCTTATACGCGAAATGAAGCGTATTAGGGATGAAGACGGTTCTCGTTTCAATAATTATCAGATTCTAAATCATCGATATGCCCTCTTAAATCTTCTTGGAAAAGGAGGATTCAGTGAGGTTTACAAGGTCAGTTCTCTCTCCTTTTAAAATAAATTATTTTGGTGATTTAAATAATTATGTAACCGTGTGAATACATCTATCTGCAATGATTTGAATAAATATCTGTTTTATCAGGCATTTGATTTGGTGGAATATAGATACGTTGCATGCAAGCTTCATGGTTTAAACGCCAACTGGAGTGAAGATAAAAAGCAAAGTTACATACGTCATGCTATACGGGAATACAATATTCATAAAACCTTAATACACCATAACATTGTTCGGCTATGGGACATCTTTGAGATAGATCAAAATACCTTTTCCACAATTTTGGAGTATTGCAGCGGTATATAAATTGTCAACATTTTTTTACCCAGATGATTTACTAACATAAAACCGTTTATTCATTTTTATTGTTTCATTGTTCATTTTAATACAGGTAAAGATCTTGATGCTGTTCTTAAAGCAACACCCATACTACCAGAAAAAGAAGCTAGGATAATTATTTTTCAGATATTTCAAGGACTTGTTTACTTAAACAAAAGAAACCAGAGGATCATTCATTATGATTTGAAGCCCGGGAATGTTCTTTTTGATGAATTTGGTGTTGCAAAAGTAACTGATTTTGGTCTTAGCAAGATTGTGGAAGATGACGTTGGATCCCAAGGCATGGAACTTACATCTCAGGGAGCCGGAACATATTGGTGAGAGTTCATAATTTTATCCGTATAGAAGTTACCTTTTGCAATGAAATTGGAAATACGTCAGTATGAACTCTTTTTCTATAAAATCAAATGCTTATCCTCATCATCATTATAATGAGTAATTTCATATGTATCCTTCAAAATGTCAATTAATGCGTGTATATCTTTCTAAATCTCATAATATCATATCCAATCTTTCAGAACACTAAGAATATCGCATCGACCTATTTTATAGTAAATAATAAATTGAATAAACCAAGAGAATGTTATGCACTGAGATGATTCAAAGTAATATTGTTTTTGTTATTCGTTTATACAGTCTGATTTTGTTTATTTACTATGAAATGAATATAAAGTTCATGCCAATCATCGTAGGAAATAGTTTAAGTTCCATTTGTAAATTGTAATTACCCTTTTTTACATGCTCAGGTACCTCCCACCAGAATGCTTTGAGCTAAGTAAGATCCCTCTCATTTCATCAAAGGTTAGTGATACATATCTGACTTTATTTTATCCTTGCTAGTTAATTTACCAACAAACAAATTGAATTATTTTTTTTTTTTTTTGAGGAATGATCCATTTCAGTTTTTTTGTCTGGTTAATATCTTGCTTTAAAAGGGAAATGTAGTAACAATGGCCTTTTGGAGTTTAGGGTGATTCGGTTTATTTGATTTTGTTTCCTTTCGGAAATAGGTTGACGTATGGTCAGCTGGTATTCTATTGTACCAAATGCTTTTTGGAAGACGCCCTTTCGGGCATGATCAAACACAAGAACGAATATTGCGTGAAGACACCATAATCAAAGCCCGAAAAGTTGAATTTCCTTCTAGACCTTCTGTGTCAAATGAAGCGAAGGTAAGTTCTTCATTCCATGTTCTCTCTTTTTTGTTTTTATTTCTACTTTCTTTAATTATATTATTTTTCCTTGCAGGACTTTATCCGGCGATGCTTAACGTATAACCAGGAAGACCGACCCGATGTGTTAACTATCGCTCAAGATCCCTACCTCATATATTCCAAGAAATAACCCCAAGTTATTTTAGCGGTCATAGCTCTTTTAGCATTTGCCAAAAGGTGTGGTACTGATACCTTGATCTATTGGGCTGAAAAAAGTATAGCAGTCCAACAAGACTGTGTGGCCCAGGCCCAAAGAAAAGCAATTTTGGGAAATTTTTCCAGGTTAATTGTGAAGTGTTCAGTTTTTATTTTTTCACCCAGAAAATGAGTTCCTTTTTTGGTTCATCAAAGGAGTTGTACTCTTTGTTGTATGCACTTTTTGCATGTAAATATAAGACTGATTTGTTGGCATGAACTCTTTTTAATTTGATTGATAAGTATAATTAGATATTATACTTGGACAACATTATATAGAATATGTATTGTCTAATGATAACACACATGTAGGATTATATATTTATCATTGTTTTACAAAATTGAATAAAAGAAATGGCTATATTCATATATGCTTTTAGAGGATCATTTACAAGCAGTAACAAGTGAACACATAGGATCATAATGTCATTACGTATGGAGTTATTGTTATTGTAATGTTAATGTTCTTGTTAGTAAAAGTATTTACAGGTTTACAAATGTTATTAACAAAATAACAAGGCTAAAATGTCTATCATCCACGGTGTCAAACTTTACGCCTTCAACGTCTCCACAACCACCTCCACCCTCCAAATCACCATCTCCTGCGAGAACAAGCACAGTGATCACGGTATACACTTTGACAAAATTGACGTTTACACCGGTATACACTTTGACAAAATTGACGTTTACACCGCCTACAAGAACAAACAGATCACACCACCAATAGCGCTTCCACCGAGGTACCTAGGTTCATCAGATGTCGCGCTTTGGTCTCCATACCTCAACGGAACTGAAGTTCCGTTGAGTCCCTATCTTGCATCGTCTTTGGCCCAAGATGTGACCGCGGGTGTGGTGCAGATTGATGTTATGGTTACAGGACGAATGAGGTTAAAACAGGGATTTATTTCACATCGACACCGGTTGAAAGTAGATTGCCTGAAGTATATTACGTTTGGGAACAAGAACTGTTAGAATAGTTAGTACTGCAGTCTTCAAATGTTCCAAAGTTAAGGGGGTTAGAGTGTCAACTTTCTAGTTGAAGGGTGTTAGGTGTAATATGGTTTGTTAGCTGTTAACGGTGATTATATAAGCTGTTAACAGAGGTTAGTTAGGTCATTCTTTTTCTTTTCAGTTCTTGTATTCTCTTCTTGTTCATTTTGGTCTGTAATCTTTGAATAATAAAGATCTACAATCGTTGGTTGATAATCTGTGTATTGTATAATTGTTGATTTCATTTGATTGGTGTTGATTGCATAAATTCCGCTATTGCATTAACAATTGGTATCAGAGCTACGGCTCATCAATTGATAAAAGTTATCCGGTGAATTCATCAATTGAAGGTGTTCTCGATCTATTGAAAGTTCAACAATGGTGTCTACAAAGTTCGACATAGAGAAATTCGACGGAAGGAACGATTTTAGTCTTTGGCGTCTAAAGATGCAAGCCCTATTAGTTCATAATGGTGTAGTTGAAGCGTTAAAGGGTGAAGATAGACTCCCTGGTGATTTGACAGACAAAGAGAAGAAAGAAATGATGGAAAAAGCGCACAGTTCCATCATTCTAAGTCTGGGTGATAGAGTTTTGAGGTAAGTCTCAAAAGAAACTACTGCTGCAGGAGTATGGACCAAGCTCGAGGGGCTGTATATGACGAAGTCGCTGGCCAACAGGTTATACCTAAAGAAAAGGTTGTATACGTTTCAGATGAATCCAGGAAAGACAATTGAAGATCATATAGATGAGTTTGACAAACTCGTATTGGATCTTGAAAACATTGAGGTAACTATTGATGATGAAGTCAGGGCAATTATATTTCTGGCATCATTACCTAATGTTTATGAACATTTCGTTGATACTTTAATGTTTGGAAGAGATTCATTGTCAATGGATGAAGTCTTGGCAGCGATGAATTCAAAAGAATTACACAAGAAGTCTGAAGGTAAAGAAGAAGGGTCTGATGGTCTGTTTGTAAGAGGAAGAACTGATAGTAGAAATTCAAAGATGAGGTTCAATCCAAGATCGAAATCGAAGGCAAAACGGAAGTGTTTTGTTTGTAATTCAGAAAAACACATTAAGAAAGATTGCCCTGAGAGATTCAAGAAGAAGAAATCTGATTATAATTCTTCAAAGAATTCCGGAAATCACTCTCCTGAAACTTCTTCTGAAGGATATGAAAGTGCAGATGTCTTGGTAGTGTCTACATCAAAATTAGGCGATGAATGGGTAATGGACTCAGGAGGTTCCTTTCATATGACACCAAGAAAAGAGTTCTTCGAAGATTTGAAGATAGAGACACATGGTGTGGTCTAACTGGGAGATAATAGACCCTGTCAGATTCAAGGTATTGGAATAGTATGTTTCAAACTGGATAATGGATCTGTAGTAACCCTAAAGAATGTCAGGTATATTCCTACTCTAAAGAGAAATTTGATTTCACTTGGAACTTTTGAAAGTGAAGGGTATCAAGTTATTCTAAAGAACGGGAAGGCAAAAGTGGTTAAGGGGTCAATGGTTGTTTTAACTGGTACTAGAAGAAACAATAATATATATTTCCTAGATGGTAAAGTGAACACTCAGAGTGTGTGTGTTGCTGAAGATAAGAGTATAGATAATGCTAGACTGTGGCATATGAGAATGGGGCATATCAGTACACAAGGGTTAGTAGAATTAAATAAGCAGCAATTGATTGAAGGTTTAACAAGTTGTGATGCTGGTTTTTGTGAACATTGTGTAATGGGGAAATCTCATAGAGTCAGGTTTAGCAGGGGTATACATTCAACAAAAGGGATCTTGGATTATGTTCATTCAGATTTATGGGGTCCTGCAAGAACAGAGTCTTTGGGTGGTGCTAGGTATTTCTTGTCTCTCATAGATGATTATTCCAGGAGGGTTTGGGTGTATGTATTAAAATGTAAGAGTGAAGCCTTTGATAGGTTTAAAGAATGGAAACAATTAGTTGAAACTCAAACAAAAAGAAAAGTCAAAAAATTAAGGACAGATAATGGCCTGGAGTTTTGTAATGAAGTGTTCAACAAATATTGTAAAGAACATGGGATTGCAAGGCATTTGACTGTGAAAGGTACCCCACAACAGAATGGTTTGGCAGAAAGGATGAATAGAACACTGTTGAACAAATTGAGGTGTTTATTGTTTCAAGCTGGTATGCCTAAGAAGTTCTGGGCTGAAGCTTTATCTACTGCTGCTATACTCATTAACATGTCTCCTTCATCAGCTATAGAGATGAAAACACCTATGGAGAGATGGTCTGGGAATCCAACATATTACAGTAGGCTAAGAGTATTTGGGTTATTAGCCTATGCATATGTTAATCAAGGGAAACTGGAACCAAGGGCTGTGAAGTGTATTATACTAGGCTATCCTGAGGGGGTTAAGGGCTATAGATTGTGGAGAATGGATGAGGGTAAGCCAAAGGTTATAATCAGTAGAGATGTGCCTGTGATCAAGGAAGATGTTTTCTATAAAGATCTGACTGGTAAACAAAGAAATGAAGATGATGACAAGGGTGGTCATGGTCATGGAGTTCAGCTTGAGGTGGAGTTATTTCCCGATGAAATTAGTAATGAAACAAATGTATTTCATCAGTCAGAAAGTTCAAGTGAGGATACTGATGATTACTGTTTGGCCAGAGATAGAGCAAGAAGACAAACTGTAAAGCCAGTCAGATTCAGGGGAAATGATTATATTTCTGCATTTGTTTTCACAGCTGCAAAGTTTGAAAATACGTACGAACCACTAACTTACCATGAGGCAGTGAATTGCATTGATAAAGGCAAATGGATCAAGGCTATGGTTGAAGAATTTTTTTTTTTTTTTTTCAAAGCCAATTGGTACTTTTATATATAAGGTCAAACAAGTTACACCAAGATAGCCGGTAAGCGGGCCACAAGCTGCGCCGCTACCCCCTTTTGAATAGCGAAACCTAACCTAGTAAAAACGAAACCCCGATCTCTAGGAGACGAAATGTTGCTGTGAACAACCCGTTGGACCCGTTCAAGAAATCGGATGGCTTCTGGGGCCAGCGAGCCAAAGGTATCAAAGGCAAAAAGGGATAAAGGAATGTTGATTATCCTCGCAGGCTTTTGCGTGTTTGTCCATTTTCTTTGCTGCCGCCCTTGCAATCGCCTGACCAGGGACAAAACCTGTATCCCGAAAACCTACAAGGGGGGAAACCCCGGTAAGATCAACACAAGCGTGTTTACCTGCATCCCACCCGAAAACTAAAACGTCCGCGGGGCGCAATGTGGATCTTCCTTCCCTCGGATCTGTCAAAAAGTTTACGGGGGCTTCTTTCTTCACCGAGATCCCCGCCCGTTTGAGGATGTCCCCCAAGACATCCCGCACCCAGTCGTACCTATACTTAAAACCTGGCAGTTCTTTACAGTGCAGAGCATGCTCCCCAAATTGGTCTAAGCAAGCTTTCCGGCAAACCGGGCATTGCTCATCATCAGGGAACATAGGAATCATGAGCCGATATTTTAAGATAGCACGATATTCAATGGCTGACATCTTTTGGCCTAAGCCCTTGATGGGGATGACCGATAGAAAATCTTGGGCGTGCGGGCCCCGCAAGCATTCTAGGACGGCGTTCTGACGAGCGGTCGTACAGAAATCTGATCCAATATTCTGAGCGATACGACAAAACAGAGCACTCGCCAAAGTCTTCTGAGTCTTCGGTGGGGCGGTGTCCCTGTTAGCGAAACCGCCAATATCCAAATCCGGGAGGTGTCTATGCAACTCCCCCAGAGCCATGTCATAATCCCCATCCATTCCAACAACTCCACTCTCGCGCAAGATGTGATCTTGCAGCCCCCATGATTGAGCTCGCGAGGCAACAAAACCGTAAATGGAGACATCCATGGCCGATAGAAGCCCCAGCCCCCCATCTTACAGGGCAGAGAAGCAACCCGCCACTGAAAATCCCCAAAAAACGGACCCCCACACACCACAATGTCCTCTATAGCCCTCCGAAGCCCTTTATCGAATAAGGATACCGCCTCCTTTACAAACACAGGTTGACAAGTTCGCAGACCAAAAAGGAGCTTGGCGACACCCATGCAAGAGCGCAGCAGGAGAAGCTCACTTTGCGGGTCTCGGAGTTGCGAAAGGCTACTCATAAGGTCCACTTCCCGGGAAGCTCGCCGCGCAGCCAAAGCACTAATGAAACTGGGGTCCCGGCTCACAGCTCCCCCGAGGAGTCTCACGCCCCCGATGGTCTTCCAATCTCCTTCGGGAATAAACTAACCTCCAATTTTTCTCCATTGCAATTGAAGAAATGGATTCTTTGAAAAAGAATGCAACTTGGGTACTTGTTGATAAACCTAAAGGTCATAAACTAGTAAGCTGCAAATGGATTTTCAAATTAAAGGAGGGAATTCAAAAGGGAGAAGCTCCAAGGTATAAAGCTAGGTTGGTTGCAAAGGGTTTTACCCAAAGGGCAGGTATAGATTATAATGAGATATATTCACCTGTAGTGAAACATTCCTCAATTAGAGTTTTGTTGTCATTGGTTGCACGTTACAATCTTGAATTGGAACAATTAGATGTCAAAACAGCCTTCCTTCATGGGAATTTAGAGGAAAACATCTATATGAAACAACCTATTGGTTTTGAGGTTAAGGGACATGAAGACAAAGTGTGCTTGTTGAAAAGGTCTTTGTATGGGTTAAAACAGTCCCCAAGGCAGTGGTATATGAGGTTTGATGAGTATATGATTACTCAAGGGTTTCAGAGAAGTGCTTATGACAGCTGTGTTTACTATAAGTTAAGCAGAAATGGTTTGATATGAAGGAGCTTGGACCAGCTAAGAAGATTCTTGGAATGGAAATATCCAGAGATAGAGAATCAGGTTTGATCAAGTTGACTCAAACTTCTTATGTGAAGAAGGTTTTGGAGAATTATTCTATGAATCAAAGCAGGTCAGTGATAACTCCTTTTGCTCAACATTTTAAACTGTCTAGTAGAGATAGTCCTAGTACAGTAGAAGATGAGTTAAAAATGCAGAATGTGCCTTATGCTAGTGCAGTCGGTAGTTTGATGTACCTGATGGTTTGCACTAGGCCAGATATAGGGTATGCAGTAAGTGTTCTTAGCAGGTATCTTAGTAAACCTGGTAAACAACACTGGGAGGCTGTGAAATGGGTTCTGAGATATCTTAGTGGTACTAAAGATGTTGGTATAATTTTTGGGCAAAATCATAGAACAGAGCATGTGGTTGCTGGATATGTTGACTCAGATTTTGCTAAGGATCGAGACAAGGCTAGATCAGTAACTGGTTACAGTTTTACTGTATTGGGAAGTCTTGTTAGTTGGAAGTCATCTTTACAGCATGTTGTGGCTCTTTCCACAACAGAGGCAGAGTATATAGCTCTCACTGAAGCTGTAAAAGAAGCAATGTGGCTCAGAGGTTTTGTTTCTGAGATTGGTGTTAAAGTGAATAATGCGGTTATATGGTGTGATAACCAAGGTGCCATTCACTTGTCGAAGAACCATATGTATCATGAACGGACTAAGCACATTAATGTGCGGTTACATTTTATTAGAGATGTTATTGGTTCCAAAGAAGTCAAAGTGGAAGCTATTGACACTGAGGATAATGCTGCTGATATGCTTACGAAAGTTGTGAATGGTTCTAAGTTCCAGCATTGCTTGCGATTGTTATGTGTTTCTTAATGTTTGTTTTAAAGTTGTTTGAAGACCTTTGACTAAAGGTGGAGATTGTTAGAATAGTTAGTACTGCAGTCTTCAAATGTTCCAAAGTTAAGGGGGTTCGAGTGTCAACTTTCTAGTTGAAGGGTGTTAGGTGTAATATGGTTTGTTAGCTGTTAACAGTGATTATATAAGCTGTTAACAGAGGTTAGTTAGGTCATTCTTTTTCTTTTCAGTTCTTGTATTCTCTTCTTGTTCATTTTGGTCTGTAATCTTTGAATAATAAAGATCGTTGGTTGATAATCTGTGTATTGTATAATTGTTGATTTCATTTGATTGGTGTTGATTGCATAAATTTCGCTATTGCATTAACAAGAACAATAGTAGTAACGTTGTTGGTTCGGCCGTTAAGCATCCATTTGAGAATTGGTGTCGTTAATGTTCATGGTTAGGGATCCCTTTTTATTAATAACTAGAAAACTGAGCATTTGCGACCGAAAAAACGGTCGTAAAAGCAGTCGCAAATGCCCAGTTTTCTAGTAGTGGTGTTGTTCTATCCGTCATGTTATCTCTCTACTTTTAATACTGGGTGCGTTTAACATATAGGGTGTGTGTAACCTCACTATTATAGATACACACTTTACGTTCATGTCTTCATGCAAGTTTTGAGTTTCCTAGTGTTATTATGAGAAAAGGAGTTTCTAATTTTATGTTAATTCAGTTATCTAACTAGTATTAAGTCCCCGCGTTGCAACGGTTGTCATAAAATTGTGTTAAGTAGTAGCAATACTATACCATTGTCAGCGACCACCAACACCAGAAAAGCTCGTAAAAACAAAATAAATAAAAACGGGAAAAAAATAAGCCGAGCGAAAAGCAGACGTAAAATCTCTGAATCACGCACGCTCGTTGCCGAGAAGTTAAACCGAAACGTAAAACATAGAAAAAAAATAACTAAGTCCATCCAGGACTCGCGTGTTGGACTTACTTGTCAAATGCAGAAAAATAGATGTGACGCGGCAGACTAGTCAAACGGGAAAAAATATACGAAAAAATGTTGAACCCCCCACGCACGTTGCGGTGTGTTAACTCACAAAATTTACAACGAAACGAAAAACTTGGGAAAGATGAAAAGTATGGTGGACCAAAATTGAAAATAAAAAAGAGTTCAGATTAAATTTCAAAAGATGAAGAATTTTGGGTTAAAAGTAATAAAACAAAGGTCTAAATTGCAAAATTAAAGTTAGGGTAAATTACACTTTTCGTCCTTTATGTTTGTAGCGGGTTGCAATGGATAGCCTTTAACTTCAATAATTACAGTTACAATCCTTAATTTGGAAAACGTATCACACCTTTCGTCCTTTAGCACTAACCAAGTTAAAATTTTCAGTTATGTCTATCAACTTAAGGGTATTATGGTCATTTCACTATTTTATTTAAAATGTTAATTATTAAATAACACAAAAAATATTACATATATAACAACATCAGCTTCCCCAACCTAATCCTAAAATCTCTCAGCCATCACTTCCTCCCTCTTTCTCTCTCCCCCTCCAACCATTCTCTGCTGCTTTGTGTGTGCATTCTCTGCTGCTTTGTGTGTGGAGAAGGTGCTTCACATTTGAGCAACAACTTAATTATTAATCACTATCATCAAATTTTAAATTTTCGACATTTCTCATTTTCTCATCAAACTCATCTTCCTCATATAATCCCTAATTTCTCTCATACTCTCTGTAATCATCCAAATCAAAATCAAAATCAAATCTTCCAACAATCCACAACCGCACACCGTCACAAACCACCACTAACACATGGCCGATGAAACCAAAGCCAAAGGCAATGCCGCCTTCTCCGCCGGAAACTTCACAGACGCCATCAAACACTTCATTGACGCCGGAAACTTCACGGATCTGTAACCGTCATCTTGTTTCAGATCTGTAACCGATTTATCTGGTTAATCTGAACAGAACTCATTCGGATCTGTAACCGTCATCGATCTATGATTTATCACGGTGGCGGTTGTGTTTCTATTGTTGATTGATTGTGACCCACGTCGGAGACGACATCCATGCCAGAGAAATTGGCACCATCTGCGGTGGCGAATTAAAAGAACTTTACTCGTTGAACTGTATGTGGTTGTTGAACTGTATGTGGTTACTGAATTTTGATTTTTATTGACATGAGCTAGGGTTTGGGATGATGTATGTAATATTTTTGGTGTTATTTAATAATAAACATTTTAAATAAAAGAATGAAATGACCAGAATACCCTTAAGTGGATAGACATAACTGAAAATTTTAACTTGGTTAGTGCTAAAGGATGAAATGTGTAATGCGTTTTCCAAATAAAGGATTGTGACTGTAATTATTGAAGTTAAAGGCTATCCATTGCAACCCGCTACAAACATAAAAGACGAAAAGTGTAATTTACCCTTAAAGTTATTTATTAATTTTAAATAAAGATAAGGATAAAATAAGTGGATATCTATATATTGGTTATTAATTAATATTAACTAGGGTTAAGACCCGCCCGCGTTGCGGTGCGGGTACATCGTAAATATTGAATGGATTAGTCCAAACGTTATATGATGCATTAACCATATGAAAACACATATTTCGACGTATCTAGTTGAACTCAGTGTAACCTGTATAAACATTGTGATTGGATCAAACGTAAAGTAAATGGAATTTATATCGAACAATCATAACGTATTATATGTGACCCAACTCATACTCAGAAAACGTAACAGGTATGAAGGAAAATATGCACATGTAATCGAAAGGGATTAATTAGAGCTTTCGAAAAAAAGGGAGAAAAAGAAACCATAATTTGACTCAACTCGGTTCGAAACAAACTTTACGAAACATACATAAAATAAACACGAAAACATATTATATTTGACCTAAATCATTTCCCAAAAAAGTTTACCTCAAAACGTAGAACAACTTGAATTTATACCAAAACGTACGTAAAAATATGCACGTAAAAATGGTTTCTTTAAACGAAAACGTATTATATTTGACCTGACTCGTCTAAAAAAAGTTTACGTCGGAATATAGAACAAATCATATTTATACATACCGGTACATAAAATATGCACACAAAACTTTGTTTTTAAGTAAAGGAAGAATAGGGGTAAACCGAAAGAAAATATTAGTAAAAAATTTAATAGGTTAAAAACGTTCGTAAAACCGTGCCAAGTAGTACCAATGCCACAACGACATCGACTCTCAACATCGTAAAAATAAAATAGATAAAATGGTAAAAATTACACAGAACGAAAAGTAGACTAAAATCGTTGAACCATGCACACCCGTTACAGTGTCTTAATGCGAAGAAATTAAACAGAAACGTAAAATGTAGAAAATAATAACTTAGTTTATCTACGACCCGCCCGTTGCGACGAACTTTACAAAAGGGGAAAAATGGACGCGTTGCGACGGGTCTGTCAAATATGAAAAAAAATAGAGCAAAAACGTTGAACCTCACATGCACGCTACGACATGTTAACTCGCAAAATTTATAACGAAACGTAAAACGAAAAAGTTGCAAAAGATAAAAAGTATGGGGGACCAAAGTTGTAAATAACAAAGTGTTGTGTTAAATTATAAAAGATGGAAAACTTAGAGTTAAAAGTAAAAAAAAAGGGTTTAAAATGTAAAAGATAAAACTTTTAGGTTGAAAGTGGAAAATTAAGTTTTTTTTTTGGAAAACTCCCCAAGCACAAGTTACAAGTGCTAATGCATCAAAAACTTACTAATTTATATATGGAATAATATTAAAATTGTTAACAATGTATGTGTATTTCTAAATGTCTGAGGGGGAGTGTTATGAATGCAGACATTCAGGCCCATAGGCCAAGCCTGACCTAATGTTAATGGGCTTTAGGGTTGTTGTATTGATCTATATATATAATATATGTACATGAAATAGATAATGAATGAAATCTTTTTCTTATGATTGCTCTCTTGTTTATATCACGTTATCAGCACGATTTGCTCTATTCATTGTAGATTCGATCGATCTTCAACCCTTTCTTTGCATCATTCACAGAAGAAGAAAAATTGGCAGTTGTTTCACTCCGCTAACCACATTATCAGATTCATCCGCACTTGTATTGTGTTTCAAAAACTGATCTGTTCATCACATCCTGGTACACATTATCACTGTAAAAATAAATAAATAAATTCCCTTAAGAATTCCATTGTTTCAACGTTACTGTAATCAGTATTATTAAATACTTTAAATGACACTTACTTGTCAAATTTCTTAGCAATACTTCTGTTGGTCTCATTGTTTTAGATAGCATATATGTTATATGTATTGCCTTTTGACAAGATAAATGTGCTAAAAAAATTAATACAAATTTCATTGGTAGTTGGTTACCAAACAACTACACCGAGATAAACATTGTTATGCTTTAGTGATTTGATTTTTCAGCTTGTTACAATGCTATGCATAGTCAACATAATTAATTGTATGGTTATTCTTCTAATTGCTTGTTGTTGCTAAACAAATATTAATAGATATTGATATAGTCATTAGAAATGTGCCCTCACATGAAAATGATGAAAAATTGCTATGAAAATAATTAGTGGACTTTAGCTTAAGTAAACTACTTTGATGTTAGTTACTTAAATTGATAGATAATAATTCATTTGAGTTAGTGTTGATGCTCATTTATACTGAGTTTCACATGAATCCTAAATCAATGTTGAGAACCCGAAGTTCTCCCAAATATATACAAAGTCCCGTTTGTTTTAATAATGATTTTTCAAGTTCAACCCAAACTTTAGTTCATCGCACTTGGCGTTTTTGGCTAACATATAGCCTAGTGATGGAAAACCTTATGAATAGTACATGTTTTCCCTCTAAACAAAGGCTAAAACTATAATATTTCTCCTCCATGACGTATTCTAGACGTGTGAAGATACCCGATCGACATGTTTGACCACCAGAAGTTAGTCATCCTTTGAAAAGCTTGCTATAAATCTTCTCGACATGCTCCTGATGCAGCAATACCGAGAATGTGATTTCACAAAACGCTCGGATGTAAATGTTATAATTTGTTAATGTCACCAGAGGAGCAAAGGATTATCGGCCGCAGTATAGCCCTTACATGTGGATGATCATGAAGAAAAAAAAACTTACATCTATGGCCCAAACGAACATAATATGAGTCGCTTACTAAGAGGCAATTGCGAGAAGGGGAAATACAAACATTCATTTCGATTCAAATGTGTATTGACCAACCAGTGATACACAAAGACCTTATCATACTCACGTGAATGCATGTATCATACATATGCAAATCTAGAAGCTCCAGTAGAGCGATCACAAATTGAGGTGGCAAATGTCTGATACACATCACAACTAACACTGTTATTTGACAACCCAATTGTAGGGACCATTGTTGTGCAAAATGTGAAATATAGTGAGAGGCATACGTAGTCGAGACGGAATTCGTCGATTGATTATATCAATTCAAAACCAACTGCTTATCACAAATACTCCCCATTACAACTGGTCTCCTGAAGAGAACCAAGTTTCCATTTTTTTTATATATTTTGTTGTGCAGCCTATGTACCAATAGCACCACTATAACATATAAAATGGGATATGTACATCGTATTCCCAGTCTTAGGGGGAGACAAGAAAATGAAAGACTGGTAACATAAAAAATGCATCATATTATATATCGACCCCTGAAGTGGTCAATGCAAATCTGAAGTCCAAAAGAAAGAGCGTGTATTTGCAAATAATAACAAATGAAATACAAGATGCATTCACTAACACAAATAAGGTGACAAAGTCACATATACCAGCTTAAACTTATCTGCTCGAATGGAAGTACTCACAAAATGATTATCATATTAATAAATTGTGAGAGATAAATCGGTTCCAAAAAGATAAAACCCACAAACACAAAAAGAGCAGCGTAACGCAGTTGGTGTAACCCCAAAAGAGGTGGCACATAAAACACCATAAGTGGTTGCATACAAAACCCCAGAAGTGGTTGCATACTAAACCTTAAAGAAGGTTGTTGTTAAAACCCCAAAAGAGGCTAATGGAGTTCTAAAAGAAACTCTAGTACCAAACAAATATGAGATCGCGATGAATTGTGTACAAAATAAGTACAATATGGAACCGTAATGAAACACGTGTAAAATGATATATTTGATTATGCTATAGCAATAGATGTAATCGATGAGAAAAGATTACGTATATAGAAAGTGTGCAAGAGTGTACGCACACAAATAGCCAAAATGGCTACATGGCTTAAGGTTGAACTAAATTTGCTCGACAAACTAAACGTTTTCGAACCAGCAGTTCGAACACCCATAGACGTCAAACCAGTAGGTTATAAATGGGTGTCTTTAAATAAAAGGAAACGTAAATAATGAGTTTTTGCGATGTAAGGCACGCATTTTAACATAAAGATTTTTCCCAAATCCCAGCAGTTGATTACGAGGAAATGTATACCCCTGTAGTGGATGCGATAATCTTTAGATGTTTAAGCGGCCTCGCAATCTCAGAATGACTTCAGATAAAACAACTTATGGATGTCATCACCGTATACATGTACGAGACAATTGCAAATGACATATGTATGAAAACCCCTGAAGGATTAAAAATGCTCAAAGCATTATGAAACAATAACCCCATATGTGTTATATATATGAATCTTAAAGGAAACTACTCGTATGTGGTACAGTCGACTATACTCTGAAAAAAGAGGTATAATTTTGATAAAATGAGCTACATCTATTTAACAAGATTTCACTCTTACAGTGATAATGTAAACATCATCGAGAGGGAACTCGCAAATTAAAGAGGAAAATTTTGAATGACCTTTACAGAAAGTGTAGTTATTCTCGACCTGTAGTTCGAGTATATATGTACTATTTTTGCTCATCAATCTGACTACATCTAGAAGATGTTATATAGAAAAAGCTCATTCGTTGAATACATGAACGATTGTCTGATCGCTTGACATAGAAAAAAAAATATTCTTATCAACCCCAAGAAAGGGATGTTGACCTACTTAGTCAAGAAGTACCATACTTAATTGCGATCAGAGCATTGACGTATCTTGCAAACAAGACGACATCTGATATTACATTCTTGCTAGATGTATTGGTAAGATTACAATTCTAATCTCAAATGTTGCACTCTTTTTCCCTTCACTAAGTTTTTCCTATTGGGTTTTCTTGGTAAGGTTTTTAACGAGACAACATAACTGATCCAGTAGTATCAGTTTATCTTATAGGTCCCGAAGTACTAATTTAACATCATCATAAATCATGTTGTTAATTATGTATAATGCGTAGTGCACTCTTTTCCCTTAGCTACGGTTTTGTCCCATTGGGTTTTCCTAGCAAGGTTTTTAACGAGGCAGAATTATAAAGTGCATTAAATAATTATTTGACATATTTACAAACTCGAGACACGGGATAGTTCCACAAGAACAATATGGCGTCCTGGGTTATGATTGATATATATTAGACTCGCATAGAGTTCGATCTCAATCCCGATACAAGTTATGAAGGTCGAAGATTTCAACATATTTAAGAAGTATGTAGATTAGAGTTGATCAAGAGAAGCTCAAGCCATACTGTATGAAGACAATGTAGACAACAACACTCAAATCAAAGAAACGAAACGTAAAACGAAAAACTTGCAAAAGATAAAAAGTATGGGGGACCAAAGTTGTAAATAACAAAGTGTTGTGTTAAATTATAAAAGATGGAAAACTTAGAGTTAAAAGTAAAAAAAAAAGGGGGGGTTAAAATGTAAAAGATAAAACTTTTAGGTTGAAAGTGGAAAATTAAGTTTTTTTTTAGAAAACTCCCCAAGCACAAGTTACAAGTGCTAATGCATCAAAAACTTACTAATTTATATATGGAATAATATTAAAATTGTTAACAATGTATGTGTATTTCTAAATGTCTGAGGGGGAGTGTTATGAATGCAGACATTCAGGCCCATAGGCCAAGCCTGACCTAATGTTAATGGGCTTTAGGGTTGTTGTATTGATCTATATATATAATATATGTACATGAAATAGATAATGAATGAAATCTTTTTCTTATGATTGCTCTCTTGTTTATATCAAAAATAAATTTATTAAACAAATATAAATAAATTCAGGAGCGGACTTAGAATGTTAGTAGGGGTAGCACAGGCTACCCCTCAACCCCGTCTCCATAGTGTAAAAATACCCATTAACTTTATTTCCGTAGTGTAAAAATACCCCTCAACTTCGTCTCCGTTATACAAAAGACACCCCTGGTCTAAAAAATAAAAAATTGGGATACCCCTAAGTTCTTGGGCTAGTTCCGCCGCTGAATAAATTTATGAGGTTGAAGGAGAGAATGTCATGTGGCATTATTTGGAGTCTTTCATTGAAAATAAAAAAAAGTTCGGATTAAATTGCAAAAGATGAACAATTTTGGGTTAAAAGTAAAAAAATAAATGGTCTAAATTGCAAAATTAAAGTTATTTATTAATTTTAAATAAAGATAAGGATAAAAATAAGGAGTAAATTACAAAGTTCGTCCTTTATGTATGTCATTTATTACAAAGTATGTCCTTTATCTTTAATAAGCTCAGAAAACATACTCAATGTTTGAAAAACCATTCAGGTTATGTCCTTTACCCTAAACCTAGTTTGTTTTCCCAGTTAAATCAGGTCACATGAGAAGCACATGAGGGTATATTGGTCTTTACCTTAATGCTAGAAAAATAAAATTATAAAAAATTCAAATATTCTCTCTCTTAACTATAATCTTCATAATCTGCACATTATATCTTCAAAACTTCAAACAAAACCCAATCTTCAAAACACAAAGAAAAAAATATTCAAAACTTCAAAACCCAGATATTCAAAACTTCAAAACCCGGATATTCAAAACTTCAAAACCCAGATTATCATCAACATTATCATCAATAACCCATGAACAAAAAAACCCCAATTTCTTACAACTCACCAAAATTAGGGCAACAAAGTGGTTTATTGAGATCGATGACAAATGATTCATAGAGAGATAACACTTCTATTCTGTCGAAGAGGTTCATAACCACCACCCAATCACAACCACCACCCGCCACCCAATCACAAGCACCATCACCATCGCCATCTCCACCGTGTCATGAACACGACCTCCATTGATCAGAAACCCAACAAACTTTCACAACAAACCCTTCTATAATATATCAAAATTTCACCAATCTCTAGACTAATTTGTGTCGACGCTAGCACATGGTGTATCTAGGTTTTAAGTTGGCCAGTATAAACCCATTCAATCCACCCACCTAAACTGTTGTACTTCGACCACCGGTCAGCCGCCCACCACCACTTGAACTCCGGCAACTTACACTTCGAACACCATTTCCGACCAACTCCGGTCACCTCCCAATATCACCATCCCACTGATTCGTCACCTACCACACCTGGCCGTCACACAGTAACACCGGTCACCACCACCTGCGCCTCCGCTACACCACCCTTTCCCACTCAAACCTATACCCACCATAAAACGCCACCTACAACCACGACAACTCCGCCGCATCTCTACGTCATCTCCGACCCATAACGACCAGAACCACCACATCCCCGAGATCCAACCAACCTTCACCCGCAAACCACCGTGTAAAACCATCTCCCAGTCCCACCACGTCCGGCTACCTCTGTCTTAACCACCACCACATCTGCATTTTAGTTTGTGTTGAGTGATGAAAGAGGAAGAAGAGAGAAGTAGGTGTGTGCGTGACGGCTGAATTTGAAATCTTAGGGTTTGTGTTTTGGACTTAACATAAAGAAAGAAAGGAGTATATTGGCTGCTATGGGATAAAATGACTAAATTACCCTTATGTGGGGTTGACTTAGTCAACTTTAACCATGAAAACTAATTGTGTTATGACTAAAGGACATAACCTGAATGGTTTTTCAAACATTAAGTATGTTTTCTGAGCTTATTAAAGATAAAGGACATACTTTGTAATAACTGACATACATAAAGGACGAACTTTGTAATTTACTCTAAAAATAAGTGATATCTATATATTGGTTATTAATTAATATTAATATTAAAAGAAATTTATTAAACAAATATAAATAAATTTATAAGGTTGAAGGAGAGAATGCCATGTGGCATTATTTGGAGTCTTTTATTATAAGTTAGATTAGATTATGTTTTCTTGTGTGTTTACCTTATTAAGGTTTTATTACGAGGGTGTTTGTGATTGAGTTTAGAAATGACTTATTGACTTATTGTTTTTTTTAAAAAAAGCCAATAAATTTAAAAAATGTTTGGAAATGCTAAAAATGCTTTTTGTTTTGGCTTTTGATTAGAACTTAGAAGTAAAAAACTGTTTCTTAAAGCCACAAAATTGTGACTTTTTAAATGACTTTTGACTTTTTTGATAAATTAAATTACGAGCATATCCCTCCCATTCAAATTCAAATTCAAATTCAATTCAATTCAATTCAATTCAATTCAATTCAATTCATTCAATTCATTCAAATTCAATTCAATTCAATTCAAATATGATAATAGAAGAACTGAATGAACAGTTCTTCTATTATATTATTATTAATTAATAGTACTTTTGAGATTATAATAAAATACATGTACGGTTTTGTTTGGTATCGGTACAAGAAAGTAAAAACCGGTATTAGCCTGGTATAGAAAACGTCAAAAGTCGGTACCGAATTGATATTGAAAATCTTTTAGTTTGGCAATTTCGGTACTGCTACCAGGTACCATTTGCCCATCCTTGATCACGGGTGTTGTAGATTTTCTTCAACTTTTAATGATTTCTTTTTTTAGTTTCAAGGGTAGGGATGAGCTCGGTGCTAACCGATACTGGTACCGAAAATACCGGTTACGGTACCGGTATATGAAGGTAAAAATCGGTACTAGGAACGCCAAAAGTCGGTACCGAATTGGTACTTAACATCTTTCGGTTCGGAAAATTCGGTACCGGTACCCAGTATCGTTTGCTTATCTTTGACCACGGATTTCATACGAACAACATCATTACCATACAACTTATTTATTGATTTTCTTTCGGTTATCCTTTTGTGTTTTTTCTACATTTTCTTTTTATCTTGTCAACGGTTACGTGCGCAACGCGCTCGTAGTGATTTCAAATCACTTGTAAACACAGACTAAATAATAAAAGAAGTTCGCCGCAACACGGCGACGGTGATAAACCTAGTTTAAAATAGCAACTAAAATGGAAATTTATTCAATCATTTTTAGTCATTTTACTTTCTCACCACAAAAGATAAAACAAACACTTTTTTTAAAAGCTCTTTTTGAAAAAAGTTATAACTTAATAAACACTTTTGACAAAAAAACACTTTTGAAATTAAATAAGCAATCGCAAACACCCTCTATATTTTGTGAAATAATAATATATATTTATACTATTAACAACATCCACAACGTTAAAGGGTGATCTAAATCCAGACTAGTCTAGTCAGCATGCTACATTACTCCAAACCCCCACTTTTTCCACAACACTAAGGTTCTGTTTGTTTTTTGGCCAGAAGTACTTCTGGCCACTTATGTCTGCGCGACGCAGACGCGCGCAGACGTTTGATGTCTGCAGCTTGTTTGTTTTCTCGCAGACCTTTCATTAAAAAAGGTCTGCGAGACCTCTTCTTGGAGCAGACATGGACCAAAGTCTTCTTGGCGCAGACGTTTACCTCTTCTTGGCACCACATCCACCTCCGACACCACTGCTCTGCCACCACCTCCACTCCGCCACCACCTCCACCTCCGACACCCCTGCTCCGCCACCACCTCCACCTCCGAAACCCTAAATCGAAACCCAACAGAACCTGCAACTAACCTCAGTCTTCATCTTCATCAACATTCATCCATCCCGTTCATCTCCTTTGTCTTCTTCGAACACCACCGAACAACCTGCAACTAACCTCAGTCGCACTCGTTTCATCTCTGTCGACCTGCAAGTCTCCGGTCTTCATCTCAACATCCCCGGTAACCTGCAAGTCGCCGTCTCCGATTAACCTCCGATCTCTCCACATCCGAGATCTCTCTCTCTCTCTCTCTTCAGAAACCCCCAAATCGAAACCCTTGAAGATGGTGAAATTAGGGTTTCGGTGGAGGTGGTTGACGGCGGCTGAAGTGGTGGTGCTTGGCTTCGTGGTGGTGGTTGGTTGTGGTTGACGGCGGCTGAAATTAGGGTTTCGGTGGAGGAAGGAGGAGATGGTGGTGGTGGTGGTGGTGGCGACGGGGTGGGTGGTGGCTGAAGTGGTGGTGGTTGGTTGTGGTGGAGGTGGACGGTGGTTGTGGTGGTTGAGGGAGGCAGATAGAGAGAGATCAGAGAGACGTTGAATGTGTGTTGTGTGTGTGTGTTGAGTAGAAGAGGTTTTTATATATAAAAAAACAAACCCTCTTCTCCTTGCAGACTGCAGACATTTGGTCCACCTCTTCTCTTGCAGATGCCTGCAGATGTGGTCCGCAGACTGCAGACCTTTTCCCGCAGAAAAAACAAACAGCACCTAAGACTGGGCGGTGTGGGAAGACAACATGGTGGAGTGGGGCTTCAACCACGCTAGGGGCGGGCATACTTTATTAGGACGCTACCCCTGAACTTTTACGACGTAGTGCAATTTTTTATTGTTTTTTACGTTTTTTTTTTTGTATTTTGTTACCCCTAAAAATTTGCGTTACCCTGGAGATTATTTTAGGCTAACTCTTAAAAAATTAGGTTTTATTGCAAGCCCAATCACAAATTTATGATTAAAAGCCCAATAATAAACGGTTACAAGGTCAATATAATTAAAACTCAATAGCCCACATAATTAAAACACAAAAACCCACATGATTCATTAAAACATAAACACCCAAATAATTTGGGTTTGAACGCCGCTCCGCCCTCACCACTCCGACTTCCACTGCCGATTGCCGAACGCCTATCCGCCGCTAGGTATAAATACCCTGCTTCTAGTACACTTCAAGTACGTTGTTCTACGTCCTTACTCTCTCTAAAATATATACTTATCCTTACGCCAGAGGGTGGTCGCAAAATGACCCTCCCGCCTCTACGACGAGCCCAACGGTTTGTTGGTTTTGCATAATTATTGTTCACCAATTTTTTAGTATCACTTAGGGGCTGTTTGGCAACATCTGAATGGTTAAGTGCTGAACCAGTAAGAGGTCTGAACCATTAAGTGCTGAATCAGTAAGAGGTCTGAACCATTAAGAGCCTGTATAATGCTTAACCGTTTAGAGGCAAATGTCTGACCAATTCAGATTAGAGGTCTTAACCATTCAGACTCTGTATAAATCTTAACCATTCAGAGGCAAATGTATGAACCATTCAGACACCTGCTCGTGAAAACAAACAGTCTGAACCATTAAGTGCTGAACTAGTAAGAGATCTGAACCATTAAGAGCCTCATTAATAGGTAAACAAATAGCCCCTTACTCAATTGCTCTTGAAAGATGTAAATGTTCATTTATTTTAACTTTTGTCAATGGTAAAGAAAATAACTACCTTGTAGATTCTTCATCCATCCAAATATCTCCTAAATGCTTTCCAAATTCCAGTGCCCATTGTTATTCCTCGCAACCGCTTCACACCTATAAAACATCAAAAATAATACAAAGTAGACTTCGTTCCTCCAAAACGTGTATTTGCCAAAAAAATGTAACATGTATGGTCTAAATGCATAAAATGCAATAGAAATAGATGTTAAAACATGATAAAATATGCCTAAAAATGCAAATAATAAAGATTGGAAGTATTGCTATTATTCTTGGTTACATGAGTGTAAGAGCATCTATAATAAGCTCATCGTGATGTGTTTTTAGGTGACACATAGGAAAGAGAGTGATCACAGGGAATAGAGACAAGGTGATATTTAGTTTTTTGAACGAGCCCGAGCTCGAGCCTGAAATAGAGCTTGTTTAGTTATGAACCCGAGTTCGAGCCTCAGGGTCGTCTCCGAAAATCATAAAAATTTTTGGCCCTGTGCGAGATAAAAAATTTGGGTCCTATTCGAAAATCTTCATTTAATATAAAATCATCAACCACTAAAATTTATGTGGGTGTAATTTAAATTGTTATTTTTATCTAAGTTTAGGAAGTAATTTATTAATTAAATGAAAAGATGCAGTTGACAATATTAAGCATTAAATGCCACTAACAAAAAAAACCAAAAAAATAAGCTAAAATAAAGAATTTGGAGACATCAGGATTAGAACCCGGGTCTCCTTGTTGTTAAACCAAGGCAGTAACCACTAGTACAAGGGGCTCATTTACGTTATATCTTGATTCGGTGCATATATATTCTACTTTATTCAGTATAAATTCTATACAAAATTATAAAGATTTGAGACCTCAGAGGGTTTGGGCCTTGTGCTATCGCACACCCCGCACCCCTTACGAGCCGTCCCTGTCGAGCCTGAAATACAAAGCTCATTTAGGCTCGCAAGCCTAAACGAGCTAAACAAAAATTTATTTATTTTATATGTAATATAATAATAATAATGATGATAACATTAGCGGGCCGAGCTCGAACCGAGCTTTGACTAATTTAAGCGAGCTCGAGCCGAATATTTAGCTTCTCTGAGATTGGTTGTTTTAAAATAGCTCGAGCTGAGTCGAATCTAGATCGGCCTTAGAGCATTCACATCTCTCTCATTTTCAATTAAATAATAATTTTTATACCTTTATCATTACCTTCTCTCTCTCCTTCACTCACAACCACTTTTAAAATATATTTAAAATTATAGAGGGTGAAAAATGTCTTCTCAAATATACAGATGAACAATAACATTTTCTCTTCCCTCTACTCATAACCACTTTTTATCCTCTTTATATTAAAAAAACTCCACTCATATAACATTTGGTGGAATGGATGTGAATGCTCTTCATCCAAGTAATCAAATTGTGTGTGTGTGGTGTTTTTAAAATATAAAAAGTATAAAAAGTGGTTGTGAGTGGAGGAGAGAGAAAATGTTACTGTTCATCTGTATATTTTGAGGGACACTGTTCACCCTATAATTTTTAAATATATTTTGAAAGTGGTTGTGAGTGAAGGAGAGAGAAAAGGTAATGATAAAGGTATAAAAAAATATTATTTAATTGAAAATGAGAAAGAAAATATATTGTTTTTTAGTGTAATTTAGGGTGAAAAAAATGGTGGAATGAATGTGAATGCTGTTACACCCCTATAATAAAATGTGAAAACACTTTATTTAAACCCTAGAAGGCTTAAATGCAGAATGCGCTGCTGCTGGCAGAAATTGCCTGTTGTTCTCGCTTTCCGGTCATCCTCAGGCGACTTTCCGATCGATTAACGGAACAATTATTTTGAGTTCGATGTTCTCATTTAATAACGAAACGTGTTTCGCAATTCACGATCATTAAATCAACAGGTATGTCTCAATTAGTTGTTCGGAACGCTAATTTAAGTGCTCAATTCGCCATTCGGTACGGACGATCCGGATCGTAGATCGTCGCCTAAAACTGTAATAAACACATGGCTTTGAAATGCAAACCATTACTCAAATCATCGATTAAAGGTTTTTAGTTTTTTTTTACTTAAATTATTGACTGAAACATTGATGATTACCATTTAGAAAAAAATGCTATTTGTAGAAATAGATGTAACATGTATGGTCTAAATGCAATAGAAATAGATGCTAAAACATGACAAAATGTTCCTAAAAATGCAACTAACAAAGATTGGAAGTATTGCTATTATTCTTGGTTACATGAGTGTAAGAGCATCTATAATAAGCTCATCATTATGCGTTTTTAGGTGACATATAGGAAAGAGAGTGATTACATGGAACGGTCGCAGTTTTGTATAAGGGGGTAGCGGCGCAGCTTGTTGCCCGTCTCCCTGCCATTAGTTTGTAACCGACTCCGTTTTAATGAAAATCTTGATTATTTGAACTAGAACAACATCTCCAAGTGTTTGCTTTTACTTATTCATCAGTTTTTGTAACAGTTGGCCAGGCCTCGATCACGAGAAGAAGTCATTTCTGATAATCAGATTCAAAAGGAGTCAAGCCCAAAAGAGTATACCGAAAACTCAGAGAGACGCAGCAGCGAAATTCTGGCACTCGGCGGCCAACAGGAACTGATGGCTCCGATTTCCCCTACAGAATGGTTGTCGATAACAGTATGCCAGTTTCTAAGTGTTTACTTGTTTGAAATTGCTTGTTTTTATTTCTTCGTTAAATTCTAACTCTTCAGCTGGATTTTAAATTTAGGGTATACAAAAGTTGCTAAGGGAAAGTCAACCCTCTCCAAAGTTCTCACGATTCAGGTAAATATGACTGCTCTTTCGGTGTTTTCCGTTTTGTATAAACTGTTGAAGCCTTATGTTTTTGTTATTCAACGGGATTAGATCTAAGTTTTTGAAAAAAAGTTAAGCATTTTGATCCATGAAATGAAAAACCAAAATATGATTTTACTAGATCTTGAAATGAATAATTGTTTTTCTAGATCGAATATGGAGTTTGAGGTATTTCTACTATGGTTTTTAAGGCTTCTATGTTGTTCAAAGTAGGGGTGTTCTACGAATCCAATAACCAATAACGAGTTTTCGAATTAATCGAACCAAAATTTTCGAATATTTATTTTTTACTTGAATTCCGATTTGATTTGTTCAGTTTGTATTGCCAAATTGGATTTAAATAATCCAACTTCTCAATTTGGCCGATAATAATCCCAACTCAGTTATTTGCCGATAATAATCCGAACTGGTCCCCTTTTGACCGATAATAGTCCGCCGTTAAAAATAGCTTAACGGAGTTAAGTTTTTTTCTGAATTACAAACCGATGTTTTAGGGCGAGTCGATTTATGTAAAACTTACCTCGAAACGGTGCTCTAAACGGCTTGATTTTTTGTTAATTGGAAGTTTAAACACCCGAATTGAAGCACTGTTTTCATCGTTTGGGGAAGTATTTCGAGGTAAATTTTTACATCAATCAACTCGTATCCTCGTTCTAATCAAAAGCCCTAACACATCGGTTTGTAATTCAGAAAAAAAAAAAACTTAATGCAAACTATTATCGGCCAATAGTGGACAAGTTCGGATTATTATCAGCAAATAACTGAGTTGGGATTATTATCGGCCAAATTGAGAAAGTTGGGATTATTTTAATCCAATTTGCCATTTGTATTTGAAACTCGAATTCGAATAAATTTGATTTAATTCAAATTCACCCTAAACAATATATTATTTTACTTTAACTTTTAAAACTGCTACAACCTAATTATTTTTAACATAAATAATACTACTAATCTACAAAAGACCAAAATTTAGAAGTTGGCTTGGTTATTGGTAGCGATGTAAGTTAAGTTAGAATTTAAGTTAACTTATAATTTAGAAATAAATGGTATGGGCATTTTGGGCTTGGTAATGTTATGGATGTAATTTATTTTTTGGCCTAAATTTAGAAATTATATATATAGACACACACACATATAATATGTATAAATTGAATCAAATTGAAAGTTATAATTTGTATTCTATTCAAATTTGATTACTAGAATCGAATACGAATCCAATCGAATTCGGATTTTCAAAAATCGAATTTAAACTTTGATAATTGAATTCAAAGCGAGTCGAATTTTCAAATTTTCCGAATTCGAGTTGAATTCTAAAAACCCCTAGTTTAAAGTAATTATCGTTGGTAGTATAAAGCACAAGGGAAACTTAGAAATCAGATTAGTTAGATCCCTCGGCGCAAGGTCCTTTGCTTTTTTGTAAACCAGGCGCGAGTAAACCAAAAAGAGCAGGTGAAGCGCAAAAGGGGCACTGTAAATCGGCTTAAGGCCCAGGTGAGGTGCGCCCTCATGTACAGGGAGGTTTTTGTGCATCAGGAAGCTATACATATAGCTTTTTAGGTTGTACATATAGGTAAATTATGTATTAAATCGTATATAAAGCTTACTTATAGCTACATCTTGGGTAGGGGATGATAAAAAACCTATGGTAAAATATAATAAAAATTATATAATATATTGTACAAAAAGCGGTGCGCATTTGCGCTTTGTGCCACGGTTTTAGACCTGGTCGCCTTAGTGCGCTTCTCGCTTTTTAAAACCAAGGTTAGAACATCTTTTCACTAATACTAACTGATGCCATGGCTAGTGGTTTCTGATATCAGTGTGTTTTTTGTCCTCATTTACTAAAGTTCCTCTTGCTTGCTTACTGGAAGTGCCTCTGGTGGTGGAAGTTAGTTTAGAATGCCATTATCCTATCCTATTTGAGTTAAAGAGTCAAGGGAAAGTTATATTACAAAGATACATTATGGCTTGTATTTTGTCAATACATTGTGTTCTTTGCAGATCTCATGATTAGTTACCAAGTTTTCTTTATATAAGCGTCACTTAGAGAAATAGTAGTCTATCTTGGACTCTAGTATATAATGGAAGGCTCTTGTAAAGCTAGAACAGTGATATTGAGCATGCTTGCACCTTTCATAGTAGGAGATTTACATGGTCTAGACAAAACATAAACTTTCACTTAAAATCGTACTATAGTGAATGCAAAAGACACTCCATTTAAAGATCTTACATGGCCTTGACTGAATATGCCCATGGACTATTTTTCACAGTTAAATTTGTTACTGATATGTGTGTGTATGTGTATATGCACACACATGTGTGTGTGTATGCGTATAACAGATATAAGGTTTTTATGGACTTCAAATTTAGCTTGGGTAAGAGGATGTGCTGTGTTGATTGCAGGCGGTGGTACAGTTGGTAGGAGTTATTGACATGCTTTTTACATATTTAAAGAAGGTGCCTCTTGAAACACTAGTAGTTGTATCTAGTTTTATAACCGTCATATCAATCATTGTTGGAGAAATAGGTGAGCACTGTTTTTATCCCTCTTAAGAAAACCCTTATGTTTGTTGTATGAACTTGCTATTATTGTTGTGTTATGTTATAGGACGAAAGCGTAGCAAAGTGAACTTTTTGAGATTTTATATAGCTGCATCATCCATCGGAATTCTTGGATCAATTGCAAGCAATATCCAACTAAAGGCAAGCAAATATCTTCTCTCCTCGTATAGATTTGTTTTTGTATTGTATTGTATTTGTGCTTCATGATTTATTGCATCTATATTAGGTTATTAATGATCCGAGTAACGGGGAGACCGAGAAAGAGGCTCTATTGAGGATTGCATTTGTTTCCTTAGGTGGGTTTATATTAATAAATCCGTTCGGTCATCCTAAGTAATAACTGAGCTTTACCGTGTGACAGGACTGTTAGCACAAGTATTTTCTGTAACCACTACAACGTCCCTCATCAGGAACATGTCTCCTCCAAAAAGAGCTTCTTGACGCATTGCAAATTGTCACTGTCATTAATCGTTAATATTTGGAACCCGGTTGACTCATCACTTAAACTGATTGGTTAAACTTTGCTTACAATATTTGGTATATTTCAACTATCCGCGTAAAGAAGCATAACTGTGGATCAAAGCCAAAGCATTACTTGTTACGTGTGCAACATTCAGTCTTCCCTTTCATTTTCGGGTCATCCTTAAACCCTTGAGTGCACGTATCTTCATCCGTGAGTGCAGAACTGACCCATGTTAGAATGTCGCTCATCACTAGCTCTGAATCTTTGGAACCCGGTCGACTCATCTCCTCAAGCGATTGTTTCAAGTTGTACACCGAGTCATTCAGCAACTCAGTGCAGTCTTTCATGGCAGGGACCTCTCCAGGCGTCATGTCATGCACTTGTGACAATCGTTTTAGCTTCCACCGACGGTCAAGTTCTACAATCGTTGAAATCTATAAACCTTTATAGTGCAATCAATGAAGTGATATTAGTGTATTGTTCTTCAGTAACAATTGATGAAGTGATATTAGTGTATTGAATCTACTAGGTTAGAAACCCGTGTATTACACGTGGTTGTACATCAAAAACAGTACAATGCAAAAAAAAAAAAAAAAAAAAATCTAAACATCTGATTTCCGAAATTACATATAATTACATGTAACAATGGTAAAAGAAAAGGTATAACAATCTTTCATAAATTTTGAAATACCAATTTATATAAAATGCAATATAGCTAGGTAATTCATCAAACTTATCAAGAAGCAGTTTCTTATAAGTATTTTTTTACTTATAAAGCATGTTCCTAAAAAGTATATCTTTAAAAACAATTAAATGGAATTTAAAAAAAAAGTCTTAAAGTAATAAGTGAAAAAGAAAAAACTCTTTATAATCATGCAGGTTATACTAATAAGTGATAACTACACAACCCACACTGAGAGATACGCAAGTAATGTTATAATTACGCAAGTAGATTAGGGTTTTCTATTCAGAAGAGGATGATGGCGCAGTTTGTTGTTTGTCTATCTGCTATCCTTATGTAATTTGCCCTGGTGATGGAATGAAAAATAAATAAAAAAAGACAGTATTACACAACTTATAATAATTTTACGCAACTTATATGATAACAACACAACCTATAATACTCTCCATGCAACTTATATGATTATAATACAACCTATTTATAATTACGCATATACATAATTAAGCATGTTATATACACTCCACATCAACTATAAAAAATCAAAATTTTTGAAGTATAGTAATAGTATACTTAATTATTAGATAAGCTTGAAGTTAAACTTGTTTGATGAGCTCGATTTACCTATTACTAAAGTGACATAAAGGATGTATTTCAATGTTTAACATATAATCTTTTTCATTAAAATACATAATTGATCAACATTAAATATAAAAATATGTATTCTTTTAATTTTAATATTACTATTTAATAAAAAAGGATAAGCAAAGCACATTTATTTAATATTAATATTTAAAGAAGATTAGAAGGGTGATTTCTAGGATTAACCAACCAAAGGGATTTTTGCAGGAAAATAGAATTATAGATGATCTCAATGATTGCCGTGTGTTCTTATTTGATTTACTTTATTTTATAGTATATAGAGTATAGATATAGGGAAAGGTTCAAATGAAAACCACTAGTTAACTCGAGAATAACTAAAAAAGCCGAAAAAACATACCAATTTTTTTTACCAATTTTCGCTAGCTTTTGTGTATAAAAAAACTTTAAAAAAAAATTGTAGTGCACATGTGTAATATACACATGTGTATGTGTACTATTACACATGTGCACTATAATTTTTTTTTTTGAAAATTTTTTATACGCAAAAACTAACGATTTTTAATAAAAAAAAAAAAAATTTGATATGTTTTTAGGCTTTTTTTTAGTTAGTTCTCGAGTTCTCACGATAAAAGGAGTTTTCACTTGAACTCTCCCATATATATATATATAGGATAAGGATCATGTGAGAAGTAGTAGGCTAAATGAGAAACTTGAGAAGCATTCTGGACCACACATTTTCCTTAAGCAAAAAAATGCAAAAAAAAGGTGAAAAAATGTAAATTTTTTTTTTTTTTTTGGAAAAATCGCAGCTTTTTCTTTAAGAATTAAATTTTTTTTTTTAATAAATTTTTTTTTTGGATTTATACACATGTGTATATTGTTAATCTTTTAACTATACATATATGTATATTGTCAATTATACATATATGTATATACATGTTTAAAATTGAAAAATAAGTGTTATTTAGGGTTTAGCATTAGTATTTAGGGTTTAGCATTAGGGTTTAGGGTTTAGCTTTATGGTTTAGGGTTTAGTTTTAGGGTTTAACATTAGGGTTTAGTATTAGGGTTTAGCAATAGTATTTAGGGTTTAGCTTTTGGATTTAGCTTTTGGGTTTAGCTTTAACTTTTGGGTTTAGCTTTATCTTTAGGGTTTGTATTAGGGTTTAGCATTAAGGGTTTAGCTTTAGTGTTTAGTTTTAGCTTTTGGGTTTAGCATTAGGGTTTAGCTTTAGGGTTTAGAATTAGGGTTTAGCTTTAGGGTTTAGCATTAGGGTTTAACTTTAGTGTTTATGGTTTAAGATTAACAATATACACATTTTTTCAATTTTAAACATGTATATACATATATGTATAATTGACAATATACATATATGTATAGTTAAAAGATTAACAATATACACATGTGTATAAATCCAATTTTTTTTTTTTTATTTCTTAAAGAAAAACAGCGATTTTTCAAAAAAAAAAAAAAAAAAATTTTGCATTTTTTTCACTTTTTTTTTTTTTTTTTGCATTTTTTGCTTAGGGAAAATGTGTGGTCCCGATTGCTTCTCAAGTTTCTCAAATAGGGTGGACTTCTCTTAGGATCCCTACCCTATATATATATATATATATATATATATATATATATATATATATATATATATATATATATATATATAGAGGCCGGTTAACGTACAATACATCTTATCCTACATTATGTACGCGATACCCTCAGCCGTACGATCTTCAATCGATCAAACGCTGGCGAAACTAATTTAAATGATTAAATTAATCATTTTAATATATCTAAATCATACCAGGAAGGTTAAATGTCATTGCGAGGTCATAAATCTCTGTAATTGACTGATGATAGTTCAAAATCAAACCCTAAATCAAATACAAAAACCTGAAAATCTTCTTCCCCAACCTCCCTTCGTTCCTTTTAGTGCGATATCGATAATAAGAACTACTAATTTGGGAGTTGTAAGTGTCAAACGGAAGAAGACAGACAATGATCGACCAACAATCAAAGAAGATGAACAGTAACACACACACAGATTTTTCACATGCGATATTCAATTTTCCACATGCGATTTACACACCCCATGCCATTTTTCACATTACCCCATGCTAGCCATTTTTTCACATGCGATATTCAATTTTCCACATGCGATTCTACACACCCCATGCCATTTTTCACATTACCCCATGCTAGCCATTTTTTCACATGCGATATTCAATTTTCCACATGCGATTCTACACACCCCATGCCATTTTTCACATTACCCCATGCCATTTTTTCACATGCGATATTCAATTTTCCACATGCGATTCTACACACCCCATGCTATTTTTCACATTACCCCATGCTAGCCATTTTTTCATATGCGATATTCAATCTTCCACATGCGATTCTACACACCCCATGCCATTTTTCACATTACCCCATGCCATTTTTTCACATGCGATATTCAAATCTTCCACATGAGATTTTGTCCATCTACACACCCCATGCCATTTTTCACACTACCCCATGCTAACCATTTTTTCACATGCGATATGTATTGAATTCGCACCAGATCTGCACCTGATCGAACGGCTGGGATGATCGCGTACGTATCGTACGATAAGCGCATTTGTATTTTACTCTTTACCTATATATATATATATATATATATATATAGGGTAATGCTCCATAGGAAATCTTAGATTTTTAAAAAACTTTGCAAACCCATCTAATGGCCTACATTTGGCCACATGTCCCAGCTTTCATAATATCCTTTTTTAATCTTGAGGGCACATTGGTAATTCTACATATTCCTAGCCCACTCAAAAAGTTATCTTGCCCAAAGTGATTTAACACCCTCATTAATATCTAACATCACATCATTCTCTTCCATCCTCCTCCATTTTCGATCAACCAAATTCAAATTAGAAATGTTGTTTTTTCATAATTTCTTCATCTTCTTAAACCACTTATTTAAAATTAGATCCACCATTAATGAACTATGGAGCATCCATCAACAATGGTAGATCTATGGAGCACCATTAATGTACTGTGGAGTATTCATCTTCCTAAACAAGATCTTTACTACGATCTGGGCTAGTGGGCTCTGGTTCGCTTTTCTTCTTCTTCTTCTTCTCTCACCGTCCAATGTTCGTCCAGATCTTGTGGTGAACAGGGGTGTGAATAAAGTTTCTTCCTTTTTTATTATTTGATTCGATTTGGGTCCGATATTTGTGGTGATATTTGCGATGAGGTAATCTTGATTTAGTTTCTTGATTTGATTATTGCATTGTGGGTTTTTGTTTGTTGTTTGGATATGATGATTTAGGGGGATCTCGTTAATGTGAAACACGAACAACAAGTCTATTAGTGCTCACGTTTTTATCTTGCTTGTTTGCTTCAGTAGTTTTTTTCTTTTCAACCGATTATAGAATATGGGTTTTGAAACACGAACACCAAGTATAATAGTTAATGTTCGTAATTAGACCGTTAATGTGTCTTATAGATTGCAAATTACAGTTTGTATAATTCCAACCGTTAATGTTCGTATAGATTACAAATTATAGACCGTTAATGTTTCGTATTTTAGATCTTTAATGTTTATGTCATTATCTTCATTTGTGTCCTTATTTGATGTTGTTTTCTCATTTTCAGCCGTTACACTTGCTGAATGAAAAAACCATGGTTATGAATGTGTTAATAGTTATGTCTGGTTAACGACTTAACGCTTATCTTATCTTTTTGTTATTAGGATGGTGATGGATACAAGGGAAACAAGATCCAATTCTCGGGACCATTGGTTTCGTCAAACGTGGATCAGATGCTTAAGGATCATGACCATGTTTATGTTACAGCACAACACAACTAACATGTGTTATAGCTTGAACTTCTCAGACATGCATGTGTTACATGTGACATGAAACCCATGTACAACGTAACACGTGTTACGTGTGACATGAAAACACATTTTTATAACTTCCCTGGCATACACACACCCACATGTTTACAAACCGTTTCAAGACGACCCAAACAAGCAAGGGTAGCCGCCGAAAAGCTAAGGCAGCAAAGGTAGCCGCTGAAAAGCTAAGGCAGATTGTCAAAGGAAGCTCCACCATTTTCTTAGTGCTATGTATTTTCGTTTACTAGTAATATGTAATGTGAGACTCTTATTGTTTTGTATAGTACATGATGTTAAAACGGTATGGACTTAACACATTCTGGAAGTCTTAACACACGTTATAAAAGAGGCTTAACACACGTTATATCAGGTATACTATGTTGTTATTAAGTTACTATTGGAGTTTATGCATCCATTCTGGAAGTCTTAACACACGTTATAATAGAGGCTTAACACACGTTACACATGTTACAGTATGTATATACAAATCATGGTGTTTTGGAAACCACTAGCTTATACATGACACCATGTTGGGTTAAACCAATATTATAACAGAGGCTTAACACATGTTATCCCAGGTATACGGTGTTACAATATTAACTTATATGTTCCATATTAACTTGTACACGTGTTACGATCAGTATATGCTTACATGTTATCATATGTATACAAGTGGGGTTACAACAAAATTACGATATTGTACAAGTGGGGTTACAACAAGATTACGATATTAACTAAGCTCACCATTAAACTCATCGCCCCCGTCGACTGTTTTCACCCTTGTCACATGTTAAGCAATTACATGTTCCGAACAGACAAATTGTAACACATGTTAGATCAGTATATACACATCATGGTGTTTTGTAAACCACTAGCTTATACATGAATACATGTTAGATTACAAAAAGATTATAACAGAGGCTTAACACATGTTATACATTCCAAAATGTGCAAAACAAATGACCCGTTTCATATTATATATTCCAAATTTACCGGTACATGTGTTACCATAAATGGCTCGTTTCATATTACACGTTACATACTAACTTGTACATTTATTACTTGTACAAGTTTTACGCTCAGTATCCACATTATCGGATATTTTAAACATCAACAAAAATAAAATAGATATTACTTATTTTTTTTAATTAACAAAAGGTTAACACACGTTATATATCATTCTAACAGGGGCTTAACACATGTTATACATGAACACATGTCAGGTTACATCATGGTGTTCTGTTACAGCATGAACCACCAACACATGTTATAAATGAACGAAGACTTCTTTTCCAAAGGATGTGACTTATTCAATGTCCTCGCATTAACGTCGCCTACATCCATCCAGCTTGTCAATTAAATATCTTTTATGGATCTGTTTATGTAAATCAACACACGTTATATATAATTCTAACAGGTGTTTAACACATGTTATGGGCCTGTCTCTGTAAATCAAGCAACCCAACAAAAAAATAATTATTGTTAAGATCAAAAGCCCCAAACAAGCAACCAAACCAACAAAAAAACCCGTTCAAAATCTCATCCTAAAGTTTTGGATTTATTTAAAATACATGAACATTAACCATTACTAGAACACGCATTAACTTCGCCTACATCCATCCAGCTTGTCAATTGAATATCTTTATGGGTTTGTTTCTGTAAATCAACACACGTTATATAACATTCTAACAGGGGGCTTAACACATGTTATGGGCCTGAGTCTGTGAATCAAGCAACCAAACAAAAAACACTTACTGTTCAGATCAAAAACCCAAACAAGCAACCCAAACCAACAAAAAAACAGCTACTGTTAAGATCAAAAGCCCCTAACAAGCAACCAAACCAACAAAAAAAACCCGTTCAAAATGTCATCCTAAAGTTTTTGATTTATTTAAAATACAAAATCATATTAACAACCATTACTAAAACACTTTCAGCACACAAAAACATATTAATAACCATTTCAACAAAAAAATCAAGTGTGAAATGATATTTCAAGAACACTTATCGGATCTATAACCGTCCGATGAACACGAAGAAGATCTTCAAACCTTCTTCTCACACACACACTCGTGCGTGTGTCATTGTTCTCTCTCTAAAACAACATACTTCAAACTTCTTCTCTCTCACACACTTGTATGTGTGTTCTTGGTGTTATAGATGAACATGATGAAGATTGTTGTTTCTCTCTCTAAAACAAAAAATTCATCTCTCTAAAAACCTTCATCTTGCCATCGTTCTCTCTCTAAAACAACAATCTTCAAACATTTTCTCTTTCACACTATTTAGATCTGAACTTGAAGATCGAAATTTGTGTTTGGTGTTCATCATGAACTTGATTGAAGAGAGAGGAGAAATGAGAGAGAGATAACATGTGTGTGTAAGAGAAATAAAGTTGATGTGTGTGAGAGAAAAGTTAGATTTTAAATACCTTAAATGCCCTTCTCCTTTACTTTTTTATAATTTATGGTTTTATTTAAATGTAAAAGACACCAAAAAAGCTCAACCATTGATCTACTTGGATGAAACAAAATCAATGGATGAGGTTGGGTTTCCAAGGTTTTCTAAAAAAGATGGGGTTTTCCATATAACCCAACCCTATATATATATATATATATAGGGGACCGCTAAAATGAGAACTACCCCCAGTTGTAAGAACCATGAGAACAACACCGTAAGGGGCGAGTTGGACCAAATTTTTTTTCATAAACGTAGATGCGTGTATTATAAACACATTTGTAAAAAAAAATTCAAAAAAAAAAAGTCGTGTGTGTAGTTTTGAGCACCCCAAGTTTGTGTTTACGGGTACCGTAAATTTTATTTAAATTTTACGGTACCCGTAAACACAAACTTGTGGTGCTCAAAACTACACACACGACATTTTTTTTTTATTTTTTTTACAAATGTGTTTATAATACACGCATCTACGTTTAGGAAAAAAAATTTGGTCCAACTCGCCCCGGATCAAAAAGTTCTCACGGTTCTTACAACTGGAGGTGGTTCTCATTTTAGGGGTCCCCATATAGCCCCTATATATATAAATTTGGTAAGGTTATTGTAAAAAAGGTTAAAATTATGAGAAATGTGAGAAATATTGTGGAGATGATATGTGTCCTCAATCTAAATTAATTTAAAAGGGTAAAAAGTAATTTTATCATTGATTCAATTAATTCAAAACCTTCCATAACCGCCACCTTATTTATAGAAACATGATTTTTTTAAAAGATCTCTATAAAAACACTACGAATAACACTGCAACCACCATTCAGCACGTATATAACACCATTCAATAATTATTTAACACCATTCAGTAAGTACACAATTTAAAGATCTCTATAAAAACACTACAAATAACACTGTAAAATCACCATTCAGCACATATATAACACCATTCAATAATTATATAACACCATTCAATAAGTATATAACACTATTAAAGACACTACCTCCATTTCGAGAATGTGTTTTTAGTATAATGTTCATAGTACGGTTATTGTACATGGTGTTTTAAACCTGCATGCATGGTGTTTTACATCTGCATGCTAGTAGAAGTTCCAGATTCCATATGTTAAAACACCATGGTGTTTTAAAACCTACATTCCAGTAGATAATGGGAACGCGTGGTGGTCTTCACGCATTGAATTTCATGGCTATCTTGTTGTTGCTCTGTTTTGAAGCTATCTTGTTGTTGTTGTTTCTCTGTTAATTGAAAAATCCTCAAAAGGTGTTTCAATTTTGATAAAAAAAAACCCTAAAATTGATCATCGGTACGTTATTTTCTCCATCATTTTGTTCCAATTTTGCTTCAATTTCAGTCAATTTTGCTTCAAATCGGTTGAATTAAACCCTTTCTTTTGCTTGTTCAGATCTTGTTGATCTATCAATTTTGTTCAGATCTTGATGCGTTTGAAGCCGAAAAGGTATGTTTTGTTGTTCATATCTTGTTGCTCTGTCAATTTTGCTCAGATCTTGATGCGTTTGAAGCCAAAAAAAGGTTTTGTTGTTCAGATCTTTAAGATTTATGTTTATTGTTAATTTATAATTTAAAAAAACCATCACTAGTGATGGACAATTCCACTAAAATCCATCATTAGTGATGGAATAAAGCTCGATGACGTGGCGAAACTTGATTGGATATTGTGAGTAATGAAATTTCATAACTAGTGGAACACATCTACTCCCTAATGGTGGTGAATTGTACTGTAATGTTAACCAGTGGTTAACTTTGTATGAATAAAAATATTTTTTGTTGGCCGTTAGAAAAAAAATTAGTTTATAATTCAATTATTCAATTTTTCCCAATATATATTTAAAGATAATTTACAAAGTTTTCAAAGATTCATATGATATTTAAATTCGGTTTGAATTTTTATGTAGGATAGATATCCTTATCCTTACCATTTTTTTTTGAAAATATATTAGCCTTAATATAATTAACAAACTATATATATATACACAGTCACACCATATATCATCAACCAAAGTTGAAACTTGAATGACTCACCAGGAATCCCTCCGCGATAGCTTAATCACCACCACAATGTGCGAAGAAGATGGTTTCGCGGCCATGACAAACCCAAGAGACTCCATGGCATGTCGGAAGAATTTTGGGTTAAGTTAGGCTTCATAATCTATATATCCTTCTTCGCAACCTTTTTCTTTATCGGTTACGTGATCATGCCCGGCCCCTTGCCTAGGTTCACCCTTCAGGACGTCAAACTTTACGCTTTCAACATCTCCACAGCCACATCCACCCTCACCTCAAATCTCCAAATCACCATCTTATCCCGAAACCCTGATTACGAACACGGTATCTACTTGGATAAAGTCGACGTTTACGCCTCCTACAGGAACCTACAGATCACACTACCAATAATGCTTCATCCCACGACGTACCTAGGCCCAGAGGACGTCATGGCTTGGTCTCTGTTACGGTAAGAAATTGATAAGAATCGTAAGAGAGGGAACGAAGAATCTTTTCATTACCGGAATGATCATTATAACAGTTACAACAGTTATTTAACCTAATCTCAACAGTTTAACTAACTAATTTCCATATTCACCCCCTCAATTACAACAATTACAATATACCCCCTCTACTATTTAAAACTATACCACTCAATTACATTTCATATGTAACAAATCTTCCCCCTTTAAAGATTCTTGTCCTCAAGAATCAATATCAAAATTAGGATACTTCTTAATAAACTCAGTAGCCAGCTCCCAAGATGCATCATGTAATGGTAGATCAGCCCATTGAACTAAGAATTTAACCACTGCTTTATTCCCACTCTTCACCATCTTCCTTTTAAGTATAGCCAACGGCTGCAATTCTTCAAGGCTATTAGCTGGAATATCAACTTGATGCAGTGGAGGACCAGGAGCTTTTTTCAATAACGACACATGGAAGGTGGGATGCAACTGAGAATCTGCAGGTAATTCCAAGGTATAAGCAACTTCCCCCACATTTTTTACAATTTTAAAGGGACCAAAATACTTCTGAGATAATTTGGAATATCGATGCACTCTTAGAGAAGTTTGAACATATGGTTGAATTTTAAGAAATACCCAATCTCCTATATCAAAACTTCGTTCACTTCTCCTATTATCAGCAAACTGTTTCATCCTATTTCTGGCCCGTTCCAAGGACTGTTTGATATTTGCAATCATGTTATCCCTTTGACTTATCCACTCATCCAAAGCTGCAACAGTAGTAGAACCATGGATATATGGTAAGTGGATAGGAGGATCTACACCATATAATGCCTTAAACGGAGTCATTTTGATGGTTGAATGCCAAGTGGTATTGTACCACCACTCAGCCAATGATAACCACTGAACCCATGTCTTCGGATCATGCATAACCATGCATCTAAGATAAGTTTCTAAACAGCGGTTCAAGACTTCCGTCTGGCCATCCGACTGCGGATGATAAGTAGTGGATAGGGCTTGCTCAATGCCTTGTAATTTTAAAAACTCTTTCCAAAACGAACTCATGAATTATAGGGTCTCTATCAGAAACAATATTCAGAGGACATCCATGCAGTTTAAAAACATTATCAAGCACCACTTGTGCAACTCAAACATCAGAAAAAGGGTGTTTTAATGGAATAAAGTGCCCGTATTTAGTTAACCTGTCAACCACCACCAAAATACAATCTTTCCCTTCGGACTTGGGCAATCCACTGATGAAGTCCATAGAAATGTCCGTGAAAACAGATTGTGGAACAGGCAAGGGACTTAGTAACCTCGGAGATGCTACAGCTTCAAACTTAGCTTTTAAGCAAACTTCACACCCTTTTACCCACTTTTTTATATCTTTATCAGCCCTTCTCCAATAGAAAAGAGATTTGAATCTCTGTAACGTTGGTTGAACCCCAGAATGACCCCCTAAAGAAGAGTTATGACACAATTCCAAAATCTCTTTCCTCAAATTGTCATCTTTCCCAATCCACAACTTAGACTTCCTGGTCAACAGAATACCATTCCATGACATATGCTTAATAGCTTCTCCATTAGACAACCTTCCAATCAATTCTTTTGCTTGATCATCCTGCTGCCAATGACTTTTAATCTTGTCTACTAACAATGGATCATAAGAAGAGACTGCCATCACAAAAACAGTGGAACTATGCACCCTCGACAGAGCATCGGCTGCAGTATTTTCCATGTAACACCTCGAAAATTCATGTCCTTTAATGTATTGACACGTGTCATAAGCTTGAACGTGTGAAAGTATACTCTAGAGGGACTAAAGTTGACAAACATGGAAAATATGTAAATTTAAGGGTCCAAAATGTCAACAAGGGATAAATATACTTTACAGTAACCCTACATGATGCTCATACCCTTAAACGAATGAATCATGGATCATACGAAGCTAATTGTGAAAGAAAGCGAGAGATTTCAACCTACAGGGGTTAAATGTGTCAACATGTTTAAAGTGTACCTCTGAGTGACCTTTTAGCAAACCCGAAGCTTTGTAACAGTAAATTATGCTCACTAGAATGTGTGCTAAAAATTTCATAAAGTTTCGTTATCGTATGAGAAAGTTATGATCAAATGCGTATACGAGGGGTTAAAGCGTAAACGTTGAAAATTATGACTTTTCGGGTAAACATAAAGTGACCAAGGACTTAGCAAAGTGGGTATAAGTCTTGAAGCCCTTATAAGTCAATTTGAGGGGCTCAAAATGCAAGAAATAAAGTTTGGTTGACCTTTGGAAGGACCAAGAGCCAAGTTGCAAAAACTAAAAAGGTTTAAACCTGAAATCAGGTCTTAGGCGGGCCGCGTAAGACATGTTAGAATCTTACGCGGGCCGCGTGAAGTCCCCAGATGCAGAAACATGCTGACAGCTGCCTGTTCAGCGTTCTAACCGACTTAAAAACGATTTTCCACATCTTGGACGACCCCTACATGTTCTTTTAGACCTTAGGGACACATTTTGATGATCAGGGATCAATGGTAGCATGATTTGTCAATGATCTAAGGAGATTAAAGCACTGTAAAAGGGCCTTGTGTTGCAACATTGTGTTCACTCATTCCTTCTGCATTTATGGAGCTTTTGGGAGTGCAAGAGCAGACCCTAAGCATCTCTAATCGTGCATAGGACTTCAGTAAGTATGCTTAACCTTTCTTAGTTGAGTTTTTACTTAGTTTTAGCTTAAAAGTCAAACCGTCATAATTAACGGTTGACTTAGCGATTAATCATTAATGGTCCAGTGATTAGTCGAATTGAAGGTAGTTATAATTTGGTAATTATGTGGGCATTAAACCCTTAAAAGGGCTCCCTCTGATTCCCACTCTAACTAGATCAAATGTCGGGTCAAAGTTGATTAGAAAAAGTCAACAAAACCTTAATTTGCAATCTAACGCCTAATTAACAATGTAGAAGGCATGTAACCTATTTTATCATTCATATAACTTAGTAATAAATGTAAGAACATGTCTAAACATGTTCGACCCGACAATTTTCTCTTTAGACCCGGTTCGGAACCGAAAGTCGCAAAACTTTGACTTTTGCTTTGACTTCAGTTCTGACCCGATTTAGTATGATTTGGAAATGCCTTAGAGCTTCCTTAGGACCAGGCTACATGTTAGCATAACCCTCTGTGGTTGGTTCATTGATTACCCGATTCGTTTACACGTTTCCGTTAAATGCTTAAAGTTGACCATAATGCCCTTTTGACCATAAAACGAGAATTTAAGACATGTGAAAGGACAATAATCTTTGATACTGATTTTATATAATAAATAAAGTATTTGGAACTTTATAACCTGATCAGAAAACTCAGATTTCCTGTATAACTCGGAAATCGCTTAAAATGGCTTTTCAAGCGTATTAAACGCATAGTTTGGGTTTAAAACCATTTTGTCATATAAGACCTATTACCAACTGATATGACCTAATAAAATAATTTATTTTACTGATTTATTCGGACCCGAATCTCAGAATTTCAATTAATTTCTTTTATAATCTTTAAAATGACCAAAATACCCCTTTGGGGCTTATATTGAGATTAAACTCGTTTTGGGCATAATGGAAGATATCCTACTGATATCATAACATATTTAAGGCATATTAACTTAGGAAACCTGTTTAGGACCCTTATGGTTACCCGTTACGCTTCTTGTGCGTTCGGTTCGGTTTATGTAACTAGTTTGCATAAATTAGCCGAAACGGGTCAAACGTTATCATTTTTATCTCAAAATCCAGAATGTGTTTAGTGTACCCATTTTATACAAGTCTCCCAACTTGTTGGGTCTAAATCACATTCTATTCCGGTCCTCGCTTAATCATGCGTTTTGAACCGTAAACTTTTCCTTAAAACTAACCGGTCTAAGTTACGACTTAAATAAGACCCGTTAGGAATCTAATAGGTTAATAAAACCTTCGTTCCAGATTGAGAGCTCCAGTAGAAGTACTTGTGCTTGCTGATTAGAATATACGACTGAGTATAAATTGCATTTGCTAGCTCAGGTAAATACTTTTAACTTATTTTCCCTATACGGGCTTGGGATACGGTATTATAATAATACCGCTTGGTCGGGTATTGAATGCTTAGTCGAATTGTGATTAAATTATTGAGGTAACCCGCTTTAATCTGTATTGTTTGAAATAAAAGCCTTTAGGGGTTAATGACCATGTCCCGGATATCCTTGACATCATTGTATTATAAAATGGCCACGCCTTATGCACGAGCTGTAGGCATACCCTGACAGTGCATAAGGGAAATGGTATCTCACTCTCTTGTGGGCCTATACTTGTGGCGTGTCTGTTAATCTTGACTCGGTTTCTACATTGGGCCCTGAACGTACAACGAACATGTAAATCTGTATACAAGATTTTTATATAATTGTCCCAAGTTATAAAAGATATGTTGTGCCTTGTGCATTCAAATCAATTTTATTAAACCTTTTCAAATGAGTCGGTTAATTGTATTTACCAGTGTAAACTGACGTATTTTCCAAAAAGGTTAAGTGACAGGTACTGAACGTAATTGGCTGGAAGCTCAGGGCGTTAATAAGGAATCTTGCAAGTTCTAGGCGTCTAAAGTCTGTTGAACAATGTTTTTGTTTTATGATCCGCCTGTGGATCCTTTACTTTCCGTTGTAATACTTTGATATTACTTTATATTCGGATTGTAATATATTTATCTTTTGCTTCCGCTGTGCATTTATATATTGTGTTGTTTGACTATGATGATATCAACTACGTCACGATACTCCCCACCGGGCCCACCTGTAAAGCGTGGAAATATCGGGGTGTGACATTCCACCCCCTTCTTGTATACAATATGATAGTCATACCCCATCAATTTGCTTAACCATGTGTGCTGCAGTGGTGTTGTGATTTTCTGCTCCAACAAATGCTTTAAGCTCTTTTGATCCGTCCTAATTATGAAGTGTTTAAGGATCAAATACTGGTGCCAATGTTTCACTGCCAATAAAATTGGTAACAGCTCCTTTTCATACACAGACAAAGCACACTGCTTGGGTGATAATGCTTTACTAACAAATGCAATGGGGTGTTTGCCTTGCATTAAAACAACTCCCAATCCCTTAGAACTTGCATCAGTCTCAACAATAAATTCCTGTGTCCAATCAGGTAATGCCAGTACTGGAGCTTGTAACATAGCTGATTTCAACTCTTCAAATGCCTTTTGAGCTTCATCATTCCATTTGAAAGCATCTTTCTGCAATAAATTGGTTAATGGCTTAGCAATTGTGCCATAAGAAGATATAAATCTCCTGTAATAACCAGTTAGTCCCAAAAAACCTCGCAACTGTTTAACACTAATAGGAGTTGGCCAATTCTTCACTACTTCCACTTTTGTAGGGTCAGTTGAAACACCATCTCTGGAAATCACATGGCCTAAATATTCAATACTAGACCCAGCAAAGTTGCATTTAGACCGTTTGGCATACAGCTGATTATCTCGAAACAATTGTAAGACCTCCTTTAGATCATGCACATGCTGTTTGATGTTTTTACTGTAAACTAAAACATCATCAAAAAATATAAGAACTGTTTTCCTCAACAACTTCTGAAATACAGCATTCATCAGACCTTGAAACGTTGCCGGAGCATTACTTAACCCAAATGGAAGTACCAGAAATTCAAATAGGCCCTGATGCGTTCGGAATACAGTCTTATGAATATCGTCTTCATGCATCCTCACTTGATGATACCCGGATCTCAGGTCCAGTTTAGAAAACACTTCTGCCCCCCTAATTCTTCCAACAGCTCTTCTATGAGTGGGATAGGAAATCTGTTCTTAACTGTTTGATCATTCAGTTTCCTATAGTCCACACATAACCTCCAAGAACCATCTTTTTTCTTGACCAAAACAACTGGTGAAGCGAAAGAACTGACACTATGTCTGATAATACCCATGTCCAGCATTTCTTGAACCATTTTTTCTATAATATCCTTTTGGACCATAGGATACCTGTAAGCTCTTTGATTAATGGTTACTGATTCATCCACCAATTGAATTCTGTGATTACAGCTTCTGTTAGGTGGCAAACAAGTAGGCTCCTTAAACACATCATCATACTGTTTTAAAAGATCTGTGATCTCTGCAGATTCTTGAACATTGGTTACAGTAGCCTGATGTTGAAATGACTCGTTTACCTTTTCTTGCATACTGAAGAGCTGCATTTGTGCCACTGAATTATCCCAATGAACCATAGAAGAAAATATTTCCATAGAGCATAAAGAAATGCTATTCTTATGTATTCCTTTCAATTCAATCACCTTAGAGTCAACTTTAAACTGCATAGTGAGCTCCTTAAAGTTCCACACAATATCGTTCAATGATTGTAACCATTGGATACCCAACACCATATCATAATTGTCCAATGGTAACAATAAAACGTCTGTCTTAAACCATACTCCTTGCATCAGCCACTGAAAATCATGACACAATTGATTGCATTCCAACTCTTTCCCATTTGCAACCACCACTTTCATCAAGGGAACTTACTTAGTGTGACAATTCATTCTTATGGCTAATTTTGAGTTGACAAAGTTATGGGTAGAACCAGAATCAATTAAGATATGAATTTGTCTAGTGCCAATAGTACCCACCACCCTCATGGTAGAAAAAGAAGTGATCCCAGTCATTGCATAAACATAAAGTTGGGCATCAGCTACTTGATCTTCTACAGACTCTTCCTCTACATTTTCTACCCAATCCTCATCATCATGAATTTCTAACACATACAAATGTTTAAATTTGCAGTTATGAGTTGGTGAATACTTCTCACTACACCAAAAACACTCCCCCTTAGCTCTTTTTTCTTCAGCTACCCTAGCAGGGACTTTTTTAACATTCTTAAGCATCTTATTGGGTGAAGGACTAGGTAGTAAAGCCAAATTGTTACTGGAACTTGTTGAAGCTTTATTACTACCAATAGGCCCACCTTTGCTACTAGAATTTACTGCCACTTGTACTACATTATTTCTTTTAACCTCTTTATCACCAAACAAGGTATTGTACACTACATTTTGTTGTTTGGCCATAGCAATGGCATCCCTCATAGTTCTTGGTTTAAAAATTTTCACTAAGCATCTAATCTCTGGTTTCAACCCTCCCACATAAAGACTAGCAGCATATTCATCATTCAGTTTAACTCTATTGAGTAAAGAATCAAATTCTTTAGTATAATCAGAGAGTAAACCTGTTTGATTGAGATTTTTTAGTTCCTCCATAGCATCTTCACTTAACCTTTCAGAAAACCTTGTGATAGCAGATCTGGAGTATTCATCCCACGTAATTTCTTCAATATCCCTATTTTGATTGTCAATAAACCCCAGATGCCATTCCAACGCCGCCCCTTCCAAATTAATGACTGCATAGTGAACCTTTGCATTCTCAGGCGTTTTATCTATTGCAAAGAAGTGATTACAACGGATAATCCACCTCTCCACTTCCTCACCGTTGAACTTGGGAAAATCTAATCTACCCGTGCGAACCAATCGATGATCAGAACCCCCATGGTTTCCCCTTTCATTGCTCAACTTACTGTTGATTTCAGCCATCTGAGTCACCAACGAAGTCACACTAATCTGCAACAATCTTATAGCTTCCGAATTTTGATCCAAAATTGCTTGTTGATTCTCAATCAAACTTGAATTAGCCTGTGAAAGTTTCTCTAATTTCTCCATCCCTTGTTGTCTGGTTGGCATATATCACAATTAGGTCAAAGTGAAACCGGAAAGAACAGTTTCAAGAATTGAAATGACGTAATCAAATTGAAGGTATTGATCGAACAATGATCAATTACTGAATCGAATTGAACGTAATTTGATGATGGACCGAACAATTTTGAGCGAAATTGGATGAAACAAGGATGATTTCGAACGAAAATCTTGATCGGAATTGTTATTTTGGAACGGAATATGAGCTTCCGATAAGGATCGTTAGCTCTGATACCAATGTTACGGTAAGAAATTGATAAGAATCGTAAGAGAGGGAACGAAGAATCTTTTCATTACCGGAATGATCATTACAACAGTTATTTAACCTAATCTCAACAGCTTAACTAACTAATTTCCATATTCACCCCCTCAATTACAACAATTACAATATACCCCCTCTACTATTTAAAACTATACCACTCAATTACATTTCATATGTAACAGTCTCCGTACCTCAACGGGACTCAAGTTTTGGTGACCCCTGATCTTGCGACGTCTTTAGCCCAAGACAAGAACGTTGGGAATGTGTTGATTAGTGTTAAAGTTACAGGACGATTGAGATCCGACTACACATTTGGTTCACGCCGATCCGGTTAGAAGTAAGTTGTCCCGCGTATGTTATGTTTGGGAACAAGAATGGTAGTGACGTCATTGGTTCGGCCGTAGAGAATCCCTTTGTCAAAGGTTATGTTAATGTGTTATAGCTGCTTTACTTAGGTTATAATCTAGTTTTCTTTCATCATTTTTTTCCACATATAATCTTTTGTTATTTTGTGTTGAGATCTTAATAATATTTCTATCTTTTTTATTGTTTTATTATATCACCCGCTTTTGTTTTAGTTTGTAAGTACTTTTAATTTAATCATACTTTCAATGGATGTTTACTGCTTGGGTTAGACAACTTTTAAGTCAGATTCGGAGAAAACCCATTTATTTAATATTATTTAAAAGAATAAAACAAACTCTTGAAATAAATTTGTAAAAAGACTAAAATACCTTGGGTCACAAGATTTAACAAGAAAATCTAACTGGGTTAAGCCTAAAGGAAAAAACGTGCAACAAAATTCCTTGTAAAGGGTAAAACTTGTCAAAATTCGTTAAAAAGGACAAGTGGTATTAAGATAAAAGACAAAACTTGTAATTTTTCCATATAAAAAACTATAGTGAATGAGATTCGGAATGTTTTTAGAATGTAAATATAACTTTTTTTTACTAGATTCGCTATGTTTTTAGAATGTAAATATTTCTAAAAACATAACTTTTTTTTACTAGATTCGGAATGTTTTTAGAATGTAAATATAACTTTTTTGATATTAGATTTTCTAGAGATTGAGATGGAGGTTTAAATGTGCATCAGTTTGTTATATACCGAAAAATTAGGAGAGTATTAGGGAGAGTAATGTGGCTGCGCAGCGTCAAATTGATTCATAACCATTAACAACCATGGGCACCAGTTAAGACTCTTTGAAAATATCACCCTCAAGTTGAAACTTCAAATCTCTACTCACCGTGCCTCTTTCTTAATTAATTTTCTCTTCTTTTCTTTCGTTTATTAAACTCGGAAACCACCATGACCACTACCAGTTGTGCCGATGACATGCGCGAGTTACGCGAATGCGTACTGATTAACTCTTGCAAAATAATCTTCATGTTGGCCGTCCCATGTATCACATACATGTTCTTTACACTTCTCGATTTCCTGATACTTAACCCCTCACTCATTTTCACCCTCCACGACGTCAAACTTTACGCCTTCAACGTCTCCACAACCACCTCCACCCTCACCTCCAACCTACATATCAACATCTCCTGCAAGAACACTCGTTACTTGAACGGTTTCCACTTCGACAATATTAACGTTTACGCTTGTTACAAAAGCGAACAGATCACACTACCAACAATGCTTCCTCCTGCGTACCTAGAGAAACAAAACTATAACATCACGGTTAGGAAAATGTACCATGACCCACCCGTCATCACGGTTTGGTCTCCGTACATTAACGGAACTCAAGTCCCGGTGAGTCCCTATCTTGCGGCGTCTTTGGTCGAAGATGAGACCGCTGGGAACGTGTCGATTAATGTTAAAGTTACAGGACGATTGACATCGGAACTTGGATCGCTTTCACGTCGATTTCGCTTGAAGGTAACTTGTCCCGCGTATATTTTGTTTGGTAACGTCGTTGGTTCGGCTGTTAAGCGTCCCTTTGCTGAAAAGTGTCATGTTGAAGTTTAAGGTTGCGTAATTTAACGCCGTTAAAATCGGTTAATGCAGTTTTAAAATTCTGGAGTAAGGAAGTAGATATTGGCATATTGGTGGAGTTTGTAATCTCGTAAACTAATGTTTTCTTGTGTTATTCTCGATTACTAATAAAAGATTTTCATGTGTGCGTACTTGTTTAATAAAATATGCACGATCATCCGCTTTGAATTATTTAAGTCTTTAGCAAGCATGTGAACGCTAGTGTGAACACCTTAATTTGGGTTTTAGGGTTTTCAAATGGTTTAGATCTGAAATGGTTCAATCGATTAGTACCGAACCGTACCGAGTTGACTAGTTAACTCTATAATTTCATAATAATAATAATAATTAGGGACGAGCATTTGGTACTGGGTACCGGTAACCAGTTTTGGCAAATTTCGTTACCGGTTCGGTACGATACCGATACCTTACACTAAAAAAATAATCTAACAGTACATGATTGCATAACCTTAAAAAAACAAAAAAATAATCCATAAAATACTCCAAAGGTACTCATTTGAATTTGGAATGCCACAATAGAATGGACGTATAGCCTCGTTGGGAAGGCTGGAACCGTTTGCGACAAGCGTTCAATGATTGCTAGGTTTTTAGTAACGGGTGATACTATTCCCACCCCCCCTAATTCCTGATTACACCCCCCTATTAAAAATATCACATCCATCAATAATTTAGTTTTTGTTTTTAGTCTTTTTAGTCTTTTTAGTCTTTTTTGTCTTTTTGTTGTCTTTTTTATTATATTTTATTGTCTTTTTTATATTTTTGTTATTATTATTATTATTATTATTATTTACTATTAGTAATGAATTATTATTATTATTATTATTATTATTATTAAAATTGAAAAAAAAAAACGTGGTGGTGGTTTCAAATTATTAGTTCTTTTTACTTTTTTTTACCTTTTTAGTGCTCAAATTATTGGTGTACAACTATCTCGTTGTGATATTAAATCCAAACAACAAACAATAATGAAGACATGACCATTCTCTGCAAACAACAAACAATAATGAAGACATGATAATATTATTTTTACCTAAAAATATGATCATATTATTGGTGCTATCGTAGCAAGTATAATAATGAACACAAAAAGCTCATATGAGCCGTTTCCTCCAAAATTGGTGCTGCAAGTTCTATGTGGTGATATTAAATAGTTGATATTTCCTCCAAAATATCACCAGTTTCCTCCAAAATTGGGAACTTCAGTGCATTCGCTTCATATACTTGAGAAAGCTATTCAAAGAGTGATCAATTTATGCTTCATCATAGCATTCAGAAAAGTTAAAGAGATGTCTGGATTTTCAACAGATCAGGTATAGTTTTTAATTCCCATGTTTCAAGTTTCAACTTAGTTATATAATCTAGCTAGGTTAAGGGTCTTGTTTTAGTTTAAATGAGCTTGTTCACCTAATATTTTGTAACTAATATTAGTTCACTTTTAGGTGTTCAAGTCTCTTGAAGAGTTGATGGAATGGGTTAGAAACACCGGACGTAGTCTTGGTTACGCTATTGTGACTAAAAGATCGAAAGCTAAAAATGGCTACGTGTCTAAAGTTGTACTTATGTGTGATCGTGGTGGTGTGTATACATCAGTTAAAGATTCAAGTAGAGAGACTGGCACTAGAAAGATAAATTGCCCGTTTGAAATGGTAGGGACATTTTCAAAAAAGAATGGTTCTTGGACGTTAAAAGTAAAACCTGGTGAACATAATCATCCACCCGGAGAATATATGGAGGGGCACCCAATCCTCAAACGATTGACACCTAATGAACACCAATTGGTGGCAGAGTTGACGGGGAAGGGTGTGTTCCCAAAAGATATTTTAGGTGTTATGAAGGAGCGTGATGAAAATAATGTCTCTACAATTAAAAACATATTTAACGCACGTGATAAAATTCGAGCAACGGATCATAAAGGGAAATCTTTGATGGAGGTGCTAATGTCTCATTTAAATGATAAAGGGTATACTTTTAAAATTTCTACCAATAGAGTTTCAAACAAGTTGGAAGACTTATTCTTTGTTCCTAAAATATCATACAAGTACTTCCTTGATTTTCCACATGTGTTGCTTATGGATGTCACATACAATACGAACAAGTATAAATTGCCTTTTCTTGAAATTGTTGGTGTAACTTCTACCAACAAGACAAGATACAGACGGACAAGGTTTTTTTTACCAACCTTTTAAACACACCGGGATATGATTTCATGGGGTTGAACCAAGATATTGTCGGACAAAGTTCTTTTGCCAACTCTACAAGTGCGCCAGGCTATGACTTCATGTGGTTGAACCAAGATCAAGCATCACAGGTGATACACAACTATATTCATCTAATTCCAAAAATCTTCCATGCGTATGTTACACGCATACATAACGTGTTAGGTGATGGAAATTGTGGGTTTCGGGCGACAGCTTCTGCTCTCGGGTACGGTGAAGATGAATGGTTATTTATCTGGAGATCACTGATGGAAGAGCTACTCGAGTTTAGAAATAAGTACACTAAGGCTTTCTTAGGCTCATTCAAAGATGTGTTCACGTCCTTGGCTTGGTCAGGATCGGGGTTTGCACCTGAAAAACACTGGATGATTATGCCAGAGGCAGGATTCTTGATTGCGAACAAGTTTAATGTGATCGTTCATTTTTTATCTCAAGAAAAAAGAAACAGTTCTACTTGTTTTTCGCTTTGGAGAGGCCCTCACGAGTTCCCAGAAAAAAATAATAATTACAATTGCACACGTGAATGGTAACCATTTTATAATGGTAGAATTGCAAGGAGAGTATCCAATTGCCAGCACAAACAACCTATGGAAATTAATGAGAGAAAATGATGCAGCTGGCTGGGAGAATATATTTGAATCACGTCAAAATATGTATAAGTCTTGGATAGCACAACCTGCTACATTTGGGGGGTGTATAGATTAAACCTCGGTATGTAAATTATTAAATGATAATAATTTTGTAAAAAAGTACTTATTTTTATATAGCTTTTGTTACAACTATAAATATAATTTGATAAATTATAACAATAAAAACTAATAATAAATAATATATCATTACTACTACTACTAATAATAAATATAATAATAATAATAACTAATTAAATAATAAACAAATACTAAATAACTAATAATTAAATAAAAGAATAAAAAAAAGACAACAAAAAGACAAAACATGCTAAAAATAAAAACCAAATGATTGATGGATGTGATATTTTTTATAGGGGGGGGGGGTGTAATCAGGAATTAGGGGGGGTGGGGGTGGGAATAGAATGAGCCTTTAATAACCTTTTTATCGAAATATGGAAGGTAAGTCTTGGAATTATCGGGTTTTTATTGAAAGTTTAAAATTTAAAAATCAAACATGTAATTGGTACAACATTTTGAACCGGAATTACCACTGGCACATATTGCCGTTTGCTAGTTAACCGGTCCATGTCATACAAGGCTCAAGGTCTCAGTGGTATAAACTGGTATTTAAAACATTGGTTTTAGATTTTAAGTGTGTTAGCCAAATTGTTATTTAGGATTCATGAATATTGTAAACCAAAATCAAATGATTGAAAATAACAATCAAAACAAACAAACTCAAAAGGGGTCGTTTGTTTCGCAGAAACTTTTAGGAAAGAATTGGAATTTTTAAAAGGAGTTGAAATTTGGTAGAATTAGAATTAATTAATAATAATAACTGTTAATAGGGAAAGTGAAATGAACAGTGATTAAGGTTAGTTTGGGTATTTTTTTATCAAAAATAATACGTGTTTAACTAATAGATGAGACATGTTTAACTAATATGACGTCCTCATCAACCAACAAAATCACAAAAACCCCCCAAATGGTTCAATCACAGAAAGAGAGAAACACATGGAACCGGAAGAAATCCAAGTGCGAGAGACAAAGATGAGAGGAAGAGTGATGCAGCGGAGAGCCACATGTGGAAACGACGGTGGTACTGGGGTTTCCGATCACTGCAGCGCCGATCAACAATCGCGCCCCAAGTGGTGGCAAGGGTTTCAATTGCGGTTTCAGGAGGCATCAGCGGGCAGAAGTCGATGGTGATGAAGATGGCTTCAAGAAGCTTCGGCGAAATACCTAGGGTTTCGGCTGTATTCCGGCGAAGTTCCGGCATAAGGATTAAAGCTTGCATGTTCCATTTTCAAGTAGATCGGTGACCGATTCGTCTGCATGTCTGCTTCTAGGATTATTAAGGTAAAACCCATCTACCTCACCCCATCAATCTCATATTATCTCACCACAACATCTTTGCCTCTGTTTGTTTCTACCTAGGTGACGTCTAGCGACCAAAGTTAAGGTTTATCGTTGGGGTTTTCATCATCCTATCTGTTCGCCGTGCTCTCTTCATTTCTTTTGTTGTAGATGACTGAGTTTAGCCATGGGTTTGATGCTGGGATGGTTTTTGTGTTCAACCTCCTTTAAACTCTTTGGGGGGTTTTTAGAACTTTGTGGATGAGAATAACCAAATAATATTGCTTAAACTACGGTCCACTCATTTGTTAATTTGAATATTGCTTTTTTAGCTTCATCTAGCCGAATAATTTCAACATGAATTTGTATTATTATTTTTGTTAAATGATCTTAGCAACTAAATAATATTGGCAAATTGGATTTAAATAATCCCAACTCACTGTTATTGGCCAATAATAATCCCAACTCATTTAATTACCAATAATAATCTGAACTATTCACTTTTGTTTGTAAAATACTCCAAATTAAAAAAACACTAACTAGGTTAAAAAATTGCTGATGTGGCATCTGATGTGGCCCTTTTAGCTGATGTGTCATATGACGTGGCAGTTGATGTGGCATTTTTTTGATGACGTGGCAGCTGATGTGGCAGTCTACGTGGCATTTTTAATGACGTGGCAGCTGATGTGGCGTTCTACGTGGCATTTTTCGATTACGTGGCAACTGATGTGGCAGGTGACGTGGCAAGCCACATCAGCAATTTTTTAACCTAGTTAGTGTTTTTTTAATTGGGAGTATTTTACAAACAAAAGTGAATAGTTCGGATTATTATTGGTGATTAAATGAGTTGGGATTATTATTGGCCAATAACAGTGAGTTGGGATTATTTAAATCCAATTTGCCAATAATATTTGAATATAGGGTAGGGATATGGTAAAAAGTGTTTAAAATGTGAGAAGGGTAAGAAGTGTTTTAAACCATTGGATATTTGATCTAATGGTTGAGATCAATATGGTATACAAATGTAAATTGTGTTTTAATTAGAGGGACCTTATGTAAAATTGAAGGGCAATAGTGTCTTTTTCAATGTTTCAAATATGGTAACCGTATCCTACACAACCAAAAACACATACATTCACTCCTTTTTCCTTAAATATCGGAATTAATGACCAAGATCTAAATCGGAAGCCTCTTTGTTTTATATAAGATTCAAGGCATGGTGTTTTACGTTTAGAAGAACTGTAATCAGATTCATGGCGTGGTGTTTTAAAACATTTGAATAAATTGACTATGATTCAAGTCATGGTGTTTTATCTGGAATCCAGAAAACAACATGACTTGAATCATAGTGTTTTATCTGGAGACATTGTTCAATACAAAACATGACTATGATTCAATACAAAACATTCCCAGATTTTAAAACACCATGACTATGATTCAAGTCATGGTGTTTTATATGGAGACATTGTTCATGGCGTGGTGTTTTAAACATCTAGAGACATTGACTATGATTCAAGTCATGGTGTTTTATCTGGAATCCAAAAAACATTGTATTGTGATTACATCCATGGTGTATTAACATCTGGACAATCAATACAAAACATTCCCAGATTTTAAAACACCATGACTATGATTCAAGTCATGGTGTTTTATCTGGAATTCAAGTCAGATAAAACACCATGACTTGAATCATAGTCAATGTCTCCAGATGTTTAAAACACCACGCCATGAACAATGTCTCCAGATGTTTAAAACACCACGCCATGAACAATGTCTCCAGATAAAACACCATGACTTGAATCATAGTCAATGTCTCCAGATGTTTAAAACACCACGCCATGAACAATGTATGATTAAAAGATGTTGCGATTAAAAGATGATGAAGAAGATAAAACAATCAGATGTATAAAATCGTAAAAACAAATATGTTTCCTAAAATTTCTCCTAATTCAAAATTCGAATCAATCCCTATAAAAACTCATCGCCAGCTTTTTTTTTTGGCAGTTATCTTGGAAATCAATTAAGTGATAAGAATGTCAAATTACTAATACACCCTTTTGAATTAATTAGGATAAAGGACACTTGTCATTCCCAAATTATTTCTCACACTTCCCACAAAAGTTCCACTTTGTACAGGATCCTCTACATTTGAATATATTTAAAAGAAAATATATATTCTCAATCTAAGAGAGGGCAAAAATAAAATTTCAATTTACATTTGATGGGTGTTAAGATAATTTGATCGTGCTTCATGGGTTTATGGGCTAGGTAGTCATGGGCTTAAATTAAATTTCAATTTACATTTAATGGGTGTTAAGATAATTCTTAAATTATGGTCAATTACGATTAGTGGTGCACAAAAAACCCAAACCCGGACCCGGACCCGAAAAAAAACCCGGAACCGGGTATTATAAAGCCCGGGTTTTTTATACCCGAACCCGACCCTACCCGTAGGGTAGGGACCGGGTATGCATATTTGATCTAAAACCCGAACCCGGAACCGGTTTTTTTTATACCCGGTTATACCCGAAACCCGGTTTTATAAATACCCGAACCCGGAACCGGGTTTTATAAATACCCGGAACCGGTTTTAAAAAAAACCCGATTTTGATGTAATCTTGTTTAATTATGTATGCATTAAGACTTCTAGTTCTTATGATTTAACAAAATTATGTATGCACTTTGATGTAATCTTGTTTAATTATTAGGTTTCTAATGATATTTGTCACCGCTACTTAATTATTTAGTATATTTCATTACAAGTGGAAACAAATATGCCAATATATGTTGGCCCTTCTATTTTCTTTGTTTGTTTAATATCATTATTAGTTTTTGTATTTAATAAATTGTGCCTCTGTTTATAAAGTTCAAGAATAACCACATGAAGAACTATAAATTGTGGCTCTGTTTATAAATTGTGCCTCTGTTTATCAATAGATTTGATGTCTATGTGTGAGAGTTATGTTTGATACATTTTATAAGCATAGTTCCGGTCGGGTTTTTTTAATACCCGGAGAGGGTTTTTTCCCAACCCGATGCATACCCGAACCCTACCCGATGAATACCCGAACCGGACCCGAACCCGGAAATAGGGTATTATAATACCCGGGTTTTATAAAACCCGACCCGAACCCGGGTATATAGGGTATACATTTTTGGTAGAGAACCCGGACCCGGACCCGGACCCGACCCGTTTTTAAAAAAAAACCCGATCCTACCCGAAACCCGGTTTTTAAAAAAACCCGATTTGTGCACCACTAATTACGATTAGATTCAAAAATCCCTAAATAACAAATAAATTGATCAAGCTTTACAGAGATTTAAACTTTAATATTATCTCTTTCAATCAATCTTATTTCGATCCATCCAACACTTCTCGCAATATATTTGATCAGTCAATGAGGAAAATTGATCGATTTATATCCTCAAACATTATATTCTTTTCAATTCTCTCAATATATTTGGTCAGACGACGAGGAGAATGGATTGACTTATATTTACAAACATTATATTCTTTTCAATAATTATTATTAATATTAATATTTTATTATTATTATCATCATCATCATCCCACGTATTCAAAATTACAAAACCAATCCGTATAAAACTCGAGGTTTTAACCTACTAATAATTAATAACTAGTAGTATACCCGTCCGGTGGACGGGTTTTTTAACGTCGTAATGACATAAGTTTTTTTCTATTTACATTAACTTGTATAATATATCACTAAATGAGTTTACATATACAAGTATAATACGTCTAAAATATAACATAACTCGTTTAGTGATATATTATACAAGTTAATGTAAATAGAAAAAAACTTGAAAATACAATGAACCAAACCAAAAAACTATGACTTTCTCACAGCTAAAATAAACCAACAAACAAAAAACTATGAAAAGGGTTAAAATATATTCAAAGTCAAACACTGATGACCAAGTTTTAATTATTTCAAGAAAACATAAACATGCAAGCATAAACTATTACAAATTATTATGGCTTAAAAAGAACTCCATGAAAATAAATTACAAGAGAACACAAAGAATAAAAGATACATCAGACCGCTAATCAAAATTTACCGAATGAAAGCTTCTCCAACTATCACAATTTAGTATTGTCATTCTAAAGCGTGTCACCATCCACAAGAATATTATTCCAAATGCATATGTTCCAGCAAAGCGTCTTCTCAAATGTGCAATTCTGCTCCAAACAACCTGAGGTTGTTGAGTATCCAGATTCTTGTGATTCTCGAAATCCTTCCTTACCTCCTTTACAGAGAATTCCATTTTTTGCCTATTTGAAACCCACAACCATTTATCTATTATATTACTTCTGATCTGATGTGAGTTTTGCCCAACAACAACATTAATCTATATGCTTCATCTTGTTTTGCCACCATGCCCCGTGGACCCAATGGTCGCACCAGAATAGCAAGTTGTCCCCGTTGCCAACTTCACACACCAGTTTTTCATTTAAGTTCAGATTTAGCTTCACGAAGTCGCCATTCACCGATCCTATATTCTTCCATACCCCCGCCAAAGCCTTGTTAACAGGAATCAAGTTATGGGTCCTCACATCCTTATGAATTTCCTTGATGACCTTGTTCCAAAGCTAGTTCTTACAACTCTTGTGTCGCCACCACCATTTTTCTAGTTAGCCCAAGTTCATGGCTTATTACCTCCCGAGTAAAATCACAAAGGGCGCCCAATCAAAGGGCTTTTGTAGCCTTGATCTTGAATTCTGGTCATAATAGCTTCAATCAAAACAGATCAAACATGAGTCATAAGGACAATATAAAGAAATCGAAAACTATAGTTCATATCCAAAAGAATTTTTATAACTAACATATATTCTTGGGGATTGGGAAGTTGGTACATGCCATCATTAAGAGAGTAGACATAAGAAACATTAATAATATTAATAACTGCCATTAAAACGAAGCAACGACAATAAAGTGTATCTAATGTTAGAAAAATAACACACATAATTTGAGTTTTACTCCGTTATAAGGGTCGGCCAAGTTGAGCTACATACCGATCATGTCACAAATACACAGATCGCTCTTCTCCATATTCCTCATCTAGTAACCTTGAAACCTGAACATGGTATTGTATTATAAAAAAAAACTCAAAACACACTGGAGTGAAATTGGTAAGGAAAATATTTCAGAAGCAAACCTTTGAAGTACGCTAAGATCTTTCTGCAACCAATGAACTGCTTCTCTGATACCTAAAGCATTTAATAGTGGATCAAACTAAAAGAATTAATAATTAAAACAATCAGGAGGTACATAAATGAAAAGGGTCTGTATAAAATTAACAGTTTTATATGGATAATGAAAGGGTACCTCCAAATAGATTCAATCGTCATCGGTACGTGCAACATACTATTTGAATCACAGCCTTATATCAATTAAAATCTTCACAGAGGTTCAACAGATGTTCCAATCGAGTCAATAGCTAACTTTACCGAACCTAAACCTCAATTCCTACCTGCAAATCAAATTGCTAGTTTCAAAAACTTTGAAAACAAAACTAAACCACTCTGAGTGAATCGAATTAAATAGCAATGTTCTCAAGAACAATAAATAGAAATATTAAAGTGACACGTAAAATTACCAGAAATTCCGGCCATGAGACACCGCAAAATAACTTCAACATGTCTCAATTTCTATACGAGAGTACCAACGAACCTAATACAGCAGCAGACAACAAAATTTTCAAAAAAATCAAAATCAAACCGATAACCTAAAATATGAGTTACGAGAGAGAATCAAACGATGAAGATGATACGTAACGCCCATAGCATTCACGATTACATCCTTGAACGATCCGTGATTAGAACCTTCCGATTGAATATGATCGTAGAGAGAGGTGAGGTTACAATCAAGTGTCGGGAGTTCGTCGTTGGTGCCATTGATGGAGTGGTGGTGTGAAGGTTGCTGGTCTATTTCCGTCTTTGTGGTGGTGGTTCTGAGATGATTGTGGTACGATCGTAGGTGGTAATGGTTAAGGTTATCTAGTGATAAGAGTTCAATGGGTATTGAAGAGTGGAATATAAGGGGAGGGTAGAAGCAGAACGTGGGAGTGGAATTCGGAAGGAGAAAACCGCTGCAAACTGCAAAACTTCCCCAAGAAATTGCTGGAATTCAGGAATCATGGCCTGATTTTTAGCTATTCAAGAGAGAGAGTCCGAACTGCTAGAAACTGACTTTGTTAGTTATTTTTTAGAGTTTATGTGGCTAGGATTTGATCTTGAAGAGATCTGACGGATGTGATTAAATTTGAGAGCGGTTGGCTTTTACGCCGTCTATAATATATATAATAAAGTATTTGTATTATTATATAATTAGACTGACAAAAAAAACTAGATATAAGATATATCACATATCATGTTTATTTAAATACTTCTTTTTGATTTTATTTATATCTAAATCAAAAGATATATACAATAATAAATTGATAAAACCGTATACATCAAATCCTGAGAAAAAGCTAGGAGAGTCCAAGTTATAGTATAACTCATAAACTATACATATATCTCCCTTGGCCTCACCTTAGCCCTCCTTCACTTCCCTCCAACGGTTGCTTCATATCCACCATCCACCATGGACACCGTAGCCCTTCACTTTCCTCCATCGGTTGCTTCACATCCACCATCCACCATGGACGTCCAACGCATACGCCGGAGAAAGTTCTACTTCCTTTGTATTTTCATCATAATCTACTCAATCTTTGTTGTTTTCCCCATGGCAATCCTACTCACTTTCAGCAGCCTCACCCCCTCACCTAATTTCACCATCCACGACTTCAAACTCTCCACCTTCAACCTCTCCACCACCCCCACCCCCACCCCCACCCTCACCACCAACCTCCTACTCACCATCTCCGCCACGAACAAAGACGAGTTTGACGAATACGACAAAGCTTTCCACTTCGAAAAACTTGGCGTTTACGCCTCCTACATGGACCAACAAATCACACCGCCAACAATGCTTCCAACAATGTTCCTACGCTCACCAGGCGTCATGGTTTGGTCTTTGTCCCTTAACGGGACTGAAGTCCCCGTGACGTCTGGTCTTGCAGCGTATTTGGTACAAGATGTGACCGTTGGGAACGTGTTGATTAGTGTTGAAGTTAGAGGACGGTTGAGATCGAAATCGGGGTATCTTTCACGTCGATACCGGTTGAAAGTAAATTGTCGGGAGTATATTATGTTTAGGAATGAGAGTGACGTTATCGGTTTTGGCTTAAAGCGTCCGTTTGTTGAAGGGTGCGATGTTAGAGTGAAGCCGTTGAAAACGGTCACGCAAATTTTAACTCCCACTTTTCATAAGCGTAAGTAGCTTTCATGTGTTCGTTTGCGTATTCTTTCATTAAAAACTTTTGATATTTTAGTGTTGAGATCTTGAAATATTGTACCTTTTTGTTCTTTTAATTCTACCATGTATGTTTAATCATGAAAAACTTATTATTATTATTATTGTTGATTATTAGCTATTTTCTGTGTTTTCGTTACTTGTTTTGGTTTAATATAGTAGTTCTAATCTTAATCATCCTTGCAATTGAAAGTTGTTTAAGCAAGTATATGAATGCAAAGGTATTCATGGTTTGTTTTTTTTTAACGGTGATAATTTTTATCTTGTGAGAGAGATTTCACACCCTCTTAAACAGAGGGCCCTAACCCCAATTTGGTCAGACTATCTCTATGACGTAACGTACGGTGGACTAAAACCCGGGGTGTCTTGGGCTCGAACTCTTGACCTAGAGTCTGGGAGAACTAGCCTTCATTGCCTTTATCCATCAAATATGACACTAGTGGGGATTGAACTTGAGTCTACAAGAAGAACCCAAGTCTTTCCAATCACTAGACCACAAGTGATAGATATTCATGGTTTGGTTTTGACACACCGTTTTGTAAACCAAAACAAATGATGAAACTTAATATCAAACCTAACGAATAGCTGGTAATGGTTTGGGTTTAGGACTGGTTTGATTTCACAGTTTACGCTTATTGTGACTCTACACGAAAAAAAAGTATATATACAATCAAAATAAATAAAAACAGCTAATCAAAAATCAATACTAAATAATGTATAAATACAATCGAAATAAATAAAAGAGTAAACTGTCATTTTGGTCCTTGAGGTTTGGTCACTTTTGTCACTTTAGTCCAAAACTCAAATCTTTTGCATCAGGGTCTCTGTGGTTTCAGTTTTATTGTCATTTTGGTCCAAAAGTGAAATCAGGTCATATTTATCTTATAAAATCTTCCTATTTTGTCCTTTTTCTCAGGGCAAAATGGTCACTTTAAGCATTAATATATATATATATATATAAATAAAATAAAAAAAACCTCAAAACTCTGCACACACACACTCTCTCTCTCTAAACACCTCTCTGTTTGATTATTATTTGTTAGTGTACCGTACCTAACACACGGTTCCCCTCCGACGATGCCGCCACCACCGCCGTCGTCCCTGTCATCACGACGAAACCACCATCCCCTGTTCATCACCAGTAAAGGAAACAACCACCACAAACACCCAAAACACACACTTCCATCATTGCTTGCTTGTTGCAGTTGGCAGAAGTAAAATTAATGCAATGAATCACTTCTCTCCACTCATACAACTTTATCTACAAGCTTAATTGCATTGTACCTACACTCTCTGATTGAGACGGATCAGACTGGTTCACCGGTGTCTGGAGTTGAGAAACGGCAGTTGGAGAGTCAATTAGGGTTTGAGAGTTCGGTGAGGAGTGTGAAACCGGAAAGTTTCTCGGCAAGGGTGTCATATGTCGGTACTGAATCGGAGAATGTGATTATGGCTGGGATATTATATAAATGGGTGACCTTTGGTAAAGGATGGAGATCAGAAGGTGCGAAGGAGTTGATGGTGGTTTGGTTTGTAGATCAGAAGGGGAAAGTGAGAAGAAAAAGAGAGATGAGTGGGGGTGGGGGTGGGGGTGGGGTGGGTAGTTGGGCAAATTGACCAAATGCCCTTCACTAAACTGAGGAAAAGGACAAAAAATCAGGTTTGTTTTAGAAATCAGAGCTGACTTTGCTTTTGGACCAAAATGACAACAAAAATGAAACCAAAGGGACCCAGATGCAAAAGGTTTCAAATTTGGACTAAAGTGGCAAAAGTGACCAAATCTCAGGGACCAAAATGGCAGTTTACTCTTCTAGATGTTGGCTAAAATTACTTTGAAAAATACAGAATATCATTATATGTTTTGAAAAAACAAGATCTATGTCGGTCTTTGTAATTTTCCCTATGAATTTACATCTATATTTATATTTATATTTATATCTATACTTACTAATATAATAAAACATTTTCAGCTTATGTGTTATCCATATAAGGAGTCTGTAATCTTGATATGTGGCATTCACTCCTATTATTTTTTACTCCTTTGTACATGTGACAAGTTTTGGAGACTCACGGATTGTTTTCCCACGTGGTTCAAGTTGACCGATTACTTAATCTGCCAGATCCAACAAATACGTAGTAACCTATTTTGAAAACCCTAATTTGGACTCCAAACTCTTTTCTTCATGAATCCATTCCATAACCACTCCACGATTAGCATGAAGGTACCAATTTTGATGCAATTGAATGAGTAAAAAAGAAAATTATTATATCTTAGACTGTGACTCACTCGACTATGAGATTGAGAACGAAGATATTGATTCTCTGTTGATGTCGTCTTAGGTATTCTGTTTTTTTATTATGTTTCTTCATATGTATGTGTTTCTATGCGAATATACATTAGGTTTTGAATGTTTTAGTGAGATCTTAGGGATGACGTATCATAAAGGATTATATTACTTAAATGAATAAAGTTGTTCTGTCATGTGTAACATTATTGATTATTCACAGTCACTACGATCTTGCATACATCCTCTGCCGAGGACAATGGTTATGCCTCTGCCGACGATATCGTGCGGACTCGGTCCAATGGTACTCTAAAAGAAAAATGGGTTTTAGCGACTACACTTTTAGCAACGAAATTTTTCGTTGCAACAGACCACCTACTGCGACTAAATTTAGTCCTACAAGTGTTTCAAAAACTTTTGTTTTTCATATCCTATCCCGACTAAATTTAGTTACTATAGGTTTTTAGTGGGATGGAGGGAACTATAGCGCTCCTGGAAAACTTGTAAAATTTTTATGAAAACTCAATAGCGACTAAATGTCGTCTGGATAGAGAAAAAATTTATTTTCCATTTTTTAATCTATATGGTAAGAAAAATAAAAAGGAAAATTAGATTTTTTTGTTTCTAGCTATTGCGACGAACAGTTGTTCCAACATGTTTTATTTAATTAATTATATTTTTTTTAACATCTATTGCAACTAAAAGTAGCCTCAATAGTGTTTTGTCATTCTTTGTTTTATTCTGCCAAACAAAAAAACAACATATGGAGTTTTCTTTGTTCCCTCCATTGAGCCTCAAAACCCTACGTGGAATGTAGATGTCCGGCAATCGGCGATGTCACACCCCGATATTTCCACATATTACCGGTGAGCCCGGCAGAGAGTATCGTGACGTAGTTGATATCATCATAGTCAATATACACAATACTATAGCACAAAGGAAGGCTTGGTAGATAATTACTATTACAAATCATAATGTCCGAGTGTCCAAATAAAAGAATATACAGACTGGTTGTAATAGAGATCCACAGGCGGATCATAAAAAAAACAAATACAAGAAATTGAAATAACAGACTCCAGGCATCTAAGGATTTGCAAGATCCTCTTATTTGACACCAAGTAGCTCCAGCCTAATTTCGAGAGGTACCTGTCACTTAGTCTTTGGAAAATACGTCAGTTTTCACTGGTAAATACAATTAACCGACTCATTTGAAAAGAGTTTATGAAAATTGATTTAGGCGCACAAGGCACAAAACCATTTATAACTTGGGACAATCTTTAATAAAATCTTGTATACAATTTTACATGTTTGTCATACATATGGGGCCGGTTTGGAAGCCGGTCGTGATTAACCGACTCACCACTATAAAACCCACAAAGGAGTTATCCCAACATGTGGGTTATTTAGCATTTGCATCTGCCAGGTGTATGCTTACACCCCGTGCATAGGTCGTGGCCATTTTCAAATGAAATGAGCCGAGGATATCCAGGACACGGCCGTATTAACCCCCAATGTTTATGTTATCAAACAAAACAGATTAAAACGGGTTATGCAAATTTATTAATCACAATCCGATTAAATGATTTCATACCCGACCAAGCGGTATTATTATAATACCGAATCCCAAGCCCGTATAAGGGAAAATAAGTTAAAAGTATTTACCTGAGCTAGATGTGTAAAGATGTAACTCAGCCATATGTTTCCTAAAGCCTTATGTAAACACCTTCTACCGAAGCTACTTAATCTGTATAGAAGGTTTAATAACCTATTAGGATATTAACGGGTCTTTATTTAAGTCAAAGACTTAGACCGGTTAGTTTGAAAGATACATTACGGTTCGAAACGCTAGATTAAGCGGAGACCGGAATGGAATGTGATTTAGACCCGACAAGTTTGGATACTTGTATAATATGGGTAAACTAAACACATTCTGGATTTTGAAGATTTAATGATAAGGTTAAACCCATTGCGGCTAATTCATGTAAACTAGTTACATAAACCGAACCGAATGCGTAAATGCATAACGGGCAACCAAATGAACCATATACAAGTCTCATATGTCATTATGCTTAAAATATGTTAATACATCAGTAGGATGTTAACATATATGCCCAAAAAATATTTAAAACCAATTTAAGTCCCATAAGGGCATTTTGTCATTTTAATATTTATAAAAGAGGTTTTAAAGTAAACTGATATTCTGGTCTAAAACATTCAGTAAAAATATTTATTTTATAATGTTAAAACAGTAGGATATCATTCATATGTGTGGTTTACCTTTTATGGCCAAACTATGCCCTGAAAGGGTATTTTGGTCATTTCACATATGATTTTAAGGACATAATTGGAAGTATGAGTTCATGACTTATACGTACTGTAAAAATATTAAAATTTATTTATAAATTCAGTAGGTAACAAGTCTTGGGTGCTAATTATGGTTTTAAACCATACTAGGCACCTATTTAGCGTAATAATTTCGATAATTGACGACATTTGAGATGTTTATATGATTTTGAGATTTTAATCAGCCTTGAATGTTTAAAATATTTTTATTTTTCATAACAAATCAGTAGAAAAAGGTTTGGCATGTTAATCATATGTAAATCACATTTTATTAGCCAAAAGGACATTATCGTCAATTAAGGAATTTATACAAGAACTCAATGATATGGTCAGTTTATAATCTGACCCAATATTCCAAAAATCTCTAAAAATAATATCATAACAGTAGGTAATGAGTTTTGGGTCAAAATCTATTTTTAAACATGCATTATGCATAATAGCGTAGTTTAATTAATAAAAAGTTCAAATTTACGATATATTGCATATCTTTAATTTGAGACCAGAAAATTATGTCAAAATTTTTTTGACATGTTTATATATCAGTACTTAACCTATATGTATGCTCACATATACAAAAATCTTATTTTTAGACAAAATGGGCATAATGGTCAATTATAAGCATAATAACGGAAACTAGCATATAATTCAGAATATTAATGACCACGTAATATAACTCCAGAGGGTTATATTACAACATAAGATGGTCCTAATGCCAGCTTAAAACATAGAAGAATTAAGCTCAATCGGGTCAGAACTGAAAGTCAAAGCAAAAGTCAAGCTTTTGCGACTTTCGGTTGCGAACCGACCCTAAACTCAGAATTGTCGGGTTGAACATGTTTAGACATGTTCTAATATTGTACCAAGTTATTTAAGTGACAAAATATAATTTATAACCTCTGCATTATTAGTTTTGATTATTATTTACAAATCTGACTCGTTTGACTTTTTAATTAAATAGTTTGACCCTACAATTAACTAAGCAAACGAGAAAATTAGGAGGTGCCCTTTTAAGGGATTAACACCTACCTAATTATGGTCACATAGCCATATTCGCCTCGAACAATGGCTGGACCATTTGAGTTTAAACTAAAGGTCAAAGTCATTTTACGACAACTTTGACTTTTCGGTTTTTAAATAACAAAACTGAACTAAAAGGGGTCTAAGGACACTTACAAAGGGTCCTAGCTAATCTTTTCAACTTAGAAAGAGTCTCCTATGATCAGGAATCTCCAGAAATGAGAGAAGAAGTGATTTGAATGATATGAGCAATGAAATGGTGCAACATCCGTCTATTTATAGTTGAGGAGCAATATTTAGGATCATCACAGGTGTTATGGATACTCCCAGATGATCACAGGTGTCCTAGTGGTAAATTAAACCATGAACAAGCTCCAGGTATCGAAATTCAGGTGTTTAAGTCGGTTATGTGCAGAAACCTGCAGCTAGCAGTGTTTTTCTGCACTGGGCAATCTCTCGCAGCCCGCGTAGGATATGGGGGTGGGTTTACGCGCCCCGCGACACTCCTCTTTTCAGGTGAAAAATGTTTTAAGTTTGGCATTTTCAGTCCCTGGTCCTTTATAACTTATATAACTTTCATTTTAGGCACAAATGGCCCTTGTAGTTAGTTTGTAGAGGATCTTGGGAGTATAACCAAACACCGTTAGGTCCGGGTTCATTAAACGATCACCAAAATCACAAGTTTCTGCTCGTTGACGCTTTTAACCCTTATTCTTGGAAACTTACGTAAATAACACGTAACGATCTCCAAACCTCGTGAATTTGTTATTACTTATTCTTGGAAGTATAATCGAACATTTCGAAGCATCGGGTTCGTTAAAAGGTCACTCAGAGGTAAGGATCAACATGTTGACACGTTTAACCCCTATATCTTGTAAACTTTTGTTTACTTTCACAAATGGCTTCATACGTCCGACAATTTACCCAATTAGGAATATATTCATCGTGTGAGGTCATTCAGAGGCACAAGTTTGGCATAATGACACTTTTTGTCCCTTCGCATACATATTTTCATCGTTTGTCAACTTTAGTCCTTAAAACTCAAACTTTTACATATTTAGAGTGCAAGACACGTGTCTTTACATAATTGGACACGTTTTTACGAGGTGTTATAGGCGAACCCCACATACCCCTCTTTCTTCTCCACCCCCTCTGCCGGTGAACCCATCTTTCATCTCCACCCCGTCGACCGGCGAACCCCTCTTTTTTCTCCACTCCGTTAACCAGTGAACATGCCCTCTAACTAGAACGACCTCTGGTGTCCAACTCATCGACTTGGTAAGTTTTTGTATGTCTTCTTTTCGTTCGTGTGTGTGGAGGAATCTGGTTACTAAGCTTAATTTATTCAGGTTTCTAGCTGACGTTAGGAAATTGGTGGAGTAATTGGTTGAGGAACAAGGTCAATAGGTTTAAAATCGGTTACTGGGGTCACGAAATTGGTAAGTACCAAATTATCTTTTAACTATTGAGATGATTTGTTTTGCATGAGGTTGGATTGATGTGTTAATTTGTTTTTAGAATCAATTCAGTTTGGTTTAAGGGGGTTTGACTTTATTAGTGTTGGATTGTATGTGTTTGACTTTAAATATGTAAGGGTCCACTGTGAAAACAACTTGAGTGGTGTAACTAGATATCATTATTTGCAGCTTGTTATACAATTGGTGTAACACGCCTTGCAAATGATGGCCAACAGGGACTTTCTACCCAACTGAATAGCCTCAATAGGGTTTGTTGTTTTTAGATGTAATTTTATGTAACCGGCCATCTAAATTTTCGGGTCCGTTCACGGTTCTATTTGGTTCGAGTCGGGACGGGTCAGGTAAGGTCATCCAATATATGCAAAATCACATAATCATTCAATTAAACATTAGCAAATTACCAGGGTTCATATAATTATATTCATGATTTCTAGCCTAATAGGAAATTAATAAATTGAAAGTTTACTTAACTAATGATTCCATTAAATAAGAAAAAGGAAACTAATACACAATCTTAAATTGATTAATCTGATAACAGAAAGAAAGAAAAGAACTAAAGAGGACAGAAAGAACATAAGAAAGAAAAAAGTAATTCAAGATTCCATTAACATTGCACAAAAAAAGACATGGTTAGGACTAGAACTCGAGATCCTATGTATGGTAATTAACGGACTTATTCGTTGAATTGTGAATAGCTTTTGCTTATGGGTTCATCTCCAATAATATTTATGGTTTCATTCACGTTTCTTATGTATAATCTATATCAAAATTTTGAAACGCCGTGGGTTCGTATGAACACGTATCAAACAATGTAGATCCGCCCCTACACCTCGCACTGCAAATCTTTGTGTTTTGAACTGTGAACCACCCAGCTAAATAGGCTGGTGATAATGTCTTCCTTTATTTGATCAGCCGACCTGAGATGATTAAAAACCCTCTCGTTACACGCCTTGCAAATGATGGCCAACAGGGCCTGTGTACGCAGCCTGGAAGACTGCTCTTCAGTGGCATCCAGCAACTGTTGCAACTCATCCCACCCCGTAGGATCCCAACCTGCTTAAACCAACACCGCTCTCCAAATTGCTTTCGAAACGGTACGGGCCAAAACGGTTCGTGTTGAAATGGTTCGCCTCGAAACCCATTCAGATCCGAAAGCTGGCCTGTTTCTTTAAGACACTAACCCACATCGACCCATTTATTTAATGTTGTCGACCCGCTTTGACCCAAAAACAATTTAAAATATCTTAACCAAACCAACCCATATAATTTTAAAAGCAACCCAAACCAATATTGTATCTATCGACATCAGTCGTGAGATGTATCCTGGAATCGAGTGGTATGATCATCAGCAATAAATTTTAGCCACACAAGCTAAACAAGTGTTCTATCTCCAAGATCCTTCTCAAAGAACCAGAAATTGGAGGGTTGTGGAAGACGTTCACCATCGAAAACTTTGGGATCATCCAAGTATGAGTGTTGCTAATGAGACAGATGTATTGCATGCCACTCAATCGAAGAATTATAACTTGGTTGTCGATTCATGCTATGAAGTTGGTGAATCAAGTACACGAGACACTCAATCATTTGATTGTAACTTGGTTGTTGACTTAGGCTACTTGCCCATGAGGACAACCTTAAGTGAAGGTGGTGAAGACGAAGAAGAAGAAGAAGAAGAAGATGATGATGATGATGATGATGATGATGATGATGAATACACTTCAAGTGAGGAAGATGAAATAAATGATGATACGGATGTTGACGGTGATGACAATGACCTTGTAGACACACATTATTGTAGTGATGATTCCGATTGAATGTATATTTGTTGTTTATCTTTGTTCCAATTGTTTAAAATTTATTATTTATGGCTACTAATTATTATGATTTTTGTTTTTTGTTTTTGTTAAAGACATGGTAAATGTTGCTAGCTCACATGGTGGGGATGGGGGGAATGATCCTCCCCATGGTCATCATCATAGGATCCCTACGAGTTGTCAGTCGTGTAAGTTAATTACTTGTTCTAATCAAATATTTGTTTTCATCTTGGATATCTTTTGAATTTGCTAACTTTTCAGTTCGTGTATCAATGTAGCTAAATGCAAGAAAACCCGTTCGGTTGGAAGGAGCCTCAATATATATGAAGCATTTAAAAAAATGGTAATAAGCACTCCCCCTTGAATATAGTACAACAGAACACCAATTTAGGGTCGTGGGAAACAATTATCAGATGTATGTGAGGAAGATATCCCAAGAGGTCGATTCAGAGGTTCCTTACCATTATTCTAGTTGGAAGAATGTTGATGCTAAGTATAGAAAGGCCATACTTGCCACAATTGCTGTAAGTAGGGCCGTAGGGGTGTTTGGTTTTCGGGTTCTTGGATGGGAAAAACTAACCCGATATATTACCTACTGATATATTATGAAAAATTAGTGAACTTTGAGTAAATTACCTACTGATATATTATGAAAAATTAGTGAACTTTGAGTGAATTACCCCAATCCAACCTAAAAACCTTTTAAATTATTTCGGGTGCAAGGTTATTCAGGTTCGGGTTCTTCAGGGATTCCTTTATATAGGGTTTGGGTCGGGTTTCGGGTAAAAAGGACAGCCCTAGCTGTAAGTATACAAATTAATATTTTTATTTCAATTCAGTAACATTCAATTTGTTTTTTTTTTTTTTTTTTCTGATTTCTTCATTTGGCAGCACTATTTTGATATAAAAAGTTTCCAAAATACGGAGCATTGGGATGCAATCAAGGAAGGGATACAAGTAGAATGTGCAAGCCGTTTCAAGGACAAAAAGGCAGGAATGAAAAAACATTTTGATAGGCATGGATGTTATAAAGATGTTGAAGAGGCAAAGAGACACCCCCTTGAGTCAATGAATCGTTCACAACTCCCGAGTATATGAATCGTTCTGAAAAAATAAGACAAACAGTGCAAACTTTATGGAAGTTATCACGGGAGTCAATCTCTTGCCAATAGGCGACACAAAGAGGTAACCACTAGTACAAAATTACTTTTTTTGAATCAGTAGTCATATGTTGGGTCACACAATTATAATTCAAAAATATATGTTGTAGGATACTGGCATTTTGTAATGTAGAGAATCAAACTAAAACTGACAAATTTTGTGCAGAATGCATACCTTCATGTCTCTTAAAAGTATCTGTTGCCAAAAACCGCACAAAATTAGCACTACTACATCCTTGTGCATGTGATTATAATCGACTCATAATTGTAGAATGATGTATAAAATATAAAATATACATGGCTGAAAAGATTCAGACTTAAAATAGTATTTACAAAAGCCCACAAAAAAAAAAAAAAAACTTACAGTTAGAAAACAGTGCTAACCATGCTCTTGTGACCTGCAGTTTATATATTGGAATAGAAGTGGGTTAATAACAGAGCTAACCATGCTTTTGTTTACAGGTTAAAGAAACCGGGCTAGCCCGCTATGTTAAAGGTTGGAAAGAAATGCATTGTAAGAAAGGCAAATGGATTAACGACAATGCAAAACATGCTTGGGTAAGTTGTATCATTTTTTGACCCGTTTAAACTTGTAAATTGTAATTTAAGGATACAAAAATGGGTTCGGGTCATAATTTGGAAAATGCACTCCACCATCCTATATATAAGTTGTAGTTGTGTTTTAAACGCGCTAACTCGTGAAGATTATGATCTGGAAACTCAACTTGTCAAATTGTGAATACGTGAGTCGTATCCGCGTTTGTTATGGGATATAACTTGTGAATAAGGCTGGATATTATTGCTATTATTATACAGACTGGTTATCCATTTTATAGTGGTTATGCTGCTAGATTTTCGTAAAGCATTTAATGTATGTATATTTTATTGTTTAATGCAGGAAAACTTTGAAGAAGAGTATAATAGATCATTGTCGTGCTTGGGTGGGGATGAAATGGCGGTTGATCAAGTTGGGTGTCTTAAAAAAGCTTTAAGGACTCGCCATTCTTACTTACGGGGCATTGGACGAGTTTTGAAAAGTGTAACACCCGAGCTATTCTGTCACACCCCCAAAATACCACTTGCGGAAACACCACAGGACGTGTGACGTACCAGGATCTAGCCACCAATCACATTGAAATCATAACTATATTTAATTAAAAAAACTTTCATTCATTAACATTAAGTGTTACAAAACGTTAAATATAATTCATTGTATACAGCGGAAGCATAAATCATTTGTTAAGTGTTTCATAAACCACATGTACAAAACCATTAGACTTGTCTTGCGATTCCATGTATCTCGACCCATGACCACTCCAGCATCCCAGGCGGCAAGTCCCAATGATATAAACCTATAGACCTGCAAGCATGCAGACAAGTGTGTCAGACGACGCTGGTGAGTTCAAAGTTTGTTAACGTGTTTAGATACCAGTTACCAGATTAAAACGTTTCACAGATGCATTGTTGTTAATCACACGCTTACCGCCGATGGCTCCAGATTATCTGCCCTAAACCCCATTGCATCTATCAAAGCAATGGTTAAGATGGGGGTCATTAGTTCATCACCGACCTCCCCGGTGCGGTGAGGGGGTGCCAAACCTAAGTAGCGCTACTAACTAATACCCCGTTGCCCTATAAGCAACAATCAGTAGGAGGGACTTGAGTGATAGATATAGACGTGTATTAACCAACAACCCAGGTTTAACATTCCAGTCAAACCCATTACCCGACATTCCTCCCCGGAACGTTTACCAGATGTCCCAACCCGGGACGCATGTTTGGAAAAAGAGCAGTGAACTCACCCTAGATTGCTCGGTATGTTATGTTACCCGTTCCTAGTTGGTCAATCCAAACCCTACCGTGGTTATCAAAGACAGTCAGTTTTGCATACTTATAATACACGTATTCGTCGTACACATTACTCAAGTAGCAACCAAGCAAAGCATATATCATTATGCTAGTCATAGCAAGTATCCGGGTCTTAGTTGTATTCACCATACCAGTTCATATCGTGTCATAGCACATGTCAAGTGATTGGGTTAACATTCAAGTAAACATGCAAGTCATAATAAGAATTCATCCAACATCACAGTTAGTCATTATCAAGAAAATCACCTAGCAGTTATTCATATGAGTTCACACTATGAATTCACGTTTCAACAAACACCAAACAGTTCATGCCTTAAATCCTAGTGGTGCGTGGTCTAGCAGGTCATCGGCCCACCTAAACATGTGCGGCCCACCTGATTTGAAATAAGTGCACATAACTACCCATTATTACATAAACTATACGAAAACAATAGAGTAGCCCATGTGATTTCTGTTTCGGTCCAAACATCAACAATTTCAATCAGAGACAATTAATGAACATTGATAATTGCATGTGGTATTTCGGCCCAATAATTCAAAATTCATGAGTGTTTGATAAACATCATTGTTAAGAGGTCCAATAGTGATTAAGCTGGTTGTGAGATTGTCAGACAATTGCATGTGCATTTGTTTCTAATACTCTTTATTGCATTTAAAAATTCATTTGGTCATGTGGAGTGTTTGTGGGTAGTGATCGATCTAAGTAATTCTCGTGACTCAACAACAATTAAATGATTATAATTTGAGGTCCAATAAAAATTCACCTGTGACGAAACATCTAGTTTTTCATCGAGACCACCCAGCGACGAAACACTAGTGTTTCGTGGAGACCAATATTGACGAAACATCTCATGAAATCAGTTATAGTTTCGTGTTTACTTAGAACCCTAATCTTCTAACAGTTTCGGCACATTTCAACGACCAATCATCAAGTTCCCGATTAACATAAACGTGTAACAAGCATCAACAATACACATATTCATATCATAACAATCATCCGATTAATACTTGATTCGAAATGGTTAACACAATGAATCCCTACCATCAAGCAATCAGGTTAACGAAACAATACCCTAAAGTGTTTCAAACACTACCCTGGATCGCACAAACAACTAGTTGATCACATGCAGGTTAGTTTATAACTTAACATCATAGATTAACAAAACAATCAACTAAAGTTTTAAACATAAGTGTTCATACTAACCGAAGGATTAAATGTATCACACAGAAGAGACAAGTCTTGCGAAGGGGGAAGACTTCGAGAGGAGTAATCTGCCGTCGTCGATCCAAGAGAGAGCAAGAGAGCACTAGGGTTGTTATGGTTATACTAATTACGTGACTCCCATTTAACCATGTACGAACCCATGAAGAGTTGGGCTATGGTGTTTGGGCTTGACACAAGGTGTGGGCCGAGATGGTTGGAAATAAGATGCATGTTTCAAATGTATGCATACGGCCTAATACGTATGTTGCGGCCCGAACTTAACAACGATCTAGACACTAAAGATGGCTCAACGAAACACTCAACATACTCTAATACGTAATACGCTCGACAATTTCATCATAGTAAAACGTTTAACAAAAATTTAATATATCAAAGACGTGAAATGAGCGAATTATTAAAAGTTAGAATCACGGAACTAAATGCCACTAACCTTGAAAGTTCGGGTTGTCACATATTCCCTAATGTAAATAGGGAAGTAGAGGATGAGCGTTGGTGAAGACAAGAAGAAGCTAATGAGAAGTTGTGAAAAGATAATGCGGCTTTGAAAGCACAAATGAAACATATTTTGAAGTTGGTACTTCCCGGCTCGTCATTTCCACTTGAAGAAGAAGATGATCAAGAAGAGGAACAAGAAGATGATGAATTTGTGTAACTTAGTTTCGTTTTACTTGGAAGAATGTATTTGAATGATATATTGCAACTTTTAAGTATTTAGATGTTATGTCTATTATATTAGAATTGACCTTAGTTTGATTTTAAAATTTTTCGTTTGAAAGCATTGATGTTTATAGCTTTTATTTTAGGAAACCTGGAAAATTAGAAAATAAAATATCAAAATGTTTCATCTATAGCGACGAAATGTGGTTGTTATCGGTGACATATTAAAAATCCACATGCAACCTATAACGAGTAAATTTAGTCTTATAGGAGAAAAATCTTATATTTGTAAAAACCCTATAGCGACTAAATTTAGTGTCCATAGGAGAAAAATCATATCTTTGTGAAAACCCGATCGCGACTAAATTTAGTGTCCATAGAAGAAAAACCTTATAATTGTAAAAAACCTATAGCGACCAAATTTAGTCTTTAAAGGTGAAATTGCAGGAAATTGTAAAAACCCTATAGAGACTAAAAATCGTCGCTGTAAATCAATCTATAGCGACGCTTGTGTAACGACGAAAATAATAGCCTGTTACGATGGATCAATAGCAACGACCTTGTTGCGACTAATTTTAGTCGAATTCGTTATAGGGACGGAATTTTGTTGCGAAAAGTCTTTTTTGGGTCGTCGCTAAAGGTCTGATTTTTTGTACTGTGTAGCAAATGATGCGAACGGGGTTCTTTTTAGATTAAATTGGTTCGAATATTTGAGTTGGTAGACTGTTTTATGACCTAGGGTTTGTTAGTGAAATGTTTGTTAGGTTAAACTGATAATTGTATCGATGTTGATGATGTATATGGTCTTAAGTGTATTCAGATGTTATACGCTATTTGTAATAAAACTTTCAGAGGTGGGTATGATGAAAAAATATACAATCTAGTTTAGTGTTGTTTGTTTTTTAAGAGGTAAAATGTCAGCAATCTGCGGACCACATCTACAAACATCTGTAGAAGAAGAGGTGGACCAAACATCTGCAGTTTGCAAGAAGAATGCTGTTTGTATATAGACTTCTAAAATAAACCGGTGGTGGTGTACAGACAGTGGTGGTGGAAGGTGGTGGTGATGGACAGTGATGGGTGGTGGACGGTGATGGTGGTTGACGGTGGTGGTGCGTGGTAATGTTTAACCCTCTGCAGACCTTAGAAGATCGTAGAAATGATTGGGCCAAGTCTGCACCAAGAAGAGCTCGTGCAGACGTTTTTAATGAAATGTTTTCGGAAAAACAAACACTCTACAGACGACAATGTATGCGTGTGGTCTGCACGGCGCAGACAGAAGAGCGTGCGCAAAACTTTTTAGAAAAACAAGCACCACGTAAATCAGATGATGCTGCTCTTCTCCTCCTCCTCCTCCTATTATTATTATTATTATTATTATTATTATTATTATTATTATTATTATTATTATTATTATTATTATTATTATTATTATCCCACATATTAAAAATTACAAAACCAATTGGATTGATAACAAAACTAGATATATCGTGTTTTTCTAATACTTCTTTTGAATTTAGTTATATCTAAATCAAAAGATATATTAAAATAAATTGATAAAACCGTATACATCTCCTATAAATCCTGAGAAAAAGGTATGAGAGTCCGAGTTAAATTATAACTTCATATCTCATAAACTATATATACAATATCTCCCTGGCCCCACCTTAACCCTCCTTCACTTCCCTCCAATGGTTGCTTCATATCCACCAGTAGCCCTTCACCTTCCTCCATCGGTTGCTTCACATCCAGCATCCACCATGGACGCCCAACGCATACGCCGGAGAGAGTGCTACGACTTCATATGTATTTTCATCATAATCTGCTTTGTCTTTATTGGTGTCCCCTTACTAATCCTTATTGATTCCCTCGATGAGCTCACCCCCTCACCTACTTTCACCCTTCACGACTTCAAGCTCTCCACCTTCAACCTCTCCACCACCCCTACCCCCACCCTTACCACCAACCTCCTACTCACCATCTCCGCCCGGAACGAAGAATACAACCAAGCTTTCCACTTCGAAAAACTTGATGTTTACGCCTCCTACATGGACCAACAAATCACACCGCCAACAATGCTTCCTCCTATGTACCTGCGCTCACCAGGCGTCATGGTTTGGTCTTTGTCCCTCAACGGGACAGAAGTTCCCGTGACGCCTGGTCTTGCAGCGTATTTGGTACAAGATGTGACCGTTGGGAACGTGTTGATTAGTGTTGAAGTTAGAGGACGGTTGGGATCGAAATCGGGGTCTCTTTCACGTGGATACCGATTGAACGTAAATTGTCGGGAGTATGTTATGTTTAGGAATGATAGTGACGTTATCGGTTTTGCGTTTAAGCGTCCGTTTGTTGAAGGGTGTGATGTTAGAGTGAAGCCGTTGAAAACGGACATGCAAATTTTAACTTCACCTTTTCATAAGCGTAAGTAGCTTTCATATGTTCGTTTGCGTATTCTTTCATTAAAAACTTTTGATATTTAGTGTTGAGGAACTTATCTGAAATTTATGGTTTTTCTTTATTATTATTATCGTCGACTATTAGCTTTTTCGGTGTTTTTGTTACTTGTTTTAGTATAACGAGTTGGTGTTACCTGCACATTGCGGCGGATTTGTTAATTATGAAAGCGTTTAGTAAATTTTGTCTTCTTTTAAACAAAGATACGTCAAGTTTTAATATATTATATGTTGTTGCATAACAAAGATAAATAATAGAAAATGACAAAAAAAGACATTCATCCATGGTTGCATGCAAATAGAATACATATTTAAATTAAGAATTATATAACAAATGTTTTGTTTAAATCATAGGCTAATACATGATACGGCAAGTGTTAATCATAAAGATTATACATCAAGTATTGCGATTACTTAAGTACGAGAAAGTTTTTCGAATTAGGTTTCTGCGAAAGTATAAAGTTTAATCATGTTTTTTTATCTTCTAAATTTTCATTATAGTAAAATACAGAAATTAAAATTTTGAAAAGTTAGAATCAAATCGAATTAATTGTATGGGGAAAAATATTATATATCACTAAAGTATTTTAAAAAAATAATAGTAACAAAAAGAGTTACATTATATTATATTATACTACATATTAATAATTGAACCCTTTGAACAGTAACGAGGGGCATTTTTGTGATTTTATACCAAACATGTCACCTCCTCTTTTGCTGTATGAACACAGAAGATGAGGGTTTAGAGAGAGGAGTAAGAGAGAGAGACAGATTAGAGCTTCAGAGACGTAGAAGGCGGTGGTGACATCAGACACGTAGGAGGCTCCTTGCCCTTCACAACTTTCAATCCCTTTTGCTATATCAAGACACAACAACAGAGAGATAGAGAGAGGAGTGAGAGAGAGGAGGTCGACAGAATGGAGCGACGGTGATGGAGGAACCGGCACCAACCGCCGTCGAGGAAGCGGTAACTTTTGTTTCGACGTCACTAACCACTGCCGACTGAACCAAACGTCTGAGATGACGGTGACGAGTTCTAGAGTCCTGATCTGTCAAGTGGTCGCCGGTTGTAGCTTCTCCATGGTGTATGACCGGTTACACGGGGATAATCCGGTGGATATGGCGGCTATTATTGTGGGGGAGAGGGTTAAAGAAGCGTGGAGAGGAGTCCGGTGGCCGGATTTGGCGGTGCCAAAGATGGATGGCGGAAAGGTTGGTTGGTACGAGCGTTTTGAGATGAACGAAGATGATGAGTTGGAGTTTCGTTCATCTAGGTTCTTTTCCAGTAACACCTATGATTCCGACAACAACTCCAGTCAAGTTCCGGCGATGTTCTGGTAAGCACAAATTCACTATCCATTCTACATTCGTTAGATGCTTGATAGCGTGACCATACCTCATTGGTGACTGGGTTTCGTTGATGATAACAAAGGGGTTTTCTCAATCCTCTTCGCCTAGGTTTTACAACTGGGTTTGATGTTCACGATACCTGTTTAAGTTATCGTGACTCTTATAAAAGTGCTATGATTTAACAGTTCAGACACTTTGCGACTTATTTGAAAGTGTGGATTGTGTAGTTTCAAATATAAGTTGTGTCACATGACATGTTCAACCACTTAAATCTAGAAACTGAGGTATTATTTGTGAATTAACTTAGGCATAAATCCATTTTTCCAGTACATATTGGGCTATATAGTAATTCATCTGTTGTTAGGTGTCCTAAAGGGGTCATGATTTAGGTGGTATGATAATGGCTATGGATTTAGTTTGTAACTTATGATACATCTGAACTATGTAATAGGATAGTATCCATGTAATGATATGGATTTAGTAATGCTATAATTTAGTTGTTTAACAGAAAGTGTGGAGTTTCGATGTTGAAGAGAAATGTAGCTCAAATATAAGAACAAAATTGGTAAATGTTATTTAAATCTTTAAATCAAGCAATGACTATTGTTAGAGCCACTAATAGAAGTTATAAAATTCTCTCTCCATGGTATTAAAGGTGTCCATGCTATATAACATGCTGTAGTGATGGTCCATTGAACTTTCTAGAATTAGATGTGAAAGGCGAAGTTTATGCAAACAATTTGCTTGAGTTATGGACTGGTGGATAGTAAGGTTGTTAGAAAAACAAGGAAAATGTTATGGGCTCATAAGCCTTTAAGGATATTTTGAATGACATTATATACTAGATTTTTTTTTTGTTCTGGTTATGATTTTGATTAGTTGGTGAACGTTTTAAGAGGTATACTCTAATTAATTTCATAAAATAGACGGACTATATGCGGTTAGGGCAATATTTATTAGAATTCGGATTTGTAGCTTCATATACGTTGCGGCACCGATCAAGAGTAGATTTAGATATAGAATAGAATATAGATGTTGATACGTATATATAAAGATTAGAATCATTTGGCATCTTTAGTTTCTACAAGGTTCACACTTCCACCTAAATTATATAATGTTTAGTTATTAAGCTACTCCAGTTAGTTAAATTGATCCAACGAATTGTTTTCCACTTTATTTGGCCGATCTCATCATGTATGTTCATTAGATACCATATTATTTAGATATGTGTAGCAATCAGTTCTTTTATTAACGGATTAAAAATGACACTTTGTAATTTTTAAATTAAGGCCAATTGGATTTTAACACCTGTAACTTTGAAGAATTGGCCGATAACACCCGAAACTAACACTTTGATCTGTGACACCCTAAACTTTTAATTTCGTGTGTCATTTCACCACTCAGTTAAAAACTCAGTAACTGAGTTAGTGTTCAATCCTAGGTGGCATCCTACATGGCTTCATTAATCCTACATGGCACGAGTGATGGTTATAAAAGTCATCTTCTTCTTCGATACCCCTGCACAAAGAATTGGGAAACCCTAATTGGCAGAGATGTTCTTCAATCGACCCAAATTCAAACCCTAATTTGCTCATCACAAGTTCAGAGCTGTTCTTCAACTTATTGGCTGATCGACATGTCTACTTCTTCCAACTCTTCATGTAATACGAACCGAATCCCTAAAATATTGAAGGTGGACATGGATGGGAAGTTGTATTGTCATCACGAAATCAGAGCTGTTATTCGCGTAGCAGGAAGGAGAAGTGTTCGATGTGGTGCTGAATTTTACGGTTGCTCACAATGGCCGGTAAGTCCTGTGTATTGAATTTAACATGTTTTTGAACTGACGACATGATGTTGGTTTGTAGCGAGACGACTGCAAGTTCTTTATGTGGAAAAAAGATTTCGACAAATTATTCGAAGTTCATTCAACTTGCAGCTCAAGAGAACAATATGTTGAAACGGCAAATTTGTGCGAAAGAATTCATGTTGAAGCAGCAGTTTGTCTTTAGTTTGTTTGTAATCATTGGCATGATGTTTTACGTAGTGTATCGAATATAACTTGTTTTTGATTGTACGTTCTTTGAACACATGAATGAATGTAGTCTTTATTTCAAACCATGAATGGATTGAGTACCATATGTGCAGACCATTTGCAGACCAAAACCCATGTGACCAGAAGGGACTTTGACTTTGAAAACAAGTAAATAACTACCATTGTGCAGACCATTGAAACCACATGTGCAGACCAAAACAAGTGTTCAGAATGACCATATATGCAGACCAACAAGTGTGCAGACCATTTGAAACTGCCCTTTCAAACAACTACCATATATGGAGACCAAAACAAGTGTGCAGAATGACCATTCTACCCCTGTGACCATATATGCAGACCTGTTTAACATACAAGTGTGCAGAATGACCATTTTACCTCTGTGACCATATATGCAGACCTGTTTAACATACAAGTGTCCAGAATGACCATTTTACCCCTGTGACCATATATGCAGACCTGTTTAACATACAAGTGTGCAGAATGACCATTCTACCCCTGTGACCATATATGCAGACCTGTTTAACATACAAGTGTGCAGAATGACCATTTTACCTCTATGACCATATATGCAGACCTGTTTAACATACAAGTGTGCAGAATGACCATTTTACCCCTGTGACCATATATGCAGACCTGTTTAACATACAAGTGTGCAGAATGACCATTCTACCCCTGTCACCATACATGTGCAGACCTGTTTACCACCCCATGCTTAGTCAGTTTGCCTGGTTTCTTGGGATCCTCATGAGGGTCCCTCTTTCTGTTTTTCTTAGGCCTACCAGGTGCCTTTTTGATTGGAGGTGGATCCAATGGATAATCAACCTTGGGCCAAAACTTTTCACTAGGCAATGGTGGGATTGAGTACTCATAAGTTCTCATGTATGTTTCTTTGTGGTAACATGGGTCAACATAATCCTCAGCATTCTTATGCAAAAATACAGCCACAGCACACACATGCTTACAAGGATACCCCCTTAATTGCCACTTTCTACATGTGCAGGTCTTATTTTCCAAGTCAACTGTAACATCATCAACATCTCTAACTTGAAAAACCTGATAAGATGAGGGGTATACCTCACACCTAAAGGCTGCATCTTTTGAGAAATCAAGTTTCTCCTGGATATTGGGGCAAATGAGCACATCTTTGGCTTCCATTTCAGTTCTTTTGATGACTAATCTACTCATGATTTGAACCCTAATGTCCTCTAGCATGTATATAATATGCTTTGACCTTGGAGTTATGATATAACCATTAAATGTTTCTGCCATGTTGTTTACTATGACATCACATTTAGTGTGAGTTTTCAAGTAGCACCTGTTAAAACTTTTGGGATCCTGCTTTAAGATTGCCTCTACTGCATCAGGGTTTATGGCCCTCATTTCATCAATGGCTTGGAGGTAATCAGGTTCACAGTATGCTCTTGCAGCTTTCCAATACAACTCCTTGAGCTCCTCATCCTTAAAATTCTTGTGCCAATTCGCATAGATGTGCCTTGCACAGTTTCTATGCTCTGCCCTTGGCCAAATAAGCGCCACAACATTTAACAGACCCTGCACATAAATGATTATTAACCTTAGACATTACAGCAGAAAATAATTGTTCATTGTAAAATTTGTCAATGGCTACTACCTTTTGTTGATCTGAGATGAATGTCCATGCCTCACCACCATCACTTACACCCAAACACTTCCTGAGCTCTTCCATAAACCATTCCCAGCTATCGTTATTTTCACCATCTACAACTGCCCATGCCAATGGATACATCTGATCATTAGCATATCTGCCAACTGCATTTAACAACATCCCTCCTAGGAAGGTCTTTAGAAAACAACCATCTAGACACAAGACCTTCCTACATCCAGCTAGAAATCCCCTTTTCACACCATCAAAACACACAAAGAGTCTGAAAAAAGTTTCACATGTTGCTGTGGGATCTAAGTTAATGAAACCTGGTGGTGCAGTAACAAGCACAAAAGTTGATGTTGGGTTTACTTTTTTCAAAATCTCCATGTATGCACCAATTTTGCTATAATGATCCCTCATTGATCCATGAAGTTTCTTATGGGCACATGCTTTAGCCTTGTAGGCCAGCCACTTGGTGATTATGACTTTATACTTATGTTTCACAGCCAATATGATTTCCTTAGCCGACCAGTTGGGCTTGGATTTAAACACTTGCAGGAACTCATTAGCTATGAACATTGCAGTTAGCTGTCTATTCTTTACCATGTTTCTTTGGCAGGTATGTATATTCTTCACTCTCTTAACCAAGTAACACTCTTTCCCTTTATGAAGTGAACAATGTATAAAGAATGAACAACCTTTAACACAATTGACAACAATACGGCCACATGCAGTCTTTTCGCTCTTTGCAAGGTACAAGTTCCTACCATTAGCTACTGAGTACTGCCTCACTGCCTCTTTAAAGGCCTCCCTTGATGCAAACCTTATTCCCACCTTCCAAATAAATTTCTTCCAATTTGTATGTTCACCTACAGATGGGGCTGCTTCCTTGTACTTCTTGCCCCTGATATCATAATCCTCACTATCACCAGGTGTTAAAATGTCCCCATCAGATTCCTCGTAACTACTGTTTCCATCTACCCTTGCATCTTCAGTTTCATGCAAATTACCCTCTGTTTGTCTTTCGTTTACTACCTCATCAAGCACTTTTTTTTGGCTTCCAAATCTATCTTGCTTGACTCTCTAAGTGCATGTTGTGACTGTATCCACTCAACATCCTCTCTGTCTGACTCTAATCCAAGTACATCATTCGCAGCTTCCTCTTCATCACTGGCCTCAACTAGTTCATCATAATCTTCATCATCAGAATTTGACTCTTCATCTTCCACACTGAACTCACTATCTTCACTGTCCTCGTCTGCTTGCTTACCTATTGAGTTAGAGCTGCATCCAGGGGAAACCCTAGAAGATTGGGCTTTTAGTTTACTGGATTGGGCTTCAGGTTTACTGGGCTGGGTAACAGGGTTACTGGGCTAGGTAACAGGTTTACTGGGCCTAGAACTGGAGTGGGCTTCAGGTGCACTCAATTGACGATCTTGAACAAATACTTCCATAAATGTTTCACTCAAACTAAAAACCTTCTTAACCAACTCCAACACATCTCTATCATTACGAAAATGCCTAATTTCACCATCATCCGCATCCAACCCATACATATGAAAGTTCCTTGATTTATAGCATTTCGTTTCCAATGCATAATCTGATAGCTCAAAGTATGAAATGTGGTCTATATCAACTTTAATTATCCTAGATGCACCCCCAACATACTGTGGAACACCAAAACCTAACTCAATGTAACCACCATACCAAAGCATGACATCAATCGTTTCCCCCATTGCATAATCATGTGAAATCGTACCTTGATCGGAGTTTAAACTTGATGGATTGAGAAGCTAGGTCACGTCACCCTTGATCTTTCCCTCCAAAACGAACGAACAGAACAACAATGCCAGGTTTCAGGGTTTTGGTTCTTATAACATGTGTTATCCAAGTCACTCGTGCCATGTAGGATTAATGAAGCCATGTAGGATGCCACCTAGGATTGAACACTAACTCAGTTACTGAGTTTTTAACTGAGTGGTGAATTGACACACGAAATTAAAAGTTTAGGGTGTCACAGATCAAAGTGTTAGTTGCGGGTGTTATCGGCCAATTCTTCAAAGTTACAGGTGTTAAAATCCAATTGGCCTTAAATTAATATACGTTTGAGTTTAGTGTTGCGAGCCGTTGGGTGCATGTGGTCAAACTTAAAAGGGGTCGACAGAAGTCAAAATACTCAGTACGCTTACCGAGGAGTATGATGCGATTCAGTTACGAAATAGCCGCAAATGAAGGTATAATCGCACACTTGACCATTAGACATGTTGTTGAAATCAAGTGGTGGTAAATATTCTGACGATATTATGTAATTTAAATATAGGTTCTTTAGTGGAGTTGTTGCGTTGGTTTCCCGACTTATCAAAATTGGTGGTGATACATCGGTCAGATGATGGTGCGACGATGAGAGGATTGTTTCTAAAACAATTGATAATCAAATTTGTTGTGTTGTTGTAAGTATTTATAGTCTATATCTAAATCTCTGCTTGGTTATCCATGGAAAATTAGGTAACCAATAATTATGCTCCTGTGTGTATATAACTTTTTTCCTGACGTTTTTTTTGGGTATTTTTAAAAGATTTTTTTTTGGTATTTTTAAAAGACTCCACTTAGTAATATTTTTGGTTAATCTCTTACGCTTACTATATTGTTTGATGGTACTGAAACACACGAACCGATACCAACTGAATTTCGGACGCTTCCCTTGCAACCATCCCTTAATAAAGCTAAACTGAAACGCCGCGCAACGCGCGACGTCGAATATACCTAGTTTCTTTTAATTGAATTATATTGAACTAGTTGTTCACATCCGCGCTTTGCGGCGGGTGGGTTGATCTTAAACAAACATTAATGGGAATGTAGTTAAAGATAACATTATACCGCCCGCATAATTTAACATTCTTAGTTGAAAATAACATTATAGTTAAGGGGAAAATTCTTGTACAAATAATCTTAACATACTAAACATACAAATTGAAGGAAAAGTAAAAAAAACAAGGTGACATTTTTGTAATTATCTATAACTATCAAAGTTACTCTACAAATGTATCTAAAAAACCTAAAAAAAAACTTAACCCCCCTCCCCCTCCCCACCCCCACCCCCAAAAACCTAAAAAAAACCTAACCCCCCTCCCCCACCCCCCAAAAACCTAACCCCCCCCCCCCCCCCCAAGCTAAAATGCTAAAAACTAAACCCACAAAAACCTAAAAAAAATAAAAAAAGCACACAAAATAATTTTTTTAATATTTTTTATAAAAAAGTCGCTACTTCTAGTAGCAAAAAAAAAAAATAAAAAAAAAAATAACCACCTTGTCTTTTTGACTTTTCCTTCAATTTGTATCTTTAGTATGTTAAGTTTATTTGTATTTAATCTTTTGCCTTATAGTTAATGTGATCCCGTTAATATAACTTGAGAATAAAGAATTTATTTAAAGAATAACTATATGGAGCAGGTTGATTTAGAATAAACATTAATGGGAACGTAGTTAAAGATAACATTATACCACCCGCATAATTTCACATTGTTAGTTGAAAATAACAATATAATTAATGTTATGTTGTTAATATAACTTGAGAATAAAGAATTTATTTAAAGAAGGATTACATGGAGCGGGTCACAATAAAATTGACCGAGTAAGTTTTGTACACACCGCAGCCACCCATACTCGTTTGTAGGGGTGGATCCAGTCCATATTTGTGGTTCCCAGGAACCCAGTGCGTTTGGAAAAAAAAAATAGTGAGAACCTTATAGAACTTAGAAAAAAATAATGAGAACTAAAGAAAATTTTATCAAAAGAATCCGTTAGAATAAAATTCTAGATCAATGATTACCATCATCATTATGTAACATGGAATATGTGGAAATATATATGTTCATGTTCGGATTAAGAGCGTACCAAGCAAATCGGGCAGATGAGACTGCAATCCAGTTTTTCGGACCCTAGAAGAACCAAAGTGAGTAAAGAACCTTCACTGGTTAAGTTGAGATCAATAGAGAGTGGTCCAAAAAGCTCATCAGAAGTTAAACTACTGTCTAAATCATTAAGATTGATACAAAAAGCTAATAATTCAATCAACCATGGCGATTGTAATATATCCAAGTGCTTGGCCTGCAATTCGGACTTGAAGTTCATGCCATTTGCACACTCGTGCGCCTGCGGAAATTGAAAAAAACAGTCAAAGATTAAAGCACAAGAAACATGAAAGATAATGTTTTTGTTTCATTTGCGTTATCATTCAGGCAAACAGAAACTAATGATGATGAGATAACAGGAATTTTAGAGTTAAACATACTTTGTGATTCTGAGCTTTAGAGTTAAGCTCATCAAGAACATATTTCCTAACCATTGAATTCCTAACCACTTTCCCACGTTTTACCGGACTTACGTAAAGAACCATAATTTTTTACACCCCTGTTGAATCCCGTCTAACATAACGGCTTTGTTCGGCCCGTTTTGTGCCAGCGAAAGTCCCCGAAATCATCACCGTGTATCCTACGGCGTTTCCTAGTTCCAGTATTATACGTTTTGATTGCTCTGTGAAAAAAAGTGAGATACACTTCCATCTTGTTGGACACCTAAAACAAAATAAAAACGACTCATATAACAAAAAATGTGTGTAATTGTATATGAGAAAATATGAACATGTATAAGTACCTGGCAACTTTTGAGGATGAGTGTAACAGATTCCGTCATCTTCATCGACCATTGGAATAAACTCATCGATAAAAGGGTGAGGTTAGAAACCTCGTGCACCGCTTTTAGCAAGTAAATGCCAGATAACTTCTTGATCCAGCGGGTCAAATTTAACCCCTCGGGGCAACCCCGGCCAGGCTTGATTAACCTAGAAACATGAATGTTAGGCCCCGAAAGAAATAAAGAATATCGTAATAATGTAGGAATGTAACATAGAGAAATTTACATCACTGTTGTCGACTATATGGTGACAGTTTGGGCATGCTTTGGTGGGATTACTTTTCCATTTGATGTTTTCAGGATCACATGCACTAGAGGCACTTTTGATCTTAGAAGCAAATTGGTTGCTATCCACCAACCATGATTGCCTGCATTTGTCGGCATAAATGATTACTAATCTATAACTAAAATGAATATAATTCACAACAGAAAGCTTTCGATCCCAAGAAAAAAACTACAAAAACACTAATACAAGTTCTCGTTTAATTTCGTGATGTTTTATACATGTAAGACATTCCACATAATTACATTTGATACAAAGAGTGAGTCACAAAATGGTATCATTTATGACTGTATTTTTGTGTAATTCTTGATGTAATAACTATCAAAATGGGGGCATATATGACCATTAAAGAGGTCACCAACAAAAAAAGAAGAAAACTCAGCAACATGCGATGAATCAATGTGGTAAAATATCTATGATTAGCGCCCGAGTAACATCGTAGATAAAAGTCAATGGCCTCAATATATGCAATGATGACAATGAGAAGCATTCTTTTAACAAATGCCCCAAATGCTACCACAGATGTTTACAAATACTTAAAAAACCCTCTTTGGAACCCAATCAAGTGCATTTCTTGAATGTTATTATTACGAATGCATTTAATCAAGTGCTTATCTTGATCTGTATCAAAACCACCCCTAGCTGGAAAACATTAACAAACAAATACATATAGCCTCAGAAGATAAACCTTTTTGTAGGTCCCCTTGATTCGTATGGATCTTTCACAGAATTGTCAATCTAATCAAGAGTGCGGAATCCTCTTGATCAGAATATAGCAGAAAACGTGTAGGAACAGAAATCACTTTCAAACTGGGTTTCTATTGATTATCGATTACAAGAATTACAATCAATCAAACCCTACCCACTCCAAATTCGTCCAAGCAGTATAAGCTCTCACGAAATTATATCTCTCAAATACTGTTTTGGCTGATTAACCTAAACCCTAAAGCCTAACCTTGTTTATATAACACAAGGTTGCTACTTGGGCTTGGGTTTCCTACATGGACTGCCCATTTCGTCCCCCTAGAACCAATGTGGGTTTTGTTTAGCCCAAACTCTATTATCTCACTAATACAAAGCTAAACCCGCTAACCGTTTATCGTTTTACTAATTACAAGATATCCAAATACCAAACCTAAGCTGTTGTCACAAATATGCACCAACAAACTCCCCCTTGAAAATAGCTTCATAAAATAACCTTGTCTTCAGTCTTCTTGCAATCTTCATGTAATCTTGCATTGTCTTTGGTCTTTGGATAGCTTCAGCTTCAATAGCTTCTGTCAGCAACAGACTCCCCCTAAGCTGATGCATCCAATCACCAAATCTTCAAAAACTTTAGCGTTTGAGTAAACTCCAGTTCAGCATTTGTATAGCAATCTTCAAACTCTTCAACTTGTATGCAATATAGAAAGGAGGTTCTACCATGCATCCAATCAAACTCTCATCTCTTCACAGCAACTTCTCAGCAACATCCAACTTCAATCTGTATACTATAAAACAAACATCTCGAGAAACCATAAGAATTTTTCAACAAAGTTAAATAAATTATTATTTTTCAAGAGATTATATCACAGATTAAACATTCTCAATTCATTACAAACACGCAAAACTTTTTAATCACACACCCTATAACCCGCATGATTTAAAATTTTGAACTCACTTTCTAATACCGTCTCCCCCTTCCAGTAACAATTCCTCCAAGAATAACAGTTTTCCGTACGTTAAGAATTTTAAACAGAAAATGACACTATTTTTGGATTTTTATATTTTCTGAAAACAAGTAAATAACAAAAGTAATAAACACTCTATTTTTGTGAGAATCACTGGTAAGAAGATCATATCAGCACAATCAAACTGTTTTCACACTATTAGATAATTCTTTATTTAATTTTTCATGAAAAGCAGTCCAAAACGATTACCAGTATGTTTGTCCACTTAAACAAAATGCATGAACATTTCAAGTACCATTACCGTATGATATGTTAACGTAATTTTAATACTGATATACTAGTGTGTCCCACTTCAGGATATACCCCCGCGATCAAGGTATGCACAAAGATTCATCGTAGTAGGTGAGTATACTGAATTCATCCGTTTTGTTTTACAACGTTTAGATACTTGGTGAACAGGTCAGTACTTCCGTACAGCAAAGAGGCCAAAATATCTAACGAGGGCTAAGACAAATACCATTTTTGGTACGAATTATGCATTTTGCACATTTTGAACGACTCTCTGTGAGAGCCTCTTCATTTATGGGTTTTGGCATTTTTAGCTCTTTTAAGATATCCTGGTTGTGCCTAGGTCAGCATGTATCTGGATGCAGCAGAAGGACAACCCTGATATCCCCAGATGAAATAACAGTATAAAGACCCAAAACTTCAGATTTTGGCAATCTATCAACTCAAGATTTAAGGTCATTAAACCATACACCACTGATGTGTTCCCCACTCATACTCAGTTGTATTTAGGTTTATATCACATTGGTAAGTTGATTATTTCATGCTTTTTGCCTACCGGTACATCATATGATGAAGCTGCTATCACACTTATGCAATTTTAATTTCATTTTCAGTGTGACAGTCTAAATTGCTGATGAACTATCATTTCTCCTTTTTCACACAGTTATAACTCATTTTTTATTTTCAAATTTTTATATGTTTTTCAATTTTTCAATGTTTTTGTATTTTTGATTTTTAAGAAAAGCAGTAAACTATTTACAAAATTCTTATGAAAAACCAGTTATTCAGGATTCCTCATCCCGTTGAGTTCGACTAAATGTTCAAAGCGAGCCCTGTCAAAAGCTTTAGTATAAAGATCTGCCAGGTTATCTAGTGTGTCGACTCGATGTAATTCAATTAATCTCTTTTCAGCACAATCCCGTATAAAATGATGACGTATGTCAATATGTTTTGTGCGACTGTGTTTCACGGGATTATTAGTTATTGAAATTGTGGCATTATTGTCTATCATAATAGGAGTACGAGTGAAATCCAAACCGTAATCGCGCATCTGCTGTTGTATCCAGAGAACCTGAGAGCAGCAGCTACCCGCAGCAATATATTCAGCTTCACACGTAGAAGTAGACACACAAGATTGCTTCTTGCATTGCCAAGACATAATCCTGCCTCCTAAGAACTGACAACCACCTGTTGTAGACTTTCTGTTCGACTTACATCCCCCAAAGTCAGAGTCAGTGTAAGCAACAAAATTCATATCACTATCAGCTGGATACCACAACCCAAGTTTAGGTTTCCCCTTCAAGTAACGAAGAATTCGCTTCACTGCTTTCATGTGTGACTCTTTTGGATTAGCTTGATATCTGGCACAGAAGCATACTGCAAACATAATGTCAGGTCTTGAAGCAGTCAAGTACATTAAAGAACCAATCATTGCCCTGTATTGAGTAGGATCAACGTCTTCAGTACTTTCATGATCTGGGCCAAGATTGTGATTTTCACATATGGGTGTGTTGAAAGTAGAGCAATCATTCATTTTGAACCGACTCAAAATGTCATACACATACTTTGTTTGATGAATAAACATCCCATCCTCCTTCTGTTCAACTTGTAATCCCAGAAAGTAAGACAGCTCACCCATAGCGCTCATTTCGAACTTGCTCTTCATCACCTGCTCGAACTCTTTACACATATCTTCATCTGATGACCCAAAGATGATGTCATCCACGTACACCTGTACTAGCAGAAAATCTTCCTTCTTCCTCTTGATGAACAATGTACTGTCAATCTGACCTCTCTTAAAACCATTCTTGATCAGATGTGTAGACAGTGTCTCGTACCACGCCCTGGGAGCTTGATGTAACCCATACAAAGCCTTATCAAGTCTGTACACTCGATCTGGATAATCTGGATCAACGAACCCATCTGGTTGTGAGACATACACCACTTCTTGGACTTTCCCGTAAAGAAATGCACTCTTCACGTCTAGTTGGTAAACTTTGAAGCCCTTGAATGAAGCGAAAGCTAGAAACAAACGAATTGCCTCCAACCTTGCCACTGGTGCAAACACTTCATTGTAATCTATCCCTTCTTGCTGATTGAAACCTTTTACCACCAATCGAGCCTTGTTTCGCGTCACTATCCCTCTGTCATCCTTCTTGCACTTAAACACCCACTTAGTGCCTATCTCTCTTTCACCTTTAGGAAGGTCAACTAACTCCCAAACCTTCAACTTTGCAAACTGTGCCAATTCCTCTTGCATAGCTTCAACCCATGAATTGTCTTTAAGAGCCATATGAATGTTCTTCGGCTCCTCTTGGGAAATAAAGCAATTATACAAGCACTCGTTCACAATCCCAGTCTTCTCAATCGAAACAAATAAACCAGAATTCGCTGCTATGCTTCTTCTCGTCTGAACACCTGCATTAGGATCCCCAAGTATCATGTCAACCGGATGATCTCTATTTGCTCGTGTAGTAGCAACGGTATCAACTTCTAGATTGTCACCCAGGTTTGATCCAACCTCCCCCTGAATGTTCTGATTTGCAAACGGATTAATGAAATCCTCCCCCTCAATGGGTTCAGAGTCACTATCGCTTGAATCAGGATCATCAGCACCTTGGGAAGTTTCCGGAGCATCTGTCATATCAACGTTTGATCTAGGCATGAACTCGCCTTCATCGTCTCCACTTATCACTGTTTGAATCAGCTGAGATTCATCTGCATCAGAAAACTCAGGAATATTAAATGATTTAAAAGTGCTTTCATAATCATATAATATAGCGGGTCCACTCGTTGATTGTTGAGGTTTGTAGGTAGTAATTTCTACATTAAAAACAACCTCAATTTTACCAGTTTTTAGATTAAAAACCCTTTTATTCGGTGTGCTAGGCACGTAACCTAGAAAGTAGCCATCGTCAGCTACCTCACCGAATTTTTGTTTATCTTTATTTCGCACAATGGTGCAGGGTAATCCAAATGGTTCAAAGCCTTCCAAGTTTGGTTTCTTGTTAAACATCAATTCATGACAAGTTTTATTAAAACGTTTAAGAGTCAAAACTTTGTTTAGGACGTAGCAAGCTGTATTCACAGCTTCTCCCCAGAAAAGAACTGGTAGCTTTGAATCTGAAAGCATCGTCCTAGCGGCTTCAATTAACGTCCTGTTTTTCCTCTCAGCAACTCCATTTTGTTGAGGTGTATAAGGAGCAGAATATTGATGTTCAATTCCCTTTCGAAGACAGTAGAGATCCAGAATTCGATTCTTGAACTCCGTGCCATTATCACTCCTTATCCTCTTGATCCTAGCATCATGAACGTTTTCCAATTTCGTAAAAAGATCTATCAGCATCTCCGCCGTCTCATCTTTTGTACCTAAAAAGAAAACCCATGAATAACGTGAGTAATCATCAGTAACAACAAGACAATAGTACTTTCCACCTATGCTCCTCACGTTCACTGGACCGAATAAATCCATGTGAAGTAATTCATAAGGGGCATCTATGGAATTTACTGTTTTAGACTTATGAGGTTTCTTGTGTTGTTTTCCCTTTTGACATGGAATACATTTATCTTCCACTTGAAACCTCTGCATTGGAACCCCTTTCACTAGCTCATTTTTAACAAGGTAATTCATTTTTCGATAGTGAATATGGGCCATGCGTCTGTGCCACAACATCGATTCAGTTTCAGATGCTTTTGATAGTAAACACGCCACCACAGCAGTCGGATCCTTAGCACCCATGTCCATGACATAAGTGTCATTTCTCCTTGGCGCTCGCATCACTATCCAATCGTCCGGAATCTTCAAACCTGGTTTCAACACTAATGCTTCATTCTTGGTAAAATGGACCGAGTGACCCTTGTCGGAGACTTGTGACACGCTCATCAGATTGTGTTTAAGCTGCTCAACATAATTCACTTTGTCCAGTGTGATCTTCCCATTGGTCACTTTTCCTCGTCTTGTAATTCTACCACCTTTAGCACCCGCAAAATTCACATTTCCACCATCATAATCTTCAAATTCAGTCAACAATCTCGCATCCCCCGTCATGTGCCTGGAGCAGCCACTATCAACATACCATAAGTTGATAATCCTCCTTAGCAGCTCCTGCACATACCAACCAAGAAATTAGTTAGATTGGGGGACCCAAGCCTTAATGGTCTTGGGTCGTCCAAATTCACCAACCACTGGAACATCCATCCAATATCCATTACTCCTAACAGGAGTCTTGGATCTCAGACCTGTTGATGAAATTTGATTTTGATTTCCACTAGGTCTTTGGTCCTGAGGGTTCCTATATGTATTTGGACTATTTGACCTTTGAAAATTTTGATTTTGATTCCAAGAAGCATTATTGTTGTAATTTCTAAAGCCATTGTTATAAAAAGTTCGACCACCATTATTTTGGTATCGATTTTGATATTGACCTTGACTTCTGAAATTATTAGAATTAAAATTGTTCATTCTTGGTGAACTGCTTCTAGGTCTCTCGTATCTTCCTGGTGGAGATCTAGGCTGAAATCTTGGTTGATTTCTTTGAAAACAAGGAACTTGTGGAGTTCCTTTTTCAGCCTTATCTACACCAACATCAACATTTTCTGGTTGCTTAGGAGCAGATTTCTTTGGAGAGTTGGACTCCTTCTCCTGTTTATCACCACTATTCTCTGGTGACTTCTCTCTCTTTCTCTCACCAACTTGTGCTTCAGTCTTTTTGTTAGGACAGCAGCTAGCTACATGTCCCTTTGTGTGACACTTGAAGCACGATCTCTTTTTCGAAGACTTCTTCTCAGAAGCCTTTGAACTAGATTCGGGATTTGATGATGATGCCTTAGAAGGATTTTCTTTAGTTTGCTTAATTTCAGCTTTTTCAATGTTCTTATTTTTAGCAAACTCTACATTAGATTCGTTTTCAATAACAGTTGTTTCGTCTTTCATGTCAGTTCCTTGAACAAAATTAACACTTTCAACAAAAGTTGGATTTTTATTCTTAGGATGTGATGTTTTCTTTTTCAAAACATGTTTGCTGTTATTATCCTTCTTAGCATCAACAGTCTCAAACACATTTCCTTGACTGGACGTGGAACTACTTGGTGATGTTGACCCAAAGTCCATGAGCTCATCTTCATCAGGCAAGAAAGAATAGTCATGACTAACAGGAGGTGGAACTTCATTGAAACCATGAAATCCCACACTGGTTTTGTCATTACTTTTCTTCAAGCCACCCATCATGTGTTTCATAACAAAAGTAGAGTCCCTGAATTGACCTAATTTCTTTTCAAGTTCAACAATTTTGAGTTGTGCATCTGACAACTCTTTGCATTTATCAGAAATCTCTTTTGTTTTCTCAGCCATCATTTCATGAGCTAAGTCTATAACTTGAAGTTTTTCATTTAATTTGCAGGTTAAAGAGTCAATTTTACTTTCATAACCTTTTATCTTCTTCAAGTGTGAGGATTCATTTCTTTTAGCAAAAAAGTTTGCCTCTTTTATGTTAGACATCTCGCCCACCAGACTATGGTTTTGTGTTGACAACCTGTCAACCTCACCCTGTAGTTCACGACATTTTAAACACACAGAATTAGACTTTACCTCTCCTGTTTGTTTATCAAGGTTGGCCATTAGAGCCGCAAGTTGAGCTTCCATTCTTTTATACTTAGCATCCTTTTCTTCAGCTTCCCGTTCCTGGTCAGACTTTTGCTTTTCCTCTTCAGCAACTGTTGTCTGATCAACCTTCTTTGCTTCAGCTTTATTCTCTATTTTCACCTCAGCCTCAGCATCCACTTTTGCTTCAGCATCTCCCACAGTAGCTTTATCATCATCAATAGGCACGATCTCTGCCATGAATGCCTGAGTGGCATTCTCATTATCTTCAAGATGAATACTCCAATCGTAAGAACCTTCTCGTGCTGTAGAGATCAAAGCCTTTGAGCTAGAATTGTTTGATGCATTCCTGTTGTTTGAACTCTGACTCGAAGTCTCCTGCTTTTGTTTTTGACATTCCCTAGCGAAATGCCCATAACTTTAACAGTTGAAGCATCTCACTTTGGTCTTATCAAAACCAACAGTCTTTCCTACAAACTTCCTTCCTGTTCGGTTCATAAATCTCTTCACTCTTCTAGTGATCATGGCCATTTGCCATTGCAAATCCATATCTTCAAGATCATCAGGGTCAATCTGATCGTAATCTTCATCTAAAGTGGCAGGATCAGATATCTTCCCCTGAATGTAGTTCTCATAAGAAGCAACAAATGAAGCAAGTAGAGCCAGATGCTCTTCAGCAGACTTCACACTCATTGGCATCGACTTAACACCATTACTCTGCTTAGAACCTGATGTTCTCTTGGCTCCTGATGATCCTCCTGAAGCAGCTACAAAACACACATCACCATCTTCATTCACTGTGACCTGCTCATTCTCACACGAAAGAAACGCAGTAGCAGAGTCGCTAGAAGCGTTGTGAGATGAAGAAGGTGCAAGCCCATTGTAAATCGTTGGATCTTGAACCTGATCATATCCAGTGTCTTTCTTCTTCATACTGAGCTCATAAGCTCTCAGCTTTCCTACTACTTCTTCCAGCTCCTTTGTCTCATAATCTGCCTCTCCCTTAATCATGAGAGTGTAAATATCCCACTTGGTAGGTAAGGCATCGAGCAGCTTGTCATTCTTCTCTACGTCAGAATAGCAATCGATCTCATAATTCTCCATTTCTGACATCAGATGGTAGTAACGAGTGATGATGTCCTCAAGTGACTCATGTTTCATGTATTTGAAAACAGCAAACTGCTTCTTCAGAAGATCAACTTTGTTTTTCTTGACATCTGCATTTCCCGCATATCTTTTCTCTAATGCATCCCACATATCCTTTGAGTTTGTGTACTTCTTGAAAGTATGCTTGATGCTATCAGGTAAGGACATTTTGATTGCAGCCAAGGCTCTCTTTTCATCCTCGTACATCTTTTTATCAGCATCTTCCATGTTCACATAGGCAGTTCTACGTGGTCTGCCCTCAAAGTCATGTGTAGGGTTTGTGTACCCATCTTCAATGCATATCTAATGTCGAAAACCGAATTCGGGATTTTCCAGAGTTTTTTTTTGTCCTAAAAATACGAGGAATGCAACGGTGCAGACGGTTCTGTCAAACGAGCTACGGATCAATTTCTATTTGCGAAACAGTCAAATTTTATCGACGCTTGCCAACAGAGATTCCACCCTTTTAAATTCGCTGGTTTTAAGTCCTTAGTTAATTTCGCTGGAAAATCTGTTTAATTTCGCTGGTCAATAAGTTGTCCAATTTCGCTGCTCTAGTTCGCTGAAAGGTCAAGTTCGCAGGTCAAATTCGCTGTATATTTCGCTATTACGACGACCAGTAAAGTCGCCGAAACCGTGATAATTTCGCTGTGGACAATCACACGGTTACCAAAGTCGCCGTGGGATTTACTTCGCCGATAAATATGCTGGTACAGTTAATTTCGCAGGTCAGACAAATTCGCTGACTTGTTAATTTCGCTAAACCAGTAAATTCGGAAACTCAATCTGATCAAAATTCTGAAGATTTTTTTTGATTCTCCAACACAAATCTGCAAAATCAAAACACCAAATCAGCACAATAATTTCGAAAATTATCAAGAACTGGTCTAAAAACACGAAGAACAGTCTTCGAATCTTCAAGTCTATCAGCCGAAAACTTTTCCAGAATCAACAAAATCTTTCCAGAAATCCCTAAAACCTGCAAAATAGCAAACCATCAAAGCAGAAGATCAAAACAGTCAAATAATTTCGAAAATATTTATCAAAAATTTCGTAAATTTCAAAACCCTAATTTTCAGATTTCAAAGATTTTGAAAATTCTTACTGTTTCTGCAGCCAACAATTCTGAACCGAGCCTTCAAGAGCCTAATGCTCTGATACCAATTGTAGGTCCCCTTGATTCGTATGGATCTTTCACAGAATTGTCAATCTAATCAAGAGTGCGGAATCCTCTTGATCAGAATATAGCAGAAAACGTGTAGGAACAGAAATCACTTTCAAACTGGGTTTCTATTGATTATCGATTACAAGAATTACAATCAATCAAACCCTACCCACTCCAAATTCGTCCAAGCAGTATAAGCTCTCACGAAATTCTATCTCTCAAATACAGTTTTGGCTGATTAACCTAAACCCTAAAGCCTAATCTTGTTTATATAACACAAGGTTGCTACTTGGGCTTGGGTTTCCTACATGGACTGCCCATTTCGTCCCCCCTAGACCCAATGTGGGTTTTGTTTAGCCCAAACTCTATTATCTCACTAATACAAAGCTAAACCCGCTAACTGTTTATCGTTTTACTAATTACAAGATATCCAAAGACCAAATCTAAGCTGTTGTCACAAACACGCACCAACACTTTCTACATGATACCAAATAAAAAAAAAACTCACAGTAACTATAACAATATGAGCCACTATAAACACATCCTATCAATACTTTAAAAGCTTGATCAACCACTCTCATTTGTATAAAAGGAACATCTTAGATCCCTCTTGGTCTCTTTGATCTAAAGGGTATCATACATTTGACCTTTTACATCACATACATAATCAAAGTGTAACCCTAAGCTTTCCATTAACCAAATAAACAAGCAAAATCCAAAAAAACCCCAAATTTATCAAAATTTTTAGGGTTTTTCCAGCAAAAAAAAAAAAAAAATACGCTTCATTAAATGAACAGAAAGAATCTTTCTAAATTGGGTTTTTGTCAACGCCTCAAAATATCACAACTTTATTCAAGAAAACCTATAAAACTTGAAGATGATCAAGAAAGTTAATAGCTTCGTATTTAATCAGGGGGTTACCCAGCCATGGCGATGAGTGATTCGGATCAGAGAAAGAAGCTAGGGCACTATCGATCTTCAGAAGCACTCTCTGCAATTCAACTCAAAGAATGATGTGTAAAAAATTATACATGCAAGTTATATTGAAGAAGAGAAGATTGAATGCAGAAATTGATAATCGTATTAAAGGAGGAAGGATTGAATTGCTAAAATATTCAATTCGCGCATTCAAACATACATTTTCTACACATCTTCATCATCACAGAAACGTAAAAAACATTAAAACCTAATTAAAGAGGGGCATATTTGGAAGCTGGGGACAAAATTGGGGGAAATTACCTTGGGAGCTCATACGGCGTCTTAAAATTTTTGTGGGAAATTACATTTATGTCCTAATGAAATGCTTTATATAGTATTATAGATATAGATTATAGATTATAGATTATAGATATAGATTATAGATTATTATTATTATTATTATTATTATTATTATTATTATTGTTGTTGTTGTTATTATTATTGTTATTATTATTCCACACATTAAAAATTACAAAACCAATTGGATTGATAACAAAACTAGATATATCGTGGTTTTTTTAGTACTTCTTTTGAAATTATTGATATCTAAATCAAAAGATATATTATAATAAATTGATAAAACCGTATACATCTCCGATAAATCACGAGAAAAAGGTAAGAGAGTCCGAGTTAAATTATAACTTCATATCTCATAAACTATATATATAATATCTCCCTGGCCTCACCTTAGCCCTCCTTCACTTCCCTCCAATGGTTGCTTCATATCCACCAGTAGCCCTTCACTTTCCTCCATCTGTTGCTTCACATCCACCATCCACCATGGACGCCCAACGCATACGCCGGGGAGAGTGGTACGACTTCATATGTATTTTCATCATAATCTGCTTTGTCTTTATTGGTGTCCCCTTACTAATCCTTATTAGTTCTCTCGATGAGCTCACCCCCTCACCTACTTTCACCCTCCACGACTTCAAGCTCTCCACCTTCAACCTCTCCACCACCCCTACCCCCACCCTTACCACCAACCTCCTACTCACCATCTCCGCCCGGAACGAATACTACAACCAAGCTTTCCACTTCGAAAAACTTGACGTTTACGCATCCTACATGGACCAACAAATCACACCGCCAACAATGCTTCCTCCTATGTACCTACGCTCACCAGGCGTCATGGTTTGGTCTTTGTCCCTCAACGGGACAGAAGTCCCCGTGACGCCTGGTCTTGCAGCGTATATGGTACAAGATGTGACCGTTGGGAACGTGTTGATTAGTGTTGAAGTTAGAGGACGGTTGGGATCGAAATCTGGGCATCTTTCACGTGGATACCGGTTGAAAGTAAATTGTCGGGAGTATGTTATGTTTAGGAATGATAGTGACGTTATTGGTTTTGCGTTTAAGCGTCCGTTTGTTGAAGGGTGTGATGTTAGAGTGAAGCCGTTGAAAACGGACATGCAAATTTTAACTTCACCTTTTCATCAGCGTAAGTAGCTTTCATATGTTCGTTTGCGTATTCTTTCATTAAAAACTTTTGATATTTAGTTTTGAGGAACTTATCTGAAATTTATGGTTTTTCTTTATTATTATTATCGTCGACTATTAGCTTTTTCGGTGTTTTTGTTACATGTTTTAGTATAACGAGTTGGTGTTACCTGCGTATTGCGGCAGATTTGTTAATTATGAAAGTGTTTAGTAAATTTTGTCTTCTTTTAAACAAAAATACGTCAAGTTTTAATATATTATATGTTCTTGCATAACAAAGATAAATAATAGAAAATGACAAAAAAAGACATTCATCCATGGTTGCATGCAAAGAGAATACATATTTAAATTAAGAATTATATAACAAATGTTTTGTTTAAATCATAGGCTAATACATGATACGCAGTGGCGGACCCAGGAATTATTTTCTGGGTGTGCGAACGAAGGGTTCAACCAAATTTTCAAGGGGTGCAGTCAGGATTTTTAACTCGAAAATACACTAAAAATTTTTCTTCAAGGGGGGCGCCCGCCCACCCAAGCCAAAGCTTGGGTCCGCCAATGATGATACGACAAGTGTTAATCATAAAGATTATACATCAAGTATTACGATTACTTAAGTACGAGAAAGTTTTTCGAATTAGGTTTCTGCGAAAGTATAAAGTTTAATCATGTTTTTTTATCTTCTAAATTTTCATTATAGTAAAATATAGAAATTATAATTTTGAAAAGTTAGAATCAAATCGAATTAATTGGATGGGAAAAAAATATTATATATCACTAAAGTATTTTAAAAAAATAATAGTAACAAAAAGAGTTACATTTCTTTTAATTGAATTATATTGAATTGTATTATTATAAAAAATTCTCTACAATAGTAATGAATACAAATTAAATATTCTAGTCCAAATCACCAACCCTTTAAAAGATTAAAGAATACAATTTTGTAGATTAAGGTTAAAATTATATTTAATCTAAATATTAATAAAAGACTCCAAATAATGCCACATGGCAATCTCTCCTTCAATCTTATAATATAACTTTTATTTTATTTAAAAAAATTTATTATCCTTTTTGTTATTATTTATTATATGAATTTAGAGAATATGTTATTTTTATTAAATCACAAATTTAAAGAATATGTTACTTTTATTAAATCACGTTATCACTGAATTATTGGGAAAAGGTTGGGAGACCTGCTGAATTTAAAGAATATGTTACTTTACGGATAACTAATTAAAAATATTTTATGGATAACTACAATTAATATATTTTACTACAAGTAACTTCTGTTTTGTTTAATCGTTATTATGTTTAGCTACAATTACCACATGACAATTTTTCGTTCTATTTTGTTATCATTAACAAATAATTTTTTTGAAAGATAAACAAATTATTATATTTTACTACAATTAAATATATATTCAACAATATAGACAACGATTAAACATAATAACATATAATTATGCTTTTTATATTAATGCATATATTTTAGATTTATAATGTTTTGGATATCTTTTTAATAAACTTAATATATTGTACAATAATTAACTAATACATTAAAAACTAAAATATATTCTTAAAATGTAACAACTTTGAGTTTTTTTCCGTCAAAATTTTGACATGATTTGTGTGTTGAATTTTAGATACTTAAAGAATTGATTACAGTTACGAGTAATTTACAAGTGGGGTAGGTATTAATAACTACGAGTAAAACATTACAAACTTGTGGAATGACTATCATGTACGACTACTTGTCTTATTTTCAAATAAACTATTTTTATTATTCAACCTGTGTTTACACGGGAGTATAACCTAGTGACTTATAAATGAGACCATACATACGTATTGCCCACAATAAAAAAAAAACCATGGTCATAAACCCCCTGCAAAAATGACTGATAAATGAAACTATGCATCACAAAACCATGGTTTGAAACTGATAAAAAAAACCATATGATCTTCTCTCTGATTATCATCAAACCCAAAACTGCTCCACCATGCTCTCTACAATCTCCATCCTCCTCTGTCTGTGCAGATTTCGTAGCGACCAACGTCGTTTTATGCACCGGTCAACCATAACGCATCCCAAACCCTCTGTCGACAACACTACGCCCGTCATCCGTCTCATCTTGTTGAACCGTGATGGTGGAGAATTTGGAAATCGCAATGGAAACCTTGGTGTTTGAGGCAACTTGTGTTGCGCCCGCAGGAAAAATTGTTTAGATTTCTAAAGGCGACGGTGGGGGTTACATAGGGTGTGATGGTGTTAATTGTAAAGTCATGACGGTAAGAAGCGGTTATTGAGTAATGTTGGGAGTTGGTTTTTGAAGATGTGATGGCTGGCCGGAGTAGTTGAACGTGAAACAGAGATTGGAAGGAAAGCGGTGCGTTTTGAAGTTGTGACGGAAACCCGGTGAATCAAGCGGTTACGATAACGGTCGTTTGAATGTTAAGTAAGGTGCTGTTTGTTTTTTCTGCGGGAAAAGGTCTGCAGTCTGCGGACCACATCTGCAGGCATCTGCAGAAGAAGAGGTGGACCAAAGGTCTGCAGTCTGCAAGGAGAAGAGCGTTTGTTTACTTCTAAAAAACCTCTTCTCTACTCCTCTCACAACACACACACACAACAAACACAGAGAACACTCCTCTTTATCTCTCTCTGCCTTCATCTACCACCACCACCACCACCACAACCATCCGCCACCACCTCATCTACCACCGTCCACCTACCACCACCACAACCAACAACCACCGTCAACACCGTCGCAACCACCACCACCACCACACATCCAGAAACCCTAATTTCGCCACCACCATCTCCCACCTCCACCACCACTTCAGCGAGAGAGAGAGAGAGAGAGAGAGAGAGAGAAACAGCGCGAGAGAGAGAGAGAAACAGTGGCGATTATGAAGAATCGGAGCAGAATCAGCGATTGACGGCGGCGATTTTGAAGGTGGAGGTGATTGGGGGTGTCAGGTGGAGGAGATGGGTGGCGGAGACGTGGTGGTGGAGGTCGTAGCGGGTTGGGGTGCCGTTGAGGTTGGAGGTCGCAGATGGTGGGGGTGCCGCTGAGGTTGGGAGTGGTGGAGGTGGTGGTGGAAGTCGACGTGGAGGTGCAGCCGGTGGGGGAAGTGGTGCCGCCGGAGGTGGAAGTGGTGGGGAAGGAGGTTGCGGCTGTGAGGATTAGAGGATTAGGGCTCTGTGTTTTTTGAGAAGAGGATGGAAGAGGCTTGCAGACATAGGGCAAGGTCTGCACCAGAAAGAGTTGGGGCAGAGCTTTTTTAATGAAACCACTTCTAAAAAACAAACAAGCTGCGGACTCCAAACCTCTGCGCGTGTCTGCGCGGCGCAGACATAAGTGGCCAGAAGTGCTTCTGGCCAAAAAACAAACACCACCTAAGAAACCTTTTGAGCGGGGGGTGATTTCTTTTGAAATGCCGGTCAATAGTATCGAACAAATATTATTTTATTTATTCAAAAGCTTATATTAAATGAACGGAGTGATTTGTTATTAACTAGAGGTTGACCCGCCACGGTGCAGCGGGATATTTCATTTTTATTAGGTAGCTAATGTTAGTAACAAACATGGTTTGTAGTTAAAGTAGAATTCAAACCATCAGCATTTGCATGTTTATGTAATGGGGAGGTACTCCCTATAACCTAAAATGTAACAAAGGCACACACAAAACATGTTTACAACCATCATATCTAAAATAAAGGTGTAAACCCCTAAACAAATGGGCCAATTCACTTAGTAAGCAATCTATTAACCAAGATATGAGCAATGTAATTCATAAACTGCTACATGTAATGCAACGGGTAATGAACCATCAGAAAGTGCTTTTAATGACTGTGACGTGACTTAAGTGTCAGTTCAGTCGACTTATTGAGCGCAGGCCAAGCCGCACCCATAACCGGACTAACCTCATCCATGACTCCATTAGCAAAACCTATTCCACACAGGCTTCTTACACGCATCAACCTGGCCCTGTGTCCCAAAATCTTCAACAGAAGTCACCTCCACCACCACGTTAGACGGCGACCAATCCGAACAATTGTCACCACCACACTCTGTCACCGCTTTATCCTATTTGTAAAGTCATTGAGACTCTTAAGAGAAGAATCTATATCATTTCCACTCTGTACTAATGCTTCTTCTATAAGCTAAAAACACAGTTACGTCTTTCCGATTAGAATAAACTTTAACATTGAATAACAGTAATGCAATTCGACACTAAGCTTGACATTACAAAATATATTTAGTAACAAATTCACACATAACAGCAAACTGATTCAGACCAGATGACTCGTAGGCGTAAAGAATGTAAATGCCATATATACACACCCAAATCATCACCACAAACAATGATTATACAACTTTGTAGAATTTAGAATTTCAAAAAGATACATTCTATGTCAAGTAAAATCATTATTTTGTAATCCATATCAGTTATAACTTGATTATCAACCACCATTTTCAACCCAATTATTCGTTCCTTGAAAATTCCCAACTGAGAATATATGAATATGTTTATGCAAGTTAATTATATGAATAATAAAAACCCAATTTACATTGGTAAGTGGTATTTGACTCACAAATCTGTTGTGCAATCAACATTCTCCAAAGTAAGCAACAATGACGGTCGGAAGCTAACCTGATCGTGGTCTCCGAAATCTTGCTGAAACAGATTTGATTAAACACAACCAACACAAAACTTGGTTTGAAAAATACTAAAAAATCAATACTAAGCAAATCAAAACTAGGGGCGGATCTAAGCCCACCGAGAGGGTTCCCTGGAACCCCCTCGGTTTGTAATTTATAGTGTAAAACGATAAAAAAAAGAGAAGGAACCCTTTAATATTTCTAAAAGTAACCTTTAGTCAAACATTCGTATTGATGCATCGGTAACCCGTGTGTTTTGTAACGTACAGGTCGCCAGTTCGAATCCTTTTACGTGAGTTAGTGAATATCTTTTTTCTTGTTTTTAGTTTGTTATTACATGATTGTGTGGTTGGATTTACCAAGGGGTAGGAAACATGGTGATAGTTTTACATTTATTTGGATGTAAAATGGGGGTGGGCTACTACTGGGTTTACCTTTACAAGTGATCCATTTATTTTTTGTGGGTTAAATTCATTGATTAACCCACCGAATTCTCGAACTATCATTAAATATGACAACTTAACTTTAAGCAATTATGTTAATGTTAATAATAAGGATTGTTGATGAATTATATACACAGACTCGTTACCTTATATTTCTAAAATGGAAAAAAATAATAAATAATGTTAAACAACCACTTTGGTTTACATCAAAACCAAATCGTAAACGAGACCCTATATATTTCAAACCAGCCAAACGAGCCGACTTTCTTCCGTTTGAACAATTCAACGTTTATTGAACACCCTTAGTGGTGTCAAAATAACTCAACAGAAATATACATCAATTCTTTCAAGAAAACGAATAATAGATCGTTTCGTTCGTTTAAAAATATCATTTCCATATATTAGTCTCACTCGTAAATCGTAATAGGATTGGTGATTATAGATACATGAACGATTCTTTGGTAATAGAACGATTATTGCATTTGCTGCATTGAAAGGGAGTTATTACAACACGTTTTCATCGAGAATGTAATGCAAAGTTTTCAAAAGATGAAACCTCGTAGAGAACAACCGTAGATATGTTCTTTTATTCGTAAAGACTAACTTATTTACATTACGTGTTTTTAAATTTATCATGACGATTCTTTTTGATTGTTGTACCGTATTTTATTATGTGATGAACATTACCCGACCCGAATTGTCGAACCGACCCGATTTTTTTATGTTCGGACATATGAAATTGGAACAAATTAAAAAGTGAACCCCCTGCAAAAAATTCCTAGATCCGCCATTGATCAAAACGAAAATGAAACATGCATACCTGAATTGGGTCACCGGACCGTCACGGATTCTGCCTCACTGGGAACAATCTGACATGGCGACCAATCCGAACAACCGTCAACACCACGCTCTGTCACCGGCCACCACGTTGGTGACACCGACGCCGTATTCTGACTCACCGCGAATAGCCTTACACCCACCATGTCTAGGCTTCGTAAGCCATAAATTAGAGCATTGTCTTACGATGAATATCATTAGAGGTATTAGTAGTGGTGGGAATGGTGCCTACTTCCGATCGATCTTCATCTACCTGGACTTTCATATTTCAATACACCGATGTATTCGACGACGAGTAGGCTTTGAATCACCCAAATCAGATTGCCATGAATATCAAGCAGGTGAAGGAAGAATAGATGTATTATCTGTGGTTATGACCGGCATATGTAGGTTAAAGAAACTTGAAAACCGAAACTGTAGTTAACATCCTACACAAAATGTTTTGTAGTATAATATAATTGAACAGAACTAGTATTAAGCACACCCGCGTTGCGGCTGGGGCGAGCACTAATTCCACACTACTGCCAGCGACCACCGACGCTAAAGTTGCGGCGTATTAATGCGAATAAATTAAACCGAAACGTACGTAAAACATATAATAATAACTAAGTTGATCTAGGACTCGCGCGTTACGATGAACACACGTCTATTTTTTCCCGTTTGACAGGTTCAATCTAATCTATATATAATATATATTATTACCACTATACAAACCATAATGCATACATTACAACAACCATTGCATCAATATGTTGCAAATTATATTTATAAAAGATTTTGGCTAAATTAATTAGATTATTATAAATAATAGTAATTTATAAATAAAACAACACAACTTTGAATGGATCAAAACACAAATAAAACAACATAACTTTGAATGGATCAAAACGATTGAATATGGTAAGATAATGAAACCATTATTTGTTTAGTGTACAACCACTTAAGCACAATTTACAACCATATATGCATACAAAACAAATTGAATTTGGTAAGGTAATGAAACCATTATTCGATTAAGGTACAAACACTTAAGCACAATTTACAACCAAACAATATAAATGTACAATAACACCTTGCAAGACAAACCCTTAATGCACAACTTACAACTTACTAATGCACTCACTTGCAAATTAATACTATATAAATAAATAGTATTAATTGAACGACGTGAGTTGTGTAGGCATGTCGGTTTAATAGGCGGTGGTGTCCGAAGTTAGTATTTGTAGGATTATATAATATAATATATAGTAGTTTTAATCTTAATCATCCTTGCAATTGAATTCGTTTATGCAAGAATATGAACACTAGGGTGGCATGGTTTGGTTTTTACACAATGTTTTGTAAACCCAAAACAAATGATGAAACTTAAAATCGACTTGAACTAGAGCGGAACTAAAGGGGGTCAAGAGGATCCATATTGACCCCGTCTGTGGGAATTTGTTGGATTTTATATATATGTATATAACTTAACGTTTTTCTAGTTAGAAACATGAATTAGACCCTCTATATTAGAGAAGAAGATACTATAATAACACTTGATATATAGATTTTGGTCCGCCAATAAGCTCAAATCATATTACCATCATATTTGGAAACCCCATCGATCCCCGATTACCACCATCATTGCTTGAAAATGCTTGTCAACAATAAAGACGTACGGTGGCTTAGAACGGTGGTTGTGTAAGGATACCTAGCTCGGGCAAAACCCGTTCTAGAAGCTCGCTACAGTAAAATTCGTTTAAGCAAGCATATGAACACTAGTGTGTTCTTGGTTTTTACAACCGTGAGCCAAATTGTTATTAACATTTTTTTAATATTGTAAATCAAAATCAAACCATTATAGATTAAATCCAAATAAACAAATGAGTTAAATGTAATTTTAGTCCCTGTGGTTTGGGGCATTTTGCCAGTTTAATCCAAAGATTTCATTTTTCTTCTGTGGGTTCAAAAATGTTTCACTGTTGCCATTTTAGTCCACTTGGTTAACGAAAGTTTACTCTTATTTCTGTTAACGAGAAGGGCGATTCGGTCATTTTATATGCCCGAATTGCCTTTCTAGTTAACAGAATTACATATAAAATGACCGAATTGCCTTTCTGATTAACAGAAAAAATGGATTAAGTTAACCCAGAGGATTAAAATGACAATGGTAAAACCTTTTTGGACCCACAAAACAAAAATTAAACCTTTGGACTAAACTAGTAAAATGACCAAAACCACATACCTAGAATGACATTTAACTCTAAACAAATTGTCAATAAGGATTTGGGTTTGGGTTTGTGTTGATTTTAATCAAAGTAAATAAGCAATAATGATAATGTTTCAATTATTGTATAGTTGCACAAAGTGCCACCATGTGTATAATTCAGTTCAAATTTAATTAAAAAAAACAAGTAAAAGTTATATATCTCAAAATCCTATGGATCGGTCCCGTTATTTTCCGATTGGTTTCGAGCATAAATAGTAAACCAAAACAAGTATAGTATATGGTATAGAGGATGAAATGGAAATAAAAAAAAAATCTGAGTGGGGCACCGATTTTAGCTATGGTATAGCATATATTAGAATCCGGTTAACGTATAATATTCCTTAACGTACGAGCGTACGATGTGAAATTACGCACATTGTAAAACTCAAAACCTTAATCACGTATGTTGAAAACCATAATCACGAATGTTGAAAAGACATAATCAAGCATGTTGAAAACCATAACATGCTTCATTACATAATTATAATATGTTAGGTACTTTCAATATGCGTGATTTGAATTTTGAATTTTACAACGTGCGTAATGTCATAGCGTACGCTCGTACGTTAAGCAATATTGAATTTTACATATTCACGTATATATTATTTAGTAATAAAATGTTAATTTATTTAATTTTCATTCAGTTTCATAATAATTACAAGCACTCAACAATACCTTTAGGAAACCATATTATATTTTCTGAAAACATAATTTGTTTACAGTTTTTTTTTATGTTGTTATTTGCCCATTAGTTATATCAATTAAAAGATACATTATTACATTAAATATAATATTTCTTTTGAATTGTATTTTATTGTTTGTTGATGGTATCTAGATCAAAAGACATTTTAATTAATAAACTATACATATCCATCTCCCTAATTGTTACAAACAGCTCAGTCAAAAGTAGATAAATCAGATCCTAAGAAAAGCTAGGAGAGTCTTAGGGAGAGTAACTTGGTATACTTGGTACAACATACATATTATAACTCATTAGCTAACTATATAAAATAACATTTACCATAGATCAAACCCCTCCTCTTTCCTCCACCCCATTAACCACCATGAGCGTCGAAGACGACGTTTGCAACCATGACAAACGCCAGAAAAACCACCGCGTATTAAAGTATATTTCCTTGGTAACCCTGGTAACCCTTTGCGTCATTCTTATTTCCCCCGTCTTGATCCTTGTCTTTTTTCTCACCCTCACCCCGTATCCTCATTTCACCCTCCACGACGTCAAACTTACCACTTTCAACTTCTCGACCACCCTCACCTCCAACCTCCAAATCACCATCTCCTGCCGTAACTACGATGACCCTTTCCACTTTGAAAAAATCGACGTTTACGCCTCCTACAGGAACCAACAAATCACACTGCCAACAATGCTTCCTCCTATGTACCTCAAGGACTTCACGGTTTGGTCTTTGTCCCTAAATGGAACTGAAGTTTCTGTACCCCCTTATCTTGCAGCATATTTGGTACAAGATGTGACCGTTGGAAACGTGTTGATTAACGTTGAAGTTACAGGACGATTGAGAGCGAAATCGGGGTTTCTTTCACGTCGATTCCGGTTGAAAGTAAATTGTCCCGAGTATATTATGTTTGGGAATGATACTGATGTCATTGGTTCGGCCACTAAGCGTCCCTTTGTTGAATGGTGTCATGTTGGAGTTACGCCGTTAAAATCGGTCATGCAAATTTTAACTTCCGCATTTGATAACTTGGTAGGTATTTAGCTAACTAATTTTCTTGCATGTTTTTTCAAAAAAAAAGACTATTGATATTTATGTTGAAATATTAATAATTTATACCTTTTAGTTTTTTTTTATTCTATCACTAGCTTGGAATCTCATATGTTACACCGCTTTAGGGTGAGAGGGTGCTCCCAGTAAGTGGTAAACTCCCATCAGAATCAATTACAACATGTTATGTCAACTCCCCTCTTCACTTTTTTTTTGCACTCAGTCACAAGAGGTGCTCCCGTTTAGCACAACGGTCATAAAAAACTAACACAATGTTCCTTTTTTCATCGGTGACAACACACCGAATTCAACTTAAACATGGGGGTGGAGAGGGACAGAGTCGGTGAGACCGCTCGGTGACCCAACTCCCCACACCCCTTTACCACATACACCCCGCTCCCCTTAATATATAATGTTAATATATTTTTTTGTTATATTTGAGTAGAATAGCTAAATTACCCTTTTTGTAACTAGAGGGACCATTTATGTGATAAATCAGTGGTGTCTCTAAGAATTCATATACCCTGTTCGAACTCGAAAAATGTGCCCTTATGTCTTAACGATAAACAATACAATTACGAAAATGATAAAATCATAGTATTCGATAAACAATGCAATTACGAAAAATGAAAACAATTATAGTATTCAAATGAGTTACATTACATACCGTAATAACTAATAAACTAATAGCTAACCATTCGTGCAACCCTCCTTGCATTCTTCATAACAAATTAGTGGATCAACTCTTCACAATTTATATTATCTAAGACTTCGTTTTCAATTAGTAATGGGCTCAATTAAACTAATGGGCTAAATTTTAAAGTCTAAACCATAAAAAAATGATTTGTAAATGAGTATTACTTGAAATTGGTATGTGTTTACTATTTTAAAAAAACTAACATATATATATCGGATTTTTTTAAAACTATATGTCCTACGAAATCACAGGCCCTGTGCGGAAGTCCTCCCGCACACCATCTAAGTATCCCCTATGATAAATCATTGTTAATTGCACGACCAAAATCTTATTGTTTCCATATGATTCTAAAACGATTTAAAGTTGAAGGTTTACCACCATCACCAACAAAATAGTGGCGCAAAATGGCGGTTGTGTCAATGGTGCTTAGACTGGCAACTAGGGCTGTAAACGAACCAAACGTTCGGCGAACAGTTCGTGAACCGTTCGGCGGGAAGTTCGTTTGTGTTCGTTCGTTTATTAAACAAACGAACACAAACAAGAAATTTCGTTCGTTTAGTTAAATGAACAAACATGAACAGATGTCGTGTTCGTTCGTTTATGTTCGTGAACGTTCGGTAACGTGTTTGTTTGTGTTCGATTGTTCATTAGGGTTTTTTGTTTTTATATCCATTTAAATACTTCAAAATTACGACAAATTAAATATCTTCTAAGTGTCCGTGTATTATATATTATGTTTATGAACGATTGTTTATGTTCATTTGTTTCCATTTGTGTTCATTAACATTAGTTTGTGCTCATTTGTGTTCGTTAATGTTCGTTGCCTAAAAGTAACAAACAAACACAAACGAACACGAACAATTTCATTTCCTTAACAAACGAACACGAACATAAAATCTCGTTTGATAAGTGTTCGTGAACGGTTCGCAAACACATATATTTCTAAACAAACGAACACGAACAAGGTTTTGTTCGTGTTCGTTCGGTTCGTTTACAGCCCTACTGGCAACATCCCATTCTTAACCGAACAAAAAATTATCACTTTTTAAATGTCATGTTTTGACCCAAACTAAAATGATATTTAAGAAAAAAACGATGAGACCTTTTGACAGGAGCCCATTTTGATCCGACACCCCCATTTTGCCATGTATAATGAATGGCACCATTTTGTGTGATAACGTTCATATTAAAAAAAAGTTCAATTGTTTATCCATCGATATGTATGTTACATGCTAGCTCAGTCAAAGTGTATCAGATTCTGAGAAAAGCTAGGAGACTAATGTGCGTTTTCAGTTTTATTCATCAGTATTTATCAATCGTATACATGATGAACTACACATTATTCCCTCAATCACCACTCACCAGCCGAACCCGTTCCCTTTCCTCCGTGGTATAGCTCTATAACCACCATGACCGCCAATGACGACAAAGGCCGTAGCTCTAAAGACCCTCGCCGCGATGACAAAGGCTGTAGCGCCAAAGAGGGGTGCGCTTGTTTTTGCGTATTAATCTTCATATTCGTCATCATAATCATTTTTATTTACATGCTCATACTCATACCTGTCCCCTCCCCTACTTTCACCCTCAACGATGTCAAACTATACACCTTCAACTTATCCACCACACTCACCTCCAACTTCCAAATCACCATCTCTTCCAAAAACCAAGATTACGACACCGCTTTCCACTTCGACAGACTTAACGTTTACGCCTCGTACAGGAGCCAACAGATCACACTACCAACAATGATTCCAATGTCGTACCTACACGCCCCGTACGTCACCATTTGGTCTCCGTACCTCAACGGAACTGAAGTTCCGTTGAGCCACGAGCTTGCGGTGGCTTTGGCCCAAGACCAGACCGCGGGTACGATGTTGATTAATGTTGAGGTTACGGGAAGATTGAGTTGGAAATTTTGTTTTTATTCGTTTCATTGCGGGTTGAAAGTTAATTGTCCGGCGTATGTTATGTTTGGGAACAATAATGATAGTAATTACGTTGTTGGTTCGGCTGTTAAGCATCCGTTTAGTCATGAAGAATGTGATATTGAGGTTGGAGAAGTAAAGTTTTAACGTTGATAAAAGTGTCATGTAATTTTGAACTTATGATATTCACTATGTTGAAATCTTAAACCTTCTTTTTATAGGCTACATAGTGCTATGTGGGATAACGTCTCTAGGGACTTTATCACGTCATATAAGCGAGACTTTTATTGTTAAATTATTGAAAACTAAACGCGTTATAAAATGAAAAACAACAACGATCATCCTGATTAATGCAATACAAAATTCAAAACCACAAGGATCATTCATGTACTTTTAAAAAGCTATTGACCAAATACAAAATTTGGTAAATAACACTACATTTTACTACATTAATTATTAAAACTTGATGTTTATTAATTTCTTTTTCTTTAAGATGGTGTTTGGGGTTGAGTTTTGAAAATAGATTATGTGTTTTGAATAACCAGAATCAGATAATTAACTGTAACAAAACATGATGTTGAAAGATTGTTTGGATTTGATTATGTTGCTTGATATCACAATAATCAGATAATCAATTATTTGAGTGTTTGGCAAATATATATTTAAAAAAATAAACAAGTGAAAATCCTTTTCTAAACGCAAATAATCAATTTTTGGAAAACTGCGTTTTGTTGCAGTAAGGGGGGGCTGTTTTTGGAAAACTGCGTTTTGTAACTTTCTAAACGCAAATAATTAATTTTTTTACCCAAACACTCAAAACTGATTATTTACGATTTCAAAACTCAACAATTTAAAAATCTCCTTTAAAACTCAACCCCAAACACCCTCTAAGTCTACATACGTACATATATTGGCAAAAGCAATTGAAATTTACGTCTCACAAAAAGGTCGCTAATTTTAAAAAGCAACGAATCCAGATTCTTCGCTAATCTAAAAAAACAATGAATGTATATTTAAAGCATTCACAATAAGGAAATAGAAAAAGTAATAAAAACATGTCTACTTAGCCAACATATCATAAAAACACCAATTCTTCAAAAATCACTAAAACCCACCCAAGAAGAATTATTATCTTTTTTAGCCATTTATTTATCCTCTTCGTAGATTATAGATTCTGTATATTAATTTAAAAGTGTGAGAAGTGTGATAAATATTGTGAATATGACACGTGTGCTCAATCAAAATTAATTCAAAAGGGTAAACAAATAATTTTCTTATTGATTCAATTAATTGTTAACCTTCCATAACCGCCACCCTTTATTTTAGAAATACGAATTAATTTATGAATTTGTATTTTTTTTTATCGTTTATCAATTATAACTTTCTGAAGATCGCATAATGAAGGTTTTATAGAGTATTATATAGTGATGGATGCAGAATGAAAGTTTTATACAGTGTTATAGTGTTATATTTTTCTGGTAGCAGATCTATAATGGATGTATAGTGTTATATAGTGTTTATATGATGTTATATAGTGTTATATATTTCTGATAGCAGTTACATGTTTCCAGTTTTTAGAAGGTCCGGATTTTTAGTGTTAGTTTATAAATGGATCGCTGGAATTTAGGAGAGGTTATCTTATTTGAAACATATAAAGAGACACTATTACCCCTACAATTTTCAAATCAGTCTAAATAATTAAAACACAATTTACAATTTGTATTGAAGCACGTAAGAAATTCAAATTTGTATTCTTTTTATGTAGATTTATTCATATAAAACAAAAATTATATCAACGTATTCATTAAGATAAGCTTAAAAATGAATATCTTTAATTAAAAATAAATAGATATTTAAAATTAAGTAGGATATAGAGACGGAAAAACATAAAAATAAATAGCTTAAATGAATAATAATTTAAATTAAATAATAATTATCTACAATTAAGTAATAGTAGATGGTCTAAAATAATGACAAGTGTCCCTTTATTGGTTTCTTTTATGAGGAATTTACGAAAATGGCCAAGAGTAAAGTTGACTTATCAAAATGGCCAGCTCATGCGTCGTTGAAACGGGGCATCACCCCTCTTATGCGTCCTTAATTCTTTAAATGGATGCGTGTATGGATGAAGCAACAAGTACGAAAATGGGATGTATGTGATGAGTCACGGACGCATGGGATGAGTCTGCAATACATGGGATGAGCCACGGACGCATGGGATGCCTCAAACGGATGCATGGGAAGATGGGATGAGTCGCGGATGCATGAGATGCCTCAAATCTCCTAAAAGTAAATTTTGTAAGTCACGGACGCATGGGATGAGTCACGGACGCATGAGATGAGTCACGGACGCATGAGACACATGATGTCACTGAGACACGTGTCACTTCTACATTGGCGGATGCATGAATGAGCCCTGCAGAAGCATAAGCTCTCTCGTAATCAGTGATGACCTGCTCCACCGACACATGAGCTGACCATTTTGTTAAGTTAAACATTTTTTTGGCTATTTTCGTAAATTTCTCTTCTTTTATTATATTAGTATAGATTATTATTATTATTATTATTATTATTATTATTATTATTATTATTATTATTATTATTATTATCCCACATATTAAAAATTACAAAACCAATTGGATTGATAACAAAACTAGATATATCGTGTTTTTTTAATCCTTCTTTTGGATTTATTTATATCTAAATCAAAAGATATTATTATAATAAATTGATAAAACCGTATACATCTCCTCTAAATCCTGAGAAAAAGGTAAGAGAGTCCGAGTTAAATTATAACTTCATATCTCATAAACTATATATATAGACTAGGTTATGTACCCGTGATTTCACGGGTTATGCGTTGTTTTATAAAAATTTATATTTACAAAAGAATTTTATATATTTGATTTCTTATAATTGGATAATCTCTTCATACTAACACCACTACGTCCTTTCTACCACGTGTTTTTCTTACCGTGCCGTCTTGCTAACGTGACACTTAATGTCTCCTATTTATACCCTCCCACGCTTAATATTATATACCGGTGAGTTTCACGTGTTATGGGTTGTGTTAAAAAAAAATTATATTTACAAAAGAAATTTTTTATATGATTTCTTATAAGTGAATAATCATTCATGTTTGGCAAACATTACCAACAAAAAAAATGTACCATACAATAAACACATAATTTCACACGGGATCCAAATGAATGTGGATCGGTTTTTTTTTTTGTTCGGATCATCCAACTTTATTCATATAAAATAAACACTAAAACTCCATTATTGGTCTTCTTCAGTTTTCAATAATAAAAAATTGTTATTAACGGTTTGGTTACGGTTTGACCTAAAAACCATTAAAACCGAACCGTAAACACCCATACCTTTTAAAATTAATTCTTTTTTATCAGAAGGTATAAATGTTGAAATTACAATTTTACCATATTTTTTATAAATCAAGAAACTCAATCTTGACATAAAGTGATTGTTTTTAAGCAAAATTTGCTTTCTTTACCTTGGATCAAACCTAAAATAATCTGGGTAGACCTCAAGATTAAAGATCTTAAATTGGTTTGACTTTGACTTTGACCATCATCATTAACCCTTCTAATGAATGAATCAATGAAGGAAAATAGAGTCACTGATTGCATTCTCCACTTCAATGTGCTCAAAACAATCAATTCCATTTTTTGAATTGTTTTTGCTTCAAACACAAATCTTGATTCACCAACCTGCAAAAAAATGCAATCAAATCTTTAAGTTTGACTTATTAAAATTGGTCAAAATAGTGTCATTTCATCAGACTGACCTGCAAATCCAAAATTGTTGGAATTTCAGTTTCTTCCACTTTGGAAGCAAGTGATAAACAGGTTACACTCAGCAACTGCATCATCCAAGGGCTGTCCTTCTGTTAGTTGAACAAAATTAATGAACATTAGATGATCCATTCACAATTTTCTACATTTATGTAAGTACCGCTTCCGGTTTTGTTTCTAAATGAGAAATCATTGCCACAATCATAGTTTATAACATCTTTATACATAATTATAGTTTACAATTCCACAAATCATGCAACGCTTCAATAGTCCTATACCGGAAGTATCACATAGACAGCAATCATCATAACCTGAGTAACATGATAGCGTGTGGCATTTGTTCGGGGTAAAAGATGATGCAAAAATATTGATCTTTATTACATTCTCAAACATCTAAACTAAAGCAGCCAGATTATTATATCATATAAGATATAATCCTCCCTTCCAAGTTTTTACTAATTAACATAAAATTTTAGTTTTTTTCCACAAAAAATACATAATTAATCACAAAAGATTAGCCATGAATAGACCAAGATTAGTAAATAATGTATATCAAAGATGATGATTTCAAAAGGTAAAAGCTTAAAGCTAGTAGATATCATTTCCCAGCCTCTGCAACACCCCCAGCCCCTATGCACTTTCCATTTTACCAGTAAAAGGGTTAATAATCAAAGGCAGATTGGATTTTAACAATCCAAAGTGAAGTGCCATTATTATCAGCCAATCAGTCAATGTTTGGATAATTAAAATCCAATATGCCTAAATTTAAAGAATGGACCGGTCCATCAAACAGCACTCTGAAGTCTATATAGTTACTTCAACTTATATCACAAGCAAAGATGCAGCATTAAAAACAAAAAAAATCTTGTTTTCTTACACCAATTTCAAGTTTTATAACTTTATTAGCAACAAACTTCAATTTTCAAATATGACCATATAAAACAAAACACAACAATTAGCCAATTAGGTGTTCCTAAAATACCAAAAACTAACACAATTCAAATTTCAATTAAGACCTAAACTTAAAACCTAAATTTGCCACAAAAACATAACATTATAAACAAACAGATCACTAAAGCAACGAATTATATAAAAAAAGGAAACTTACAAATCATTTGGCAACCATCCTGGCAATAAAATCCTCATACTTAATCTTGCCATCGGATCCAACATCAATCTCCTTAATCCACTCATCAAACTCGGAAGACTCAAGCTTCTCCCCAATGCTGGTGAAAATATGCTTGAGATCGGCAACAACAACATATCCAATCCCATCCTTATCAATAACCTTGAAGGCATCATGAAGCTAGCGATCAAAGGGCTCTCCTTTTATAATAACCTAGCTAGGATAACCGAAGGGACACCCAAATTGGAGATCATCTCAACACTACTACACATATAGAAAACCAACTACAATATTTCAAATGAGATTGAAAGTGATCATTCAAGATCAAAAGGGAAGTAGTGGCTACCTTAATCAGAGAAAAAGTCACATTCATTTTCTATTGCTTTTCACTTGTATTTGTGCCTTTTGTCTTCCCTTCTTTCTCGTGGATCCGATCAAGAACCGACATAAAGAATTCATGAGCATCATGCTGTTCATAACACGCAAGATTTTCTGAAAGCCGCCACCAACTGCAACAAAAGCATTGATTTTCAAAACAGAAGTTTATATAGGACGATGGAAGTATAAATATTAGTATCAGTCATAGTCCTGTGGTTATGCACGAGAAGTGTAGAAATATTGATGAAGGAACAAACGAACAACACGTACCCGTCTCCATCAAACCTGCAAGCAAACAAAAGAACCAATGTAAATTAAAGGATCACATATCGTTAATTAAGAGTTTCTTAACAGAAGTAAACTTTTATATTATAACTGTGGATGTTCTGTAGCAGTGATATCCAGCCACAGGAGAAAACTTTGGATTAGGACCTACTCTAACAAACTCGCCATTCAAACACTCCTGCGATTGCAAAGATTTTGAAATGTTAATTAGCACCTAATGAAACATGATAAAACCATTAGCAACAAACTCCATCAATTACAAATTTAAGCATGGATCAAACATTCAGACGATCATTGTGGAAACATAACGAAACCAAATTCCTGACCAAAATTAGAAACAGACTCCACCAGTTACGAAATTTAAGCATAAATTAAACACGTACATGAGATGAGTTACCATAATTCAAGTAAGATTCAACATCGAAACTGAAACCATAACAGTAAATATGGAAATGCAAATTTCCAACTTACATAATTTCGATAAAGGTAGACATCTGAAGTCGAAACAAATGCTAATTTGGGAGCAACTCCCCCGCCTTTTGACTGTTAACTATTATGATTCACAACCTCTTGACTGTTAACTAATATGATAAACGATGAGCATAAATACCTCTTTAATGGCATTGCAATGCTCTTTGATTGTAGATATGGCCACGGTTGCAGCTTCTTCATACGGGTATCTGAAATGGTTGTGAAATTCATAACTAATAAAACTGATATCCAACAAAATCAGATGACATCATCATTCGGTTCAAATGCACCAAAGTGAAGAAAGATTAAACTTACACTTGTAACGGTCTGCTCCTCCGAAAGGCAAAGACCCAGTGTCTCAGGCATGCGATGGAAGCCATTGTACCTTGACTGCACTCTTTTTCTCGTCAAATATTTCATGGAAAGTGTGCCCTAAATCTTATTCAGATACCTCAACACCTGGTACCAGATAAAGGATTCAATTCTAACCCAGAATATATAATAAGAACAATAAAAAAAATGTTGATGATGCTTCATCAAATTTCATAAACTAACACTAAAGTTAAAAAAAAGTGTATGAGCTTCCTAACGCCACAAGCTTCTTCAAATTTACTGGTATTAAGAGCTTCTTAACCAGTAACACTAAGGCAAACGTTTGACAAAACTGAATGAACTGCTAAAACCATGAGGGATTAACCGTTCAAACCCGCGACTCGTGTGACCCGTTCACTGTTTGGTGACCAATTTACTCGATGCACCATTGCCACTGCACTCATGTTTAAATCTAATATTTTTAATAGATTTTGAAGACAAAATACATGTAAGTTCTGAAATCCAGTTAGGCAACTTTGTTTACCTCAATGCGAGTTATTGATTCGAGAATTCCATGCAAGTATGTTGCATCACATTCTGGTCGAGGACTCAACCTATAACGTAAAATATGTTAACAAGGACGCAAGTCAAATGGGTCAAATCTCCCAACAAACGTTAATATTGTATTACAGTATCTACTTTACTATACCTTGGGGCCATCCTGGGATCGGCTATTGGAAACCTCTCTCCCTCCACCGGTAGTGGGTAATAATCCAACGGTGAAGCTTCCATCGGGTTTATTTGCACACTCAAATTCTCCAGTTGCTCATCGGAAAAAAGTTGCCGCAGAACAGCTCCGCCAGTGTTTGAGGCACCTTCAACCAGCCACTATTCATATCCAGGTTTATCTTCTTTTTCAGATTTGTATGTAAATGGCCTTTTTCATAGAAAAAGATTTTATTGGTTCGAGTGTCAATTTTTTTCTGTAAGATAGGTCACCAAGTTTGGCATTCTCTTTTTTGTAACAAGTTTTTAGTTTAAAAGAGGCTGGCGGCAGGTTCTTTTACATATCATGATAAATGAGTTAAAAGTGATTTTAATATAACAAAGTTAGCATGTATTAGTGATTAAACGTTTAAGAACATACAAGGCGGTGACTGGCCGCATAATCAAAGAAAGGCTGGTGACAGGTTCTCTTACATATCCCTAATATCATATTTTTACTAATACTTCAGTTCGTAGAGGGGGGCAACAGTAGGTGGCATAAAGGGGATCATGTCTTACACGTTTTATCTCAAACATGTTAAAGTGGTCAAAGAAACAAAATGCTAAAATGGATCCTATTCCAAATGGGTAAATGTAATAAATTATACTTTAGCTAAGAAAGAAATACGTCAAATGGTTTATAACTCGTCAAAAGTGCATTCAAACTATTACAACCTTTGAATCGACCTGCATCAGTCTGGTGTAAATCAAATCGATCAAATAGGGTGATATTTTCAATATCAGCTGAGAAAATAAGAAAAATATACATCAGGAACATTTGACAGAATCAAAAAACATTAAAACCTGTGTCTACTCAAAGCCACAACCACCATCGCTGACCTGAATCCCCGTTCGTACGCCATCGCTGACCTAAACAACAACAAAGCAGCTGTCTCTCCGCTCGCGCGCGGAACCCTAGCCGCCGTCACACAAAGAAGAAAATCGTGAGAAACAAAACCCTAGGTACAGGGAATCATATAATCGTGAGAGAAAAAAAAACTAACCGATTTGTTGATAGCAAGGCAAGCCCGTCACACAATTGCTCTCATCCTCAAAACCCTCAAAACCCTAGATGAAGAACAAACTCAGATCCCACACCGGCTCTGTATCAAGTCGGAAGATGAAGATGAAGATGAGGATTTTGATTCCACTCTGATATTGTAGATCAACAACACATCTCTACATCTCTGATTTTTTTTCTTTTGAATCCACAGATCCAAATCCAAATCTTTGAGGGAGAGAGAGAACGAAAATGAAAAGGCTCGTAGTTTGAAATTTGAAAAGGGCTCACGTGATGAGTTAACAGGGATCTGGTCAAAAGCCTGTTTCTCACCAGCTTTAAAAAAAAAAAAAATCGTAGCAAAATGACATGTGGACCAGAAGAAGCAGGGGAGTGACACATAGGAGAGAGGGAGCAAGGATGGCTTGTGGTGTTGACACCTCAGCCAAATCCTTTTGATTTATTATAAGAGAGAGATATCTCCCTGGCCTCACCTTATAGCCCTCCTTCACTTCCCTCCAATGGTTGCTTCATATCCACCATCCACCATGGACACCGTAGCCCTTCACCTTCCTCCATCGGTTGCTTCACATCCACCATGGCCGCCCAACGCCTACGCTGGAGAGAGTGCTACGACTTCATATGTATTTTCATCATAATCTGCTTTGTCTTTATTGGTGTCCCCTTACTAATCCTTATTGATTCCCTCGATGAGCTCACCCCCTCACCTACTTTCACCCTTCACGACTTCAAGCTCTCCACCTTCAAGCTCTCCACCACCCCTACCCCCACCCTTACCACCAACCTCCTACTCACCATCTCCGCCCGGAACGAAAACTACAACCAAGCTTTCCACTTCGAAAAACTTGACGTTTACGCCTCCTACATGGACCAACAAATCACACCGCCAACAATGCTTCCTCCTATGTACCTACGCTCACCAGGCGTCATGGTTTGGTCTTTGTCCCTCAACGGGACTGAAGTCCCCGTGACGCCTGGTCTTGCAGCGTATTTGGTACAAGATGTGACCGTTGGGAACGTGTTGATTAGTGTTGAAGTTAGAGGACGGTTGGGATCGAAATCGGGGTCTCTTTCACGTGGATACCGGTTGAACGTAAATTGTCGGGAGTATGTTATGTTTCGGAATGATAGTGACGTTATCGGTTTTGCGTTTAAGCGTCCGTTTGTTGAAGGGTGTGATGTTAGAGTGAAGCCGTTGAAAACGGACATGCAAATTTTAACTTCACCTTTTCATAAGCGTAAGTAGCTTTCATATGTTCGTTTGCGTATTCTTTCATTAAAAACTTTTGATATTTAGTGTTGAGGAATTTATCTGAAATTTATGGTTTCTCTTTATTATTATTATTATTATTATTATTGTTGTTGACTATTAGCTTTTTCGGTGTTTTTGTTACTTGTTTTAGTATAATATATAGTAGTTTTAATCTTAATCATCCTTGCAATTGAATTCGTATATGCAAGAATATAAACACTAGGGTGGCATGGTTTGGTTTTTACACAACGTTTTGTAAACCCAAAAGAAATGATGAAACTTAAAATCGAATTGAACTGGAGCGGAACTAGAGGGGCCGGGTCAAGAGGATCCACTGACCCCGACCGTGGGAATTTGTTGGATTTTTTTTATATATATATAATTTAACATTTTTTTAGTTAAAAACATGATTTAGACCCTCACTTGATATATAGATTTTGGTCCGCCACTAAGCTCAAATCATATTACCATCATTGGAAACCCCATCGAAACCAAACCATTATAGATTAAATCCAAATAAACAAATTGTCAGTAAGGGTTTGGGTTTGTGTTGATTTTAATCAAAGTAAATAAACAATAATGATAATGTTTCAACTATTGTATAGTTGCACAAAGTGCATAATTCAGTTCAAATTTAATTAAAAAAAAAAAAAAACAAGTAAAAGTTATATATCTCAAAATCCTATGGATCGGTCCCGTTATTTTCCGATTGGTTTCGAGCATAAATAGTAAACCAAAACAAGTATATTAAAAAAATGTATAGTATATATTATTAGTAATAAAAAAATGTATAGTGTATATTATTAGTATATTAAAAAATGTATAGAGGATGAAATTGAAATTAAAAAAATCTGATTGGGGCACCGATTTTGCCTATGGTATAGTATATATTATTTGTAATAAAATGTTAATTTATTTAATTTTTCATTCAGTTTCATAATAATTATAAGCACTCAACAATACCTTTAGGAAACCATATTATATTTTCTGAAAACATAATTTGTTTACATTTTTTTTTGTTATTTGCCCATTAGTGATATCAAAAAGATACATTATTACATTAAATATTTCTTTTGAATTGTATTTTATTGTTTGTTGATGGTATCTAGATCAAAAGACATATTTTAAATAATAAAAGCTCAGTCAAAAGTTGATATATCAGATCCTAAGAAAAGCTAGGAGAGTCATAGGGAGAGTAACTTGGTATACTAGGTGCAACATATATATTATAACTCATTAACTAACTATATAAAATAACATTCACCATAGATCAAACCCCTCCTCTTTCCTCCACCCCATTAACCACCATGAGCGTCGAAGACGACGTTTGCAACCATGACAAACGCCAGAAAAACCATCGCGTATTGAAGTCTATTTCCTTGGTAACCCTTATTACCCTTTGTGCCATTCTTATATCCCCCGTCTTGATCCTTCTCTTTTTTCTCACCCTTACCCCGTATCCTCATTTCACCCTCCACGACGTCAAACTTACCACTTTCAACTTCTCGACCACCCTCACCTCCAACCTCCAAATCACCATCTCCTGCCGTAACTACGATGACCCTTTCCACTTTGAAAAAATCGACGTTTACGCCTCCTACAGGAACCAACAAATCACACTGCCAACAATGCTTCCTCCTATGTACCTCAAGGACTTCACGGTTTGGTCTTTGTCCCTAAATGGAACTGAAGTTTCTGTACCCCCTTATCTTGCAGCGTATTTGGTACAAGATGTGACCGTTGGTAACGTGTTGATTAATGTTGAAGTTACAGGACGATTGAGAGCGAAATCCGGGTTTCTTTCACGTCGATTCGGGTTGAAAGTAAATTGTCCCGAGTATATTATGTTTGGGAATGATACTGATGTCATTGGTTCGGCCACTAAGCGTCCCTTTGTTGAATGGTGTCATGTTGGAGTTACGCCGTTAAAATCGGTCATGCAAATTTTAACTTCCGCATTTGATAACTTGGTAGGTATTTAGCTAATTAATTTTCTTGCATGTTTTTTCATAAAAAAAACTACTGATATTTATGTTGAAATATTAATAATTTATACCTTTTAGTTTTTTTTTATTCTATCACTAGGTTGGAATCTCATATGTTACATCGTTTTAGGGTGAGAGGGGTGTTCCCACTAAGTGGTAAACTCCCATTAGAGTCAATTATAGCATGTCATGTCAACTTCCATTTTCACTTTTTTTTTGCACTCTATCACAAGAGGTGCTCTAGTTTAGCACAATGGTCATAAACAACCAACACAATGTTACTTTTTTCATCGGTGACAACACACCAAATTCAACTCAAACATGGGGATGGAGAGGGACGGAGGCGGTGTTACCGCTCGGTGACCCAACTCCCCGCACCCCTTTACGGCATACACCCCGCTCCCCCTTAGTATATATAATGTTAATATATTTATGTTAAATTTGAGTAGAATGACTAAATTATCCGTTTGTAACTACAAGAACCATTTATGTAATAAATCATTGTTAATTACAGGACCAAAATCTTATCGTTTCCATATGATTCCAAAACGATTTAAAGTTGAAGGTTTACCACCATCACCAACAAAATAGTGGCGCAAAATGGTGGTTGTGTCAATGGTGCCTAACACTGGCAACATCCCATTCTTAGGGGTTGTTTAGCAATATCTGAATGGTTAAGTGCTGAACCAGTAAGATGTCTGAATCATTAAGTGTTGAACCAGTAAAAGGTCTGAACCATTAAGAGTTTGTATAAAGCTTAACCGTTCAGAGGCAAATGTCTGACCAATTCAGATTAGAGGTCTTAACCATTCAGAAGCAAATGTCTGAACCATTTAGACATCTGCTCGTGAAACAAACAGTCTGAACCATTAAGTGCTGAACCAGTAAGATGTCTGAACCATTAAGAGTCTCATTAAAAGGCAAACAAACAGCCCCTTAACCCGAACAAAAAATTATCACTTTTTAAATGTCATGTTTTGACCCAAACTAAAATGATATTTTTTTATAAAAAAAAAAAAAGACACATTTTGACAGGAGCCCATTTTGATCCGACACCCCCATTTTGCCATGTATAATGAATGGTACCATTTTGTGTGATAATGTTCATATTAAAAAAAAAAAAAAAAAAAAAAAAAAAAAAAAAAAAAAACTCTTGTGTTTATCAATCGATATGTTACATGCTAGCTCAGTCAAAGTGTATCAGATTCTGAGAAAAGCTAGGAGACTAATGTGCGTTTTCAGTTTTATTTATCAGTTTATCAATCGTATACATGATGAACTACACATTATTCCCTCAATCACTACTCACCAGCCGAACCCGTTCCCTTTCCTCCGCCGTACGTAGCTCTATAACCACCATGACCGCCAACGACGACAAAGGCCGTAGCGCAAAAGACGCTTGCTGCGATGACAAAGGCCGTAGCGCTAGCGATGAGAAAGGCTGTAGCGCCAAAGAGGGGTGCGCTTGTTTTTGCGTACTAATCTTCATATTCGTCATCATAATCATTTTTATTTACATGCTCATACTCATACCTGTCCCCTCCCCTACTTTCACCCTCAACGATGTCAAACTATACACCTTCAACTTATCCACCACACTCACCTCCAACTTCCAAATCACCATCTTTTCCAAAAACCAAGATTACGACACCGGTTTCCACTTCGACAGACTTAACGTTTACGCCTCGTACAGGAGTCAACATATCACACTGCCAACAATGATTCCAATGTCGTACCTACACGCCCCGTACATCACTATTTGGTCTCCGTACCTCAACGGAACTGAAGTTCCGTTGAGCCACGAGCTTTCGGTGGCTTTGGCCCAAGACCAGACCGCGGGTACGATGTTGATTAATGTTGAGGTTACGGGAAGATTGAGTTGGAAATTTTGTTTTTATTCATTTCATTGCGGGTTGAAAGTTAATTGTCCGGCGTATGTTATGTTTGGGAACAATAATGATAGTAATTACGTTGTTGGTTCGGCTGTTAAGCATCTGTTTAGTCATGAAGAATGCGATATTGAGATTGGAGAAGTAAAGTTTTAACGTTGATAAAAGTGTCATTTAATTTTGAACTTATGATATTCACTATGTTCAAATTTTAAACCTTCTTTTTATATTTATAGGGAGTAAATTACAAAAAATCGTCCTTTATGTATGTCACTTATTGGCAAACTGTGTCCTTTGTCTTCAATAATTACCGAAAACATACTCGATGTTTGCAAACTCTTGCAAGTTATGTCCTTTAGCCTTAACTCAGTTAATTTTTGTGGTTAAACGAGTAAACGCTAACCCGCGCGTTGCGGCGGGATGTTATTTATGAATGTTTTAGTATCAATATATGAAATACGGAAATTAATGGTTTATGAAAAACGTTCTTTTTTTGGTAAAACAACATGAAGTGTTAATAGAGATAGGTTCTCACGCTCTTTTACCCTTAAAATTTTGGTGTTGGAAACATATCCATTTCAAAGGAAACTTTTGTGCAAGATCGAGGAGTGACAGATTACACTATATGTTTGCAAGAAAAAAACTATGTTACCATGTCAGTTCCTTAAGGCTTGTGTGTAATTATCAAGGTATACTCTAATCAAAATTAAGACAACAACCATAACAACTATAATAAAAACAGGTAAATATATTTCTTAAAATTATTATACTTATGACCAATCCTGCTTATAAATATTCTATTATTATATTTGTCCTTCTTTAATATGTATACATATAAATAACTAAACTCATCACCACTAATATTAAAACTTTGAATCCTGGTTTACGACATGCAGAAGTGTAGAACCATTGAAGACTCCATACGCAAAAGTCTCGCTTCATCTTTCTCTCTTTCCATGTACTTCCTTTTCAGCCATTTAAATTTTATCAAACTCAAATCAATCACCATGAATACAAACAGTTCTGGATCACATAATTGCGAATACAAAGATACATAGAGAGAAACATGTTGGGGAAATTAGTGAATGGATATTTAGTTAATTTATAATTTAGTGAAATTATAATTACTAATTAAAACTCCTTCATATGGTGAAACTCTTGAGTAGAGTTTTATATCACTTGATTAGCTTTTATTAGAGTTTTTATGGCTCTAATTAAATCACTAATTAAGTGGAACTTTTATTAGAGTTTTATGTCTCTAATAAAATCACCACTTAAGAGAAACTCTTCATAACACACAACTCTTGTAAAAAAAATGGTAGGCTATGTGACTCATTGGAATTATGAGAAAACTACAAGAGAAAGATAATATGTATGAAGAATTCTTGGAGAAGTGGTGAAGACTTGAACATCCATATGTTGGGAATTATAGAGAGATAAGTTTTCTCTACTCGATTCCATCACTTTCATATCATTATTTTTCCACAAGTTCAAACACTATAATTCTATTCGGTGTAACCTCGGGCGTGTGGCCATTTCCGGCAGTACATACTGCTTCGGTTGTTGTACCCTGGGAGACAGACGCGTCGTCTTTAGTAGAGGCGCGAAATCTGTTTTAAGGGAAGCGTGTTGAACACGTGCCTCAACCAAAATCGTCAACGTTTTAGTGTTCTCATTGTTGCAGTCAAGGAGTATTTTTCAAGACTCGAGATGATGAATACTCGAGTCAAGGATGCTATCAAGTGCGCGTGAAGGACCCACCAGAGATGCGGCTTGAATCAAGATTGGTATATATAGTTATATTATATATTCCTTTTATTTAGTTATTGCAACCGATATTGTACTATGATATTTCCTACGAATAACGAGAGTCTCGTTATTATATATTTTGTAATTATCTATACTATATTATAATACATGAGGGAAGGATTCCCAAAAGTTAAGAACTTCTTCCCCCATTATTTATAAATAAACCCCTAGAATGAGGGTAAAGTGGTCTTTTAAACCATAATTATTTTTTAGTCCCTCAATCTATTACATTTAAATCCTTGACATTGAACATAATTATGGGTAATTAGTTACACTTCCCCCCCTCTTTAATTCTTTAATGTATTCCTGCGATATCTTACAACCCGTAATGTTTTAAAAAAATCCGAAGGTACCATGATGATCGGCACATTTTTTTAAACGTTTCGATAGTTGTCTTTTTTAGTTTCGCCGTGCGTTCATAAAGTACAAATAGCCGATACGTAAATGTACAATTGATTAAAGCCAACATTTGTTTTTTACTCAAGCCAGCTTTGACCATTACCTAGCTACCGTGCATTAACATTTGTTTTTTACCCAAGTTTTTTGTTTTGAACGGCATTAATAAACTAAAATATTCCCTAATTTTACTTGTACAGAGTCAGTTTGTTGTGGCATGTTTAATATAATATAGATAAAACTCACAACAAACTTCCTATTAAACATGCCACAACAAACTAAACAGGATATGTGCATCTTATTTTAAAAACTTAAAACTCACAACAAACTTCCTAAATAAATGGATGACCAATCTAAAACTAAACCCTAATGGACTACTATAAATACATAGCAAACACTCACAATTCTACATTTCTATTGCTAATCAAATTTAAAATATGGAGCCAGTTCTGAATTCACTTGATGCGAAAAAACAAGCATGCGATATAGAAAAATCTAAGGTTGGTTCTATGATAAGTTTTGTTATATCGCAATAATGAATAATTGTTTTCTTTTATTTACTTTTATGTGAATACTAACTTATTTGATTTTTCAGATTCAACACACCAATTTAAACACCTCAGTTGTCGAACAAGCTTTTGTTAGTTTTTTAAGTAATATTTTCGCTTATAATCTTTCATATTAACAAGTTCGTTATGTTATTATTTGGTGTTTTATTGTAGGATGACGGTGATAATAGTGTTGAAATTATTTCTTATGGTGCAATGTTCAGTCAATACAAGTCTAATCTTCAACGTCAATTTAGTAAAGAGGTAATTTTAAAATTTATTTAATCTTTTTTAAATTTTTTTATTCAATATTTGTTTTTTTTTATAAAATTTATTTAATCATTTTTTAACTTTTTTATTAAATTTTTGTTTTTTAAGGATCGGAAGTATGAGAATCAAAAGAAAAGATCTAAGAGACTCTCTTAATGGAAATGGGTCGAGGTTATAAATCTATACTATATTATAATACATGAGGGAAGGATTCCCGAAAGTTAAGAACTTCTTCCCCCATTATTTATAAATAAACCCCTAGAATGAGGGTAAAGTGGTCTTTTAAACCATAATTATTTTTTAGTCCCTCAATCTATTACATTTAAATCCTTGACATTTAACATAATTATGGGTAATTAGTTACACTTCCCCCCCTCTTTAATTCTTTAATGTATTCTTGCGATATCTTACAACCCGTAATGTTTTAAAAAAATCCGAAGGTACCATGATGATCGGCACATTTTTTTAAACGTTTCGATAGTTGTCTTTTTTAGTTTCGCCGTGCGTTCATAAAGTACAAATAGTCGATACGTAAATGTACAATTGATTAAAGCCAACATTTGTTTTTTACTCAAGCCAGCTTTGACCATTACCTAGCTACCGTGCATTAACATTTGTTTTTCACCCAAGTTTTTTGTTTTGAATGGCATTAATAAACTAAAATATTCCCTAATTTTACTTGTACAGAGTCAGTTTGTTGTGACATGTTTAATATATTATAGATAAAACTCACAACAAACTTCCTATTAAACATGCCACAACAAACTAAACAGGATATGTGCATCTTATTTTAAAAACTTAAAACTCACAACAAACTTCCTAAATAAATGGATGACCAATCTAAAACTAAACCCTAATGGACTACTATAAATACATAGCAAACACTCACAATTCTACATTTCTATTGCTAAACAGATTTAAAATATGGAGCCAGTTCTGAATTCACTTGATGCGAAAAAACAAGCATGCGATATTGAAAAATCTAAGGTCGGTTCTATGATAAGTTTTGTTATATCGCAATAATGAATAATTGTTTTCTTTTATTTACTTTTATGTGAATACCAACTTATTTGATTTTTCAGATTCAACACACCAATTTAAACACCCCAGTTGTCGAACAAGCTTTTGTTAGTTTTTAAGTAATATTTTCGCTTATAATCTTTCATATTAACAAGTTCGTTATGTTATTATTTGGTGTTTTATTGTAGGATGACAGTGATAATAGTGTTGAAATTATTTCTTATGGTGCAATGTTCAGTCCATACAAGTCTAATCTTCAACGTCAATTTAGTAAAGAGGTAACTTTAAAATTTATTTAATCTTTTTTAAATATTTTTTATTCAATATTTGTTTTTTTTAAAAAATTTATTTAATCATTTTTTAACTTTTTTATTAATTTTTTGTTTTTTAAGGATCGGAAGTATGAGAATCAAAAGAAAAGATCTAAGAGACTCTCTTAATGGAAATGGGTCGATGTTATAAATTTAGATGATTCTGAGGACGATGAGAAAGATGAATTAGATGATACTGCTGATTCGAGCACAAACAAGAAAAACGGATCACAAAAGAAGAGAAATTAGATGAAATATATCAAGTGTTTTTATGTTTTTTTCATTTTCAGTTGTTTTTGTTTGATCTAGACTATCCCATGAATAATAATGTCTATTTTATATTTGAAACTTATGTTTTGTGTTATTTTATTGCACTTATAATTTACATCTCGATTGAACTAATTTACTTTTGTCATTTGTTTAGTTTTTTTTATTAACAAACGAATATTTACATGTTTAAAACAGTTTTTCTATACTTTATTTATTATTAATTTTTATAACAAAACAAAACTTTGATATTTAGTAGATAGAAGATAAACTATGTTCCAAAATTTTAGGAATTATTTAATACGGTAATAATTTACGATATTAGTAGATAGATAGTAAACTATATCCCAAAATTTATAGGAATTATTTAATACTAATTTACGATATTTATTTAATGCTAATTTACGATATTAGTGGATAGATAGTAAACTATATCCCAAAATTTTAGGAATTATCTATACTATATTATAATACATGAGGGAAGGATTTCCAAAAGTTAAGAACTTCTTCCCCCATTATTTATAAATAAACCCCTAGAATGAGGGTAAAGTGGTCTTTTAAACCATAATTATTTTTTAGTCCCTCAACCTATTACATTTAAATCCTTGACATTTAACATAATTATGGGTAATTAGTTACACTTCCCCCCTCTTTAATTCTTTAATGTATTCCTGCGATATCTTACAACCCGTAATGTTTTAAAAAAATCCGAAGGTACCATGACGATCGGCACATTTTTTAAAACGTTTCGATAGTTGTCTTTTTTAGTTTCGCCGTGCGTTTATAAAGTACAAATAGCCGATGCGTAAATGTACAATTGATTAAAGCCAACATTTGTTTTTTACCCAAGCCAGCTTTGACCATTACCTAGCTACCGTGCATTAACATTTGTTTTTTACCCAAGTTTTTTGTTTTGAACGACATTAATAAACTAAAATATTCCCTAATTTTACTTGTACAGAGTCAGTTTGTTGTGACATGTTTAATATAGTATTGATAAAACTCACAACAAACTTCCTATTAAACATGCCACAACAAACTAAACAGCATATGTGCATCTTATTTTAAAAACTTAAAACTCACAACAAACTTCCTAAATAAGTGGATGACCAATCTAAAACTAAACCCTAATGGACTACTATAAATACATAGCAAACACTCACAATTCTACATTTCTATTGCTAAACAGATTTAAAATATGGAGCCAATTCTGAATTCACTTGATGCGAAAAAACAAGCATGCGATATTAAAAATCTAAGGTCGGTTCTATGATAAGTTTTGTTGTATCGCAATAATGAATAATTGTTTTCTTTTATTTACTTTTATGTGAATACTAACTTATTTGATTTTTCAGATTCAACACACCAATTTAAACACCCCAGTTGTCGAACAAGCTTTTGTTAGTTTTTAAGTAATATTTTCGCTTATAATCTTTCATATTAACAAGTTCGTTATGTTATTATTTGGTGTTTTATTTTAGGATGATGGTGATAATAGTGTTGAAATTATTTCTTATGGTGCAATGTTCAGTCCATACAAGTCTAATCTTCAACGTCAATTTAGTAAAGAGGTAATTTTAAAATTTATTTAATCTTTTTAAAATTTTTTTTATTCAATATTTGTTTTTTTTTATAAAATTTATTTAATCATTTTTTAACTTTTTTATTAAATTTTTGTTTTTTAAGGATCGGAAGTATAAGAATCAAAAGAAAAGATCTAAGAGACTCTCTGAATGGAAATGGGTCGAGGTTATAAATTTAGATGATTCTGAGGACGATGAGAAAGAAGATGAATTAGATGATACTGCTGATTCGAGCACAAACAAGAAAAACGGATAAAAAAAGAAGAGAAATTAGATGAAATATATCAACTGTTTTTATGTTTTTTTCATTTTCAGTTGTTTTTGTTTGATCTAGACTATCTCATGAATAATAAAGTTTATTTTATATTTTAAGTTTATGTTTTGTGTTATTTTATTGCACTTAAAATTTACATCTCGATTGAACTAATATACTTTTGTCATTTGTTTAGTATTTTTTATTAACAAACGAATCTTTACATGTTTAAAACAGTTTTTCTATACTTTATTTATTATTAATTTTTATAACAAAACAAAACTTTGATATTTAGTAGATAGAAGATAAACTATGTTCCAAAATTTTAGGAATTATTTAATACTAATTTACGATATTTGTAGATAGATAGTAAACTATATCCCAAAATTTTAGGAATTATTTAATACTAATTTACGATATTTATTTAATACTAATTTACGATATTTAGTAGATAAATAGTAAACTATGTCCCAAAATTTTAGGAATTATAAGTCAACTAATTAGGTCCTCCAAGTTAATTATTTGGGATGAGGCATCGATGGCGAAACGTCAGGCGATAGAGGCAGTTGATCGAACATTGCAAGACATTATAGGTGTTAGGCTCCCATGTGTAACACTTATGACATATATCCACCACAATAATGTTATCATATACAAATAAGAAAACTACCAGCAACGAGTGCCGCAATCCAAAGTGTCGCCCCCGCCGCATCGCGCGGGCACCCTACTAGTATTTTACAAAAGGTGAACCTAATTCCTACAAACTTAAAACAGATTTAGTGAGATTGTTGGTATAATCTTAAAAACCTTATTTATAAGGATTTTGGGTTTACGAAAGGATTTATAATAGAATAAAAAATATTTTTAGAGGTTATGATCTTATAAATATTTTTTGGGAAATATGTATGTAGTACAACTTGTTGTGTTTGGATTTTTTGAGATTGAGATAAAATCTTAAATCCTATACCGTGGTACAAAACGAATTGTTTCGGTTCCAACGTTTGGTTTTTGAAACGATTTTGGGAATCGTTAATTTTTCTAACTTTTGTGTTAGATCGGGTTTATTAGTGTAAACCATACGTTTTTTTTTGTAAACGTTAAATTCTCTAACATGTGTGTTAGACCAAAATTATTGGTGTAAACCATACGTTTTTTGTAAACGTTAAATTCTCTTCATTAGAGTTTTTATGTCTTTAAATAAGAGTTTTATGTTACTTGATTAGAGTTTTATGTCTTTAATTAAGTCTCTATTTAAAGTAGACTTTTCATCCACCAATGGATTGATATGAACAAATAAGTCTTATAATGATTTTTGTAATCATTTGTCTTCTAACATGTGAGTTAGAAACGTTCATGAAACGCGTTAGTTTGGAAGCAATTTTTAATTGTTTAGTTTCTAACGTGGGTATTAGAAATGACTTATTTATTTGAACCATATATGTGCTTTTAGCAAGTCGAATTAACATTTTGTGAAAATGTTAATATTTCTAACGTGCGCGTTAGAATTTCTTAAATTTTAACATGATTGTTAAAAATGGTTAAAATACAAATGCTTTGAAATGTTTTATGTAGACATTTTATATAAGCAATTTGTTGTAGCATTGTTTTAATGCTTTTTGTATGATTTAGAAATAAAATGTCATACATTGAAGTTGATGTTTGATTGGCTTCAAGGAATTAAATCACCATAAAGTGATGGTGTGGTATTTATATGAATTTAATGAAATTAAAATCATTTAGTAGACTCTTCATATGGAAGATAAACTCTTAAGGAGAGTTTCAAGTCAATTTATTAGTTTTATTAGAGTTTTTTTTTCTCTAATAAAATCTCTAATAAAGTGAGACTTTTAGTAGAGTATTTATGTCAGTTTATTAGTTTTTATTAGAGTTTATGTCTCTAATAAAATCTCTAATATGGTGAAACTCTTGAGTAGAGTTTTAATGGTGACATTTGATGAGTTTTATTAGAGTTTAAATATATAATTATTGAGACTCATAACTCTTCATATGTGAAACTCTTGAGTAGAGTTTTAATGGTGACATTTGATGAGTTTTATTAGAGTTTAAATATATAATTATTGAGACTCTTAACTCTTCATATGTGAAACTCTTGAGTAGAGTTTTAATGATGACATTTGATGAGTTTTATTAGAGTTTAAGTCTATAATTATTGAGACTTTTAACTCTTCATTTGGTTAAACTCTTGAGTAGAGTTTTAATGATAACTTTTGATGAGTTTTATTAGAGTTTAAGTCTATAATTATTGAGACTCTTAACTCTTCATATGGTGAAACTCTTGAGTAGAGTTTTAGTGATGACATTTGATGCTTTAATTTGGTCATGTTATATATATATATAAAATGACTTAAAGTTTTCTAACATGTGTGTTAGAAAATGTGTATCACGAATACGAGGTTAGAGATTGTTCATAATGGACAGAAATGTTTTATGTAAACATTTAATTGCCTATGTGTGCATTAAAACTGATGAGAAACAGTTTATTTTATAAACTATATCTTTGGAAAACGTTTTATGTAAACGTTCGATTCTATAATGTGCTTGTTATAACATTTTTTTTTCCAATATGTGTGTTAAAAAAAAAAATGTTATTTGGTGAAAACAACTTGGTGTTGTTGTTAACAAATTTAATTGTTCAAGTTTACTACTTAAATGTTGTATTTGTAACAACTTGGTGTTGTTTTGAGCATAATTGTCCAAGTTTAAAGTTTCAAGATGAAATGGGAAACTTGTACTTACAAGTGCATGGAGTCTTATTGAGGGAGTACCTCAAGACACGCCATGGGACAATATTGTTGAGAAGATTTCGGTCAGATTATAAAGTGTTGAAGATAAAAGCACTTTGCTATTTGATGTCTACATATTGTCTATGCTTCCGTTTAAATTTCAAAAGTGATTGACACTTATGATTTAGTTTCCAATGTATTTTATTGTTTTGTGTTCAATATCTTCGGATAACACATGCAATTTTTTACAAAGAAATAAATCACTAATGGTTGTGACGTATAAATTATTTTTGTGGAAAATAATTATAACGTCGGTTATGCATTGTTTAAAAGAATATGGTTTTAAACGGATAGTACATGAAAATACTTGGACATAAACAACTTGAGAGTTGTTACATTGACTAAAAGTCAAAGACGAAACATCAAATGTATAACCACATCATGAATGAGTAATGAAAGAACGTAGTGAGTGTATTGAGATGAAATACACTAACGACATTCATGTCGCATACTTCATTAGAAGTCATTGAAAAATTCACAAGTGTGAATTCTAACATATGAAAGTAAAAGTACTATATGTTATTGTATACCTTTAATAAATCTTGCGAGATTTATAAGTAGATGCGTCTACCACTTGATTATTGTTAGATCTATATGGAGATTTTACCTTCATTTGGGAGAGCATCCTAAATATACATGTCTCCTAATGAATAACAATAGATGTGTGCAAATCACTTATGGAAAAATTATGAATGCCATGTTGTTGAGTGTCAATCTAGTTGACTCTATCTCACACATAATAGTGATTGTAGATGAGAAACATTCATCTTGTTGGTAATGAATGTGTTCACCAAGTGACTTGGATTAAGGCTTATGTTTAAGTACTTATGAGTCAATGGTAGATCGTTGGAGATCAAAGGTAAACAAGTTATGTTCCTTAAATGAATGATGAAATTTAGCTTTGTGCTATATACAATAATTCGTGAGACCTTCCTAAATATTGATGTTTTAGGATTATGAATAAGTCTCATTATTTTGTCTTCACAAGGGATGAATGTTGCAAAGTGATATTATGATATCCTTAGGGCTGTGAAGAATCAGAATGATGCATCTTCTGTTCACAAGCTAAATTATTGTAGTCTAAAGCATGCTAGACTAGTACTTGGTTAATTATGGGTCTTGACGGAGACTAATTAACTCTAAACATTCAAATTTGTATGAACACAAAAAGAATTTGTGTATGGACAAAGTTGAGAGAGAATTTTCATTCATTATAAGGAAATGACATGTAACTTTTAAAAGTTTGTTTGAAAAGCTAATGAGGAGAACTCATTGTCTAAGCTTATTCTAGATGTTAAATTAGAATTATTCTAAGTTAGTGACAAACTTATGACAATGGCATGTGTTGCTTTGGTCAGCTCGGAAGCTTGTGTAAGCTAATGCAATATGAGTTGAATTCACTGATACAATAAGGTTGGTCTTGTTCAATTATATGTGTATAAATGTCGCCATAAGTGGTGTTACGGAAACGTTGATCAAATGGCAAGAAATGTGGGGGAGGAACCATTTAAGAAACAACCCTATAAGGGTATGTAGAAACGGTTCTCATTAACACATCTAAATGTTATCCAATAACACTTAAATGTGGGGGGTGTCTTGCATTTGTTTTAGCAATAAGGATTTTGTAATCCAATCTAACATTGCAAATAGACGACTAAGTGGAGGACACAAAGGTCGTAGTGCATAATGGAGATGTGTTTGCCTTAAATGATACACGTATCTTACGAAGACATATGTTATAACCAGATTCAGATGGCCACTGAGGTTATAGTCTTAGAAGTTGACAATAGGCAAAATTAACTTACGAGTTAAGAACACATCATGACAACTAATCTCAAATACGCAAAGTTATTTGCTAATGTTATGGATCCAACAACCTGAGGGTTTATTAGAGATCAAGTTGTGGAATGGGACTGAAGCCCTTGAAAAATGAAGTTCATATGATGGAAACCTAACTCAGTAGACTGGAGATCCCAAGAATTGAGTTCAATAGGAAAACCTAATTATATGAATAAGCGAGGTCACTGTGGGGGAATAACCCTACGCATTTAATAAGGTAGTTTATTATAAAGATTAATAAACTTCCTAGTCCATTCCTAAAAGTGACAAGTATGAGGCTAAGCATAATATGTGGTAAATGATTTGGATAGATCACGATAACCACAATGCTTTTAATGATCTAAGGAGAATCACCTATGTTAGAGAGAAGTGGGGTCGCTTCGAATGGAATTGAGGGCACAATTCCTAGAGCTCTCGCAGAACCAGGAAAGTGTTCCACAACCATTATTGGACACGATTATGAGGAGATGACCCGGCTAGGGAGAGTCTTGTGTGAAGTGTATTGTCGTCTACACAAACGGCAGACGAGTTCAAAGACATCGAGATCTACTCAGAGCTAGTGGGCTAAGTGCATTTCATGAGCGAAGGTTCAAAGGGTAACACCTACCTATCGTATGCAAAACTCAACTGTCGAGGTTCCATTGGAAATTTTATGTGTTTTGAACAATCTCCATTCATGTGGGGGATTGTTGGGGAAATTAGTGAATGGATATTTAGTTAATTTATAATTTAGTGAAATTATAATTACTAATTAAAACTCCTTCATATGGTGAAACTCTTGAGTAGAGTTTTATATCACTTGATTAGCTTTTATTAGAGTTTTTATGGCTCTAATTAAATCACTAATTAAGTGGAACTTTTATTAGAGTTTTATGTCTCTAATAAAATCACCACTTAAGAGAAACTCTTCATAACACACAACTCTTGTAAAAAAAATGGTAGGCTATGTGACTCATTGGAATTATGAGAAAACTACAAGAGAAAGATAATATGTATGAAGAATTCTTGGAGAAGTGGTGAAGACTTGAACATCCATATGTTGGGAATTATAGAGAGATAAGTTTTCTCTACTCGATTCCATCACTTTCATATCATTATTTTTCCACAAGTTCAAACACTATAATTCTATTCGGTGTAACCTCGGGCGTGTGGCCATTTCCGGCAGTACATACTGCTTCGGTTGTTGTACCCTGGGAGACAGACGCGTCGTCTTTACTAGAGGCGCGAAATCTGTTTTAAGGGAAGCGTGTTGAACACGTGCCTCAACCAAAATCGTCAACGTTTTAGTGTTCTCATTGTTGCAGTCAAGGAGTATTTTTCAAGACTCGAGATGATGAATACTCGAGTCAAGGATGCTATCAAGTGCGCGTGAAGGACCCACCAGAGATGCGGCTTGAATCAAGATTGGTATATATAGTTATATTATATATTCCTTTTATTTAGTTATTGCAACCGATATTGTACTATGATATTTCCTACGAATAACGAGAGTCTCGTTATTATATATTTTCTAATTATATTTTACAAAAGGTGAACCTAATTCCTACAAAACATTGTGAGGAGCCTGTTGTGGCCGCCGGCCATCAATCAACTGCGATGGTGATTGCAGATTCTGTGACATCTCAAGACAATTAATGGTTCCTGAAGCGTGAATAATAGAATATATATTCTATTAGTGAAGACGTATCGGAAGCGGGCGATGGTGGTGATGTTCTGTGGTGGTCGTCGAACGACGATGGCTTAGGTCGGTTTCAAGCGGTTACCGTTGGAGTTTGTGTGAGTCCGGCGGCATTATTAGGCCACAACCGCCTTTTTACCGTGGCAGTCACCGTGTCCTTCAATATAGAATTTTTTATTACAGTCAAGAATCATACAACTATGGGAGTCATCACTTACCGGAATAGAAACTGATTACAATCAAGAGATTACACAATGATGGAAGTCAACACTTACTGGAATAGAAATCGCAGATGAAAAGAAACGCAGAAAAATGAAAGGGAGGGAGAATCGGCAAGAGAGGAAAGGAGAATTATGTCGGTTCAAGTAATTGGTGTTGGAATGGTTACGACAGGACGCGTTGGTTCGATTGAAAAGGATATTCTTTCGAAATGGTTATGTATATTTGTTGTGCGAAGCGGTGGAATTAATTATAATGTAAACGTTTACAACCGGCATGCGACATGCAACATGCAACACTCGCAACTTTTTTTTAATTAATGGATACTTTACATTTTTTTCTTGATAATACTGTTTTCATAAAAAGGTGGAAAAACATAGAAATTCGAAACGGTGGAACTGTTTATAATTTTGTATATTTGAAATGGTGAAATTTGTGGTGGTGGTGATGTTATATAGGATTGTGAAAAGGTGGCAAATGAAGTAGGTGGAGACGCATCGATTAATTACCAAGTTTGATTGGTGACCGCTTTGCAATAGGGATGAGCAAAATGGACCCGGTACCGGTACCGAACCGGTACCGGTACCGAATTTACCGAACCGGGTACCTTTTCGGTACCGATTCGGTACCCACTTTTGACATTTTCGGTACCGGTCCGGTACGGTACCGGTTCGGTACCGGTATTTTGCTCGTTTTTACCCTCAAATACCGGTACCGAACCGTACCGAACCGGGTATATTCGGTACCGGTACCGGTACCCACTTTTGAGAATTTTCGGTACCGGTTCTTTCGGTACCGGTACCGGTTCGGTACCGAACCGGACCGAGCTCATCCCTACTTTGTAGTATTATATAAAATATATATAATATGTAATATTAACATGAAAGGGGTGTGACTTTTAAATACATGAGAGATAATAGGAGTGAGTAAAATGAATGAAAGGGTGCGACTTTTAAACAAATAAATAAATGAGACATGACTCAAGTTCAGGGGTGTGTATATTGGGACATGTTGGTTTGGGTTGGCAAGTTGGCATAACATGTGTTTAATATTTAAGGGTATTATTTAAGGGTGTGATGTGAAAAGACACAACTATTAAGTTAGCCTAACATACCCCAAGTTACTTTTTGTAGGGTTATATAATATGACTAAATGGACCATACATGAGGGTATATTGATCATTTTACCCTAAATACTAAAAAAATAAAATTATAAAAAAATCAGATCTTCTCTCTCTTAACTCTAATATTCATAATCTGCACATTATCATCAATAAACCAGATCTTCAAAACTTCAAAACACATTATCATCAATAACCCAGATCTTCAAAAGTTCAAAACATAGAAAAAATAAACAATTATCATCAATAACCCAGATATTCAAAACTTCAAAACCCAGATTATCATCAATAATCTGCACATTATCATCAATAACCCATGAACAAAAACACCCCTAATTTTGTGTAGATATTAATTGATTGAATTGATAGGCACACTAACAGTTTTGATAGGCCTTTAAGTGTTGCAAATGAACTTTGTAGGTCACCGATAAACTCGTTGTAAGACAGGTCCCTGACGTGCTTGTCGTGGTACACGCAAATTTAATCCCAATAACAACTATAGATAGCGGTAATAGGGTATCGAACTCAGGGAGTATGTGGAAAGTGTGTTGATTTTATAGCTTTGCTGTCACGACCCCCGACCCGGTTTGACCCGTTTCAGGAGCCGCGGGACAGAAATCCCGTGGTATTTATTTAATTGAGTTTAACAGCGGAAGTTTATTTATCAGGATCGTTTAAAGCTAAAATTTTCCCGATTTATTTTATTTCACATTTCGGGATAAACCCCGATTTTTTTACAATATTATGATTTTACTACGAAATCGTTATATTACAAAACTTATTTCTTTATTTTATAATGAGCCACTTTCTCAAGCTTGAAATGCTTCTCAGCACTTTTCCTGAATTACAACAGATCACCTGAAACATGTTTGAAAAAAGGTTTTGTCAGCGGGAAATACTGAGTGAATCATTCTATTTACTAAAATGACACATTTGTTATAATTTACAGTATTAAGAGCGATTACGATGTTTCTATTATCAAACCAACTACCCACGGTATTTGTCACTCGACCGAATCTGTGACTATGGTCATATCCCCCAATTGGCTGCCCCAATGGTGACGATTATCAAGTAATGTATACAAAACCCCACATACCGGCTGTAACTTGGTGATTACAAAGACTTAATCCCCGTAATTATAACTTTGAAAATAACATGCTTTTATAAACAAATTTTATAAAAAGAGAGAATGACTCACATTGCTGATTTAATACGGACAGAGTCTAGTCTATGAATTAGCCTGGTTAACCTAATTTAGATAACAATGCACACAAAACTGGGTTAGTAATCAATACAACATTTACGATAACTCACGAGATCAACCATCACAACGAGTGACAAAGTGCTATGCTTAACATCTGTCGAATTAACGACTAATGACAAAGCATCACCCTAATGTGGGCAGCACTTAAACACCCGTTGAGTACATTGATCGATCGGAAAATGAATCATAGCAGCGATCGTGCTAATACCCTGTTTTGCGGCAGCGATTCGGAATTCGTGTGTGTTTGTATAGTAATTCGAACGTAACTCAGTGTGTATAGTGAATTTTTACGTCGTTTTTCTTCCAGAATTCAAGTCCCAAGGCCCTCTATTTATAGGTGAATTTTGACCCTGAGGCGGCCCGCGTGAGATTTAAGCTCACCGTACGCGGGCCGCGTGAGACCTATTTTTAGGCATAGGGTTGCCACGGTTGGGACTAGCCTTGCTGACTTGACAGTTTTCGTAAATTCCTTTCTGCCAACGTTTTAAGTGGATAATCGTCAATAGGGTTTAACCCCCCCCTGAGTTTTAGGGGCCCTAATCCTGATTCTGATAATTATGAAAATTTTAGGGTTTGTTCAGAATCACTTGGGTGTCTCAATTAGGGTTTCCTTTTAGACAAATTAATTTAATAATTATGACCTTTGATGAGAGTTGTTACATTCTCCCCACCTTAATAAAAATCTCGTCCTCGAGATTTACTGGAATAAGTGAGGATACTTTCGCTTCATTTCTGATTCTAATTCCCAAGTGTATTCAGGTCCTCTCCTTGAATCCCACTTTACTTTAACTAGCACTAGTCGTTTGTGCTTGAGAAACTTCACTTTTCTGTCTTCTATCTGAAGAGGTTTCTCCACAAATTTTAACTTTTCGTTTACCTCTATGTCTTGAAGAGGTACTACCAGAGATTCATCTGCTAAACATTTCTTGAGATTGGATACATGAAATACATCATGTACTCCAGCTAATTCTTCTGGTAGTTGTAAACGATAAGCTACTAGTCCTATACGTTGGATCACTGGAAATGGTCCTACGTATCTTGGATTTAGCTTTCCTTTCTTACCGAATCTAACAACTCCTTTCCAAGGAAAAACTTTCAACAGTACTCTGTCTCCAACTTGAAATTCTAACGACTTACTTCTATTGTCTGCATAACTCTTTTGGCGATCTCTAGCCATCTTCAGTCTTTCTTTGATTTGGGTGATCTTATCAGTTGTTTCTTGCACAATCTCCGGACCTGACAATTGACTTTCTCCTATTTCTGCCCAACAAACTGGAGTTCTGCACTTTCTTCCATATAATGCTTCAAATGGAGCAGTTTCAATGCTTGAGTGATAACTATTGTTATAGGAGAATTCAATTAATGGTAAATGATCATCCCAACTTCCACCAAAATCTATTACACATGCTCGGAGCATGTCTTCTAGAGTTTGGATTGTCCTTTCACTTTGCCCATCTGTTTGTGGATGATATGCAGTGCTTAGGTTTAGTCGAGTTCCCATTGCTTGCTGGAAACTTTTCCAGAAATGGGAAGTAAAACGACTATCCCTATCCGAAACAATGGAGAGTGGAACTCCATGTAAGGATACAACTTCATCTACATATAATTTAGCCAGTCTTTCCATACTAAAGGTTTCTTTCATTGGTAAAAAGTGAGCTGATTTGGTTAATCGATCCACAATTACCCAAATCGCATCATTACCTTTTCTGGTTTTGGGTAACTTAGTAACAAAATCCATTGTTATAAGTTCCCATTTCCATACTGGCATTTCTAATTGTTGTAGTAGTCCTGAAGGTTTCTGATGTTCTGCCTTAACTTGTGAACAAGTAAGACATTTAGAAACATATCTAGCTATATTCTTTTTCATTCCTATCCACCAAAAGTTCTTTCTTAAATCTTGGTACATCTTATTGTTTCCTGGATGTATAGTATACCTAGATTTATGAGCTTCTTCTAAAATTTTATTTCTTAGTTCTCCTTGTTTTGGTACCCAAATCCTTTTCTTATGGAATCTCCAAATTCCATCAGCTCCTTGTTCTAAATCTTTTATTCTTCCCTTCATTCCTTCAGCAACATCTTCTATTGCTATTTCTTGAAAGTTTTTCAGTTGTTCCATTAAATCTAATTGTAGATTTAATCTGAGAGCACGAACCCGTCTTTGTTTTTCATTGTATTTACGACTTAAGGCATCTGCAACTACATTTGCTTTTCCTTCATGATATTGAATATCACAGTCGTAGTCGCTTAAGATTTCCATCCATCTCCTTTGCCTCATGTTTAATTCTTTTTGCCCAAATATATATTTTAAACTCTTATGATCTGTATAGATAGTAAACTTACTTCCGTACAGATAATGTCTCCAAATCTTAAGGGCAAAAATTACGGCTCCTAATTCTAAATCATGAGTCGTATAATTCTCTTCGTGCCTTTTCAATTGTCTTGAAGCATACGCAATTACCTTCTTGCGTTGCATAAGCACACATCCAAATCCTAACTTTGAAGCATCACAATATACTTCAAAATTTTCAGTTCCTTCTGGTAAGGCTAAGATTGGAGCATGGGTTAATTTCTGTTTCAAAATTCTAAAAGCTTCTTCTTGTTTGGGTCCCCATTCATACTTAGTAGCTTTACAGGTTAGCTTAGTTAATGGTACAGCTATCTTGGAAAAATCCTTAATAAACCGTCTATAATACCCAGCTAATCCTATAAAACTTCTAATTTCCATTGCGGATTGTGGAACCTTCCAATTGGTAATTGCTTCTATCTTAGCAGGATCTACATGAATACCTTCATGATTCACCATGTGTCCTAAGAATTGTACTTCTTGCAACCAAAATTCACACTTCGAGAATTTGGCATAAAGCTTTTCTCTTCTTAACAAAGTTAAGAGTGCATGCAAGTGCTGACAATGTTCGTCCTGACTTTTGGAATAAATAAGTATATCGTCTATGAAGACAATTACAAATTTATCCAAATACGGTTTACAGATCCTATTCATCATGTTCATGAATGCAGCAGGTGCATTCGTTAACCCAAAGGGCATGACTGTAAACTCGTAATGACCATACCTAGTTCTGAAAGCAGTTTTAGGTATGTCTTCTTCTTGTACCTTCAATTGATGATATCCGGAGCGTAAATCTATCTTAGAAAAATATCTAGCTCCTTGAAGTTGATCAAAAAGATCATCAATCCTAGGTAATGGGTATCGATTCTTAATTGTAACTTTATTCAATTCTCTATAATCAGTACACATTCTCATCGAACCATCCTTTTTCTTAACAAACAACACTGGCGCTCCCCACGGGGATGAACTAGGTTGTATGAATCCTTTACTTAATAATTCATCTAATTGCTTTTTCAGTTCTAACATTTCTGTGGGTGCTAACCGATAAGGTGCCTTGGCTATCGGTGTAGTTCCTGGAATTAGATGAATCCTAAATTCTACTTCCCTGTCTGGAGGTAATCCCGGTAAATCTTCTGGAAATACATCAGGATATTCTGAGACTACTGGTATTTCCTTAAGATCTTTACCCTTAGTGCTAATGATTACCGAAATCATATACACTATTCCTTGTTTTCATTCATAATTAGCAACTTTCATTACCGATATGAACTTCATGGGTTTCCGTGGTTTATCTCCTGTAATAATAATTACTTCGCCAGTAGGTGCCTGAATTTCTATGGAATTCCTATCACAAAGAATTCGAGCATGGTTGGCTATCAACCAATCCATTCCTAACACGACATCGAATTCAGCTAATTTCATAGGTAATAGGTTTGCAGCAAATTTATGACCTAAAAGTTCTATTTCGACTTTTTGCAAAACCTGATTAATTTTAACTGAATTCCTATCTGCGGTTTCAACTGTAAAAATCTGCCTAATGTTGGTTAAAGGTAACTTAAGAGCTTGACAGAATAAAGTATTGATAAAACTTTGGTTTGCACCAGAGTCAAATAATACTTTTGCGTACACGTTGTGAACTAAGAACGTACCAGCTATTACATCTGGGATGAGTTCAGCTTCTTGAGTGGTTAGCTGGAATGCTCTGACATTCTTCTTAGTAACTCCTTTGGTCGTCTTGGGTTTGTTGTCTACTGGTTTAACCAATTTAGGACATTCTGTTTTATAATGCCCCGCTTCACCACAGTTAAAACAGATTACGGTCTTCTTTTTGCAGTTTTCTTCACGATGTCCTACAGTTTTGCAAAAATTGCAAGTGATATCGCATCTTCCATAATGTTTCTTTTTGCATTTCCTGCAGAATGACGGAGCTGGAGATTGCCCTGTTCCTTTTCTCTTGAAGCTGTTATTATTACCCACACGAAATCCTTGGGTAATTTTCTGAGCTAGTTCCTTTTTCCTATCTTCATCTCTTGTGCGTACCAGTTCATCGGTTAGAGTATTAGCTAATTCTACCGCATCATCAATAGTGCGAGGTCTCGCAGCTTTAACAATATTACGGATTTCACTAATTAGCCCCCAAATATAGCGAGAAATGAGTACCGGTTCTGGCGAAGCCAGTGTTGGTACCACTCTAGCATATTCAAAGAATGTCGAGGTATAACCACGACAATCTACTCCCATCATCCGATGATTTAGAAACTTATTCGTCATCTGTTCCTTTTCATACTCGGGACAAAATTTTCTTTCCACCAAACCCTTAAATTCTTCCCAAGTCATAGCATAAGCTATTACTCTTCCTTTTGATTGTAACACAGTGTTCCACCATTCGAGTGCTCCTTCTTTGAAAAGATTTGATGCGTACATGACCTGATCATCTTTACCACATTTACTTATTGCAATGACTGCTTCGGTTTTCTCTAACCAACGCAGTGATGCAGTTGCTCCTTCCTTGCCTGCAAATTCAGTGGGTTTACAAGCAAGGAATTCTTTGAAAGTGCAACCAGGCGTTGCAGTTTTCATTTTCTTGGGTAATGGAGCTTGATGTGGTTCCCTATTATGATTAACATGATTATTGCCTCCATTTACACTATTACTGAAGTTATCTTCAGTAATCTGTTTACTAGGGACAATTTGTTGCGGTTCGATTGGATTCTTTATAGCAGCAACGAATGCTGGAATAGCATTGGCTATCCCTTGAGCAACAATGTTTTCGATATCTTGCCGAGTCATATATTGATCTCTTGAATGTTGCTCAGACTGATTAACTTCATTTATAGGTTCATTACCACTGTTTGCCATCTGATAATGTATATATAAATGTCACGGCCCCCGACCCAGTTTGACCCGTTTCAGGAGCCGCGGGACAGAAAATACTGCGGTATTTATTTAATTGAGTTTTACAGCGGAAGTTTTCATCAGGATCTTTTAAAATGTAAATATTTCCCGATTATTTTATTTCACAACGCGGGATAAACCCGGTAATTTACAATCATTTGATTTCACAAAGAAATCTTTTATTTTACAAAACATGTTTCTTTATTTTATACTGAGCCACTTCTTTGAGCTTGTAGTGCTATATGGCACTTTTCCTGATTCATAACAGGTCACCTGAAACATGTTTGAAAAAGGTTTTGTCAGCGGGAAATACTGAGTGAATCATTCTATTTTGCATAATGATGCATAGTTATCAATTACAGTATAAGAGCGATTACAATGGCTTCTATCTTATTTTTATCTGGCATTCTGTCACAATGGTGACAAGTCACAATGGTGACGATGGTCATACCACTATTTAGATCAATGAACCTAAATAATGATGCTTATCCCTGTAGGTCAATGAACCCAACAGTGATTATCCCGAGTAGGTCAATGAACCTAACTGGGAGAAATTAGTAATGTGCACAATACCCCACTAACCAGTAATTCAAGATATCCATGACTTAGTCCCTGTAATTATAACCTTGAAAATAATTTTGAGGTATTGTAAAATATTTGATAAAAAGAGAATAACTCACAAACTGTGAGAAAAACATGATTTTGTAAATAGATTTGATAAAAAGAGAGAATGACTCACAAACTGTGAGAAAAGAAGAATGACTCACATTGCAGATTTATACGGGCAGAGCCTAGCCTACTGATTAGCCTTTTATCCTAATTTCAATAACAAGCACACAATTTGGGGTTAGTAATCAATCTAGCATTTACGATAACTCACGAGATCAAATTCTCACAACGAACGACAAAGTGCAATACTTCATCCATCGAATTAACGATGATTCGTTGAATTAACAACGAACGACAAAGTATAATACTTTATCCATCGAATTAACGATGATCCGTCAAATTAATGACGAACGATAAAGTATAACCCTAATGTGGGCGGCACTTAAACATTTATTGGATATATTGATCGATCGGATAATGAATCGTAGCAGCGATTGTGCTAATACCCTGATTGCAGCTTCAATTAGAGACCTGTGTGTGTTAATTGAAGTGTACAGCAGTAAACTCGGTGTATAATTGTGAATTCTTTCGACGTAAAATGTTCAGATTTCGAATGCCAATGTCTGCTATTTATAGCTGAAATTTGAGAAGCCCTGCGCATCGTAGGCCTAACATCCCCTACGCATCGTATGGTCTTTTAATAAGCCTGCGCATCGTAGGCCATACTCCTCTACGCATCGTATGGGTTGAAAGTCGGTTATAGAGTAGCCACGTGTGGGACTAGCTCTGATGAGTTGACATGATCGAATTCTCATATGTTGACAGCAATTTAAGTGGATAATCATCCACTAGGGTTTACCCCCCCCTGAGTTTTAGAGGCCCTAATCCTGATTCCAACTGTTCTAGAAATTTTAGGGTTTGCACAGAATCACTTGGGTGTCTCAATTAGGGTTTCCTATTGGTCAAATTAATTTAATAATTATGACTTTTGATGAGAGTCGTTACATTCTCCCCAACTTAATAAAAATCTCATCCTCAAGATTTACTGGAATAATTGAGAATACTTTCTCTTTATTTCGGATTCCAGTTCCCAAGTATATTAGGATCCTGTCTTTGAATCCTACTTCACTTAACACTATTTGTTACTTTATATCTTGGAAAGGTACTACCAAAGATTCGTCTGATAGACATTTCTTGAGATTGGATATATAAAATATATTATGTATTCCAACTAACCTTCCTGGTAGTTGTAAACTATAAGTAACTGATCCAATACGTTGAATTACTGGAAATGATCCTACATAATTTGGTCTTAGCTTTCCTTTCTTACCAAATTTAACAACTCCTTTCCAAGGAGATACTTTTAATAGTATTTTGTCTCCAACTCGAACTCCAACGGCTTTTATCTATTATCTGCATAATTCTTATGATTATCTCTTGCCGTTTTTAGCTTTTCCCTCGTGATACTGAATATCACAGTCGTAGTCACTTAGGATTTTCATTCATCTCTTTTGCCTCAAATTCTTTTTGCCTAAAAATATATATATCTTAAATTCTTATAATCCGTATAGATAGTACCCTTACTTCTATACAGATAATGTCTCCAATTCTTAAGGCAAAAATTATGGCTCTAAATTTATATTTTTCCAATTGCCTTGAGGCATACGCAATTACCTTTTTGCGTTGCATTAACATATATCCAAATCATAGCTTTGAAGCATTACCTTATACTTCAAAATCTTCAATTCCTTCTGGTAAGGCTAGGATTTATGTTTTAATATCCTAAAAGCTTCTTCTTGTTTAGATCTCTAATCAAACTTAACTGTTTTACAGGTTAACTTAGTTAATGGTATAGCTATTTTGAAAATTCCTTAATAAACTGTCTATAATACTAAACCTACAAAATTCCTAATTTCCATTGCGGATTGCAGAATCTTCCATTTGGTAATTACTGCTATCTTAGCAAGATCTAAGTGAATACCTTCATGATTCACCATATGACCTAAAATTACACTTCAGCCAAAATTTATTCTTCGTAAATTTGGCGTAAAGCTTTTCTTTTTCTTAACAAAGTTAAGAGTGCATGCAATTGCTGACAATATTCTTCCTGATTTTTGGAATAAATAAGTATATCGTCATTTGAAGACATTTACCAATTTATCCAGATACGGTTTACAGATCCTATTTATCATGTCCATGAATGCTGCAGTTGCATTCTTTAATCCGAAGGGCATGACTGTAAACTAGTAATGACCATTCCTAGTTCTGAAAAACAGTCTTAGGTACATCTTCCTCTGATACTTTTAATTGATAATCTCCGGAACATAAGTTGATCTTAGAAAACTATCTATCTTCCTGAAATTGATCGAATAAATCCTTAATTCTAAGTAATGAGTATTGATTCTCAATTATAACTTTATTCAATTTCCTATAATCAATACGTATTCTTATCGAACCTTACTTTTCTTAACAATCAATATTGTGCTAACCGATAAGGTTCCTTGACTTATCGGTAAAATTCCTGGAATTTAGATGAATCTTAAATTCTATCTTCCTATCTGGTGGTAATCCAGGTAAATCTTCTGGAAATACATCTGGGTATTCTGAAATTACAGAAATTTCCTTAATTTCTTTATCTTTAGTATTAATGATTACTGAAATCATATATACTATTCCTTGTTTTCGTTCATAATTAGCAATTTCCATTACTGATATGAACTTCATATGCTTACATGGTTTATCTCCTGTAATCATAATTACTTCTCCGATGGTTGATTGAATTTCTAAGAAATTCTGATCACAGATAATGATCATAACATCGAATTTAACTAATTTCATAGATAATAGAATTGCAGAAAACTTATAACTTAAAAGTTCTATTTCTACATTTTGCAGAACCTTATTTACTTTAACTAAATTCCCATCTGCCGATTCTACTGTAGAAATTTATCTAATGCTTGTTAACGGTAAGTTAAGAGTTTGGCAGAGTAAAGTATTTATAAAACTTTGGTTTGTACCAGAGTCAAATAATACTTTTGTGTAAACGTTGTAAACTAAGAACATACCGGCTATCACATCTGGAATCATCTCGGCTTCATGAGTAGTCAGCTGAAAGGCTCTCGCATTCCTTTTTGCTCCTTCTGACGGTTTGGCTTGATTGTCAAATGGTTTATTCAGTTTTGGACAATCTGGCCTAAGATGTCCAGTTTCTCTACAGTTGTAGCAAACTGAAAATTTCTTCTTCCTACAGTCTACTTCTTGATGCCCTGGAATCTTGCAAAAATTGCAATATCCTTTGCATCTTCCAAAATGCTTCCTTTTGCAAAAGTTGCAAAATGGACTAGTAGAAGATTGCCCATTCCCTCCTTTCTTGAAATGGTTATGGTTACCCGAACTGAATTCTTGGGTAATCTTTTGGGCTACTTCCTTCCTTCTATTTTCTTCTCTTGTCCGTACTAACTCGTCAGTCATAGTATTGGCTAATTCTACTGCATCATCAATCGTGCGAGGTTTCGCAGCTTTGACGATATTACGGATTTCGGAAATCAATCCCCAAATATAACGAGAAATAAGTACCGGCTCTGGCGAAGCCAGGGTTGGTACCACTCTAGCATACTCGAAGAATGTCGTAGTATACCCTCGACAATCTACATCTATCATCCGGTGGGTTAGAAACTTATTTGCCATTTGATCTTTTTCATACTCAGGACAGAATTTTCTTTCTACAAGACTCTTAAATTCTTCCCAGTTCATAGCATATGCCATCCTTCTTCCTTTTGCTTGTAACACCGTATTCCACCATTCTAGCGCTACTTCTTTGAAAAGGTTTGATGCGTACATGACCTGATCATCCTGATCACATTTACTTATGGCAATTACTGCCTCGGTTTTCTCTAACCAACGCAGTGCCGCAGTCGCTCCTTCATTGCCTGCAAACTCAGTGGGTTTACAAGCAAGAAATTCTTTATAAGTGCAACCAGGCGTTGCAACTTTCCTTTTCTTAGGGAGCGGAGCTTGCCGTAATTCATTATCATGGTTAACATGATTACTGCCTCCGTTTACGCTATTACTGAAATTATCTTCAGAAATGCGTTTACTAGGAACAACTTGTTGCGGTTCGATTGGATTTTTAACAGCAGCAATGATTGCTGGAATAGCATTGGCTATCCCTTGAGCAACTATTCCTGGAATAGCGTTGGCTATCCCTTGAGCAATGATATTTTCTACATCTTGCCTAGTCACATATTGATTCCCTGGTTGTTGCTCAGACTGATTAACCTCATTTACTGGTTCATTATTAGCGTTTTCCATCTAATATCTAATTTATAGATACATAATTAGTATAAAGGAAATAATCCAATGTCACAATTTAATTGCATATAATCACGTAAACGAATATACAAACAAAATTGTAACTTTTCTAATATTTCCTTATATCATGTTTCTATATACACCCGTTTTATTATTTAATTTACACATACCGATTTTACTGTTACTATTACACAACCACAGTTTTATAATCCCCTATCCTTTGTCAGATGATGTTCTAGTAACGGCGTTTCTTCTCATCGTATTTCCAGGAGATCTGTCCCAAAGTCTCTTGGATCCTATTCCCAGCATCCATGTTGTCAAAATGATGGAGTTCAGTCCTATTTTCATTACTTATTGGTAAATTTGATAAAGGTTCTGGATTGTACTTAGGAAAAAGCCTATAGGGATGGTTTTGTAACAGTATTTCATTATCCAACCATTCGTCTATATTCCAGTGATTAGAAGAGTTTGGAATAGATGGTTCTAAGTTCATAAAATTATTTTCATTAACAGGCTCAATAGTATCATCAGTTGCCATTATAAAATCTAATTCTTCTTGAGATGGTAACTCTTCAATTTGCCTAGAGCTTTCCCCAATTTCCATTTTCTTAGGCTTAGGTTTCTCGAGAGGTAAAGCGTTAAATTCTATAGGTTCTTCTATGTCTGGAATATACCTATTAAAATCTCTGGAAACTTCTATTCTTACTGGATAGAGATTTAAATTCTGAAGGGCTTCTGACAGATCACTCATGCTGTTTAGCAAAATACACACAATTTACTAAGTCATAACAAAATTTTATAGAACAACTTCAAATAGTATTTCATATTATCAAAACAACTAAAAATTAAAACATACTAGGTTTTATTTGTAATTTATTTATAAATTTTCTTGACTGTAGATAATAAAAATACTAAACTTTAAATCAGAATATTTTAAAGATTTATATTTACTATTACAGTAGTTAACATATAAAAATCTATATACTAAATAAGTATGATGACTTAATTTATATATTTTAACTAGTCATTATCATGGTGGATATTGGTTAGTGCTGCCTTGTTTAAGCATAGGTGATCAGTCCATGCCTAATTAAGGCTAGTCTATCCAATATCTGCCTTTGATAATAACCCTAGTAAAAATAATCTTAATACTACTACTATTAATATATTATTATTAATAATAAAATTATTAATAATAAATAACTAAATTTTTTTTTAAATAAGAGTATACTTCAAACATAAAAATATAATTTCTTTACCGTAATATAGTAATACTATATTAGGTAATTCTACATATATATAATCAAGTAAATTTATATATAATGTTTTTCGATTAATGATGATAGAGCAATAAATATTACAATATTGTTAACATATAAAAATCTGCTCATACTATTCAAAATTAGTCAAATAATTAAAACATATAATCACAAAATAGCAATTAATAAAAATTATTAAGTATTTTCTAAATACTTAATTGGCTTAAATCAGTGGCTCGATAAGTGGCTCTGATACCACCTTTTTCTGTCACGGCCCCCGACCCAGTTTGACCCGTTTCAGGAGCCGCGGGACAGAAAATACTGCGGTATTTATTTAATTGAGTTTTACAGCGGAAGTTTTCATCAGGATCTTTTAAAATGTAAATATTTCCCGATTATTTTATTTCACAACGCGGGATAAACCCGGTAATTTACAATCATTTGATTTCACAAAGAAATCTTTTATTTTACAAAACATGTTTCTTTATTTTATACTGAGCCACTTCTTTGAGCTTGTAGTGCTATATGGCACTTTTCCTGATTCATAACAGGTCACCTGAAACATGTTTGAAAAAGGTTTTGTCAGCGGGAAATACTGAGTGAATCATTCTATTTTGCATAATGATGCATAGTTATCAATTACAGCATAAGAGCGATTACAATGGCTTCTATCTTATTTTTATCTGGCATTCTGTCACAATGGTGACAAGTCACAATGGTGACGATGGTCATACCACTATTTAGATCAATGAACCTAAATAGTGATGCTTATCCCTGTAGGTCAATGAACCCAACAGTGATTATCCCGAGTAGGTCAATGAACCTAACTGGGAGAAATTAGTAATGTGCACAATACCCCACTAACCAGTAATTCAAGATATCCATGACTTAGTCCCTGTAATTATAACCTTGAAAATAATTTTGAGGTATTGTAAAATATTTGATAAAAAGAGAATAACTCACAAACTGTGAGAAAAACATGATTTTGTAAATAGATTTGATAAAAAGAGAGAATGACTCACAAACTGTGAGAAAAGAAGAATGACTCACATTGCAGATTTATACGGGCAGAGCCTAGCCTACTAATTAGCCTTTTATCCTAATTTCAATAACAAGCACACAATTTGGGGTTAGTAATCAATCTAGCATTTACGATAACTCACGAGATCAAATTCTCACAACGAACGACAAAGTGCAATACTTCATCCATCGAATTAACGATGATTCGTTGAATTAACAACGAACGACAAAGTATAATACTTTATCCATCGAATTAACGATGATCCGTCAAATTAATGACGAACGATAAAGTATAACCCTAATGTGGGCGGCACTTAAACATTTATTGGATATATTGATCGATCGGATAATGAATCGTAGCAGCGATTGTGCTAATACCCTGATTGCAGCTTCAATTAGAGACCTGTGTGTGTTAATTGAAATGTACAGCAGTAAACTCGGTGTATAATTGTGAATTCTTTCGACGTAAAATGTTCAGATTTCGAATGCCAATGTCTGCTATTTATAGCTGAAATTTGAGAAGCCCTGCGCATCGTAGGCCTAACATCCCCTACGCATCGTATGGTCTTTTAATAAGCCTGCGCATCGTAGGCCATACTCCTCTACGCATCGTATGGGTTGAAAGTCGGTTATAGAGTAGCCACGTGTGGGACTAGCTCTGATGAGTTGACATGATCGAATTCTCATATGTTGACAGCAATTTAAGTGGATAATCATCCACTAGGGTTTACCCCCCCCCCCCCCCCTGAGTTTTAGAGGCCCTAATCCTGATTCCAACTGTTCTAGAAATTTTAGGGTTTGCACAGAATCACTTGGGTGTCTCAATTAGGGTTTCCTATTGGTCAAATTAATTTAATAATTATGACTTTTGATGAGAGTCGTTACATTCTCCCCAACTTAATAAAAATCTCGTCCTCGAGATTTACTGGAATAATTGAGAATACTTTCTCTTTATTTCGGATTCCAGTTCCCAAGTATATTAGGATCCTGTCTTTGAATCCTACTTCACTTAACACTATTTGTTACTTTATATCTTGGAAAGGTACTACCAAAGATTCGTCTGATAGACATTTCTTGAGATTGGATATATAAAATATATTATGTATTCCAACTAACCTTCCTGGTAGTTGTAAACTATAAGTAACTGATCCAATACGTTGAATTACTGGAAATGATCCTACATAATTTGGTCTTAGCTTTCCTTTCTTACCAAATTTAACAACTCCTTTCCAAGGAGATACTTTTAATAGTATTTTGTCTCCAACTCGAACTCCAACGGCTTTTATCTATTATCTGCATAATTCTTATGATTATCTCTTGCCGTTTTTAGCTTTTCCCTCGTGATACTGAATATCACAGTCGTAGTCACTTAGGATTTTCATTCATCTCCTTTGCCTCAAATTCTTTTTGCCTAAAAATATATATATCTTAAATTCTTATAATCCGTATAGATAGTACCCTTACTTCTATACAGATAATGTCTCCAATTCTTAAGGCAAAAATTATGGCTCTAAATTTATATTTTTCCAATTGCCTTGAGGCATACGCAATTACCTTTTTGCGTTGCATTAACATATATCCAAATCATAGCTTTGAAGCATTACCTTATACTTCAAAATCTTCAATTCCTTCTGGTAAGGCTAGGATTTATGTTTTAATATCCTAAAAGCTTCTTCTTGTTTAGATCTCTAATCAAACTTAACTGTTTTACAGGTTAACTTAGTTAATGGTATAGCTATTTTGAAAATTCCTTAATAAACTGTCTATAATACTAAACCTACAAAATTCCTAATTTCCATTGCGGATTGCAGAATCTTCCATTTGGTAATTACTGCTATCTTAGCAAGATCTAAGTGAATACCTTCATGATTCACCATATGACCTAAAATTACACTTCAGCCAAAATTTATTCTTCGTAAATTTGGCGTAAAGCTTTTCTTTTTCTTAACAAAGTTAAGAGTGCATGCAATTGCTGACAATATTCTTCCTGATTTTTGGAATAAATAAGTATATCGTCATTTGAAGACATTTACCAATTTATCCAGATACGGTTTACAGATCCTATTTATCATGTCCATGAATGCTGCAGTTGCATTCTTTAATCCGAAGGGCATGACTGTAAACTAGTAATGACCATTCCTAGTTCTGAAAACAGTCTTAGGTACATCTTCATCTGATACTTTTAATTGATAATCTCCGGAACATAAGTTGATCTTAGAAAACTATCTATCTTCCTGAAATTGATCGAATAAATCCTTAATTCTAAGTAATGAGTATTGATTCTCAATTATAACTTTATTCAATTTCCTATAATCAATACGTATTCTTATCGAACCTTACTTTTCTTAACAATCAATATTGTGCTAACCGATAAGGTTCCTTGACTTATCGGTAAAATTCCTGGAATTTAGATGAATCTTAAATTCTATCTTCCTATCTGGTGGTAATCCAGGTAAATCTTCTGGAAATACATCTGGGTATTCTGAAATTACAGAAATTTCCTTAATTTCTTTATCTTTAGTATTAATGATTACTGAAATCATATATACTATTCCTTGTTTTCGTTCATAATTAGCAATTTCCATTACTGATATGAACTTCATAGGCTTACATGGTTTATCTCCTGTAATCATAATTACTTCTCCGATGGTTGATTGAATTTCTAAGAAATTCTGATCACAGATAATGATCATAACATCGAATTCAACTAATTTCATAGATAATAGAATTGCAGAAAACTTATAACTTAAAAGTTCTATTTCTACATTTTGCAGAACCTTATTTACTTTAACTAAATTCCCATCTGCCGATTCTACTGTAGAAATTTATCTAATGCTTGTTAACGGTAAGTTAAGAGTTTGGCAGAGTAAAGTATTTATAAAACTTTGGTTTGTACCAGAGTCAAATAATACTTTTGTGTAAACGTTGTAAACTAAGAACATACCGGCTATCACATCTGGAATCATCTCGGCTTCATGAGTAGTCAGCTGAAAGGCTCTCGCATTCCTTTTTGCTCCTTCTGACGGTTTGGCTTGATTGTCAAATGGTTTATTCAGTTTTGGACAATCTGGCCTAAGATGTCCAGTTTCTCTACAGTTGTAGCAAACTGAAAATTTCTTCTTCCTACAGTCTACTTCTTGATGCCCTGGAATCTTGCAAAAATTGCAATATCCTTTGCATCTTCCAAAATGCTTCCTTTTGCAAAAGTTGCAAAATGGACTAGTAGAAGATTGCCCATTCCCTCCTTTCTTGAAATGGTTATGGTTACCCGAACTGAATTCTTGGGTAATCTTTTGGGCTACTTCCTTCCTTCTATTTTCTTCTCTTGTCCGTACTAACTCGTCAGTCATAGTATTGGCTAATTCTACTGCATCATCAATCGTGCGAGGTTTCGCAGCTTTGACGATATTACGGATTTCGGAAATCAATCCCCAAATATAACGAGAAATAAGTACCGGCTCTGGCGAAGCCAGGGTTGGTACCACTCTAGCATACTCGAAGAATGTCGTAGTATACCCTCGGCAATCTACATCTATCATCCGGTGGGTTAGAAACTTATTTGCCATTTGATCTTTTTCATACTCAGGACAGAATTTTCTTTCTACAAGACTCTTAAATTCTTCCCAGTTCATAGCATATGCCATCCTTCTTCCTTTTGCTTGTAACACCGTATTCCACCATTCTAGCGCTACTTCTTTGAAAAGGTTTGATGCGTACATGACCTGATCATCCTGATCACATTTACTTATGGCAATTACTGCCTCGGTTTTCTCTAACCAACGCAGTGCCGCAGTCGCTCCTTCATTGCCTGCAAACTCAGTGGGTTTACAAGCAAGAAATTCTTTATAAGTGCAACCAGGCGTTGCAACTTTCCTTTTCTTAGGGAGCGGAGCTTGCCGTAATTCATTATCATGGTTAACATGATTACTGCCTCCGTTTACGCTATTACTGAAATTATCTTCAGAAATGCGTTTACTAGGAACAACTTGTTGCGGTTCGATTGGATTTTTAACAGCAGCAATGATTGCTGGAATAGCATTGGCTATCCCTTGAGCAACTATTCCTGGAATAGCGTTGGCTATCCCTTGAGCAATGATATTTTCTACATCTTGCCTAGTCACATATTGATTCCCTGGTTGTTGCTCAGACTGATTAACCTCATTTACTGGTTCATTATTAGCGTTTTCCATCTAATATCTAATTTATAGATACATAATTAGTATAAAGGAAATAATCCAATGTCACAATTTAATTGCATATAATCACGTAAACGAATATACAAACAAAATTGTAACTTTTCTAATATTTCCTTATATCATGTTTCTATATACACCCGTTTTATTATTTAATTTACACATACCGATTTTACTGTTACTATTACACAACCACAGTTTTATAATCCCCTATCCTTTGTCAGATGATGTTCTAGTAACGGCGTTTCTTCTCATCGTATTTCCAGGAGATCTGTCCCAAAGTCTCTTGGATCCTATTCCCAGCATCCATGTTGTCAAAATGATGGAGTTCAGTCCTATTTTCATTACTTATTGGTAAATTTGATAAAGGTTCTGGATTGTACTTAGGAAAAAGCCTATAGGGATGGTTTTGTAACAGTATTTCATTATCCAACCATTCGTCTATATTCCAGTGATTAGAAGAGTTTGGAATAGATGGTTCTAAGTTCATAAAATTATTTTCATTAACAGGCTCAATAGTATCATCAGTTGCCATTATAAAATCTAATTCTTCTTGAGATGGTAACTCTTCAATTTGCCTAGAGCTTTCCCCAATTTCCATTTTCTTAGGCTTAGGTTTCTCGAGAGGTAAAGCGTTAAATTCTATAGGTTCTTCTATGTCTGGAATATACCTATTAAAATCTCTGGAAACTTCTATTCTTACTGGATAGAGATTTAAATTCTGAAGGGCTTCTGACAGATCACTCATGCTGTTTAGCAAAATACACACAATTTACTAAGTCATAACAAAATTTTATAGAACAACTTCAAATAGTATTTCATATTATCAAAACAACTAAAAATTAAAACATACTAGGTTTTATTTGTAATTTATTTATAAATTTTATTGACTGTAGATAATAAAAATACTAAACTTTAAATCAGAATATTTTAAAGATTTATATTTACTATTACAGTAGTTAACATATAAAAATCTATATACTAAATAAGTATGATGACTTAATTTATATATTTTAACTAGTCATTATCATGGTGGATATTGGTTAGTGCTGCCTTGTTTAAGCATAGGTGATCAGTCCATGCCTAATTAAGGCTAGTCTATCCAATATCTGCCTTTGATAATAACCCTAGTAAAAATAATCTTAATACTACTATTATTAATATATTATTATTAATAATAAAATTATTAATAATAAATAACTAATTTTTTTTTTTTAAATAAGAGTATACTTCAAACATAAAAATATAATTTCTTTACCGTAATATAGTAATACTATATTAGGTAATTCTACATATATATAATCAAATAAATTTATATATAATGTTTTTCGATTAATGATGATAGAGCAATAAATATTACAATATTGTTAACATATAAAAATCTGCTCATACTATTCAAAATTAGTCAAATAATTAAAACATATAATCACAAAATAGCAATTAATAAAAATTATTAAGTATTTTCTAAATACTTAATTGGCTTAAATCAGTGGCTCGATAAGTGGCTCTGATACCACCTTTTTCTGTCACGGCCCCCGACCCAGTTTGACCCGTTTCAGGAGCCGCGGGACAGAAAATACTGCGGTATTTATTTAATTGAGTTTTACAGCGGAAGTTTTCATCAGGATCTTTTAAAATGTAAATATTTCCCGATTATTTTATTTCACAACGCGGGATAAACCCGGTAATTTACAATCATTTGATTTCACAAAGAAATCTTTTATTTTACAAAACATGTTTCTTTATTTTATACTGAGCCACTTCTTTGAGCTTGTAGTGCTATATGGCACTTTTCCTGATTCATAACAGGTCACCTGAAACATGTTTGAAAAAGGTTTTGTCAGCGGGAAATACTGAGTGAATCATTCTATTTTGCATAATGATGCATAGTTATCAATTACAGCATAAGAGCGATTACAATGGCTTCTATCTTATTTTTATCTGGCATTCTGTCACAATGGTGACGATGGTCATACCACTATTTAGATCAATGAACCTAAATAGTGATGCTTATCCCTGTAGGTCAATGAACCCAACAGTGATTATCCCGAGTAGGTCAATGAACCTAACTGGGAGAAATTAGTAATGTGCACAATACCCCACTAACCAGTAATTCAAGATATCCATGACTTAGTCCCTGTAATTATAACCTTGAAAATAATTTTGAGGTATTGTAAAATATTTGATAAAAAGAGAATAACTCACAAACTGTGAGAAAAACATGATTTTGTAAATAGATTTGATAAAAAGAGAGAATGACTCACAAACTGTGAGAAAAGAAGAATGACTCACATTGCAGATTTATACGGGCAGAGCCTAGCCTACTGATTAGCCTTTTATCCTAATTTCAATAACAAGCACACAATTTGGGGTTAGTAATCAATCTAGCATTTACGATAACTCACGAGATCAAATTCTCACAACGAACGACAAAGTGCAATACTTCATCCATCGAATTAACGATGATTCGTTGAATTAACAACGAACGACAAAGTATAATACTTTATCCATCGAATTAACGATGATCCGTCAAATTAATGACGAACGATAAAGTATAACCCTAATGTGGGCGGCACTTAAACATTTATTGGATATATTGATCGATCGGATAATGAATCGTAGCAGCGATTGTGCTAATACCCTGATTGCAGCTTCAATTAGAGACCTGTGTGTGTTAATTGAAGTGTACAGCAGTAAACTCGGTGTATAATTGTGAATTCTTTCGACGTAAAATGTTCAGATTTCGAATGCCAATGTCTGCTATTTATAGCTGAAATTTGAGAAGCCCTGCGCATCGTAGGCCTAACATCCCCTACGCATCGTATGGTCTTTTAATAAGCCTGCGCATCGTAGGCCATACTCCTCTACGCATCGTATGGGTTGAAAGTCGGTTATAGAGTAGCCACGTGTGGGACTAGCTCTGATGAGTTGACATGATCGAATTCTCATATGTTGACAGCAATTTAAGTGGATAATCATCCACTAGGGTTTACCCCCCCCCCCCCCTGAGTTTTAGAGGCCCTAATCCTGATTCCAACTGTTCTAGAAATTTTAGGGTTTGCACAGAATCACTTGGGTGTCTCAATTAGGGTTTCCTATTGGTCAAATTAATTTAATAATTATGACTTTTGATGAGAGTCGTTACAATAAATTTTTATTAGTATCTGCTAAATAACAATTATATACAAACAATCAGAAAATTTTACAATACAGGTATAGTCAAAACAATCGATTTCTCGATTTCATTTTATATCTAGTATAGTATGCATCATTACACACCAATATCTTACAGAGTGTTATTCGTTATTTACAGACTAATTTTACTATTACTAATATACAACCACCGTTTTACCATCCTACTATCTCTCGTCACTTGTCGTCCTAAAAACGAAGCTCCCTTTCATCATATTTCCAAGCAATTTGTCCCCCTATTTCCCTGATTCTAGTTCCAGCATCAAACAACTCTTCACCAAAGTGGCGAAGTTCAGCTATGTTTTCATTACTCATGGGTGGATTAGGTAGGGGTTCTGGATCGAATTGTGGAAGAAAGGAATAAGGATCGTTGATAATATTTTGGAATTGCCAATCGTTTGTCCACCATTCGTCTATTCCTATGGGTTGGGAGTGGACTATTGGGTCTGGAATTGCTGGTTCCCAATTCATAGGGAGTTGGTTTTCAAGAGGATAAGTAAAAATATTAGTATTGACTGGCTGAATAGTTTCACAGCTTGCCAATAAGAAATCTATCTCATCTTGAAAGGTCCTTCCCTGGTTTTGATTGGAGCTCTCTCCGATTTCTATTTGAGTTGGTCTAGAGCCTGGCCCAACTTCCATTACTATTTCTTTAGTACCTTCCTCCATCTGCATTCCTATCTCCTTAACCTCTTCCTTGTTTTCAGTTTCCATTTCCTGCTGTTTAGAACTTTCTCCAGTTATAATTTCTTTTCCCTTTTTCAAAGGATTGTTTATTTTGGGAAGTTTTGTAGCTGACTTTTTCTTACGTATACGACTCCCCCAAACGTATTTCCTTCTTTTCTTGGGTTTTGGCTTTTTCAAGGGTGGAGCATTGAATTCTACGGGTTGTTCTATATCAGGAAAGTATCCAGTAAATTCTTTGGAAACTTCGATATTCACCGGGTAAAGATTAAGGTTCTGAAAGGCTTCAGATATCCCACTCATGCTGATGTAGCATATATGCAAAATGCATAAAATACTAAGTTAAAATTCATAAATAACCTTTTAATTTATTACATACTGTGTACTAATTTATTACAAAGATAACTGGAAAACACACTTAGGTTTTGAAATTTTATTTATTGCACAGGGTTTCTAGATTTGTAAGGGTAAGGTGCTAAACTTTAAAGATTTATATTTTCTGCTACTGTGGCTAGCATATATAAATTTGCCCATTTCTCATCTAGCTTATCTTCCCAAGGTGATTTATCAATTAATTCCTGAGTTTCCCGTTGAATATTCTTTTCTCGGATTTTCTCTTTACTTTTCTTAATAATCATCTCCCTCCTTCTAGGAGAAAGTGATTCCTCGTATTGTGCCTTTCGCACAAATATTCCTTCTTCAGGAATTTCAGCCTGATTCGAGGATTTGGTTCGGGATGAACTTCCCTTCTCATTGGATGATCTATCTAATTTAAGATAGATGCTTGACAGCTTTTGCTTACCCATACTGTAACTAACAAATAATCAGTTAATAACACACATAATCACATAATAGTAATCAGGAAAAATTAAGTATTTCTAAATACTTAATTAGCTTAACTCAGTGGCTCTGATACCACTTTTTTCTGTCACGACCCCCGACCCGGTTTGACCCGTTTCAGGAGCCGCGGGACAGAAATCCCGTGGTATTTATTTAATTGAGTTTAACAGCGGAAGTTTATTTATCAGGATCGTTTAAAGCTAAAATTTTCCCGATTTATTTTATTTCACATTTCGGGATAAACCCCAATTTTTTTTACAATATTATGATTTTACTACGAAATCGTTATATTACAAAACTTATTTCTTTATTTTATAATGAGCCACTTTCTCAAGCTTGAAATGCTTCTCAGCACTTTTCCTGAATTACAACAGATCACCTGAAACATGTTTGAAAAATGTTTTGTCAGCGGGAAATACTGAGTGAATCATTCTATTTACTAAAATGACACATTTGTTATAATTTACAGTATTAAGAGCGATTACAATGTTTCTATTATCAAACCAACTACCCACGGTATTTGTCACTCGACCGAATCTGTGACTATGGTCATATCCCCCAATTGGCTGCCCCAATGGTGACGATTATCAAGTAATGTATACAAAACCCCACATACCGGCTGTAACTTGGTGATTACAAAGACTTAATCCCCGTAATTATAACTTTGAAAATAACATGCTTTTATAAACAAATTTTATAAAAAGAGAGAATGACTCACATTGCTGATTTAATACGGACAGAGTCTAGTCTATGAATTAGCCTGGTTAACCTAATTTAGATAACAATGCACACAAAACTGGGTTAGTAATCAATACAGCATTTACGATAACTCACGAGATCAACCATCACAACGAGTGACAAAGTGCTATGCTTAACATCTGTCGAATTAACGACTAATGACAAAGCATCACCCTAATGTGGGCAGCACTTAAACACCCGTTGAGTACATTGATCGATCGGAAAATGAATCGTAGCAGCGATCGTGCTAATACCCTGTTTTGCGGCAGCGATTCGGAATTCGTGTGTGTTTGTATAGTAATTCGAACGTAACTCAGTGTGTATAGTGAATTTTTACGTCGTTTTTCTTCCAGAATTCAAGTCCCAAGGCCCTCTATTTATAGGTGAATTTTGACCCTGAGGCGGCCCGCGTGAGATTTAAGCTCACCGTACGCGGGCCGCGTGAGACCTATTTTTAGGCATAGGGTTGCCACGGTTGGAACTAGCCTTGCTGACTTGACAGTTTTCGTAAATTCCTTTCTGCCAACGTTTTAAGTGGATAATCGTCAATAGGGTTTAACCCCCCCTGAGTTTTAGGGGCCCTAATCCTGATTCTGAAAATTATGAAAATTTTAGGGTTTGTTCAGAATCACTTGGGTGTCTCAATTAGGGTTTCCTTTTAAACAAATTAATTTAATAATTATGACCTTTGATGAGAGTTGTTACATTTGCAATTAACTACAATTAACCAAATTTGCAGAAAAATAAAGATCAATGAGTTGGATTGTTGTTTTAGAAAACTAAATTAACAACTAATTGCGAATCAAAATTGGTTGTTAAGCAGATTAAGAGAAAGCGATCATCCTAAACTTCCGGTTTGCTTTTGACAATTGTGTTAAATTCACTAGAAAGAATCACACAGACATGATTCATGTATGATTGTTTGTTGTGATAAAAGGGAACTAAGTACTCGGATTATGAAAATGCGAGGTTGTTACCCGATAACCAATTGATTAATATCCAACCCTAATCCCTCCCGTGATATCTCGATTGTTAACAACACCAAGAACGTACGATTTAGGATATGATTATAATATCAATCAATAATTTACAAACAAACATTCACACACCATAATAAACAAATGCATTGCAAATCTATTATTCTAGAAATACGAATCCAAACACAAAAGTCATAGACAAACCTTCAATTCAGGATGATCACCATAAGTTTAGCCGGACACAGCTTGGTGAATCATCATAACAACAAGTTTAGTGTTCATATGAATCGAAAACATAAACCAAATGTTAGAAATTGTTTGCAACCAAGTACCAACAGCCAAAATCGCCCCTAGGATCTCCCAAAACCGACCAATGATGAGATTAGCTCAAAAGACACCCATAAAACCGATTTAAGGAGGCAGTTACGTTTTCTGCGTCACCTCCACCGTAAATTACGGTATCACCGTAATTTACGGTGATGTTCAATGTGTTACGGTACTTCTTTCCTGAGTTATGGTAAGAAAAGGGCCAAAATCAAGTCCACCGTAAATTACGGTGGGACTGTAATTTACGGTGCCAACCCGATTTTTGTTTGTTCACGTGATATTGTCCTTTCAAAACTCTCCAAGCCCAAAAGTAATTAATGTGGCGGCCCAAAAGTTATCGTGGAGTCCTCCCATGTGCTACCCACTATGGCTTCATGTGTTTAAAAGTCCACTGTTGTGTGTTCCAAAATCTCTGTTGGACGATGTGATGATGATGTGCTATTGACTTTTCTTGTGCCTCCACTGTGATGTGATGTCTATTAATATTAATCCTCAAAAACTACGTTCACATGTGCGGCCCACTGTCAATGGCCTGCGAGCCCAGTAAGTCTCCACAATAATGATAATTTGATGGTTTAATGTTGTTGACTTTCTTTCATTTTGCCTTGCATGTGCCGTGCATCAAAGTCTAAGCCCCCATGTGCCTTTTCTTTGTTTTTCCTAGATGTGTCGCCCCCACAAGTCAACGAACCCACTTGACAATGATGATGAGTGATGTTATTTGTGTGTTCCAATAAACAACCGCCAAGAGATGTTCGATGATGTCTGATGAGGATTATGTTGTGTGATGTGATGTTGATAATTAAATGCTCTTCACAATCACATGATGATGATGTTTGTTGATATCCTCTGCCGTCAAAAGTGAATCCTTAATATTGTTGTTAAGTTGGATTTCCTTCACCAATGTCAGCCACCACCCTCCTCTTCGTGAATATGGCCCAAAAGACCCCAAAGTGATTGATGAAATTAATGTTTTCTTATAAAACCCTCAATGTGCACATGATGGCTCCTAGAAAATCGTGAGTCCCCAAACAAAACTCTAATGTTGCCGTCAATTTTGTGATGATGATTGATATTGTTGACAAGAGAGCCCAAGTCCCTCCAAATCGGCCCATGTGAGATTGATGATGCCCCTCTTGGTCTTGGTCTGCGTGAGATGATGATGATGGATCATGTGAATGTGATGTCTTTTGTTTCACCCAAATAATCACGTGAATATATCTTCCAATATTCTCAAGTGGATGATGATTTAATTAAGATTGGCAATTGATGTGGTGTGATGTCTCTCTTGTATTCTTTGAACCACAAAGTCACGATGCCATTTAATTTCCAACCGTAGCCTACGCGTTCCAATTTAACCGAATTAAGCGATTTACCTGTAAAACACACGAACATTCGTAGTTATCACATTCACGATACATAACCGTGTAAAATGTGGGATATGCACGTATTTAGCTCATTTAAGGGTTATCCTACGGACCACCCGTCACATCCCCACACTTACCCGTTGCTTGTCCCAAGCAACCCATTAAATCAATTTCAAAACAAACGATTAATGTAAACCAAGCTAAATGTGCCGACCTTTTACTAACTTCCAATCATACCACAAGACACACCCCTCACAAAAATCTCTCGGTTACAAAAAATATTAGCATAATGCTAAACCACTCAATGCACGTGTGTGTGTGTGCGACAATAAGCTTGTATACAAATCAAGTTTCCTCCTAACAAATATCTAACATGCTTTAGAATCAAAGGGACTTGCGGGTTGCAACGGGGCTAGGTGTAAAGGTAGGAAAATGGGAAAATATATATGCGAGAGCTAATTGATTTGACCCGGTTTTTTATTTCTACCACTAAACAAAGCAACCATCAAATATATACACAACTTCTTCAACATTTTCAACTACTATTGCAACTAAATATCATTTTTTTTTTCATATTTTTCTCTTTCTCTTTTTTTTTCCACATTTTTTTTTCATTTTTTTTATAACACATCAAACTCAACAATATATACAAGAACATCAATACTACATACTAACTCTCTTAAACCGGGTCATCTCAAAAGGTAAAATTTTGTAGGAAGTAGGTTTGGGTCACAACCGAATGGTATAAGGCTCAAACATGGCTTTCTAAAGACCAAACCCCCACCCCTCACAATACCAAGCTCATATATGTAAAGTATGAGGTCCAACCCACCAATCCCACACTCTCACACTTCTAGACGAAGTTACCTAAAAGCCCCTTATCATTTTCAAAAGCATGCTAACTTTAGGATTTAACAAGAATTCGTACACAAGTTCTATTAACACACAACGCACACCGCCACTCAAACAATGAAATATCAATAACAATCATGTGTGGCTCAAATCCTCACCAAGAAAAGACTAGGAATGGGTGTCGGTGTGTCAAATGGCACAATATCAAGTTTTCAAATTTTAACAATTTTCGCTCGGATTTACAAAATTTTTAAAACTCTCAAAAATTTCCCCCATCCCCACACTTGGGATACATTGTCCCAATGTATGGTTTTGGGAAGAGTTGATCTCTAAAACTCTTCAACATCAACAAAAGCTTTAAATCTCAAACCCCAAATTTCTTTTTGGATTTTTTTTATATAATTTTTTATTTTTTTTAAATGACACCATAAAGCAAACGAACTAACTACCAATACTTCAAAGCTAAAGAACATAACAAGACTAAGGAAAGAGTACATTGACCTGGTGAAGTTTGCCACAACAGATGTTGTAGATAATCTGACTTCCTATCACCACCTTCACCCAAACATCCGTACATCCTCCCCACACTTGAATGTTGCCATGGCCCTGAAACATAGAAAGATAAAAACAACAAGATCAATATAAAACCCCGGGTTGCCTCCCGAGCAGCGCTAAGTTTCGAGTCTTCAGCCAGACCGTGCCACCCTCATTTATGGTGGCTCAAAGAATCGGTTCCTATCACCTCCCCCACTGTAGCTTGTCATTGGGCAAAATGCATCCGTCTTGTTTTGACTCGGTGGGTAATCAAATACACTCTTGCTCGCACCCATATATGTTTCTTCACGGTCTGGTGGGTGCTTTTTTCTCATTCGTTGTAACACATTTTTCATACAATCACTAGACTCACCACCCTTCCTCTCAATGGACTCATAACTAATCCCTCTAGTTTGAACATCAAAGTACAACCTACGGTTCTTTTCGGTCATAGTAATAATCTCGTTTCTACCATTAATTTGAGCATTTGCTGTGTATAGAAACGGTCGACCTAAAATTACCCTTTTTTGTGATGCCATATTGGTAGAAGCATAGTCCAAAACTAGGAAATCCACCGGGTATTCAAATTCTCCCAACTGAATCTTAACATTCCTAACCATTCCCTGTGGACGCCTCCAACTTCCATCCGCCAAGCTCACCATGGTGTCTATACCTTCAAGTGGACCAAAGTCGTACATATTGTATAGATCGCTTGGTAACACACTCATGCTTGCCCCGTAGTCCAACAATGCGTGAGGGATTTTTAATTTTCCCACACGGATAGGCACGATTCGCACTCCATACTCTTTATCATTCTCGACTTCAGCATCTTTTTCCAAACCTGCATTCACTTGACACGAAGAAGTTAGCATTGTTTCATTAAATTTAGTATTTGGAACGGTGCTTACCACATTGATGTTAATGCTTTTTATGTTCTTGGGATTTGGCACCGTATCACTCGGTAGCTGGCCTTTTGCTTTCTTTAATATCGCCACGTCACTCGCAAGTTGACCCATTTGAGTGGTCGACGATTGGATGCTTTTGTCACGAACCTCGTCCTTTTGCATCCGAACCTCATCACGTTGGTTCATTCATTGCATTTCACTTTGCATCGCCTTCAACATTTCCATCATCTCATTTCCACCCGAAGAAGTTTGACCCGAAGGACCACTTTGACCCGTTTGTTGAGATTGCCCTTGATAACCATAGTTGCTTCCACCCCGATAATTTCCTTGATTGTATTGTTGACGAGGTGCAAAGTTACCTTGAGCTCCTTGAAAGTTTGGGTTAGCTTGGTTCGACGGATTTCCATAACGGAAATTTGGGTGGTTCCTCAAACCCGGGTGATAGGTGTTGGAATTCATGTTGTTGTAATTCCTATCACCCCCTCCTTGTCCTTGCACAACATTCACCTCTTCATATTGCCCTTCCACCATTCCTTGGCAATTTTCAGCCGCATGACCTATTTCATTACACAAAGCACACACATCATAAATTTGGTTAGTAGTTTGAACATTACCATCATCTATTGCATGCACTTGAGGTCGGGCAATGGCCGGTCGCGCTCTCCTCGATGCTTGAGCCTTTCTCTTTGATGTAGTTGCCATATTCTCCAAGAACTCCCAATCGTCATTCTCATAGTTTGTGCCAAAAGTCCCACCGGTAATGGACATTAAATCTCGAGCATCCTCGGCACTCAACCCCTCGTGGAAGGCATTCATCAACTCCCAAAGTTCAATCCCATGGTGAGGGCAATTTTTAATCATCATATTGAAACGTTCAAATGCCTCATGGAACATCTCACCATGTTGTTGTTGGAAGCTCCTCAATCCTTTTCTAGCATCGTTGGTCTTTTGGGCGGTGTAAAATTCATCTAAGAAAATTTGTTGCATCTCTGCCTAAGTATATATAGATGCTGAAGGCAAAGTGTAGAACCACTTCTTTGCCTTATCCTCCAAAGAAAATTGAAATAATACCAACTTGATATCATCGGCCGAAAAACCTTGACTCCCAAGAGTATTGCAAATTGAGTCATAGGCCTCTAAGTGGAAATACGGCTCCTCCGTTGCTAGCCCTTTGTATTTCGGCAAACTTTGTAAAGAATTAGTCCTTACTTCAAAAGTTCTTCCTTCATTGTTGTGAGGGATAAATACCGGCGAAGGGTTTTGAGTAATTATCGGCTTGAAATGTGCTTCTATTCCCCGTGCTTGTTCCCTAAGATGTCTTCTTGGTACTACCAATCGACCCCTTGGACGAATAGGACCCATTGGTCTTGGTATAGGCCCTTGTGGTGCAATTGGTTGTTGAAATTGTTGTTGAGGCATCGGTGGGTATTGAATCGGCCTTTGCAATTGTGGTTGTACATTCTGTGGCCGAACTTGTTGCAATGGAATAGGGCGTTGCACTTGTAGCCCTTGTGGTCTTGGCCGAATATGTTGTGGTAGGAGTTGTTGTTGTTGTGGCACTCCACCTACATTTGCCATTCCTTGAGATTGACTTTGCACATAACCAAACTCTCCTTGATCACCATAACCCCCATAAGCATACCCGTCTTCATCGTAGCCCTCAAAATCTTCGTATCCTTCCTCATATCCATCTCCCCCTATACCCGAAGTTTGCCCAAAGGGAAGAGTCGAGTATTGAAAACCCGACTGGTTTGATGGTCTAAATGTTGAAGTTGCATGAACGACCGTTGAACCTTGGGGTATTGAATAATGTGACGATGACTGACCCGAAACTGGGAAGAAATGAGTGAGTGGTGGAATTGTAGTGGAAGGGTTAAAGGAAAGATTGGGTTCGCTTTGAGTAGTAATCGGTTGTGTGGTGTTAGATGGTGTAGTGTCATGAGGTGGAGTAGTAATTGTAGTGGAATTTGGTATGGTTGTGTTTGGTGATGGTTGTGTAGAAGTAGGTATAAATGATGAGGTCGTTTGACCCGTTGTGGGTGGTACTTGTGTTTCTTCCATGATGTTTCTTGGTGTAATGGGTGAAGTGGGTGAACCGATGATTCTGTTTTCTCGTAATAAAACTCTGTTTTGCCTTAGCGTTCTTTCGATTTCCAGATCAAATGACAATGGTGACGCTTTGTGAGAGCCTCTAGTATGCATGCACCTGTAGAACCTGCACACTAAACACACCAGTGTAAACCCGAAAATAACAAAGCAAAACTAACAAATTGACACACGTTGCACACTACTCCCCGGCAACGGCGCCAAAATTTGACGTGCTTGTCGTGGTACACGCAAATTTAATCCCAATAACAACTATAGATAGCGGTAATAGGGTATCGAACTCAGGGAGTATGTGGAAAGTGTGTTGATTTTATAGCTTTGCAATTAACTACAATTAACCTAATTTGCAGAAAAATAAAGATCAATGAGTTGGATTGTTGTTTTAGAAAACTAAATTAATAACTAATTGCGAATCAAAATTGGTTGTTAAGCAGATTAAGAGAAAGCGATCATCCTAAACTTCCGGTTTGCTTTTGACAATTGTGTTAAATTCACTAGAAAGAATCACATAGACATGATTCATGTATGATTGTTTGTTGTGATAAAAGGGAACTAAGTACTCGGATTATGAAAATGCGAGGTTGTTACCCGATAACCAATTGATTAATATCCAACCCTAATCCCTCCCGTGATATCTCGATTGTTAACAACACCAAGAACGTACGATTTAGGATATGATTATAATATCAATCAACAATTTACAAACAAACATTCACACACCATAATAAACAAATGCATTGCAAATCTATTATTCTAGAAATACGAATCCAAACACAAAAGTCATAGACAAACCTTCAATTCAGGATGATCACCATAAGTTTAGCCGGACATAGCTTGGTGAATCATCATAACAACAAGTTTAGTGTTCATATGAATCGAAAACATAAACCAAATGTTAGAAATTGTTTGCAACCAAGTACCAACAGCCAAAATCGCCCCTAGGATCTCCCAAAACCGACCAATGATGAGATTAGCTCAAACGACACCCATAAAACCGATTTAAGGAGGCAGTTACGTTTTCTGCGTCACCTCCACCGTAAATTACGGTATCACCGTAATTTACGGTGATGTTCAATGTGTTACGGTACTTCTTTCCTGAGTTACGGTAAGAAAAGGGCCAAAATCAAGTCCACCGTAAATTACGGTGGGACCGTAATTTACGGTGCCAACCTGATTTTTGTTTGTTCACGTGATATTGTCCTTTCAAAACTCTCCAAGCCCAAAAGTAATTAATGTGGCGGCCCAAAAGTTATCGTGGAGTCCTCCCATGTGCTACCCACTATGGCTTCATGTGTTTAAAAGTCCACTGTTGTGTGTTCCAAAATCTCTGTTGGACGATGTGATGATGATGTGCTATTGACTTTTCTTGTGCCTCCACTGTGATGTGATGTCTATTAATATTAATCCTCAAAAACTACGTTCACATGTGCGGCCCACTGTCAATGGCCTGTGTCACGGCCCCCGACCCGGTTTGACCCGTTTCAGGAGCCGCGAGACAGAAATTCTGCGGTATTTATTTAATTGAGTTTAACAGCGGAAACAGGATCGTTTAAAGCTAAAGTTTCCCGATTTATTTTATTTCACATTTCGGGATAAAACCCCGATAGTTTACAATATTATATTTGTACTACGAAACTGTGATATTACAAAGCTTATTTCTTTATTTTTATAATGAGCCACTATCTTTAAGCTTGAAATGCTCCCCAGCACTTTTCCTGAATTACAACAGATCACCTGAAACATGTTTGAAAAAGGTTTTGTCAGCGGGAAATACTGAGTGAATCATTCTATTTACTAAAATGACACATTTGTTATAATTTACAGTATTAAGAGCGATTACAATGTTTCTATTATCAAACCAACTACCCACGGTATTTGTCACTCGACCGAATCTGTGACTATGGTCATATCCCCCATTGGCTGCCCCAATGGTGACGATTATCAAGTAATGTATACAAAACCCCACATACCGGATGTAACTTGGTGATTACAAAGACTTAATCCCCGTAATTATAACTTTGAAAAACATTTAAGAATTTATAAAGCAATTTGATAAAAAGAGAATGACTCACATTGCTGGTTTAATATGGATAGAGTCTAGTTTATGAATCAGTCTTGTTAACCTAATTTAAATACAATGCACACAAAACGGGGTTAGTAATCAATCCAGCAATTACGATAACTCACGAGATCAAATTCTCACAATGAATGACAAAGTGCGGTACTTCAACTCATCCATCGAATTAACGACGAACGACAAAGTACGATACTTCAACTCATCCATCGAATTAACGACGAACGACAAAGTATAACCCTAATGTGGGCGGCACTTAAACATTCATTGGATATATTGATCTTCGGATAAATGAATCGTAGCAGCGATTGTGCTAATACCCTGTTTTGTAGCAGAATTTCGATACCCGGGGGTATAATTTGGAATAGCAGTTCGTAAATCAGTGTAATAGTGAGAATTATTTCGACGTAATATGTTCAGATTTCGAATGCCAATGTCTGCTATTTATAGGTGAAATTTGGGAAGCCCTGCGCATCGTAGGCCAAACATACCATACGCATCGTAGGGGTTAAAAAATAGGCCTATAGACTAGCCACGACTGGGACTAGCTTAGCTGACATGACACTTTCATATTTCAGTTATTTGACACGAATTTAAGTGGATAATTATCCACTAGGGTTTACCCCCCTTAGTTTTAGGGGCCCTAATCCTGATTCTGAAAATTATGAAAATTTTAGGGTTTGTTCAGAATCACTCGGGTGTCTCAATTAGGGTTTCCTTTTGGACTAATTAATTTAATAATTATAACTTTTGATGAGAGTTGTTACATTCTCCCCACCTTAAGAAAAATCTCGTCCTCGAGATTTACTGGAATAAATGAGGATACTTTCGCTTCATTTCTGATTCCAGTTCCCAAGTGTATTCAGCTCCTCTCTTTGAATCCCATCTGACTTTGACTAGAACTAGTCGTTTGTGCTTGAGAAACTTCACTTTTCTGTCTTCTATCTGAAGAGGTTTCTCCACAAATTTCAGTTTTTCGTTTACTTCTATATCTCGAAGAGGTACTACCAGTGATTCATCTGATAAGCATTTCTTGAGATTGGATACATGAAATACATTATGTACTCCAGATAATTCTTCTGGTAATTGTAAACGATAAGCTACTGGTCCTATACGTTGGATCACTGAAAATGGTCCTACGTACCTTGGACTTAGCTTTCCTTTCTTTCCAAATCTGACTACTCCTTTCCAAGGAGAAACTTTTAACAGTACTCTGTCTCCAATTTGGAATTCTAACGGCTTGCTTCTATTGTCTGCATAACTTTTCTGGCGATCTCGAGCCGTCTTCAATCTTTCCTTGATTTGAGTAATCTTATCAGTCGTTTCTTGCACTATTTCAGGTCCTGATAATTGACTTTCTCCGATTTCTGCCCAACAAACTGGAGTTCTGCACTTTCTTCCATACAGTGCCTCGAATGGAGCAGTTTCAATACTTGAATGATAACTATTGTTATAGGAGAATTCAATTAATGGTAAATGATCATCCTAACTTCCACCAAAGTCTATTACACATGCTCGGAGCATGTCTTCTAGAGTTTGGATTGTCCTTTCACTTTGTCCATCTGTTTGTGGATGATATGCAGTGCTCAAATTTAGTCGAGTTCCCATAGTTTGCTGGAAACTTTTCCAGAAATGGGAAGTAAAACGACTATCCCTATCCGAAACAATGGAGAGTGGAACTCCATGTAAGGATACAACTTCATCTACATACAATTTAGCCAGTCTTTCCATACTAAAGGTTTCTTTCATAGGTAGAAAGTGAGCTGATTTGGTTAATCGATCCACAATTACCCAAATCGCATCATTACCTTTTCTGGTTTTGGGTAACTTAGTAACAAAATCCATTGTTATAAGTTCCCATTTCCACACTGGCATCTCTAACTGTTGTAGTAGACCTGAAGGTTTTTGATGTTCTGCCTTAACTTGTGAACAAGTAAGACATTTAGAAACATAGCTGGCTATGTCCTTTTTCATTCCTATCCACCAAAAGTTCTTTCTTAAATCTTGGTACATCTTATTGTTTCCTGGGTGCATAGTGTATCTAGATTTATGAGCTTCTTCTAAAATCTTAGGTCTTAAGTCTCCCTGCTTAGGTACCCAAATTCTACTTTTGTGAAATCTCCAAATTCCATCTGCTCCTTGGTCTAATTCTTTGATTCGTCCTTTCATTCCTTCAGCATCATCCTTGATTGCTGTAATTTGAACATTCTTCAATTGTTCCATTAAATCTATTTGTAGATTTAATCTGAGAGCACGAACCCGTCGTTGTTTCTCATAATACTTACGACTTAAGGCATCTGCAACTACATTTGCCTTTCCTTCGTGATACTGAATATCACAGTCGTAGTCGCTTAAGATTTCCATCCATCTCCTTTGCCTCATGTTTAACTCTTTTTGCCCAAATATGTATCTTAAACTTTTGTGGTCTGTGTAGACAGTAAATTTACTTCCGTAAAGATAATGTCTCCAAATCTTAAGGGCAAAAATTACGGCTCCTAATTCTAAATCATGAGTCGTATAGTTTTCTTCGTGCTTTTTCAATTGTCTTGTGGCATACGCAATTACCTTCTTGCGTTGCATAAGCACACATCCAAATCCTAATTTTGAAGCATCACAATATACCTCAAAATCTTCAATTCCTTCTGGTAAGGCTAAGATTGGTGCATGGGTTAGTTTCTGTTTCAGAATTCTAAAAGCTTCTTCTTGTTTAGGTCCCCATTCAAACTTAGTGGCTTTACAGGTTAGCTTAGTTAATGGTACGGCTATCTTGGAAAAATCCTTAATAAACCGTCTATAATACCCAGCTAAACCTATAAAACTTCTTATTTCCATTGCTGTTTGTGGAACCTTCCACTTGGTAATTGCCTCTATCTTAGCAGGATTTACATGAATACCTTCATGATTCATCATGTGTCCTAAAAATTGTACTTCCTTTATCCAAAATTCGCATTTCGAGAATTTGGCGTACAACTTTTCTTTTCTTAACAAAGTTAAGAGTGCATGAAGATGTTCACAATGCTCTGTCTGACTTTTGGAATAAATAAGTATATCGTCTATGAAAACAATTACAAATTTATCCAAATACGGTTTACAGATCCTATTCATCATGTCCATGAATGCTGCAGGTGCATTCGTTAACCCGAAGGGCATGACTGTAAACTCGTAATGACCATACCTAGTTCTGAAAGCAGTCTTAGGTATGTCTTCTTCTTGTACCTTCAATTGATGATATCCAGAGCGTAAATCTATCTTAGAAAAATATCTAGCCCCCTGAAGTTGATCAAAAAGATCATCAATCCTAGGTAATGGATATCGATTCTTAATTGTAACCTTATTCAATTCCCTATAATCGATACACATTCTCATTGAACCATCCTTTTTCTTCACAAACAACACTGGCGCTCCCCAAGGGGATGAGCTAGGTTGTATGAATCCTTTACTTAGTAATTAATCTAATTGCTTCTTTAGTTCTAACATTTCTGTAGGTGCTAACCGATAAGGTGCCTTGGCTATCGGTGTAGTTCCTGGAATTAAATGAATTCTGAATTCTACTTCCCTGTCTGGAGGTAATCCTGGTAAATCTTCTGGAAATATATCAGGATATTCTGAGACTACTGGTATTTCCTTAAGTTCTTTTCCCTTAGTGCTAATGATTACCGAAATCATATACACTATTCCTTGTTTTCGTTCATAATTAGCAACTTTCATTACTGATATGAACTTCATGGGCTTACGTGGTTTATCTCCTGTAATCCTAATCACTTCTCCGGTGGGTGATTGAATTTCTATGGTATTCTGATCACAAAGAATTCTAGCATGGTTGGATACTAACCAATCCATTCCTAATACAACATCAAATTCAGCTAAATTCATCGGCAATAGTTTTGCAGAGAATTTATGTCCTAAAAGTTCTATGTTTCCTTCTTGCAAAACTTTATCTATTTTAACTGAATTTCCGTCTGCGGTTTCAACTGTAAAAATCTGCCTAATATTGGTTAAAGGTAAACTAAGAGCTTGACAGAATGAAGTATTTATAAAACTTTGGTTTGCACCAGAGTCAAATAATACTTTGGCGTACACGTTGTGAACTAAGAACGTACCCGCTATCACATCCGGAATGAGTTCTGCTTCTTGAGTGGTCAGCTGAAATGCCCTGGCATTCTTCTTAGTAGTTCCTTCGGTCGTCTTGGGTTTGTTATCTACTGGTTTGACCAATTTAGGACATTCTGTTTTATAATGCCCCGCTTCTCCACAATTAAAACAGATTACTGTTTTCTTTTTGCAGTTTTCTTCACGATGTCCTACAGCTTTGCAAAAATTGCAAGTGATATCGCATCTTCCATAATGCTTCTTTTTGCATTTCCTGCAGAATGACGGAGCTGGAGATTGCCCTGTTCCTTTTCTCTTGAAGCTGTTATTATTACCCACACGAAATCCTTGGGTAATTTTCTGAGCTAATGCCTTCTTCCTATCTTCATCTCTTGTGCGTACCAATTCATCGGTTAGAGTGTTAGCTAATTCTACCGCATCATCAATAGTGCGAGGTCTCGCAGCTTTAACAATATTGCGGATTTCGCTAATTAGCCCCCAAATATAGCGAGAAATGAGTACCGGTTCTGGCGAAGCCAGTGTTGGTACCACTCTAGCATATTCAAAGAATGTCGAGGTATAACCGCGACAATCTACACCCATCATCCGATGACTTAGAAACTTATTCGTCATCTGTTCTTTTTCATACTCAGGACAGAATTTTCTTTCCACCAAACCCTTAAATTCTTCCCAAGTCATAGCATAAGCTATTACTCTTCCTTTTGATTGTAACACAGTGTTCCACCATTCGAGTGCTCCTTCTTTGAAGAGATTTGATGAGTACATGACCTGATCATCTTTACCACATTTACTTATTGCAATAACTGCTTCGGTTTTCTCTAACCAACGCAGTGATGCAGTTGCTCCTTCATTGCCTGCAAATTCAGTGGGTTTACAAGCAAGGAATTCTTTGAAAGTGCAACCAGGCGTTGCAGTTTTCATTTTCTTGGTTAATGGAGCTTGATGTGGTTCCTTATTATGATTAACATGATTATTGCCTCCATTTACACTATTACTGAAGTTATCTTCAGTAATCTGTTTACTAGGGACAATTTGTTGCGGTTCGATTGGATTCTTTATAGCAGCTACGAATGCTGGAATAGCATTGGCTATCCCTTGAGCAACAATGTTTTCGATATCTTGCCGAGTCATATATTGATCTCCTGGATGTTGCTCGGACTGATTAACTTCATTTATAGGTTCATTACCACTGTTTGCCATCTGATAATGTATATATAAATTTTATTAGTATTTGCTAAATAACAATTATATACAAACAATCAGAAATTTTAAAATACAGGTATAGTCAAAACAATCGATTTCTCGACTTCATCTTATATCTAGTATAGTATGCATCGTTACACACCAATATCTTACAGAGTTTTTATTCGTTATTTACAGACTAACTTTACTATTACTATTATACAAACACCGGTTTACCATCCTACTATCTCTCGTCACTTGCTGTTCTAAAAACGCATTTCCCTCTCATCGTACTTCCAGGCAATTTGTCCCCCTATTTCCATGATTCTAGTTCCCGCATCAAACAACTCTTCACCAAAGTGGCGAAGTTCAGCCATGTTTTCATTACTCATGGGTGGATTAGGTAGGGGTTCTGGATCGAATTGTGGAAGAAAAGAGTAAGGATCGTTGACAATATTTTGAAATTGCCAATCGTTCGTCCACCATTCGTCCATTCCTATGGGTTGGGAGTGGACTATTGGGTCTGGAATTGCTGGTTCCCAATTCATAGGGAGTTGGTTTTCAAGAGGATAATTATAAATATTATTATTATTATTATTATTGTTATTATTGACAGGCTGAATGGTTTCACAGCTTGCCAATAGGTATCTCTTCTTGAAAGGTCCTTCCCTGGTTTTGATTGGAGCTCTCTCCAATTTCTATCTGAGTTGGTCTAGAGCTTTGCCCAACTTCCATTTCTATGTCTTTAGAGTATCCCTCAAACTGCCTTTCCATCTGCCTAGAATCTTCTTTGGCTTCAGTATCTATCTGTATTCCTATCTCCTTAACCTTTTCCTTGTCTTTAGTTTTCACCTCCTGTAGTCTAGGACTTTTCCTTGTTACAATTTACTGTTGTTTAGAATTCTCTCCGGTTATAATTTCTTTTCCCTTTTTCAAAGGATTGTTTATTTTGGGAAGTTTTGTGGCTGGCTTTTTCTTACGTATGCGACTTCCCCACACGTAATTCTTCTTTTTCTTTCGTTTTGGCTTGTTCAAAGGTGGAACCTTGAATTCTACCGGTTGTTCTATATCGGGAAAGTAGCTAGTATATTCTTTGGAAGCTTCGATATTCACTGGGTAAAGATTAAGGTTCTGAAAAGCTTCAGATATCCCATTCATGCTGATGTAGCAAATATGCAAAATGCATAAAATACTAAGTTAAAATTTACAAATAAACTTTTAATTTATTACATACTGTGTACTAATTTATTACAAAGATAACTGAAAAACATACTTAAAATTTTTATTTATTTTACAGGGTTTCTAGATTATAAGGGTAAGGTACTAAAACTTTAAAGTATTTAAAGATTTATATTTTCTGCTAATGTGGCTAGCATATATAAGTTTGCCCATTTCTCATCTAGCTTATCTTCCCAAGGTGATTTATCAATTAATTCCTGGGTTTCTCTTTTAATCCTCTTTTCTCGGAGTTTCTCTTTACTTTTCTTAAGAATCATCTCCCTCCTTCTAGGAGAAAGTGTTTCTTCATAATGTGCCTTTCGCACAAATATTCCTTCTTCAGGAATTTCAGCCTGATTCGAGGATTTGGTTCGGGATGAACTTCCCTTCTCGTTGGATGATCTATCTAATTTAAGATAGATACTTGACAGCTTTTTCTTACCCATACTGTAACTAACAAATAATCAGTTAATAATACAAATAATCACATAATAGTAATCAGGAAAAATTAAGTATTTTTAAATACTTAATTAGCTTAACTCAGTGGCTCTGATACCACCTTATTTCTGTCATGGCCCCCGACCCGGTTTGACCCGTTTCAGGAGCCGCGGGACAGAAATTCTGCGGTATTTATTTAATTGAGTTTAACAGCGGAAACAGGATCGTTTAAAGCTAAATTTTCCCGATTTATTTTATTTCACATTTCGGGATAAAACCCCGATAGTTTACAATATTATATTTGTACTACGAAACTGTGATATTACAAAGCTTATTTCTTTATTTTTATAATGAGCCACTATCTTTAAGCTTGAAATGCTCCCCAGCACTTTTCCTGAATTACAACAGATCACCTGAAACATGTTTGAAAAAGGTTTTGTCAGCGGGAAATACTGAGTGAATCATTCTATTTACTAAAATGACACATTTGTTATAATTTACAGTATTAAGAGCGATTACAATGTTTCTATTATCAAACCAACTACCCACGGTATTTGTCACTCGACCGAATCTGTGACTATGGTCATATCCCCCATTGGCTGCCCCAATGGTGACGATTATCAAGTAATGTATACAAAACCCCACATACCGGCTGTAACTTGGTGATTACAAAGACTTAATCCCCGTAATTATAACTTTGAAAAACATTTAAGAATTTATAAAGCAATTTGATAAAAAGAGAATGACTCACATTGCTGGTTTAATATGGATAGAGTCTAGTTTATGAATCAGTCTTGTTAACCTAATTTAAATACAATGCACACAAAACGGGGTTAGTAATCAATCCAGCAATTACGATAACTCACGAGATCAAATTCTCACAATGAATGACAAAGTGCGGTACTTCAACTCATCCATCGAATTAACGACGAACGACAAAGTACGATACTTCAACTCATCCATCGAATTAACGACGAACGACAAAGTATAACCCTAATGTGGGCGGCACTTAAACATTCATTGGATATATTGATCTTCGGATAAATGAATCGTAGCAGCGATTGTGCTAATACCCTGTTTTGTAGCAGAATTTCGATACCCGGGGGTATAATTTGGAATAGCAGTTCGTAAATCAGTGTAATAGTGAGAATTATTTCGACGTAATATGTTCAGATTTCGAATGCCAATGTCTGCTATTTATAGGTGAAATTTGGGAAGCCCTGCGCATCGTAGGCCAAACATACCATACGCATCGTAGGGGTTAAAAAATAGGCCTATAGACTAGCCACGACTGGGACTAGCTTAGCTGACATGACACTTTCATATTTCAGTTATTTGACACGAATTTAAGTGGATAATTATCCACTAGGGTTTACCCCCCTTAGTTTTAGGGGCCCTAATCCTGATTCTGAAAATTATGAAAATTTTAGGGTTTGTTCAGAATCACTCGGGTGTCTCAATTAGGGTTTCCTTTTGGACTAATTAATTTAATAATTATAACTTTTGATGAGAGTTGTTACAGCCTGCGAGCCCAGTAAGTCTCCACAATAATGATAATTTGATGGTTTAATGTTGTTGACTTTCTTTCATTTTGCCTTGCATGTGCCGTGCATCAAAGTCCAAGCCCCCATGTGCCTTTTCTTTGTTTTTCCTAGATGTGTCGCCCCCACAAGTCAACGAACCCACTTGAAAATGATGATGAGTGATGTTATTTGTGTGTTCCAATAAACAACCGCCAAGAGATGTTCGATGATGTCTGATGAGGATTATGTTGTGTGATGTGATGTTGATAATTAAATGCTCTTCACAATCACATGATGATGATGTTTGTTGATATCCTCTGCCGTCAAAAGTGAATCCTTAATATTGTTGTTAAGTTGGATTTCCTTCACCAATGTCAGCCACCACCCTCCTCTTCGTGAATATGGCCCAAAAGACCCCAAAGTGATTGATGAAATTAATGTTTTCTTATAAAACCCTCAATGTGCACATGATGGCTCCTAGAAAATCGCGAGTCCCCAAACAAAACTCTAATGTTGCCGTCAATTTTGTGATGATGATTGATATTGTTGACAAGAGAGCCCAAGTCCCTCCAAATCGGCCCATGTGAGATTGATGATGCCCCTCTTGGTCTTGGTCTGCGTGAGATGATGATGATGGATCATGTGAATGTGATGTCTTTTGTTTCACCCAAATAATCACGTGAATATATCTTCCAATATTCTCAAGTGGATGATGATTTAATTAAGATTGGCAATTGATGTGGTGTGATGTCTCTCTTGTATTCTTTGAACCACAAAGTCATGATGCCATTTACGCGTTCCAATTTAACCGAATTAAGCGATTTACCTGTAAAACACACGAACATTCGTAGTTATCACATTCACGATACATAACCGTGTAAAATGTGGGATATGCACGTATTTAGCTCATTTAAGGGTTATCCTACGGACCACCCGTCAGTCCCTGTAACACCAGAGTCGATTAACCTTTTGTTGTCAAAACGTAGAAGATGATATCATAGATCACAAAAGTCAAGCATATATACATATTTAGAAAAGAAATTCACATCATACATGTCTCTGAGAGATGATAGGCCTGTGAATACATTCCTAACCGGCCCGTTTAAATAGTTGTGGCTCAAATTCTTGTAAGGAAAAAAGTTCATGACTGTTTAATCGTAGGTGATGAAAGTTAACCGGGGGGGGGGGGGGTTAACATACACCGCCACCGCCATCTCCACTACCATCTTCACCGTCGACCTCCATCACCATAACCAACGCCATCTCCAACACCATAACCACCGCTATCGAAAAACCCAGAACCACCATGAAAACCCATATCCAAATTTAATTGAAATCTTATGATTTATGATAAAAGAGATCAGCAGAAGAAGCCCTAACATTGAGAGGATAACTTTGATTGAGGGGTTTCCATGGTGGTTGCGGTGGTGGATTTGAGTGGTTTTCATGGTGGGTTATTAGATTTGAGGGGTTTTCATGGTGGGTTTCAGATTTGAGGGGTTTTCATGGTGATTCTGGGTTTCGATTTGAGGGTATTTCATGGTGGTTACGGTGGTAATTGTAGTGATGGTTGTTGGTGGTTTAATGATGATGGGGATGGGGGTCATATGAATATGAAGTTAGAGAGAGAGAGAAAGAGAGGGATAGAGTGAGTTGAGAAAGAAAGATGATTATTTATTTTTGTTTTAAAATTTTTTTATCTCCTGGTATATGTTTTAAATAAAAGAGTACAATTACCAATATACCCATATGCGGGGTTCATTTACTCAGATTTAACCACAAAAATTAACTAAGTTAGGGTTAAAGGATATAACTTGCAAGGGTTTGCAAACATCGAGTACGCTTTCTGTAATTATTGAAGACAAAGGACACAGTTTGCAATAAGTGACATACATAAAGGACAATTTTGTAATTTACTCTTTTATAGGCTACATAGTGCTATGGGATAAGGTTTATAGGGACTTTGTCACGTCATGTAAACGAGACTTTTATTGTTAAAATATTGAAAACTAAATGCGTTATAAATTGAAAAACAATAGCGATCATACTGATAAATGCGTTACAAAATTCAAAATCACAAGAATCATCCATGTACTTCTAAAAAGCTATTGAACAAATACAAAATTTGGTAAATAACACTACATTTTACTACATTAATTATCAAAACTAGATGTTTATTAATTTCTTTTTCTTTAAGAGGGTGTTTAGGGTTGAAATTTTAAATAGATTATGTGTTTTGAATAATCATAATCAGATAATTACCGTGTGATTTAGTTTACAAATATTTTTCAACGCCGAGAACCTCGATCAGAGAGTAAAAAAGGCGTAAGGTTCACAATGGTGTAAAATTAAAATGGGATATACCGGGCTAGGATTCGAGTTACAGGAACAAGGGCCAAACCAACCACCCAAGAATGGAATCGTCGAGCGAAAACACTTGACAACCTCCTAGAAGCAGCTTTTTTTGCCACCAGACCTATCTCCATCAATTAGGAATCTGATGCCGTCAGTAACACATTCTTTAAATTGTAGCCATTTGTTGAGTGTTTTTTTTGGTGTCTAATCCGCATATATATCATCATTGCCCTTGATTTTCTTGACTGTATATCTCTTAAATGTCAACATATACACGTGTGATTTAGTTTACGAAGATTTTTCAAAGCCGAGAACCTCGATCAGAGAGTAAAAAAGGCGTAAGGTTCACAATGGTGTAAAATTAAAATGGGATATACCGGGCTAGGATTCGAGTTACAGGAACAAGGGCCAAACCAACCACCCAAGAATGGAATCGTCGAGTGAAAACACTTGACAACCTCCTAGAAGCAGCTTTTCTTGCCACCAGACCTTTCTCCATCAATTAGGAATCTGATGCCGTCACTAAACACATTCCTTAAATTGTAGCCATTTGTTGAGTGTTTTTTTTGGTGTCTAATCCGCATATATATCACCATTGTCCTTGATTTTCTTGACTGTATATCTCTTAAATGTCAACATATACACGTGTGATTTAGTTTACGAAGATTTTTCAATGCCGAGAACCTCGATCATAGAGTAAAAAAGGTGTAAGGTTCACAATGGTGTAAAATTAAAATGGGATATACCGGGATAGGATTCGAGTTACAGGAACAAGGGCCAAACCAACCACCCAAGAATGGAATCGTCGAGTGAAAACACTTGACAACCTCCTAGAAGCAGCTTTTCTTACCACCAGACCTTTCTCCATCAATTAGGAATCTGATGCCATCACTTAACACATTCCTTAAATTGTAGCCATTTGTTGAGTGTTTTTTTTGGTGTCTAATACGCATATATATCACCATTGTGTCTAATCATTAATAACCCATGAACAAAAACACCCCTAATTTTGTGTAGATATTAATTGATTGAATTGATAGGCACGCTAACAGTTTTGATAGGCCTTTAAGTGTTGCAAATGAACTTTGTAGGTCACCGATAAACTCGTTGTAAGACAGGTCCCTGTAACACCAGAGTCGATTAACCTTTTGTTGTCAAAACGTAGAAGATGATATCATAGATCACAAAAGTCAAGCATATATACATATTTAGAAAAGAAATTCACATCATACATTTCTCTGAGAGATGATAGGCCTGTGAATACATTCCTAACCGGCCCGTTTAAATAGTTGTGGCTCAAATTCCTGTAAGGAAAAAAGTTCATGACTGTTTGATCGTAGGTGATGAAAGTTAACCGGGGGGGGGGGGGGGGGGGGGTTAACATACACCGCCACCGCCATCTCCACTACCATCTTCACCGTCGACCTCCATCACCATAACCAACGCCATCTCCAACACCATAACCACCGTTATCGAAAAACCCAGAACCACCATGAAAACCCATATCCAAATTTAATTGAAATCTTATGATTTATGATAAAAGAGATCAGCAGAAGAAGCCCTAACATTGAGAGGATAACTTTGATTGAGGGGTTTCCATGGTGGTTGCGGTGGTGGATTTGAGGGGTTTTCATGGTGGGTTATTAGATTTGAGGGGTTTTCATGGTGGGTTTCAGATTTGAGGGGTTTTCATGGTGATTCTGGGTTTCGATTTGAGGGTATTTCATGGTGGTTACGGTGGTAATTGTAGTGATGGTTGTTGGTGGTTTAATGATGATGGGGATGGGGGTCATATGAATATGAAGTTAGAGAGAGAGAGAGAAAGAGAGGGATAGAGTGAGTTGAGAAAGAAAGATGATTATTTATTTTTGTTTTAAATTTTTTTTATCTCCTGGTATATGTTTTAAATAAAAGAGTACAAGTACCAATATACCCTTCTGTGGGGTTCATTTACTCAGATTTAACCACAAAAATTAACTAAGTTAGGGTTAAAGGATATAACTTGCAAGGGTTTGCAAACATCGAGTACGCTTTCTGTAATTATTGAAGACAAAGGACACATTTTGCAATAAGTGACATACATAAAGGACGATTTTTGTAATTTACTCTTTTATAGGCTACATAGTGCTATGGGATAAGGTTTATAGGGACTTTGTCAGGTCATGTAAACGAGACTTTTATTGTTAAAATATTGAAAACTAAATGCGTTATAAAATGAAAAACAATAGCGATCATACTGATAAACGCGTTACAAAATTCAAAATCACAAGAATCATCCATGTACTTCTAAAAAGCTATTGAACAAATACAAAATTTGGTAAATAACACTACATTTTACTACATTAATTATCAAAACTAGATGTTTATTAATTTCTTTTTCTTTAAGAGGGTGTTTAGGGTTGAAATTTTAAATAGATTATGCGTTTTGAATAATCATAATCAGATAATTAACGTGTGATTTAGTTTACAAATATTTTTCAATGCTGAGAACCTCGATCAGAGAGTAAAAAAAGTGTAAGGTTCACAACGGTGTAAAATTAAAATGGGATATACCGGGCTATGATTCGAGTTACAGGAACAAGGGCCAAACCAACCACCCAAGAATGGAATCGTCGAGCGAAAACACTTGACAACCTCCTAGAAGCAGCTTTTTTTAGCCACCAGACCTATCTCCATCAATTAGGAATCTGATGCCGTCACTAAACACATTCTTTAAATTGTAGCCATTTGTTGAGTGTTTTTTTTGGTGTCGAATCCACATATATATCATCATTGCCCTTGATTTTCTTGACTGTATATCTCTTAAATGTCAACATATACACGTGTGATTTAGTTTACGAAGATTTTTCAAAGCCGAGAACCTCGATCAGAGAGTAAAAAAGGCGTAAGGTTCACAATGGTGTAAAATAAAAATGGGATATACCGGGCTAGGATTCGAGTTACAGCAACAATGGCCAAACCAACCACCCAAGAATGGAATCGTCGAGCGAAAACACTTGACAACCTCCTAGAAGCAGCTTTTCTTGCCACCAGACCTTTCTCCATCAATTAGGAATCCGATGCCGTCACTAAACACATTCCTTAAATTGTAGCCATTTGTTGAGTGTTTTTTTTGGTGTCTAATCCGCATATATATCACCATTGCCATTGGTTTTCTTGACTGTATATCTCTTAAATGTCAACATATACACGTGTGATTTAGTTTACGAAGATTTTTCAATGCCGAGAACCTCAATCAGAGAGTAAAAAATGGCGTAAGGTTCACAATGGTGTAAAATTAAAATGGGATATACCGGGCTAGGATTCGAGTTACAGGAACAAGGGCCAAACCAACCACCCAAGAATTCAATCGTTGAGTGAAAACACTTGACAACCTCCTAGAAGCAGCTTTTCTTGCCACCAGACTTTTCTCCAACAATTAGAAATCTGATGCCGTCACTAAAAACATTCTTTAAATTTAGCCATTTATTGAGTGTTTTTTTTTGGTGTCTAATCCGCATATATATCACCATTGCCCTTGATTTTCTTGACTGTATATCTCTTAAATGTCAACATATACACGTGTGATTTAGTTTACGAAGATTTTTCAATGCCGAGAACCTCGATCAGAGAGTAAAAAAGGCGTAAGGTTGACAATGGTGTAAAATTAAAATGGGATATACCGGGCTAGGATTCGAGTTACAGGAACAAAGGCTAAACCAACCACACAAGAATGGAATCGTCGAGCGAAAACACTTGACAACCTCCTAGAAGCAGCTTTTCTTGCCACCAGACCTTTCTCCATCAATTAGGAATCTGATGCCGTCACTAAACACATTCCTTAAATTGTAGCCATTTGTTGAGTGTGTTTTTTGGTGTCTAATCCGCATATATATTACCATTGCCCTTGATTTTCTTGACTGTATATCTCTTAAATGTCAACATATACACGTGTGATTTAGTTTACGAAGATTTTTCAATGCCGAGAACCTCGATCAGAGAGTAAAAAAGGTGTAAGGTTCACAATGGTGTAAAATTAAAATGGGATATACCGGGCTAGGATTCGAGTTACAGGAACATGGGCCAAACCAACCACCCAAAAATGGAATCGTCGAGCGAAAACACTTGACAACCTCCTAGAAGCAGATTTTCTTGCCAACTGACCTTTTTCCATCAATTAGGAATCTGATGCCATCACTAAACACATTCCTTAAATTGTAGCCATTTGTTGAGTTTTTTTTGGTGTCTAATTCGCATATATATCACCATTGCCCTTGATTTTCTTGATTGTATATCTCTTAAATTTCAACATATACACGTGTGATTTAGTTTACGAAGATTTTTCAATGCCGAGAAACTTGATCAGAGAGTAAAAAAGGCGTAAGGTTCACAATGGTGTAAAATTAAAATGGGATATACCGGGCTAGGATTCGAGTTACAGGAACAAGGGCCAAACCAACCACCCAAGAATGGAATCGTCGAGCGAAAACACTTGACAACCTCCTAGAAGCAGCTTTTCTTGCCACCAGACCTTTCTCCATCAATTAGTAATCTGATGCCGTCAGTAAACACATTTCTTAAATTGTAGCCATTTGTTGAGTGTTTTTATTTTGTGTCTAATCCGCATATATATCACCATTGCCCTTGATTTTCTTGACTGTATATCTCTTAAATGACAACATATATACGTGTGATTTAGTTTACAAAGATTTTTCAATGCCGAGAATCTCGATCAGAGAGTAAAAAAGGCGTAAGGTTCACAATGGTGTAAAATTAAAATGGGATATACCGGGATAGGATTCGAGTTACAGGAACAAGGGCCAAACCAACCACCCAAGAATGGAATCGTCGAGCGAAAACACTTGACAACCTCCAAGAAGCAGATTCTCTTGCCACCAGACCTTTCTCGATCAATTAGGAATCTGATGCCGTCACTAAACACATTCCTTAAATTGTGGCCACTTGATGAGTGTTTTTTTGGTGTCTAATCCGCATATATATCACCATTGCCCTTGATTTTCTTGACTGTATATCTCTTAAATGTCAACATATACACGTGTGATTTAGGTTACGAAGATTTTTCAATGCCGAGAACCTCGATCAGAGTGTAAAAAAGGCGTAAGGTTCACAATGGTGTAAAATTAAAATGGGTTATACCGGGATATGATTCGGGTTACTGGAACAAGGGCCAAACCAACCACCCAAGAATGGAATCTTCGAGTGAAAACACTTGACAACCTCCTAGAAGCAGCTTTTCTTTCCACCAGACCTTTCTCCATCAATTAGGAATCTGATGCCGTCACTAAACACCTTCCTTAAATTGTAGCCATTTGTTGAGTGTTTTTTTTGGTGTCTAATCCGCATATATATCACCATTACCCTTGATTTTCTTGACTGTATATCTCTTAAATGTCAACATATACACGTGTGATTTAGTTTACGAAGATTTTTCAATGCCTAGAACCTCGACCAGAGAGTAAAAAAGGTGTAAGGTTCACAATGGTGTAAAATTAAAATGGGATATACTGGGCTAGGATTCGAGTTACAGGAACAAGGGCCAAACCAACCACCCAAGAATGGAATCGTCGAGCGAAAACACTTGACAACCTCCTAGAAGCAGCTTTTCTTGCCACCAGACCTTTCTCCATCAATTAGGAATCTGATGCCGTCACTAAACACATTCCTTAAATTGTAGCCATTTGTTGAGTGTTTTTTTTGTGTCTAATCCACATATATATCACCATTGCCCTTGATTTTCTTGACTGTATATCTCTTAAATGTCAACATATACACGTGTATTTCTCAAGATGGGGGCTTCGGCTATGAGGATTGCCGTCGAACTAGAGAGAGAGGGGAGATGAGAGAACTAGGGTTTGGTGTGTGTTTTGTTTTGCAACAAATGAGAAGCAACCCCACACATGGGTGCTTGTATACGCATAAAAGGGAGTGGGCCGAACCCTCACTTGGGCTGCCCATTGGTTTCGGATTCAAAGGGTGTGGCCCGAATGGGCTTGTGCGATCAGGTTGTAGTTGTGCTATCGGTTCGTTTATACACATACATTCGTTACACATAAACACATATCAAACATAACATTTCATAAATCATCAAAGTTCAGATAAACACATAGTGTTCAAACATGCTACACTAAGTACAAAGATAGGTTTTGAAATACGAGTTGTCACATGATCCAAAGCTTAAACGAAACAACAAAGAAAATAAAGCAGAACGTTTAGGCACTAACATCCAGTTCGATACTCACGTATACGCAGAGGATGTCCAATGCTTAAACAAAATAAAGAAATAAAACAAGTTTAAATCTTTGCAAAAAGAAATGCACAATCACAGCGACTTTTTCAGCAAAGTTGTGAAAGTTCACAAACTTAACCAGTTTTATGTCTTTCGACAATCAGCGATTACTGAGTAGGCACACAATCAAGAAGGACAAAACTAAGTACTATGCTTTCAATCATGTTTCCCACTAGAATTAGGCTTTTTCATTTAAGTTTGTATCGTTATCGCAAATCTACTAGTCTAGCTGAGCCTATCGTCACATCTTAAGTGAGACCGTTTATCACATTTACATCTTTCCATTTCTTTAGCATGCTGTGACAGTCCAACTGATCTACTATCATTTCCTCTTTTTCACAACAAACTCATTTTTTGAATTTTCAAATGTTTTTGAATTTTTCAAATTTTCAAATTTTTTTTTTTAAAATTTTTCTCCCCCTAAAATCAAAATTATATTTCAAATTTTGATTTTCTGGGAAAATTTGAAAAATAAAGCAGTAAACTATACAATCAAAATGACAAACTGATGAGAATTGCCTCAATTCGCCATCCACTTGGCTTAAACAGTCATAACTCCCCCTGACAACAAACTATTTTCCCATTAAGATTTCAAAACACTTAAGTTTGTTTTAATCAAAATGGCTTTTCCGGAAAATTAGTTTTGTTTGTCATTTCACAAACATGGGGTTTAATTCATCACACTGTTTTCAACCACTTGTAGGTTTATCACAAAAACAACTTCCAACAATCATACCACTTGTAAGATAGTTAAATCAAGTACAACTTAATGTCCTTGATTAACCACTTGTAAGTCTAAATATCACAGTTACCAACCTGTGAATTTCTCAAGAAAGATGCCGCCCTAATAACCAACCTGGGAGTTCCGGCAAGTCAGGTTTTTTAGTTAAAGAGATTCACCCAAGCCTGACGGTCCTTGGGTGTATTAGAGTCATTTTAATTCGGGGTTTGAACATTCCTTTTTGTTTCATAAAATTCTTTAACCCCTTTTACCTTACCCTCAACCATCTTTCCAAAAATATTTTTTACTTTGCTATTGAAAGCCTTTTCGACATCAAATTCTTTCTTTTCAGAATATAACTGATTCGAAATTTTCACTTTCCCATCTTTTTTTTTTTAAATTTGCAGTCTGCAATGGTGGAAAGTTGATATCATCCATTGGCGTAACTGAATTTTCTCCTTTTTGATCAACAAATGGCTCCTCTGATTTTGACGAATCAGATTCATTGCCAGAACGTGGCTCATCTGACTTTGACAAGTCAAATTCATCGCCAACACGTGGCTCTTTTGCTTCCGAAGAAACAAATTCATTGCCAGGAACTTTTTCTTTCTTCACACACCATTCTGTCCTCAGATTTGTATCTGATGAATTCATTTTGGTTGATTTGTCATTCTTTGGAGAGCAAGACGATTTATCAGAACTTTTATCTGATTTTCTTGTTGTATCCGAGGACAAAATCCTTTCGAGATACTCTCGTGCTTTCTTTCTTTTATTTCTCAGTCGGTCTTTCTGCCCTTGTGAAAGCTTCACTTTCTGTTTTTTCACCTTCTGTTCTTTGGGATTTTCTTCGACCTTGACTGTTTTCTTCATCTTTTTCTGAGATTCAGCCCTCGATCTTTCCATTGATCTCATTGAGCAATCTCTTGCAATATGTCCTTTGGTTTGGCAGTTATAGCATCTCCTCGTCTCAAACCACTGATTCTGGCAGTTAACAGCAATGTGTCCTTGAACACCACAAGTGTAGCACACTCTGTTATCGTACCATTCACCACTTTCACACCAAACGCTCAGATCATAACATTGTCTGGCTTTGTGGTAATCATCACTCCACCTGAAAGCTGGATTTATCTTTGAAGCACTGTGGTCAAACCTGCACCACATATTACCAACAGTTTTTGAGTTTTAATTTTCAAATTTTTGTGGTTTTTTATAACGATTGGATGACTGAACTGATGACCTTTTATTGTTGTTTTGAAACTTTTTCGAATTTTTAACATTTTGTTTTTGTTTCTGTTCTACTTTCTTCTTCAAGGGTTTTTGCATAGAGCATTCACCCTTTTCAGTTGATTGCAGAACAATTTCTTGAAAATTTTCTTTTAATTTCAAAAATATTTTCTTTTTCTCATTTTTCTCATTTTCATCATCAGTTTTCTCGTCACAATCTTCAATTTTGACTTTGTCAAAATTTGTGACATTGTCACTTATTGGAACAGAATTGATTGGTTTTGGACAAGAACAATCTGGTGTTGATGACGAAGTCTCAAAATCTTTCAATTTCTTTTCAAGCTCATCAATTTTATTCCGAGCAATTTCAGCTTCATTTTCAAGCCGAATGATTTTCTGAAAATGAGAATTTATTTCAATTTGTTTTTCAAGATTATTTTTAAAAATAACAGATTTTTCATCTTCTAAAATCTTCATTTGACTTTGAAAATCTTTTTCAAATTTTAATTTTTCATTTTCAAAATCTTTTTCCTTTTCTTTCAAAATTTTGTTTTCCAATGTCAAACTGTCCAAATCACTTAACGGTTTGACATTTTCAGATTTCAATCTTTCATAATTTTCCTGCACTTCAAGAATCTGTTTGTCATTAGATTTCTTCTCATCATTCAAATTTTTGATTTCCAATGTCAAACTCTCTACATTCTTCAAGAGTTTGACATTGTTTGATTCAGATTTTTTACAGTTTAAGCATTTCTCGGACATCATTACAGCTTCAGCCTTCTTCTCAACCTTGATAGCTGAAATTTCTTTAACTTGCTCCTCTACCATTTGAACATTTTTCTTAGGTTCGAATTTTTCATCAACAAACTTCATTTTTCTAATCTTTTGGAGTTCAAGTTCTTGAGCTTGAATCTTCTCTATAAAACCACTAAGATTCATATAAGCAAAATTTGAATGGTTCTTTAACACCAGCAAATAAGTACCCCATTCATCGTATGGCAATGCATCTGCCAATTTATCAATCCACACCTCATTAGCCTTGGTTATCTTCAATCTCCCCATCTCCACAACTAAATGGCAATATCGTTCAATCAATTCTTTTGTAGACTCTCCCTTGATACCCGTAAAACTATCAAATTTCTTTTGTGCAATATCTGCTGGATTCTGAACACGCATACCATATCCGAAAGATGAGTTATACGACTCACAATCCATGTTTCGTTATTGAAAGATTTTCAAAGACAGATTTTCAAACAATACGAAAATTCACACAATCTAATATCAGCTCAATCACTTTATCAAACAACTGAATCAGATGAATATCTAATTGAGTGTTAAAAATCCGGTGACAATGAATCGGTTGAAGATTTGCTTGGACGGGTATTCGATGTTTGACAAATCACCTCAGATCACCTGCAAACAAACAATCAAACGATCAGTTTTAAACTAACTGAATATGTGAAATTGTGTGTTAATGAAATCAATCTAAGACTCGTGTCAAAGATTTGCGGAATCGTTCCAATGTTGTTTGTGTGAAACCACTGAATGAATGAACTTGATCGGATGTGCCTAGAAATATGGGTTTTGAATGGACACAGCTCTATACTCCAACTTTTAATTGGGCCTCTCGAGCTAAGTAATAAATTGGGCCTGCAATTCTGATTGTCAAGAACACTTAACAACTTTGATTTTCAATTCAAAATTGATATTATCAATTACCTAAAAAGTGTCTGACAATTTCAATTATAAAAAACATATAATTGGACCATTAAACCCACTAGTAATTAACAATGATTCACATGAACTGCCTATTCAAATCTCGTGGCCGACAACTATTTCACAGCTCAAATATGATTGGGCCGATTAAATAAAAAACACATGCATTCTGAATTATCAATTAATAAATCTGATGAATTATCGGCAAACACTTTCAAACCGAATAAAGCATATTCACTTAATACTTTTGATAAAGTCGACTAAATGATCAAACCGATACAACCTGACACAATTCACATGTTCTCTTTTCCCAATTACTGACAACCTCGTAAAATGTTTCACAATTTTCAAACTTCAACGTTTCACAATTCAAGCGGAAACAGATGTATTTTTCAAGCGGAGTCACCTATTTCGCTTGAAACTACTACAACTTTTCAAGCGAGATCAGATCTTTTCAAGCGAAACCCTCTATTTCGCTTCAAAATGACACAATTTTCAAGCGAAACCTAATTGTTCGTTCAAGCGAAAACAGGGGCCATTTTTGTCAGTTTTACTTCGAATTTCGATCTGATACTCTCAAGGGTTTGTTAAAACTTACTTTTACACACACTATCAAAGACTCGGTCCATTTTGTCCGTTCAAATGTCCAGAAATCAAATTTTGAGTAGAAAAAGCTACTGATTCAAGTGTATTGGCTCATAACTTGCTCTGATACCAATTGTAGGATCGATTTGACAATCAAGTGAGTCAATTAAAGTCAACACACCACTGTTTGAGTGGCAGAAACAAACAAACAGATTAGAATCAGAGAGAATGGAGTAGAAAACAGAAGAATATCACTTTAACACTTGTTTCTCATTCATATATCACTTGAAAATCCGACAGCAGTTCGGTACATGACTGATGGGACTGTTACAAATGAGAAACTAGAACTACCTATATATAGCCTTCCTATTTCGCTTGAAATACGAACATGACTGTTCAAGTGAAAACACAGAATCAGTTCCGCTTGAAACACATATTTGACTTTTCAAGCGAAATCACATAAAACAAATATACAAATCCTATTTCATGCACTGTTTCATGTTTCGTGTGATGTTTGCTATGATGATATCATATTATGATGTCACATGGATGATGTCATCACCAAGAAGATTTTTCAATGCAGAGTGTTTTTTTGGTGTCTAATCCGAATATATATCACCATTGCCCTTGATTTTCTTAACTGTATATCTCTTAAATGTCAACATATACACGTGTGATTTAGTTTACGAAGATTTTTCAACGCCGAGAACCATGATCAGAGAGTAAAAAATGCATAAGGTTCACGATGGTGTAAAATTAAAATGGGATATACCGGGCTAGGTTTCGAGTTACAGGAATAAGGGCCAAAACCAACCACCCAAGAATGGAATCGTCGAGCGAAAACACTTGACAAACTCCTAGAAGCAGCTTTTCTTGCCACCAGACCTTTCTCCATCAATTAGGAATCTGATGCCGTCACTAAACACATTCCTTAAATTGAAGCCATTTGTTGAGTGTTTTTTTGGTATCTAATCCGCATATATATCACCAATGCCCTTGATTTTCTTGACTGTATATCTCTTAAATGTCAACATATACACGTGTGATTTAGTTTACGGAGATTTTTCAATGCCGAGAACCTCGATCAAAGAGTAAAAAATGCGTAAGGTTCACAATGGTGTAAAATTGAAATGGGATATACCGGGCTAGGTTTCGAGTTAGGAACAAGGGCCAAACCAACCACCCAAGAATGGAATCATCGAGCAAAAACACTTGACAACCTCCAAGAAGCAGCTTTTCTTGCCACCAGATCTTTCTTCATCAATTAGGAATCTGATGCCGTCACTAAACACATTCCTTAAATTGTAGCCATTTGTTGAGTGTTTTTTTTGGTGTCTAATCCGCATATATCTCACCATTGCCCTTTATTTTCTTGACTGTATGTCTCTTAAATGTCAACATATACACGTGAGATTTAGTTTACGAAGATTTTTCAATCCCTAGAACCTCGATCAGAGAGTAAAAAAGGCTTAAGGTTCACAATGGTGTAAAATTAAAATGGGATATACCGGGCTAGGATTCGAGTTACAGGAACAAGGGCCAAACAAACAACCCAAGAATGGAATCGTCGAGCGAAAACACTTGACAACCTCTTAGAAGCAGCTTTTCTTGCAACCAGACCTTTCTTCATCAATTAGGAATCTGATGCCCTCACTAAACACATTCCTTAAATTGTAGCCATTCGTTGAGTGTTTTTTTGGTGTCTAATCCGCATATATATCACCAATGCCCTTGATTTTCTTGACTGTATATCTCTTAAATATCAACATATACACGTGTGATTTAGTTTACGAAGATTTTTCAATGCTGAGAACCTCGATCAGAGAGTAATAAAGGCGTAAGGTTCAGAATGGTGTAAAATTAAAATGGGATATACCGGGCTAGGATTCGAGTTACAGGAACAAGGGCCAAACCAACCACCCAAGAATGGAATCGTCGAGCGAAAACACTTGACAACCTCCTAGAAGCAGCTTTTCTTGCCACCACACCTTTGTCCCTCAATTAGGAATCTGATGATGTCACTAAACACATTCCTTAAATTGTAGCCATTTGTTGAGTGTTTTTTTGGTGTCTAATCCGCATATATATCACCATTGCCCTTGATTTTCTTGACTATATATCTCTTAATTGTCAACATATACACGTGTGATTTAGTTTACGAAGATTTTTCAATGCCGAAAACCTCGATCAGAGAGTAAAAAAGGCGTAAGGTTCACAATGGAGTAAAATTAAAATGGGATATACCGGGCTAGGATTCGAGTTACAGTAACAAGGGCCAAACCAACCACACAAGAATGGAATCGTCGAGCGAAAACACTTGACAACCTCTTAGAAGCAGCTTTTCTTGCCACCAGACCTTTCTCCATCAATTAGGAATCTGATGCCGTCACTAAACACATTCCTTAAATTGTAGCCATTTGTTGAGTGTTTTTTTTGGTGTCTAATCCGCATATATATCACCATTTTCCTTGATTTTCTAGACTGTATATCTCTTAAATGTCAACATATACACGTGTGATTTAGTTTACGAAGATTTTTCAATGCCGAGAACCTCGATTAGAGAGTAAAAAAGGCGTAAGGTTCACAATGGTGTAAAATTAAAATGGGATATACCGGGCTAGGATTCGAGTTACAGATACAAGGGCCAAACCAACCACCCAAGAAGAGAATCGTCGAGCGAAAACACTTAACAACCTCCTAGAAGCAGCTTTTGTTGCCACCAGACCTTTCTCCATCAATTAGGAATCTGATGCCATCACTAAACACATTCTTTAAATTTTAGCTATTTGTTGAGTTTTTTTTTGGTGTCTAATCCGCATATATATCACCGTTACCCTTGATTTTCTTAACTGTGTATCTCTTAAATGTCAACATATACACCAGTGATTTAGTTTACGACGATTTTTCAATGACGAGATCCTCGATCAGAGAGTAAAAAAGGCGTAAGGTTCACAATGGTGTAAAATTAAAATGGGATATACCGGGCTAGGATTCGAGTTACAGGAACAAGGGCCAAACCACTCACCCAAGAATGGAATCGTCGAGCGAAAACACTTGATAACCTCCTAGAAGCAGCTTTTCTTGCCACCAGACCTTTCTCCATCAATTAGGAATCTGATGTCGACACTAAACACATTCCTTAAATTGTAGCCATTTGTTGAGTGTTTTTTATTTGTGTCTAATCCGCATATATATCACCATTGCCCTTGATTTTCTTGACTGTATATCTCTTAAATGTCAACATATACACGTGTTATTTAGTTTACGAAGATTTTTTAATGCCGAGAACCTCGATCAGAGAGTATAAACGGCGTAAGGTTCACAATGGTGTAAAATTAAAATGGGATATACCGGGCTAAGATTCTAGATACATGAACAAGGGCCAAACCAACCACCCAAGAATGGAATCGTCGAGCGACAACACTTGACAACCTCCTAGAAGCAGCTTTTCTTGCCACCAGACCTTTCTTCATCAATTAAGAATTCGATGCCGTCACTAAACACATTCCTTAAATTGTAGCCATTTGTTGAGTGTTTTTTTGGTGTCTAATCCGCATATATATCACCATTATCCTTGATTTTCTTGACTGTATATCTCTTAAATGTCAACATATACACGTGTGATTTAGTTTACGAAGATTTTTCAATGCCGAGAACCTCGATCAGAGAGTAAAAAAGGTGTAAGGTTCACAATGGTGTAAAATTAAAATGGGATATACCGGGCTAGGATTCTAGTTAGATGAACAAGGGCCAAACCAACCACCCAAGAATGGAATCGTCGAGCGAAAACAGTTGACAACCTCCTAGAAGCAGCTTTTTTTGCCACCAGACCTTTCTCCAACAATTAGGAATCTAATGCCGTCAATAAACACATTCCTTAAATTGTAGCCATTCGTTGAGTTTTTTTTGGTGTCTAATCCGCATATATATCACCATTGCCCTTGATTTTCTTGACTGTATATCTCTTAAATGTCAAGATATACACGTGTGATTTAGTTTACGAAGATTTTTCAATGCTGAGAACCTCGATCAGAGAGTAATAAAGGCGTAAGGTTCGTAATGGTGTAAAATTAAAATGGGATATACCGGGCTAGGATTAGAATTACAGGAACAAGGGCCAAACCAACCACCCAAAAATGGAATCGTCGAGCGAAAACACTTGACAACCTCCTAGAAGCAGCTTTTCTTACCACCAGACCATTCTCCATCAATTAGGAATCTGATGTCGTCACTAATGACATTCTTTAAATTGTAGCCATTTGTTGAGTGTTTTTTTTGTGTCTAATCCGCATATATATCACCATTGACCTTGATTTTCTTAACTGTATATCTCTTAAATGTCGACATATACATGTGTGATTTAGTTTATGAGGATTTTTCAATGCCGAGAACCTCCATCAGAGAGTAAAAAAGGCGTAAGGTTCACAATGGTGTAAAATTAAAATGGGATATACCGGGCTAGGATTCGAGTTACAGGAACAAGGACCAAACCAACCACACAAGAATGGAATCGTCGAGCGAAAACACTTGACAACCTCCTAGAAGCAGCTTTTCTTGCCACCAGACCTTTCTTCATCAATTAGGAATCCGATGCCGTCACTAAACACATTCCTTAAATTGTAGCCATTTGTTGAGTGTTTTTTTGGTGTCTAATCCGCATATATATCACCATTATCCTTGATTTTCTTGACTGTATATATCTTAAATGTCAACATATACACGTGTGATTTAGTTTACGAAGATTTTATCAATGCCGAGAACCTCGATTAGAGAGTAAAAAAGGCGTAAGGTTCACAATGGTGTAAAATTATTACTATATTGTTCACAGCTAATAACTGCCAATTTAGAGTGATCCTGACCGTGTTAATTGTTTCAGTTACTTTTGAGAATTGATCTCAGCCGTCCAAACCCAATGGCAGTTTCCTTTTTCAATGCCAGTTAAAGTTTCCTATATTTGGGGGAATCAGTTCGCAGTGGTTGTAGAAGATGAAGCGCTCCCATGTTCTCCACCTCCGTCAATTTTGCTGCAGTTGGGGACGGTTTTTAAGTTTGTACAATAATGGCAGTTGCAGATGTTTCTCTCTCATACGCTCCTCCATTTTCCCCTGTATAAACCCATCACCGTCTAATTGAACATCCTCTCCGTTCATCCATACAGATTCCCTCATCTGAATCAATCGATGCATCACCCCTCACCCATACTCCTGATTCTTCTTCTCCGTTTACCACCCTCCCTCAATTTCTTGCCACAACCTCATCAATCTGATTATCATCTATTCTTGGCGAGGTAATATCCGGAGGGCTCATGGCGGAACTTACTGTTTCCACCATTGAAGCAACCGTGATTTTGCAGCCATGGTGTTCACCACCACTCAAATAACGATGCTTTGATTTGCCCGAAACCCTAGATCCATCATAAGAAGCGAAGGTCAAGAAGATGATGAACTTTAATAATCAATGGCAGTTGCCCTACTCTTCTCCTTATTTCTCAGGTATTTCTCACTTCGTTGAGTTTACTATTTTGTTTTAATTTGTGAAAGTTATCATGTAATTTTGGTTTTGTTGGATCTAGGTTGCTAACCAGAAATCCTTATTTTTTTTTCCTCTGATCATCTCATGGTGGAAATTGATGTGATTTTGAAGCCATGGTGGTGATATTAGCTGATTCCATCTGGTTTACACCCGAATTGGAAATGTAGGGTTTGCGTTGCTGAAAGCACCACGCTCTGGTAATTCGTTTGCCAAGCTTGTCGTTCTCTCTGTTTTCAGTTGTTCCCCTGGCATGGCTTGGACAACCGTCAATCACTCTCACGCACTGATATCATTTGAATTCTGCATATTAATCAATTATTGTTCTGTTTATCCTATTTTTGCAGTCCTTGTATTAGATTGAAGGCAAATCACCAATAAAGAATTGATGAAGGTTGGACTTTAGATTCGTGCGATGAAGGCTGGACTTTAGATTGGTTTTCTGAGAATCGACACTTAATTGATAATTTCCCTAATTTTTTGTTATATTATGTTAATTCTTATTAAATTTGCTCATCTTTTACTGTAAAAATTCTGTCATTTTTTTCCACTTATATTTTTTGTTGATTTGCATAGTTAGGATAGGAGTTGGCCAGAAAGTCCAAATTTCCTAAAAAGTGTAAAAAGTCATAAAACACCATAATGTCAACCATAAAACACACCAAAAACCCACAAATAATATGATGAAGATTACTAAAACATCATGTATGTGGGTTTTGTGTTGTGTTTTAGATGTTAAGGCTCTGATTGTGGAATGACAAATATTATTGTGTTTTATGTTGTTTAGCATTGTGTGTTTTATATTCATAGTTCTACGAAGGTGTGTTTGAAGTTTTTATGGACTATTAGAGTTTGAATATGGTGTTTTAGTAATATTCATTCTATTATTTGTGAGTTTTAGGTGTGTTTTATGCCTGAAATTATTGTGTTTTATAACTTTTTACACTTTTTAGGAAAAACACACTTTCCGTAGGATCCCCACTCTGCATAGTTAATAGGTAAGTGTCGAGTTTCAATTGAAAAGTTCATAGGGAAACAAGTGGTGGCAATAAGGGAGTATTACGAGAAGGAGAATTTGTTTACTTCTGCGAAGGTGAACACTTGCAGCTTCTTTGTTTCATGTCATTATTCCTGCACAACAATACATGACTGTATAATATATGAAAGGGGAGAGATGACAATATGTCTATACATGACATTTCTAAGAAACATATCTTTCAGGATTAGTGTTATTATATTTATCAAGCAAGTGTTCATTTTTCTTTACTAAGTTGTCTTCCACGCTACACGTGTTGCTTACATGTATCCTTTTTTTCTCATTAACTTGGTTTAAAAGGTGTGCCATGCTAGCCGGGTGTGGTTACTCTGCTATCTGGTGTGCCTCACACGTTTTAAAACCAAGCTAATTCTTTCCATTTGGTCATTTAGTTTTAATTGCATCTATTTTTTTTACTGCCATGGGTGTGGTTAATCTGATATCTGGTATACCAAAAGAAGGCGTGTCTGTTGAGGCCCGTTCTGACTCAAAAGGTTATTATGAGGAAACTGTCACAGATTCATCAGGAAATTACCGCCTAAGGGGACTTCATTGCGATACAACTTACACAATAAAAATAGTAAAAATAAACGCGTTTGGCACCTCCAACATCGAACGGGCTTCCGCAGAATCTGTTGAAGTCAAGGTGAGTTATGCATAGTTACATACCATACCATAATTAAAATATAAAACAATAATAAATTTAATGTGTAAAATTTGTGACTTGTGAAGGTTGGATATGAAGATATCAAGGGCTTAGACTTTTTGGTTTTCGAGCAGCTAGAAATAACCTTATTAACTGGAATGGTTCAAGGAAGCAGAAATAAAGAGTAGCATGAGCACCTAAAGTTGGAAACTAGATCGGCTACTTATCCATCCAATATCGAATCATTGTTACCTTTGTCTATTTCAAACTTCTTCCAGGTAAAGGGTTTGGCTAGGGGCAAACATCTTCTGCAGCTTCGGTTTACTCATGCACCCTCAGATTCGAATATGAAGTGATTGAGATTGATTTGGAGAAAAATACCTAAGTTTATGTGGGTCCCTTGACATATAAAGTTGAAGATGATCACCATAAACAGGTTTGCCCTTCTTCCCTATGACTTGTAAAGAGATCAAAAAGGTGAAATGGCATTAAAGGTAATGTACTTATGGCAAAATTCTAAAATCTGAATTCAAGGTAACCAACTTTCAAAATTTGTGATTTTGGATAATCTGACTGAACCTGGTAAAAATCGATGATGTGGCCAGCTGATGTGAGGTGACTTTGACCATATTGACGTTTTTGATGTGGCGTGTGGAAGCCGGTTAACTTACAAAATCACTCGAAATCAAAGTTTGTAAAAGCTTGCTACCTTTTTATGGTTTTGACACCTATATTAGAAAACCGCCTAACGTACATTTACCTTTCTATGCGAATTTCCTTTTCTGAAAACCAGTAGGATATATTCTTTTTCAAAGGATTGTGGAAATCATGTAAAATTTAATTCTGATTTATATTGTTCGTTTAATCACTGAAGTACTTCAACCCCCTGGTTTTCAGTAGGAATTGACTCCAGCACCTGTGTATCAGTGATTGCATTGTTTATCAGCATGCCAAGGTAGCTAAACATTTATCTTAAGACCCGAGTTAGTTTCACAAAAATATTAAAAAAATATTATTGTATTTGCTTCTGTCCAATTGATAGTATCGTATATCACAATAATTTGATGGTGATCTGCAGAGTAAAAGACATGTATCAAATCAATGTAGGAAACTGGTACCAGGACCCAGTGCACGACAAAGAAAGCAATGTGAAGAAAGACTTACTAAAGTGTAGACCCTTTCTTCTTTCAGATGCCCAGTTCTACCAGTAATTTACTTTTAGCCATTTTTTTATATGAAGAGTAAACTAGTGTGACTTTTTAACCAAGAAAAATGATGACTTTGCTATTTATTAAGCCCTCTAAATTTGAACTTTCCCCAACTGGCTAACAATTGTGACACGCAAGGTCTTTTTGGCGACAATGAATAGATAAGGCGGGTCGGGATGTTAACATCAAATATGAATTTTAAGATATTGTTGAAGTTTGTATTACGGTTTCGATAAGTTCACATACCATGAAAATACTCTATGATGGGCTTAAAAAAGGTGGAGTGTATTTGACTTCTGTCGCATTAGAGGCTTGGGCTTTAAAAGGGTAGAGTGTATTCGACTTCTAACGTTTCATCATCTTGCTTTCTTGGTAATTGTTATACTTGAGAGATGGTGAACCATTTAGTAATTGTTATACTTGAGAGATGGTGAAACATTATTACAAGGTATTTATGATATTTGTATTAAAAACCTAATCTAATATCAAAACTTTCAACTACGTTGACACAAATGTGAGACGTATAGTAGTAAGACTCGGATGGGTACCCTTGCACAACCAGTTTCCCAGTCCCTTCATTTGCATCCTTAACTGTAAGCACTAAAGCTTATGCGAAGTGTCTAACTTGAAAAAGAAAGACAACGTATACCAGGTATCTGATTCAAGAGACCATTATTTATGCCAAGACACGCATTAGTGATATAAAGACGGCCACTTACCTAGAGATGCATGGTATAGCTTATATAAGATGCAAACACATGGTGTTATTTTGTTTTTTTTCTTTGTTCTCCATCATCAATCTCAAAAGTTTATGTCGTTTATGTAGTTCAAGTTCTGTCCATTGTGTATTTATTATCGGTACCTATAACAAAATGTATTACACAATGGAGATGGTGTTATATTTGGGTTATCGAATATCTATACATTGTGTTAATTAGTTTTGATTATTGTGTTTTTTAACTAGGTGGGTTTACTATACATAGTCTATTGTTCATTGTGTTTTAGTCTGTTATCCATTGTATTTTAGTTTTTTTATTCATTGTGTTTATGAGATGTTAGTTGTGTTTTGAATCTACTTTCCATTGTGTTTTTAGTTTAATACTCATTGTGTTTTACGCAACTGTGTTTTCAATTTTTTTTTATTTCCAAACGTATAACAAAAGGGTACTCATATTAAAGATAAGAAGACTCTCGATTTTATGATATAATTTAAAAAAGAGTTAAATGCTTGGTTGGTCCCTGGGGTTTGCAGTTTTTGCAGACCTGGTCCCGATGCTTGAATAATTACATACGTGATTCCAATGGTTGCAATTTTTGCACTTGGGTGATCCTTATCACTAACATATGTTAAATATCTTAGTTAAGTGTATGTAAAATTTCTATTTTACCCCTAAGGTTAAGAAAACAAATCGAAATAAGTGGGTCCCATCCCACCTTTCTTCTTCCCCACTCCACTTTTTTGTTAAGAGCCACCCACCACCCATATCTCCCTAAACAACCACCACCACCGTGCATCACCATCACCAACAACCATAACCCCTCTCCGACCTCCCCCGTCGTCCTCCTCCGCAAACCACCACCCCCTCGGGACGTGTATATAATTTATTTATTAATGCTTTCAAATATGTGATCTCATGCAAAAGATTCCACCGGTCTACAAGCGGTTATGCCATAAATCTGTTTGCAGTTGGTCTCTTAATTAAAATCAAAGACACATATATGTTTGCTGAACTCCAATTGCAACCAAGAACATACGATAAAGAGGTGGTATTATTGGTAATCAAGCTTAATACAGCAAGAGCAACCAAATTCACGTGTTGGGTAATTATAATGGGCTGCTACTAAATGAAACCCAACCCATAAGAACTGAATAAAGGTTGGGTTCGGCAACACTGCATCAGTGAGTTTTGGGAAGCAATTTTAAAGTGGCGTGAAGATGGAGGTGCCCAAAGGAAGAAGCGGAAAAGGAGAGGAGAAAGGGTGTTTAAAATCTAAAAAATATAATGATAGGTGATGGTGGTTTGGGTAGATAGTGGTTGATGATGGTGATGCAGTGTGGTGGTGGTTTGGGGAGATGGAAGTGGTGGTTGGCTTTTAACCAAAAATGGTGGAGTGGGAAGAAGAAGGGTGGGATGGGGTGGGACCTTAATCTCAGGGGTAAAATGGATATTTCACACACACTTAACTTAAACATTTAACATAGGTTAGTGATAAGGATCACCCGAGTGCAAAAATTGCAAAAACTGGGACCATGTATGTAATTATTGAAGCATCGGGACGAAGTCTGCAAACCACAGGGACCAAACTAGGAAGGGTTCGGGTACACGCATGGAGGAGAAAAACCATACCTTATGTAGTCGGGTAGGGTATGATCGGGTTCGGGTATAACCAGGTATTGGAGCTGGGTATTGATCCGGGTATTAATACCCGGTTTCAAAAATTTTTTTTTTTTCTTATTATTATTTACACAAAGTTAAATTTATTTAAAAATTAAATTTGGTTTGTAATTTGTATAAATAATTATAATAAATTACAATAACGTAAATTCACCAAGTACAAATCATTTGCTTTGCAATATGCATTTTTTTAAAACTTAAATATATAAGTTGTAAAGTAAACATAAAAATATAGGTTAAAAATCAGGTATTCTATCGTGTATTAAAAAAAACGATACCGGATATAGGGTATTACCAGGTTCGAATAGGGTATAACCGGTTCCGATTATTTTCGGGTATAAATTGGGTACGGTATACCTTATTCATACCCTACTGGTAGGGCCGGGTTCGGTTACGGGTATAAAATGTCTTGATACAAAAATAACTGGTTTCAGATTTTCTTTCTTGGGTCCGATTCCAGTTATGATTTTTTTTTTCACATCTCTATTTGGGACATGATAAAAAACATAAATGGACATTTCACACACACTTAACTTAAACGTTTAACATAGGTTAGTGATAAGGATCACCCGAGTGCAAAAATTGCAAAAACTGGGACCACGTATGTAATTATTGAAGCATCGTGACGAAGTTTGCAAACCACAGGGACCAAACTAGGAAGGGTTCGGGTACAAGCATGGAGGAAAAAAACCATACCTTATATAGCCGGGTAGGGTATGGTCGGGTTCGAGTATAACCGGGTATATGAACTGGGTATTCGTCCGGGTGTTAATACCCGGTTTCAAAAAAATAGTTTTTGTTCTTATTATTTACACAAAGTTAAATTTGTTTAAAAATTAAATTTGGTTTGTAATTTGTATAAGTAATTATAATAAATTACAATAACGTAAATTCACTAAGTACAAATCATTTGCTTTGCAAAATGCATTTTTTTAAAACTTAAATATATAAGTTGTAAAGTAAACATAAAAATATAGGTTAAAAATCGGGTATTCTATCGTGTATTAAAAAAAATGATACTGGATATAGGGTATTACCAGGTTCGAATAGTGTATAACAGGTTCTGATTACTTTCATGTATAAATTGTGTACGATTTTTGAGCTCAAAATGTATATCTTATTCATACCCTACTTGTAGGGTCGGGTTCGGTTACGGGTATAAAATGCCTGAGTACACAAATAACCGGTTTCAGATTTTCTTTCTCGGGTCCGATTCCAGTTATGATTTTTTTTCACACCTCTATTTGGGACATGATAAACAACATAAATGAAATAATTGATCTATTAGAGTTTCATTAGATAAAATTATCACCGGTGCAAAAAGTAAATAAATATTTACTTTATTTTTATTTTGTGTATGTATTTTTATTTTGTATAAGTTTGTGTTACTACCTGACATGCATAAATAAATGAAATAAAACAAATGAATCTTTACAATTCCCTTGGATAAAGTGTCTATATATATTTTTTTGTATAATTTCGTGTCATTGTCCGAACTGGGACGGGTATACTACTATTTTCATAAACATGTAATATGTTTTTAATGGTTTAAATTACACCAAATTCACCTTCAACAGGGCTCGAATCCTTGACCGTAAGGGAGCAACACCTTAACTCTGATATAATATGTATACATCATTTTTTTGTTAATTTTGTGTTAATATCAAATCTTAAGTACTCGACTGTTTTTTTTATATATAACATTGTGCTCTAACGTAGCATTGTGTTTTTGTATAAACATTGTGTTTTTGAAGGGAAATTGTGTTTTTGTAGACTATTGTGTTATTATATGACAAGATATATTTTTTATTTGTATTTTTTACAACATACAATGTATTAGCGGGTTATTATTCAGGTTAAACTGTTTTTTTTTAGCTTTTGACCATGTTCTCCTACAAAACTAATAAGATCAATGGGAGTGTTAATGGTAAATATAACTCTTCTCTCATGATAAGTAAATAAATAAGCTCCCCCCCCCCCCCCCCCAACTCCAATTTTCTTCAAAAAAAGTAGTTAACTCGAGTAGTTATTAATTACATGGGGTATTTAGGTAAATATATACAGTAACTACACGGTATTTTCATTTTTGTGTTTTACAAGGATTTGTGTTTTTACAAAGGCATTTGTTTATTGTATAACATTGTGTTGTTGCCATTGTGTTTTTGAATAACATGGCGTTTTTTATGAAACATTGTGTTATTGCCATTGTGTTTTTATATGACATTGGATTTTTTGTAGTTTGTGTTTTTATATATAACATTTTGCTCTATTCTAGCATTGTGTTTTTGTATAAATGTTGTGTTTTTTAAGAGACATTATGTTTTGTTGAACATTGTGTGTGCAAGGAATGACTTTCTTTGCTATCAACACGTAATTTTGTTACAATGCTTTGTGTCTTACATTTGTTTTACACAATTTTATTGTCTTTATTGTATGCATTTATAATTGAAATATGGCATTATATGTTTGATGATATTTCGTTTTTGTTTGTTTTCTTCCTTAAAAAATTTCCAGTTGCACATAACGAAGCAAAGATGTTATCTTGCGCATACTAAATAGCAAAAATAGAGTTAACATGTACGGGAATCAACCAGCTTCTGTGCCTACAAATCCCAGTTGGATTAAGTAATATCGGGATCTTCAATGTAGACATAGTTTGAATGTTGATCTTGGCAGTCCATTTTTGGCAGTTATTTGTGAGGATAAATCCTAGCTAGAATAACATGGTGGTTATCCTAAGAATTTGGAAGTTTTTTTTCCTATAGCAGTTACCCAAATTGTGAGCGGTTGTCTTTGTCGTTGTAGGAGGAGTGGCTTCTCCCACATCCCCTAGATTATCCCTGAGGAGCGTCTTTTACTCCTATATAAGATGAAAATCTCAACTCAATTGCGTTTCTAGATTCTTTTGGCAAAGCAATCAAACTCCGACATTTCAGCTTCCATAGCTCCTCCCTCATATACATAGTTATTGTGTTTTTCAATTAAGCTTTGGTCATTACGTTTTTTACTAAAGTTTCTATACACCTTTTATTATCTGAACCTATAATATAATGTTATTTTGGATTATGTCCACTGTGTTTTTATTATCAGAACCTATTACACAATGAAGATGTGTTTTCTACACATTGTGTTTTTCAACTAGGTTTTGATTGTTATGTTTTTTTACTAGGGTTTGCACACAATATCTTATTATCATAACTTATAACACAATGTTATTTCTAGGTTCGGCCCATTGTGAAAAATCGGTTATTTTGAGAAACCAGGAAGGGTTCAGGTACAAGCATGGAGGAGAAAAACCATAGCTTATGTAGCCGGGTAGGGTATGATCGGGATCAGGTATAACTGAGCATTGGAACTGGGTATTGGTCCGGGTATTACTACCGGGTTTCAAAAAATTATTATTTTTTTGTTATTATTTACACAAAGTTAAATTCGTTTAGATATTAAATTTGATTTGTAATTTGTATAAATAATTAAAATAAATTACAATAACGTAAATTCACTCAAGTACAGATCATTTGCTTTGAAATATGCATTTTTTTAAAACTTAAATATAAAAGCTGTAAAGTAAAAACAAAAATATACGTCAATAATTCGGGTGTTCTATGGTGTATTAAAAAACCGATATTGGATATAGGGTATTACCAGGTTCGAGTATAGGGTATAACCGGTTCCGAGTATTTTCGGGTATAAATTGGGTAATGGTACTGAGCTCAAAATATATACCTTATTCATACCCTACGGGTAGGGTCGGGTTCAGTTACGGGTTTAAAATACCTGGGTACAAAAATAACCAGTTTCGGTTTTTTTCTCGGGTCCGATTGCAGATATGGTTTTTTTTTTTTTTTTTTTTTTTTTTTTTGCACCCCTCTATTTGGGACACGATAAACAACATAAATGAAATAATTGATCCTTTAGAGTTTCATTAGATAAAATTACCACCGATACAAAAGGTATATAAGTATAACGTGTACAAATTTTTATTTTGTATAAGTTTGTGTTACTATTCGACATGCATAAATAAATGAAATAAACCTTATGAACCATTACTATTCTCTTGGATAAAATGTCTACGTATATTTATTTTGTATAATTTCGTGTCATTGTCCGGATTGGGACAGATATACTACTATTTTTATTATTCTTACTATTTTCATAAACATGTAATATGTTTTTTTGAATGGTTTAAATTACACCAAATCCGCCTTCAGTAGGGCTCGAACCGTTGACCACAAGGGAGCAACACCTTAACTCTGATGTACAATGTATTAACAGTTTATGATCAAGTTAAACTGCTCCTACAAAACTAATAAGATCAATTGTTGTGTTAATGGTAAATATAACTCTTCTCTCATGATATATAAATAACCTCCTCCACCCCCACCCCCACCCCCACAAACTCCATTTTTTTAAAAGGTAGTTAACTTGAGTGGTTATTAATTACATGGGGTATTTAGGTGAATATATACAGTAACTACACGGTATTTTGTGTTTTACAAGGATTTGTTTTTTTAAAAGCCTTTAAAACACCTAGGTTGGGAAGGGGAAGGTCTTGGGTTCAAGTCCCACAGACGACAAAGTATTAAAGAGATTAACCATTCAAAAAACCTATATCGAAACTATAGTTTCACCAAATGTTTAGTTATGGTTTTGTATTTAGTTGTTTTATTGTTATCTTTGTGTTATATACATACTATTATGTTTGTGGTTGTTTTCTGTGTTTGGTGTATTTTCGTACATGGATATTCAATGTTTAGCAATTAATGTGGTACTTTAATTGGTCTACTATGTTTAAAATACGTTTGTTAGTTCCTATTGATTGTATTAACTTAGTAGAGTAAACAAAACAATTTTTATGATTTATACAATTTATGAAATGTTGTGTAAATTTTTATACGCCAACAAATGTAATCTATGTTTGATTGTCATTTATAGTTTTTATTATTTTTACTACTTTCATAAACATGTAATATGGATAGATCTCTTTTATCTTCATTTATTGGTGTTAGCAATTCCTACATTAATCAATTTACAAATAATTAATTAAACATTTTAAATTGTGCCAATTAGATATGAGATTTTAAGTTAGTATGTATGACAATTCATAAACCGTTGTAGTTACTAATCGCAGTTGAATCAAAAGTCATCATTATCTTAAATATACACATAGTTATTGATGTTCTTAATATTATAAGGAACTCTCTGTATCGACGTAAGTATTTCTAATTCAAGCATAATCGTAAGTGAATATGAAGGATCTTCCGTCTCTGTTAATATTGATGAAGATTATTCCAAGACTTCCGGCAAAGGTTGTTACACGGTGCAAGACTGTGTGTAAAGATTGGTTAGCCTATCTTTCAACCCCTGAGTTTGCTAAGAATAATTGTCATTTCTAGCGAATATTAGGTGACTAGAAAATAATTGCTCTTGACAAATCGTGTGCGATTCGTTATGTTGATGTTGAATCTCCTAGATGTGTTTTAGGCACTAATCTTCACATTCATTTCGACGCTCATCCATGTAATGTGATATTTCTAGCAAGTTTGGATGGGATGGTATGTGTTTGCCTATGTAATACTGGTGAATTGTTTGTTTGGAATCCACAAACTCGTGTGTTCAAGATGCTGAAAAATTCTAATTCTCAGGGCTTTTACAATATGGATGATGATTGTCTTGGGTTTTGTGTTGACTCTGCTGGCACTTACAAAATTGTGCATATTAAACGCACTCATTTCAGGTTGACTATTAACATTTATTCATTTAGTGAATGTTCATGGTCAACTCCAAGGTTCTTAATTTATAGTCCATATGATATTGCTATCTATAGTTGGTCCGTTTGGGACGTTTTGTGGAAATAGTTTGTATTTTGTATTGACCAAATTCTGGTGTATAGGTAACACAACGGTTCTTTGTTTGGATGTTGAGTCGAAGGTAATAGAAAATGTAGGATACCCAGATACACTGAGTGTGGAATCTATAGGTCAGTTGGTGACTATACGAGATGAACTTCATATGTTGGTTAGTATTGGAATGTGTAGTGTAGATGTTCAATTGTGGCATCTGTAAAATGAAATTTGGTCGAAAGTGTTGTCTTTTGTACCCCGTGTGTTTATGCCATTGATGATAGGGTCATCTGTGCACTATATTGATGGAAATAACAAGTTAATTATAGTACACGAATGGGGTGATGTTGCTGAGATAAACGTAAGGGCAAAGAAGATGCATGGCTTTTTTTCCCATCATCTTTACGCAAGGCATCACAGGTGCAACCTATATTGAAACTATAGTTTCACCACATCTTTAGTTATAGTTTTGTATTTAGTTGTTTATTGTGGTTGGTATATTTTTGTATACGGAGAATTAATGTTTAGCAATTAATGTGTTATTTTAATTGGTCTATTATGTTTAGAATATGTTTGTTAGTTAGTGTTGATTGTTAGTTAATGTTCATTGTATAAAATTAGTAGAGTAAACAAAATAATTTTTTAGATTTATTCAGTTTATGCAATATTGTAATAGTTGATTAAACAAAATAATTTTTATAATTTATTCAATTTATGAAATGTTGTGTAATTTTTTTACGCCAATAAATATAATCTACGTTTCATTGTCATTGATAGTTTTTTTAGTACTTTCATAAACATCTAACTTTGATAGATCTAATATATCTTCATTTAATGGTGTTAGCAATTGCTACATTAATCAATTTACAAATATTTACTTAAATATTTTAAATTGTGCGAATTAGATGTAAGATTTTAAGTTATATGTATGACAATTCGATGTATGACAATACAAGAACAGTTGTAGTTACTAATCACAATCGAATAACAAGTCATCATTATCTTATATATAGACACAGTTATTGATGTTCTTAATAGTTGGATAAGAAGTCATTGTGATATTAAAATATGTAGTGAATTTGGATGGTGTTAATCATATATACCCGGACCGCGGACGGGTAAACTACTAGTTAAAATGGGATATACAGGGCTAGGATTCGAGTTACAGGAACAAGGGCCAAACCAACCACCCAAGAAGAGAATCGTCGATCGAAAACACTTAACAACCTCCTAGAAGCAGCTTTTGTTGCCACCAGACCTTTCTCCATCAATTAGGAATCTGATGCCATCACTAAACACATTCCTTAAATTGTAGCCATTTGTTGAGTTTTTTTTTTTGTGTCTAATCCGCATATATATCACCATTGCCCTTGATTTTCTTGACTCTATATCTCTTAAATGTCAACATATACACCTGTGATTTAGTTTACGAAAATTTTTCAATGCCGAGAACCTCGATGAGAGAGTAAAAAAGGCGTAAGGTTCACAATGGTGTAAAATTAAAATGGGATATACCGGGCTAGGATTCGAGTTACAGGAACAAGGGCCAAACCAACCACCCAAGAAAGGAATCGTCGAGCGAAAACACTTGACAACCTCCTAGAAGCAGCTTTTCTTGCCACCAGACCTTTCTCCATCAATTAGAAATCTGATGCCGTCACTAAACACATTCCTTAAATTGAAGCCATTTGTTGAGTGTTTTTTTTGGAGTATAATCCGCATATATATCACCATTGCCCTTGATTTTCTTGACTGTATATCTCTTAAATGTCAGTATAGACACGTGTGATTTAGTTTACGAAGATTTTTCAATGCCGAGAACCTGGATCAGAGAGTAAAAAAGGCGTAAGGTTCACAATGGTGTAAAATTAAAATGGGATATACCGGGCTAGGATTCGAGTTACAGGAACAAGGGCCAAACCAACCACCCAAGAATGGAATCGTTGAGCGAAAACACTTGACAACCTCCTAGAAGTAGCTTTTCTTCCCACCAGACCTTTCTTCATCAATTAGGAATCTGATGCCGTCACTAAACACATTCCTTAAATTGTAGCCATTTGTTGAGTGTTTTTTTTGGTGTCTAATCCGCATATATATCACCATTGCCCTTGATTTTCTTGACTGTATATCTCTTAAATGTCAACATATACACGTGTGATTTAGTTTATGAAGATTTTTCAATGCCGAGAACCTCGAACAGAGGGTAAAAAAGGCGTAAGGTTCACAATGGTGTAAAATTAAAATGGGATATACCGGGCTAGGATTCGAGTTACAGGAACAAGGGCCAAACCAACCACCCAAGAATGGAATCGTCGAGCGAAAACACTTGACAACCTCCTAGAAGCAGCTTTTCTTGCCACCAGACCTTTCTCCATCAATTAGGAATCTGATGCCGTTACTAAACACATTCCTTAAATTGTAGCGATTTGTTGAGTGTTATTTTTTTGGTGTCTAATCCGCATATATATCACCATTGCCCTTAATTTTCTTGACTGTATATCTCTTAAATGTCAACATATACACGTGTGATTTAGTTTACGAAGATTTTTCAATGCCGAGAACCTCGATCAGAGAGTAAAAAAGGCGTAACGTTCACAATGGTGTAAAGTTAAAATGGGATATCCCGGGCTAGGATTCGAGTTACAGGAACAAGGGCCAAACCAACCCCCCAAGAATGGAATCGTCGAGCGAAAACACTTAACAACCTCCTAGAAGCAGCTTTTCTTGCCACCAGACCTTTCTCCATCAATTAGAAATCTGATGCCGTCACTAAACACATTCCTTAAATTGTAGCCATTTGTTGAGTGTTTTTTTTTGTGTCTAATCCTCATATATATCACCATTGCCCTTGATTTTCTTGACTGTATATCTCTTAAATGTCAACATATACACGTGTGATTTAGTTTACGATGATTTTTCAATGTCAAGAACCTCGATCAGAGAGTAAAAAAGGCGTAAGGTTCACAATGGTGTAAAATTAAAATGGGATATACCGGGCTAGGATTCGAGTTACAGGAACAAGGGCCAAACCAACCACCCAAGAATGGAATCGCCGAGCGAAAACACTTGACAACCTCCTAGAAGCAGCTTTTCTTGCTACCAGACCTTTCTCCGTTAAATAGGAATCTGATGCCGTCACTAAACACATTCCTTAAATTGTAGCCATTTGTTGAGTGTTTTTTTTTTGTGTCTAATCCGCATATATATCACCATTGCTCTTGATTTTCTTGACTGTATATCTCTTAAATGTCAACATATACACGTGTGATTTAGTTTACAAAGATTTTTCAATGCCGAGAACCTCGATCAGAGAGTAAAAAAGGCGTAAGGTTCACAATGGTGTAAAATTAAAATGGGATATACCGGGATAAGATTCGAGTTACATGAACAATGGCCAAATCAACCACCCAAGAATGGAATCGTCGAGCGAAAACACTTGACAACCTCCTAGAAGCAGCTTTTCTTGCCACCAGACCTTTCTCCATCAATTAGGAATCTGATGCCGTCACTAAACACATTTTTTAAATTGTAGCCATTTGTTGAGTGTTTTTTTTTTGTGTCTAATCCGCATATATATCACCATTACCCTTGATTTTCTTGATTGTATATCTCTTAAATGTCAACATATACACGTGTGATTTAGTTTACCAAGATTGTTCAATGGCGAGAACCTCGATCAGAGAGTAAAAAAAGGCTAAGGTTCACAATGGTATAAAATTAAAATGAGATATACCGGGCTAGGATTCGAGTTACAGGAACAAGGGCCAAACCAACCACCCAAGAATGGAATCGACGAGCGAAAACACTTGACAACCTCCTAGAAGTAGCTTTTCTTGCCACCAGACTTTTCTCTATCAATTAGGAATCTGATGCCGTCAGTAAACACATTCCTTAAATTGTAGCCATTTGTTGAGTTTTTTTTTTGTGTCTAATCCGCATATATATCACCATTGCCCTTGATATTCTTGACTGTATATCTCTTAAATGTCAACATATACACGTGTGATTTAGTTTACGAAGATTTTTCAATGCCAAGAACCTCGATCAGAGAGTAAAAAAGGCGTAACGTTCACAATAGCGTAAAATTAAAATGGGATATACCGGGCTAGGATTCGAGTTACAGGAACAAGGGCCAAACCAACCACCCAAGAATGGAATCGTTGAGCGAAAACACTTGACAACCTCCTAGAAACAACTTTTCTTGCCACCAGACCTTTCTCCATCAATTAGGAATCTGATGCCATCACTAAACACATTCCTTAAATTATAGCCAATTGTTGAGTGTTTTTTTTTGGTGTCTAATCCGCATATATATCACCATTGCCCTTGATTTTCTTGACTGTATATCTCTTAAATGTCAACATATACACGTGTGATTTAGTTTACGAAGATTTTTCAATGCCGAGAACCTCGATCAGAGAGTAAAATAGGCGTAAGGTTCACAATGGTGTAAAATTAAAATGGGATATACCGGGCTAAGATTCGAGTTACATGAACAAGGGCCAATCCAACCACCCAAGAATGGAATCGACGAGCGAAAACACTTGACAACCTCCTAGAAGCAGCTTTTCTTGCCACCAGACTTTTCTCCATCAATTAGGAATCTGATGCCGTCAGTAAACACATTCCTTAAATTGTAGCCATTTGTTGAGTTTTTTTTGTGTGTCTAATCCGCATATATATCACCATTGCCCTTGATATTCTTGACTGTATATCTCTTAAATGTCAACATATACACGTTTGATTTAGTTTACGAAGATTTTTCAATGCCGAGAACCTCGATCAGAGAGTAAAAAAGGCGTAAGGTTCACAATGGTGTAAAATTAAAATGGGATATACCGGGCTAGGATTCGAGTTACAGGAACAAGGGCCAAACCAACCACACAAGAATGGAATCGTTGAGCGAAAACACTTGACAACCTCCTAGAAGTAGCTTTTCTTCCCACCAGACCTTTCTTCATTAATTAGGAATTTGATGCCGTCACTAAACACATTCCTTAAATTGTAGCCATTTGTTGAGTGTTTTTTTTGGTGTCTAATCCGCATATATATGACCATTACCCTTGATTTTCTTGATTGTATATCTCTTAAATGTCAACATATACACGTGTGATTTAGTTTACCAAGATTGTTCAATGGCGAGAACCTCGATCAGAGAGTAAAAAAAGGCTAAGCTTCACAATGGTGTATTAAAATGAGATATACCGTGCTAGGATTCGAGTTACAGGAACAAGGGCCAAACCAACCACCCAAGAATGGAATCGACGAGCGAAAACACTTGACAACCTCCTAGAAGTAGCTTTTCTTGTCACCAGACCTTTCTCCATCAATTAGGAATCTGATGCCGTCACTAAACACATTCTTTAAATTGTAGCCATTTGTTGAGTGTTTTTTTTGGTGTCTAATCCGCATATATATCACCATTGCCCTTGATATTCTTGACTGTATATCTCTTAAATGTCAACATATACACGTGTGATTTAGTTTACGAAGATTTTTCAATGCCAAGAACCTCGATCAGAGAGTAAAAAAGGCGTAATGTTCACAATAGTGTAAAATTAAAATGGGATATACCAGGCTTGGATTCGAGTTACATGAACAAGGGCCAAAGCAACCACCCAAGAATGGAATCGTCGAGCGAAAACACTTGACAACCTCCTAGAAACAGCTTTTCTTGCCACCAGACCTTTCTCCATCAATTAGGAATCTGATGCCGTCACTAAACACATTCCTTAAATTATTGCCATTTGTTTAATGTTTTTTTTTTGGTGTCTAATCCGCATATATATCACCATTGCCCTTGATTTTCTTGACTGTATATCTCTTACATGTCAACATATACACGTGTGATTTTGTTTACGAAGATTTTTCAATGCCGAGAACCTCGATCAGAGAGTAAAAAAGTCGTAAAGTTCACAATAGCTTAAAATTAAAATGGGATATACCGGGCTAGGATTCGAGTTACAGGAACAAGGGCCAAACCAACCACCCAAGAATGGAATTGTCGAGCGAAAACACTTGACAACCTCCTAGAAGCAGCTTTTCTTGCCACCAGACTTTTCTCCATCAATTAGGAATCTGATGTCATCACTAAACACATTCCTTAAATTGTAGCCATTTGTTGAGTTTTTTTTTTGTGTCTAATCCGCATATATATCACCATTGCCCTTGATATTCTTGACTGTATATCTCTTAAATGTCAACATATACACGTGTAATTTAGTTTACGAAGATTTTTCAATGCCAAGAACCTCGATCAGAGAGTAAAAAAGGCGTAACGTTCACAATAGCGTAAAATTAAAATGGGATATACCGGGCTAGGATTCGAGTTACAGGAACAAGGGCCAAACCAACCACCCAAGAATGGAATCGTCGAGCGAAAACACTTGACAACCTCCTAGAAACAGCTTTTCTTTCCACCAGACCTTTCTCCATCAATTAGGAATCTGATGCCGTCACTAAACACATTCTTTAAATTGTAGCCATTTGTTGAGTGTTTTTTTTGGTGTCTAATCCGCATATATATCACCATTACCCTTGATTTTCTTGATTGTATATCTCTTAAATGTCAACATGTACACGTGTGATTTAGTTTACCAAGATTGTTCAATGGAAAGAACCTCGATCAGAGAGTAAAAAAAGGCTAAGGTTCAAAATGGTGTAAAATTAAAATGAGATATACCGGGCTAGGATTCGAGTTAAAGGAACAAGGGCCAAACCAACCACCCAAGAATGGAATCGACGAGCGAAAACACTTGACAACCTCCTAGAAGCAGCTTTTCTTGCCACCAGACTTTTCTCCATCAATTAGGAATCTGATGCCGTCAGTAAACACATTCCTTAAATTGTAGCCATTTGTTGAGTTTTTTTTTGTGTCTAATCCGCATATATATCACCATTGCCCTTGATATTCTTGACTGTATATCTCTTAAATGTCAACATATACACGTGCGATTTAGTTTACGAAGATTTTTCAATGCCAAGAACCTCGATCAGAGAGTAAAAAAGGCGTAATGTTCACAATAATGTAAAAATAAATGGGATATACCGGGCTTGGATTCGAGTTACATGAACAAGGGCCAAACCAACCACCCAAGAATGGAATCGTCGAGCGAAAACACTTGACAACCTCCTAGAAACAGCTTTTCTTGCCACCAGACCTTTCTCCATCAATTAGGAATCTGATGCCGTCACTAAACACATTCCTTAAATTATAGCCATTTGTTGAGTGTTTTTTTTGGTGTCTAATCCGCATATATATCACCATTGCCCTTGATTTTCTTGACTGTATATCTCTTACATGTCAACATATACACGTGTGATTTAGTTTACGAAGATTTTTCAATGCCGAGAACCTCGATCAGAGAGTAAAAAAGGCGTAAGGTTCACAATGGTGTAAAATTAAAATGGGATATACCGGGCTAGGATTCGAGTTACAGGAACAATGGCCAAACCAACCCCCCAAGATTGGAATCGTCGAGCGAAATCACTTGACAACCTCATAGAAGCAGCTTTTCTTGCCACCAGACCTATCTTCATCAATTAGGAATCTGATGCCGTCACTAAACACATTCCTTAAATTGTAGCCATTTGTTGAGTGTTTTTTTTTGGTGTCTAATCCTCATATATATCACCATTTCCCTTGATTTTCTTAACTGTATATCTCTTAAATGTCAACATATACACGTGTGATTTTGTTTACGAAGATATTTTAATGCTGAGAACCTCGATCAGAGAGTAAAAATGGCGTAAGGTTCACAATGGTGTAAAATTAAAATGGGATATACCGGGCTAGGATTCGAGTTACATGAACAAGGGCCAAACCAACCACCCAAGAATGGAATCGTCGAGCGAAAACACTTGACAACCTCCTAGAAGCAGCTTTTATTGCCACCAGACCTTTCTCCATCAATTAGGAATCTGATGCCGTCACTAAACACATTCCTTAAATTGTAGCCATTTGTTGAGTATTTTTTTTGTGTCTAATCCGCATATATATCACCATTACCCTTGATTTCTTGACTGTATATCTCTTAAATGTCAACATATACACGTGTGATTTAGTTTACGAAGATTTTTGAATGCCGAGAACCTCGATCAGAGAGTAAAAAAGGCGTAAGGTTCACAATGGTGTAAAATTAAAATGGGATATATGATCGGAGTGTCGCGCTCCGGTCAAAGATAATATTTATAAGCCCAAATTACCCTTAACAAATAGTTAGTGGTAGCAAGGGATCGAACCACGAAGAGTATGTTGTTTGTGTATGGATTCGAATGAATTAGAACAAATGTCATGATTTATGAAGCTTACTTGAATGTTTTTGTATTTTTGTTTAATTGAGATTTGTGAGTTTCGACTAATTGAATTGATTAAATTGATTAACAACTAATGATTAACGATTACGAGAAAATTGATTACAAGAATAATAATAAGAAAAAGGAATCACACCCGGTTCCGGCAATTGTTAACCTAGGAATTCTACAAGTTTTAGATTCAACTCAAATGCATTCGATTAATGGATTTAGTGTACCGTGACTTAGGTGCTAATAACTATCAACGTCCCGAAGAACAGACAAGAATACACTTTCTAATCAACACAAGTAAATCCTAACCATGACAATGCACAATTACATATCACCATTTCGCAAAGTCATAACTTTTAACATCGTTCGACAATTTACGAATTCGCAACAAATGTAACACTATTGTCAAAAGTTTCAAAAAATAAAACACAAATTGTCAGTAAGTTGAAACAAGAACAATTCGAAACCCTAGAATTAACAACTACCTACACCAGGGTGAAACCGAGATGATTAGCCGCTCATGGTTGAAGAAGCTTGATAACCGGATGTTTGGAACGTGAGTGAAGACATCTTGAAGCTTGATGAATGAATGAATGGTGAATGATGAAGGGTTGGTGATGGATGGATGAATGGATTGAAGGTTAGGGTTTAGAATCAAGATTGTGAGATGGATGATAGTAGATGATGATTGATCTTGATTCGGGTTGTTGTGATGGTAGATGATGGAATGGTAGATGATTGATATCTGAATTAGGCTCCAAGAACAACTTTCAAACTCTCAAACAAGTGTAACTTACGAAAATCAATGCCCACGATCCAATAGAATTCGAGCTTAACCCCCAAATCAACAAAAATCGTGTTTCAGGATTTGACAAGCCGTCGCCGACGGCCCTCAACCCGTCGGCGACGGGCTTTGGATTTGCTGACTCCGTCCGACGCCTTAATCTCCTGGATACGGGAAAATTGGGCCTACGGGCATTTTAAGGGGGCGTCGCCGACGGCTTGGGACTCGTCGGCGAAGGGCTCTCAAAACTTCAATTTCTGATTTCGCTTGTTTCGCTCTCGTTTGATCCGTAATGCGTCCCAGTGCTCCGGTTTTCGATCCGGCGACCCGTAAAGCTCCCAAATTTACTCCTTAAAATTCGTTAAACCTGCATAACACAAATCTTATTAAAAGTAGGCCATTCAAGATTGAAACTTATGTAAAAACACAAAGTTACGCAATTACAAACACCGGTTTTCAACCACGTATCAATATACCGGGTTAGGATTCGAGTTACAGGAATACGGACCAAAACAACCACCCAAGAATGGAATCGTCGAGCAAAAACACTTGACAACCTCCTAGAAGCAGCTTTTCTTGCCACCAGACTGTTCTCCATCAATTAGGAATCTGATGCCGTCACTAAACACATTCCTTAAATTGTAGCCATTTGTTGAGATTTTTTTTTGTCTAATCCGCATATGTATCACCATTGCCCTTGATATTCTTGACTGTATATCTCTTAAATGTCAACATATACACGTGTGATTTAGTTTACGAAGATTTTTCAATGCCAAGAACCTCGATCAGAGAGTAAAAAAGGCGTACGGTTCACAATAGTGTAAAATTAAAATGGGATATACCGGGCTAGGATTCGAGTTACAGGAACAAGGGCCAAACCAACCACCCAAGAATGGAATCGTCGAGCGAAAACACTTGACAACATCCTAGAAGCAGCTTTTCTTGCCACCACACCTTTCTCCATCAATTAGGAATCTTATGCCGTCACTAAACACATTCCTTAAATTGTAGCCATTTTTTGAGTGTTTTTTTGGCGTCTAATCCGCATATATATCACCATTGCCCTTGATTTTCTTAACTGTATATCTCTTAAATGTCAACATATACAAGTGTGATTTAGTTTACGAAGATTTTTCAATGCCGATAACCTCGATCAGAGAGTAAAAAAGGCGTGAGGTTCACAATGGTGTAAAATTAAAATGGGATATACCGGGCTAGGATTCGAGTTACAGGAACAAGGGCCAAACCAACCACCCAAGAATGGAATTGTCTAGCGAAAACACTAGACAACCTCCTAGAAGCAGCTTTTCTTACTACTAGACCTTTCTCCATTAATTAGGAATCTGATGCCGTCACTAAACACATTCCTTAAATTGTAGCCATTTGTTGAGTGTTTTTTTGGTGTCTAATCCGCATATATATCACCATTGCCCTTGATTTTCTTGACTGTATATCTCTTAAATGTCAACATATACACGTGTGATTTAGTTTACAAAGATTTTTCAATGCCGAGAACCTCGATCAGAGAGTAAAAAAGGCGTAAGGTTCACAATGGTGTAAAATTAAAATGGGATATATCGGGCTAGGATTCGAGTTACATGAACAATGGGCAAATCAACCACCCAAGAATGGAATCGTCGAGCAAAAACACTTGACAACCTCCTGGAAGCATCTTTTCTTGCCACCAGACCTTTCTCCATCAATTAGGAATCTGATGCCGTCACTAAACACATTCTTTAAATTGTAGCCATTTGTTGAGTGTTTTTTTTTTTGTGTCTATTCCGCATATATATTTACCATTGCCCTTGATTTTCTTGAATGTATATCTCTTAAATGTCAACATATTTAGATTACGAAGATTGTTCAATGGCGAGAACCTCGATCAGAGAGTAAAAAAGGCGTAAGGTTCACAATGGTGTAAAATTAAGATGAGATATACCGGGCTAGGATTCGAGTTACAGGAACAAGGGCCAAACTGACCACCCAAGAATGGAATCGTCGAGCGAAAACACTTGACAACCTCCTAAAAGCAGCTTTTCTTGCCACCAGAATTTTCTCCATCAATTAGGAATCTGATGCCGTCACTAAACACATTCCTTAAATTGTAGCCATTTGTTGAGGTTTTTTTTTTTTTTTTTGTGTCTAATCCGCATATATATCACCATTGCCCTTGATATTTTTGACTGTATATCTCTTAAATGTCAACATATACACGTGTGATTTAGTTTACGAAGATTTTTCAATGCCGAGAACCTGGATCAGAGAGTAAAAAAGGCGTAAGGTTCACAATGGTGTAAAATTAAAATAGAATATACCGGGCTAGGATTCGAGTTACAGGAACAAGGGCCAAACTAACCACCCAAGAATGGAATCGTCGAGCGAAAACACTTGACAACCTTCTAGAATCAGCTTTTCTTGCCACCAGACCTTTCTCCATCAATTAGGAATCTGATGCCTTCCCTAAACACATTCCTTAAATTGTAGCCATTTGTTGAGTATTTTTTTTGTGTCTAATCCGCATATATATCACCATTGCCCTTGATTTTCTTGACTGTATATCTCTTAAATGTCAACATATACACGTGTGATTTAGTTTACGAAGATTTTTCAATGCCGAGAACCTCGATCAGAGAGTAATAAAGGCGTAAGGTTCACAATGGTGTAAAATTAAAATGAGATATACCGGGCTAGGATTCGAGTTACAGGAACAAGGGCCAAACCAACCACCAAGAATGGAGTCATCGAGCGAAAACACTTGACAACCTCCTAGAAGCAGCTTTTCTTGCCACCAGACCATTCTCCATTAATTAGGAATCTGACGCCGTCACTAAAGACATTCCTTAAATTGTAGCCATTTTTTGAGTGTTTTTTTGGGTGTCTAATCTGCATATATATCACCATTACCCTTGATTTTCTTGACTGTATATCTCTTAAATGTCAACATATACACGTGTGATTTAGTTTACAAAGATTTTTCAATGCCGAGAACCTCGATCAGAGAGTAAAAAAGGCGTAAGGTTCACAATGGTGTAAAATTAAAATGGGATATACCGGGCTAGGATTCGAGTTACACGAACAACGGCCAAATCAACCACCCAAGAATGGAATCGTCGAGCGAAAACACTTGACAACCTCATAGAAGCAGCTTTTCTTGCCACCAGACCTTTCTCCATCAATTAGGAATGTGATGTCGTCACTAAACACATTCCTTAAATTGTAGCCATTTGTTAAGTGTTTTTTTTTTGGTGTCTAATCCTCATATATATCACCATTGCCCTTGATTTTCTTAACTGTATATCTCTTAAATGTCAACATATACACGTGTGATTTTGTTTACGAAGATTTTTCAATGCTGAGAACCTCGATCAGAGAGTAAAAATGGCGTAAGGTTCACAATGGTGTAAAATTAAAATGGGATATACCGGGCTAGGATTTGAGTTACAGGAACAAGGGCCAAACCAACCACCCAAGAATGGAATCGTCGAGCGAAAACACTTGGCAACCTCCTAGAAGCAGCTTTTATTGCCACCAGACCTTTCTCCATCAATTAGGAATCTGATGCCATCACTAAACACATTCCTTAAATTGTAGCCATTTGTTGAGTATTTTTTTGTGTCTAATCCGCATATATATCACCATTACCCTTGATTTCTTGACTGTATATCTCTTAAATGTCAACATATACACGTGTGATTTAGTTTACGAAGATTTTTGAAGGCCGAGAACCTCGATCACAGAGTAAAAAAGGCGTAAGGTTCACAATGGTGTAAAATTAAAATGGGATATACCGGGCTAGGATTCGAGTTACAGGAACAAGGGCCAAACCAACCACCCAAGAATGGAATCGTCGAGCGAAAACACTTGACAACCTCCTAGAAGCAGCTTTTCTTGCCACCAGACTTTTCTCCATCAATTAGGAATCTGATGTCGTCACTAAACACATTCCTTAAATTGTAGCCATTTGTTGAGTTTTTTTTTGTGTCTAATCCGCATATATATCACCATTGCCCTTGATATTCTTGACTGTATATCTCTTAAATGTCAACATATACACGTGTGATTTAGTTTACGAAGATTTTTCAATGCCAAGAACCTCGATCAGAGAGTAAAAAAGGCGTAACGTGCACAATAGCGTAAAATTAAAATGGGATATACCGGGCTAGAATTCGAGTTACAGGAACAAGGCCAAACCAACCACCCAAGAATGGAATCGTCGAGCGAAAACACTTAACAACCTCCTAGAAACAGCTTTTCTTGCCACCAGACCTTTCTCCATCAATTAGGAATCTGATGCCGTCACTAAACACATTCCTTAAATTATAACCAATTGTTGAGTGTTTTTTTTGGTGTCTAATCCGCATATATATCACCATTGCCCTTGATTTTCTTGACTGTATATCTCTTAAATGTCAACATATACACGTGTGATTTAGTTTACGAAGATTTTTCAATGCCGAGAACCTCGATCAGAGAGTAAAAAAGGCTAAGGTTCACAATGGTGTAAAATTAAAATTAGATATACCGGGCTAGGATTCGAGTTACAAGAACAAGGGCCAAACCAACCACCCAAGAATGGAATCGTCGAGCGAAAACACTTGACAACCTCCTAGAAGCAGCTTTTCTTGCCACCAGACTTTTCTCCATCAATTAGGAATCTGATGTCGTCACTAAACACATTCCTTAAATTATAGCCATTTGTTGAGTTTTTTTTTTGTGTCTAATCCGCATATATATCACCATTGCCCTTGATATTCTTGACTGTATATCTCTTAAATGTCAACATATACACCTGTGATTTAGTTTACGAAGATTTTTCAATGCCAAGAACCTTGATCAGAGAGTAAAAAAGGCGTAACGTTCAAAATAGCGTAAAATTAAAATGGGTTATACCGGGCTAGGATTCGAGTTACAGGAACAAGGCCAAACCAACCACCCAAGAATGGAATCGTCGAGCGAAAACACTTGACAACCTCCTAGAAGCAACTTTTCTTGCCACCAGACCTTTCTCCATCAATTAGGAATCTGATGCCGTCACTAAACACATTCCTTAAATTATAGCCAATTGTTTAGTGTTTTTTTTGGTGTCTAATCTGCATATATATCACCATTGCCCTTGATTTTCTTGACTGTATATCTTTTAAATGTCAACATATACACGTGTGATTTAGTTTACGAAGATTTTTCAATGCCGAGAACCTCGATCAGAGAGTAAAAAAGGCGTAAGGTTCACAACGGTGTAAAATAAAATGGGATATACCGGGCTAAGATTCGAGTTACATGAACAATGGCCAAATCAACCACCCAAGAATGAAATCGTCGAGCGAAAACACTTGACAACCTCCTAGAAGCAGCTTTTCTTGCCACCAGACCTTTCTCCATCAATTAGGAATCTGATGCCGTCACTAAACACATTCTTTAAATTGTAGCCATTTGTTTAGTGTTTTTTTTGGTGTCTAATCCGCATATATATCACCATTACCCTTGATTTTCTTGATTGTATATCTCTTAAATGTCAACATATACACGTGTGATTTAGTTTACCAAGATTGTTCAATGGCGAGAACCTCGATCAGAGAGTAAAAAAAGGCTAAGGTTCACAATGGTGTAAAATTAAAATGAGATATACCGGGCTAGGATTCGAGTTAAAGGAACAAGGGCCAAACCAACCACCCAAGAATGGAATCGACGAGCGAAAACACTTGACAACCTCCTAGAAGCAACTTTTCTTGCCACCAGACTTTTCTCCATCAATTAGGAATCTGATGCCGTCAGTAAACACATTCCTTAAATTGTAGCCATTTGTTGAGTTTTTTTTTTGTGTCTAATCCACATATATATCACCATTGCCCTTGATATTCTTGACTGTATATCTCTTAAATGTCAACATATACACGTGTGATTTAGTTTACGAAGATTTTTCAATGCCAAGAACCTCGATCAGAGAGTAAAAAAGGCGTAATGTTCACAATAGTGTAAAATTAAAATGGGATATACCGGGCTTGGATTCGAGTTACATGAACAAGGGCCAAACCAACCACCCAAGAATGGAATCGTCGAGCGAAAACACTTGACAACCTCCTAGAAACAGCTTTTCTTGCCACCAGACCTTTCTCCATCAATTAGGAATCTGATGCCGTCACTAAACACATTCCTTAAATTATAGCCATTTGTTGAGTGTTTTTTTTGGTGTCTAATCCGCATATATATATCACCATTGCCCTTGATTTTCTTGACTGTATATCTCTTACATGTCAACATATACACGTGTGATTTAGTTTACGATGATTTTTCAATGCCGAGAACCTCGATCAGAGAGTAAAAAAGGCGTAAGGTTCACAATGGTGTAAAATTAAAATGGGATATACTGGGCTAGGATTAGAGTTACAGGAACATTGACCAAACCAACCCCCCAAGAATGGAATCGTCGAGCGAAAACACTTGACAACCTCATAGAAGCAGCTTTTCTTGCCACCAGACCTTTCTCCATCAATTAGGAATCTGATGCCGTCACTAAACACATTCCTTAAATTGTAGCCATTTGTTGAGTGTTTTTTTTTTGTGTCTAATCCTCATAAATATCACCATTGCCCTTGATTTTCTTAACTGTATAACTCTTAAACGTCAACATATACACGTGTGATTTTGTTTACGAAGATTTTTCAATGCTGAGAACCTCGATCAGAGAGTAAAAATGGCGTAAGGTTCACAATGGTGTAAAATTAAAATGGGATATACCGGGCTAGGATTCGAGTTACAGGATAAAGGGCCAAACCAACCACCCAAGAATGGAATCGTCGAGCGAAAACACTTGACAACCTCCTAGAAGCAGCTTTTATTGCCACCAGACCTTTCTCCATCAATTAGGAATCTGATGCAGTCACTAAACACATTCCTTAAATTGTAGCCATTTGTTGAGTATTTTTTTTTGTGTCTAATCCGCATATATATCACCGTTACCCTTGATTTCTTGACTGTATATCTCTTAAATGTCAATATATACACGTGTGATTTAGTTTACGAAGATTTTTGAATGCCGAGAACCTCGATCAGAGAGTAAAAAAGGCGTAAGGTTCACAATGGTGTAAAATTAAAATGGGATATATGACCGGAGTGTCGCGCTCCGGTCAAAGATAATATTTATAAGCCCAAATTACCCTTAACAAATAGTTAGTGGTAGCAAGGGATCGAACCACGAAGAGTATGTGGTTTGTGTATGGATTCGAATGAATTAGAACAAATGTCATGATTTATGAAGCTTACTTGAATGTTTTTGTATTTTTGTTTAATTGAGAGATGTGAGTTTCGACTAATTGAATTGATTAAATTGATTAACAACTAATGATTAACGATTACGAGAAAATTGATTACAAGAACAATAATAAGAAAAAGGAATCACACCCGGTTCCGGCAATTGTTAACCTAGGATTTCTACAAGTTTTAGATTCAACTCAAATGCATTCGATTAACGGATTTAGTGTACCGTGACATAGGTGCTAATAACTATCAACGTCCCGAAGAACAGACAAGAATACACTTTCTAATCAACACAAGTAAATCCTAACCACGACAATGCATAATTACATATCACCATTTCGCAAAGTCATAACTTTTAACATCGTTCGACAATTTACGAATTCGCAACAAATGTAACACTATTGTCAAAAGTTTCAAAAATCAAACACAAATTGTCACTAAGTTGAAACAAGAACAATTCGAAACCCTAGAATTAACAACTACCTACACTGGGGTGAAACCGAGATGATTAGCCGCTCATGGTTGAAGAAGCTTGATCACAGGATGTTTGGAACGTGAGTGAAGACATCTTGAAGCTTGATGAATGAATGAATGGTGAATGATGAAGGGTTGGTGATGGATGGATGAATGGATTGAAGGTTAGGGTTTAGAATCAAGATTGTGAGATGGATGATAGTAGATGATGATTGATCTTGATTCGGGTTGTTGTGATGGTAGATGATGGAATGGTAGATGATTGATATCTGAATTAGGCTCCAAGAACAACTTTCAAACTCTCAAACAAGTGTAACTTACGAAAATCAATGCCCACGATCCAATAGAATTCGAGCTTAACCCCCAAATCAACAAAAATCGTGTTTCAGGATTTGACAAGCCGTCGCCGACGGCCCTCAACCCGTCGGCGACGGGCTTTGGATTTGCTGACTCCGTCCGACGCCTTAATCTCCTGGATACGGGAAAATTGGGCCTACGGGCATTTTAAGGGGGCGTCGCCGACGGCTTGGGACCCGTCGGCAACGGGCTCTCAAAACATCAATTTCTGATTTCGCTTGTTTCGCTCCCGTTTGATCCGTATTGCGTCCCAGTGCTCCGGTTTTTGATCCGGCGACCCGTAAAGCTCCCAAATAACTCCTTAAACTTCGTTAAACCTGCATAACACAAATCTTATTAAAAGTAGGCCATTCAAGATTGAAACTTATGTAAAAACACAAAGTTACGCAATTACAAACACCGGTTTTCAACCACGTATCAATATACCGGGTTAGGATTCGAGTTAAAGGAATACGGGCCAAACCAACCACCCAAGAATGGAATCGTCGAGCAAAAACACTTGACAAACTCCTAGAAGCAGCTTTTCTTGCCACTAGACTTTTCTCCATCAATTAGGAATCTGATGCCGTCACTAAACACATTCATTAAATTGTAGCCATTTGTTGAGATTTTTTTTGTGTCTAATCCGCATATGTATCACCATTGCCCTTGATATTCTTGACTGTATATCTCTTAAATGTCAACATATACACGTGTGATTTAGTCTACGAAGATTTTTCAATGCCAAGAACCTCGATCAGAGAGTAAAAAAGGCGTAAGGTTCACAATAGTGTAAAATTAAAATCGGATATACCGGGCTAGGATTCGAGTTACAGGAACAAGGGCCAAACCAACCACCCAAGAATGGAATCGTCGAGCGAAAACACTTGACAACCTCCTAGAAACAGCTTTTCTTGCCACCAGACCTTTCTCAATCAATTAGGAATCAGATGCCGTCACTAAACACATTCCTTAAATTGTAGCAATTTGTTGAGTGTTTTTTTTTGTTGTCTAATCCGCATATACATCACCATTACCCTTGATTTTCTTGACTGTATATCTCTTAAATGTCAACATATACACGTGTGATTTAGTTTACGAAAAATTTTCAATGCCGAGAACCTCGATCAGAGAGTAAAAAAGGCGTAAAGTTCACAATGGTGTAACATTAAAATGGGATATACCGGGCTAGGATTCGAGTTACAGGAACAAGGGCCAAACCAACCACCAAAGAATGGAATCGTCGAGCAAAAACACTTGACAACCTCCTAGAAGCAGCTTTTCTTGCCACCACACCTTTCTCCATCAATTAGGAATCTGATGCCGTCACTAAACACATTCCTTAAATTGTAGCCATTTGTTGAGTGTTTTTTTTGGCGTCTAATCCGCATACATATCACCATTGCCCTTGATTTTCTTAACTGTATATCTCTTAAATGTCAACGTATACACGTGTGATTTAGTTTACGAAGATTTTTCAATGCCAAGAACCTCGATCAGAGAGTAAAAAAGGCGTGAGGTTCACATTGGTGTAAAATTAAAATGGGATATACCGGGCTAGGATTCGAGTTACAGGAACAAGGGCCAAACCAACCACCCAAGAATGGAATCGTCTAGCGAAAACACTGGACAACCTCCTAGAAGCAGCTTTTCTTGCAACCAGACCTTTCTCCATTAATTAGGAATCTGATGCCGTCACTAAACACATTCCTTAAATTGTAGCCATTTGTTGAGTGTTTTTTTGGTGTCTAATCCGCATATATATCACCATTGCCCTTAATTTTCTTGACTGTATATCTCTTAAATGTCAACATATACACGTGTGATTTAGTTTACAAAGATTTTTCAATGCCGAGAACCTCGATCAGAGAGTAAAAAAGGCGTAAGGTTCACAATGGTGTAAAATTAAAATGGGATATACCGGGCTAGGATTCGAGTTACATGAACAATGGCCAAATCAACCACCCAAGAATGGAATCGTCGAGCAAAAACACTTGACAACCTCCTGGAAGCAGCTTTTCTTGCCACCAGACCTTTCTCCATCAATTAGGAATCTGATGCCGTCACTAAACACATTCTTTAAATTGTAGCCATTTGTTGAGTGTTTTTTTTTGTGTCTAATCCGCATATATATTTACCATTGCCCTTGATTTTCTTGACTGTATATCTCTTAAATGTCAACATATTTAGTTTACGAAGATTGTTCAATGGCGAGAACCTCGATCGGAGAGTAAAAAAGGCGTAAGGTTCACAATGGTGTAAAATTAAAATGAGATATACTGGGCTAGGATTTGAGTTACAGGAACAAGGGCCAAACCGACCACCCAAGAATGGAATCGTCGAGCTCAAACACTTGACAACCTCCTAGAAGCAGCTTTTCTTGCCACCAGACTTTTCTCTATCAATTAGGAATCTTATGCCGTCACTAAACACATTCCTTAAATTGTAGCCACTTGTTGAGATTTTTTTTGTGTCTAATCCGCATATGTATCACCATTGCCCTTGATATTCTTGACTGTATATCTCTTAAATGTCAACATATACACGTGTGATTTAGTTTACGAAGATTTTTCAATGCCGAGAACCTGGATCAGAGAGTAAAAAAGGCGTAAGGGTCACAATGGTGTAAAATTAAAATAGGATATACCGGGCTAGGATTCGAGTTACAGGAACAAGGGCCAAACCAACCACCCAAGAATGGAATCATCGAGCGAAAACACTTGACAACCTCCTAGAATCAGCTTTTCTTGCCACCAGACCTTTCTCCATCAATTAGGAATCTGATGCAGTCCCTAAACACATTCCTTAAATTGTAGCCATTTGTTGAGTGTTTTTTTGTGTGTCTAATCCGCATATATATCACCATTGCTCTTGATTTTCTTGACTGTATATCTCTTAAATGTCAACATATACACGTGTGATTTAGTTTATGAAGATTTTTCAATGCCGAGAGCCTTGATCAGAGAGAAATAAAGGCGTATGGTTCACAATGGTGTAAAATTAAAATGGGATATACCGGGCTAGGATTCGAGTTACAGGAACAAGGGCCAAACCAACCACCCAAGAATGGAATCATCGAGTGAAAACACTTGACAACCTCCTAGAAGCAGCTTTTCTTGCCACCAGACCATTCTCCATTAATTAGGAATCTGACGCCGTCACTAAAGACATTCCTTAAATTGTAGCCATTTTTTGAGTGTTTTTTTTGGTGTCTAATCCGCATATATATCACCATTACCCTTGATTTTCTTGACTGTATATCTCTTAAATGGCAACATATACACGTGTGATTTAGTTTACAAAGATTTTTCAATGCCGAGAACCTTGATCAGAGAGTAAAAAAGGCGTAAGGTTCACAATGGTGTAAAATTAAAATGGGATATACCGGGTTAGGATTCGAGTTACATGAACAATGGCCAAATCAACCACCCAAGAATGGAATCGTCGAGCGAAAACACTTGACAACCTCCTAAAAGCAGCTTTTCTTGCCACCAGACCTTTCTCCATCAATTAGGAATCTGATGCCGTCACTAAACACATTCTTTAAATTGTAGCCATTTGTTGAGTGTTTTTTTGGTGTCGAATCCGCATATATATCACCATTGCCCTTGATTTTCTTGATTGTATATCTCTTAAATGTCAATATATACACGTGTGATTTAGTTTACCAAGATTGTTCAATGGCGAGAACCTCGATCAGAGAGTTAAAAAAGGCTAAGGTTCACAATGGTGTAAAATTAAAATGAGATATACCGGGCTAGGATTCGAGTTACAAGAACAAGGGCCAAACCAACCACCCAAGAATGGAATCGTCGAGCGAAAACACTTGACAACCTCCTAGAAGCAGCTTTTCTTGCCACCAGACTTTTCTCAATCAAATAGGAATTTGATGTTGTCACTAAACAGATTCCTTAAATTGTAGCCATTTGTTGAGTTTTTTTTTTGTGTCTAATCCGCATATATATCACCATTGCCCTTGATATTCTTGACTGTATATCTCTTAAATGTCAACATATACACGTGTGATTTAGTTTACAAAGATTTTTCAATGCCAAGAACCTCGATCAGAGAGTAAAAAAGGCGTAATGTTCACAATAGTGTAAAATTAACATGGGATATACCGGGCTAGGATTCGAGTTACAGGAACAAGGGCCAACCCAACCACCCAAGAATGGAATCGTCGAGCGAAAACACTTGAGAACCTCCTAGAAACAGCTTTTCTTGCCACCAGACCTTTCTCCATCAATTAGGAATCTGATGCCGTCACTAAACACATTCCTTAAATTATAGCCAATTGTTGAGTGTTTTTTTTGGTGTCTAATCCGCATATATATCACCATTGCCCTTGATTTTCTTGACTGTATATCTCTTAAATGTCAACATATACACGTGTGATTTAGTTTACGAAGATTTTTCAATGCCGAGAACCTCGATCAGAGAGTAAAAAAGGCGTAAGGTTCCCAATGGTGTAATATTAAAATGGGATATAACGGGCTAGGATTCGAGTTACAGGAAGAATGGCCAAACCAACCCCCCAAGAATGGAATCGTCGAGCGAAAACACTTGACAACCTCCTAGAAGCAGCTTTTCTTGCCACCAGACCTTTCTCCATCAATTAGGAATCTGATGCCGTCACTAAACACATTCCTTAAATTGTAGCCATTTGTTGAGTGTTTTTTTTGGTGTCTAATCCTCATATATATCACCATTGCCCTTGATTTTCTTGACTGTATATCTCTTAAATGTCAACATATACACGTGTGATTTAGTTTACGAATATTTTTCAATGCTGAGAACCTCGATCAGAGAGTAAAAATGGCTTAAGGTTCACAATGGTGTAAAATTAAAATGGGATATACCGGGCTAGGATTCGAATTACAGGAAGAAGGGCCAAACCAACCACCCAAGAATGGAATCGTCGAGTGAAAACACTTGACAACCTCCTAGAAGCAGCTTTTATTGCCACCAGACCTTTCTCCATCAATTAGGAATCTGATGCCGTCACTAAACACATTCCTTAAATTGTAGCCATTTGTTGAGTGTTTTTTTTGTGTCTAATCCGCATATATATCACCATTACCCTTGATTTTCTTGACTGTATATCTCTTAAATGTCAACATATACACGTGTGATTTATTTTACGAAGATTTTTCAATGCCGAGAACCTTGATCAGAGAGTAAAAAAGGCGTAAGGTTCACAATGGTGTAAAATTAAAATGGGATATACCGGGTTAGGATTCGAGTTACATGAACAATGGCCAAATCAACCACCCAAGAATGGAATCGTCGAGCGAAAACACTTGACAACCTCCTAAAAGCAGCTTTTCTTGCCACCAGACCTTTCTCCATCAATTAGGAATCTGATGCCGTCACTAAACACATTCTTTAAATTGTAGCCATTTGTTGAGTGTTTTTTTGGTGTCGAATCCGCATATATATCACCATTGCCCTTGATTTTCTTGATTGTATATCTCTTAAATGTCAATATATACACGTGTGATTTAGTTTACCAAGATTGTTCAATGGCGAGAACCTCGATCAGAGAGTTAAAAAAGGCTAAGGTTCACAATGGTGTAAAATTAAAATGAGATATACCGGGCTAGGATTCGAGTTACAAGAACAAGGGCCAAACCAACCACCCAAGAATGGAATCGTCGAGCGAAAACACTTGACAACCTCCTAGAAGCAGCTTTTCTTGCCACCAGACTTTTCTCAATCAAATAGGAATTTGATGTTGTCACTAAACAGATTCCTTAAATTGTAGCCATTTGTTGAGTTTTTTTTTGTGTCTAATCCGCATATATATCACCATTGCCCTTGATATTCTTGACTGTATATCTCTTAAATGTCAACATATACACGTGTGATTTAGTTTACAAAGATTTTTCAATGCCAAGAACCTCGATCAGAGAGTAAAAAAGGCGTAATGTTCACAATAGTGTAAAATTAACATGGGATATACCGGGCTAGGATTCGAGTTACAGGAACAAGGGCCAAACCAACCACCCAAGAATGGAATCGTCGAGCGAAAACACTTGAGAACCTCCTAGAAACAGCTTTTCTTGCCACCAGACCTTTCTCCATCAATTAGGAATCTGATGCCGTCACTAAACACATTCCTTAAATTATAGCCAATTGTTGAGTGTTTTTTTTGGTGTCTAATCCGCATATATATCACCATTGCCCTTGATTTTCTTGACTGTATATCTCTTAAATGTCAACATATACACGTGTGATTTAGTTTACGAAGATTTTTCAATGCCGAGAACCTCGATCAGAGAGTAAAAAAGGCGTAAGGTTCCCAATGGTGTAATATTAAAATGGGATATAACGGGCTAGGATTCGAGTTACAGGAAGAATGGCCAAACCAACCCCCCAAGAATGGAATCGTCGAGCGAAAACACTTGACAACCTCCTAGAAGCAGCTTTTCTTGCCACCAGACCTTTCTCCATCAATTAGGAATCTGATGCCGTCACTAAACACATTCCTTAAATTGTAGCCATTTGTTGAGTGTTTTTTTTGGTGTCTAATCCTCATATATATCACCATTGCCCTTGATTTTCTTGACTGTATATCTCTTAAATGTCAACATATACACGTGTGATTTAGTTTACGAATATTTTTCAATGCTGAGAACCTCGATCAGAGAGTAAAAATGGCTTAAGGTTCACAATGGTGTAAAATTAAAATGGGATATACCGGGCTAGGATTCGAATTACAGGAAGAAGGGCCAAACCAACCACCCAAGAATGGAATCGTCGAGTGAAAACACTTGACAACCTCCTAGAAGCAGCTTTTATTGCCACCAGACCTTTCTCCATCAATTAGGAATCTGATGCCGTCACTAAACACATTCCTTAAATTGTAGCCATTTGTTGAGTGTTTTTTTTGTGTCTAATCCGCATATATATCACCATTACCCTTGATTTTCTTGACTGTATATCTCTTAAATGTCAACATATACACGTGTGATTTATTTTACGAAGATTTTTGAATGCCGAGAACCTCGATCAGAGAGTAAAAAAGGCGTAAGGTTCACAATGGTGTAATTTTAAAATGGGATATACCGTGTTAGGATTCGAGTTACAGGAATACGGGTCTAACCAACCACCCAAGAATGGAATCGTCGAGCGAAAACACTTGACAACCTCCTAGAAGCAGCTTTTCTTGCCACCAGACTTTTCTCCATCAATTAGGAATCTGATCCCGTCACTAAACACATTCCTTAAATTGTAGCCATTTGTTGAGTTTTTTTTTTTTTTTTTTTTTTTTTTTTTGTGTCTAATCCGCATATATATCACCATTGCCCTTGATATTCTTGACTGTATATCTCATAAATGTCAACATATACACGTGTGATTTAGTTTACGAAGATTTTTCAATGCCAAGAACCTCGATCAGAGAGTAAAAAAGGCGTAAGGTTCATAATAGTGTAAAATTAAAATGGGATATACCGGGCTAGGATTCGAGTTACAGGAACAAGGGCCAAACCAACCACCCAAGAATGGAATCGTCGAGCGAAAACACTTGACAACCTCCTAGAAACAGCTTTTCTTGCCACCAGACCTTTCTCCATCAATTAGGAATCTGATGCCGTCACTAAACACATTCCTTAAATTGTAGCCATTTGTTGAGTGTTTTTTTTGTTGTCTAATCCGCATATATATCACCGTTTCCCTTGATTTTCTTGACTGTATATATCTTAAATGTCAACATATACACGTGTGATTTAGTTTAAGAAAAATTTTCAATGCCGAGAATCTCGATCAGAGAGTAAAAAAGGCGTAAAGTTCACAATGGTGTAACATTAAAATGGGATATACCGGGCTAGGATTCGAGTTACAGGAACAAGGGCCAAACCAACCACCCAAGAATGGAATCGTCGAGCAAAAACACTTGACAACCTCCTAGAAGCAGCTTTTCTTGCCACCACACCTTTCTCCATCAATTAGGAATCGGATGCCGTTACTAAACACATTCCTTAAATTGTAGCCATTTGTTGAGTGTTTTTTTTAGAGTCTAATCCGTATATATATCACCATTGCCCTTGATTTTCTTAACTGTATATCTCTTAAATGTCAACATATACACGTGTGATTTAGTTTACGAAGATTTTTCAATGCCGAGAACCTCGATCAGAGAGTAAAAAAGGCTTAAGGTTCACAATGGTGTAAAATTAAAATGAAATATACCGGGCTAGGATTCGAGTTATAGGAACAAGGGACAAACCGACCACCCAAGAATGGAATCGTCGAGCGAAAACAGTTGACAACCTCCTAGAAGCAGCTTTTCTTGCCACCAGACTTTTCTCCATCAATTAGGAATCTGATGCCGTCACTAAACACATTCCTTAAATTGTAGCCATTTGTTGAGGTTTTTTTTTGTGTCTAATCCGAATATATATCACCATTGCCCTTGATATTCTTGACTGTATATCTCTTAAATGTCAACATATACACGTGTGATTTAGTTTACGAAGATTTTTCAATGCCGGGAACCTGGATCAGAGTGTAAAAAAGGCGTAAGGTTCACAATGTTGTAAAATTAAAATAGGATATACCGGGCTAGGATTCGAGTTACAGGAACAAGGGCCAAACCAACCACCCAAGAATGGAATCGTCAAACGAAAACACTTGACAACCTCCTAGAAGCAGCTTTTCTTGCCACCAAACCTTTCTCCATCAATTAGGAATCTGATGCCGTCACTAAACACATTCCTTAAATTGTAGCCATTTGTTGAGTGTTTTTTTTGTGTCTAATCCGCATATATATCAACATTACCCTTGATTTTCTTGACTGTATATCTCTTAAATGTCAACATATACACGTGTGATTTAGTTTACGAAGATTTTTCAATGCCGAGAACCTCGATCGGAGAGTAATAAAGGCGTAAGGTTCACAATGGTGTAAAATTAAAATGGGATATACAGGGCTAGGATCCGAGTTACAGGAACAAGGGCCAAACCAAACACCCAAGAATGGAATCGTCGAGTGAAAACACTTGACAACCTCCTAGAAGCAGCTTTTCTTGCCACCAGACCATTGTCCATTAATTAGGAATCTGATGCCGTCACTAAAGACATTCCTTAAATTGTAGCCGTTTTTTGAGTGTTTTTTTTGGTGTCTAATCCGCATATATATCACCATTACCCTTGATTTTCTTAACTGTATATCTCTTAAATGTCAACATATACAGCTGTGATTTAGTTTATGAAGATTTTTCAATGCCGAGAACCTCGATCAGAGAGAAAAAAAGGCGTAAGGTTCACAATGGGGTAAAAGTAAAATGGGATATACCGGGCTAGGATTCGAGTTACAGGAACAAGGGCCAAACCAACCACACAAGAATGGAATCATCGAGTGAAAACACTTGACAACCTCCTAGAAGCCGCTTTTCTTGCCACCAGACCTTTCTCCATCAATTAGGAATCTGATGCCGTCACTAAACACATTCCTTAAATTGTAGCCATTTGTTGAGTGTTTTTTTTTGTGTCTAATCCACATATATATCACCATTGCCCTTGATTTTCTTGACTGTATATCTCTTCAATGTCAACATATACAAGTGTGATTTAGTTTACGAAGATTTTTCAATGCCGAGAACCTCGATCAGAGAGTAAAAAAGGAGTAAGGTTCACAATGGTGTAAAATTAAAATGGGATATACCGGGCTAGGATTCGAGTTACAAGAACAAGGGTCAAACCAACAACCCAAGAACGGAATCGTCGAGCGAAAACACTTGACAACCTCCTAGAAGCAGCTTTTCTTGCCACCAGACCTTTCTCCATCAATTAGGAATCTGATGCCGTCACTAAACACATTCCTTAAATTGTAGCCATTTTGGTGTCTAATCCGCATATATATCAACATTACCCTTGATTTTCATGACTGTATATCTCTTAAATGTCAACATATACACGTGTGATTTAGTTTACGAAGATTTTTCAATGCCGAGAGCCTGGATCGGAGAGTAAAAAAGGCGTAAGGTTCACAATGGTGTAAAATTAAATTGGGATATACCGGGCTAGGATTCGAGTTACAGGAACAAGGGCCAAACCAACCACCCAAGAATGGAATCGTCGAGTGAAAACACTTGACAACCTCCTAGAAGCAGCTTTTCTTGCCACCAGACCATTGTCCATTAATTAGGAATCTGATGCCGTCACTAAAGACATTCCTTAAATTGTAGCCGTTTTTTGAGTGTTTTTTTTGGTGTCTAATCCGCATATATATCACCATTACCCTTGATTTTCTTAACTGTATATCTCTTAAATGTCAACATATACAGCTGTGATTTAGTTTATGAAGATTTTTCAATGCCGAGAACCTCGATCAGAGAGAAAAAAAGGCGTAAGGTTCACAATGGGGTAAAAGTAAAATGGGATATACCGGGCTAGGATTCGAGTTACAGGAACAAGGGCCAAACCAACCACACAAGAATGGAATCATCGAGTGAAAACACTTGACAACCTCCTAGAAGCCGCTTTTCTTGCCACCAGACCTTTCTCCATCAATTAGGAATCTGATGCCGTCACTAAACACATTCCTTAAATTGTAGCCATTTGTTGAGTGTTTTTTTTTGTGTCTAATCCACATATATATCACCATTGCCCTTGATTTTCTTGACTGTATATCTCTTCAATGTCAACATATACAAGTGTGATTTAGTTTACGAAGATTTTTCAATGCCGAGAACCTCGATCAGAGAGTAAAAAAGGAGTAAGGTTCACAATGGTGTAAAATTAAAATGGGATATACCGGGCTAGGATTCGAGTTACAAGAACAAGGGTCAAACCAACAACCCAAGAACGGAATCGTCGAGCGAAAACACTTGACAACCTCCTAGAAGCAGCTTTTCTTGCCACCAGACCTTTCTTCATCAATTAGGAATCTGATGCCGTCACTAAACACATTCCTTAAATTGTAGTCATTTGTTGAGTGTTTTTTTGGTGTCTAATCCGCATATATATCACCATTGCCCTTGATTTTCATGACTGTATATCTCTTAAATGTCAACATATACACGTGTGATTTAGTTTACGAAGATTTTTCAATGCCGAGAGCCTGGATCAGAGAGTAAAAAAGGCGTAAGGTTCACAATGGTGTAAAATTAAATTGGGATATACCGGGCTAGGATTCGAGTTACAGAAACAAGGGCCAAACCAACCACCCAAGAATGGAATTGTCGAGCGAAAACACTTGACAACCTCCTAGAAGCAGCTTTTCTTGCCACCAGACCTTTCTCCATCAATTAGGAATCTGATGCCGTAACTAAACACATTCCTTAAATTGTAGGCATTTGTTGAGTGTTTTTTTTGGTGTCTAATCTGCATATATATCACCATTGCCCTTGATTTTCTTGAATGTGTATATCTCTTAAATGTCAACATATACACGTGTGATTTAGTTTACGAAGATTTTTCAATGCTGAGAACCACGATCTGAGGGTAAAAAAGGTGTAAGGTTCACAATGGTGTAAAAATAAAATGGGATATACCAGGCTAGGATTCGAGTTACAGGAACAAGGGCCAAACCTTACAGGAACAAGGGCCAAACCAACCCCCCAAGAATGGAATCGTCGAGCGAAAACACTTGACAACCTCCTAGAAGCAGCATTTCTGGCCACCAGACCTTTCTCCATCAATTAGGAATCTGATGCCGTCACTAAACACATTCCTTAAATTGTAGCCATTTGTTGAGTGTTTTTTTTGGTGTCTAATCCTCATATATATCACCATTGCCCTTGATTTTCTTGACTGTATATCCCTTAAATGTTAACATATACACGTGTGATTTAGTTTACGAAGATTTTTCAATGCCGAGAACCTCGATCAGAGAATAAAAAAGGCGTAAGGTTCACAATGGTGTAAAATTCAAATGGGATCTACCGGGTTAGGATTCGGGTTACAGGAATACGGGCCAAACCAACCACCCAAGATGGAATTGTCGAGCGAAAACACTTGACAACCTCCTAGAAGCAGCTTTTCTTGCCACCAGACCTTTCTCCATCAATTAGGAATTTGATGCCGTCACTAAACACATTCCTTAAATTGTAGCCATTTGTTGAGTGTTTTTTAGTGTGTCTAATCCGCATATATATCACCATTTCCCTTAATTTTCTTGACTGTATATCTCTTAAATGTCAACATATACACGTGTGATTTAGTTTACGAAGATTTTTGAATGCCGAGAACCTCGATCAGAGAGTAAAAAAGGCGTACGGTTCACAATGGTGTAAAATTCAAATGGGATCTACCGGGTTAGGATTCGAGTTACAGGAATACGGGCCAAACCAACCACCCAAGAATGGAATCGTCGAGCGAAAACACTTGACAACCTCCTAGAAGCAGCTTTTCTTGCCACCAGACCTTTCTCCGTCAATTAGGAATCAGATGCCGTCACTAAACTCATTCCTTAAATTGTCGCCATTTGTTGAGTGTTTTTTTTTTGGTGTCTAATCCGCATATATATTACCATTGCCCTTGATTTTCTTGACTGTATATCTCTTAAATGTCAACATATACACGTGTGATTTAGTTTACGAAAATTTTTCAATGCCGAGAACCTCGATCAGAGAGTTAAAAAGGCGTAAATTTCACAATGGTGTAACATTAAAATGGGATATTCCGGGCTAGGATTCGAGTTACAGGAACAGGGGCCAAACCAACCACCCAAGAATGGAATCTTCGAGCGAAAACACTTGACAACCTTCTAAAAGCAGCTTTTCTTGCCACCAGACCTTTCTCCATCAATTAGGAATCTGATGCTGTCACTAAACACATTCCTTAAATTGTAGTCATTTGTTGAGTGTTTTTTTTTGGGTGTAATCCGCATATATATCACCATTACCCTTGATTTTCTTAACTGTATATCTCTTAAATGTCAACAAATGCACGTGTGATTTAGTTTACGAAGATTTTTCAATGCCGAGAATCTCGATCAGAGAGTAAAAAAGGCGTAAGGTTCACAATGGTGTAAAATTAAAATGGGATATACCGGGCTAGGATTCGAGTTACAGGAACATGGGCCAAACCAACCACCCAAGAATGGAATCGTCTAGCGAAAACACTTGACAACCTTTGACGTGATGTCGTTGTCACAATCAAATTTAATCCCAATAACAACTATAGATAGTGGTAAGAGGGTATCGAACACAGGGAGTATGTGGAATGTGTGTTATTTGAAGATTTATCTAAGTTACCTAAAATTAAACTAATTGCAAGAAAAGTAAAAATCAAGAGTTGGTTTGATTGGATTGATTTTAAAAAAACTAAGAATACTAATTAATTTGCGAAATGAAAGTTGAGTTTGTAAACAATTTGGAGACGAATGACCATCCTAAGTTTCCGGTTTGCTTCAACAATTGTGCTACCATCCACTAGAAAGAACTACATAGACATAGTTCGCGTGTAATTACTTATTGTGATAAAAGGGAACTAAGTACTCAGATTCCTAGAACGTGAGGTTGTTACCCGATGACCAATCAACCCTTACCCAATCCTACTTCTACCCATGATATCTCGATTGCCAACGGCACCAAGAACGTATGGTTTCAAACTAGAATGCCATAAGAATCAACAATTTACAACTAAGCAATCACACATCATGATAAACAAGACATAGATAGAGTTTACCATTCTAGAAATATGGAATCAACACACAATTGTTTCATACAAACCTTCAACCTAGGACGACCATAAAGAACCTAGCCACTCATGGCTTGGACAAACATCATGATAACAAGTTTAGTGTTCATATGAATCGAAAACATAAACCGAATGTTAGAAATTGTTTGCAACCAAGTTCCCAAATTCGTTCACCAAAAGAAAAACTCCAAAAAAAAAAAATAAGAACCACTAACTCATGTCTTCTAGCTCCAACAACCACCACCTTTTCGTCTCTACATGTTGTGTAACCGAAAACCAATCATTAGAGACATAAACTTGACCAGTTAATGCGTAAGTTACAAAAGCTCTTCAGTCGGTGCCAACAAAAGAAGTCTGCCGCCAAAAGATATGTTCCTCCTTGTTCGAGATGTGATGTTGATCGATTTTATGGAACCCAAAAATAATCCCTCTCAGCCTCTCTCTATTCGGCCCAAAAGGAAAGTCCATGTGATGTCGGCCCATTTGTGATGATGTATTATTTTTGTTTCCCAAAAGTTGAAGTGATGATTGAAGTTATATTATCAAACCTCATGTGCACGTGATGTGTTGACAAAATAAAATCCCATGGCTGCGTGTGGGACTCCCAAGCCGCCCCCCTTGTCTGCCAATGAAATTATGAGGTTGTTGTTGACTTGTGTGATGGGATTTTATCTCCTCCTCAAAAATCACGTGGCACCCTCTTTTCTTTTCTAATATTTCTAAACCTCCAAAACCTTGTATGATGTTGTTTTTACCTTCTGGTCACGTGATGTGCCCCAAGAAAACAATTGATGTGATGATGTATAAGATCGATCAAGCTCCACTATGTCTGCCAATGTTCTCACCGAATTTTGTGAGTAATATAATATGATCATCAACAATTTAATGCCACTCCTTAATATTGGAATTCGTGAGTCCAAGGAATAATGACAAGGATCAGAAGTCAAAACCCTTTGATGATGTGTGACTTGTTTTCCTTATTCACATGCACATGCTTGTGGATGAATCATAATCTGATGTGTTGGCCCAATGATAATTATGATGTTGTTGACTTTGTGTGATGCCCCAAGTCCATGTGAACTGATGATGTGATGATGTCTTTCACAAAGTCCAAGATGTCCAGCCCACATGTGTCGTTCAAGTCCAAAAGTCAACATATGGCGCCGTAAGCTACGCCGCCTGCCGTAGCTTACGGTGCCCAATTGTTTCCTTACGGCGGTTGTCACACCCCCAAAAATCCACTCGCGGAGTACTACCGCTTGGAGGCGTGACATGACCAGGATCAAGCCACCAATCATATTGAACATAAGTATAAAGTAAAAGTCATTCATCAATACGATAGGTGTTTACAAAACCAAATATAAACAAGTGTGTAGCGGAAGCATTAATGTAAAAACCCAACATCAGTTTAAGTACAAAAAGGCATAATGTTTAACAACACACTCACGATCCATATCCACAACGACTGTGCCTCCCGTGCAAGCTCCAAAAGTACCTATGGTCCTGCAAGGCATGTAACAGAGAGTCAACAACTAGTTGAGCGAGTTCACAGTTGGCTATTTAGTGATAATGTTCATTTCGTAAATCGTATGTTCGATTAGTAATCATGTATCGTATGTAATAGCATCGCGGCCCTCAAGGCATGTTTGCGAAGTTTAGTGGGGGTTTCCCATGTTTTCTAGACTAGTTATATTTGTATCGCGGCCCTCCAGGCATGTTTGCGAAGATTAAAGTATAGTTCGCGGCCATTCCAGGCATGTTTGCGAAGATCGTTCTAGTATAGTTCGCGGCCATTCCAGGCATGTTTGCGAAGATTAGTGGGGCTTCCCCATGTGTTAGACTAGTCGTGTTTGTACGTGCCCTTCTTGATCCAAGGACCGTAGCGAGTGTGATTGTCCTACCCAAGGAGGACGAGCATGCGTTAAGGTTTGTTGTCCTACCCAAGGAGGACGAACGTATGTATTCTACCCAAGGAGAATACGCAGGATTAATATTGGCATCCTACCCATGGAGGATGGCGGTACATATCCTACCCAAGGAGGATATGTAGGTTCCATTTTTAATTTCTTAACCCATTCCCAAACCACCGGGGAATCCCATGCCTTAGAAAGAGTGTGAACTCACCTTGTTTTGCTCGGTATGCTAAAGTATGTGCTCAAAGTAAGTCAATCACGTCCTAAAGTGCGCACGTGTACATAATCAGTTTACATTCACGAAGTTGGCACGTAAGTATAATCATAGTGGACAACGCATAAATAATCACCAAGTAGCACATTGCACGCATTCATGATCATACAAGTCAGGCATAACATCTAACAGCAGTTAGTTAACTCAGTTAAGTTTTAACAGAAACAGTTACTGTGCAAATTACCCAAGTCGGCGAAACACCCTCTGTTTCGCCGTGAGCCCCTTCGACGAATCACTTGATTCGTCGTGATATCCCTCGGCGAAACACAAATTGGCGAAACACATTCTGTTTCGCCGTGGTCTCCTTTGGCGAAACAAAGTTCTGTCTCGTCGACTGCCCTTGGCGAAACACTTTCTGTTTCGCCAAGAGATCTATTTCGTCAGCCTGTTACAGGGTGATGTCAGTTTCGTCAAAATCACAGAAACCCTAAATGTCGTCGACATCAAGAAGCAATCATGCGGACACCATTAACATAGATATCATCATGGAATCAATCAATCATAATAGGCCAAGCATTAACCTTAACAAGCTATTCAGACAACGAGTATAACACGAGCACAATCCATCATATTACTAGGTGTTCATACGATTAATACTAGTTCCGATTCGTGGGTTCAAGGGATCATCATACAATCAGATCTGTCATACAAAACGTAACTAACCATAGATTCCGTTTACCCAATCATAAATCATTCATGAACATAACACTATCTATCATTGATTCTAATGAACTTGAACTAAAAACAGTTTACAACAATGAAATCAAACAATCATGCAGGGATTTAATCACTAACCACAATGAACGGAACAGTAATTAAGTCGATTCGGGGTTCCGGGGCACACGATCGCCGTCAATCAGAGAAGATGGAGCTCTAGGGTTTTTGTTTTAGCCAAAGATGTGAAACAGGAAGTCGGTTCACGTTAATATGAACGAATTACCGTTCTGGGCCCTTAATGGGCTTGGCGAAACTGGGCTTGGCGAAACAGACTTCTGTTTCGTCGAGATGCTTATGGCGAAACAGTCTGTTTCGTCGGGTCCTGTCTGTTTCGTCGAGTCCTTTTATGTGTTAACAATTTAAGTTTTCAACAGGTTTCATGTTATACAGTCAAACACAAAATCATGCAACCACAAAGTGTTCATTAAAAAAAAATAACGTGTACAGTTACAAGTTAAACAAGTCAAACAACTACACAGTCAAAGTCAACGTGCACTTAATGCGAAAGTGAAAGTCGGAAACTCGAGTTGTCACATTATCCCCAACTTGAAAGAAATTTCGTCCCGAAATTTAGCATGCGGTTACTGAGGAAGCTAGTAGTGTGACGTTGTTTACCTGTATCGTATCGCGGCTCCCCGAGCATGTATGCGAAGATTACTGGTTTTCTTGGGGTGTCACATTATCCCCCCCGTTGATTTGGAATTTCGTCCCGAAATTCTGCATTGGTAGCTTCAGCCGCAGTAGTAGTTACATTGGTTCCGAATAACTGGGGATATTTGAGTTCCAATTGATCTTCACGCTCCCAGGTGAACTCTGGGCCACGACGGGAGTTCCAACGAACTCGAACAAGAGGTATTCTGGTGTTCTTGAGGACCTTAACATCCCGGTCCGTGATTTCAACAGGTTCCTCGACGAAGTGCAACCGCTCGTCGATAGTGAGTTCCTTAAAAGGAACTATGTGGGTCTCATCTGACAGACACTTCTTCAGATTCGACACGTGAAAGACGTTGTGAACTGCGCTGAGTTCAGCTGGTAAGTTCAATCTGTAGGCCACCTTGCCTATTATCTCAATGATTTCGAATGGTCCAACGTATCGTGGGTTGAGCTTGCCTCGTTTTCCAAAACGAACCACACCCTTCCAGGGTGAAACTTTGAGTAGCACTCGATCCCCAACCTGGAGCTCGAGTGGTTTCCTGTCTTTATCGGCGTATGCTTTCTGACGGTCACGAGCTGCCGCCATGCGTTGTCGTATCTGAGCAATCTTTTCTGTAGTACCAACTACGAGTTCTGGACCTGTGATTTAACTATATCCCACCTCTGCCCAACAGAGAGGTGACCGGCATTTACGCCCGTACAAAGCCTCAAATGGAGCAGCTTTAATGCTGGTGTGGTAGCTGTTATTGTATGAAAATTCCACGAGTGGCAGATGTTTCTCCCAACCATTGCCAAGGTCAATTACGCACGCCCGAAGCATGTCTTCTAGAGTTTGAATAGTGCGCTCAGACTGCCCATCTGTCTGAGGGTGATAAGTTGTGCTCATGTCTAAACAAGAGCCAAAAGATTTATGCATAGCTTGCCACAGTTCTGAAGTAAAACGTGCGTCGCGATCAGAGATGATAGATGTGGGCACCCCGTGCCTCGAGACAACTTCTTTAAGGTATACGTCTGCTAGAGTGGAGAACTTATCCGTTTCCTTGATAGCCAAGAAGTGAGCAGACTTTGTGAGTCGATCCACGATCACCCAAATAGTATCATTTCCGCGCTGAGATCTAGGCAGGCCAGTAACAAAATCCATGGAAATTTGCTCCCATTTCCATTGTGATATCTCAGGTTGTTGGAGTGGTCCTGACGGTTTCTGATATTCTGCCTTGACTCTCGCACAAGTCAAGCACTTGCTGACGTAAGTAGCTATGTGGGCCTTCATGCTAGGCCACCAATATGTAGTTTTGATATCGTGGTACATTTTATCTGAACCTGGATGTACCGAGTAGCAAGATTTATTAGCTTCATCCATTACAAGCTCGCGTAGGTTGCCATAAAGTGGGACCCAAATGCGTCCTGTTACGTAATAAGCACCATCTTCCTTCTGTTCTAAGCGTTGCCTTGAGCCGCGTAGGGCTTCAGCCCTGATGTTGTCTGGTTTCAATGCTTCTACCTGAGCATTTCGTATCTGAGAAGGAAGACTAGACTGTATAGTGAGTTGTAAAGCTCGCACGCGCTTAGATGTAGTATCCTTTCGACTGAGGGCGTCGGCCACCACATTGGCTTTGCCCGGATGGTACTTTATAGCACATTCGTAATCGTTCAGTAGTTCAACCCATCTACGTTGTAGCATGTTCAATTCTTTCTGCTTGAATATATACTCAAGACTCCTGTGATCGGTGTAGATAGTGCACTTAGTGCCATACAGGTAATGTCGCCATATCTTGAGCGCAAAAACAACAGCTCCCAGCTCTAAATCGTGTATGGTGTAATTCCGTTCGTGAATCTTAAGTTGGCGCGAAGCATAAGCAATAACTTTATCCCGTTGCATCAACTCACATCCAAGACCTTGGATGGATGCGTCACAGTAGACTACAAAATCGTCCGTGCCTTCAGGCAATGAGAGGATAGGTGCGCTACAAAGTTTGTCCTTTAAGTGCTGAAACGCTGTTTCCTGTGTATTACCCCAACGGTAAGCAACACCTTTCTGTGTCAGTAATGTAAGCGGCTGTGCAATCTTTGAAAAGTCTATGATGAATCGTCTGTAATAACCCGCCAAACCCAAGAATTGGCGTATTTCTGTTGGTGTGCGAAGTGCAGGCCAGTTCTTGATCGAATCCACCTTGGATGGATCGACATGAATCCCATCCTTGGTTACCACGTGGCCTAGAAAGTGGACTTCACGAAGCCAGAAGTCGCATTTTGAAAACTTAGCGTACAGCTGTTCCGTTCGAAGGAGTTCCAAAATAAGTCGTAAGTGATGCTCGTGTTCCTCCCGATTCTTCGAATAAATCAGGATGTCGTCGATGAAAACAATAACAAACTTGTCACGATAAGGTTTGCACATCCTGTTCATTAGATCCATGAAAACCGTAGGCGCGTTCGTTAGCCCGAATGGCATGACCAAAAACTCGTAGTGGCCGTAGCGAGTTCTAAATGCTGTTTTAGAGACGTCCTCATCCCGGACTTTCAGCTGATGATATCCTGACCTTAAGTCTATTTTGGAGTAGTAACTCGACCCTTGCAGCTGATCGAATAAATCATCTATGCGCGGAAGAGGATAACGATTCTTGATCGTCACCTTGTTGAGTTCACGGTAGTCTATACACATCCTGAACGTACCGTCTTTCTTCTTTATGAATAACACTGGAGCTCCCCAAGGCGAAGAGCTAGGACGTATGAAACCCTTTTCCAAGAGTTCCTGCAATTGCTTAGACAGTTCTTCCAGTTCAGTTGGAGCTAAACGATAAGGTGCTCGAGCTATGGGTGCTGCTCCTGGAGCGAGCTCGATCTGAAATTCAACTTGACGATGAGGCGGTAACCCCAGGTAACTCTTCAGGAAACACTTGAGGAAAATCGCGTACTACAGGAATATCTTCAATCTTTTTCTCTTTCTTCGATGTATCCGTAACGAGTGCTAAAACAGCCGCGTGGCCCTTTCGTAAACACTTCTGAGCCTTCAAGAAAGAAATGATGCCACTCACGACACCACTCTTGTCGCCTTGAACTTCGAGAGGTTCTTTACCAAAACGGGGAATACGAATGATCTTCTCCTTGCATAGGATCTCTGCTTGTTGTTGGGATAACCAATCCATACCAATGACGATGTCGTAACTATCGCAACGTTGAGGTCATTACTAGTATCACCCTGACCAATCACGAACACTCGACTCCTGGCACCATTGCCGTCGTTATTACCCCCGTTGTCTTCCCTAGTTCCCGTTTCCTTGGTTGTGGTTCTGATTCTGGTTCTGGTTCAACCGTGGGCAGTGTCTTTTGAAGTGACCTTCAGCACCATCTGATAACATCCCTTGTTACCATGCTGTTGTCGCCGATTCTATAGATCTTGTGGCTGTTGTTGTTGGTTCTGGTTTGCAGGACGTGAGTTTCTACCATCTTTGGTTCCATGACCAAGTTTGTTGCATTATTGTCAATGAATTCGGTTGCGTCGCCCGCTGTGGTGCAAGTTACATCGTTTGCGCTTAGGGTGGTTTCCCTTGTATCCACCCTGCCCTTGAATACTAAATGTTGCTGATCAGGACTTTAGTTGTCATCGACCTTTCACTGCTGTGCCTGGGACGGAATTGTAGTCGAACCCTTGCTAGAGGTTCCATCCCACTTTCATCCATTGTTACTGAGGGTAGCAGAAGTAGTTGAAGTAGTAGTGGTAGTAGTATCGCTGATACGTTGAGGCAGCTTGTTCTGTCCCACTGCCTTGTCTGTGAGACGATGAGCAAGATGAGTAACATCTTGAATAGTAGCAAGTTTAGCCGTCTTCACATGGTTTTGAATTCCTGGTACTAAGCCTTTGAGGTACAGCTCAAAGCTCTTTATGGGAGGATCCACCATAGTTGAACACAAAATTGCCAGTTTGTTGGATCGTAATCTTGCACGCTTCTATCTCTGACCCCGTCATCTTCATGTTAAAGGACTCCACTTCCAACTTGTGGATGGCATCATAACTATTGTATTCACGTTTGATAGGTTCCTTAAAATCATTCCATGGGGTGGCATTAGCAGCCGCCAGCCCCAGTATCGTAACTTGCGCGCTCCACCAAGTTTGCGCAGTGCCTTCGAGAATATCAGTGGCATATTTCACCTTACGAGCCTCAGGTCATTCGCACATTCGAAGGCCGATTCGAGTTCCTCGAACTAATGGAGGAGTCCAACAGCTCCTTCAGTGTCGCTGAAAGTAGTAGGACGACAGTCCATAAAAGTCATGTATGTGCACACAGGTGGCTGAGCGTGTTGACTTGTCGTGTGCGTAAGAGCAAGCATACTTGAGCACGAGTGTTGGTTTACGAGAGTAGGATCTAAAGATCCTAGAGTAAGTGGTGATGGCAGGTTACACCTCCTGCCTGGGCAGCTGCGAGTGCTGCGGTAACTTGTTCAGTGATCGAAGCCGCCAACTGGGCTTGAGTTAGGTTAACGCGTCCACCCATGATCTTGACATCAAGGAGAACATGTGGGTGAGAGGTTCGCGAATAGTGCGAAGAGAGTGAGCACACAGTATTCTCAAGCAGTAACGAATAGTAAACAATGTAATCTAAGCATACCACGAGCAAAGTTCTATGTAGTTCTAGCAAGTAGGTAATAAAACATATACCATATTACCTAGGATGTTGAGTCTTGCACGTGGAGCGAAGCGTCGTTGTGGGTCGTTGAGCACTGTTTCAGTTATAGTCTGGTTTTAATAAAAATGTTTTCCCCTTATTAAAACCGAGTTCTCTATAACCAATGGCTCTGATACCAATCTGTCACACCCCCAAAAATCCACTCGCGGAGTACTACCGCTTGGAGGCGTGACATGACCAGGATCAAGCCACCAATCATATTGAACATAAGTATAAAGTAAAAGTCATTCATCAATACGATAGGTGTTTACAAAACCAAATATAAACAAGTGTGTAGCGGAAGCATTAATGTAAAAACCCAACATCAGTTTAAGTACAAAAAGGCATAATGTTTAACAACACACTCACGATCCATATCCACAACGACTGTGCCTCCCGTGCAAGCTCCAAAAGTACCTATGGTCCTGCAAGGCATGTAACAGAGAGTCAACAACTAGTTGAGCGAGTTCACAGTTGGCTATTTAGTGATAATGTTCATTTCGTAAATCGTATGTTAGATTAGTAATCATGTATCGTATGTAATAGCATCGCGGCCCTCAAGGCATGTTTGCGAAGTTTAGTGGGGGTTTCCCATGTTTTCTAGACTAGTTATATTTGTATCGCGGCCCTCCAGGCATGTTTGCGAAGATTAAAGTATAGTTCGCGGCCATTCCAGGCATGTTTGCGAAGATCGTTCTAGTATAGTTCGCGGCCATTCCAGGCATGTTTGCGAAGATTAGTGGGGCTTCCCCATGTGTTAGACTAGTCGTGTTTGTACGTGCCCTTCTTGATCCAAGGACCGTAGCGAGTGTGATTGTCCTACCTAAGGAGGACGAGCATGCGTTAAGGTTTGTTGTCCTACCCAAGGAGGACGAACGTATGTATTCTACCCAAGGAGAATACGCAGGATTAATATTGGCATCCTACCCATGGAGGATGGCGGTACATATCCTACCCAAGGAGGATATGTAGGTTCCATTTTTAATTTCTTAACCCATTCCCAAACCACCGGGGAATCCCATGCCTTAGAAAGAGTGTGAACTCACCTTGTTTTGCTCGGTATGCTAAAGTATGTGCTCAAAGTAAGTCAATCACGTCCTAAAGTGCGCACGTGTACATAATCAGTTTACATTCACGAAGTTGGCACGTAAGTATAATCATAGTGGACAACGCATAAATAATCACCAAGTAGCACATTGCACGCATTCATGATCATACAAGTCAGGCATAACATCTAACAGCAGTTAGTTAACTCAGTTAAGTTTTAACAGAAACAGTTACTGTGCAAATTACCCAAGTCGGCGAAACACCCTCTGTTTCGCCGTGAGCCCCTTCGACGAATCACTTGATTCGTCGTGATATCCCTCGGCGAAACACAAATTGGCGAAACACATTCTGTTTCGCCGTGGTCTCCTTTGGCGAAACAAAGTTCTGTCTCGTCGACTGCCCTTGGCGAAACACTTTCTGTTTCGCCAAGAGATCTATTTCGTCAGCCTGTTACAGGGTGATGTCAGTTTCGTCAAAATCACAGAAACCCTAAATGTCGTCGACATCAAGAAGCAATCATGCGGACACCATTAACATAGATATCATCATGGAATCAATCAATCATAATAGGCCAAGCATTAACCTTAACAAGCTATTCAGACAACGAGTATAACACGAGCACAATCCATCATATTACTAGGTGTTCATACGATTAATACTAGTTCCGATTCGTGGGTTCAAGGGATCATCATACAATCAGATCTGTCATACAAAACGTAACTAACCATAGATTCCGTTTACCCAATCATAAATCATTCATGAACATAACACTATCTATCATTGATTCTAATGAACTTGAACTAAAAACAGTTTACAACAATGAAATCAAACAATCATGCAGGGATTTAATCACTAACCACAATGAACGGAACAGTAATTAAGTCGATTCGGGGTTCCGGGGCACACGATCGCCGTCAATCAGAGAAGATGGAGCTCTAGGGTTTTTGTTTTAGCCAAAGATGTGAAACAGGAAGTCGGTTCACGTTAATATGAACGAATTACCGTTCTGGGCCCTTAATGGGCTTGGCGAAACTGGGCTTGGCGAAACAGACTTCTGTTTCGTCGAGATGCTTATGGCGAAACAGTCTGTTTCGTCGGGTCCTGTCTGTTTCGTCGAGTCCTTTTATGTGTTAACAGTTTAAGTTTTCAACAGGTTTCATGTTATACAGTCAAACACAAAATCATGCAACCACAAAGTGTTCATTAAAAAAAAAATAACGTGTACAGTTACAAGTTAAACAAGTCAAACAACTACACAGTCAAAGTCAACGTGCACTTAATGCGAAAGTGAAAGTCGGAAACTCGAGTTGTCACAGCGGTGATACTCTGTCTTACGGCAGTGATATTTTGAAGGGTTTGGAGCCGTAACTTACGGCCAGGGCCATATGTTACGGTGCTGTATAGTATGTTTTTCCTTTCCTTCTTTGATTCAACTTGATTCTTCCAATCTTTATTCCTCCAACATCAGGCTTTTATTTAACCTTCATAATACCCACTCTTTACACACTTTAACACCTGCAAATCCAAATGACTCGTAGTTACCAAATTCAAGCAATTAACCGAATAAAGTATGAGATGTATGTATATTTAGACCTTTTAAGGGTTGTCCTATGGACCACCCGTCACATCCCCACACTTACCCGTTGCTTGTCCCAAGCAACTCATTCAAAAACTATTTCAAAACCACAAGCGATCAACATGCAAACCAAGCTAAAATGTATTGTCCTTTTACTAACTTTCAATCATACCACAAGACACACCCCTCACAAAAACTCTCGGTGACAAGAAATATTAGCACATAATGCTAAACCACTCAATGCGTGTGTGTGTGCGCGCCAATAAGCTTGTATAAAAATCAAGTCTCCTCCTATTGAGTATTTAGCATGCTTATGAATCAAAAGGACTTACGGGTTGTAACGGCGCTAGGTGCAAAGGTAGGAAAATGGTGGAATATATATGCGAGAGCTAATTGATTTGACCCGGTTTTTATTTCTACCACTAACAAAGCAACCATCAAATATATACACAACTTCTTCAACTTTCTCAACTACTATTGCAACTAAATACTTTTTTTTTTTTCATATTTTTCTCTTTCTCTTTTTTTTTTCATCATATTTTCATATTTTTTTTTCAACAATAAACTTCAAGAATATATACAAGAACATCAACACTACATGCTAAATTCCTAAACCGGGTCATCTCAATTGGTAAAATTTATATAGGAAGTAGGCTTGGGTCACAACCGAATGGTTTAAGGCTCAAACGTGGCAATCTAAAGACCAAACCCCCACCCCTCACAATACCAAGCTCATATATGTAAAGTATGAGGTCCAGCCCACCAATCCCGCACTCTCACACATCTAGACGAGGCTACCTAAAAGTCCCCTATCATTTTCAAAAGCATGCTAACTCTAGGATTTAACAAGAATTCATACACAAGTTCTATTAACACAATACACACACCGCCACTCAAACACTTGGGATACATTGTCCCAATGTATGGTTTTGAGGGAAAGATCGCTTCTAACCAAAAACATTAGCTTTCGCTAATACTCTCAAATCCCTTTTTTTTTTTACAACTAATACCAATATTTTAATACTAAAGAACATAACAAGACTAAGGAAAGAGTACATTGACCTGGTGAAGTTTGACACAACGGATGTTGTAGATAATCCGACTTCCTATCATCACCTTCACATAACTCTCCGCACATCTTCCCCACACTTATCTAAAAACACCTTGGGTTGCCTCCCAAGCAGCGCTAAAGTTTAGGTCTTCAGCCCGACCGTACCTGATATGTCTCAAGGTGGTCTCAATGCACATTTACCTTTTTCGTTGTTGATGTAAGCACGGTGTTTGATTCTTCTATTGTGTGTGTGCTTTGTCACATCCCATCTTTCTTTGCAAAATTCTTTAAATCCACATTTTCCTACCGAATTTCCAACAAATGCTCGGTAGTTTACTCTCCACTTCACTACTTCGTTTTCTGTGCCCAACAAATCCAAACTCTCCCATAAACATAACTTATGAATGAAGCCTCCCACATCATGAAGTGCCACCTTCCTAGTTTCTAAACATGCATCCTTAACACTCTTGGTTTCCATAACCACCACAGCCGGAGAGTTGTAATCAACTTTGATTGGTTCATCAAGTAAAAGGCCCTCAACTTTGCTCTCCATAGGTGGTTCCTCCACAATAATTTCAATTGTATATTCCTCATTTGGCCCTAATAATTCAGTTTCAAGTTCGGGAGGACTCACAACCTTTTCTTCTACATCACCCATAGGTGTCATTTGTTCAATCTGCACATATATCCATTGTTGTTTTGCTTGACGTTTTTCCACTATCGACGTCCCTGGCCTCATCTCTTTCACCTCTTTTGGTAACAAATCATATTTCCATTCCAAAAGTTCTACTCGTTCTTCCATTGACAAATGAGGTTTTGTTAATTCTTTTTCAACATGAACCATGTGTCTCTTTCTCATCATCTCGTCAAGACTTTCAGATTTATGTGACTGATAGTGCAAAGTAGGTTGTTGAGTTACACATTCATAACCATACTGATCAAATGTATACTGAGCATGATAATAATCTTGATCGTACATCTGAGGGCCTTCATATGAAAGTTGGGAATATTCATCATAATAATCACCGTAATCGTACTCCTCTTGGTAACTCATTTCCGGATCAAATGCCAAAGGTGATAGCTTGTGAGAGCTTCTAATACGCATGCACCTGTCAATACCTGCACACTAACACACCCAGCATAAACCAGAAAAATAACAAACTAAAAAGGATAAAAAAATAACACACGTTGCCCACTACTCCCCGGCAACGGCGCCAAAATTTACGTGATGTCGTGGTCACAATCAATTTAATCCCAATAACAACTATAGATAGTGGTAAGAGGGTATCGAACACAGGGAGTATGTGGAATGTGTGTTATTTGAAGATTTATCTAAGTTACCTAAAATTAAACTAATTGCAAGAAAAGTAAAAATCAAGAGTTGGTTTGATTGGATTGATTTTAAAAAAACTAAGAATACTAATTAATTTGCGAAATGAAAGTTGAGTTTGTAAACAATTTGGAGACGAATGACCATCCTAAGTTTCCGGTTTGCTTCAACAATTGTGCTACCATCCACTAGAAAGAACTACATAGACATAGTTCGCGTGTAATTACTTATTGTGATAAAAGGGAACTAAGTACTCAGATTCCTAGAACGTGAGGTTGTTACCCGATGACCAATCAACCCTTACCCAATCCTACTTCTACCCATGATATCTCGATTGCCAACGGCACCAAGAACGTATGGTTTCAAACTAGAATGCCATAAGAATCAACAATTTACAACTAAGCAATCACACACCATGATAAACAAGACATAGATAGAGTTTACCATTCTAGAAATATGGAATCAACACACAATTGTTTCATACAAACCTTCAACCTAGGACGACCATAAAGAACCTAGCCACTCATGGCTTGGACAAACATCACGATAACAAGTTTAGTGTTCATATGAATCGAAAACATAAACCGAATGTTAGAAATTGTTTGCAACCAAGTTCCCAAATTCGTTCACCAAAAGAAAAACTCCAAAAAAAAAATAAGAACCACTAACTCATGTCTTCTAGCTCCAACAACCACCACCTTTTCGTCTCTACATGTTGTGTAACCGAAAACCAATCATTAGAGACATAAACTTGACCAGTTAATGCGTAAGTTACAAAAGCTCTTCAGTCGGTGCCAACAAAAGAAGTCTGCCGCCAAAAGATATGTTCCTCCTTGTTCGAGATGTGATGTTGATCGATTTTATGGAACCCAAAAATAATCCCTCTCAGCCTCTCTCTATTCGGCCCAAAAGGAAAGTCCATGTGATGTCGGCCCATTTGTGATGATGTATTATTTTTGTTTCCCAAAAGTTGAAGTGATGATTGAGGTTATATTATCAAACCTCATGTGCACGTGATGTGTTGACAAAATAAAATCCCATGGCTGCGTGTGGGACTCCCAAGCCGCCCCCCTTGTCTGCCAATGAAATTATGAGGTTGTTGTTGACTTGTGTGATGGGATTTTATCTCCTCCTCAAAAATCACGTGGCACCCTCTTTTCTTTTCTAATATTTCTAAATCTCCAAAACCTTGTACGATGTTGTTTTTACCTTCTGGTCACGTGATGTGCCCCAAGAAAACAATTGATGTGATGATGTATAAGATCGATCAAGCTCCACTATGTCTGCCAATGTTCTCACCGAATTTTGTGAGTAATATAATATGATCATCAACAATTTAATGCCACTCCTTAATATTGGAATTCGTGAGTCCAAGGAATAATGACAAGGATCAGAAGTCAAAACCCTTTGATGATGTGTGACTTGTTTTCCTTATTCACGTGCACATGCTTGTGGATGAATCATAATCTGATGTGTTGGCCCAATGATAATTATGATGTTGTTGACTTTGTGTGATGCCCCAAGTCCATGTGAACTGATGATGTGATGATGTCTTTCACAAAGTCCAAGATGTCCAGCCCACATGTGTCGTTCAAGTCCAAAAGTCAACATATGGCGCCGTAAGCTACGCCGCCTGCCGTAGCTTACGGTGCCCAATTGTTTCCTTACGGCGGTGATACTCTGTCTTACGGCAGTGATATTTTGAAGGGTTTGGAGCCGCAACTTATGGCCAGGGCCATATGTTACGGTGCTGTATAGTATGTTTTTCCTTTCCTTCTTTGATTCAACTTGATTCTTCCAATCTTTATTCCTCCAACATCAGGCTTTTATTTAACCTTCATAATACCCACTCTTTACACACTTTAACACCTGCAAATCCAAATGACTCGTAGTTACCAAATTCAAGCAATTAACCGAATAAAGTATGAGATGTATGTATATTTAGACCTTTTAAGGGTTGTCCTATGGACCACCCGTCAACCTCCTAGAAGCAGCTTTTCTTGCTACCAGACCTTTCTCCATTAATTAGGAATCTGATGCCATCACTAAACACATTCCTTAAATTGTAGCCATTTGTGGAGTGTTTTTTTTGGTGTCTAATCCGCATATATATCACCATTGCCCTTGATTTTCTTGACTGTATATCTTTTAAATGTCAACATATACACGTGTTATTTAGTTTACAAAGATTTTTCAATGCCGAGAACCTCGATCAGAGAGTAAAAAAGGCGTTAGGTTCACAATGGTGTAAAATTAAAATGGGATATACCGGGCTAGGATTCGAGTTACATGAACAATGGCCAAATCAACCACCCAAGAATGGAATCGTCGAGCGAAAACCCTTGACAACTCTTAGAAGCAGCTTTTCTTGCCACCAGACCTTTCTCCATCAATTAGGAATCTGATGCCGTCACTAAACACATTCTTTAAATTGTAGCCATTTGTTGTGTGTTTTTTTGGTGTCTAATCCGCATATATATGACCATTGCCCTTGATTTTCTTGATTGTATATCTCTTAAATGTCAAGATATACACGTGTGATTTAGTTTACCAATATTGTTCAATGGTGAGAACCTCGATCAGAGAGTAAAAAAAGGCTAAGGTTCACAATGGTGTAAAATTAAAATGAGATATACCGGGCTAGGTTTCGAGTTACAGGAACAAGGGCCAAACCAATCACCCAAGAATGGAATCGTCGAGCGAAAACACTTGACAACCTCCTAGAAGCAGCTTTTCTTGCCACCAGACTTTTCTCCATCAAATAGGAATCTGATGCCGTCACTAAACACATTCCTTAAATTGTAGCCATTTGTTGAGTTTTTTTTGTGTCTAATCCGCATATATATCACCATTGCCCTTGATATTCTTGACTGTATATCTCTTAAATGTCAACATATAAACGTGTGATTTAGTTTAAGAAGATTTTTCAATGCCAAGATGTCACCCCCGACTTTCCACGTGTCACCGGTGGGCCCGGTGGGGAATATCGTGACGTAGTTGATATGATCATAGTCAAACAACACAATATATAAATGCACAACGGAAGCAAAAGATAAATATATTACAATCCGAATATAAAGTAATATCCAGTATTACAACGGAAAGTAAAGGATCCACAGGCGGATCTTAAAATGTAAATATTGTTCAACAGACTTTAGACGCGTAGAACTTGCAAGATTCCTTATTAACGTCCTGAGCAGCTTCCAGCCTATTACGTACTTGTACCTGTCACTTAGACTTTTGAAAATACGTCAGTTTTCACTGGTAAATACGCTCAACTAACTCATTTGAAAAGAGTTTAAGAAAATTGATTTAGGTGCACCAGGCACAACACATTTTTGACACTTTGATTAAAATGCACAGAGGCAAAATTAACCTTTTATACTTTGGGACAAACTATATCTCATGTTATCAGTTTTACATAACTTGCTCTACATACGGGGCCCGGATCTATGCCGGTTCATGATTAACCGACACACCACTATTCCCTTATTGGGAAACCCATATTCGGTATAAAATTATTTATTAAACCATATTGCATCTGTCGGGTGTATGCCTACACCCCGTGCTTAGGTCATGGCCATTGCAATTAATGAGTCAAGGATATCCAGGACACGGTCGCATTAATCCCCAATGTTTCAGTCAAGCAATACGAATTAAAACAGGTTATTTGGATTTCCCGACTTATTGGTCTTTGAATCCCATACCTGACCATGCGGTATTTATATTACCGTATCCCAAGCCCGTAATAGGGAAAATAAGTTAAGAGTATTTACCTGAGCTAGCTCCCGTCTTAAATAGCAAGAATTTAATAACTCAGCCGTATTCACTTAAGTAAGCGTAGGTACAATTTACCGGAAGGCTCTAGTCTGGAATGATGGTATAAATAACCAATTAGAATGCTAACGGGTCTTTAATTAAGCCTAAGCTTAGACCGGTTAGTCTTACCGAAAGATACGGTTCAAACGCATGATTAAGCGAAGACCGGATAGAATGTGATTTAGACCCGACAAGTTCAGAGACTTGCTTAATATGGGTATATTATACACATTCTGGAATTTGAGATAAAACCGATAAGGTTTGACATAAACTGAACCGAACGCGTAATAAGCGTAACGGGTATTCATGAGAGCCATCTACAGGTTTCCTAAGTTAATATGCTTCAAATATGTTGTGACATCAGTAAGTTGTCTTTCATTATGCCCGGAACGAGTTTAAACACAAACTATGCCCGTAGGGGTAGTTTGGTCATTTAAAAGTTTATAAAAGAGTTTAAGTGTTTTCTTGAGTTACAAGTCTGATGTAATCCGCAAACATACTCAATTTAACAAGTTATAACAGTAGGGTAAAGTATATATGTGAAATTTATCAATTATAACCAAACTATGCACCGTAGGGGCATTTTGGTAATTTCACATAAGCCGAAAAGCTCCAAACTGTCGTCTGAGTTCATCAACCTTTGCTTACTATTAAAATATTATAATTTGCCTCTAATATCAGTAGGTATCACCCTTGGTATGTTTAAAATAATCTTAGTACATACTATGCGTTAAAAACACTTAATTAGGCGATTAAAAGCCGTTTACGGGTTCGATACATAAAGCTGATATTTTTACTATTCCATAAGGCTTAAAATAATTTATTTATCATTTAAGATTAGTAGCAAAAGGTTTGGAGTCGTTTGGATATGTAAAACTCATTTTATGGCCCGTAAGGGCAAAACCGACAATTACCGTATTAAGCCTACGACTATAAGTTATGCTCAGCCTAAAATTTATTAAAAATCTTTAAAAATCTCAAAATAATATATTACATCAGTGGGTAAAAGATTTGATATCAAAAAGTAGGCTTAACTAGGCTATACGCTAAATACGCCGTTTTATTAACATAAAGCTTTAAATTTGACGCTAACGAGCATAACTCTTATTCTACACCTCAAACTGATGTCAAACTTTGCATACAAGTCTATATATCAGTAATTAAGGTTTCTACTCTTTTACATTTTCAAAAATCACGTTTTAAGGTGAAAAGGGCATAATGGTCAACATATGAGCAATTAACGGAATCATGCATATTAATCGGTTAACTAATGAACCATAGTGTATAATCACAGATGGTTATACTAGCATGTAACCTGGTCCAAATGAAGCTCTTAGGTATTTCTAAAACATACCATAACGGGTCAGAACTGAAAGTCAACGTATAAGTCAAACTATGCGACTTTCGGTTCCGAACCGGGTCTAAACAGGAAATTGTCGGGTGGAACATGTTTAGACATGTCCTTACACTAATTACCAAGTTATATAAATGATCAAACAGGTTGTATGTGTTCTACATTGCTAATTGTGCATAAATTGTAATTTACACATTTTGTTGACTTTTCTTAATAAGTTTGACCCGACATTTGACCTAGTTAGAGTGGGAATCAGGGGGAACCCTTTTGACGGTTTATTACCCACATAATTTCCAACTTATAACTACTTTTAATTCGAGATATGACTGAGCCATTGTTGACTAATCTCGAAGTCAAACCGTAATTACGACGGTTTGACTTTTAGCTAAATAACTAAGCTAAACTTAATCGAGGAAGGTCAAGGGTACTTACAAGGGTCCTATGCACGAGGTTCTTGAAGGCTCGGTTCAGAATTGTTCTTGGCAGAAACAGGGAGTTTTCGAAATTTTTGAAAAATTAGGGTTTTTAAAATTTTCGAATTTTTCTGTTGGTTTGATAAAATTTTCGAAATTTTTGGCTGTTTTGATCTTCTGGTTGTTTGAAATTTTCGAAATTTTTCTGGTTGTTTGATAAAATTAGGGTTTTGAAATTTTCGAAATTTTTGATATAATTTTTCGAATTTTGTTGGCTGTTTTGATCTTCTGCACTGTTTGTTTGCTGTTTTTGCAGGTTTTAGGGTTTGCAGGACTGTTTTTGATTGATTGTGTTGAAGGATTTTGGCTTGAATTTCTTGAAGTTCTTCGTGTTCTTTGTGGTTTTCCATCTGTTCTTGTTAATTTTCGAAATTATTGTGCTGATTTGGTGTTTTGATTTTGCAGAAACTGTTAAGGAATCCGGAAAAATCATCAAAGTTTCGAAAAGATTGGATTTCCATAATTAACTGGCGAATTTAAGTAATTCCGTAGACTGGACCAGCGAATTTAAGACCTGCGAACTTGTCGGCGAACCTAAAATCCAAAGGCGAATTTGGTAATCGTATAATTTTCCTTAGCGAAATTATTACGATTTTCGGCGACTTTACAGGCCGTCGTAATCGCGAAAACGAGACAGCGAATTTGTGACCAGCGAAATTGAACTACCTACTGGCCAGCGAATTTGAGACTCTGGAAAATCCCGAATACGGTTTTTGACATTATATATCATTGGATTTGTCTTTTCGAGACGATTCTAAAGGTGTAATTTGGTAACCACTGTTTTCGGAGATATTTTGTACGGTTTTTATCGGTACGGTTACGGTAAAACGTGTTTAAAGATGGTCAGAATGGATAAGTTCAGTGAGACTATTAAGAATTGGCCAAAGCTTACAAATGTTAAAGAGTATGCTGTTTGGAAGGAGGAGTTTGAATCAGTTGTGAAAAGTGAGGATTTTAGAATGTGGTGTTGTATGATTGATGGATATGTTGCTCCTACACGTCGTGTCGAAGGAAGGGTTATAGTGATGTCTTATGACAAGATGGATGAATCTGAAAGACAGGTGGTTGAAACTGAGAAGAAAGCTTTAGCTGCGATAAAGATGTCCTTACCTGATAGCATCAAGCATACCGTTACGAAGTACACTAATTCAAAGGATATGTGGGATGCATTAGAAAAGAAGTATCAAGGAAATGAAGATGTTAAAAGGAATAAAGCTGCGAGCTCTACATCTCGAGAAGGTTCAAATGATTGTAGTGTTCATCTGGAAGATAATGAGCATGCCACTCAGGCATTCATGGCAGAAGTAGTGCAAGTTGATGAGGCTGAAACTATTGTGAGTGATGCTGAATCTGAAGTGAAAAATGCTGAAGCTCAAGTGGAGAATGCTGAAGCTCAAGTGGAGAATGCTGAAGCTCAAGTGGAGAATGCTGAAGCAAAAGTGGATGCTGAAGTCGAGAAAGAGAGTGAAGCTGAACAGGTTGTTGCTGATGAAAATACAGAAGTTCATGAGGAAAAGGTACAATCTAATTCTGTATGTTTGAGATGTCGTGAACTACAGGGTGAAGTTGACAGGTTGTCAACACAAAACCAAAGTTTGGTAAATGAGATGTCTAACATTAAAGAATCAAACTTTTTTGCTAAAAGAAATGAATCGTCATACTTGAAGAAGATAAAAGGTTATGAAGCTGAAATTGAAGCTTTAACTTGCAAACTAAATGAAAAACTTCAAGTCATAGACTTAGCTCATGACATGATGGCTGAGAAAACAAAAGAGATTTCTGAAAAATGCAAAGAGTTGTCAGATGCACAACTCAAAATTGTTGAACTTGAAAAGAAATTGAGTCAATTCAGAGATTCGTCTTTTGTAATGAAACACATGATGGGTGGGTTAAAGAAGAGTAATGACAAGACCAGTGTGGGCTTCCAAGGCTTTAATGAAGTTCCACCTCCTCTTAGTCATGACTATTCATTCCTGCCTAGTGAAGATGAGCTGGCAAACGTTATGGCATCTGCACCAAGTAGTTTTGGATCCACATCAAGTCAAGGTGATGGATCTGAGAGTGATGAGGCTAAGGAAAACAATAACAGGGAACCTTTGAAAAAGAAAAATTCATCGCCTAAGAATAAAAATCAAGATTTTGTTAAAAAGATTAATTTTGTTCAAGGTAGTGATATGAAAAATGAAACAACTGTTATTGAAAATGAATCAAATGTAGAGTTTGCTAAAAATAAAAACAAAGAAAAATCTGAAATCAAGCAAACTAAACAAGGTTCATCCAAGGGATCATCACCATCTGATAAGGGATCTACCTCAGAGACTCCAGCTAAGAAGTCTTCGAAAAAGAGATCGTGCTTCAAATGTCACATCAAGGGACATGTAGCTAGCTGCTGTCCTAACAAAAAGAGTGAAGCACAACTTAGTGAAAAACAGAGAGGGAAATTACTAGTGAAGGAAGGTGATAGTGAGGAGAAAGGCTCAAATTCTCCAAAGAAATCTGCTGCTAAGCAACCAGAAAATGTTGCTGTTGGTGTAGATAAGGTTGGAACAGGAACTTCACAAGTTCCACGTTTTCAAAGAAATCAACAAAGATTTCAGCCTAGATCTCCACCAGGCAGATTTGAGAGACCTAGAAGCAGTTCACCAAGAATGAACAATTATAATGCTAATAATTTCAGAAGTCAAGGTCAATATCAAAATCGATACCAAAATAATGGTGGTCGAACTTTTTATAACAATGGCTTTAGAAATTACAACAATAATGCTTCTTGGAATCAAAATTCAAGATTCCCAAATCAAAATTTCCAAAGGTCAAATAGTCCAAATATGTATAGGAACCCTCAGGACCAAAGACCTAGTGGAAATCAAAATCAAATTCCATCAACAGGTCTGAGATCCAAGACTCCAGTTAGGAGTAATAGATATTGGATGGATGTTCCAGTAGTTGGTGAATTTGGACGACCCAAGACCATTAAGGCTTGGGTCCCCCAATCTAACTAATTTCTTGGTTGGTGTGTGCAGGAGCTGCTAAGGAGGATTATCAACTTGTGGTATGTTGATAGTGGCTGCTCCAGGCACATGACGGGGGATGCGAGATTGTTGACTGAGTTTGAAGATTATGATGGTGGAAAAGTGAATTTTGCGGGTGCTAAAGGTGGTAGAATTACATGACGAGGAAAGGTGACCAATGGGAAGATCACACTGGACAAAGTGAACTATATGGAGCAGCTTAAACACAATCTGATGAGCGTGTCACAAGTCTGCGACAAGGGTCACTCGGTCCATTTTACCAAGAATGAAGCATTAGTGTTGAAACCAGGTTTGAAGATTCCGGACGATTGGATAGTGATGCGAGCGCCAAGGAGAAATGACACTTATGTCATGGACATGGGTGCTAAGGATCCAAATGCTATGGTGGCGTGTTTACTATCAAAAGCTTCTGAAGCTGAATCGATGTTGTGGCACAGACGCATGGCCCATATTCACTATCGAAAAATGAATTACCTTGTTAAAAATGAGCTAGTGAAAGGGGTTCCAATGCAGAGGTTTCAAGTGGAAGATAAATGTCTTCCATGTCAAAAGGGAAAACAACACAAGAAACCTCATAAGTCTAAAACAGTAAATTCCATAGATGCCCCTTATGAATTACTTCACATGGATTTATTCGGTCCAGTGAACGTAAGGAGCATAGGTGGAAAGTACTATTGTTTAGCTGTCACTGATGATTACTCACGTTATTCGGTCCAGTGAACGTTTTCTTTTTAGGTACAAAAGATGAGACGGCGGAGATGCTGATAGATCTTTTTACGAAATTGGAAAACGTCCATGATGCAAGGATAAAAAGGATAAGGAGTGATAATGGCACGGAGTTCAAGAATCGAGTTCTGGATCTCTACTGTCTTCGAAAAGGAATTGAACATCAATATTCTGCTCCTTATACACCTTAACAAAATGGAGTTGCTGAGAGGAAAAACAGGACGTTGATTGAAGCCGCTAGGACGATGCTTTCAGATTCAAAGCTACCAGTTCTTTTCTGGGGAGAAGCTGTGAATACAGCTTGCTACGTCCTAAACAAAGTTTTGACTGTTAAACGTTTTAATAAAACTTGTCATGAATTGATGTTTAACAAGAAACCAAACTTAGAAGGCTTTGAACCATTTGGATTACCCTGCACCATTGTGCGCAATAAAGATAAACAAAAATTCGGTGAGGTGGCTGACGAAGGCTACTTTCTAGGTTACGTACCTGGCGCACCGAATAAAAGGGGTTTTAATCTAAAAACTGGTAAAATTGAGGTTGTCTTTAATGTTGAAATTACTTCATACAAACCTCAACAATCGACGAGTGGACCTGCTATATTATATGATTATGAAAGCACTTTTAAATTATTTAATATTCCTGAGTTTCCAAATGCAGATGATTCTCAGTTGATTCAGACAATGATTGGTGGAGACGATGAAGGCGAGTTCATGCCTAGATCGAATGTTGATATGACAGATGCTGCGGAAACTTCCCATGGTGCTGCTGATCCTGATTCGAGTGATAGTGACTCTGAACCCATTGAGGGGGAGGATTTCATTAATCCATTTGCAGATCAGAATATTCAGGGGGAGATTGGATCAAACCTGGGTGATAATCTTGAAGTTGATACCGTTGCTACTACACGAGCAAATAGAGATCATCCAGTTGACATGATACTTGGAGATCCTAATGCAGGTGTTCAGACGAGAAGAAGCATAGCAGCGAATTCTGGTCTATTTGTGTCGATTGAGAAGACTGGGATTGTGAACGAATGCTTGTATAGTTGCTTTATTTCCCAAGAGGAGCCGAAGAACATTCATATGGCTCTTAAAGACAATTCATGGGTTGAGGCTATGCAAGAGGAATTGGCACAGTTTGCAAAGTTGAAGGTTTGGGAGTTGGTTGACCTTCCTAAAGGTGAAAGAGAGATTGGCACCAAATGGGTATTTAAGTGCAAGAAGGATGACAGAGGGATAGTGACGCGAAACAAGGCTCGATTGGTGGTAAAAGGTTTCAATCAGCAAGAATGGATTGATTACAATGAAGTGTTTGCTCCAGTGGCAAGGTTGGAGGCAATTCGTTTGTTTCTAGCTTTCGCAACATTCAAGGGCTTCAAAGTTTACCAACTAGACGTGAAGAGTGCGTTTCTTTATGGGAAAGTCCAAGAAGTGGTGTATGTCTCACAACCAGATGGGTTTGTTGATCCAGATTATCCAGATCGAGTGTACAAACTTGATAAGGCTTTATATGGGTTACATCAAGCTCCCAGGGCGTGGTACGAGACACTGTCTACACATCTGATAAAGAATGGTTTTGAAAGAGGTCAGATTGACAGTACACTGTTCATCAAGAGGAAGAAGGAAGATTTTCTGCTAGTACAGGTGTACGTGGATGACATCATCTTTGGGTCATCAGATGAAGATATGTGTAAAGAGTTCGAGCAGGTGATGAAGAGCAAGTTTGAAATGAGTGCTATGGGTGAACTGTCTTACTTTCTGGGATTACAAGTTGAACAGAAGGAGGATGGGATGTTTATTCATCAAACGAAGTATGTGTATGACATTTTGAGTCGGTTCAAAATGAATGATTGCTCTACATTCAACACACCCATTTGCGAAAATCACAATCTTGGCCCAGATCATGAAAGTACTGAAGATGTTGATCCAACTCAATACAGGGCGATGATTGGTTCTCTAATGTACTTGACTGCTTCAAGACCTGACATCATGTTTGCCGTATGCTTGTGTGCCAGATATCAGGCGAATCCAAAAGAGTCACACATGAAAGCAGTGAAGCGTATTCTTCGTTACTTGAAAGGGAAACCTAAACTTGGGTTGTGGTATCCAGCTGATAGTGATCTGAATTTTGTCGCTTACACTGACTCAGACTTTGGAGGATGCAAGTCGAACATAAAGTCTACAACAGGTGGTTGTCAGTTCTTAGGAGGCAGGATTGTGTCTTGGCAATGCAAGAAGCAATCTTGTGTGTCTACATCTACGTGTGAAGCTGAATATATTGCTGCGGGTAGCTGCTGCTCTCAGGTTCTCTGGATACAACAGCAAATGCGCGATTACGGTTTGGATTTCACTCGTACTCCTATTATGATAGACAATAATGCCACAATTTCTATAACTAATAATCCCGTGAAACACAGTCGCACAAAACATATTGACATATGTCATCATTTTATACGGGATTGTGCTGAAAAGAGACTAATTGAATTACATCGAGTCGACACCGAAGATAACCTGGCAGATCTTTATACTAAAGCTTTTGATCGAGCTCGCTTTGAGCACTTAGTCGAACTCAACGGGATGAGGAATCCTGAATAACTGGTTTTTCATAAGAATTTTGTAAATAGTTTACTGCTTTTCTTAAAAATCAAAAATACAAAAACATTGAAAAATCAAAATCATAAAAAAAATAGAAAATTAAAAATGAGTTATCACTGTGTGAAAAAGAAGAAATGATAGTACATCAGCAAGTTAGACTGTCACACTGAAATTGAAATTAAATTGCTTAAGTGTGATAGCACTTACCAATGTGATATAAACTTACCAATGTGATATAAAGCATGAAATAATCAACTTACCAATGTGATATAAACTTAAATAAACTGTGTATGAGTGGGGAACACATCAGTGGTGTATGGTTTAATAACCTTAAATCTTGCGTTGATAGATTGCCAAAATCTGAAGTTTTGGGTCTTTATACTGATATTTCATCTAGGGATATCTTGACTGTATTTCTGTTCAGAACTAAAATTGTACATGACCCCAGGAAAGAAAGTCACTTGGAATTAGCTCATTTCTATTTGAATGTCTGTATGTTGTCCCGATACACACAATTTTGATCTGATTCTGAAATCTTCTCTGAAAAAAGTCGTGTACCTCCTCTGCTGCATCCAGATATATGCTGACCTGGAGGTGCTAGGCAACGACAGCTTCTGCTGCATCCAGATACATGCTGACCTAGCTGTACGTTGTCGCGCTATAGATCTAATACACCCGAAAGAGGCCCTCTAGTGCCCAAATGAAACCCAAGAAACCTATATCAAACTGAGAAAAACTCATTTGATCTGTATATTATACCATCTCTCCTAAAGATCTATTCTGTTCTCTTCTCAACCTATTCCCAGTTAAGATTTCAGAAATCTGGTTTGGACTTGTGAAATATGTGGTAGGTGTTGGTGCATTTTATGTGACAACAGCGTTGGATTGGTCTTTGGATATTAAACGAGTTTGGGCCGCGAAGACTTATGAAGACTGAAAGGAATTCGAGTTTGTTGAAGCCCAATCTAGTCCAAGTTTGTTTCAAGTTAAAGTCTATCTAGTTTAGCCCGAATTGTAAACAGAATTCGTATGGGCTGAGCCCATTTCGAATTGTATGGTTGTGTGTATATAAACAACCTTTACCTAGAGTTTTAGGGTTAGACTTTAGGAGACTTTTAGGCAATTGAGAGAGAGTTCGAATACACAGATTATTGGCTGTGAGTTCGTGAAGATCTTGAGTGATTGTAAACGTTTTCGTTGGATAATCATAGAAGATCGGTTGGTAAATCGTCTTGTGTTCTTGTTTCTGTTTATTTGGTTTATCAAGGGGATTCCGCACCCTTGGTAGATTGTCAGTTTTGTTACGATCCATACGGGATAGGGACCTACAATTGGTATCAGAGCGTTTGCTCTTGTGTACGGTTCAAAACTGATTTTACAGATTCAAGGATTTTGTTCGTTTGAAGATTTTCGGATTTTGTGTGAAGAACAAGGAAGAACATCGAAGAACAGTCAAAATTTCGTGATTTTGATCGGTTTTGGTGTTATTTGGAAGTTGTTTGCTGATTTTTTGGAGTTTCAGTTGGAAAGTTATCAATCAGAGGATTCGTTGGTGTAAAAGGTGCTGATTTTTCGGGATTTTGATTGGAAAATAGCTGGTTTCGACTCTAGGTTGCTGGTCTCGACTCGTAACAAGTGATCTCGACTGGTACTGTTCACTCGCAACCAGAGGTCTCGACTTGTGCTGGTTGACTCGCAACCGTGATTTCGACTTGTGCTGGTTGACTCGCAACCGTGGTTTCGACTTGTGCTGGTTGACTCGCAACAGTGATCTCGACTCGCAACAAGTGGTTACGACTGGACTGTGTGGTTTCGACTGGACTGAGTGGTTGAAAATTTCAAAGTGGTGGAATTTTTCTAGGCAATCGCAAGAAAAATTTCACTGTTTCATGTTTAGAGAATTATCCGTAACTCATCTGGACGAACCGTTTGCACCGTTGGACTCCTTGGATTTTTAGGACAAAAAAAAAAAAAAAAAAAAAAAAAAAAAAAAAAAACAGTTTTCGGACTAAAATTGTACGGTTTAACCAGTCTGCTTAAGTTAAAATGTCGAACATGTCTAAATTGAACGAGCTTTTAAGGATGGAACACGAGGTAGGCACAACGAACAAACCACCTAAGATGATGAAGGTGGAGAATTACTTGACATGGAAGGATAGGTTTCAATCCTTTGTTGAGTACCAGGACACTCGTATGTGGATATGTATAGACGATGGGTATGTGAACCCAACTCATGAGTTTGAGGGAAGACAACGTATAACTGCTTATGTTGATATGGATGCCGAACAAAAGAAAATGTATGAGGCTGAAAAGAGAGCCTTGGCTGCCATTAAAATGTCTTTACCTGATGGCATCAAGCATACCTTTAAGAAGTACACTACTTCAAAGGAAATGTGGGATGCACTAGAGAAGAGATATGAGGGAAATCCAGATGTAAAGAAGAACAAAGTTGATCTATTGAAAAAGCAGTTTACTGTCTTCAAGTTTATGAAAAATGAGTCACTTGAGGACGTCATCACTCGATATTACCATCTGATGTCGGAATTGGACAATTATGATATAGATTGCTATACTGACATAGAGAAAAATGACAAGCTGCTGGATGCTCTTCCTACTAAATGGGATATCTACACTCTCATGATAAAGGGAGAAGCGGATTATGAAACAAAAGAGCTGGAAGAAGTAGTTGGAAAGCTAAGAGCTTATGAGCTCAGTATGAAGAAGAAAGACACTGGATATGATCAGGTTCAAGATCCAGGGATTTACAATGGGCTTACATCTTCTTCATCTCACGATGCTTCTAGCGACTCTGCCACTGCTTTTCTCTCGCGTGAAAATGAGCAGGTCATAGTGAATGAGGATGGTGATGTGTGTTTTGTGGCTGCATCGGGAGGATCAACTGGAGCTAAGAGAACATCAACTGCTAAGCAAAGTAGTAGTTCAAAGTCGATGCCAATGAGTGTGAAGTCTGCTGAAGAACATCTTGCTCTACTTGCTTCGTTTGTTGCTTCTTATGAAAATTACATTCAGGGGAAGATATCTGATCCTGCCGTTTTAGATGAAGATTACGATCAGATTGACCCAGATGATCTTGAAGATATGGATTTGCAATGGCAAATGGCCATGATTACCAGACGTGTGAAGAGGTTCATGAACAGAACTGGAAGGAAGTTTGTAGGAAAAACTGTTGGTTTTGACAAGTCCAAAGTCAGGTGCTTTAACTGTCAAAGTTATGGACATTTCGCTAGAGAATGTCAAAAACAAAAGCAAGAGACGTCGAGTCAGAATTCAAACAACAGGAATGCTTCCAACAACTCTAACTCAAGGGCATTGATCTCTACTGCTCGAGAAGGTTCATATGACTGGAGTATTCATTTGGAAAATGATGAAAATGTCACTCAAGCATTCATGGCTGAGATTGTCCCCGTTGATGATGCTGAAGCTAACGTGGATGCTGAGGTTAAGAAGGAAAATGAAGCTGAGGAAAAGAAGGTTGATCAGACAACTGATGCTGAAAAAGAAAAGCCAAAGTCTGCGCATGAAAGGGAAGACGAAGCAAAAGATGAGATCATCAAAAGAATGGAAGCTCAACTTGCTGCTCTTATGGCCAACTCAGACAAATCGACAGGAGAGGTAAGTAACTCTGCTACTTCTGTTTGTTTAAAGTGTCGTGAATTACAGGGTGAAGTTGACAGGTTGTCAACTCAAAACAAAAGTCTGGTGAGCGAAATATCTAACGTAAAAGAATCAAATTTCTTTGCTAAACGAAACGAGTCATCATATTTGAAAAAGATAAAAGGCTATGAGGCTGAAATTGAAGTTTTAACCAGCAAACTAAACGAAAAACTTCAAGTCATAGACTTAGCTCATGACATGATGGCTGAGAAAACACAAGAGATTTCTGAAAAATGCAAAGAGTTGTCAGATGCACAACTAAAAATTGTTGAACTTGAAAAGAAATTAGGTCAATTCAGGGATTCTACTTTTGTTATGAAACACATGATGGGTGGGTTAAAGAAGAGTAATGACAAGACAAGTGTGGGATTCAAGGGCTTCAATGAAGTTCCACCTCCTCTTAGTCATGACTATTCTTTCTTACCTGATGAAGATGAGTTCACAGACTTTCTGTCAACATCACCAAGTAGTTTCACATCTAGTCAAGGTGATGTGTTTGAAGATAATGATGCTAAGAAGGTCAATAACAGCAAACCTGTTTTGAAAAAGAAAAATTCAAATCCTACGAATAAAAATCCAACTTTTGTTAAAAAGGTTAATTTTGTTCAAGGAAGTGATATGAAAAACGAAACAGCTGTTATAGAAAATGAATCAAATGTAGAGTTTGCTAAAAACAAAAACATAGAAAATCTTGAAACTAAGCAAACTGAACCAAATCCTTCTAAGGCATCATCATCTAAACCAGAATCTAGTTCAAAGGCTTCAGCTGAGAAGTCTTCGAAAAAGAAATCGTGCTTCAAATGTCACACAAAGGGACATGTAGCTAGCTGCTGTCCTAACAAAAAGGTTGAAGCACAAGTTAGTGAGAAACAAAGAGGGAAATCACCTGAGAAGCAAGGTGGTAATGAGGAGAAAGTCTCAAATTCTCCAAAGAAATCTGCTCCAAAGCAACAACCGGGTGTTGCTGGTGGTGTAGATAAGGCTGAAAAAGGAACTCCACAAGTTCCTCGTTTTCAAAGAAATCAACCAAGATTTCAGCCTGAATCTACATCAGGCAGATATGAAAGACCTAGAAGTAACTCACCAAGAATGAAAAATCAAAATTCAAATAATTTCAGAAGTCAAGGTCAATATCAAAATCGATACCAAAATAATGGTGGTCGAACTTTTTATAACAATGGCTTTAGAAATTACAATCAAGGTTCTTGGAATCAAAATCAAAATTTTCAAAGGTCACATAGTCCAAACACAAATAGGTACCCTCAGGACCAGAGACCTTATGGAAATCATGCCCCATTTCCATCAACAGGCCCAAGATCCAAGACTCCAGCTAGGAGTGATGGATACTGGATGGATGTTCCTGTAGTTGATGAATCTGGAAGACCCAAGACCATTAAGGCTTGGGTCCCCCAATCTAACTAATCTTTTGGTTGGTGAGTGCAGGAGCTGCTAAGGAGGATTATCAACTTATGGTATGTTGATAGTGGCTGCTCTAGGCACATGACGGGGGATGCGAGGTTGTTTTCTGAATTTGAAGAATATGATGGTGCACATGTAAATTTTGCTGGTGCTAAAGGTGGTAGGATAACTGGACGAGGAAAAGTGACGAATGGGAAGATCACTTTGGACAAAGTGAACTATGTTGAGCAGCTTAAGCACAATCTGATGAGCGTGTCACAAGTCTGCGACAAGGGTCACTCGGTCCATTTTACAAATACTGAGGCATTGGTGTTGAAACCAGGTTTGGTTATTCCGGATGATTGGATAGTGATGCGTGCACCGAGGAAAAATGATACTTATGTCATGGACATGGGTGCCAAGGATCCAACTGCTGCGGTGGCGTGTTTATTGTCAAAAGCATCTGAAGCTGAATCTATGTTGTGGCACAGACGCATGGCCCACATTCACTATCGCAAAATGATTTATATCATAAAAAATGAGCTAGTGAAAGGGGTTCCATTGCTGAGGTTTCAAGTGGATGATAAATGTCTTCCATGTCAAAAGGGAAAACAACACAAGAAACCTCATAAGTCTAAAACAGTAAATTCCATTAATGCCCCTTATGAATTACTTCACATGGATTTATTCGGTCCAGTGAATGTGAGGAGCATAGGTGGAAAGTACTATTGTCTTGTTGTCACTGATGATTATTCACGTTATTCATGGGTTTTCTTTTTAGGTTCAAAAGATGAGACAACAGAGTTGCTGATAGATCTTTTTACAAAATTGGAAAACGTCCATGATGCAAGGATCAAGAGGATAAGGAGTGATAATGGCACGGAGTTCAAGAATCGGATTCTTGATCTCTACTGTCTTCGAAAAGGAATTGAACATCAATATTCTGCTCCTTATACACCTCAACAAAATGGAGTCGCTGAGAGGAAAAACAGGACGTTGATTGAAGCCGCTAGGACGATGCTTTCGGATTCAAAGCTACCAGTTCTTTTCTGGGGAGAAGCTGTGAATACAGCTTGCTATGTCCTAAACAAAGTTTTAACCGTTAAACGTTTTAACAAAACTTGTCATGAACTTATGTTTAACGAAAAACCAAACTTAATAGGCTTTGAACCATTTGGATTACCCTGCACCATTGTGCGAAACAAAGATAAACAAAAATTCGGTGAGGTGGCTGACGAAGGCTACTTTCTAGGTTACATGCCTGGCACACCGAATAAAAGGGTTTTTAATCTCAAAACTGGTAAAATTGAGGTTGTTTTTAATGTGGAAATTACTTCCTATAAACCTCAACAATCAACGAGTGGTCCTGCTATATTATATGATTATGAAAGTGTGTTTAAATCATTTAATATTCCTGAGGTTTCTGATGCAGATGATTCTCAGCTGATTCAAACAGTGGTATGTGAAGACGATGAAGGCGAGTTTATGCCTAGATCGAATGTTGATATGTCAGATGCTCCGGAATCTTCCCAAGGTGCTGCTAATCCTGATTCAAGCGATAGTGACTCTGAACCTATTCAGGGGGAGGAGTTTGTAAATCCGTTTGCAAATCAGAATATTCAGGGGGAGGTTGGATCAAACCTGGGTGATAATCTGGAAGTTGATGCGGTTGCTTCTACACGAGCAAATAGAGATCATCCTGTTGACATGATACTTGGAGATCCTACTGCAGGTGTTCAGACGAGAAGAAGCATAGCAGCGAATTCTGGGTTATTTGTTTCGATTGAGAAGACTGGGATAGTGAATGAATGCTTGTATAGTTTCTTTATTTCCCAAGAGGAGCCGAAGAACATTCACATGGCTCTTAAAGATAATTCATGGGTTGAAGCAATGCAAGAGGAATTGGCCCAGTTTGCGAAGTTGAAGGTTTGGGAGTTAGTGGACCTTCCTAAAGGTGAAAGAGAGATTGGCACTAAGTGGGTGTTTAAGTGCAAGAAGGATGATAGAGGTATTGTCACGCGCAACAAGGCTCGGTTAGTGGTAAAAGGGTTCAATCAGCAAGAAGGGATAGATTATAATGAAGTGTTTGCACCAGTGGCAAGGTTGGAGGCAATTCGTTTGTTTCTAGCTTTCGCTTCATTCAAGGGCTTTAAAGTTTTCCAACTAGACGTGAAGAGTGCATTTCTTTACGGTAAAGTCCAAGAAGTGGTGTATGTCTCACAACCAGATGGGTTCGTTGATCCAGACTATCCAGATCGAGTTTACAAACTTGATAAGGCTTTATATGGGTTACATCAAGCTCCTAGGGCGTGGTACGAGACACTGTCTACACATCTGATCAAGAATGGTTTTGAGAGAGGTCAGATTGACAGTACACTGTTCATCAAGAGAAAGAAGGAAGATTTTCTGCTGGTACAGGTATATGTGGATGACATCATCTTTGGGTCATCTGATGTGAACATGTGTAAGGAGTTTGAACAGGTGATGAAGAGTAAGTTTGAAATGAGTGCTATGGGTGAGCTGTCTTACTTTCTGGGATTATAAGTTGAACAGAAGGAGGATGGGATGTTTATTCATCAAACAAAGTATGTGTATGACATTTTGGATCGGTTCAAAATGAATGATTGCTCTACTTTCAACACACCCATTTGCGAAAATCACAATCTCGGCCCAGATCATGAAAGCACTGAAGATGTTGATCCTACTCAATATAGGGCGATGATTGGTTCGCTAATGTACTTGACTGCTTCAAGACCTGACATCATGTTTGCCGTATGCTTGTGTGCCAGATATCAGGCGAATCCGAAAGAGTCACACATGAAAGCAGTGAAGCGTATTCTTCGTTACTTGAAGGGGAAACCTAAACTTGGGTTGTGGTATCCAGCTGATAGTGATTTGAGGTTTGTTGCTTACACTGATTCAGACTTTGGAGGATGCAAATCAAACAGAAAGTCTACAACAGGTGGTTGTCAGTTCTTAGGAGGCAGGATCGTGTCTTGGCAATGCAAGAAGCAATCCTGTGTGTCTACATCTACGTGTGAAGCTGAATATATTGCTGCGGGTAGCTGTTGCTCTCAGGTTCTCTGGATTCAACAGCAGATGCGCAATTACGGTTTGGATTTCACTCGTACTCCTATTATGATAGATAATAATGCCACTATTTCAATCACAAACAATCCCGTAAAGCACAGTAGAACTAAACATATTGACATACGTCATCACTTTATACGGGATTGTGCTGAAAAACGACTAATTGAATTACATCGAGTCGACACAGAAGATAACCTTGCTGATCTTTACACAAAAGCTTTTGATAGAGCTCGCTTTGAACATTTAGTCGAACTCAACGGGATGAGGAATCCTGAATAACTGGTTTTTCATAAGAATTTTTGTAAATAGTTTACTGCTTTTCTTAAAAATCAAAAATACAAAAACATTGAAAAAATCAAAACATAAAAAATAGAAAATCTAAAATGAGTTTTCACTGTGTGAAAAAGAAGAAATGATAGTACATCAGCAAGTTAGACTGTCACTCGAACTGAATCAAAATGCTTAAGTGTGATAGTAGCTTCATCATATGATATACCAGTAGGCAAAAGCATGAAATAATCAACTTACCAAGGTGATATAAACATAAATGCACTGAGTATGAGTGGGGAACACATCAGTGGTGTATGGTTTAATGACCTTAAATCTTGCGTTGATAGATTGCCAAAATCTGAAGTTTTGGGTCTTTATACTGTTATTTCATCTGGGGATATCAGGGGTATCCTTCTGCTGCATCCAGATACATGCTGACCTAGACACACCCAGGATATCTTAAAAGAGCTAAAAATGCCAAAACCCTGAAAATGAAGAAGCTCTCATAGAGAGTCATTCAAAATAAGTGCAAAATGCACAAATCGTACCAAAAATGGTATCTGTCTTAGCCCTCGATAAGATATTTTGGTCTCTCTGCTGTACGGAAGTACTGACCTGTTCACCAATTATCTATCGTTGAAAAACAAAACGGATGAATTCAGTATACTCACCTACTACGATGAATCTTTGTGCATACCTTGATCGCGGGGGTATATCCTGAAGTGGGACACACTAGTATATTAGATATAAAATTACCTTAAAGTATCATACGGTAATGGTACTTGAAATGTTCATGCATTTGTTTAAGTGGACAAACATACTGGTAATCGTCTTGAACTGCTTTTCACGAAAAATTAAATAAAGGATTATCTAATAGTGTGAAACAGTTTGATTGTGCTGATATGATCTTCTTACAAGTGATTCTCACAAAAACAGAGTGTTTATTGCTTTTCGTATTTATTTGTTTTCAGAAAATACAAAAATTCAAAAATAGTGTCTTTTTCTGTTTAAAATTCTTAATGTATGGAAAACTGTTATTCGTGGAGGAGTTGTTACTGATAGGGGGAGACGGTGTTAGTAAGTGGGTTCAAAATTTTGAAATGATGCAGGTTATAAGGTGTTTGATTAAAAATTGTTGCGTGTTGGTGTTTAACTTGAAAATGCTTAATCTGATACAGTTTAACTATCTCTTGAATAATAATAATTCTTTAACTATGTTGAAAAATTCTTATGGTTTCTCGAGATGTTTGTTTTATAGTATACAGATTGAAGCAGTTTGTTGATGAGAAGTTCATTTGAAGAGATGAGGAGTTTGTTGCTGCTTGGTAGAATCCTCCTTCTACAATGCAGAGTGGATGCTGTGAAGACTTATTTGGAATGCTGAATCAAAACTTGGAAGATTTGGTGATTGGATACATCATCTTAGGGGGAGTCTGTTGCTGACAGAGCTATTGAAGCTGAAGCTATCCAAAGACCAAAAGACTGTGAGATTCTGAAGACTAAAGTTTCCTTTGCAAGCTATTGTCAAGGGGGAGTTTGTTGGTGCATTTTATGTGACAACAGCGTTGGATTGGTCTTTGGATATTAAACGAGTTTGGGCCGCGAAGACTTATGAAGACTGAAAGGAATTCGAGTTTGTTGAAGCCCAATCTAGTCCAAGTTTGTTTCAAGTTAAAGTCTATCTAGTTTAGCCCGAATTGTAAACATAATTCGTATGGGCTGAGCCCATTTCGAATTGTATGGTTGTGTGTATATAAACAACCTTTACCTAGAGTTTTAGGGTTAGACTTTTGGAGACTTTTAGGCAATTGAGAGAGAGTTCGAATACACAGATTATTGGCTGTGAGTTCGTGAAGATCTTGAGTGATTGTAAACGTTTTCGTTGGATAATCATAGAAGATCGGTTGGTAAATCGTCTTGTGTTCTTGTTTCTGTTTATTTGGTTTATCAAGGGGATTCCGCACCCTTGGTAGATTGTCAGTTTTGTTACGATCCATACGGGATAGGGACCTACAGTAGGGAAGATACTTGCATGATAGAGTGTGTTGTTTATATTTCCAGGATTTGATTAGTATTTATTTGGGTGTTCATTGTTAAGCAATCAAAACATGATAAAACAGATTATATGCAGACCTAGACACTGTCAGGATATCTTAAAGGATGAATTCAGTATACTCACCTACTACGATGAATCTTTGTGCATACCTTGATCGCGGGGGTATATCCTGAAGTGGGACACGCTAATATTTCAGAAATAAAATTACCTTAATGCATCATACGGTAATGGTACTTGAAACGTTCATGCATTTTGTTTAAGTGGACGAACATACTGGTAATCGTCTTGGACTGCTTTTCACGAAATTAAATTAAGAATTATATAATTGTGTGAAACAGTTTGATTGTGCTGATATGATCTTCTTACCAGTGATTCTCACAAAAAAAGAGTGTTTATTGCTTTTGTTATTTACTTGCTTTCAGAAAAATATAAAAATCCAAAAATAGTGTCTTTTTCTGTTTAAAATTCTTAACGTACGGAAAACTGTTATTTTTGGAGGAATTGTTACTGATAGGGGGAGACGGTGTTGGAAAGTGAGTTCAAAATTTTAAATCATGCGGGTTATAGGGTGTGATTAAAAAGTTTTGCGTGTTAGTGATGAAGTTGAAATTGCTTAATCTGTGATACAGTTTAACTCTCTCTTGAATAATAATAATTTGTTTAACTTATGTTGAAAAATTCTTATGGTTTCTCGAGATGTTTGTTTTATAGTAAACAGATTGAAGCAGTGTGTTGCTGAGAAGTTGCTGTGTTGCTGAGAAGTTAAAGTGATGAGTTGCTGTGAAGATGAGAGTTTGATTGGATGCATGGTAGAACCTCCTTTCTACATTGCAGACAAAGTTGAAGAGTTTGAAGATTGCTATACCTATGCTAAACTGGAGTTTACTCAAACGCTAAAGTTTTTGAAGATTTGGTGATTGGATGCATCAGCTTAGGGGGAGTCTGTTGCTGACAGAGCTATTGAAGCTGAAGCTATCCAAAGACCAAAGACAGTGCACGACTACATGAAGATTGCAAGATGACTGAAGACAAAGTTATTTTATGAAGCTATTGTCAAGGGGGAGTTTGTTGGTGCATGTTTGTGACAACAGCTTAGATTTGGTCTTTGGATATCTTGTAATTAGTTAAACAATAAACAGTTAGCAGGTTTAGCTTTGTAATAGTTAGTTGTAATGTTTGGGCTAACCAAACCCAACGAATTGGGTGTGTGGGGGCGAATTGGGCCTGTCCAATTCGCAGTCCATGATGTTTAACCTTGGCCCAAGTAGCAAACCTTGTGTTATATAAACAAGGTTAGGCTTTAGGGTTTAGGTTAATCAGCCAAAACAGTTGCTAGAGAGAATTTCGTGAGAGCTATACAGCTTGGACGAATTTGAGAGAGTTAGGGTTTGATTGATTGTAAAACGTTTGTTTGGATAATCAATAGAAACCTAGTTTGAAAGTGATTTGCTGTTCTTCTACTTGTTTCTGTGATATTCTGATCAAGAGGATTCCGCACTCTTGATTGGAAAGACAATTCTGTGAAGATCCATACACATCAAAGGGACCTACACTCCACAAATGCAGATGAAGGTGTGATCAACAAAGGTTGCAACCTTGGTCCTTTTATAGTGAATTTCCCACCACAAATTGTTGACACATGGTTCTACTAGTGACCACAACTGATCAACACATGTCCCTAGTGTTCTAGGAGGCACTTAGGGGTCGCACATGAAGTGAAACATCCATTTTGGGTCGAGTTTTCGCGTATACAGGCTGCTGTCTTATGTTTCTGTTACTGTAAGCCTGACGCGGCCCGCGTAGAGGTTAAGAGAACCTTACGCGGCCCGCCTTAACCCTTCTGATCAGCTTTTCCTTTTCAAGTTTCCACATATTCGTCCCTTGGCTCTTCGAAAGGTCAACTAGAATTATTACTTGCAATATGACCCCTTATTATTTATCTACAAGGGCTTTAGGACTTATACCCACTTTGCCAAGTCCCTGGACACTTCCGGTTAACCCGAAAAGTCATAACTTTCAACGTTAACGCTTTAACCTCTCGCACACGAATTTGATCATAACTTTCTCATACGATAACGAAACTTTATGAAATTTATATCATACATTTTTGTGAGCATAATTTACAGTTACAAAGCTTCAGGTTTGTCAAAAGGTCACTCAGAGGTATAACTTAAACATGTTGACACATTTAACCCCTGTAGTTTGTAATATCTCACTTTTAGCTTCGTATGATCCACGATTTATTCGTTTGATGCTATAACCATCATGTAGGGTTAATGTACAATATATTTATTCACTGTTGACATTTAGAACTCGTATTTTCATATACTTTTCAAGTTTGTCAACTTTAGTCCCTTCAGAACATTCTTTCACACGTTCAAACATATGACACGTGTCAACGCATTATAGGACGTGAATTTTCGAGGTGTTACATCCTCACCCCCTTAAAAGAAATCTCGACCTCGAGATTTGTTAAGGTAAGGAAAGTATTTTCTACCTTGTATTGGGCTTAATTCTCCCCAGTACCTTTGCCTCTAAGGCACTCCAATTGACCTTTATAATAGGCACATGTATCTTTTTGGAGCTTCTAATCCTGTCGATCCTTAATCGACACAGGTTGCTCATACTATCATAGTTCTGCATATCATTATGGGATAGCGCTTTTCGACTTATTGGTGACACGTCGCTAAATCATTAGTGTGGGTCACATTGCGCGTTCCACCAAGCCCCTTAATTAGGTCTTAGCTCGTAAGCTATTCGATCTTGATACATTCGATTTTCTTCGAATGATTCTATATACTCGGAGCTTAACTAGCCCGATAATTTAACAAATTTAGCACACCCTTCCAGGGTGATATCTATTGTTGAACCTTATTCCTTAACAAGAACTTAGGAGGTTTGCTATTTTCATAAATTCTTAATTTTCTGCCGAATACTGGCATCTTACAATTGATTATGAATTTGCATGATCTTATTTGTTGTTTCTAATGCAACCTTCAGATCCTGATAATTGGACTTACCAATCTATTATCCAAACAATAGATGTTTAACATTTCATCTATACTAGGTCTTCAAGGGAGCAGCCTTGATACTTATATGACAGCTATTATAGAAAAACTTATCTTAAGGTGAAATGGTTATTCCAACCATTGCTCAAAATTAATCTCAAAGAATAGCTAAACCTTACAGCTAGTCGAACCAATCAACGGTCCTGGGCAGGTAATAGCGATTCTTAATTGTTGCCTATATGGGGTTGCGATAATCAATGCATAAGCAAGATGACCCGTCTTTCTTATTTATATAAATCGGAGCTCTTAGGACTTCGAATTTTGGCTTTATGAAATCTTCTCTAAAAGCTTATCGATTTGGCTCTTAGTTCTTCCTATTCCGTTGATACTAACAGATATAAGGCTTTTACAATAATTGTAACCCTAAGCGGGATGTTTGTCCAAACATCCACTTGCCTCTCAGAAGGTAACATGGTAATTCTTATAAAAAAGATAATCATGACACACACAGAGATGTAGCGATGTCTGTATTCTCAGGCTTTGGTTCATCTATCGATGTCGGTGTCAGATAGATGACACATTTTCTTTACAAATGCAAGGATGCCCTAAGTAGAGGTACTTATAAGGACATTTTATATTGGATATCTCCTTTGAATACTACTAGTCGACTTTAGTACAATATGATCATTGGGATATCTTAGGGGTTCCATGTATTAAACCTCCATACTGATCAGGCATGGAAGCAATCTATGGGACACACTAGGATACGCCAATCCTCATATGGAACTCTTATCAAACATAGTTTGGCATTCGCAGGCGACATAAAATACTGAGAAATTAATAAAATAAAGTAATATATATTGTCGTACTCTTTTTGGGGAAAAGTACTCCAGATTCTTATGAACGGACTTATCTCCGAGGATGGGAGAGAGGGTCAATAAAGATTCCCTTGGTAAATTATACCTCATTTTTTTTTATATCTGAAGTTCTTATGAATGCAATCAAAAGTTTGCTAAGCTTATGCTTTACTAAAGGTTTATTATCCCTTGCATTAACGTAAAATACTTAGCAGATACAATCGATGCTAAAAAAGTAAGGACGTACCTAATGCTATTATTGATATGCACTGTCTCCGGCATTCGACCGGTAGCTTAGGCGTTTCCTTTCTTATCCATCCCAGACTTAGCTGCTCCTTCCTTGGCAGCCTCAGGGCAATTAGTACTGATGTGGCCCTTTTCGCCACAGTTGAAACAGTTTGCATTCTTTATGTCCCTACATTCGTGGGACTGGTGACCAACTCTTTTGCAGATGCCACATTGCTTTATCTTTTGGTTTGATTGACACTGTCCCCAGTGCCTTCTGTTGCAAGTTTTGCATGTAGGCTTCTTGTTGGAATCCTGTTGGTTATTGTTGAGCTCGGATTTGCTCTTCTTAGGATTCTGGGAGTTATCCTCCTCCCTTTTACGCTTCCCTTCTTCAGAAGCATTGGCAGCCTTGTTTCTAACCACATCGAGTGTGAGAGATAGCGACAGATCTGCCGCTGACCTGAATGTAGTAGGTCTCGATGCTTTCACACTTGCCTTTATTTCTTGGGCTAGACCCCCAATAAAGCGAGCTATTCGCTTCGGTTCCGGTGTGATCAAATAAGGAACCAATCGAGACTTGGTATTGAAACTTGTAAGGTATGCTTGGCAATCTAAGTTCTCCATGACTAATGACAAGAATTCAGTCTCGATCTTCTCAACTTCATGTTGAGGACAGTAATTTTCTTTGATAAGAGCAACGAACTGATCCCAAGTCATGTTGCACAAAGGGATCTTCCCGGTGGCTTGAATCAACGATCTCCACCAGGTTAAGGCCTCACCCTTAAATGATTGTGACACAAACTTGACCACATCCTTCTCAGCGCATCCGCTGATATCCACCACTGTATCCATCTCGTCTAACTATGTCATACAATCTACAGCTCCTTCCTCCCCAGTGAAATCCCGGGGTTTACACGAAACGAAGTACTTGTAGGAGCAACCCTTATCACGGGGTCCTTGATTCAGTATGATCTGTTGAGACGGATCACTGTGATGATTAGAAGAGTGACGCTCGTCATCTTCCTTCTTGGGATCATCCTTCTTGGAAGGTGGCTTTGGATGCGGTGTTGATAGGGTCCTACTACGAGTCCCACTATACTCTTCATATTGCCGCTCCAAGGCTTTTGTAACAGCGTCGTCAACCAACGCTTTTAGTTCAGCACCCGTTAAATGAACTCGGGTGTTATCTATATTCTCCACTGGATGGCTATTAATTTCGTCTGAGTTATCCATTTTAATTGAACTGTTACAGAAAACAAGGACAATAGTTTATTTGGGAGTTTATTATGGAATTGCCCCTTAGGGTAATTCATTAACCATGGTAAACAGAGACCATATTTGGTTAATTTATTAATCATATTTATTTAGGATTTCTATTATAATTTATCCTAATTATAAAACATTAACAGTTTTATTAGTGGCACCCAATGGCCTGGTCACATGGACATTTATAAATTATAAGCTTATGATTTCAGAGAATCGAAGCAACAATCACAGTTTTACTTAATAGCACAAAAGGCCTAGTCACAAGGACAATTTTAAATTATAAGCCATGATTTCAGAGAATCAAGGCCTTTAAGTATATTAGCACAACAGGCTTAGTCACAAGGACATATATAAATTATAAGCTATGATTTCAGAGAATCAAAGCATGAAGGTATTCTGGCACAATAGGCCTAGTCACAATGACATATATAAATTTATGTGCTATGATTTCAGAGAATCAAAGCATTTAAGGTTTGAACCTAGTTCATTACCTTTTTTTGATAGGGAGTCATAGCTACCACTGTATTTTGGCTCATGTGGAAATGAGCAAGGCCCGTAGGCACTATATTACCACGTATGGTTAAAATATGATCATCTTAATTGATGATGTAAACCCAGGATTCAGAGATCATTAAACTGGGTTAGGAATCTTTTGAAGAATCCTTAATAACGTGTGTGATTTCCAACGAATCACATCTGCCGGGAGTGTTAACATGTTTTCAGATGTTAACTGGGATACGAATCTTTTTAAATAGGTCTTACCATCTTGGCCAGGTCTTTATAATGACACTCAGGCTAGGTTTCACTCTTAAGATTCTTTTAATATTTGTCGCAGAACAACTTTTTTTTTTAAATTGAAATGTTAATAAGGATCTGAATCTAAATTGAGGAACTGCCATATTGGCCGGTCTTAATATGACCCGAAGCTAGGTCTTGTCCTTTTTAGATTTTGTCATTTTATTATAATGGTAGATCTTGCAAAAGGAAATGTTATTTTCCATTTATTTAATATTTCTTGTTTAGAATGAAAGTTTAAACTTAATCATTCCACTATATAAAAATAAAAGTATAAAGTTGCCCTAAGCGGGACTTGAAAGGAATAATGTTGTCCTCGTAGGGACTGAAAGATAATTGTGTCCTTATAAGGACTTATTAAGGAAACAATCTTCAGCAAGAGGAGTTTCTTCTTTATTTTATTTCTGAGTGTCCTCTCTTTGGATGCTCGTTTCATTCTAGCCGCGGTACGAAGCTCAGCATTTCAAGGCTCCAGTGGAGGATTTTTATCACAGCTTCTTCGCTTGGCGACGTATATATAAAAATTTGGAGGCAAAAATTTCCAGGTTAGGATTGAGAATAACCCTATGTTCAGTCTAGACTCGAAAGTTTAGAATTGTGCAATGGTGTAACTGAGATTAAACACAAAAGGCTAGTGTTTAATTCACTCAGTGTTGGCTCTGATACCAACCTGTCACACCCTGACTTTCCACGTGTCACCGGTGGGCCCGGTGGGGAATATCGTGACGTAGTTGATATCATCATAGTCAAACAACACAATATATAAATGCACAGCGGAAGCAAAAGATAAATATATTACAATCCGAATATAAAGTAATATCCAGTATTACAACGGAAAGTAAAGGATCCACAGGCGGATCTTAAAATGTAAATATTGTTCAACAGACTTTAGACGCCTAGAACTTGCAAGATTCCTTATTAACGTCCTGAGCAGCTTCCAGCCTATTACGTACTTGTACCTGTCACTTAGACTTTTGAAAATACGTCAGTTTTCACTGGTAAATACGCTCAACTGACTCATTTGAAAAGAGTTTAAGAAAATTGATTTAGATGCACCAGGCACAACACATTTTTGACACTTTGATTAAAATGCACAGAGGCAAAATTAACCTTTTATACTTTAGGACAAACTATATCTCATGTTATCAGTTTTACATAACTTGCTCTACATACGGGGCCCGGATCTATGCCGGTTCATGATTAACCGACACACCACTATTCCCTTATTGGGAAACCCATATTGGGTATAAAATTATTTAATAAACCAAATTGCATCTGTCGGGTGTATGCCTACACCCCGTGCTTAGGTCATGGCCATTGCAATTAATGAGTCAAGGATATCCAGGACACGGTCGCATTAATCCCCAATGTTTCAGTCAAGCAATACGAATTAAAACAGGTTATTTGGATTTCCCGACTTATTGGTCTTTGAATCCCATACCTGACCATGCGGTATTTATATTACCGTATCCCAAGCCCGTAATAGGGAAAATAAGTTAAGAGTATTTACCTGAGCTAGCTCCTGTCTTAAATAGCAAGAATTTAATAACTCAGCCGTATTCACTTAAGTAAGCGTAGGTACAATTTACCGGAAGGCTCTAGTCTGGAATGATGGTATAAATAACCAATTAGAATGCTAACGGGTCTTTAATTAAGCCTAAGCTTAGACCGGTTAGTCTTACCGAAAGATACGGTTCAAACGCATGATTAAGCAAAGACCGGATAGAATGTGATTTAGACCCGACAAGTTCAGAGACTTTCTTAATATGGGTATATTATACACATTCTGGAATTTGAGATAAAAACGATAAGGTTTGACCCGTTTAGGCTAATTTATGTAAACTAGTGACATAAACCGAACCGAACACGTAATAAGCGTAACGGGTATTCATGAGAGCCATCTATAGGTTTCCTAAGTTAATATGCTTCAAATATGTTGTGACATCAGTAAGTTGTCTTTCATTATGCCCGGAACGAGTTTAAACACAAACTATGCCCGTAGGGGTAGTTTGGTCATTTAAAAGTTTATAAAAGAGTTTAAGTGTTTGCCTGAGTTACAGGTCTGATGTAATCCGCAAACATACTCAATTTAACAAGTTATAACAGTAGGGTAAAGTATATATGTGAAATTTATCAATTATAACCAAACTATGCATCGTAGGGGCATTTTGGTAATTTCACATAAGCCGAAAAGCTCAAAACTGTCGTCTGAGTTTATCAACCTTTGCTTACTGTTAAAATATTATAATTTGCCTCTAATATCAGTAGGTATCACCCTTGGTATGTTTAAAATAATCTTAGTACATACTATGCGTTAAAAACGCTTAATTAGGCGATTAAAAGCCGTTTACGGGTTCGATACATAAAACTGATATTTTTACTATTCTAGAAGGCTTAAAATAATTTATTTATCATTTAAGATCAGTAGCAAAAGGTTTGGAGTCGTTTGGATATGTAAAACTCATTTTATGGCCCGTAAGGGCAAAACTGACAATTACCGTATTAAGCCTACGACTATAAGTTATGCTCAGCCTAAAATTTATTAAAAATCTTTAAAAATCTCAAAATAATATATTACATCAGTGGGTAAAAGATTTGATATCAAAAAGTAGGCTTAACTAGGCTATACGCTAATTACGCCGTTTTATTAACATAAAGCTTTAAATTTGACGCTAACGAGCATAACTCTTATTCTACACCTCAAACTGATGTCAAACTTTGCATACAAGTCTATATAACAGTAATTAAGGTTTCTACTCTTTTACATTTTCAAAAATCACGTTTTAAGGTGAAAAGGGCATAATGGTCAACATATGAGCAATTAACAGAATCATGCATATTAATCGGTTAACTAATGAACCATAGTGTATAATCACAGAGGGTTATACTAGCATGTAACCTGGTCCAAATGAAGCTCTTAGGTATTTCTAAAACAGACCATAACGGGTCAGAACTGAAAGTCAACGTATAAGTCAAACTATGCGACTTTCGGTTCCGAACCGGGTCTAAACAGGAAATTGTCGGGTGGAACATGTTTAGACATGTCCTTACACTAATTACCAAGTTATATAAATGATCAAACAGGTTGTTTGTGTTCTACATTGCTAATTGTGCATAAATTGTAATTTACACATTCTGTTGACTTTTCTTAATAAGTTTGACCCGACATTTGACCTAGTTAGAGTGGGAATCAGGGGGAACCCTTTTGAGGGTTTATTACCCACATAATTTCCAACTTATAACTACTTTTAATTCGAGATATGACTGAGCCATTGTTGACTAATCTCGAAGTCAAACCGTAATTACGACGGTTTGACTTTTAGCTAAATAACTAAGCTAAACTTAATCGAGGAAGGTCAAGGGTACTTATGTGACAACTCGAAATTCAGAACCTTTCGTTGTATGCTTGAACGATTAGTGACTAACTGATTTGATGAATTAATGAATGATTTATGTGAACTTATATGATCATGTGTCATGTTATGTGTATGTTGTGATCGTATGTATGCGAGTATGTCTAGGAACCGAAACAACTAGGACCCGACTCGAGACCATGTGGTCTCGAGTAAACATCACGCCACTCATGGGCCGGTTGGGCCACACATACACATCTAGCCCATTTCGAAGCCCATTAGGGTGCACCTTGTGGACAAGTATATAACCATTAGTAATGCTAACCTTGCCATTCTTGGACAATCCACACATACTCCTCTACACTCTCTACAAACCACTAAACCCTAAGCTTCAACATCATACTTCTCCTCCTTCATCTCGGATTCAACCAACCGACCACCAAAGGGATTCTCGGGTTTTGCTTATTCACACCAAACAAAGCTTCATCTTTCACCACCTCACAACCGGTTAGTGTTTATGATGTTTGTTAGTGAAATTATGATGTTTATTGTTGTTTAATAATGGTATGAATGATAGAACTTAACTAGTGTAGTGTATGTGTGATGATATTTGTGAACCGGATGTGTATGGTGTTTTGAGTTGATAATGATGTATGATTTTCGGTTGATGATGATGATTTGATACCATGTTTACTTGTTAAGATTGTTGTTGTTCATCTAGGATGCATATGCTTGATTTCGGATATGTGGCTTAATGAACTCATGATGTTTTGTGTTTAAATGTAGTCTAAAGCACTAGTTGTTGATGTTCATATAAATCGGATTGTGTATTCTTGTGTTAAGAACCGAAAGCTTGCCAACTAGGGTGATTGTTGATAAGTTGTTCATAATTCTTGTTAGACTTAGGTTCATATGAATGAAGATTGAGTTACTTGAATATTTGAATGATGATGAACAGGATGAATGAAGAACTTGATGAATATCATAAGGACATGGTTGAATATTTGAAATCTGAATTGTTTGATCCATTTTAGGAAATTTCTAGACAAATAAACATGTTTAAGGAATTTGGTTGGATAGTACAAACTGCATGAAATCAGAATGTTAGTGGATAGTACACTGTTCCGAATCAGCTCCTGTCCACTCGTAACCATCGGTTGCGACTCGAAACCAAGCACAACGAGTCGAAATCTCCCGGTTGCGACATCAGTTGCGAGTCGCAAACACCCGGTTGCGACTCGAAACCACACCGGATCAGCACACCAAACCTTGTGACTCGAAACCACCGTTGCGAGTCCAGTTGCGACTCGTAACCAAAACAGCATGGACCGAAACCATGGTTGCGACTCCGGTTGCGAGTCGCAAACACCTAGTTGCGACTCGGGATCATATGCGGGTACACACTGTTGGACTTGTTTAATTATGGGCTTAGTGATTGGGCCGGACTCTTGGGCCTAGTATACAGACCTGATGTATTACTGTTGAATGTGAATTATCGATGAACTGCCATGATTAAACGTGTAACCCATACGTGCACTACTTGAATACGAACCTGATTGTATGATACAACTATGATAGGACGTGAGTAGCCTCAACGTTGCTTGTTTGACTTTTCTGTGTTTCCTACCGAGCAAACCAAGGTGAGTTCACACCCTCTACAAAGCATGGGATTCCCAGGGGTCGGGAATTGGGGTTAAGGAACTGGGTTCCTCGTCCTCCTTGGGTAGGACAGCAAAGGTTCAGGAATGTAATTCCTCGTCCTCACGGACAGATAACTCGTACTAGACCAAAACTCTATCACGAAGTCCCTCATTTTTATATCGACTTAATCGCCGGGCCAATGGCGAGCGGGTCATTAGTTAGATAGCGCTATTTAGGTCTGACAAACCTCACACCGTGCCGCAGAGGACGGGCGTGAACTAATGGATCTGGGGCACGTCAATGATGATAGACATTGACAGTTTCAGGGCACTTAAACATGACTACAGTCAGCAGTCGATATGGTAACGAGTCTAGTGTATACATGGGGTAGCCCCCACGGCCGAAATGCCAGATAACTAACACGGGGTAGCCCCCACGGCAGGATTGCCAGAGTAACCGGGAATAAACAAGTCACGTTTTTAACTATGGGGTAACCCCCACGGCAGGATGCCAGCTAAAGGAAACTGTTTTCAAAACAACTTAAAACGAACACCCAACCGTGAACTCACTCAACTTGTTGTTGACTCGTTACTACATGCTTTGCAGGTCCTTAGGTTCTTAAGCTGGAGCTTGCATGGAGGAGGATCGTTGTGGGACATGGACGACTGTGTGTCCACGTTAAACTATGAAACAATTAAACTTATGTTTTGTTTTAAGACTTATGCTTCCGCTTGCAACTTAACTATGTGTTTGCTTGGACACCAATTGTATTGGTTAAACTTTATATCTTTTAACTCGTATGTTCGATATGATTGGTGGCTGGATCCTGGTCAGTCACGCCTCCAAGCGGTAGTACTCCGCGGGTGGATTTTGGGGGTGTGACAGATTGGTATCAGAGCCATTGGTTATAGAGAACTTGGTTTTAATAAAGGGGAAAACGTTTTTGTTAAAACCAGACTATAACCTGTACAGTGCTCAACGGTCCACAACGATGCTTCACTCCACATGCAAGGCTCGACATTCTAGGTGATATGATCTGTGTATACATTGCCTACTTGTTAGTTACATAGTACATTGCTTATGGTATGCTTGGTTAGTGTAACTACTGTTGCTTGAACACGTGTGCACCTACTCACTTCTGACATCATACTTTCGCGAACCCCTCTCACTCACGTTCTTCTTGGTATGAAGATCATGTCTGGACGCGTTAACATGACACAAGCCCAGTTGACGGCTCTGATCAACGAACGAGTTGCCGCAGCACTGCTGCACACACAGGAGGTATACCCTGCAGCCCGAACTCATTCTAGGATCTTTAGGATCCTACTCTCGTGAGCCAACCTTTGTGTTAAACTCTGTCTTTTCTTTCGCCTACGATAGGTCAGCACGTTCAGCCACCCGTGTGCACTTTTAAGACTTTCATGGACTGCCGACCAACTACTTTTAGCGGCACTGAAGGAGCAGTAGGTCTCCTACACTGGTTTGAGAAACTAGAATCTGTCTTCGAAATGTGTGAATGCCCTGTGGCGCGCAGGGTGAAGTACGCTACTGGTACTCTCGAGGGTTTAGCCCTCACATGGTGGAACGCTCAAGTTCAAATGCTAGGGTTGGTTGCTGCCAACGCCACCCCATGGGAAACTTTCAAGGAAATGATCAAAGAGGAATACTGCAGTCGTGATGAGATTCACAAACTCGAAGTGGAGTTCTTCAACCTCAAGATGACGGGGTCCGAAATTGAAGCTTATGTGAAAAGGTCGAACGAATTGGCAATTCTGTGCCCTACTATGGTGGATCCTCCCATCAAACGCATCGAACTGTTTCTTCAGGGCTTAGTGCCAGAGATCCAAAGTCATGTGACTTCTGCGAACCTCGCCACCTACCAGCAAACTGTCCAGTTGGCTCACCGTCTCACGGATCAAGCGGTGGAGCAGAACAAGTTACCAAAACGCATTGGCGCTGCAACTACTACTGGTACCTCTAGTGACAACAAACGGAAGTGGGATGGAACTTCAAGTAAGGGTTCGACTTCTGTTCAGTCCCAGTCTCAGCAGAGAAAGACTGAGGACTACAAGAGCCCTAATCAGCAATCGTCTGGTGGTGGATACAAAGGAAATCATCCCAAATGCAATCGCTGCAGCCTGCACCACAGCGGGCCATGCACCAGGGGCAACTGTCATCGGTGCAACAAGCCTGGTCACGCTGCAAAGGATTGCAGGAGCTTATACCCCGCTAATCAGAATCGTCAGCAAGCTCAACAGAACCAGCGCCAGCAACAGCAACAGGGTGATAACAAAGGGTGCTTTCAGTGTGGAGCTGAGGGCCACTTCAAGAGAGATTGTCCCCAACTGAACAGGAACCAGAACAACAACAACAACAATAACAACAATCAGGGGAATGGTAACAATGGGAACAACAACAACAATGGCGCCAGGGGGCGAATGTTTGTGATCGGCCAAGGTGAAGCAAGGAACGACCCCAATGTTGTGGCGGGTAAGTTCCTTCTCGATGACTTTTACGTTTCAGTTTTATTTGATTCGGGTGCCGATACTAGCTACATGTCACTAGAAGTTAGTCGAATGCTTAAGCGTATTCCAACACCTTTGAACATCAAGCACACCGTAGAGCTAGCAAATGGTAAGAGTTTAGAAGCCACACACGTAGTCAAGGGTTGTAAACTCATTCTCGCTGACCAGACCTTCTCTATCGACCTCATTCCTATTGTCTTGGGTAGTTTCGACGTTGTCATTGGGATGGATTGGTTATCCCAACACAGAGCAGAGATTCTTTGCAACGAGAAGGTTGTCCGTATTCCAGGTCCCGATGGTGAACCTCTTATGATTCATGGCGACAAGAGGAGTGCTGTTGAGAACGTCATTTCTCTCCTTAAGGCCCAAAAGTACTTGCGAAAGGGCCACACTGCTATTTTGGCTCTTATTACTGACACCACGGAGAAAGAGAAGAAGATAGAAGATTTCCCAGTTGTACGCGATTATCCAGAGGTATTTCCCGAGGAATTACCTGGTCTCCCGCCTCATCGCCAAGTCGAGTTTCAGATTGAACTAGCTCCTGGAGCTGCGCCCATAGCTCGTGCACCTTATCGATTGGCTCCATCAGAGTTGAAAGAACTCTCCACGCAACTACAAGAGCTCCTGGATAAGGGTTTTATTCGTCCTAGCTCATCGCCCTGGGGAGCTCCAGTGCTATTTGTGAAGAAGAAAGACGGTACTTTTAGGATGTGCATTGACTACCGGGAACTCAACAAGGTGACGGTGAAGAACCGTTATCCGCTGCCGCGTATCGACGACTTATTCGACCAGCTGCAAGGATCGAGCTACTATTCGAAGATTGATTTGAGATCGGGTTATCACCAGCTGAGAGTCCGGGAAGAGGACGTCTCTAAAACAGCTTTCAGAACTCGATACGGGCACTATGAGTTTTTGGTCATGCCTTTTGGGATGACAAACGCACCTGCGGTTTTCATGGACTTGATGAACCGAGTGTGCAAGCCTTACCTGGACAAGTTCGTTATAGTCTTCATCGACGACATCCTGATCTATTCCAAGAGTCGGGAGGAACATGAGCAGCATCTGCGACTTATTCTGGAACTCCTTCGAACAGAACAGCTTTATGCAAAGTTCTCGAAATGCGACTTCTGGCTTCGAGAAGTCCACTTCCTAGGCCACGTGGTAAACAAGGATGGGATTCATGTTGATCCATCCAAGGTAGACTCGATAAAGAACTGGCCTGCGCCTCGTACACCAAAGGAAATTCGCCAATTCTTGGGTTTGGCGGGATACTACCGGAGATTCATAAAGGATTTTTCTAAGATTGCACAGCCTCTCACCTCACTAACGCGGAAGGGCGTTGTTTATCGCTGGGGAAACGCACAGGAGTTGGCATTTCAGCACCTAAAGGATAGACTTTGTAGCGCACCTATCCTTTCCTTGCCGGAAGGCACAGACGACTTTGTGGTTTATTGCGACGCATCAATTCAAGGTCTTGGTTGCGTGTTGATGCAACGAGATAAAGTTATAGCCTACGCCTCACGCCAACTCAAGGTTCATGAAAAGAACTACACTACGCACGATTTAGAGCTGGGAGCTGTTGTTTTTGCACTTAAGTTATGGCGGCATTACCTGTATGGTACCAAGTGCGCCATCTACACCGACCACAGGAGCCTTGAGCATATCTTCAAGCAGAAGGAACTGAATATGCGACAACGACGATGGGTCGAGCTACTGAATGACTACGAGTGCTCAATCAGGTATCACCCGGGCAAGGCCAATGTTGTGGCCGACGCCCTCAGTCGGAAGGACACTACGCCTAAGCGCGTACGAGCTTTACAACTCACGATCCATTCTAGTCTTCCCTCCCAGATACGAGCAGCCCAGATAGAAGCACTGAAACCAGAAAACGTCAGGGCTGAAGCCCTACGCGGATCAAGGCAACGATTAGAACAGAAGGAAGACGGTGCTTACTACGTAACGGGACGCGTTTGGGTCCCACTCTATGGCAACCTACGAGAGCTTGTGATGGATGAAGCACACAAGTCTCGCTACTCGGTACATCCTGGATCGGATAAAATGTACCACGACATCAAAACTACGTACTGGTGGCCTAGCATGAAGGCCCACATAGCGACCTACGTCAGCAAGTGCTTGACTTGTGCAAGGGTCAAGTCGGAATACCAGAAACCATCAGGCCTGCTCCAACAACCAGAGATACCTCAATGGAAATGGGAGCAAATTTCCATGGATTTTGTTACTGGCCTACCTAGATCCCAGCGCGGGAACGATACTATTTGGGTGATCGTGGATCGACTCACAAAATCTGCACACTTCCTAGCCATCAAGGAAACGGATAAGTTCTCCACTCTTGCAGAAATATACCTCAAGGAAGTTGTTTCGAGGCACGGGGTGCCCACCTCCATTATCTCAGATCGAGATGCACGTTTTACTTCTGAGCTGTGGCAAGCAATGCACAAATCCTTCGGCTCACGACTAGACATGAGCACAGCGTACCATCCTCAGACGGACGGGCAGTCCGAGCGCACTATTCAAACCTTAGAAGACATGCTTCGTGCATGCGTAATCGACTTTGGCAATCGCTGGGAAAAGCATCTGCCACTTGTGGAATTCTCGTACAATAACAGCTACCACACCAGCATTGGAGCTGCTCCGTTTGAGGCATTGTACGGACGTAAATGCCGGTCTCCTCTTTGCTGGGCAGAGGTGGGAGATAGTCAGATCACTGGTCCAGAATATGTGGTAGATACAACCGAGCAGATCGCTCAGATCCGAAAACGCATGACGGCCGCTCGCGAACGTCAGAAAGTTTACGCCGACATGGGCAGGAAACCACTTGAGCTCCAGGTTGGGGAGCGGGTGCTACTCAAAGTTTCACCCTGGAAGGGTGTGGTTCGTTTTGGTAAACGCGGTAAACTCAACCCACGATACGTCGGACCTTTCGAGGTCATTGAGAAAATAGGCAGGGTGGCCTACAGACTAAACTTACCAGCGGAACTCGGTGCAGTTCACAACGTTTTTCACGTGTCGAATCTGAAGAAGTGTCCGTCAGATGAGACCCACGTAGTTCCTTTGAAGGAACTCACGATCGACGAGCAGTTACGATTCGTCGAGGAACCAGTCGAGATCACGGACCGGGATGTTAAGGTCCTCAAGAGCACTAGGATACCTCTCGTTCGAGTTCGTTGGAACTCACGTCGCGGCCCAGAGTTCACCTGGGAGCGCGAAGATCAGATGAAACAAAAGTATCCCCAACTGTTCGCAAACAGTACACCCACTACTGAGGCCGAAGCTACGGAATTTCGGGACGAAATTCCAGATCAACGGGGGGTGGATGTGACACCCCAGGAAAACCGGGAAAACCATACAACTTAACTAGCTTCCTCAGTGAGTGCCTATCAAATTTCGGGACGAAATTTCTTTCAACTTGGGGATGATGTGACAACTCGAAATTCAGAACCTTTCGTTGTATGCTTGAACGATTAGTGACTAACTGATTTGATGAATTAATGAATGATTTATGTGAACTTATATGATCATGTGTCATGTTATGTGTATGTTGTGATCGTATGTATGCGAGTATGTCTAGGAACCGAAACAACTAGGACCCGACTCGAGACCATGTGGTCTCGAGTAAACATCACGCCACTCATGGGCCGGTTGGGCCACACATACACATCTAGCCCATTTCGAAGCCCATTAGGGTGCACCTTGTGGACAAGTATATAACCATTAGTAATGCTAACCTTGCCATTCTTGGACAATCCACACATACTCCTCTACACTCTCTACAAACCACTAAACCCTAAGCTTCAACATCATACTTCTCCTCCTTCATCTCGGATTCAACCAACCGACCACCAAAGGGATTCTCGGGTTTTGCTTATTCACACCAAACAAAGCTTCATCTTTCACCACCTCACAACCGGTTAGTGTTTATGATGTTTGTTAGTGAAATTATGATGTTTATTGTTGTTTAATAATGGTATGAATGATAGAACTTAACTAGTGTAGTGTATGTGTGATGATATTTGTGAACCGGATGTGTATGGTGTTTTGAGTTGATAATGATGTATGATTTTCGGTTGATGATGATGATTTGATACCATGTTTACTTGTTAAGATTGTTGTTGTTCATCTAGGATGCATATGCTTGATTTCGGATATGTGGCTTAATGAACTCATGATGTTTTGTGTTTAAATGTAGTCTAAAGCACTAGTTGTTGATGTTCATATAAATCGGATTGTGTATTCTTGTGTTAAGAACCGAAAGCTTGCCAACTAGGGTGATTGTTGATAAGTTGTTCATAATTCTTGTTAGACTTAGGTTCATATGAATGAAGATTGAGTTACTTGAATATTTGAATGATGATGAACAGGATGAATGAAGAACTTGATGAATATCATAAGGACATGGTTGAATATTTGAAATCTGAATTGTTTGATCCATTTTAGGAAATTTCTAGACAAATAAACATGTTTAAGGAATTTGGTTGGATAGTACAAACTGCATGAAATCAGAATGTTAGTGGATAGTACACTGTTCCGAATCAGCTCCTGTCCACTCGTAACCATCGGTTGCGACTCGAAACCAAGCACAACGAGTCGAAATCTCCCGGTTGCGACATCAGTTGCGAGTCGCAAACACCCGGTTGCGACTCGAAACCACACCGGATCAGCACACCAAACCTTGTGACTCGAAACCACCGTTGCGAGTCCAGTTGCGACTCGTAACCAAAACAGCATGGACCGAAACCATGGTTGCGACTCCGGTTGCGAGTCGCAAACACCTAGTTGCGACTCGGGATCATATGCGGGTACACACTGTTGGACTTGTTTAATTATGGGCTTAGTGATTGGGCCGGACTCTTGGGCCTAGTATACAGACCTGATGTATTACTGTTGAATGTGAATTATCGATGAACTGCCATGATTAAACGTGTAACCCATACGTGCACTACTTGAATACGAACCTGATTGTATGATACAACTATGATAGGACGTGAGTAGCCTCAACGTTGCTTGTTTGACTTTTCTGTGTTTCCTACCGAGCAAACCAAGGTGAGTTCACACCCTCTACAAAGCATGGGATTCCCAGGGGTCCGGAATTGGGGTTAAGGAACTGGGTTCCTCGTCCTCCTTGGGTAGGACAGCAAAGGTTCAGGAATGTAATTCCTCGTCCTCACGGACAGATAACTCGTACTAGACCAAAACTCTATCACGAAGTCCCTCATTTTTATATCGACTTAATCGCCGGGCCAATGGCGAGCGGGTCATTAGTTAGATAGCGCTATTTAGGTCTGACAAACCTCACACCGTGCCGCAGAGGACGGGCGTGAACTAATGGATCTGGGGCACGTCAATGATGATAGACATTGACAGTTTCAGGGCACTTAAACATGACTACAGTCAGCAGTCGATATGGTAACGAGTCTAGTGTATACATGGGGTAGCCCCCACGGCCGAAATGCCAGATAACTAACACGGGGTAGCCCCCACGGCAGGATTGCCAGAGTAACCGGGAATAAACAAGTCACGTTTTTAACTATGGGGTAACCCCCACGGCAGGATGCCAGCTAAAGGAAACTGTTTTCAAAACAACTTAAAACGAACACCCAACCGTGAACTCACTCAACTTGTTGTTGACTCGTTACTACATGCTTTGCAGGTCCTTAGGTTCTTAAGCTGGAGCTTGCATGGAGGAGGATCGTTGTGGGACATGGACGACTGTGTGTCCACGTTAAACTATGAAACAATTAAACTTATGTTTTGTTTTAAGACTTATGCTTCCGCTTGCAACTTAACTATGTGTTTGCTTGGACACCAATTGTATTGGTTAAACTTTATATCTTTTAACTCGTATGTTCGATATGATTGGTGGCTGGATCCTGGTCAGTCACGCCTCCAAGCGGTAGTACTCCGCGGGTGGATTTTGGGGGTGTGACAACTTACAAGGGTCCTATGCACGAGTAGGGATGTCTTGGATATGCTCCTAAGCTCCAGAAGTGCTCCAAAAATGCAGATGTAGGTGTGATCAACAAAGGTTGCAACCTTGGTCCTTTTATAGTGAATTTCCCACCACAAATAGTTGACACATGGTTCTACTAGTGACCACAACTGATCAACACATGTCCCTAGTGTTCTAGGAGGCACTTAGGGGTCGCACATGAAGTGAAACATCCGTTTTGGGTTGAGTTTTCGCGTATACAGGCTGCTGTCTTATGTTTCTGTTACTGTAAGCCTGACGCGGCCCGCGTAGAGGTTAAGAGAACCTTACGCGGCCCGCCTTAACCCTTCTGATCAGCTTTTCCTTTTCAAGTTTCCACATATTCGTCCCTTGGCTCTTCGAAAGGTCAACTAGCATTATTACTTGCAATATGACCCCTTATTATTTATCTACAAGGGCTTTAGGACTTATACCCACTTTGCCAAGTCCCTGGACACTTCCGGTTAACCCGAAAAGTCATAACTTTCAACGTTAACGCTTTAACCCCTCGCACACGAATTTGATCATAACTTTCTCATACGATAACGAAACTTTATGAAATTTATATCGTGCATTTTTGTGAGCATAATTTACAGTTACAAAGCTTCGGGTTTGTCAAAAGGTCACTCAGAGGTATAACTTAAACATGTTGACACATTTAACCCCTGTAGTTTGTAATCTCTCACTTTTAGCTTCGTATGATCCACGATTTATTCCTTTGATGCTATAACCATCATGTAGGGTTAATGTACAATATACTTATTCACTGTTGACATTTAGAACTCGTATTTTCATATACTTTTCAAGTTTGTCAACTTTAGTCCCTTCAGAACATTCTTTCACACGTTCAAACATATGACACGTGTCAACGCATCATAGGACGTGAATTTTCGAGGTGTTACACAAGAACCTCGATCAGAGAGTAAAAAAGGCGTAATGTTCACAATAGTGTAAAATAAAAATGGGATATACTGTAACACCCCAAAACCCGAATGTTTATGTTCGTTAAATGTTATGCTATGGTACATTAAGAAATAAATGACTAGGTTATTTAACCTAATAAAGTGTATGATAAAAACTATTTAGAAGATGAAAGTTGTGCCAAAAATGAGTAAGTAATAAACATGAGGGGCCAAAGTTGAAAAAGGGGAAAGTTATGTTAATAAATAAAAGATCACACACACACACACACACACTTTTGTGTGTGTTCTGGATTGATCGATCAGGGGCTCTCAAGAGCCCCAAACCCTAGTTCATGCAAAAGCTTCAAATTGAAGAATGAATCAAAGCTCAAATTCATAACCAAACACGGATTAATGATCACCTTCACAAGGGGATCGTAAGGTATGTCTTAGATTCGAGATTGGTGATGATGCACGAAATGGGTTATGTTGTAAATCACGAATTTGTATGAAATTGAGCAAGAGTATGTGTTAGATTCATCATTTGGAACATGGATTATGCATGAATGAGGTTAATTTGATGTTTAAGGGTGAAACCCATTTGTTATGGTAAGAATGATGATTTGAATCATCATCCATGTCTAATTCTTGTGGAATGTTGATGTATTTTTATGTATGATGGATTCTTGTTAGAAAGATTGGAAGAAATGTGATGATTATATGTTTGATGATTATGCATGTATGATTCGTGTTGATTGGAAGGAAGAAATTGATGAATTATGTATGAAATTAGAAGATTGTGCATGAATTAGTTGTATGTTATGCTTAGAAGGAAGTACGCACACCAAGTGTTTGATGAAATGCCTAGGTGAGCTTAATAGATGAAATTGTATGTAAGTAAAAGATGATATGTATATAGTGATGTCCGTATAGTCGATTATAATGTTACGGGTATATAATGAAAAGTCAAAAGTTAAAGTAAATGGACCGTTGACTTCTAAAAGTCAACTGTCATGTTGTTATAATTGTAAGACTAAAGTAAGTTATATGATGCGTGTTAGACGTATGTGTGTCTAATGCGATGACATTACGGACTCCACGAGTTGGAAATGATATGAATTTGGTTACATGTATTATGCTTGTTAGAAGTGACTATGAACGTCAAATATGAATTATACGATCGATATGATCGTTAGCTTGTACAATTATGTATGCTAATAAGAATGTGATTTGGCGACATGAAAGTATAGGAATCATGTCGAGAAGGACTCAAGCATGAAAGGCTAACGGGTCAAAAAGAGACAAGATAACGGACACGAACTCGGACGCACGAGGTAAGTGATTTCTGCAATCACTTCTTATGTTCGTTTAAGTTATAAGGCGTTTTAATTAACTAAGCATGATGGTTGAAGTCAATTATGTGTCGTAAGCCTTTCGTCGTAAAGGATGGGATTAAAGTTGACCAAAATGCCCTTGATGGGTATTTTGGGCAAATGATCTTAATAAGTGGTTTAAGAACAAGTTGTACGATTAGTTTAATGTTTTGGACAAGTATGGAAATGGGAAGTATGGTTTTGTTGTCATAAACCGTTTAATGCGCAAATACCCATAACGGGTCAAATAGTTAGAAAATGATAATAAGCCGATAGAGCGTAAGTTAAGAATTTCCGTAATCCGGATGTGGGATTTTAAGTTCATATGATAGAATGTGAATTTACAAGCATGTAGGAAGAAACGGGAGCTTAAAGCGGGATCCCAGGTAAGAATCCCACCTCAGGTTCCTGAACCTTAAAGCGGGATCCCATGTCCCATGTAAGAATCCCACCTCAGGTTCCTGAACCTTAAAGCGGGATCCCATGTCCCATGTAAGAATCCCACCTCAGGTTCCTGAACCTTAAAGCGGGATCCCATAGCCCAGGCAAGAATCCCACCTTAGGTTCCATTTGGGAACCTTAAAGTGGGATCCCGTACCCCAGATAAGAATTATTAATTTAATTCTCGTATGTATGTGTAAGGATATATACGATGGTATGTATGTATGCAATGACGTGGGAAAGGTTTGTATGCATGTGGATGTGTATGTATGTATGTATGTGTAAAGATATGCACGAGGGTATGTATGTATGCAATGATGTGGGAAAGGTTTGTATGCATGTAGATGTGTATATATGTATGTGTAAAGATATGTACGAGGGTACGTATGTATGCAATGACGTGGGAAAGGTTTGTATGCATGTAGATGGGTATGTATGTATGTGTAAAGATATGCACGAGGGTATGTATGTATGCAATTATGTGGGAAAGGTTTGTATGCATGTAGATGTGTATGTATGTATGTATAAAGGCATGTTTGAGTGTATGCACGCATGTAAAGTTGTAGGGAAAATATGTACGTATGAAGATATGTATGTGAGTACGCATGTATGCATGATTTAGACACGTTGAGGGTTAACGTTATTAATGGTGTACCTCGAGAATGAAAAGTAATGCAGGTACATTATTGAAGCCTCACCAGGAAATGGATATGCAGATGAAATGCTTAAAGCTTAAAAGATGACGAAGTGTGAAGTGTACGCGAATGAACGTTGTTTCTTTAATGTGTGCTAATGTTATGAATGCATGTGGTGAATGCAGGTTGTACGGATAATGAGCGATTATCAGAAGGATTAGGGATTGAAGACCGAGTCACTAGAGAGATTGTACGGGGACGTTGAATGTAAAAGGTAGTAAACGCAAGCTATGTTTTTAATTAGTAAATAAGAGGATGACGGATTTATGAATAAGAATTACGTTAAAGCTAAATTTTAAATAAGTTGAGGTATTTATAATGAAAGAAATTTTATGGTTCGTGTTTCCGCTGCGACTTTTTGTCAAATACGAATTAGGGTGTAACAAGTTGGTATCAGAGCCCTGGTTTGAGAGAATCAAGTGTAAGAAGGTAAGTGCTTGAACTCAAACCTGTGTGCTCTTGTGATAAGAAACCCGTACAATCCAAGACTCGGTCAAGATCCAAAGGTAAAAGAGAATGTAAGTATGTACTTATGTATATGCATAAAGAAACTGACGGTTTTGTATATGCAAGGTAAGTATAAGCGTTTGAAGAGGATGATCCGCGAGTGCGGTCAAGAACCGACACCAAGGCATGAAATAAGATAAAGTTGAACCAAGTACGTAAATTCAATATGTCGGTATATGAAATGGTAAAATGCATTAAGGGAAGAAAAATGCTAAATGAAGGACCTTGATGGTATAGTAAACATGTTTTGAAAAATGATACACGTGCCGAAACCTAATTCTCCGGACATAAGGTGACAATTACACGAAGACACGAAACTAGTATGTGGATTGTGTACCTGGCCAGTACACGTGAAGCATATGACGTTCGTGGGACCGTGATAATTAATACAGGTATGTCCGTTAGAATTAAGTAGTAGGTGGACGTGAGGGTGAGGAGAAATGTAAGACTCTCAAGAATGAGAGTATGAAATGCTATGCTAGAATCCGCGAGACGGATTCGAAACATGAAATGCTTTGCTAGAATCCGCGAGACGGATTCGAAACATGAAATGCTATGCTAGAATCCGCGAGACGGATTCGAAACATGAAATGCTATGCTAGAATCCGCGAGACGGATTCGAAACATGAAATGCTATGCTAGAATCCGCGAGACGGATTCGAAACATGAAATGCTATGCTAGATTCCGCGAGACGGATTCGAAACATGAAATGCTATGCTAGAATCCGCGAGACGGATTCGAAACATGAAATGCTATGCTAGAATCCGCGAGACGGATTCGAAACATGAAATGCAATGCTTGAACCCGCGAGACGGATTCAAGGGATGAAAAGCGTATATGCAATGTTTGAATCCGCGAGACGGATTCAAAGAATGAAGGATATGAATGCAATGCTTGAACCCGCGAGACGGATTCAAGGGATGAAAAGCGTATATGCAATGTTTGAATCCGCGAGACGGATTCAAAGAATGAAAGATATGAACGCAATGCTTGAACCCGCGAGACGGATTCAAGGGATGAAAAGCGTATATGCAATGTTTGAATCCGCGAGACGGATTCAAAGAATGAAAGATATGAACGCAATGCTTGAACCCGCGAGACGGATTCAAGGGATAAAAAGCGTATATGCAATGTTTGAATCCGCGAGACGGATTCAAAGAATGAAAGATATGAATGCAATGCTTGAACCCGCGAGACGGATTCAAGGGATGAAAAGCGTATATGCAATGTTTGAATCCGTGAGACGGATTCAAAGAATGAAAGATACGAATGCAATGCTTGAACCCGCGAGACGGATTCAAGGGATGAAAAGCGTATATGCAATGTTTGAATCCGCGAGACGGATTCAAAGAATGAAGGATATGAATGCAATGCTTGAACCCGCGAGACGGATTCAAGGGATGAAAAGCGTATATGCAATGTTTGAATCCGCGAGATGGATTCAAAGAATGAAAGATACGAATGCAATGCTTGAACCCGCGAGACGGATTCAAGGGATGAAAAGCGTATATGCAATGTTTGAATCCGCGAGACGGATTCAAAGAATGAAAGATATGAATGCAATGCTTGAATCCGCGAGACGGATTCAAGGGATGAAAAGTGTATATGCAATGTTTGAATCCGCAAGACGGATTCAAAGAATGAAAGGCGTAAATGCAATGTTTGAATCCGCGAGACGGATTCAAAACATAGAAGGTACGAAAGGTATGAATAATGTGTTCGAATCCGCGAAACGGATTTAAGATATAAAAGACGGAACTAGTCTACATAAGAAGAAGTCAATAGCTTGACCATGTATGCGTCAAACAAGTCATAAAAGTAATGTAAAGCAAAAGAACAAAAGAATGATAGGAATGAAAATATCCGAATGTGCAAGTAACGTGAGGATATGTATGGTACAAAAGATTATAGAAGCGTAGAATGATGTTAGCTACGGAGTTAAGCACGTAGGTGTGACTATGAAATGGTAGTTTTGTTGTGATAACAAAACAAGGGTTAAATGTTATGCAATGCGTCTATAGAATGAAATCTAAAAGGATGAGATGAAGGTATTTAATCTGTTATAAAATGATCATATGAGTGTAAGCATTATTATAAGCTTGAATAAGAATGTATATTAACCTGTTTTAACGGGTCAAAGGAAATGAGAATGTTATATGAAAGTATGCCATGGAAAGTATAGACTTGTTAAGAAGAAGAAGCCAATTGATTGAATAATTATGAATTGAGATGGTATGGTTACTTATGATTATGATGCGACTTTGAAGTCAAACATGAATGTGTGTGTGTAAGAGGAAATGAGAAAGGTTTCGGGGACGAAACCTTATTTAAGGGGGGTAGACTTGTAACACCCCAAAACCCGAATGTTTATGTTCGTTAAATGTTATGCTATGGTACATTAAGAAATAAATGACTAGGTTATTTAACCTAATAAAGTGTATGATAAAAACTATTTAGAAGATGAAAGTTGTGCCAAACATGAGTAAGTAATAAACATGAGGGGCCAAAGTTGAAAAAGGGGAAAGTTATGTTAATAAATAAAAGATCACACACACACACACACACTTTTGTGTGTGTTCTGGATTGATCGATCAGGGGCTCTCAAGAGCCCCAAACCCTAGTTCATGCAAAAGCTTCAAATTGAAGAATGAATCAAAGCTCAAATTCATAACCAAACACGGATTAATGATATCCTTCACAAGGGGATCGTAAGGTATGTCTTAGATTCGAGATTGGTGATGATGCACGAAATGGGTTATGTTGTAAATCACGAATTTGTATGAAATTGAGCAAGAGTATGTGTTAGATTCATCATTTGGAACATGGATTATGCATGAATGAGGTTAATTTGATGTTTAAGGGTGAAACCCATTTGTTATGGTAAGAATGATGATTTGAATCATCATCCATGTCTAATTCTTGTGGAATGTTGATGTATTTTTATGTATGATGGATTCTTGTTAGAAAGATTGGAAGAAATGTGATGATTATATGTTTGATGATTATGCATGTATGATTCGTGTTGATTGGAAGGAAGAAATTGATGAATTATGTATGAAATTAGAAGATTGTGCATGAATTAGTTGTATGTTATGCTTAGAAGGCAGTACGCACACCAAGTGTTTGATGAAATGCCTAGGTGAGCTTAATAGATGAAATTGTATGTAAGTAAAAGATGATATGTATATAGTGATGTCCGTATAGTCGATTATAATGTTACGGGTATATAATGAAAAGTCAAAAGTTAAAGTAAATGGACCGTTGACTTCTAAAAGTCAACTGTCATGTTGTTATAATTGTAAGACTAAAGTAAGTTATATGATGCGTGTTAGACGTATGTGTGTCTAATGCGATGACATTACGGACTCCACGAGTTGGAAATGATATGAATTTGGTTACATGTATTATGCTTGTTAGAAGTGACTATGAACGTCAAATATGAATTATACGATCGATATGATCGTTAGCTTGTACAATTATGTATGCTAATAAGAATGTGATTTGGCGACATGAAAGTATAGGAATCATGTCGAGAAGGACTCAAGCATGAAAGGCTAACGGGTCAAAAAGAGACAAGATAACGGACACGAACTCGGACGCACGAGGTAAGTGATTTCTGCAATCACTTCTTATGTTCGTTTAAGTTATAAGGCGTTTTAATTAAGTAAGCATGATGGTTGAAGTCAATTATGTGTCGTAAGCCTTTCGTCGTAAAGGATGGGATTAAAGTTGACCAAAATGCCCTTGATGGGTATTTTGGGCAAATGATCTTAATAAGTGGTTTAAGAACAAGTTGTAGGATTAGTTTAATGTTTTGGACAAGTATGGAAATGGGAAGTATGGTTTTGTTGTCATAAACCGTTTAATGCGCAAATACCCATAACGGGTCAAATAGTTAGAAAATGATAATAAGCCGATAGAGCGTAAGTTAAGAATTTCCGTAATCCGGATGTGGGATTTTAAGTTCATATGATAGAATGTGAATTTACAAGCATGTAGGAAGAAACGGGAGCTTAAAGCGGGATCCCAGGTAAGAATCCCACCTCAGGTTCCTGAACCTTAAAGCGGGATCCCATGTCCCATGTAAGAATCCCACCTCAGGTTCCTGAACCTTAAAGCGGGATCCCATGTCCCATGTAAGAATCCCACCCCATGTCCCATGTAAGAATCCCACCTCAGGTTCCTGAACCTTAAAGCGGGATCCCATGTCCCATGTAAGAATCCCACCTCAGGTTCCTGAACCTTAAAGCGGGATCCCATGTCCCATGTAAGAATCCCACCTCAGGTTCCTGAACCTTAAAGCGGGATCCCATAGCCCAGGCAAGAATCCCACCTTAGGTTCCATTTGGGAACCTTAAAGTGGGATCCCGTACCCCAGATAAGAATTATTAATTTAATTCTCGTATGTATGTGTAAGGATATGTACGATGGTATGTATGTATGCAATGACGTGAGAAAGGTTTGTATGCATGTGGATGTGTATGTATGTATGTGTAAAGATATGCACGAGGGTATGTATGTATGCAATGATGTGGGAAAGGTTTGTATGCATGTAGATGTGTATATATGTATGTGTAAAGATATGTACGAGGGTACGTATGTATGCAATGACGTGGGAAAGGTTTGTATGCATGTAGATGGGTATGTATGTATGTGTAAAGATATGCACGAGGGTATGTATGTATGCAATTATGTGGGAAAGGTTTGTATGCATGTAGATGTGTATGTATGTATGTATAAAGGCATGTTTGAGTGTATGCACGCATGTAAAGTTGTAGGGAAAATATGTACGTATGAAGATATGTATGTGAGTACGCATGTATGCATGATTTAGACACGTTGAGGGTTAACGTTATTAATGGTGTACCTCGAGAATGAAAAGTAATGCAGGTACATTATTGAAGCCTCACCAGGAAATGGATATGCAGATGAAATGCTTAAAGCTTAAAAGATGACGAAGTGTGAAGTGTACGCGAATGAACGTTGTTTCTTTAATGTGTGCTAATGTTATGAATGCATGTGGTGAATGCAGGTTGTACGGATAATGAGCGATTATCAGAAGGATTAGGGATTGAAGACCGAGTCACTAGAGAGATTGTACGGGGACGTTGAATGTAAAAGGTAGTAAACGCAAGCTATGTTTTTAATTAGTAAATAAGAGGATGACGGATTTATGAATAAGAATTACGTTAAAGCTAAATTTTAAATAAGTTGAGGTATTTATAATGAAAGAAATTTTATGGTTCGTGTTTCCGCTGCGACTTTTTGTCAAATACGAATTAGGGTGTAACATATACCGGGCTAGGATTCGAGTTACAGGAACAAGGGCCAAACCAACCACCCAAGAATGGAATCGTCAAGCAAAAACACTTAACAACCTCCTAGAAACAGCTTTTCTTGCCATCAGACCTTTCTCCATCAATTAGGAATCTGATGCCGTCACTAAACACATTCCTTAAATTATAGCCATTTGTTGAGTGTTTTTTTGTGTCTAATCCGCATATATATCACCATTGCCCTTGATATTCTTAACTGTATATCTCTTAAATGTCAACATATACACGTGTGATTTAGTTTACGAAGATTTTTCAATGCCGAGAACGTCGATCAGAGAGTAAAAAAGGCGTAAGGTTCACAATGGTGTAAAATTAAAATGGGATATACCGGGCTAGGATTCGAGTTACAGGAACAATGGCCAAACAAACCCCCCAAGAATCGAATCGTCGAGCGAAAACATTTGACAACCTCCAAGAAGCAGCTTTTCTTGCCACCAGACCTTTCTCCATCAATTACGAATCTGATGCCCTCACTAAACACATTCCTTAAATTGTAGCAATTTGTTGAGTGTTTTTTTTTGTTGTCTAATCTGCATATATATCACCATTGCCCTTGATTTTCTTGACTGTATATCTCTTAAATGACAACATATAAACGTGTGATTTAGTTTACGAAAATTTTTCAATGCCGAGAACCTCGATCAGAGAGTAAAAAAGGCGTAAGGTTCACAATGGTGTAAAATTAAAATGGGATATACCGGGCTAGGATTCGAGTTACAGGAACAAGGGCCAAACCAACCACCCAAGAATGGAATCGTCGAGCAAAAACACTTGACAACCTCCTAGAAGCAGCTTTTCTTGTCACCACACCTTTCTCCATCAATTAGGAATCTGATGCCGTCACTAAACACATTCCTTAAATTGTAGCCATTTGTTGAGTGTTTTTTTGTGTCTAATCCGCATATATATCACCATTACCCTTGATTTTCTTCACTGTATATCTCTTAAATGTCAACATATACACGTGTGATTTAGTTTACGAAGATTTTTGAATGCCGAGAACTTCGATCAGAGAGTAAAAAAGGCGTAAGGTTCACAATGGTGTAAAATTAAAATGGGATATACCGGGTTAGGATTCGAGTTACAGGAATACGGGCCAAACCAACCACCCAAGAATGGAATCGTCGAGCGGAAACACTTGACAACCTCCTAGAAGCAGCTTTTCTTGCCAGCAGACTTTTCTCCATCAATTAGGAATCCGATGCCGTCACTAAACACATTCCTTAAATTGTAGCCATTTGTTAAGTTTTTTTTTGGCGTCTAATCCGCATATATATCACCATTGCCCTTGATTTTCTTGATTGTATATCTCTTAAATGTCAACATATACACGTGTGATTTAGTTTACGAAGATTTTTCAATGCCAAGAACCTCGATCATAGAGTAAAAAAGGCGTAAGGTTCATAATAGTGTAAAATTAAAATGGGATATACCGGGCTAGGATTCGAGTTACATGAACAAGGGCCAAACCAACCACCCAAGAATGGAATCGTCGAGCGGAAACACTTAACAACCTCCAAAAAACAGCTTTTCTTGCCACCAGACTTTTCTCCATCAATTAGGAATCTGATGCCGTCACTAAACACATTCCTTAAATTGTAGCCTTTTATTGAGTGTTTTTTTTGGCGTCTAATCCGCATATATATCACCAATGCCCTTGATTTTCTTAACTGTATATCTCTTAAATGTCAACATATACACGTGTGATTTAGTTTACGAAGATTTTTCAATGCCGAGAACCTCGATTAGAGAGTAAAAAAGGCGTAATTTTCACAATGGTGTAAAATTAAAATGGGATATACCGGGCTAGGATTCGAATTATAGGAACAAGGGCCAAACCAACCACCCAAGAATGGAATCGTCTAGCGAAAACATTTGACAACATCCTAGAAGCAGCTTTTCTTGCCACCAGACCCTTTCTCCATCAATTAGGAATCTGATGCCGTCACTAAACACATTCTTTAAATTGTAGCCATTTGTTGAGTGTTTTTTTTGGTGTCTAATCCGCATATATATCACCATTGCCCTTGATTTTCTTGATTGTATATCTCTTAAATGTCAACATATACACGTGTGATTTAGTTTACGAAGATTGTTCAATGGTGAGAACCTCGATCAGAGAGTAAAAAAGGCGTAAGGTTCACAATGGTGTAAAATTAAAATGGGATATACCGGGCTAGGATTCGAGTTACAGGAACAAGGGCCAAACCGACCACCCAAGAATGGAATCGTCGAGCGAAAACACTTGACAACTTCCTAGAAGCAGCTTTTATTGCCACCATACTTTTCTCCATCAATTAGGAATCTGATGCCGTCACTAAACACATTCCTTAAATTTTAGCCATTTGTTGAGTGTTTTTTTGGTGTCAAATCCGCATATATATCACCATTGCCCTTGATTTTCTTGACTGTATATCTCTTAAATGACAACATATACACGTGTGATTTAGTTTACGGAGATTTTTCAATGCCGAGAACCTCGATCAGAGAGTAAAAAAGACGTAAGGTTCACAATGGTGTAGCATTAAAATGGGATATACCGGGCTAGAATTCGAGTTACAGGAACAAGGGCCAAACCAACCACCCAAGAATGGAATCGTCAAGCGAAGACACTTGACAACCTCCTAGAAGCAGCTTTTCTTGCCACCACACCTTTCTCCATCAATTAGGAATCTGATGCCGTCACTAAACACATTCCTTAAATTGTAGCCATTTGTTGAGTGTTTTTTTGGTACCTAATCCGCGTATATATCACCATTGCCCTTGATTTTCTTGACTGTATATCTCTTAAATGTCAACATATACAACTGTGATTTAGTTTACGAAGATTTTTCAATGCCGAGAACCTTGATCAGAGAGTAAAAAAGGCGTAAGGTTCACAATGTTGTAAAATTAAAATGGGATATACCGGGCTAGGATTCGAGTTACAGGAACAAGGGCCAAACCAACCATCCAAGAATGGAATCGTCGAGCGAAAATACTTGACAACCTCCTAGACGCAGCTTTTCTTGCCACCAGACCTTTCTCCATCAATTAGGAATCTGATGCCGTCAGTAAACACATTCCTTAAATTGTAGCCATTTGTTGAGTGTTTTTTTTGGTGTCTAATCCCCATATATATCACCATTGCCCTTGATTTTCTTGACTGTATATCTCTTAAATGTCAACATATACACGTGTGATTTAGTTTATGAAGATTTTTCAATGCCGAGAACCTTGAACAGAGAGTAAAAAAGGCGTAAGGTTCACAATGGTGTAAAATTAAAATGGGATATACCGGGCTAGGATTCGAGTTATAGGAACAAGGGCCAAACCAACTGTTGCTGCTGTTGCTGACAGAGTTCATATTGAAGCTGACGCTATCCAAAGACCAAAGTCTGTGAGATTCTGAAGACTAAAGTTTCCTTTGCAAGCTATTGTCAAGGGGGAGTTTGTTGGTGCATGTTATGTGACAACAGCTTTGGATTGGTCTTTGGATATTAAACAGAAGATTGGATCATGAAGGCTTAAGGATTTCGAGATATTGAAGCCCAATCAAGTCCAAGTTTATATTAAGTCTATTAGGCCCAAGTTTATGTAACAAATGTAATATGGGCAAAGCCCAATTCGTAGGTCTTGGTTGTGTGTATATAAACAGCCTTAGACTAGAGTTTTAGGGTTAGACTTTTGGAGATTGTGTGAGAGCATTCGAATTGAGAGAGTTTAGAACAAACAGAAATCGGCTGTTAGGTTCTTGGAGATCTTAGTGATTGTAAAACGTTTTCCGAGGTTTGATAATCACAGAAGATCAGTTTGAAAGTTTGTGTGTTCGAGTTCTTATTCTTCTACACGTTCTTGTTTCTGTGTTTGAAGGTTAATTAAGGAGATTCCGCATCCTTGATTAATTACCAGTCTTGTTACGATCCATACGGGATTTTGGGACCTACAATTGGTATCAGAGCTTTTGCTCTTGTGCGTGGTTCAAAACTGATCGATTGGAATCAAGGCAGTTGGTTTGTTTGAATATTTTCGAGTCAAAATTCTGGGATTTTACGAAGAACAGGAAGAACAGTTGAAGAACAGTTTAAATTCATGTATCTTGATCTGGTTTGATTATTAGTTTTGACTGTTTTCGTGTTTGTAGGAGACTTTGCTTGGAAAGTTTGAAAAAGGAAGTGAATTTCGAGTTTTTGGAAAAAAATGCTGATTGTTAGTTGCTGATTTTTCGGGATTCAGTGGCTGATTAGTTGAATTCAAAGTTTAAAACTTGTGCGTCTGAAACTTGTGCGACCCAGATAGATCTTGTACGACCCGGATTGATCTTGTGCGACCCGGATAGTTCTTGTGCGACCCGGATTGTATCTTGTGCGATCAGAAGTGTTCTTGTGTGATCTGAATTCATCTTGTGCGATTCAAAATCTTGTACGATCAAGCCCAGACCCGTTTAAGTGACTGATCATCCCAAATTTAGTGGATTGTGCGTTCCAGTAGTACTTGTGCGATTGAGGCTGTCTTGTGCGACTGTATATTGTGCGATTCACTAGTGGTGGAATTTTCATACCGAAAAAGGCATTCGACATTATATATCATTAGAATCGTATTTTCAAGACGAATCTAACGATATAAGTTTGTAAAAACAGTTTTCAAAAATTTTTTTTGTGCGGTTTTACCAGTCTGCAACGTTAAAATGTCAAACATGTCTAGTTTGAATGAGCTGTTGAGAATGGAGCATGAGGTTGGCACTACCAACAAACCGCCTAAGATGATGAAGGTGGAAAATTATTTGACATGGCAGGATCGTTTTCAATCCTTCATTGAGTATCAGGACACCCGCATGTGGATATGTATTGAGGATGGGTACACAAACCCAACACATGATTTTGAGGGCAGACCACGTAGAACAGACTATGTGAACATGCAAGAGAATGATAAAAAGATGTATGAGGCTGAAAAGAGAGCCTTGGCTGCAATCAAAATGTCTTTACCTGATAGCATCAAGCATACTTTCAAAAAGTACACAAATTCAAAGGATATGTGGGATGCATTAGAGAAAAGATACGCGGGAAATGCAGATGTTAAGAAGAATAAAGTTGATCTACTGAAGAAGCAGTTCGCTGTTTTAAAGCACATGAAACATGAGTCACTTGAGGGCATCATCACTCGTTACTACCATCTGATGTCAGAAATGGAAAATTATGAGATCGATTGCTATTCTGACGAAGAGAAGAATGACAAGTTGCTCGATGCCTTACCTACTAAGTGGGATATCTACACTCTCATGATTAAGGGAGAGGCAGATTATGAGACAAAGGAACTGGAAGAAGTAGTTGGAAAATTGAGAGCTTATGAGCTCAGTATGAAGAAGAAGGACACTGGATATGATCAGGTTCAAGATCCAGCGATTTACAATGGCCTTACATCTTCTTCATCTCACAACGCTTCTAGCGACTCTGCTACTGCGTTCCTATCGTGTGAGAAAGAGCAGGTCACAGTGAATGAGGATGGTGATGTTTGTTTTGTAGCTGCCTCAAGAGGATCAACAGGAGTCAAGAGAACATCAGCTTCTAAGCAAAGTAGTAGTACAAAGTCGATGCCAATGAGTGTGAAGTCTGCTGAAGAACATCTTGCTCTACTTGCTTCGTTTGTTGCTTCTTATGAGAACTACATTCAGGGGAAGATATCTGATCCTGCCACTTTAGATGAAGATTATGATCAGATTGACCCTGATGATCTGGAAGAGATGGATTTACAATGGCAGATGGCCATGATTTCATGACGTGTGAAGAGGTTCATGAACAGAACTGGAAGGAAGTTTGTGGGGAAGACCGTTGGCTTTGACAAAACCAAAGTGAGGTGCTTTAACTGTCAAAGTTATGGTCATTTCGCTAGGGAATGTCAGAAACAAAAGCATGAGACTTCGAGTCAGAGTTCAAACAATAGGAATGCATCAAACAACTCTAACTCAAGGGCGTTGATCTTTACTGCAAGAGAAGGCTCATATGACTGGAGTATTCACTTGGAAAATGATGAAAATGTCACTCAAGCTTTCATGGCAGAAATTGTGCCAGTTGATGATGCTGAAGCTAAAGTGAATGATACAAATGTTGAGAAGAAAACTGAAGCTGAGGTAGATAAGGCCGAGCAGAAAACAGATGCTGAAAAAGAAAAGCAAGAATCTGAGCATGAAAGGGAAGATGAAGCGAAAGATGAAATCATCAAAAGAATGGAAGCTCAACTTGCTGCTCTTATGGCCAACTCAGACAAATCGACAGGAGAGGTAAGTAACTTTGCTACTTCTGTTTGTTTAAAGTGTCGCGAATTACAGGGTGAAGTTGACAGGTTGTCAACTCAAAACAAAAGTCTGGTGAGCGAAATGTCTAACGTAAAAGAATCAATTTTCTTTGCAAAAAGAAATGAGTCATCATATTTGAAAAAGATAAAAGGCTATGAAGCTGAAATAGAAGCTTTAACTTGCAAACTAAATGAAAAACTTCAAGTCATAGACTTAGCTCATGACATGATGGCTGAGAAAACAAAAGGGATTTCTGAAAAATGCAAAGAGTTGTCAGATGCACAACTTAAAATTGTTAAACTTGAAAAGAAATTAGGTCAATTCAGGGATTCTACTTTTGTTATGAAACACATGATGGGTGGGTTAAAGAAGAGTAATGACAAGACCAGTGTGGGATTCAAGGGATTTAATGAAGTCCCACCTCCTCTTAGTCATGACTATTCTTTCTAACCTGATGAAGATGAGTTCACAGACTTTCTGTCAACATCACCAAGTAGTTTCACATCTAGTCAAGGTGATGTGTCTGAAGATAATGATGCTAAGAAGGAAGTGACATGAAATATGAAACAACTGTTATTGAAAATGAATCAAATATAGAGTTTGCTAAAAACAAAAACATAGAAAATCTTGAAACTAAGCAAACTGAACCAAATCCTTCTAAGGCATCATCATCAAAACCAGAATCTAGTTCAAAGGCTTCAGTTGAGAAGTCTTTGAAAAAGAGATCGTGCTTCAAATGTCACACAAAGGGACATGTAGCTAGCTGCTGTCCTAACAAAAAGATTGAAGCACAAGTAAATGAGAAACAGAGAGGGAAATCACCAGAGAAGAAAGGTGATAATGAGGAGAAAGTCTCAAACTCTCCAAAGAAATCTGCTCCAAAGCAACAACAGGGTGTTGCTGGTGGTGTAAATAAGGCTGAAAAAGGAACTCCACAAGTTCCTCATTTTCAAAGAAATCAACCAAGATTTCAGCCTGAATCTACATCAGGCAGATATGAAAGACCTAGAAATAGTTCACCAAGAATGAACAACCAAAATTCAAATAATTTCAGAAGTCAACGTCAATATCTAAATCGATACCAAAATAATGGTGGTCGAACTTTTTATAACAATGGCTTTAGAAATTACAATCAAGGGCCAAACCAACCACCCAAGAATGGAATCGTCGAGCGAAAACACTTGACAACCTCCTAGAAATAGCTTTTCTTACCACCAGACCTTTCTCCATCAATTAGGAATCTGATGCCGTCACTAAACACATTCCTTAAATTGTAGCCATTTGTTGAGTGTTTTTTTTTTTGTGTCTAATCCGCATATATTACCCTTGATTTTCTTCACTGTATATCTCTTAAATGTCAACATATACACGTGTAATTTAGTTTACGAAGATTTTTCAATGCCGAGAACCTCGACCAGAGAGTAAAAAAGGCGTAAGGTTCAAAATGGTATAAAATTAAAATGGGATATACCGGGCTAGGATTCGAGTTACAGGAACAAGGGCCAAACCAACCACCCAAGACTGGAATCGTCGAGCGAAAACACTTGACAACCTCCTAGAAGCAGCTTTTCTTGCCACCAGACCTTTCTCCATCAATTAGGAATCTGATGCCGTCACTAAACACATTCCTTAAATTGTAGCCATTTGTTGAGTGTTTTTTTGGTGTCTAATCCGCATATATATTACCGATGCCCTTGATTTTCTTGACTGTATATCTCTTAAATGTCAACATATACACGTGTGATTTAGTTTACGAAGATTTTTCAATGCCTAGAACCTCGATCAGAGAGTAAAAAAGGCGTAAGGTTCACAATGGTGTAAAATTAAAATGGGATATACCGGGCTAGGATTCGAGTTTCAGGAACAAGGGCCAAACCAACCACCCAAGAATGGAATCGTTGAGCGAAAACACTTGACAACCTCCTAGAAGCAGCTTTTCTTGCCACCAGACCTTTCTCCATCAATTAGGAATCTGATGCCGTCACTAAACACATTCCTTAAATTGTATCCATTTGTTGAGTGTTTTTTTGGTGTCTAATCCGCATATATATCACCATTGCCCTTGATTTTCTTGACTGTATATCTCTTAAATGTTAACATATACACATGTAATTTAGTTTACGAAGATATTTCAATTCCGAGAACCTCGATCAGAGAGTAAAAAAGGCGTAAGGTTCACAATGGTGTAAAATTAAAATGGGATATACCGGGCTAGGATTCGAGTTACAGGAATAAGGGTCAAACCTACCACCCAAGAATGGAATCGTCGAGCGAAAACACTTGAGAACCTCCTAGAAGCAGCTTTTCTTGCCACCAGACCTTTCTCCATCAATTAGGAATCTGATGCCGTCACTAAACACATTCCTTAAATTGTAGCCATTTGTTGAGTGTTTTTTTTGGTGTCTAATCCGCATATATATCACCATTGCCTTGATTTTCTTGACTATATATCTCTTAAATGTCAACATATACACGTGTAATTTAGTTTACGAAGATTTTTCAATGCCGAGAACCTTGATCAGAGAGTAAAAAAGGCGTAAGGTTCACAATGGTGTAAAATTAAAATGGGATATACCGGGCTAGGATTCGAGTTACCGGAACAAGGGCCAAACCAACCACCAAAGAATGGAATCGTCGAGCGAAAACACTTGACAACCTCCTAGAAGCAGCTTTTCTTGCCACCAGAAGTATAGGATCGTTTTTGACGACCGAGTGAGTCAATCTGAGCTAATATACGACAGTTTGAGTGGCGGAAACAAACAAACTGTTTTGAATCAGAAAGAAATGAGTAGAAACAGAGTTATATCACTTTAATACGATCTTCTCATTCATATATTGACTTGACAAACCGGCAGAGTAACTTTACACTTCTGAAGGAACTGTTCCAAATGAAATGACATGAACCATATATATAGTATACAAGATTTCGCTTGAAATGAACAAGTCTCAAGCGAAATCTTGAAATAACTTCAAGCAAAAACTTTCATATGTTTGACTTTCAAGCGAGATCTAACTTCTGATTTTGTATATTTGACTTTCAATCATTATGTAGCTTGTGACATCATCTAGATGATGTCACTTGTGATGTCACCTAGATGATGTCACTAGATCAGATCCGCAACGCAACTAGGCACTCGACATAAGACGAAGACGACAGATGAATGCACCAACAGACTCCCCCTCAGATGTTGACGAGTCTTAAGTGTCGAGTCTTTGCATCTTCAGTCTTAATCAGTCTTTGTGCTTCACTCTTTCAATCAGCATCAACAGACTCCCCTTTGCTCGAACAGAATCCCGGTGGATCTGTCTTCAGATTCAGCTCCCCCTTTTGGTAGTTTCTTCAGGCTCCCCCTTTCATCAAGCTTCCGTGCTTTTAGGATCGATGCCTGGCTTTCCGTAGCAACAGATTCAGAAACCTACACATCTCAACCTCTTGTAAGACAAAATAATTTTGATTCTAAAAGAATTCACTCAAAATTCTCAAACATATAACACACAATATTGTGATTCAAATTAATGAATCATCTAAACATTTGAGAATTATCTTCTAACTTCTCATCATCTTAACCAAACCAATTGTTCATCTTGTTTAGCCTTTAAGATTTTGAATATCAGCTTTTCAACATCAGTTGTCGAAAATATTTTTGAATTTTTCAAAATATGAAACATAAATGCAATAACAGAAATTAAATGCAGAAATGAAATATGTACAAACATATTTTTGTGAGTTTGCGAAAGAGGATCATATCAGTTTTTGAGACAAATCACCAACACCGTTAAGCTTGATTTCATTTTAAGCTCTAAACAATTCACATAGATTGACGATATGTTTGTCCTCTTAAGCTCAATCTAAAAACTTTCGAAATGCTTACCGATACGTTAAGGTATATTAATATAGCACTAAACTCTTATGGACCCCACGATCTCAGCATATCCCCTCATCATGTAATACACTAACTCAAGTAATGCCTTTAAACTTTTATCAACTGTGATTTGTGCGAAAACAAAGCAGAATGTTTAAACATTAACAATCAGGTCGATACTCCCGTATACGCAGAGAAAGTCCAATGTTTAAACAAAATAAGAAAATAAAACAAGTTGAAGTTGTTTAGGCTTTAACCACCAGGTCGATACTCCCGTATACGCAGAGGTGATCCAAAGCTTAAACGAAACACCAAAGAAAATAAAGCAGAACGTTTAGGCAACAACATCCAGGTCGATACTCACGTATACGCAGAGGATGTCCGATGCTTAAACAAAAAAAAGAAATCAAACAAGTTTAAATCTTTGCAAAATAAAATGCACAATCACAGCGACTTTTTAGCAAAGTTGTGAAAGTTCACAAACTTAACCAGTTTTATGTCTTTCGACAATCAGCGATTACTGAGTAGGCACACAATCAAGAAGGACAAAACTAAGTACTATGCTTTCAACCGTGTTTCCCACTAGAACTAGGCTTTTTCATTTAAGTTTGTATCGTTATCGCAAATCTACTAGTCTAGCTGAGCCTATCATCACATCTTTAGTGCGACCGTTTATCACATTTTACATTTCATTTCTTTAGCATGCTGTGATAGTCCACTGATTTACTATCATTTCCTCTTGTCTCAAACAAAACTCATTTTTGATTTTTTCAATGTTTTTGGCATTTTCAAATTTTCAAATGTTTTTGGATTTTCTGAAAATTTCTTACTCCCCCTAAAATGCAAACACATTTTAGGAAATTTGAAAACAAACTGTACAACCTTGACAACTTGATGAGAATCACTTCAATTCTCTATCCACCTGGCATAAACAATCAGAACTCCCCCTGACAACAAACTATTTTCCCATTATGATTTCAAAACACTTAAGTTTATTTTAATCAAAATGGTTTTTCCGGAAAATAAGTTTTGTGTGTCGTTTCACAAACATGGGGTTTCATCACATTGTCCTTTCACAATCCACTTGTAGGTTTTTCACAACACAATCATTTGAAGAAAAGATAAATCAAGTACAACTTAATGTTCCTGATTATTCTTTTGAAAGTCGAAATATCACCGAAGTGAATTTTTCAAGAAAGATGCCGATTCCTACTCCACAATTACCAACTTGGGAGTTCCGGCAAGTCAGGTTTTTCATTTAAACAGTTTCACCCAAGCCTGACGGTCCTTGGGTGCTTTGAACATGCCTTTTTGATTCATAAAATTCTTTAACCCCTTTTACCTTACCCTCAACCATTTTTCCAAAAATGTTTAGAACATTGGGGTTAAAGGCTTTTTCAACATCAAAATCTTTCTTTTCAGAAAAAGATTGATTTGAAATCTCAATTTCGTCAACTTTTTGTTTATAATTTTCAGCTCGCAATGGTGGAAAGTTTATGTCATCCATTGGCGGAACTGACGTTTCAATTTTTAGCTCAACTTGTGGCTCTTCTGACTTTGACGAGTCAGATTCATCGCCAACACGTAGCTCCTTTGTTTCCGAAGAAACAAATTCATCGCTAACCACTTCAACCTTCTTTATCTCCTCTTTTGTCCTCAGATTTGCATCTGAAGAATTCGGTTTACTTGACTTTGTTGTCGAGTGAAGCGATTCATCAGCACTCTTATTTGTTGTACCCGAGGACAAAATCCTTTCAAGGTACTCTCGAGCTTTCTTTCTTTTCTTTCTCAGTCTGTCTTTCTGCCCTTGTGAAAGCTTCACTTTCTGTTCTTTCACCTTTTGTTCTTTAGGCTTTTCTTCGACTTTGACTGATTTCTTCATTTTTTTCTGAGATTCAGCCCTCAATCTTCCCATTGATCTCATTGGGCAATCTCTGGCAATATGACCTTTGATTTGGCATTCAAAGCATCTCCTCGTCTCAAATCTCCAACTTTGGCAGTTAACAGCAATGTGTCCTCGAACACCACAAGAGTAACACACTCTGTTATCATACCATTCTTCACCATCAATCCAAACACTCAAATCATAACACTGATTTGATTTGTAGTACTCATGACTTCTCCTATAAGCTTGATTTGACGCTTGAGCACTGTGGTCAAACCTGCACCACTTATTACCAACTTTTTGTGAGTTTTTATTTTCAGATTTTTGTGGTTTTTTATAATGATTGGATGACTGAACTGATGAGCTTTTATTTTCATTTTGAAAATTTTGAAAATTTTTAACTTTTTGTTTTTGTTCTACATTCTTCTTAACAGGTTTTTGCTTTGAGCATTCACCTATTTCAGTCGAATGTAAAACAGTTTCTTTAAATTTTTCTTTTAATTCCAAAAATATTTTCTTTTTCTCTTTTTCATCATCAGTTTTCTCATCACAATCTTCAACTTTGACTTTGTCAAAGTTTGTGACATTGTCACTTATTGGAACAGAATTGATCGGTTTTTGACATGGAATATTCAAATACTCTGAAGAAGTTACAAAACCTTTCAATTTTGTTTCAAGCTCTTTGATTTTCTTTCGAGCTTGCTCACCTTCTTTTTCAAGTTGAATAATCTTTTCAAGATGAGAATTGATCATTTTTTGCTTTTCGATGTTGTTTTTGCTAAACACATCTCTCCCATCTTCAAGAATTTTAATTTGACTTTGAAATTCTTTTTCCATTTTTAATTTTTCATTTTCAAAATTTTTCAGTTTATCTTCAACAATTTTTACATTTTCTTTCAACTTTTTGTTTTCCAATGTCAAACTGTTCAAACCACTCAACAGTTTGACATTTTCAGATTTCAAATTCTCAAAATTTTCTGTCATTTCAAGAATCTGTTTATCATCAGATCTTTTCTCATCCTTCACACGATTGATTTCCAATGTTAAACTCTCCACATCCTTCAAGAGTTTAACGTTGTCTGCTTCGAATTTTTCGCATTTTGAGCACACAACTTCACATTTTGAAGTTCCATCTTGCTTGGATTCTTCATTTTTTGAAATTTCCTGTGTCTCTGTCTTGTATGTGCCTGCACAAAAAAATTTAACAAAATCAATAGGATTCATATATTCATCAATATAACAACCCCTCTTAATATCATATTTCATAACATCTTTTGCTACACGACACATATTGACTCTTTTGCATATTTCATCAATCACATCCAAACTTATTTTGTCTAGATTTTTATCTATTACATTCATCAACTCTTTCTTTTTCTTTTCATTTTTATACTTGAGTGTTTTGAGCTCATTGATAAATTCATTTAGATAAAAATTTGAGAACCTAGAATCTTTTTTTAGTTCACTCAAAAATTCATCCCACTCAGAAGGTAACGCGTCTGCAAATTTTGATATCTTTTCAGCATTTGATATCCTTATCTCGTACCTTGTTAATTTTTCAATTAGACAATTAAACCGTCTTTCCAACATATCCACTGTTTCATTTTTCATACACAAAAAACATTCAAATCTTTTATCCCAAATATCCTTATTCTCATTTTGATATTTACTCCAACACCCATCAAACCAATCATTTAACCTTTCAAGGTTATAGTTTTCCTCTTCATCAAACATTTTAACCACAACTTAAAAACAACTTTTTTGGTATTTGCGCCTTGTAAATCACCTTGAATTACCTGCAATCAAACAAATACACAATCAGTTTAAAACGAACTGAATATGTAAACGTGCGTGTTTGTGAAATCAATCTAAGACCCGTGTCAAAGATTCTCGAATTCGATTCAATGTTGTTCGAATGAAATCACTAAAAGAATGAACCTGAAAATGAACTGATACAGTTGTTAATAAATGGATCGATCAAATGTTTTAATATCTCAATCGCATAGGATGCCAAACTTTACAAATTTCAAATCTATTAGGTCTCAAAAGTATATGGTAGACAACAACTAGAGACACTACAATTTGATTACACTTTATGAACTTGGCTGACAACTTTCAAAAGCTAACATGCAAACTTTTAACACTTGCTGATTCATCCGATACTTTGAACAAAGATATTAATCACATGGGTCTTCACATGCACATTTTAAAAACTCAAATCAAATGCTGATTAGACTTCACACATTGAAAACAACTTTTAAGAATATTATATCACTAAACCGACAACACAAGTTCACTGCTGATTGGACCGCTTAATCTGTTTTATCAATTGCCGATGGTATGGTGGGCTGACAACAACCTTTTAATAATCATATCACATGCAAACATACAGTCTTTGATATCAACAGATGTATTTGGCAATTCAATAAAGTCTTTAAAACTTTTAACTTTCAATTAACAATGAGACTTGATTGGACCTCAATGTTGAGCAAACAAATGCAATGAATAGATTCAGATTTCACGTGAATTCTGATTTTCAATAAAACTAAACCTTACTTGATCAAAGTGCAACAATAAATTTCACATGCAAACAATAAATGTCACCGATTGCACTACTAAACAACTTTTCTCGAAATTTGATGCATTTTTCAAGTGAATTCTGATTTTCAAAAGAATCAAACCACACTTTATCAGAGTGCAACAACAAAAATGATAGACAACTTTAATATCTCGCTGATGTACACATATAAGATCACATGTATTCTGACATAGAACACGTGATAACAGTAACCTCTTTCGGTTTTTCAAGCAGACATAGACAAAAATTCAAACAAAACCACAATTTCGCTTCAAAATACTATTTCGGATTATCTCAAGCGAAATCCACAATTTCGCTTCAAACCAACAACGACTTTTCAAGCTAAATCAGATTATCTCAAGCGAAATCCACAATTTCGCTTCAAACCAACAACAATTTTTCAAGCTAAATCAAATTGTTCGTTCAAGCGAAATCTAGTTTTTAGGTCATTTTTACATGATTTTCTTTGAATTTTAAGCTGATATACTCAAGGATTTGTTAAAACTCAGTTTCACACACTCTGACCAAAACTCAGTCCATTTTGTCCGAGGAACAGTCCAGAAATCAGATTTTGTGTAGAAAAATCAACTGATTCAGGTATATTGGCTCATAACTGGCTCTGATACCAATTGTAGGATCGTTTTTGACGACCGAGTGAGTCAATCTGAGCTAATATACGACAGTTTGAGTGGCGGAAACAAACAAACTGTTTTGAATCAGAAAGAAATGAGTAGAAACAGAGTTATATCACTTTAATACGATCTTCTCATTCATATATTGACTTGACAAACCGGCAGAGTAACTTTACACTTCTGAAGGAACTGTTCCAAATGAAATGACATGAACCATATATATAGTATACAAGATTTCGCTTGAAATGAACAAGTCTAGCTCAAGCAAAATCTTGAAATAACTTCAAGCAAAAACTTTCATATGTTTGACTTTCAAGCGAGATCTAACTTCTGATTTTGTATATTTGACTTTCAATCATTATGTAGCTTGTGACATCATCTAGATGATGTCACTTGTGATGTCACCTAGATGATGTCACTAGATCAGATCCGCAACGCAACTAGGCACTCGACATAAGACGAAGACGACAGATGAATGCACCAACAAGAACTTTCTCCATCAATTAGGAATCTGATGCCGTCACTAAACTCATTCCTTAAATTGTAGCCATTTGTTGAGTGTTTTTTTGGTGTCTAATCCGCATATATATCACCATTGCCCTAGATTTTCTTGACTTTATATCTCTTAAATGTCAACATATACACGTATGATTTAGTTAACTAAGATTTTTCAATGCCTAGAACCTCGATCAGAGAGTAAAAAAGGCGTAAGGTTCACAATGGTGTAAAATTAAAATGGGATTTACCGAGCTAGGATTCGAGTGACCGGAACAAGGGCCAAACCAACCTCCCAAGAAATGAATCGTCGAGCGAAAACACTTGACAACCTCCTAAAAGCAGCTTTTCATGCCACCAGACCTTTCTCCATCAATTAGGAATCTGATGCCGTCACTAAACACATTCCTTAAATTGTAGCCATTTGTTGAGTGTTTTTTTTTGTGTCTAATCCGCACATATATCACCATTGCCCTTGATTTTCTTAACTGTATATCTCTTAAATGTCAACATATACACGTGTGATTTAGTTTCCAAAGATTTTTCAGCGCCGATAACCTCGATCAGAGAGTAAAAAAGGCGTAAGGTTCACAATGCTATAAAATTAAAATGGGATAAACCAGGCTAGGATTCGAGTTATAGGAACAAGGGCCAAATCAACCACCCAAGAATGGAATCGTCGAGCGAAAACACTTGACAACATCCTAGAAGCAGCTTTTCTTGCCACCAGACTTTTCTCCATCAATAAGGAATTTTATACCGTCACTAAACACATTCCTTAAATTGTAGCCATTTGTTGAGTGTTTTTTTGGTGTCTAATCCGCATATATATCACCATTGCCTTTGATTTTTCTTGACTGTATATCTCTTAAATGTCAACGTATACACGTGTGATTTAGTTTACGAAGATTTTTCAATGCCGAGAACCTCGATCAGAGAGTAAAAAAGACGTAAGGTTCACAATGGTGTAAAATTAAAATGGGATATACCGGGCTAGGATTCGAGTTACAGGAACAAGGGCCAAACCAACCACCCAAGAATGGAGTCGTCGAGCGAAAACACTTGACAACCACTTAGAAGCAGCTTTTCTTGCCACCAGACCTTTCTCTATCAATTGGGAATCTGATGTCGTCACTAAACACATTCCTTAAATTGTAGCCATTTTTTGAGTGTTTTTTTTGTGTCTAATCCGCATATATATCACCATTGCCATTGATTTTCTTGACTGTATATCTCTTAAATGTCAACATATACACGTGTGATTTAGTTTACGAAGATTTTTTAATGCCGAGAACCTCGATCAGAGAGTAAAAAAGGCGTAAGGTTCACAATGGTGTAAAATTAAAATGGGATTTACCGGGCTAGGATTCGAGTTACAGGAATAAGGGCCAAACCAACCACCCAAGAATGGAATCGTCGAGCGAAAACACTTGACAACCTCCTATAAGCAGCTTTTCTTGCCACCAGATCTTTCTCCATCAATTAGCAATCTGATGCCGTCACTAAACACATTCCTTAAATTGTAGCCATTTGTTGAGTGTTTTTTTTTTGGTGTCTAATTCACATATATATCACCATTGCCCTTGATTTTCTTAACTGTATATCTCTTAAATGTCAACATATACACGTGTGATTTAGTTTACGAAGATTTTTCAATGCCGAGAACCTCGATCAGATAGTAAAAAAGGCGTAAGGTTCACAATGGTGTAAAATTAAAATGGGATATATCGGGCTAGGATTCGAGTTACAGGAATAAGGGCCAAACCAACCACCCAAGAATGGAATCGTCGAGCGAAAACACTTGACAACCTCCTAGAAGCAGCTTTTCTTTCCACCAGACCTTTCTCCATCAATTAGGAATCTGATGCCATCACTAAACACATTCCTTTAATTGTAGTCATTTGTTGAGAGTTTTTTTTTGTGTCTAATCCGCATATATAACACCATTGCCCTTGATTTTCTTGACTTTATATCTCTTAAATGTCAACATATACACGTGTGATTTAGTTTACGAAGATTTTTCAATGCCGAGAACCTCGATCAGAGAGTAAAAAAGGCGTAAGGTTCACAATGGTGTAAAATTAAAATGGGATATACTGGGCTAGGATTCTGATGGGTAGTCCGTAGGACGACCCTTGAGTGTTATAAATGATATTTTAACTGCGCATTTATCCATGTAATAGTCTAGAATTAGGTAACTACGGTTGTTTGTGTTTCAGGTACAAATGGAGCTTAAAAGTGAAGGAATTTGGAGCATCAATGAAAAAAATAAAGTTTTGGAATTGAAGAACTAAGAATAGCACATGAGAGAGGATTAAATTACGAGAATGTTGGCAAAAACGGCGAAGAAAACGAAGTTGAAACGAGAAAGTTATGAAGAAAACAAGAAAACGTATCCTGACGCCACCGTAGCCTACGGCCCTGGCCGTAGGTTACTGCCCTCAGCTATCCAAAAGTTGCCATAAGCCAGTTTAAAAGCGTCGTAAGTAGTTTATATGGCACCGTAGCCTACGGCTAGGGCCGTAGGTTACGGCTCGAAGCTGGGGAAACTTGTAACTGCCATATTAACTCGCGTTTTTATGATATATTTTGACTTCTAATCATTCCATTCGGTTACAAACTGTTCTGGAGATGATTTTGAGGGTTCTTGGTGCTTGAAGACAATTTTCTAATCATTTGATTTGTGTTTTTAATTGTTATGAACATTAAAACTTGTGTGAGGATGATGATTCAAGTCATGAGTGGCTAAATCCTTTGTGATCATCATGGATTGAAGGTTTGCTTGATACATTTCGTGTTTTTATCTTTATTTCTAGAGTAATAAACTTGTAACTTTTGTTTGTTTATTATGATATGTTGATATTTGTTTGTAAATTGTCAATTGATATTTTGATCATAGTTTTAACCATACGTTCTTGGTGCCGTTGGCAATCGAGATATCATGGGAGGGATTAGGATTGGGTATTGATTGATTGGTCATCGGGTAACAACCTCGCGTTCTAGGAATCCGAGTACTTAGTTCCCTTTCATCACGAACACGTAACTACACATGAGCCATGTCTATGTGGTTCTTTCTAGTTGGATTAAAGCACGAATGTTAATTGGAAACAGAAGTCTAGGATGGTCATTTGTCTCTAAATTGTTTACAAACCAAACTTTCATTTTGCAATTAAATTAGTAATCTTAGTTCTTAGAAATCCATCAATCAATCCAACTCTTGAATTTATTTTTCTAGCAATTAGTTTAATCTTAGTTAACTTAGATACACTTTTAAATAAAACATATTCCACAAACTCCATGTGTTCGATACCCACTTACCGCTAGCTAATTAGTTGTAATTGGATTAAATTTGATTGAGACTTCGACCTCACGTCAAATTTTGGCGCCATTGCCGGGGAGTAGTGCGCAACATGTGTTATCTTTGATCTTTTTAAGTTTGTTATTTTTCTGGTTTACGCTGGGTGTGTTAGTGTGCAGGTATTTACAGGTGCATGCGTACTAGGAGCTCTCACAAGCTATCACCATTGGCATTTGATCCAGAAATTGAACGGACTTTGAGAAGGAACAGAATTTTACTAAGAGAAAACAAAATCAGCTGTTCACCAACAACACCAACTACACCAGTTACACCAATCAGAAACATGAATCCACCACCACCCACTACGGGTGAGCTTACACCACCCTTTATACCATCTTCAACACAACCGTCACCAAATACTACCATTCCTACATCCACACCAGAAATCAAACCAACCAACACTACCTTACCTGAGAATACACAACCTGAACATTCTTTAAGTTACAACCCTACATCATCTGCAGTTCCAGCTTATTCATCATTTTCCCAACATCTGGCCAACCATCATCATCACAAATACCACCACCTAACTTATACCAAATAGGTCCATCGATTATCCTTTATACTCCATTTCAACCGGGAGTGCAATTTCAACATACTTCGGGAGTAAGACAAGATGGGTTCGACGATGGGTATGATGACGATTTTGGGGATATTATGAAGAAGGGTACATGTATGGAGGTGATGGAGATCAAGGGGAGTTTACTTACGTACAAGGACACAATCAAAGAATGTCAAGTGTTGGTGGGATTCTTCAACAACAAATTATACCTGAACAATTGCCACCACAAGGTCCACCGATTCAAAGGCAAGTTCGACAACAACAACATGTGGGGCCAAGGTTTCAACCACCTCCACAACAATTTGGGCCTCCATGAATGCAAGTTCAAAGACCAATGGGTCCTATACGTCCAAGAGTTCGATTGGGTGTACCAAGAAGACACCTTCGAGAACATGCGAGAGGCATAGAAGCACATTTTAGACCGGTGATCACTCATAATCCTTCGCCAGTAGTTATTCCTCATAATGATTAAGGGAGGAAGTTCGAAGTGCGAACGAATTCGTTACAAAGTTTGCCAAAGTATAAGGGTTTAGCAATGGAGGAGCCTTATTTTCATTTGGAGGCTTACGATTCGATTTGTAATACTATTGGGGGTCAAGGATTCTCAGCCGATGATGTTCAATTGGTGCTATTCCAATTTTCTTTAGAAGACAAGGCTAAAAAGTGGTTTTATACCTTACCTTCGGCATCTATCTATACATGGGCAGAAATGCAACAAATCTTCTTGGATGAATTCTTTACCGCCCAAAAGACAAACGATGCTAGAAGGAGTTTGAGAAGCTTTCAACAACAAACGGGTGAAATGTTTCATGAAGCATTTGAGAGGTTTAATATGACGATAAAGAATTGCCCTCATCATGGGATAGAACTATGGGAGTTGATGAATGCATTTCATGAGGGGTTATGTTCCGAAGATGCTCGCGACTTGATGTCCATCACAAATGGCACTTTTGGCACAAATTATGAGCAAGATGATTGGGAATTTTTGGGACAAATGGTGGTCACATCGAAAAGAAAAGATCAAGCATCAAGGTGAGCACGACCGGCCATTACCCGAACTCAAGTGCATGCGGTAGACGATGGTAATGTTCAAACTTCGAATCAAATTTATGATGTTTGTGCGCTTTGTAATGAGTTAGGACATGCAGTTGAAAATTGCCAAGGAATGGAAGGGCAATATGAGGAGGTGAATGCATTGCAAGGGCAAGGAGGGGGTGGTAGAAATTACAACATGAATTCCAATACTTACCAACCCGGTTTGAGAAATCACCCAAACTTTAGATATGGAAATCCCTCAAACCAAGCTAACCCGAATTTTCAAGGAAGTCAAGGTAACTTTGCTCCACGCCAACCGTTCAATAATCAAAGTGGGTTTTTGGGTCAAAGTTCTTCTGGTGGAAATGAGGTCATGGAGATGCTCAAGGCAATGCAACTAGAGATGCAGCGAAGAAATCAAATGGATGATGTTCGCATGCAAAAAGATGAAATCCGTGACAAAGCGATTCAGTCGTTGACCACTCAAATGGGTCAACTTGCAAGTGACGTGGCTTTATTGAAGAAAGCAAAAGGTCAATCACCAAGTGACACGGTGATAAATCCCAAGAACACAAAAAGCATTAACATCAATGTGGTAAGCACCGTTCCAAATATTAAATTTAATGAAACATTGCTAACTTCTTCGTATCAAGTGAATGTAGGTTTGGAAAAAGATGCCGAAGTCGAGAATGATAAAGAGTATGGAGCGCCAATCATGCCTATCCGAGTGGGGAAACTAAAAATTCCTCATGCATTATTGGATTATGGGGCGAGCATGAGTGTGTTACCTGGTGATCTATACGACATGTATGATTTTGGTCAGCTTCAGGATGTAGACACCATGGTGAGTTTGGCGGATGAAAGTTGGAGGCGTCCACGGGGAATTGTTAAGAATGTTATGATTTGGTTGGGAGAATTCGAATACCCGGTGGATTTTCTGGTCTTAGATTATGCTACTACCGAGATGGCGTCGCAACAAAGGGTGATTTTAGGTCGACCGTTTCTCTATACAGCAAATGCTCAAATCAACTGTAGAGACGGGATCATTATTATGACCGAAAAGAGCCGTAAGTTGTTCTTTGATGTTCAGACGAGGATTATTAGTTATGAGTCCATTGAGGGGAAGGGTAGCGAATCTAATGGTCATATGAAAAGCATGTGTCAAAGAACGAAAACGAATAAACAACCGGGTCGTGAAGAAAAGTATGAAGGTTCAAGCAGGAGTGTACATGATTTTCCACCGAACGAACATGAGATGGATGCATTTTGCTCAATGGCACGAGGAAATGATGGAGATGATAGAAATCGTTTCTTTGAGCCACCATAAATGGGGGGTGGCATGGTCTGGCTGAAGACCTGAAAACTTAGCGCTGCTCGGGAGGCAACCCGGGGGTTTTACATTGATCTTGTTTGTTTTGTTATTTTTCTATGTTTCAGGGCTATGGCAACGTTCAAGTGTGGGGAAGATATGCAGATCTTTGTGTGAAGATGGTGGTGGAAAGTCGAATCATCTACAATATATGGTGTGTCAAGCTTCACCAGGTTAATGTACTCTTCCCTTAATCTTGTTATGTTCTTTAGTTTTGAAATGTTTGTAGTTAGTTGGTGTGATTTTGTTGTTAAAAAAAAAGAAGTATAAAAAGAGAGAAAAGAACAAAAAGAAATTTGGGGTCTGAGTGTTAAAGCTTAAGTTGATGTTAAAGTGGTTTGTAGCGATCATTTCTTTCCAAAGCCATACATTGGGGTCAATGTATCCCAAGTGTGGGGATGGGGGAAATTTTTGTCGATTTTGAATATTTTTTGTTAAACCAAGCGAAAAACTTTTGAATTTTGAAAACTTGACATTGCCCGCGTGACACATCGGCAACCCTTATTGTCCTTTCTTGGTGAGTTCTTGGGCCACACACATGATTAGTAGAGATTAATTCTTTTTGGTTTGAGTGGCAGTTTGTGATTTGTGTTAGTCGAACTTGCATAACGAATGCTTGTTGAAGCCTAGGTTTAGCATGCTTGTGAAGATGAGAAGGGCATTTAGGTAGCTTCGTCTGGATGTGTGAGAGTGTGGGAATGGGGGGTTGGACCTCATACGATATATGTATGAGCTTGGTAGTGCGAGGGGCGGAGGTTTGGTCTTTAGTAGCCATGTTTGAGCCTATCGCCATTCATTTGAGACCCATGCCCATCTTCTCAAATTTCTACATATTGAGATGACCCGGTTTAGGAGCTTTAGTGTTTGATATTTGATGTTTATGTATATGTTCTTTTTATGCTTGTTTGCCTTAAAAAATCTGAGAAAAATACAAAAAGAAAGAAATAGTTGAAAGAAAATCAAAAAGAAAAGAAAAATATGATGATGTTGTGTAAATAGTCGATGGTTGTTTTGGTTAGTAGTAGCAATAAAACAGTGTCGAATCAATGAGCTACTTGCATATGTTTCCCACCATCTTCCTACCCTTACACATAGCCCCGTTACAACCCATAAGTCCCTTTGATTTACGAGCATGTTAGGCAATGCATAGGCGGAGACTTGATTTGTATTCAAGCTTATTGTCTCACAGTCACACATTTTCATTGAGTGTTCTAGCACAATCTTGCTAGTATTCTTTATCACTGAGAGGAGAGTTATTGCGAGGGGTGTGTCTTATGGTGTGAGGATAGGTTAGTAAAAGGACGACATGTATTTGCTTGGTTTATTTTGATCGCTTGTAAGTTTGGGAATGACTTTTGAACAGGTTGCTTGGGACAAGCAACGGGTAAGTGTGGGGATGTGACGGGTAGTCCGTAGGACAACCCTTGAGTGTTATAAATGATAATTTAACCCCTCGTTTGAATTAGGTAACTACGGTTGTTTGTGTTTCAGGTATAAATGGAGCTTAAAAGTGAAGGAATTTGGAGCATCAATGAAAAAATAAATTTTGGAATTGAAGAACTAAGAATAACACATGATAGAGGATGAAATTGCGAGAACGTGGGCGAAAATGGCGAAGAAAACGGAGTTGAAACAAGAAAGTTATGAAGAAAACAAGAAAACGTATCCTGGCGCCACCGTAGCCTATGGCCCTGGCCGTAGGTTACGACCCTCAGCTATCCAAAAGTTGCCGTAAGCCAGTTTAAAAGTGCCGTAAGGAGTTTATATGGCACTGTAGCCTACGGCCAGGGCTGTAGGTTACGGCTCAGAGCTGGGGAAACTTGTAACTGCCATATTAACTCGCGTTTTTATGATGTCTTTTGACTTCTAATCATTCCATTCGGTTACAAACTGTTCTAGACACGATTTTGAGGGTTCTTGGTGCTTGAAGACTGTTTTCCAATCATTTGATTTATGTTTTTAATTGTTATGAACATTAAAACTTGTGTGAGGATGATGATTCAAGTCATGAGTGGCTAAATCCTTTGTGATTATCCTGGATTGAAGGTTTGCTTGATACATTTCATGTTTTAATCTTCATTTCTAGAGTAATAAACTGGCAACTTTTGTTTGTTTATTATGATGTGTTGATATTTTTTTGTAAATTGTCAATTGATGTTTTGATCATAGTTTTAACCATACGTTCTTGGTGCCGTTGGCAATCGAGATATCATGGGAGGGATTAGGATTGGGTATTGATTGATTGGTCATCGGGTAACAACCTCGCATTCTAGGAATCCGAGTACTTAGTTCCCTTTCATCACGAACACGTAACTACACATGAGCCATGTCTATATGGTTCTTTCTAGTTGGATTAAAGCACGAATGTTAATTGGAACCAGAAGTCTAGGATGGTCATTTGTCTCTAAATTGTTTACAAACCAAACTTTCATTTTGCAATTAAATTAGTAATCTTAGTTCTTAGAAATCAATCAATGAATCCAACTCTTGAATTTATTTTTCTTGCAATTAGTTTAATCTTAGTAAACTTAGATACACTTTTAAATAACACTTATTCCACAAACTCCCTGTGTTCGATACCCACTTACCGCTAGCTAATTAGTTGTAATTGGATTAAATTTGATTGAGACTTCGACCTCACGTCAGATTCAAGTTACAGGAACAAGGGCCAAACCAACCACCTAAGAATGGAATCGTCGAGCGAAAACACCTGACAACCTCCTAGAAGCAGGTTTTCTTGCCACTAGACATTTCTCCATCAATTAAGAATCTGATGCAGTTACTAAACACATTCCTTAAATTGTAGCCATTTGTTGAGTGTTTTTTTTTTGTGTCTAATCCGCATATATATCACCATTGCCCTTGATTTTCTTGACTGTATATCTCTTAAATGTCAACATATACACATGTGATTTAGTTTACGAAGATTTTTCAATGCCGAGAACCTCGATTAGAGAGTAAGAAAGGCGTAAGGATCACAATGGTGTAAAATTAAAATGGGATATACCGGGCTAGGATTCGAGTTACAGGAACAAGGGCCAAACCAACCACCCAAGAATGCAATCGTCGAGCGAAAACACTTGACAACCTCCTAGAAGCAGCTTTTCTTTCCACCAGACCTTTCTCCATCAATTAGGAATCTGATACCGTCACTAAACACATTCCTTAAATTGTAGCCATTTGTTAAGTGTTTTTTTTGTGTCTAATCCACATATATATCACCATTGCCCTTGATTTTCTTGACTGTATATCTCTTAGATGTCAACATATACACGTGTGATTTAGTTTACGAAGATTTTTCAATGCCGAGAACCTCGATCAGAGAGTAAAAAAGGAGTATGGTTCACAATGGTGTAAAATTAAAATGGGATATACCGGGCTAGGATTCGAGTTACAGGAACAAGGGCCAAACCAACCATCCAAGAATGGAATCGTCGAGCGAAACCACTTGCAACTTCCTAGAAGCAGCTTTTCTTCCCACCAGACCTTTCTCTATCAATTAGGAATCAGATGTCGTCACTAAACACATTCCTTAAATTGTAGCCATTTGTTGAGTGTTTTTTTTTTTGGTGTCTAATCCATATATTCTTCACCATTGCCCTTGATTTTCTTGACTGTATATCTCTTAAATGTCAACACATACACGTGTGATTTAGTTTGCGAAGATTGTTCAATGCCGAGAACCTCGATTAGAGAGTAAAAATGGCGTAAGATTCACAATGGTGTAAAATTAAAATGGCATATACCGGGATAGGATTCGAGTTACAGGAACAAGGGCCAAACCAACCACCCAAGAATGGAATCGTCGAGCGAAAACACTTGACAACCTCCTAGAAGCAGCTTTTCTTGCCACCAGACCTTTCTCCATCAATTAGGAATCTGATGCCGTTATTAAACACATTTCTTAAATTGTAGCCATTTGTTGAGTGTTTTTTTTGGTGTCTAATCCGCATATATATCACCATTGCCCTTGATTTTCTTGACTGTATATCTCTTAAATGTCAACATATACACGTGTGATTTAGTTTACGAAGATTTTTCAATGCCGAGAACCTCGATCAGAGAGTAAAAAAGGCGTAAGGTTCACAATGGTGTAAAATTAAAATGGGATATACCGGGCTAGGATTCGAGTTACAGGAACAAGGGCCAAACCAACTGTCCAAGAATGGAATCGTCAAGCGAAAACACTTAACAACCTCCTAGAAGCAGCTTTTCTTGCCACCATACATTTCTCCATCAATTAGGAATCTGATGCCGTCACTAAACACATTCCTTAAATTATAGCCATTTGTTGAGTGTTTTTTTTTTGGTGTCTAATCCTCATATATATCACCATTGTCCTTGATTTTCTTGACTGTATATCTCTTAAATGTCAACATATACACGTGTGATTTAGTTTACTAAGATTTTTCAATGCCGAGAACCTCGATTAGAAAGTAAAAAAGGCGTAAGGTTCACAATGGTGTAAAATTAAAATGGGATATGCCAGGCTAGGATTCGAGTTACAGGAACAAGGGCCAAACCAACCACCCAAGAGTGGAATCGTCGAGCACAAACACTTGACAACCTCCTATAAGCAGCTTTTCTTGCCACCAGACCTTTCTCCATCATTTAGGAATCTGATGCCATCACTAAACACATTCCTTAAATTGTAGCCATTTGTTGAGTGTTTTTTTTGGTGTCTAATCCGTATATATATCACCATTGCCCTTGATTTTCTTGACTGTATATCTCTTAAATGTCAACATATACACGTGTGGTTTAGTTTACTCAGATTTTTCAATGCCGAGAACCTCGATCAGAGAGTAAAAAAGGCGTAAGGTTCACAATGGTGTAAAACTAAAATGGGATATACCGGGCTAGGATTCGAGTTACAGGAACAAGGGCCAAACCAACCACCCAATAACGGAATCGTCGAGCGAAAACACTTGACAACCTCCTAGAAGCAGCTTTACTTGCCACCAGACCTTTCTCCATCAATTAGGAATCTGATGCCGTCACTAAATACATTCCTTAAATTGTAGCCATTTGTTGAGTGTTTTTTTTTGTGTATAATCCGCATATATATCACCATTGCCCTTGATTTTCTTGACTGTATATCTCTTAAATGTCAACATATACACGTGTGATTTAGTTTACGAAGATTTTTCAATGCCGAGAACCTCGATTAGAGAGTAAAAATGGCGTAAGGTTCACAATGGTGTAAAATTAAAATGGGATATACCGGGCTAGGATTCGAGTTAAAGGAACATGGGCCAAACCAACCACCCAATAATGGAATCGTCAAGTGAAAACTCTTGACAACCTCCTAGAAGCAACTTTTCTTTTCACCAGACCTTTCTCCATCAATTAGGAATCTGATGCCGTCACAAAGCACATTCCTTAAATTGTAGCCATTTGTTGAGTGTTTTTTTTGTGTCTAATCCGCATATACGTCACCGTTTCCCTTGATTTTCTTGACTCTAAATCTCGTAAATGTCAACATATACACGTGTGATTTAGTTTACGAAGATTTTTCAGTGCCGAGAACCTCGATCATAGAGTAAAAAAGGCGTAAGGTTCACAATGGTGTAAAATTAAAATGGGATATACTGGGCTAGGATTCTAGTTACAGGAACAAGGGCTAAACCAACCACCCAAGAATGGTATCGTCGAGCGAAAACACTTGACAACCTCCTAGAAGCAGCTTTTCTTGCCACCAGACCTTTCTCCATCAATTAGGAATCTGATGCCGTCACTAAACACATTCCTTAAATTGTAGCCATTTGTTGAGTGTTTTTTTTTGTGTCTAATCCGCATATATATCACCATTGCCCTTGATTTTCTTGACTGTATATCTCTTAAATGTCAACATATACACGTGTGATTTAGTTTACGCATATTTTTCAATGCCGAGAACCTCGATCAGAGAGAAAAAAAGGCGTAAGGTTCACAATGGTGTAAAATTAAAATGGGATATACCGGGCTAGGATTCGAGTTACAGGAACAAGGGCCAAACCAACCATCCAAGAATGGAAACGTCGAGCGAAAACACTTCACAACCTCCTAGAAGCAGCTTTTCTTGCCACCAGACATTTCTCCATCAATTAGGAATCTGATGCCGTCACAAAACGCATTCCTTAAATTGTAGCCATTTGTTGAGTGTTTTTTTTTTGTGTCTAATCCTCATATATATGACCATTGCCCTTGATTTTCTTGACTGTATATCTCTTAAATGTCAACATATACACGTGTGATTTAGTTGACGAAGATTTTTCAATGCAGAGAACCTCGATTAGAGAGTAAAAAAGGCGTAAGGTTCACAATGGTGTAAAATCAAAATGGGATATACCGGGCTAGGATTTGAGTTACAGAAACAAGGGCCAAACCAACCTCCCAAGAATGGAATCGTCAAGTGAAAACACTTGACAAGCTCCTAGAAGCAGCTTTTCTTGCCACCAGACCTTTCTCCATCAATTAGGAATCTGATGCCATCACTAAACACAATCCCTAAATTGTAGCCATTTGTTGAGTGCTTTTTTTTGGTGTCTAATCCGCATATACATCACCATTGCCCTTGATTTTCTTGACTGTATATCTCTTAAATGTCAACATATACACGTGTGATTTAGTTTACGAAGATTTTTCAATGCCGAGAACCTCGATCAGAGAGTAAAAAAGGCGTAAGGTTCACAATGATGTAAAATTAAAATGGCATATACCGGGCTTGGATTCGAGTTACAAGAACAAGGGCCAAACAAACCACCCAAGAATGGAATCGTCGAGCGAAAACACTTGACATCCTCCTAGAAGCAGCTTTTCTTGCCACCAGACCTTTCTCCATCAATTAGGAATCTGATGTCGTCATTAAACACATTCCTTAAATTGTAGCCATTTGTTGAGTGTTTTTTTAGGTGTCTACTCCGCATATATATCACAATTGCCCTTGATTTTCTTGACTGTATATCTCTTAAATGTCAACATATACACGTGTGATTTAGTTTACAAAGATTTTTCAATGCTGAAAACCTCGATCAGAGAGTAAAAAAGGTGTAAGGTTCACAATGGTGTAAAATTAAAATGGGATATACCGGGATAGGATTCGAGTTACTGGAACAAGGGCCAAACCAACCATCCAAGAATGGAATCGTCGAGCGAAAACACTTAACAACCTCCTAGAAGCAGCTTTTCTTGCCACCAGACATTTCTCCATCAATTAGGAATCTGATGCCGTCACTAAACACGTTCCTTAAATTGTAGCCATTTGTTGAGTGTTTTTTTTTTTTGTGTCTAATCCTCATATATATCACCATTGCCCTTGATTTTCTTGACTGTATATCTCTTAAATGTTAACATATACACGTGTGATTTAGTTTACGAAGATTTTTCAATGCCGAGAACCTTGATTAGAGAGTAAAAAGGCGTAAGGTTCACAATGGTGTAAAATTAAAATGGAATATACTGGGCTAGGATTCGAGTTACAGGAACAAGGGCCAAATCAACCACCCACGAATGGAATCGTCGAGCTAAAACACTTGACACCCTCCTAGAAGCTGCTTTTCTTACCACCAGACATTTCTCCATCAATTAAGAATCTGATGCCGTCACTAAACACATTCGTTAAATTGTAGCCATTTGTTGAGTGTTTTTTTTGTGTCTAATCCGCATATTAATCACCATTGCCCTTGATTTTCTTGACTGTATATCTCTTAAATGTCAACATATACACGTGTGATTTAGTTTACGAAGATTTTTCAATGTCGAGAACCTCGATCAAAGAGTAAAAAAGGCGTAAGGTTCACAATGGTGTAAAATTAAAATGGGATATACCGGGCTAGGATTCGAGTTACAGGAGCAAGGGCCAAACCAACCACCCAAGAATGGAATCGTCGAGCGAAAACACTTGACAACCTCCTAGAAGCAGCTTTTCTTGCCACCAGACCTTTCTCCATCAATTAAAAATCTGATGCCTTCACTAAACACTTTCCTTAAATTGTAGCCATTTGTTGAGTGTTTTTTTTTGGTGTCTAATCCGCATATATATCACCATTTCCCTTGATTTTCTTGACTGTATATCTCTTAAATGTCAACATACACACGTGTGATTTAGCTCACAAAGATTTTTCAATGCCGAGAACCTCGATCAGAGAGTAAAAAAGGCGTAAGGTTCACAATGGTGTAAAATTAAAATGGGATATACCGGGCTAGGATTCGAGTTACAGGAACAAGGCCCAAACCAACCACCCAACAATGGAATCGTCGAGCGAAAACACTTGACAACCTACTAGAAGCAGCTTTTCTTGCCACCTGACCTTTCTCCATCAATTAGGAATCTGATGCTGTCACTAAACACATTCCTTAAATGGTAGCCATTTATTGAGTGTTTTTTTTTTGTGTCTAATCCGCATATATATCACCATTGCCCTTGATTTTCTTGACTCTATATCTCTTAAATGTCAACATATACATGTGTGATTTAGTTTACGAAGATTTTTCAATGCCGAGAACCTCGATCAGAGAGCAAAAAAAAAAGGGGTAAGGTTCATAATGGTGTAAAATTAAAATCGGATATACATGGCTAGGTTTCGAGTTACAGACACAAAGGTTAAACCAACCACCCAAAAATGGAATCGTCGAGCGAAAACACTTGACAACCTCCTAGAAGCAGCTTTTCTTGCCACCAGACATTTCTCCATCAATTAGGAATCTGATGCCGTCACTAAACACGTTCCTTAAATTGTAGCCATTTGTTGAGTGTTTTTTGTTGGTGTCTAATCCGCATATATATAACCATTGCCTTGATTTTCTTGACTGTATATCTCTTAGATGTCAACATATACACGTGTGATTTAGTTGACGAAGATTTTTCAATGCCGAGAACCTCGATCAGAGAGTAAAAAAGGCGTAAGGTTCACAATGGTGTAAAATTAAAATGGGATATACCGGGCTATGATTCGAGTTACAGGAACAAGGGCCAAACCAACCACCCAAGAATGGAATCGTCGAGCGAAAACACTTAACAACCTCCTAGAAGCAGCTTTTCTTGCCACCAGACCTTTCTCCATCAATTAGGAATTTGATGTCGTCACTAAACACATTCCTTAAATTGTAGCCATTTGTTGAGTGTTTTTTTTTTGTGTCTAATCCGCATATATATCACCATTGCCCTTGATTTTCTTGACTGTATATCTCTTAGATGTCAACATATACACGTGTGATTTAGTTTACGAAGATTTTTCAATGCCGAGAACCTCGATGAGAGAGTAAAAAAGGCGTAAGGTTCACAATGGCGTAAAATTAAAATAGGATATACCGGGCTAGGATTCGAGTTACAGGAAGAAGGGCCAAACCAACCACCCACGAATGGAATCATCGAGCGAAAACACTTGACAACCTCCTAGAAACAGCTTTTCTTGCCACCAGACATTTCTCTATCAATTAGGAATCTGATGCCGTCACTAAACACATTCCTTAAATTGTAGCCATTTGTTGAGTGTTTTTTTTGGTGTCTAATCCTCATATATATCACCATTGCCCCTGATTTTCTTGACTGTTTATCTCTTAAATGTCAACATATACACGTGTGATTTAGTTTACGAAGATTTTTCAATGCCGTGAACCTCGATGAGAGAGTAAAAAAGGCATAAGGTTCACAATGGTGTAAAATTAAAATGGGATATACCGGGCTAGGATTCGAGTTACAGGCACAAGGGCCAAACCAACCACCCAAGAATGGAATCGTCGAGCGAAAACACTTGACAACCTCCTAGAAGCAGCTTTTCTTGCCACCAGACATTTCTCCATCAATTAGGAATCTGATGCCGTCACTAAATACATTCCTTAAATTGTAGCCATTTGTTGAGTGTTTTTTTTTGGTGTCTAATCCGCATATATATCACTATTGCCCTTGATTTTCTTGAATGTATATCTCTTTAATGTCAACATATACACGTGTGATTTAGTTTACGAAGATATTTCAATGCCGAGAACCTCGATCAGAGAGTAAAAAAGGCGTAAGGTTCACAATGGTGTAAAATTAAAATGGGATATACCGGGCTAGGATTCGAGTTACAGGAACAAGGGCCAAACCAACCACCCAAGAATAGAATGTTGGAGCGAAAACACTCGACAACCTCCTAGAAGCAGCTTTTCTTGCCACCAGACCTTTCTCCATCAATTAGGAATCTGATGCCGTCACTAAACGCATTCCTTAAATTGTAGCCATTTGTTGAGTGTTTGTTTTTGTGTCTAATCCGCATATATATCACCATTGCCCTTGATTTTCTTGACTGTATATCTCTTAAATGTCAACATATACACGTGTGATTTAGTTTACGAAGGTTTTTCAATGCCGAGAGCCTCGATCAGAGAGTAAAAAAGGCGTAAGGTTCACGATGGTGTAAAATTAAAATGGGATATACCGGGGTAGGATTCGAGTTACAGGAACAAGGGCCAAACCAACCACCCAAGAATTGAATCGTCGAGCGAAAACACTTGACAACCTCCTAGAAGCAGCTTTTCTTGCCACCAGACATTTCCCCATCAATTAGTAATCTGATGCCGTCACTAAACACATTCCTTAAATTGTAGCCATTTGTTGAGTGTTTTTTTTTTGTGTCTAATCCGCATATATATCACCATTGCCTTGATTTTCTTGAATGTATATCTCTTAGATGTCAACATATACACGAGTGATTTAGTTGACGAAGATTTTTCAATGCCGAGAACCTCGATCAGAGAGTAAAAAAGGCGTAAGGTTTACAATGGTGTAAAATTAAAATGGGATATACCGGGCTAGGGTTCGAGTTACAGGAACAAGGGCGAAACCAACCACCCAAGAATGGAATCGTCGAGCGAAAACACTTGACAACCTACTAGAAGCAGCTTTTCTTGCGACCAGACCTTTCTCCATCAATTAGGAATCTGATGTCGTCACTAAACACATTCCTTAAATTGTAGCCATTTGTTGAGTGATTTTTTTGGTGTCTAATCCGCATATACATCATCATTGCCCTTGATTTTCTTGAATGTATATCTCTTAAATGTCAACATATACACGTGTGATTTAGTTTACGAAGATTTTTCAATGCCGAGAACCTCGATCAGAGAGTAAAAAAGGCGTAAGGTTCACAATGGTGTAAAATTAAAATGGGATATACCGTGCTAGGATTCGAGTTACAGGAACAAGGGCCAAACCAACCACCCGAGAATGGAATCGTCGAGCGAAAACACTTGACAACCTCCTAGAAGCAGCTTTTCTTGCCAACAGACCTTTGTCCATCAATTAGGAATCTGATGCCGTCACTAAACACATTCCTGAAATTGTAGCCTTTTGTTGAGTGTTTTTTTTTGGTGTCTAATCCGCATATATATCACCATTGCCTTTGATTTTCTTGACTGTATATCTCTTAAATGTCAACATATACATGTGTGATTAAGTTTACAAAGATTTTTCAACGCCGAGAACCTCAATCAGAGAGTAAAAAAGGCGTAAGGTTCACAATGGCGTAAAATTAAAATAGGATATACCGGGCTAGGATTCGAGTTACAGGAACAAGGGCCAAACCAACCACCCACGAATGGAATCATCGAGCGAAAACACTTGACAACCTCATAGAAGCGGCTTTTCTTGCCACCAGACCTTTCTCCATCAATTAGGAATCTGATGCCGTCACTAAACGCAATCCTTAAATTGTAGCCATTTGTTGAGTGTTTTTTTTTTGGTGTCTAATCCGCATATATATCACCATTGCCCTTGATTTTCTTGACCGTATATTGATGTGTGTAAAATGCAACATATAAATTACATCAAATGAGGCATAAAACTAACCCTTTTTTAGTACTAATATTGGAAAAAGAGTGTTTTTGTCTTCCTTTTGTATTTTCAGGATTAAATGAGCTCAAAAACGCAAAAGAAGCAAAAAGACAGCTAAATCCAACATAAATACAAGAAAAGGAACATTAGTGGATTGCCCGAACCCTCAACGGCACCTTCCAAAGCAAAATAGAGAAAACAGAAGGCTGAACACGCCCCGTGCTCAGCCAGCACGGGGCCGTGCCCAAGAAGAAGCAGAAAAGACAAACCTATAGAAGCTTCTATTGCCCACCACGGGCCGTGCTCAGCGGACACGGGGGGCGTGCCGAAAGTACTGCAGGCGCATTAATTGTAATTGCGAATTACAATTAATGAAGAGAGAGAGTGTCAGACAGGCACGGGGCCGTGCCCAGCGGACACGGGGCCGTGCCCAGGCCTCTGTTCAGCCTATAAATAGGAGTGCTTGGTTTCATTGCAACTCATCCCTTGGCACACCACCTCTCTCACACTTCATCCACCACCCACCACCATCACAACACCATCATCCACCACCATCATCCATTGTCCATCATAGAGTGTGTGAGTCGTCTCGGGATCCAAGATTGATCGTAAGAGTTCTTGACAATCAAGGCCATGTTTGCCTAAGTCTCTTACATCACTTGGTGAAGACAAAGTGTCTAGTATAATACTTTTTATTTCTAATCTTTTGCACTTTTTATTTGGTTTTGTATTAATGACTTTAATAACTAGTTACTTATGTTGAAGGTGATCTTTCCTTATTGTTTGTCCGTGGTGTCTTGGCATTATTTTACTGTCTATATAAAATAAAGGATTTTCACCATTCATATCTCCACGGTCTATATGGAGGTATGTTGGCTACCTGGTAGGGGGTTAAGGGAACGGTTTGGTAAAGGTCTTGCCATTGTTCAGCGTTTAGAGGTCCTGCAATGGACCTGGGTCAAATTTAGTAGGACCTCCTTCAATACTTCACGGTATTGGATGGCGGGGGTCCAAACTCTTTGATCCCCTCATAAGTTAACTACTATTAATACTATAACCCGGCTATTTAGGACTGTATCCCTGCTGACTCAGACTACTTAGTCGAGGGTAACGTCACCGCCAAAAGCGGGGCCTACCACAATACTGCATTAATAACTTAATTCATTATCTTCCAATAATCCACCCCTTTAGGATTGTATCCCTGCTGACTCAAACTACTGGGGTGAGGGTAACGTCACCTTCAAAAGAGGGGCCTACTACAATAACTAAGATAATCTCTTAATTATGTGCAAAAGTGCGGAAATAATCAAAGGTTATACTAGATACGAGTCGGAACCAAGTGATTCATCTTGTCTATCTGTTTTTATTTTATTTTTATTTTCAGCATTTTAGTTAGTTTTTACTTTTCTTATTTTAAAACATTTTTCCAAACTTTTATTTTGGTTAGACGTTGAGGATAAACCGGTACTAAAAGCTCTTGTGTCCTTGGACGACCTCGGTATCTTACCAACGCTATACTACACTCAACGATGGGTGCACTTGCCCATATGTGTGTCTAGTGTTAGTGAAATATCGTGTTTTATAAATTTAAAACTTGGCTAAAATAAGTGTTAAAAAGGGCTTAAAATATACACCTAAAATACAACACTTTCACGCACATCAAGTTTTTGGCGCCGCTGCCGGGGACACAAGGATTTTAAGAAAGCTTAAAATCGACGGCCTAATCAGTTTTTTTCAAAAAAAATTTTAACGCGCGCACATTTTTCTGCATTTAGTTTAGTTTTGCATTTACAGTGACCTGTACACGGGGCCGTGTTCACTGAACACGGGGCCGTGCTGCAGATTTTTCATAAACGCCCAGTAACAGTAGCTTGAACACGGGCCGTGCTCACTGAACACGCCCCGTGCTCAAGTAGATCAGTTAATTTAATTAAAACGCCCAGATACAGATTCTGAACACGGGGCCGTGTCCACTCAACACGGGGCCGTGTCCAGCCTCTGTTTCCGTTTTTATTTTTGTTTTCTGATCTCGAGACTTGGTTGTGGTCTGCTGAGTGATTCTTATGGATCAATACTCAGGAGGTTACAACTACACCTATGATGAGGATGATTATAGGGGTAATTATTGCACAAATTGTCGTAATACACGTTCAATTCAAGATAATCACTCATACCAACCATCCACTTCATACACATCCTATGAAGACCAAAGGTATGAACCTTCTCCCTCATACTCATATTTTGATGAATCAAGGTATGAGCCTTCTTACTTATACTTTGAGGAACCAAGGTATGAGCCACCACCTTCATATGCTTATTATGAGGAACCTTGGCATGAACAACCCACCTCATATGAGTACTATGAAGAACGAAATTACGAACCTTATCCATCATATGCTTACAATGAAGAACAATGGTGCGAACCATCAACTTCATATGGGTATTATGAGGAACAAAGGGTCGAACAACCGGATTCAAGCTTAGAAAATAATGATTCTTTTTCTATAACCGAATTGACCGATAGGATATTAGAGCACATTAGAGTTATCGATCGAGGTATAAAAGAAGCTCGCGCAAGGGAAGAGGAGTCCCGCGCAAGAGAAGAATTAAAAAAGGAAGAGATAACTAAAAATGAAAAAATGGAAGAACAAATAAGTGAAAAACCGACGCATGAGTTAAACTACGAAAAAGGAGAGTTCGACAACGTTAAAATCCAAGAAGAGTCTAATTTTGAAGAAATTCATCTCTTGTCACCTTCTTTCGAAAATCATTGTTTAGTACCCACTCATGCTAAGTTTCTAAAAGAGTTAAACACTAACACTAAAATTGAAGAAACGGTAAGTGTTAAGTTAACTAATGATCAAACTTCACTAATAAAAGAAGACCCATTTGAAATTAACATCACACCGGTTCCATGTTTCTTTCAAAATTCGTTTATTAGTAATGTCACAATCGATAAAGATCTTTGTGTTAACATAATGCCTAACTACCTTTTCGAAAAATTAAGTATTAGTGATTTTTCTCCACTTCAAATACCCATTTTTCTATCCAATCGGAAAGTAATAAAATCAATCGGTATAGTTGAAGATGTCTTGGTTCAAACAAATCAAATGGTAGTTCCAACCGACTTTGTCATCCTCGATGACGCTCCTCTAGTGTTGGGGCGACCATTTGTAAAGACATACGAAGCTTTGAAAAACCGGAAGTTCAATAATCTACCTCTTCAATTAGGGGCATTTAAAAGAAGTGTCGATCTCGAACGATCAATGAAATATCCATTCGGCAATAATGACCCCCTAATTGAAGATGAAGATGAACCACCCGATACAAGTGAAGAAACTGACCACTTTGTTGAAGAAGAGGTCGCCATAGAACAAACTTTTAAAGTTCTTGATCGAAACGAGCAACCAAATAAGGAGTCTCCTAAAGACCCACCACTTGAGCTCAAAGAACTTCCAAAAGGTTTGGAATATGCTTTTCTAGACAAAGATGGTAAATTACCTGTAATTATTTCGTCTAAATTAGATAACCTAGAAAAAGAAAAACTAGTTAGTCTTTTGAAAAAACACAAAAATGCAATAGCTTGGAAACTTGTTGACATAAAAGGAATTAGTCCTTCTATGTGCACACACAAAATTTTGATGAACGATGACTACAAATCTGTCATACAACCACAACGTCGAGTAAATCCAAATGTTCAAGAAGTGGTTAAAAATGAAGTCATCAAATTACTTGACGCAGGACTTATCTATCCTATTTCCGATAGTCCTTGGGTAAGTCCCGTCCAAGTAGTTCCAAAGAAAGGAGGTATGACGGTAATTACTAACGAAAAAAATGAATTAATACCGACAAGAACCGTCACAGGATGGAGGGTATGTATAGATTATAGACGATTAAATGAAGCAACAAGAAAGGATCATTTTCCTTTACCCTTCATTGATCAGATGTTAGAAAGATTATCCGGTCATAAATTTTACTGTTTCTTGGATGGTTTTTCAGGTTACTTTCAAATCCCGATAGCACCCGAAGACCAAGAGAAGACAACATTCACATGCCCCTATGGAACTTTTGCATATCGACGCATGCCGTTTGGTCTATGTAATGCTCCCGCAACATTCCAACGTTGCATGGTAGCCATTTTCCATGACATGATAGAAAAGACAATGGAAGTCTTCATGGACGACTTTTCTATCTTTGGGGATTCATACGACCAATGCCTCGATAACCTTGAACGAATGCTATCCCGATGTGAGGAAACTAACCTCGCCCTTAATTGGGAAAAATGCCATTTCATGGTAACGGAGGGAATAGTACTCGGTCACAAGATCTCAAGCGAAGGAATGGAGGTGGATCGAGCCAAAATAGATACCATTTCTAGGTTACCCCCTCCATCCTCCGTAAGAGCGATTAGAAGTTTCCTAGGGCATGCCGGATTTTATAGGAGGTTTATCAAAGACTTTTCAAAAATCTCAAGACCTCTAACAAAGCTACTTGAAAAAGATGCTCCTTTCATCTTTGACAAGGATTGCAATCAAGCATTTCTAACCCTGAAGGAAATGCTAGTCAATGCACCTATCATGATAGCACCTGATTGGAAATTTCCTTTTGAAATCATGTGCGATGCTAGTGACTTTGCAGTTGGAGCTGTCTTGGGACAGAGAAAAGAAAAGCATTTCCACCCAATATATTATGCTAGTAAAACACTTAACGATGCACAAGAAAATTACACAACAACTGAAAAAGAGTTACTAGCTGTGGTATTTGCTTTTGATAAATTTCGCTCTTATCTTGTTCTTTCTAAAACTATAGTCTACACAGATCATGCAGCCATTCGATATCTCTTTAAGAAGCAAGACGCAAAACCACGTTTGATTAGGTGGATTCTACTCCTCCAAGAATTCGACATTGAAATCAAAGACAAAAGAGGAGCAGAAAATACCGCAGCAGATCATCTTTCGCGCTTAGAAGACCCAGCTTTGGAGGCAACCAGGGGCGAGCAAATCAACGAAAAATTCCCAACTGAATCCCTGGAAAGGGTGGAATTTAAGGAAGAACCATGGTACGCCGACTTTGCCAACTACTTAGCTAGTGGAATAGTCGCAAAAGGATGGCCACATCATCAAAGAAAAAAATTCTTTGCCAATGTGAAACATTATTTTTGGGAAGATCCATATCTTTTCAAAATGTGTGCCGACCAACTCGTCAGACGATGCGTACATGGTAGTGAGGCCCGGAGAATTCTTCGCCATTGTCACGAAGGTCCATACGGAGGACATCATGGTGCTGCCAGTACCGCACGAAAGGTATTTGATTCAGGATTTTATTGGCCAACCATTTACAAAGATGCCCAAAATCTTGTAAAGACATGTGATGCTTGCCAAAGAACAGGTAATATTTCTTCCAAAAACGAAATGCCACAAAATGGCATTCTTGTTTGTGAAATTTTTGATGTGTGGGGACTCGACTTTATGGGACCTTTTCCACCATCGAAAGGAAACAAATACATACTTGTGGCAGTAGATTACCTGTCTAAATGGGCCGAGGCCGAAGCACTTCCAACAAATGATGGAAGAGTAGTGGTAAGATTTCTGAAAAAATTATTCTCTCGTTTTGGCACACCCAAAGCTTTAATAAGTGATAGAGGTACCCATTTTTGTAATCATCAACTTGAAAAAATTTTAACAAGATATGGGGTCTATCACCGGGTTTCGACAGCTTATCACCCTCAAACAAACGGACGAGCCGAAGTGACCAATAGAGGGTTAAAACGAATACTTGAAAAAACCGTAGGGTTAAATAGAAAGGAATGGGCTGATAAATTAGATGATGCTTTATGGGCTTTTCGAACTGCTTATAAAACAACGATAGGTACAACCCCATATAAGCTAGTCTATGGAAAAAGTTGCCACTTGCCAGTAGAAATTGCACACAAAGCCTACTGGGCAATCAAAAATGTAAACTTAGATCTAGAATTTGCTGGTAAAAATCGATTTTGTCAAATAAATGAATTAGACGAACTTAGGAATTATGCATACTCAAACTCTGAAATTTATAAGGAAAGAATGAAAGATTGGCATGACAAACATATTAAACCTAATGAATTTCGGGTAGGAGATTTAGTTCTTTTGTTTAATTCACGACTTCGATTGTTTCCTGGTAAATTAAAGTCTAGGTGGTCAGGACCTTTTTCCGTCACCCATATTTTTCCACACGGTGCAGTAGAAATTAAACCTCGAAACGGGTCACCTTTTAAAGTCAATGGCCAACGGCTGAAACTCTATCAAGGATTTATTGAGGATGAGGAAGAAGAGATCTCGCTTCAAACCGTGGAAGAATAAAAACATCATGCCTGGTAAGTTATGAACGATTGAGGCGGCAAAATAAAGCGGTAAGTTTTCTAAACCATAGCTTATAGGAGAAAGGGGCACTCACACGCGCACTAAAAAAAAAAAAAAAAAAAAAAAAAAAAAAAGGGGGCTCGACACGAGGCCGTGTCCGCTGGACACGGGGCCGTGTTCGCGCTGCAGACGGGATAAAACCCCTTTTTCAAAACAGTTTCTTCATTCCACACGCCCCGTTTCCCCACAAAAGCTCTGGTTCCAGGCGATTTTCCGCGAGATTCCAACGTCTCTTTTCAATCTAACAACGTCAAGGTATGATTCTGTCACTCGTAGTAGTTAGATTAGTCACTTGCATGTAGTTAATACACCACAAATTTGGGGAAAAATCTAGGGTTCTTGATGTTCATTCGGATCGAGCCTAAAATTTTTGCCTAAATCTGTTTGCATTTAGTTAGATTAGTGTAAAGGGAAGTAAATACACTTGTATTGTTCATAGATTCACCCGATTTCTTGCAAAAACCCCAAACCCTTGTTCTTGAACCGAAAAAGATAAAATTGATAGGGTAAACGGGTTATTTTGGGAAAAACGGAACTTGGGGTTTCATTTTCGGGGGAAACCGCACCTATTGGTTCAAAAATTTTCAAGTTTTCGAAACCGGGTCGAAAAATGGGATTTTTGAGTAACAGACCCCTGAACACGGGGCCGTGTCCGATGGGCACGGGGTCGTGTCCAGCCCGCTGTTTGCAGTTTTGCCCAAAAATATTTCTGTTTCACGCTAACTTTTGGTGTATTCTTGCAGATGGCCAGGAAGTTTACTAGATTCAACGCCAATGAGCTAGATGCAAGAGCTCGATACGAGCTTCTCCAAACAAGGCCGGAGGAATACCCGAGGCAGGCATGCACAGAACTACTAACCTTGGTGAATCAAATTGACCGCTTCAACAACATTGTCACGGGACCACTCAGAGTCGCACTAACAACCCGACTCCGTTCTGTTCATGAATGCACCTTGGAATTCTACAGCACCTTTGCATTCAAGTCAAGGAGCGAGCCGTTCGATGAAGAAGGGGTGTCATTCAGGTGTGGCGGAACGAGGTATTCGATTTCCATGGCACAATTCGGGTCGATTATCGGGTTGTATGCGGAGGAGGATGCGGGAGACGAAGGAAATACAGGGGGGTTGAGAGAGATCGAAGACAACGAGCGCCAAGCCATGTGGGCTCAGATTGGGGAAGGGTTCTACAATCCGAGCAGCACTAAGAGTACCAAGCTGAGGGATCCGCTTTACAGATACATTCATAGGCTCCTCGGCTACTCTCTTAGCCAAAGGCATGACAGTGGTGGCGTCGTTGGGTTAAGAGACTTGCTTGTCCTCCATTGCATTCACAACCGCAGGCCGCTCGATGTTCCGTACCTTATGCTCCGAAACATGCATCACAACCGCCTTGCTAGTGCACCAACTCCTCTTTTCTTCGAGGGGTGGGTGCACCGTCTCTTCAGGCACTTCACCCACATTCCGAGGGCATTTGAAAGAAGCCCATGGTCGGGTACGGTGGATATTCACATATGCCGCTCGATGAACCTGGTTTATGAGGCAGAAGATGGGACGGTAACCTTTCAAAGGATGCAAGGCCATGCATGGAACCCGCAAGAAGCACTTGTCCTCCCAGCACCACAACATCATCAGTACCAATACCAACCCCACGGTGATCCGGGCCAATCATCCTCCTCGGGAGGCAGTTTTCCTAATTTTCAAAGTTTGCATGATTTGTTGCAGGAAAATCTCATGTGTACTCGGAACACCTATAACATGGCGAGCAACACCTACCACCGGGTCGGAGCTATCGAGAGAAACCTATCCGAGATACAAGAAGACGTCGGATACATACGAGACCACATTGCACGCCATGGAGGGGGTGACGATGATGATGATGATGATGATGATGATGATGCCATGGAATAGGCGGGAGGAGCATAGGAGGAAGCGGTTGATTGGTGGCTCCCCAGGTTAACCCTTTGCAATCTTGAACAATTGATGGCCTGCGTGCCAAGTGTTAGACAATTTACTTTTCCTAACTATTTTCTGCATTTTTTTTTACTTACTTTATGCGTGGAACAATTAACTTTGGTAACGTAGGATGTTGGTATTGCTTGGTGTGGTATTAAGTGTTCAAACAGGTACAAACCAAGGCTTAAGGTGTTAAGCCTCAGCACCTATAAGGCTAGGATGGAAAAACCGGAGGACGAAACCTGTTTTTCAGGCTTCTAGACTGTCGACACGGGGACGTGTCCCGCCAACACGCCCCCGTGCTCACCTCCCTGACCTGCTGTTTGGCTTCTGTTCGGCAGAATTTTGTCAGACACGTGGCCGTGTCCAGTGGACACGGGGCCGTGTCCACCTTCTGTAAGTTCTTGTTACTGGCACCTGAACACGGGGTCGTGCCCACTCAACACGGGGCCGTGTTCAGCACCCAGTAACACAAATTTTTGCTTTTAAAACATTATTTTACACATCTAATCAACCTAAAAATTTATTTTTGGGACACATTGAGGACAATGTGTAATTTAAGTGTGGGGGGGATGCTAAAACCTTGAATTTTGCAAGTCCTAAATACAAGCCTTACACAAAACTCTATTGGAACCGCTAATCACCCCAAATTTTTTCAAAAATTTCATTTTTTTTACTTGTCTAGGTTTAACTCGGGAAATTCAAGCTCTCAAAAAGGTTATATTTTTACAAATTTACAACCGATAGCGTAGTGATAAAAAGAACCAACATAAGAAAATTATGAAAAGGCATGACAAACTTATTTAAAATTTGATTATATATACTTGATCACATAAAAACCCATTCCCACAAAAGTGAGTTTTGAGCCTTTATTGAGCACTCAATTTCATACCATTTGACTAAATGCTCATTTTTCGTTTCTTGTGTGAATAGCCGCTTGGTTCTTACGACTCTAGAACTTGCCATGACAATACATTCCCGGTCCTTATCAACTTAAACCCGAGTAAGTAAATGATAGAGGCATTAGGACTAACCTTTTTTATTTCCACACCATTATTTTTCTTTTCTTTTACCACCTACCCAAAAATCCCCCTAGTTAGCCCCTTTGAGCCTAAACCTTTTCGTTTCATCACCCAAAGCAAAAACCATTTCACCCACCAAAACCTTTTTCATTTTTACCCTTTATTTTAGTAACAAGTTCGGTTCTTCGAAAAAAAAAAAAAAAAAAAAATATATGAAGCAAAAAGAAAATAAACAAACAAAGTAATCAAAAATAACTTTGTTTGAATAAAAGCTTCATCAAAAATAAAAGGTTGCAAAAAAAAAAAAAAAAAAAAAAAAATACGAAAACCGACACTTGTTACGCTTTTTAGCCCTTTTTCTACTAACCACTAACCCAACCACCTACCTTTAACCCTAGCCAACCCTTAACCCACAAAGTCCTCTTGATATCTACAAAGGTATAAAAGTTAAAAAGGAGGAGGATTGATTTCTTGGCAAGCCTATGGTAGGAATAAGTTCCATGCCGCTCTCGAGTGATTCACTAAAAATACACCTTCGGCCGAGTGTGAGTGATTTCCCCGCGAGGTATGTGAACTTGTATATAAATAGAATTTTAAAAAGGCATGTTATGCCCAAATAAGTAATTTCTTTTATGAACAGTTCTAAATAAATCATTACGAATAGGAGTGTAAATAAATAAAAATAAAACCCTAAAAAGATCTTGGAAATCCCGACACTCTATGACAAGCCCAAAACCTTCTCTTCTACCTATTCCATTTGGGAGTGTAAGCCAAATATTAAAGAGTTTTGCTTGAGGACAAGCAAAAGTTCAAGTGTGGGGGTATTTGATGTGTGTAAAATGCAACATATAAATTACATCAAATGAGGCATAAAACTAACCCTTTTTTAGTACTAATATTGGAAAAAGAGTGTTTTTGTCTTCCTTTTGTATTTTCAGGATTAAATGAGCTCAAAAACGCAAAAGAAGCAAAAAGACAGCTAAATCCAACATAAATACAAGAAAAGGAACATTAGTGGATTGCCGGAACCCTCAACGGCACCTTCCAAAGCAAAATAGAGAAAACAGAAGGCTGAACACGCCCCGTGCTCAGCCAGCACGGGGCCGTGCCCAAGAAGAAGCAGAAAAGACAAACCTATAGAAGCTTCTATTGCCCACCACGGGCCGTGCTCAGCGGACACGGGGGGCGTGCCGAAAGTACTGCAGGCGCATTAATTGTAATTGCGAATTACAATTAATGAAGAGAGAGAGTGTCAGACAGGCACGGGGCCGTGCCCAGCGGACACGGGGCCGTGCCCAGGCCTCTGTTCAGCCTATAAATAGGAGTGCTTGGTTTCATTGCAACTCATCCCTTGGCACACCACCTCTCTCACACTTCATCCACCACCCACCACCATCACAACACCATCATCCACCACCATCATCCATTGTCCATCATAGAGTGTGTGAGTCGTCTCGGGATCCAAGATTGATCGTAAGAGTTCTTGACAATCAAGGCCATGTTTGCCTAAGTCTCTTACATCACTTGGTGAAGACAAAGTGTCTAGTATAATACTTTTTATTTCTAATCTTTTGCACTTTTTATTTGGTTTTGTATTAATGACTTTAATAACTAGTTACTTATGTTGAAGGTGATCTTTCCTTATTGTTTGTCCGTGGTGTCTTGGCATTATTTTACTGTCTATATAAAATAAAGGATTTTCACCATTCATATCTCCACGGTCTATATGGAGGTATGTTGGCTACCTGGTAGGGGGTTAAGGGAACGGTTTGGTAAAGGTCTTGCCATTGTTCAGTGTTTAGAGGTCCTGCAATGGACCTGGGTCAAATTTAGTAGGACCTCCTTCAATACTTCACGGTATTGGATGGCGGGGGTCCAAACTCTTTGATCCCCTCATAAGTTAACTACTATTAATACTATAACCCGGCTATTTAGGACTGTATCCCTGCTGACTCAGACTACTTAGTCGAGGGTAACGTCACCGCCAAAAGCGGGGCCTACCACAATACTGCATTAATAACTTAATTCATTATCTTCCAATAATCCACCCCTTTAGGATTGTATCCCTGCTGACTCAAACTACTGGGGTGAGGGTAACGTCACCTTCAAAAGAGGGGCCTACTACAATAACTAAGATAATCTCTTAATTATGTGCAAAAGTGCGGAAATAATCAAAGGTTATACTAGATACGAGTCGGAACCAAGTGATTCATCTTGTCTATCTGTTTTTATTTTATTTTTATTTTCAGCATTTTAGTTAGTTTTTACTTTTCTTATTTTAAAACATTTTTCCAAACTTTTATTTTGGTTAGACGTTGAGGATAAACCGGTACTAAAAGCTCTTGTGTCCTTGGACGACCTCGGTATCTTACCAACGCTATACTACACTCAACGATGGGTGCACTTGCCCATATGTGTGTCTAGTGTTAGTGAAATATCGTGTTTTATAAATTTAAAACTTGGCTAAAAAAAGTGTTAAAAAGGGCTTAAAATATACACCTAAAATACAACACTTTCACGCACATCATATATCTCTTAAATGTCAACATATACACGTGTGATTTAGTTTACGAAGATTTTTCAATGCCGAGAACCTCGATCAGAGAGTAAAAAAGGCGTAAGGTTCACAATGGTGTAAAATTAAAATGGGATATACCGGGCTAGGATTAGAGTTACAGGAACAAGGGCCAAACCAACCAACCCAGAATGGAATCGTCGAGCGAAAACACTTAACAACCTCCTAGAAGCAGCTTTTCTTGCCACCAGACCTTTCTCCATCAATTAGGAATTTGATGTCGTCACTAAACACATTCCTTAAATTGTAGCCATTTGTTGAGTGTTGTTTTTTGTGTCTAATCCGCATATATATCACCATTGCCATTGATTTTCTTGACTGTATATCTCTTAGATGTCAACATATACACGTGTGATTTAGTTTACGAAGATTTTTCAATGCCGTGAACCTCGATGAGAGAGTAAAAAAGGCGTAAGGTTCACAATGGTTTAAAATTAAAATGGGATATACCAGGCTAGGATTCGAGTTACAGGAACAAGGGCCAAACCAACCACCCAAGAATGGAATCGTCGAGCGAAAACACTTGACAACCTCCTAGAAGCAGCTTTTCTTGCCACCAGACATTTCTCCATCAATTAGGAATCTGATGCCGTCACTAAATACATTCCTTAAATTGTAGCCATTTGTTGGGTGTTTTTTTTTGGTGTCTAATCCGCATATATATCACCATTGCCCTTGATTTTCTTGACTGTATATCTCTTTAATGTCAACATATACACGTGTGATTTAGTTTACGAAGATATTTCAATGCCGAGAACCTCGATCAGAGAGTAAAAAAGGCGTAAGGTTCACAATGGTGTAAAATTAAAATGGGATATACCGGGCTAGGATTCGAGTTACAGGAACAAGGGCCAAACCAACCACCCAAGAATAGAATGTTGGAGCGAAAACACTCGACAACCTCCTAGAAGCAGCTTTTCTTGCCACCAGACCTTTCTCCATCAATTAGGAATCTGATGCCGTCACTAAACGAATTCCTTAAATTGTAGCCATTCGTTGAGTGTTTGTTTTTGTGTCTAATTCGCATATATATCACCATTGCCCTTGATTTTCTTGACTGTATATCTCTTAAATGTCAACATATACACGTGTGATTTAGTTTACGAAGGTTTTTCAATGCCGAGAGCCTCGATCAGAGAGTAAAAAAGGCGTAAGGTTCACGATGGTGTAAAATTAAAATGGGATATACCGGGGAAGGATTCGAGTTACAGGAACAAGGGCCAAACCAACCACCCAAGAATGGAATCGTCGAGGGAAAACACTTGACAACCTCCTAAAAACAGCTTTTCTTGCCACCAGACATTTCCCCATCAATTAGGAATCTGATGCCGTCACTAAACACATTCCTTAAATTGTAGCCATTTGTTGAGTGTTTTTTTTTTTTGTGTCTAATCCGCATATATATCACCATTGCCTTGATTTTCTTGATTGTATATCTCTTAGATGTCAACATATACACGAGTGATTTAGTTGACGAAGATTTTTCAATGCCGAGAACCTCGATCAGAGAGTAAAAAAGGCGTAAGGTTCACAATGGTGTAAAATTAAAATGGGATATACCGGGCTAGGATTCGAGTTACAGGAACAAGGGCGAAACCAACCATCCAAGAATGGAATCGTCGAGCGAAAACACTTGACAACCTACTTGAAGCAGCTTTTCTTGCGACCAGACCTTTCTCCATCAATTAGGAATCTGATGTCGTCACTAAACACATTCCTTAAATTGTAGCCATTTGTTGAGTGTTTTTTTTGGTGTCTAATCCGCATATACATCATCATTGCCCTTGATTTTCTTGAATGTATATCTCTTAAATGTCAACATATACACGTGTGATTTAGTTTACGAAGATTTTTCAATGCCGAGAACCTCGATCAGAGAGTAAAAAAGGCGTAAGGTTCACAATGGTGTAAAATTAAAATGGGATATACAGTGCTAGAATTCGAGTTACAGGAACAAGGGCCAAACCAACCACCCGAGAATGGAATCGTCGAGCGAAAACACTTGACAACCTCCTAGAAGCAGCTTTTCTTGCCAGCAGACCTTTGTCCATCAATTAGGAATCTGATGCCGTCACTAAACACATTCCTTAAATTGTAGCCATTTGTTGAGTGTTTTTTTTTGGTGTCTAATCCGCATATATATCACCATTGCCTTTGATTTTCTTGACTGTATATCTCTTAAATGTCAACATATACATGTGTGATTAAGTTTACAAAGATTTTTCAACGCCGAGAACCTCAATCAGAGAGTAAAAAAGGCGTAAGGTTCACAATGGCGTAAAATTAAAATAGGATATACCGGGCTAGGATTTGAGTTACAGGAACAAGGGCCAAACCAACCAACCACGAATGGAATCATCGAGCGAAAACACTTGACAACCTCCTAGAAGCTGCTTTTCTTGCCACCGGACATTTCTCCATCAATTAGGAATCTGATGCCGTCACTAAACACATTCCTTAAATTGTAGCCATTTGTTGAGTGTATTTTTTTGGTGTCTAATCCGCATATACATCATCATTGCCCTTGATTTTCTTGACTGTATATCTGTTAAATGTCAACATATACACGTGTGATTTAGTTTACGAAGATTTTTCAATGCCGAGAACCTCGATCAGAGAGTAAAAAAGGCGTAAGGTACGCAATGGTGTAAAATTAAAATGGGATATACCGTGCTAGGATTCGAGTTACAGGAACAAGGGCCAAATCAACCACCCAAGAATGGAATCGTCGAGCGAAAACACTTGACAACCTCCTAGAAGCAGCTTTTCTTGCCACCAGACCTTTGTCCATCAATTAGGAATCTGATGCCGTCACTAAACACATTTCTTAAATTGTAGCCACTTGTTGAGTGTTTTATTTTTTGGTTTCTAATCCGCATATATCACCATTGCCCTTGATTTTCTTGACTGTATATCTCTTAAATGTCAACATATACATGTGTGATTTAGTTTACGAAGATTTTTCAATGCCGAGAACATCGATCAGAGAGTAAAAAAGGGGTAAGGTTCACAATGGTGTAAAATTAAAATGGGATATACCGGGTAGGATTCGAGTTACAGGAACAAGGGCCAAACCAACCAACCCAGAATGGAATCGTCGAGCGAAAACACTTAACAACCTCCTAGAAGTAGCTTTTCTTGCCACCAGACCTTTCTCCATCAATTAGGAATTTGATGTCATCACTAAACACATTCCTTAAATTGTAGCCATTTGTTGAGTGTTTTTTTTGGTGTCTAATCCCCATATATATCACCATTGCCCTTGATTTTCTTGACTGTATATCTCTTAGATGTCAACATATACACGTGTGATTTAGTTTACGATGATTTTTCAACGCCGAGAACCTCGATGAGAGAGCAAAAAAGGCGTAAGGTTCACAATGGCGTAAAATTAAAATAGGATATACCGGGCAAGGATTCGAGTTACAGGAACAAGGGCCAAACCAACCACCCACGAATGGAATCATCGAGCGAAAACACTTGACAACCTCCTAGAAGCAGCTTTTCTTGCCACCAGACATTTCTCCATCAATTAGGAATCTGATGCCGTCACTAAACACATTTCTTAAATTGTAGCCATTTGTTGAGTGTTTTTTTTGGTGTCTAATCCTCATATATATCACCATTGCCCTTGATTTTCATGACTGTTTATCTCTTAAATGTCAACATATACACGTGTGATTTAGTTGACGAAGATTTTTCAATGCCGTGAACCTCGATGAGAGAGTAAAAAAGGCGTAAGGTTCACAATGGTGTAAAATTAAAATGGGATATACCGGTCTAGGATTCGAGTTACAGGAACAAGGGCCAAACAAACCACCCAAGAATGGAATAGTCGAGCGAAAACACTTGACAACCTTCTAGAAGCAGCTTTTCTTGCCACCAGACATTTCCCCATCAATTAGGAATCTGATGCCGTCACTAAACACATTCCTTAAATTGTAGCCATTTGTTGAGTGTTTTTTTTGTGTCTAATCCGCATATATATCACCATTTCCCTTGATTTTCTTGACTGTATATCTCTTTAATGTCAACATATACACGTGTGATTTAGTTTACGAAGATTTTTCAATGCCGAGAACCTCGATCAGAGAGTAAAAAAGGCGTAAGGTTCACAATGGTGTAAAATTAAAATGGGATATACCGGGCTAGGATTCGAGTTACAGGAACAAGGGCCAAACCAACCACCCAAGAATGTTGGAGCGAAAACACATGACAACCTCCTAGAAGCAGCTTTTCTTGCTACCAGACCTATCTTCATCAATTAGGAATCTGATGCCGTCACTAAACGCATTCCTTAAATTGTAGCCATTTGTTGAGTGTTTTTTTTTTGTGTCTAATCCGCATATATTTCACCATTGCCCTTGATTTTCTTGACTCTATATCTCTTAAATGTCAACATATACACGTGTGATTTAGTTTACGAAGATTTTTCAATGCCGAGAACCTCGATCAGAGAGTAAAAAAGGCGTAAGGTTCACAATGGTGTAAAATTAAAATGGGATATACCGGGGTAGGATTCGAGTTACAGGAACAAGGGCCAAACCAACCACCCAAGAATGGAATCGTAGAGCGAAAACACTTGACAACCTACTAGAAGCAGCTTTTCTTGCCACCAGACCTTTCTCCATCAATTAGGAATCTGATGTCGTCACTAAACACATTCCTTAAATTGTAGCCATTTGTTGAGTGTTTTTTTTGGTGTCTAATCCGCATATACATCATCATTGCCCTTGATTGTCTTGAATGTATATCTCTTAAATGTCAACATATACACGTGTGATTTAGTTTACGAAGATTTTTCAATGCCGAGAACCTCGACCAGAGAGTAAAAAAGGCGTAAGGTTCACAATGGTGTAAAATTAAAATGGGATATACCGGGCTAGGATTCGAGATACAGGAACAAGGGCCAAACCAACCACCCAAGAATGGAATGTTGGAGCGAAAACACTTGACAACCTACTAGAAGCAGCTTTTCTTGCCACCAGACCTTTGTCCATCAATTAGGAATCTGATGTCGTCACTAAACACATTCCTTAAATTGTAGCCATTTGTTGAGTGTTTTTTTTTGGTGTCTAATCCGCATATATATCACCATTGCCCTTGATTTTCTTGACTGTATATCTCTTAAATGTCAACATATACATGTGTGATTTAGTTTACGAAGACTTTTCAACGCCGAGAACCTCGATCAGAGAGTAAAAGAGGCGTAAGGTTCACAATGGCGTAAAATTAAAACAGGATATACCGGGCTAGGATTCGAGTTACAGGAACAAGGGCCAAACCAACCACCCAGGAATTGAATCATCGAGCGAAAACACTAGACAACCTCCTAGAAGCAGCTTTTCTTTCCACCAGACATTTCTCCATCAATTAGGAATCTGATGTCGTCACTAAACACATTCCTTAAATTGTAGCCATTTGTTGAGTGTTTTTTTTTGGTGTCTAATCCGCATATACATCATCATTGCCCTTGATGTTCTTGAATGTATATCTCTTAAACGTCAACATATACACGTGTGATTTAGTTTACGAAGATTTTTCAATGCCGAGAACCTCGATCAGAGAGTAAAAAAGGCGTAAGGTTCACAATGGTGTAAAATTAAAATGGGATATACCGTGCTAGGACTCGAGTTACAGGAACAAGGGCCAAACCAACCACCCAAGAATGGAATCGTCGAGCGAAAACACTTGACAACCTCTTAGAAGCAGCTTTTCTTGCCACCAGACCTTTGTCCATCAATTAGGAATCTGATGCCGTCACTAAACACATTCCTTAAATTGTAGCCATTTGTTGAGTGTTTTTTTTTGGTGTCTAATTCGCATATATATCACCATTGCCCTTGATTTTCTTGACTGTATATCTCTTAAATGTCAACATATACATGTGTGATTTAGTTTACGAAGATTTTTCAACGCCGAGAACCTCGATCAGAGAGTAAAAAAGGCGTAAGGTTCACAATGGCGTAAAATTAAAATAGGATATACCGGGCTAGGATTCGAGTTACAGGAACAAGGGCCAAACCAACCACCCACGAATGGAGTCATCGAGCGAAAACACTTGACAACCTCCTAGAAGCAGCTTTTCTTGGCACCAGACATTTCTCCATCAATTAGGAATCTGATGCCGTCACTAAACACATTCCTTAAATTGTAGCCATTTGTTGAGTGTTTTTTTTGGTGTCTAATCCGCATATATATCACCATTGCCCTTGATTTTCTTGACTGTATATCTCTTTAATGTCAACATATACACGTGTGATTTAGTTTACGAAGATTTTTCAATGCCGAGAACCTCGATCAGAGAGTAAAAAAGGCGTAAGTTTCACAGTGGTGTAAAATTAAAATGGGATATACCGGGCTAGGATTCGAGTTACAGGAACAAGGGCCAAACCAACCACCCAAGAATGGAATGTTGGGGCGAAAACACATGACAACCTCCTAGAAGCAGCTTTTCTTGCTACCAGACCTTTCTCCATCAATTTGGAATCTGATGCCGTCACCAAACGCATTCCTTAAATTGTAGCCATTTGTTGAGTGTTTTTTTTGGTGTCTAATCCGCATATACATCATCATTGCCCTTGATTGTCTTGAATGTATATCTCTTAAATGTCAACATATACACGTGTGATTTAGTTTACGAAGATTTTTCAATGCCGAGAACCTCGATGAGAGAGTAAAAAAGGTGTAAGGTTCACAATGGTGAAAAATTAAAATGGGATATACCGGGCTAGGATACGAGTTACAGGAACAAGGGCCAAACCAACCACCCAAGAATGGAATCGTCGAGCGAAAACACTTGACAACCTACTAGAAGCAGCTTTTCTTGCCACCAGACCTTTCTCCATCAATTAGGAATCTGATGTCGTCACTAAACACATTCCTTAAATTGTAGCCATTTGTTGAGTGTTTTTTTTTTTGGTGTCTAATCCGCATATACATCATCATTTCCCTTGATTTTCTTGAATGTATATCTCTTAAATGTCAACATATACACGTGTGATTTAGTTTACGAAGATTTTTCAATGCTGAGAACCTCGATCAGAGACTAAAAACGGCGTAAGGTTCACAATGGTGTAAAATTAAAATGGGATATACCGTGCTAGGATTCGAGTTACAGGAACAAGGGCCAAACCAACCACCCAAGAATGGAATCGTCGAGCGAAAACACTTGACAACCTCTTAGAAGCAGCTTTTCTTGCCACCAGACCTTTGTCCATCAATTAGAAATCTGATGTCGTCACTAAACACATTCCTTAAATTGTAGCCATTTGTTGATTGTTTTTTTTTTGTCTAATCCGCATATATATATCACAATTGCCCTTGATTTATATCTCTTAAATGTCAACATATACATGTGTGATTTAGTTTACGAAGATTTTTCAACGCCGAGAACCTCGATCAGAGAGTAAAAGAGGCGTAAGGTTCACAATGGTGTAAAATTAAAATAGGATATACCGGGCAAGGATTCGAGTTACAGGAACATGGGCCAAACCAACCACCCACGAATGGAATCATCGAGCGAAATCACTTGACAACCTCCTAGTAGCAGCTTTTCTTGCCACCAGACATTTCTCCATCAATTAGGAATCTGATGCCGTCACTAAACACATTCCTAAAATTGTAGCCATTTGTTGAGTGTTTTTTTTGGTGTCTAATCCTCATATATATCACCATTGCCCTTGATTTTCTTGACTGTTTATATCTTAAATGTCAACATATACACGTGTGATTTAGTTTACGAAGATTTTTCAATGCCGTGAATCTCGATGAGAGAGTAAAAAAGGCGTAAGGTTCACAATGGTGTAAAATTAAAATGGGATATACCGTGCTAGGATTCGACTTACAGGAACAAGGGCCAAACCAACCACCCAAGAATGGAATCGTCGAGCGAAAACACTTGACAACCTCCTAGAAGCAGCTTCTCTTGCCACCAGACCTTTGTCCATCAATTAGGAATCTGATGCCGTCACTAAACACATTCCTTAAATTGTAGCCATTTGTTGGGTGTTTTTTTTTTTGATGTCTAATCCGCATATATATCACAATTGCCCTTGATTTTCTTGACTGTATAACTCTTAAATGTCAACATATACATGTGTGATTGAGTTTACGAAGATTTTTCAATGTCGAGAACCTCGATCAGAGAGTAAAAAAGGCGTAAGGTTCACAATGGTGTAAAATTAAAATGGGATATACCGGGCTAGGATTCGAGTTAGAGGAACAAGGGCCAAACCAACCACCCAAGAATGGAATGTTGGAGCAAAAACACTTGACAACCTCCTAGAAGCAGCTTTTCTTGCCACCAGACCTTTCTCCATCAATTAGGAATCTGATGTCGTCACTAAACACATTCCTTAAATTGTAGCCATTTGTTGAGTGTTTTCTTAGGTGTCTAATCCGCATATATATCACCATTGCCCTTGATTTTCTTGACTGTATATCTCTTAGATGTCAACATATACACGTGTGATTTAGTTTACAAATATTTTTCAATGCCGAGAACCTCGATGAGAGAGTAAAAAAGGCGTAAGGTTCATAATGGCATAAAATTAAAATAGGATATACCGGGCTAGGATTCGAGTTACAGGAATAAGGGCCAAACCAACCACCCACGAATGGAATCATTGAGTGAAAACGCTTGACAACCTCCTAGAAGCAGCTTTTCTTACCACCAGACATTTCTCCATCAATTAGCAATCTGATGCCTTTACTAAACACATTCCTTAAATTGTAGCCATTTGTTGAGTGTTTTTTTTGGTGTCTAATCCTCATATATATCACCATTGCTCTTAATTTTCTTGACTGTTTATCTCTTAAATGTCAACATATACATGTGTGATTTAGTTTACGAAGATTTTTCAATGCCGTGAACCTCGATGAGAGAGTAAAAACGGCGTAAGTTTCACAATGGTGCAAAATTAAAATGGGATATACCGGGCTAGGATTCGAGTTACAGGAACAAGGGCCAAACCAACCACCCAAGAATGAATCGTCGAGCGAAAACACTTGACAACCTCCTAGAAGCAGCTTTTCTTGCCACCAGACATTTCTCCATCAATTAGGAATCTGATGCCGTCACTAAACACATTCCTTAAATTGTAGCCATTTGTTGAGTGTTTTTTTTTTTGGTGTCTAATCCGCATATATATCACCATTGCCCTTGATTTTCTTAACTGTATATCTCTTTAATGTCAACATATACATGTGTGATTTAGTTTACGAAGATTTTTCAATGCCGAAAACCTCGATCAGAGAGTAAAAAAGGCGTAAGGTTCACAATGGTGTAAAATCAAAATGGTATATACCAGGCTAGGATTCGAGTTACAGGAACTAGGGCCAAACCAACCACCCAAGAATGGAATGTTGGAGCGAAAACACTTGACAACCTCCAAGAAGTAGCTTTTCTTGCCACCAGACCTTTCTCAATCAATTTGGAATTTGATGCCGTCACTAAACGCATTCCTTAAATTGTAGCCATTTGTTGAGTGTTTTTTTTTGGTGTCTATTCCGCATATATATCACCATTGCCCATGATTTTCTTGACTATATATCTCTTAAATGTCAACATATACACATGTGATTTAGTTTACGAAGATTTTTCAATGCCAAGAACCTCGATCAGAGAGTAAAAAAGGCGTAAGGTTCACAATGGTGTAAAATTAAAATGGGATATACCGGGGTAGGATTCGAGTTACAGGAACAAGGGCCAAACCAACCACCCAAGAATGGAATCGTCGAGCGAAAACAATTGACAACCTCCTAGAAGCAGCTTTTCTTGCCACCAGACCTTTATCCATCAATTTGGAATCAGATGCCGTCACTAAACACATTCCTAAAATTGTAGCCATTTGTTGAATGTTTTTTTTGTGTCTAATCCGCATATATATCACCATTGCCGTTGATTTTCTTGACTGTATATCCCTTAAATGTCAACATATACTCGTGTGATTTAGTTTACGAAGATTTTTCAACGCCGAGAACTTTGATCAGAGAGTAAAAAAGGCGTAAGGTTCACAATGGCGTAAAATTGAAATGGGATATACCGGGCTAGGATTCGAGTTACCGGAACAAAGGCCAAACCAACCACCCAAGAATGGAATCGTTGAGCGAAAACACTTGACAACCTCTTCGAAGCAGCTTTTCTTGCCACCAGGCCATTCTCTATCAATTAGGAATCTGATGCCGTCACTAAACATATTCCTTAAATTGTAGCCATTTGTTGAGTGTTTTTTTTTTGTCTAATCCGCATATATATCACCATTGACCTTGATTTTCTTGACTGTATATCTCTTAAATGTCAACATATATACGGGTGATTTAGTTTATGAAGATTTTTCAATGCCGAGAACCTCGATCAGAGAGTAAAAAAGGTGTAAAGTTCACAATGGTGTAAAATTAAAATGGGATATACCGGACTAGGATTCGAGTTACAGGAACAAGGTCCAAACCAACCACCCAAGAATGGAATCGTCGAGCGAAAACACTTGACAACCTCTTAGAAACAGCTTTTCTTGCCACCAGACCTTTCTCCATCAATTAGAAATCTGATGCCGTTACTAAACACATTCCTTAAATTGTTTCCATTTGTTGAGTGTTTTTTTTTGTGTCTAATCCGCATATATATCACCATTGCCCTTGATTTTCTTGACTGTATATTTCTTAAATGTCAACATATACACGTGTGATTTAGTTTACGAAGATTTTTCAATGCCGAGAACCTTAATCAAAGAGTAAAAAAGGCGTAAGGTTCACAATGGTGTAAAATTAAAATGGGATGTATCGGGCTAGGATTCGAGTTACAGGAACAAGGGCCAAACCAACCACCTAAGCATGGAATCGTCGAGGGAAAAAACTTGACAACCTCTTAGAAGCAGCTTTTCTTGCCACCAAATCTTTCTCCATCAATTAGGAATCTGATGCTGTCACTAAACACATTCCTTAAATTTTAGCCATTTGTTAAATGTTTTTTTTTTTTTTTGATGTCTAATCCGCATATATATCACCATTGCCCTTGATTTTCTTGACTGTATATCTGTTAAATGTCAACATATACACGTGTGATTTAGTTTACGAAGATTTTTCAATGCCGCGAACCTCGATCAGGGAGTAAAAAAGGCGTGAGGTTCACAATGGTGTAAAATTAAAATGGGATATACCGGGCTAGGATTCGAATTTCAGGAACAAGGGCCAAACCAACCACCCAAGAATGGAATCGTCGAGCGAAAACACTTAACAACCTCCTAGAAGCAACTTTTCTTGCTACCAGACCTTTCTCCATCAATTAGGAATCTGATGCCGTCACTAAACACATTCCTTAAATTGTAGCCATTTTTTGAGTTTTTTTTTGGTGTCTAATCCACATATATATCACCATTGCCCTTGATTTTATTGACTGTATATCTCTTAAATGTTAACATATACACGTGTGATTTAGTTAACGAAGATTTTTCAATGTCGAGAACCTCGATCAGAAAGTAAAAAAGGCGTAAGGTTCACAATGGTGTAAAATTAAAATGGGATATACCGGGCTAGGATTCGAGTTACAGGAACAAGGGCCAAACCAACCTCCCAAGAATGGAATCGTCGAGCGAAAACACTTGCAACCTACTAGAAGCAGCTTTTGTTGCCACCAGACCTTTCTCAATCAATTAGGAATCTGATACCGTCACTAAACACATTCCTTAAATTGTAGCCATTTGTTGAGTATTTTTTTTTTGGTGTCTAATCCGCAAATATATCACCATTGCCCTTGATTTTCTTGACTGTATATCTCTTAAATGTCAGCATATACACGAGTGATTTAGTTTACGAAGATTTTTCAATGTCGAGAACCTCGATCAGAGAGTAAAAAAGGCGTAAGGTTCACAATTGTGTAAAATTAAAATGGGATATACCGGGCTAGGATTCGAGTTACAGGAACAAGGGCCAAACCAACCACCCAAGAATGGAATCGTCGAGCGAAAACACTTGACAACCTCCTAGAAGCAGCTTTTCTTGCCACCAGACCTTTCTCCATCAATTAGGAATCTGATACCGTCACTAAACACATTCCTTAAATTGTAGCCATTTGTTGAGGTTTTTTTTTGGTGTCTAATCCGCATATATATCACCATTGCCCTTGATTGTCTTGATTGTATATCTCTTAAATGTCAACATATACACGTGTAATATAGTTTACGAAGATTTTTCAATGCCGAGAAACTCGATCAGAGAGTAAAAAAGGCGTAAGGTTCACGATGGTGTAAAATTAAAATGGGATATACCTGGCTAGGATTCGAGTTACAGGAACAAGGGCCAAACCAACCTTCCGAGAATGGAATCGTCGAGCGAAAACACCTGACAATCTCCTAGAAGCAGCTTTTCTTGCCACCAGACCTTTCTCCATCAATTAGGAATCTGATGCCTTCACTAAACACATTCCTTAAATTGTAGCCATTTGTTGAGTGTTTTTTTTTGTGTCTAATCCGCATATATATCACCATTGCCCTTGATTTTCTTGACTGTATATCTCTTAAATGTCAACATATACACGTGTGATTTAGTTTACGAAGATTTTTCAATGCCGAGAACCTCGATCGGTGAGTAAAAAAGACGTAAGGTTCACAATGGTGTAAAATTAAAATGGGATATACCGGGCTAGGATTCGAGTTACAGGAACAAGGGCCAAACCAACCACTCAAGAATGGAATCGTCGAGCGAAAACACTTGACAACCTCCTAGATGCAGCTTTTCTTGCCACCAGACCTTTCTCCATCAATTAGGAATCTGATGCCGTCACTAAACACATTCCTTAAATTTTAGCCATTTGTTGAGTGTTTTTTTTTGGTGTCTAATCCGCATATATATATCACCATTGCCCTTAATTTTCTTGACTGTATATATCTTAAATGTCAACATATACACGTTTGATTTAGTTTATGAAGATTTTTCAATGCCGAGAACCTCGATCAGAGAGTAAAAAAGGCGTAAGGTTCACAATGGTGTAAAATTAAAATGGGATATACCGGGCTAGGATTCGAGTTACAGGAACAAGGGCCAAACCAACCACCCAAGAATGGAATCGTCAAGCAAAAACACTTGACAACCTCTTAGAAACAACTTTTCTTGCCACCAGACCTTTCTCCATCAATTAGGAATCTGATGCCGTCACTAAACACATTCCTTAAATTGTAGCCATTTGTTGAGTGTTTTTTTTGGTGTCTAATCCGCATATATATCACCATTTCCCTTGATTTTCTTGACTGTATATCTGTTAAATGTCAACATATACACGTGTGATCTAGTTTACGAAGATTTTTCAATTCCGAGAAACTCGATCAGAGAAAAAAAAGGCGTAAGGTTCACAATGGTGTAAAATTAAAATGGGATATATGACGTGCTGTCGTAGTACACGCAAATTTAATCTTAATAACAAGTAATAGATAGTGGTAAATGGGTATCGAACTCAGGGAGTATGTGGAAAGTGTGTTGATTCTATAGCTTTGTGGATTAAATACAATTAAACTAATTTGCAGAAATTAAAGATCAATGATTTGGATTGTTTGTTTTAGAAAACTAAATTATCATCTACTTACTAATCAAGATTGGATTTTTAATTCAGAATATGAGAACAACGACCATCTTAGGATTCAGTTTCTTTCAACACTTGTGCAAAATTCCAACTAGAAAGAGTTACATAGACATAACTCGTGTATAAACAATTGTTGTGATAAAAGGGAACAAAGTACTCGGATTATATGAATGCGAGGTTGTTTCCCGATGATCAATCAATCAATATCCAACCCTAACCCTTCCGGTGATATCTCGATTGCTAACGGCACCAAGAACGTACGATTTAGACTAGAATTGCAATACCAATTAACAAGCTACAATCAATTACTCATACATCATTATAATCAAAGCAAACACAAAGTTATCATTCTAGAAATAAAGGAACAAACACACAAGAGTTTTAGAAAACCTCCACCTAAGATGATCACCACAACTTTAGCCAGACATTGTTCAGTTGATCATCATAACATCAAAGTTCAAGTTCATACGAATCAAAAACCAAAACCAAATGTTTAGAATTGTTTAGAACCAAGTAGAACCAGCCAAAATCGCCCCCAAAGTGCAGAGAAAACGTCCAATGATGAATAATGTGAAAAGGCACCACCAAAAACGGTTTAATGAGGCAATTACGTTTTTTTTCCGCAGCCTCCACCGTAACTTACGGTACCTATCGTAAGTTACGGTGGACTTCATTCTGTTACGGTGGTTTGCTACTGAGGTATGGTGGAAAAACATGGATTTCAGGGCTACCGTAACTTACGGTAGCCACCGTAAGTTACGGTGGACCCCTGAAACTTGTGTTTTATTTCTTCTTTCCTTCCATGCTTGACCCGTTCCACTCCAATCCGTCCAAAGCAGCGTTTTATCCATTTTTAGCTCCCGAAGCGTACCTGAAACATAAGCAACCGTAGTCATCTAATTCAAGATAATTACGCGATCAAGTAAGGGATAAACTCGTCTTTTAACATCATTAAGGGTTGTCCTATGGACCACCCATCACATCCCCACACTTAACCGTTGCTTGTCCCAAGCAACTCATCAAACCATTTTCAAAACAAGCGATCAACATAAACCAAGCATAAACATGTAGTCCTTTTACTAACCCTTTCTTAACACCGAAAATAACACACCCCTCTCTATATCTCTCCTCTCGGCAACAAGTAAGCACTAGCAATTGTAAGCTAGACACACAAAAGGTCAACGGGCGGTTCACAACTATAGGCTTGTACCTAAATCGGTCCTCCTCCTACAAGTGCCAAATATCAATGCAAATCAAAGGGGCTTTAAGGTTGTAACGAGGCTAGGCGAATGGGTAGGAAATGGAATATATATTAAGTAGCGAAAAACTTTACCCAGTCTTTTATTACACAATGAAACAAACAAACAACTACCAACCTTAAAACTTCTATGTACAAGACAACTAAACATCATTTCTTTTTCTTTTTCTTTTTCATTGCGTTTTTTCTTTTTTTTTTCTGATTTCTTTTTTCTTTTTTTTCTTTTTTTCAAACAAAGCTATCAAAGCAAACCTTCAATAACATATCTACACACTGCTAAAACACTACTAACACTATAAGACCGGGTCAAGTTGGGTAAAATTTTAGGAAACTAGCTAAGGGGTAACGAATGATAGGCTTTAGGCACAAAATTGGGCAACTAAATGTCCAAACCCATGCCCCTCTCGCAACCATGCTCATATATATAATTAATGAGGTCCAACCCCCCAATTCCCACACTCGCACTCACCAAGACGAGGCCACCTAATTGCCCTTATCCTTTTTACATTCACATTCAACTAAGGACTCAAACCGTATTAAGGCACAAGTTCTAATGCACCCCCACCCGTTGCCACTCTTATCAAAGACAAGTATTATTTATTTACATATGTGGCTTCAACTCTCACCAAGAACAAAGGGTATTAAGGGTTGTCGGTGCATCATTTGGGGTTAATCCAAGCTGTTCAAATTCTCACATTGTTTAGCTTGATTTAAAATTTTTCAAAAACCTCAAAATTTCTCCCCATCCCCACACTTGGGATACATTGACCCCAATGTACGGTTTTGGGAAGATTTGATAGCTTAACTCTTTAACATCACCCAAAAGCTCTTCAACTCAAACAACAAATTTCTTTTTGGTATTTTTCAATTTATATTTTTTTATATTTTTCTTCTTTTAAAACATCACACCGCCAACTTCCACCACCCAAACATAAAATCACAACTAAACACCACCCAACCACCCGACCATAAACATATCAAAAACAAATATTCACAAAATATACAAGAAGGAGCATGACCTGACTAATAGTAGCGCGGTTGAGGAGGCCCGAAAATGGAAGACATCATCTCGTTCCATTCTCCGAAAGCAAATGCACCGCTACCGCTTCCACTTTGTTGCGAAGCTCCTTGTTGTTGACGCGGATCTAGCCATTGTGAATGATGGAGAGGCGGGGTTGGATACGATACACTACCATCGTATGGTGGTAGAGACGCATAATCCATAGGAGGTGGATCCACAACCACGGGCCGCCCCGCATGCCAATCCCCATGCATCCTTCGGGCTTGATCATCTTCATACCGATTATTCATTTCCAACTCACGGGAATAAGCATGTGCACGATTCCATGATTCTTGACGATCGAAGTTATGCTTCAAGGCCGCTCCATACTAGCACTCATCATCGTTTGTTGATCAAATAAAGTACGCTCCGACCCCGACCATGAATCAAAAACAGGTGCCGGAGGACGTTGGTTCTCAATAACCACTTGCATAGTACCATCATAAGCCCAATTCGGCTCGTATGAGCGCTCCGTGTAGTCATAGAAAGCACCACCATATCCCCTACCTAGGCCCCCTTGGCCCACATTCACATTCTCACCATGAGGCTCATCCGCATAGTCCTCATCCCCACTCAGGGCTTCCGCTTCACTCTCCGGTTCATCTTCTTCACCCGGTAAGAGAGCTCTTGCATCAACTTTCAACGCTATCCATCTTTGACCCTCCGATTTAAGCTTGTGATACCTTTCCGATTGAGTGTAGGTCCATCCAATACCCATATTTTGTAGACTAAAAGGATTATGCATTTTTGGTGCTCCTCTATCTTCCGATGTGATCGCTTTAAACTGCTTCAACAACCCCGTAATAATTCGGCAATACGGGATAATGCTCCTCCCCAATTTGTTCCGGCAAATCCAAAGATGGTTCATAATCAAATACCGAATTGGAAACCGAGGAGATCCATTATGAAATGAATAGAGGACTGGCACTTCCGGGTACCTTACTTGTTCCTTATCTCCTCTTCTTTGAATGACATTCAAAATGCAAATCGTTAGCAGCAATTTTGCTTCAATCTTCAAGTTCTTCCGGTACAAGATTCCACTATAAGTACCGGGAAAGAACAAAGGCGCTAACATATCATTCCACCTTGGGTGCTTCTCCGGTTTTATCAACAGATCATCAAGACTAGGGATCATGTAATCACGAGCAGGTAGACTGTCGTACCTTGCCAACTTCCGTAGTGTGTCAAACGACATTTCCACCTTTATCCCATTAACCTCACCCGTCAACTTCATCTGCGATGGCCTATCATACTTGTTGCATGTTAACGTTGCCATCCATTCTTGAATCTCGGTCATAAACAAATTCTTGTTGTCTTTATCGTAACAACTAAGCGCCGCCTCCCATCCTAAGGCGCGAAACTGGGCAAATACATTAAACGGCCCAAACTCAACCTCTCTAACTTCTCTCTCACAGATAAACGCAGCAGCCCTGTTTTTTAACCGGTTCATACTGTCATGGAATAGTGTCGGCTGCCACTCATCCGGCTGCTCATCCAATGGACCCGATTCCCACCTTGGCTTTTCAGCCGGGTCCAACTCCATCATCTCTTCCTCCTCACTTTCACTCTCACTAACTCTACCCAAATATTGCCTCTTCTTTGGTTGTTGTTCCGGTTGTTTACCTTTGCCTTTAACCGAAGAAGACGAACTAGCTCCCGCTCTTTCCTTCATTCTTACCATTTTCCTACACACATTGCAAAGCAAACAACACAACCAAACACAAAAAGTTAGGCCCTTTTCTCCAAACATCCCCACACTTGCTTTTTACTATGATTGTAGATATTAGTGAACAAAATTTATTATAATTTATTTTCTCAAAAATTTGGCATGGTGCCTCTACAATGTAGAGGTCCCCAAAAGTTCACTACTTTAACATCAATCCTACATCTACAACCATAACAATGTTCAAGTAACAATTTTTCAAGATAATATCTAAGAACAAGCAAGTGTGTATGAACAAGTAACAAATATAACCTTCCTTTTCACAATGCATCATCAAAAATACCAAATAAACATCACATACCTTAGTTTGAAGATGCTAGAACACAAGAAAAACAAGAACTTCAAAAACCCCCAAAATTTTTGATTCTAGGGTTTGTGATTCGGACAAGAAATTGATGTTTTCCCACGAATCTCTTCTCAAAATCGGCAAGTATGTGAATTTTCAGTCAAGATAGACCCAAAATTCATAAGATTTGACCAAGAATAGAGAGAGATATGAAGATTTGAAGGTGGAAGAAGGTTGTGGGGTTATGGAGATCTTGTGGGGTTAGAGAAAGTGATAGATGAGAATGTATGGAGGAGAAAGGGGACGAAAACTAATGGCTGGGGATAAGTTCACGTGACCCCTTTATTTTTATTATTATTATTTTTTGTTATGTAACTGTTGTTGCTAAGCCGACCCATCAGTTCGCCAGGCCTACCGTAAATTACGGTAGGCACCGTAATTTACGGTGGGACCTGGCACCAAATACCTACCGTAACTCAGTAGGTTTACACCATAACGCCCAAAATTTTTTTACTTCCACCGTAACTTACGGTACCACCGTAAATTACGGTGGTACCTGGGCATCCCTGCTTCGCCAAAAAAATGCGATGTTAAATGTTTCTTTTTAAATTTTTTTCAATTTTTCAATTTTTTTTTTGTTTTTAAAATTTTTCAAAAACATATAAAAATTACCCTACCCCCTCGAAAGTCCCGTGTTGTCCTCAACACGATGTTAGAACTATTCGTGACCCGAATGTCCCCACACTTGTTTCAAACACAGACTTCAAACGAATACGGTAATGTGCAAACTAAATAAAACAAACAAAATAAAATGCTAACGATGTACACTACTAAACCTGGGCCTCTCATGGTTGATCATCGTCCCCGGCAACGGCACCAAAATTTGACGTGATGTCGTAGTACACGCAAATTTAATCCAAATAACAACTAATAGATAGTGGTAAATGGGTATCGAACTCAGGGAGTATCTAGAAAGTGTGTTGATTCTATAGCTTTGTGGATTAACTACAATTAAACTAATTTGCAGAAATTAAAGATCAATGATTTGGATTGTTTGTTTTAGAAAACTAAATTATCAACTATTTACTAATCAAGATTAGATTTTTAATTCAGAATATGAGAACAATGACCATCTTAGGATTCAGTTTCTTTCAACACTTGTGCAAAATTCCAACTAGAAAGAGTTACATTGACATAACTCATGTATAAACAATTGTTGTGATAAAAGGGAACAAAGTACTCGGATTATATGAATGCGAGGTTGTTTTCCAATGATCAATCAATCAATATCCAACCCTAACCCTTCTCGTGATATCTCGATTTCCAACGGCACCAAGAACGTACGATTTAGACTAGAATTGCAATACCAATTAACAAGCTACAATCAATTACTCATACACCATGATAATCAAAGCAAACACAAAGTTATCATTCTAGAAATAAAGGAACAAACACACAAGAGTTTTAGAAAACCTCCACCTAAGATGATCACCACAACTTTAGCCAGACATTGTTCGGTTGATCATCATAACATCAAAGTTCAAGTTCATACGAATCAAAAACCAAAACCAAATGTTTAGAATTGTTTAGAACCAAGTAGAACCAGCCAAAATCACCCCCAAAGTGCAGAGAAAACGTCCAATGATGAATAATGTGAAAAGACACCACCAAAAACGGTTTAATGAGGCAGTTACGTTTTTCTCCGCAGCCTCCACCGTAACTTACGGTACCTACCGTAAGTTACGGTGGACTTCATTCTGTTACGGTGGTTTGCTACTGAGGTACGGTGGAAAAACATGGATTTCAGGGCTACCGTAACTTACGGTAGCCACCGTAAGTTACGGTGGACCCCTGAAACTTGTGTTTTATTTCTTCTTTCCTTCCATGCTTGACCCTTTCCACTCCAATCCATCCAAAGCAGCATTTTATCCATTTATAGCTCCCGAAGCGTACCTGAAACATAAGCAACCGTAGTCATCTAATTCAAGATAATTACGCGATCAAGTAAGGGATAAACTCGTCTTTTAACATCATTAAGGGTTGTCCTATGGACCACCCGTCACATCCCCACACTTAACCATTGCTTGTCCCAAGCAACTCATCAAACCATTTTCAAAACAAGCGATCAACATAAACCAAGCATAAACATGTAGTCCTTTTACTAACCCTTTCTTAACACCCAAAATAACACACCCCTCTCTATATCTCTCCTCTTGGAAACAAGTAAGCACTAGCAATTGTAAGCTAGACACACAAAAGGTCAACGGGTGGTTCACAACTATAGGCTTGTACCTAAATCGGTCCTCCTCCTACAAGTGCCAAATATGAATGCAAACCAAAGGGGCTTTAAGGTTGTAACGAGGCTAGGCAAATGGGTAGGAAATGGAATATATATTAAGTAGCGAAAAACTTTACCCGGTCTTTTATTACACAATGAAACAAACAAACAACTACCAACCTTAAACTTCTATGTACAAGACAACTAAATATCATTTCTTTTTCTTTTTCATTGGTTTTTTTCCGATTTTTTTTCTTTCAAACAAAGCTATCAAAGCAAACCTTCAATAACATATCTACAGACTACTAACACTATAAGACCGGGTCAAGTTGGGTAAAATTTTAGGAAACTAGCTAAGGGGTAACGAATGATAGGCTTTAGGCACAAAATTGGGCAACTAAACCAACCACCCAAGAATGGAATCCTATGGACCACCCATCAATATACAGGGCTAGGATTCGAGTTACAGGAACAAGTGCCAAACCAACCACCCAAGAATGGAATCGTCGAGCGAAAACACTTGACAACCTCCTAGAAGCAGCTTTTCTTGCCACCAGACCTTTCTCCATCAATTAGGAATCCGATGCCGTCACTGAACACATTCCTTAAATTGTAGCCATTTGTTGAGTGTTTTTTTTGGTGTCTAATCCGCATATATATCACCATTGCCCTGGATTTTCTTGATTGTATATCTCTAAAATGTCAACATATACACGTGTGATTTAGTTTACGAAGATTTTTCAATGCCGAGAACCTCGATCAGAGAGTAAAAAAGACGTAAGGTTCACAATGGTATAAAATTAAAATAGGATACACCGGGCTAGGATTCGAGTTATAGGAACAAGGGCCAAACCAACCACCCAAGAATGGAATCGTCGAGCGAAAACACTTGACAACCCCCTAGATGCAGCTTTTCTTGCCACCAGACCTTTCTCCATCAATTAGGAATCTGATGCCGTCACTAAACACATTCCTTAAATTGTAGCCATTTGTTAAGTGTTTTTTTTGGTGTCTAATCCGCATATATATCAACATTGCCCTTGATTTTCTTGACTGTATATCTCTTAAATGTCAACATATACACGTGTGATTTAGTTTACGAAGATTTTTCAATGCCGAGAACCTCGATCAGAGAGTAAGAAAGGCGTAAGGTTCACAATGGTGTAAAATTACAATGAGATATACCGGGCTAGGATTCGAGATACAGGAACAAGGGTCAAACCAACCACCAAAGAATGGAATCGTCGAACGAAAACACTTGGCAACCCCCTAGATGCAGCTTTTCTTGCCACCAGACCTTTCTCCCTCAATTAGGAATCTGATGCCGTCACTAAACACATTCCTTAAATTGTAGCCACTTGTTGAGTGTTTTTTTTTGTGTCTAATCCGCATATATATCAACACTGCCCTTGATTTTCTTGACTGTATATCTCTTAAATGTCAACATATACACGTGTGATTTAGTTTATGAAGATTTTTCAATGCCAAGAACCTCGATCAGAGAGTAAAAAAGGCGTAAGGTTCACAATGGTGTAAAATTAAAGTAGGATATACCGGGATAGGATTCGAGTTATAGGAACAAGGGCCAAACCAACCACCCAAGAATGGAATCGTCGAGCGAAAACACTTGACAACCTCCTAGAAGCAGCTTTTCTTGCCGCCAGACCTTTCTCCATCAATTAGGAATCTGATGCCGTCACTAAACACATTCCTTAAATTGTAGCCATTTGTTGAGTTTTTTTTTGTATCTAATCCGCATATATATCACCATTGCCCTTGATATTCTTGACTCTATATCTCTTGAATGTCAACATATACACGTGTGATTTAGTTTACGAAGATTTCTCAATACCGAGAACCTCGATCAAAGAGCAAAAAAGGCGTAAGTTCACAATGGTTTAAAATTAAAATGGGATATACCAGGCTAGGATTCGAGTTACAGGAACAAGGGCCAAACCAACCACCCAAGAATGGAATCTTCGAGCGAAAACACTTGACAACCTCTTAGAAGCAGCTTTTCTAGCCACCAGACCATTCTCCATCAATTAGGAATCTGATGCCGTCACTAAACACATTCCTTAAATTGTAGTCATTTGTTGAGTGTGTTTTTTGGTGTCTAATCCGCATATATATCGCCATTGCCCTTGATTTTCTTGACTGTATATCTCTTAAATGTCAACATATACACGTGTGATTTAGTTTACGAAGATTTTTCAATGCCGAGAACCTCGATTAGAGAGTAAAAAAGGCGTAAGGTTCACAATGGTGTAAAATTAAAATGGGATATACAGGACTAGTATTCGAGTTACAGGAACAAGGGCCAAACCAACCACCCAAGAATGGAATCGTCGAGCCAAAACACTTGACAACCTCATAGAGGCAGCTTTTCTTGCCACTAGACCTTTCTCCATCAATTAGGAATCTAATGCTGCCACTAAACACATTCTTTAAATTGTAGCCGTTTGTTGAGTGTTTTTTTTTCGGGTGTCTAATCCGCATATATATCACCATTGCCCTTGATTTTATTGACTGTATATCTCCTAAATGTCAACATATACACGTGTGATTTAGTTTACGAAGATTTTTCAATGCCCAGAACCTAGATCAGAGAGTAAAAAAGGCGTAAGGTTCACAATGGTGTAAAATTAAAATGGGATATACCGAGCTAGGATTCGAGTTACAGGAACAAGGGCCAAACCAACCACCCAAGAATGGAATCGTCGAGCGAAAACACTTGACAACCTCCTAGAAGCAGCTTTTCTTGCCACCAGACCTTTCTCCATCAATTAGGAATCTGATGCCGTCACTAAACAAATTCCTTAAATTGTAGCCATTTGTTGAGTGTTTTTTTGATGACTAATCCGCATGTATATCACCATTGCCCTTGATTTTCATGACTGTATATCTCCTAAATGTCAATATATACACGTGTGATTTTGTTTACGAAGATTTTTCAATTCCGAGAACCTCGATCAGAGAGTAAAAAACGGGTAAGGTTCACAATGGTGTAAAATTAAAATGGGATATACCGGGCTAGGATTCGAGTTACAAGAACAAGGGCCAAACCAACCACCCAAGAATGGAATCGTCGAGCGAAAACACTTGACAACCTCCTAGAATAAGTTTTTCTTGCCACCAGACCTTTCTCCATCAATTAGGAATCTGATGCCGTCACTAAACACATTCCTTAAATTGTAGCCATTTGTTGTGTGTTTTTTTTTTGTGTCTAATCCGCATATATATATCACCATTGCCCTTGATTTTCTTGACTGTATATCTCTTAAATGTCAACATATACACGTGTGATTTCGTTTACGAAGATTTTTCAATGTCGAGAATCTCGATCAGAGAGTAAAAAAGGTGTAAGGTTCACAATGGTGTAAAATTAAAATGGGATATACCGGGCTAGGATTCGAGTTACAGGAACAAGGGCCAAACCAACCACCCAAGAATGGAATCGTCGAGCGAAAACACTTAACAACCTCCTAGAAGCAGCTTTTCTTGCCACCAGACATTTCTCCATCAATTAGGAATCTGATGCCGTCAGTAAACACATTCCTTAAATTGTAGCCATTTGTTGAGTGTTTTTTTTTGTGTCTAATCCGCATATATATCACCATTGCCCTTGATTTTCTTGACTGTATATCTCTTAAATGTCAACGTATACACGTGTGATTTAGTTTACGAAGATTTTCAATGCCGAGAACCTCAATCAGAGAGTAAAAACGGCGTAAGGTTCACAATGGTGTAAAATTAAAAGGGGATATACCGGACTATTATTCGAGTTACAGGAACAAGGGCCAAATCAACCACCCAAGAATGGAATCGTCGAGCGAAAACACTTGACAACCTCATAGAGGCAGCTTTTCTTGCCACCAGACCTTTCTCCATCAACCAGGAACCTGATGCCGTCACTAAACACATTCCTTAAATTGTAGCCGTTTGTTGAGTGTTTTTTTCCGGGTGTCTAATCCGCATATATATCACCATTGCCCTTGATTTTCTTGACTGTATATCTCTTAAATGTCAACATATACACGTGTGATTTAGTTTACGAAGATTTTTCAATGCCGAGAACCTCTATCAGAGAGTAAAAAAGGCGTAAGGTTCACAATGGGGTAAAATTAAAATGGGATATACCGGGCTAGGATTCGAGTTACAGGAACAAGGGCCAAACCAACCACCCAAGAATGGAATCGTCGAGCGAAAACACTTGACAACCTCCTAGAAGCAGCTTTTCTTGCCACCAGACCTTTCTCCATCAATTAGGAATCCGATGCCGTCACTAAACACATTCCTTAAATTGTAGCCATTTTTTGAGTGTTTTTTTTGTGTCTAATCCGCATATATATCACCATTGCCCTTGATTTTCTTGACTGTATATCTCTTAAATGTCAATATATACACGTGTGATTTAGTTTACAAAGATTTTTCAATTCCGAGAACCTCGATCAGAGAGTAAAAAAGGCGTAAGGTTCACAATGGTGTAAAATTAAAATGAGATATACCGGGCTATGATTCGAGTTACAGGAACAAGGGCCAAACCAAACACCCAAGAATGGAATCGTCGAGCGAAAACACTTGACAACCTCCTAGAAGCAGCTTTTCATGCCACCAGACCTTTCTCCATCAATTAGGAATCTGATGCCGTCACTAAACACATTCCTTAAATTGTAGCCATTTGTTGAGTGTTTTTTTTTGTGTCTAATCCACATATATATCACCATTTCCCTTGATTTTCTTGACTGTATGTCTCTAAAATGTCAACATATACACGTGTGATTTAGTTTACAAAGATTTTTCAATGCCGAGAACCTCGATCAGAGAGTAAAAAAAGGCGTAAGGTTCACAATGGTGTAAAATTAAAATGGGATATACCGGGCTAGTATTTGAGTTACAGGAACAAGGGCCAAACCAACCACCCAAGAATGGAATCGTCGAGCGAAAACACTTGACAACCTCATAGAGGCAGCTTTTCTTGCCACAAGACCTTTCTCCATCAATTAGGAATCTGATGTCGTCACTAAACACATTCCTTAAATTGTAGCCGTTTGTTGAGTGTTTTTTTTCCGGGTGTCTATTCCGCATATGTATCACCATTGCCCTTGATTTTCTTGACTGTATATCTCCTAAATGTCAACATATACACGTGTGATTTAGTTTACAAAGATTTTTCAATGCCCAGAACCTCGATCAGAGTGTAAAAAAGGCGTAAGGTTCACAATGGTGTAAAATTAAAATGGGATATACCGGGCTAGGATTCGAGTTACAGGAACAAGGGCCAAACCAACCACCCAAGAATGGAATCGTCGATCGAAAACACTTGACAACCTCCTAGAAGCAACTTTTCTTACCACCAGACCTTTCTCCATCAATTAGGAATCCGATGCCGTCACTAAACACATTCCGTAAATTGTAGCCATTTGTTGAGTGTTTTTTTTGTGTCTAATCCGCATATATATCACCATTGCCCTTGATTTTCTTGACAGTATATCTCTTAAACGTCAATATATACACGTGTGATTTAGTTTACGAAGATTTTTCAATTCCGAGAACCTCGATCAGAGAGTAAAAAAGGGGTAAGGTTCACAATGGTGTAGAATTAAAATGGGATATACCGGGCTAGGAATCGAGTTACATGAACAAGGGCCAAACCAACCACCCAAGAATGGAATCGTCGAGCGAAATCACTTGACAACCTCCTAGAAGCAGCCGTTCTTGCCACGAGACCTTTCTCCATCAATTAGGAATCTGATGCCGTCACTAAACACATTCTTTAAATTGTAGCCATTTGTTGAGTGTTTTTTTTTTGGTGTCTAATCCGCATATATATCACCATTGCCCTTGATTTTCTTGACTGTATATCTCTTAAATGTCAACATATACACGTGTGATTTAGTTTACGAAGATTTTCAATGCCGAGAACCTCGATTAGAGAGCAAAAAAGGCGTAGGGTTCACAATGGTGTAAAATTAAAATGGTATATACCGGACTAGTATTCGAGTTACAGGAACAAGGGCCAAACCAACCACCCAAGAATGGAATCGTCGAGCGAAAACACTTGACAACCTCATAGAGGCAGCTTTTCTTGCCACCAGACCTTTCTCCATCAATTAGGAATCTGATGCCGTCACTAAACACATTCCTTAAATTGTAGCCGTTTGTTGAGTGTTTTTTTTTCCGGGTGTCTATTCCGCATATATATCACCATTGCCCTTGATTTTCTTGACAGTATATCTCCTAAATGTCAACATATACACGTGTGATTTAGTTTACGAAGATTTTTCAATGCCCAGAACCTCGATCAGAGAGTAAAAAAGGCGTAAGGTTCACAATGGTGTAAAATTAAAATGGGATATACCGGGCTAGGATTCGAGTTACAGGAACAAGGGCCAAACCAACCACCCAAGAATGGAATCGTCGATCGAAAACACTTGACAACCTCCTAGAAGCAACTTTTCTTGCCACCAGACCTTTCTCCATCAATTAGGAATCCGATGCCGTCACTAAACACATTCCGTAAATTGTAGCCATTTGTTGAGAGTTTTTTTTGTGTCTAATCCGCATATATATCACCATTGCCCTTGATTTTATTGACAGTAGATCTCTTAAACGTCAATATATACACGTGTGATTTAGTTTACGAAGATTTTTCAATTCCGAGAACCTCGATCAGAGAGTAAAAAAGGGGTAAGGTTCACAAAGGTGTAGAATTAAAATGGGATATACCGGGCTAGGAATCGAGTTACATGAACAAGGGCCAAACCAACCACCCAAGAATGGAATCGTCGAGCGAAAACACTTGACAACCTCCTAGAAGCAGCTTTTCATGCCACGAGACCTTTCTCCATCAATTAGGAATCTGATGCCGTCACTAAACACATTCCTTAAACTGTAGCCATTTGTTGAGTGTTTTTTTGGTGTCTAATCCGCATATATATCACCATTGCCCTTGATTTTCTTGACTGTATATCTCTTAAATGTCAACATATACACGTGTGATTTAGTTTACGAAGATTTTTCAATGCCGAGAACCTCGATCAGAGAGTAAAAAAAGGCGTAAGGTTCACAATGGTGTAAAATTAAAATGGGATATACCGGGCTAGGATTCGAGTTACAGGAACAAGGGCCAAACCAACCACCCAAGAATAGAATTGTCGAGCGAAAACACTTGACAACCTCCTAGAAGCAGCTTTTCTTACCACCAGACCTTTCTCCATCATTTAGGAATCTGATGTCGTCACTAAACACATTCCTTAAATTGTAGCCATTTGTTGATTGTTTTTTTTTTGTGTCTAATCCGCATATATATCACCATTGCTCTTGATTTTCTTGACTGTATATCTCTTAAATGTCAACATATACATGTGTGATTTAGTTTACGAAGATTTTTCAATGCCTAGAACCTCGATTAGAGAGTAAAAAAGGAGTAAGTTTCACAATGGTGTAAAATTAAATTGGAACGAAGGCCAAACCAACCACCCAAGACCTTTCTCCATCAATTATGAATCTGATGCCGGCATTATGCACATTCCTTAAATTGTAGCCATTTGTTGAGTGTTTTTTTGGTGTCTAATCCGCATATATATCACCATTGCCCTTGATTTTTTTGACTATATATCTCTTAAATGTCAACATATACACGTGTGATTTAGTTTACAAAGATTTTTCAATGCCGAGAACCTCGATCAGAGAGTAAAAAAGGTAAGGTTCACAATGGTGTAAAATTAAAATGGGATATACCATGCTAGGATTCGAGTTACAAGAACAAGGGCCAAACCAACCACCCAAGAATGGAATCGTCGAGCGAAAACACTTGACAAACTCCTAGAAGCAGCTTTTCTTGCCACCTAACCTTTCTCCATCAATTAGGAATCTGATGCCGTCACTAAACACATTCCTTAAATTGTAGTCATTTGTTGAGTGTTTTTTTTGGTGTCTAATCCGCATATATATCACCATTGCCCTAGAATTTCTTGACTGTATATCTCTTAAATGCCAACATATACACGTGTGATTTAGTTTACGAAGATTTTTAAATGCCGGGAACCTCGATCAGAGAGTAAAGAAGGCGTAAGGTTCACAATGGTGTAAAATTAAAATGGGATATACCGGGCTAGGATTCGAGTTACAGGAACAAGGACCAAACCAACCACCCAAGAATGGATTCGGCGAGTGAAAAGACTTGACAACCTCCTAGAAGCAGCTTTTCTTGCCACCAGACCTTTCTCCATCAATTAGGAATCTGATGCCGTCACTAAACACATTTCTAAAACTGTAGCCATTTGTTGAGTGTTTTTTTTGGTGTCTAATCCGCATATATATCACCATTGCCCTTGATTTTCTTGACTGTATATCTCTTAAATGTCAACATATACACGCGTGATTTAGTTTACGAAAATTTTTCAATGCCGAGAACCTCGATCAGGGAGTAAAAAAGGCGTAAGGTTCAGAATGGTTTAAAATTAAAATGGGATATACCGGGCTAGGATTCGAGTTACAGGAATAAGGGCCAAACCGACCACCCAAGAATGGAATCGTCGAGCGAAAACACTTGACAACCTCCTAAAAGCAGCTTTTCTTGCCACCAGACCATTCTCCATCAATTAGGAATCTGATGCCGTCACTAAACACATTTCTTAAATTGTAGCCATTTGCTGAGTGTTTTTTTTTTTGGTGTCTAATACGCATATATATCACCATTGCCCATGATTTTCTTGACTGCATATCTCTTAAATGTGAACACATTCACGTGTGATTTAGTTTAGAAGATTTTTCAATGTCGAGAACCTCGATCAGAGAGTAAAAAAGGCGTAAGGTTCACAATGGTGTAAAATTAAAATGGGATATACCGGGCTAGGATTCGAGTTACAGGAACAAGGGCCAAACCAACCACCCAAGAATGGAATCGTCGATCGAAAACACTTGACAACCTCCTAGAAGCAACTTTTCTTGCCACCAGACCTTTCTCCATCAATTAGGAATCCGATGCCGTCACTAAACACATTTCGTAAATTGTAGCCACTTGTTGAGTGTTTTTTTTGTGTCTAATCCGCATATATATCACCATTGCCCTTGATTTTCTTGACAGTACATCTCATGAGCGTCAATATATACACGTGTGATTTAGTTTACTAAGATTTTTCAATTCCGAGAACCTCGATCAGAGAGTAAAAAAGGGGTAAGGTTCACAATGGTGTAGAATTAAAATGGGATATACCGGGCTAGGATTCGAGTTACATGAACAAGGGCCAAACCAACCGCCCAAGAATGGAATCGTCGAGCGAAAACACTTGACAACCTCCTAGAAGCAGCTTTTCATGCCACCAGACCTTTCTCCATCAATTAGGAATCTGATGCCGTCACTAAACACTTTCCTTAATTTGTAGCCATTTGTTGAGTGTTTTTTTTTTGTGTCTAATCCGCATATATATCACCATTTCCCTTGATTTTCTTGACAGTATATCTCTTAAACGTCAATATATACACGTGTGATTTAGTTTACGAAGATTTTTCAATTTCGAGAACCTCGATCAGAGAGTAAAAAAGGGGTAAAGTTCACAATGGTGTAGAATTGAAATGGGATATACCGGGCTAGGATTCGAGTTACAGGAACAAGGGCCAAACCAACCACCCAAGAATGGAATTGTCGAGCGAAAACACTTGACAACCTCCTAGAAGCAGCTTTTCTTGCCACCAGACCTTTCTCCATCAATTAGGAATCTGATGTCGTCACTAAACACATTCCTTAAATTGTAGCCATTTGTTGATTGTTTTTTTTTTGTGTCTAATCCGCATATATATCACCATTGCCCTTGATTTTCTTGACTGTATATCTCTTAAATGTCAACATATACATGTGTGATTTAGTTTACGAAGATTTTTCAATGCCGAGAACCTCGATTAGAGAGTAAAAAAGGCGTAAGTTTCACAATGGTGTAAAATTAAATTGGGATATACCGGGCTAGGAGTTATAGGAACGAAGGCCAAACCAACCACCCAAGAATGGAATCGTCGAGCGAAAACACTTAACAACCTCCTAGAAGTAGCTTTTCTTGCCACCAGACCTTTCTCCATAAATTAGGAATCTGATGCCCGCATTAAGCACATTCCTTAAATTGTAGCCATTTGTTGAGTGTTTTTTTGGTGTCTAATCCGCATATATATCACCATTGCCCTTGATTTTTTTGACTATATATATCTTAAATGTCAACATATACACGTGTGATTTAGTTTACAAAGATTTTTCAATGCCGAGAACCTCGATCAGAAAGTAAAAAAGGTAAGGTTCACAATGGTGTAAAATTAAAATGGGATATACCGGGCTAGGATTCGAGTTACAGGAACAAGGGCCAAACCAACCACCCAAGAATGGAATCGTCGAGCGAAAACACTTGACAAACTCCTAGAAGCAGCTTTTCTTGCCACCTAACCTTTCTCCATCAATTAGGAATCTGATGCCGTCACTAAACACATTCCTTAAATTGTAGTCATTTGTTGAGTGTTTTTTTTTTGTGTCTAATCCGCATATATATCACCATTGCCCTTGATTTTCTTGACTGTATATCTCTTAAATGTCAACATATACACGTGTGATTTAGTTTACGAAGATTTTTAAATGCCGGGAACCTCGATCAGAGAGTAAAGAAGGCGTAAGGTTCACAATGGTGTAAAATTAAAATGGGATATACCGGGCTAGGATTCGAGTTACAGGAACAAGGACCAAACCAACCACCCAAGAATGGATTCGGCGAGTGAAAAGACTTGACAACCTCCTAGAAGCAGCTTTTCTTGCCACCAGACCTTTCTCCATCAATAAGGAATCTGATACCGTCACTAAACACATTTCTAAAATTGTAGCCATTTGTTGAGTGTTTTTTTTTTTGGTGTCTAATCCGCATATATATCACCATTGCCCTTGATTTTCTTGAATGTATATCTCTTAAATGTCAACATATACACGCGTGATTTAGTTTACGAAAAATTTTCAATGCCGAGAACCTCAATCAGGGAGTAAAAAAGGCGTAAGGTTCAGAATGGTTTAAAATTAAAATGGGATATACCGGGCTAGGATTCGAGTTACAGGAACAAGGGCCAAACCAACCACCCAAGAATGGAATCGTCTAGCGAAAACACTTGACAACCTCCTAGAAGCAGCTTTTCTTGCCACCAGACCATTCTCCATGAATTAGGAATCTGATGCCGTCACTAAACACATTTCTTAAATTGTAGCCATTTGCTGAGTGTTTTTTTTTTTGGTGTCTAATACGCATATATATCACTATTGCCCATGATTTTCTTGACTGCATATCTCTTAAATGTCAACATATTCACGTGTGATTTAGTTTACGAAGATTTTTCAATGCCGAGAACCTCGATCAGAGAGTAAAAAAGGCGTAAGGTTCACAATGGTGTAAAATTAAAATGGGATATACCGGGCTAGGATTCGAGTTACAGGAACAAGGGCCAAACCAACCACCCAAGAATGGAATCGTCGATCGAAAACACTTGACAACCTCCTAGAAGAAACTTTTCTTGCCACCAGACCTTTCTTCATCAATTAGGAATCCGATGCCGTCACTAAACACATTCCGTAAATTGTAGCCATTTGTTGAGTGTTTTTTTTTTGTGTCTAATCCGCATATATATCACCATTGCCCTTGATTTTATTGACAGTATATCTCTTAAACGTCAATATATACACGTGTGATTTAGTTTACGAAGATTTTTCAATTCCGAGAACCTCGATCAGAGAGTAAAAAAGGGGTAAGGTTCACAATGGTGTAGAATTAAAATGGGATATACCGGGCTAGGATTCGAGTTACATGAACAAGGGACAAACCAACCACCCAAGAATGGAATCGTCGAGCGAAAACACTTGACAACCTCCTAGAAGCAGCTTTTCATGCCACCAGACCCTTCTCCATCAATTAGGAATCTGATGCCGTCACTAAACACATTCCTTAAATTGTAGCCATTTGTTAAGTGTTTTTTTTTGTGTCTAATCCGCATATATATCACCATTTCCCTTGATTTTCTTGACGGTATATCTCTAAAATGTCAACATATACACGTGTGATTTAGTTTACGAAGATTTTTCAATGCCGAGAACCTCGATCAGAGAGTAAAAATAGGCGTAAGGTTCACAATGGTGTAAAATTAAAATGGGATATACCGGGCTAGTATTTGAGTTACAGGAACAAGGGCCAAACCAACCACCCAAGAATGGAATCGTCGAGCGAAATCACTTGACAACCTCCTAGAAGCAGCCTTTCTTGCCACGAGACCATTCTCCATCAATTAGGAATCTGATGCCGTCACTAAACACATTCCTTAAATTGTAGCCATTTGTTGAGTGTTTTTTTTGGTGTCTAATCCGCATATATATCACCATTGCACTTGATTTTCTTGACTGTATATCTCTTAAATGTCAACATATACACGTGTGATTTAGTTTACGAAGATTTTTCAATGCCGAGAACCTCGATCAGAGAGTAAAAAAAGGCGTAAGGTTCACAATGGTGTAAAATTAAAATGGGATATACCGGGCTAGGATTCGAGTTACAGGAACAAGGGCCAAACCAACCACCCAAGAATGGAATCGTCGAGCGAAAACACTTGACAAACTCCTAGAAGCAGCTTTTCTTGCCACCTAACCTTTCTCCATCAATTAGGAATCTGATGCCGTCACTATACACATTCCTTAAATTGTAGTCATTTGTTGAGTGTTTTTTTTTGCGTCTAATCCGCATATATATCACCATTGCCCTTGATTTTCTTGACTGTATATCTCTTAAATGTCAACATATACACGTGTGATTTAGTTTACGAAGATTTTTAAATGCCGGGAACCTCGATCAGAGAGTAAAGAAGGCGTAAGGTTCACAATGGTGTAAAATTAAAATGGGATATACCGGGCTAGGATTCGAGTTACAGGAACAAGGGCCAAACCAACCACCCAAGAATGGAATCGTCGAGCGAAAACACTTGACAACCTCCTAGAAGCAGCTTTTCATGCCACCAGACCTTTCTCCATCAATTAGGAATCTGATGCCGTCACTAAACACATTCCTTAAATTGTAGCCATTTGTTGAGTGTCATTTTTTGTGTCTAATCCGCATATATATCAACATTTCCCTTGATTTTCTTGACTGTATATCTCTAAAATGTCGCCATATACACGTGTGATTTAGTTTACGAAGATTTTTCAATGCCGAGAACCTCGATCAGAGAGTAAAAATAGGCGTAAGGTTCACAATGGTGTAAAATTAAAATGGGATATACCGGGCTAGTATTTGAGTTACAGGAACAAGGGCCAAACCAACCACCCAAGAATGGAATCGTCGAGCGAAATCACTTGACAACCTCCTAGAAGCAGCCTTTCTTGCTACGGGACCTTTCTCCATCAATTAGGAATCTGATGCCGTCACTAAACACATTCCTTAAATTGTAGCCATTTGTTGAGTGTTTTTTTTGGTGTCTAATCCGCATATATATCACCATTGCCCTTGATTTTCTTGACTGTATATCTCTTAAATGTCAACATATACATGTGTGATTTAGTTTACGAAGATTTTTCAATGCCGAGAACCTCGATCAGAGAGTAAAAAAAGGCGTAAGGTTCACAATGGTGTAAAATTAAAATGGGATATACCGGGCTAGGATTCGAGTTACAGGAACAAGGGCCAAACCAACCACCCAAGAATGGAATCGTCGATCGAAAACACTTGACAACCTCCTAGAAGCAACTTTTCTTGCCACCAGACCTTTCTTCATCAATTAGCAATCCGATGCCGTCACTAAACACATTCCGTAAATTGTAGCCATTTGTTGAGTGTTTTTTTTGTGTCTAATCCGCATATATATCACCATTGCCCTTGATTTTATTGACAGTATATCTCTTAAACGTCAATATATACACGTGTGATTTAGTTTACGAAGATTTTTCAATTCCGAGAACCTCGATCAGAGAGTAAAAAAGGGGTAAGGTTCACAATGGTGTAGAATTAAAATGGGATATACCGGGCTAGGATTCGAGTTACATGAACAAGGGACAAACCAACCACCCAAGAATGGAATCGTCGAGCGAAAACACTTGACAACCTCCTAGAAGCAGCTTTTCATGCCACCAGACCTTTCTCCATCAATTAGGAATCTGATGCCGTCACTAAACACATTCCTTAAATTGTAGCCATTTGTTGAGTGTTTTTTTTTGTGTCTAATCCGCATATATATCACCATTTCCCATGATTTTCTTGACTGTATATCTCTAAAATGTCAACATATACACGTGTGATTTAGTTTACGAAGATTTTTCAATGCCGAGAACCTCGATCAGAGAGTAAAAATAGGCGTAAGGTTCACAATGGTGTAAAATTAAAATGGGATATACCGGGCTAGTATTTGAGTTACAGGAACAAGGGCCAAACCAACCACCCAAGAATGGAATCGTCGAGCGAAATCACTTGACAACCTCCTAGAAGCAGCCTTTCTTGCCACGAGACCATTCTCCATCAATTAGGAATCTGATGCCGTCACTAAACACATTCCTTAAATTGTAGCCATTTGTTGAGTGTTTTTTTTTGGTGTCTAATCCTCATATATATCACCATTGCCCTTGATTTTCTTGACTGTATATCTCTTAAATGTCAACATATACACGTGTGATTTAGTTTACGAAGATTTTTCAATGCCGAGAACCTCGATCAGAGAGTAAAAAAAGGCGTAAGGTTCACAATGGTGTAAAATTAAAATGGGATATACCGGGCTAGGATTCGAGTTACAGGAACAAGGGCCAAACCAACCACCCAAGAATGGAATCGTCGAGCGAAAACACTTGACAAACTCCTAGAAGCAGCTTTTCTTGCCACCTAACCTTTCTCCATCAATTAGGAATCTGATGCCGTCACTATACACATTCCTTAAATTGTAGTCATTTGTTGAGTGTTTTTTTTGGCGTCTAATCCGCATATATATCACCATTGCCCTTGATTTTCTTGACTGTATATCTCTTAAATGTCAACATATACACGTGTGATTTAGTTTACGAAGATTTTTAAATGCCGGGAACCTCGATCAGAGAGTAAAGAAGGCGTAAGGTTCACAATGGTGTAAAATTAAAATGGGATATACCGGGCTAGGATTCGAGTTACAGGAACAAGGGCTAAACCAACCACCCAAGAATGGAATCGTCGAGCGAAAACACTTGACAACCTCCTAGAAGCAGCTTTTCATGCCACCAGACCTTTCTCCATCAATTAGGAATCTGATGCCGTCACTAAACACATTCCTTAAATTGTAGCCATTTGTTGAGTGTTTTTTTTTTGTGTCTAATCCGCATATATATCACCATTTCCCTTGATTTTCTTGACTGTATATCTCTAAAATGTCACCATATACACGTGTGATTTAGTTTACGAAGATTTTTCAATGCCGAGAACCTCGATCAGAGAGTAAAAATAGGCGTAAGGTTCACAATGGTGTAAAATTAAAATGGGATATACCGAGCTAGTATTTGAGTTACAGGAACAAGGGCCAAACCAACCACCCAAGAATGGAATCGTCGAGTGAAATCACTTGACAACCTCCTAGAAGCAGCCTTTCTTGCCACGAGACCTTTCTCCATCAATTAGGAATCTGATGCCGTCACTAAACACATTCCTTAAATTGTAGCCATTTGTTGAGTGTTTTTTTTGGTGTCTAATCCGCATATATATCACCATTGCCCTTGATTTTCTTGACTGTATATCTCTTAAATGTCAACATATACACGTGTGATTTAGTTTACGAAGATTTTTCAATGCCGAGAACCTCGATCAGAGAGTAAAAAAAGGCGTAAGGTTCACAATGGTGTAAAATTAAAATGGGATATACCGGGCTAGGATTCGAGTTACAGGAACAAGGGCCAAACCAACCACCCAAGAATGGAATCGTCGAGCAAAAACACTTGACAAACTCCTAGAAGCAGCTTTTCTTGCCACCTAACCTTTCTCCATCAATTAGGAATCTGATGCCGTCACTAAACACATTCCTTAAATTGTAGTCATTTGTTGAGTGTTTTTTTTTGGCGTCTAATCCGCATATATATCACCATTGCCCTTGATTTTCTTGACTGTATATCTCTTAAATGTCAACATATACACGTGTGATTTAGTTTACGAAGATTTTTAAATGCAGGGAACCTCGATCAGAGAGTAAAGAAGGCGTAAGGTTCACAATGGTGTAAAATTAAAATGGGATATACCGGGCTAGGATTCGAGTTACAGGAACAAGGACCAAACCAACCACCCAAGAATGGATTCGGCGAGTGAAAAGACTTGACAACCTCCTAGAAGCAGCTTTTCTTGCCACCAGACCTTTCTCCATCAATAAGGAATCTGATACCATCACTAAACACATTTCTAAAATTGTAGCCATTTGTTGAGTGTTTTTTTTTTAGTGTCTAATCCGCATATATATCACCATTGCCCTTGATTTTCTTGACTGTATATCTCTTAAATGTCAACATATACACGCGTGATTTAGTTTACGAAAATTTTTCAATGCCGAGAACCTCGATCAGGGAGTAAAAAAGGCGTAAGGTTCAGAATGGTTTAAAATTAAAATGGGATATACCGGGCTAGGATTCGAGTTACAGGAACGAGGGCCAAACCAACCACCCAAGAATGGAATCGTCGAGCGAAAACACTTGACAACCTCCTAGAAGCAGCTTTTCTTGCCACCAGACCATTCTCCATCAATTAGGAATCTGATGCCGTCACTAAACACATTTCTTAAATTGTAGCCATTTGCTAAGTGTTTTTTTTTTTGTGTCTAATACGCATATATATCACCATTGCCAATGATTTTCTTGAGTGCATATCTCTTAAATGTCAACATATTCACGTGTGATTTAGTTTAGAAGACTTTTCAATGTCGAGAACCTCGATCAGAGAATAAAAAAGGCGTAAGGTTCACAATGGTGTAAAATTAAAATGGGATATACCGGGCTAGGATTCGAGTTACAGGAATAAGGGCCAAACCAACCACCCAAGAATGGAATCATCGATCGAAAACACTTGACAACATCCTAGAAGCAACTTTTCTTTCCACCAGACCTTTCTCCATCAATTAGGAATCCGATGCCGTCACTAAACACATTCTGTAAATTGTAGCCATTTGTTGAGTGTTTTTTTTTGTGTCTAATCCGCATATATATCACCATTGCCGTTGATTTTCTTGAAAATATATCTCTTAAACGTCAATATATACACGTGTGATTTAGTTTACGAAGATTTTTCAATTCCGAGAACCTCGATCAGAGAGTAAAAAAGGGGTAAGGTTTAAATGGTGTAGAATTAAAATGGGATATATCGGGCTAGGATTCGAGTTACATGAACAAGGTCCAAATCAACCACCCAAGAATGGAATCGTCGAGCGAAAACACTTGACAACCTCCTAGAAGCAGCTTTTCATGCCACCAGAACTTTCTCCATCAATTAGGAATCTGATGCCGTCACTAAACACATTCCTTAAATTGTAGCCATTTGTTGAGTGTTTTTTTCGTGTCTAATCCGCATATATATCACCATTTCCCTTGATTTTCTTGACTGTATATCTCTTAAATGTCAACATATACACGTGTGATTTAGTTTACGAAGATTTTTCAATGCCGAGAACCTCGATCAGAGAGTAAAATAAGGCGTAAGGTTCACAATGGTGTAAAATTAAAATGGGATATACCGGGCTAGGATTCGAGTTACAGGAACAAGGGCCAAACCAACCACCCAAGAATGGAATTGTCGAGCGAAAACACTTGACAACCTCCTAGAAGCAGCTTTTCTTGCCACCAGACCTTTCTCCATCAATTAGGAATCTGATGTCGTCACTAAACACATTCCTTAAATTGTAGCCATTTGTTGATTGTTTTTTTTTGTGTCTAATCCGCATATATATCACCATTGCCCTTGATTTTCTTGACTGTATATCTCTTAAATGTCAACATATACATGTGTGATTTAGTTTACGAAGATTTTTCAATTCCGAGAACCTCGATTAGAGAGTAAAAAAGGCGTAAGTTTCACAATGGTGTAAAATTAAATTGGGATATACCGGGCTAGGAGTTATAGGAACGAAGGCCAAACCAACCACCCAAGAATGGAATCGTCGAGCGAAAACACCTAACAACCTCCTAGAAGTAGCTTTTCTTGCCACCAGACCTTTCTCCATCCATTAGGAATCTGATGCCGGCATTAAGCACATTCCTTAAATTGTAGCCATTTGTTGAGTGTTTTTTTGGTGTCTAATCCGCATATATATCACCATTGCCCTTGATTTTTTTGACTATATATATCTTAAATGTCAACATATACACGTGTGATTTAGTTTACAAAGATTTTTCAATGCCGAGAACCTCGATCAGAGAGTAAAAAAGGTAAGGTTCACAATGGTGTAAAATTAAAATGGGATATACCGGGCTAGGATTCGAGTTACAGGAACAAGGGCCAAACCAACCACCCAAGAATGGAATCGTCAAGCGAAAACACTTGACAAACTCCTAGAAGCAGCTTTTCTTGCCACCTAACCTTTCTCCATCAATTAGGAATCTGATGCCGTCACTAAACACATTCCTTAAATTGTAGTCATTTGTTGAGTGTTTTTTTTGGTGTCTAATCCGCATATATATCACCATTGCCCTTGATTTTCTTGACTGTATATCTCTTAAATGTCAACATATACACGTGTGATTTAGCTTACGAAGATTTTTAAATGCCGGGAACCTCGATCAGAGAGTAAAGAAGGCGTAAGGTTCACAATGGTGTAAAATTAAAATGGGATATACCGGGCTAGGATTCGAGTTACAGGAACAAGGACCAAACCAACCACCCAAGAATGGATTCGACGAGTGAAAAGACTTGACAACCTCCTAGAAGCAGCTTTTCTTGCCACCAGACCTTTCTCCATCAATAAGGAATCTGATACCGTCACTAAACACATTTCTAAAATTGTAGCCATTTGTTGAGTGTTTTTTTTTGGTGTCTAATCCGCATATATATCACCATTGCCCTTGATTTTCTTGACTGTATATCTCTTAAATGTCAACATATACACGCGTGATTTAGTTTACGAAAAATTTTCAATGCCGAGAACCTCGATCAGGGAGTAAAAAAGGCGTAAGGTTCAGAATGGTTTAAAATTAAAATGGGATATACCGGGCTAGGATTCGAGTTACAGGAACAAGGGCCAAACCAACCACCCAAGAATGGAATCGTCGAGCGAAAACACTTGACAACCTCCTAGAAGCAGCTTTTCTTGCCACCAGACCATTCTCCATCAATAAGGAATCTGATGCCGTCACTAAACACATTTCTTAAATTGTAGCCATTTGCTGAGTGTTTTTTTTTGGTGTCTAATCCGCATATATATCACCATTGCCCTTGATTTTCTTGACTGTATATCTCTTAAATGTCAACATATACACGCGTGATTTAGTTTACGAAAAATTTTCAATGCCGAGAACCTCGATCAGGGAGTAAAAAAGGCGTAAGGTTCACAATGGTGTAAAATTAAAATGGGATATACCGGGCTAGGATTCGAGTTACAGGAACAAGGGCCAAACCAACCACCCAAGAATGGAATCGTCGATCGAAAACACTTGACAACCTCCTAGAAGCAACTTTCTTGCCACCAGACCTTTCTCCATTAATTAGGAATCCGATGCCGTCACTAAACACATTCCGTAAATTGTAGCCATTTGTTGAGTGTTTTTTTTGGTGTCTAATCCGCATATATATCACCATTGCCCTTGATTTTCTTGACTGTATATCTCTTAAATGTCAACATATACACGTGTGATTTAGCTTACGAAGATTTTTAAATGCCGGGAACCTCGATCAGAGAGTAAAGAAGGCGTAAGGTTCACAATGGTGTAAAATTAAAATGGGATATACCGGGCTAGGATTCGAGTTACAGGAACAAGGACCAAACCAACCACCCAAGAATGGATTCGGCGAGTGAAAAGACTTGACAACCTCCTAGAAGCAGCTTTTCTTGCCACCAGACCATTCTCCATCAATAAGGAATCTGATACCGTCACTAAACACATTTCTAAAATTGTAGCCATTTGTTGAGTGTTTTTTTTTGGTGTCTAATCCGCATATATATCACCATTGCCCTTGATTTTCTTGACTGTATATCTCTTAAATGTCAACATATACACGCGTGATTTAGTTTACGAAAAATTTTCAATGCCGAGAACCTCGATCAGGGAGTAAAAAAGGCGTAAGGTTCAGAATGGTTTAAAATTAAAATGGGATATACCGGGCTAGGATTCGAGTTACAGGAACAAGGGCCAAACCAACCACCCAAGAATGGAATCGTCGAGCGAAAACACTTGACAACCTCCTAGAAGCAGCTTTTCTTGCCACCAGACCATTCTCCATCAATAAGGAATCTGATGCCGTCACTAAACACATTTCTTAAATTGTAGCCATTTGCTGAGTGTTTTTTTTTTGGTGTCTAATCCGCATATATATCACCATTGCCCTTGATTTTCTTGACTGTATATCTCTTAAATGTCAACATATACACGCGTGATTTAGTTTACGAAAAATTTTCAATGCCGAGAACCTCGATCAGGGAGTAAAAAAGGCGTAAGGTTCACAATGGTGTAAAATTAAAATGGGATATACCGGGCTAGGATTCGAGTTACAGGAACAAGGGCCAAACCAACCACCCAAGAATGGAATCGTCGATCGAAAACACTTGACAACCTCCTAGAAGCAACTTTCTTGCCACCAGACCTTTCTCCATTAATTAGGAATCCGATGCCGTCACTAAACACATTCCGTAAATTGTAGCCATTTGTTGAATGTTTTTTTTGTGTCTAATCCGCATATATATCACCATTGCCCTTGATTTTCTTGACAGTATATCTCTTAAACGTCAATATATACACGTGTGATTTAGTTTACAAAGATTTTTCAATGCCGAGAACCTCGATCAGAGAGTAAAAAAGGTAAGGTTCACAATGGTGTAAAATTAAAATGGGATATACCGGGCTAGGATTCGAGTTACAGGGACAAGGGCCAAACCAACCACCCAAGAATGGAATCATCGAGCGAAAACACTTGACAAACTCCTAGAAGCAGCTTTTCTTGCCACCTAACCTTTCTCCATCAATTAGGAATCTGATGCCGTCACTAAACACATTTCTTAAATTGTAGCCATTTGCTGAGTGTTTTTTTTTGGTGTCTAATACGCATATATATCACCATTGCCCATGATTTTCTTGACTGCATATCTCTTAAATGTCAACATATTCACGTGTGATTTAGTTTACGAAGATTTTTCAATGCCGAGAACCTCGATCAGAGAGTAAAAAAGGCGTAAGGTTCACAATGGTGTAAAATTAAAATGGGGTATACCGGGCTAGGATTCGAGTTACAGGAACAAGGGCCAAACCAACCACCCAAGAATGGAATCGTCGAGTGAAAACACTTGACAACCTCCTAGAAGCAGCTTTTCTTGCAACCAGACCTTTCTCCAACAATTACCAATCTAATTCCGTCACTAAACACATTCCTTAAATAGTAGCCATTTGTTGAGTGTTCTTTTTTTTTGGTGTCTAATCCGAATATATATCACCATTGCCCTTGATTTTCTTGACTGTATATCTCTTAAATGTCAACATATACACGTGTGATTTAGTTTACGAAGATTTTTCAATGCCGAGAACCTCGATCAGAGAGTAAAAAAGTCGTAAGGTTCGCAATGGTGTAAAATTAAAATGAGATATACCGGGCTAGGATTCGAGTTACAGGAACAAGGGCCAAACCAACCACCTAAGAATGGAATCGTCGAGCGAAAACACTTGACAACCTCCTAGAAGCAGCTTTTCTTGCCTCCAGACCTTTCTCCATAAATTAGGAATATGATGCCGTCACTAAACACATTCCTTCAATTGTAGCCATTTGTTGAGTATTTTTTTTGGTGTCTAATCCGCATATATATCACCATTGCCCTTGATTTTCTTGACTGTATATCTCTTAAATGTCAACATATACACGTGTGATTTAGTTTACGAAGATTTTTCAATTACGAGAACCTCGATCAGAGAGTAAAAAAGGCGTAAGTTTCACAATGGTGTAAAATTAAAATGGGATATACCGGGCTAGGATTCGAGTTGTAGGAACAAAGGCCAAACCAACCACCCAAGAATGGAATCGTCGAGCGAAAACACTTGTCAACCTCCTAGAAGCAGCTTTTCTTGTCACCAGACCTTTCTCCATCAATTAGGAATCTGATGCCGTCACTAAACACATTCCTTAAATTGTAGTCATTTGTTGAGTGTTTTTTTTGGTGTCTAATCCGCATATATATCACCATTGCCCTTGATTTTCTTGACTGTATATATCTTAAATGTCAACATATACATGTGTGATTTAGTTTACGAAGATTTTTCAATGTCGAGAACCTCGATTAGAGAGTAAAAAAGGCGTAAGTTTCACAATGGTGTAAAATTAAATTGGGATATACCGGTGTAGGAGTTATAGGAACGAAGGCCAAACCAACCACCCAAGAATGGAATCGTCGAGCGAAAACACTTAACAACCTCCTAGAAGTAGCTTTTCTTGCCACCAGACCTTTCTCCATCAATTAGGAATCTGATGCCGGCATTAAGCACATTCCTTAAATTGTAGCCATTTGTTGAGTGTTTTTTTGGTGACTAATCCGCATATATATCACCATTGCCCTTGATTTTTTTGACTATATATATCTTAAATGTCAACATATACACGTGTGATTTAGTTTACAAAGATTTTTCAATGCCGAGAACCTCGATCAGAGAGTAAAAACGGTAAGGTTCACAACGGTGTAAAATTAAAATGGGATATACCGGGCTAGGATTCGAGTTACAGGAACAAGGGCCAAACCAACCACCCAAGAATGGAATCATCGAGCGAAAACACTTGACAAACTCCTAGAAGCAGCTTTTCTTGCCACCTAACCTTTCTCCATCAATTAGGAATCTGATGCCGTCACTAAACACATTTCTAAAATTGTAGCCATTTGTTGAGTGTTTTTTTTGTGTCTAATCCGCATATATATCACCATTGCCCTTGATTTTCTTGACTGTATATCTCTTAAATGTCAACATATACACGTGTGATTTAGTTTACGAAGATTTTTCAATGCCGAGAACCTCGATCAGAGAGAAAAAAGGCGTAAGTTTCACAATGGTGTAAAATTAAAATGGGATATACCGGGCTAGGATTCGAGTTGTAGGAACAAAGGCCAAACCAACCACCCAAGAATGGAATCGTCGAGCGAAAACACTTGTCAACCTCCTAGAAGCAGCTTTTCTTGCCACCAGACCTTTCTCCATCAATTAGGAATCTGATGCCGTCACTAAACACATTCCTTAAATTGTAGTCATTTGTTGAGTGTTTTTTTTGGTGTCTAATCCGCATATATATCACCATTGCCCTTGATTTTCTTGACTGTATATATCTTAAATGTCAACATATACATGTGTGATTTAGTTTACGAAGATTTTTCAATGCCGAGAACCTCGATTAGAGAGTAAAAAAGGCGTAAGTTTCACAATGGTGTAAAATTAAATTGGGATATACCGGGGTAGGAGTTATAGGAACGAAGGCCAAACCAACCACCCCAGAATGGAATCGTCGAGCGAAAACACTTAACAACCTCCTAGAAGTAGCTTTTCTTGCCACCAGACCTTTCTCCATCAATTAGGAATCTGATGCCGGCATTAAGCACATTCCTTAAATTGTAGCCATTTGTTGAGTGTTTTTTTGGTGACTAATCCGCATATATATCACCATTGCCCATGATTTTTTTGACTATATATATCTTAAATGTCAACATATACACGTGTGATTTAGTTTACAAAGATTTTTCAATGCCGAGAACCTCGATCAGAGAGTAAAAAAGGTAAGGTTCACAATGGTGTAAAATTAAAATGGGATATACCGGGCTAGGATTCGAGTTACAGGAACAAGGGCCAAACCAACCACCCAAGAATGGAATCATCGAGCGAAAATAATAGACAACCTCCTAGAAGCAGCTTTTATTGCCACCAGACCTTTCTCCATCAATTAGGAATCTGATGCTGTCACTAAACACATTCCTTAAATTGTAGCCATTTGTTGAGTGTTTTTTTTTTGTGTCTAATCCGCATATATATCACCATTGCCCTTGATTTTCTTGACTTTATATCTCTTAAATGTCAACATATACACGTGTGATTTAGTTTACGAAGATTTTTCAATGCCGAGAACCTCGATCAGAGAGTAAAAACGTCGTAAGGTTCGCAATGGTGTAAAATTAAAATGGGAAATATCGGGCTAGAATTTGTTGAGTGTTTTTTTTGTGTCTAATCCGCATATATATCCCCATTGCCCTTGATTTTCTTGACTGTATATCTCTTAAATGTCAACATAAACACGTGTGATTTAGTTTACGAAGATTTTTCAATGCCGAGAACCTCGATCAGAGAGTAAAAAAGGCGTAAGTTTCACAATGGTGTAAAATTAAAATGGAATATACCGGGCTAGGATTCGAGTTATAGGAACAAAGGCCAAACCAACCACCCAAGAATGGAATCGTTGAGCGAAAACACTTGTCAACCTCCTAGAAGCAGCTTTTCTTGCCACCAGACCTTTCTCCATCAATTAGGAATCTGATGCCGTCACTAAACACATTCCTTAAATTGTAGCCATTTGTTGAGTGTTTTTTTTGGTGTCTAATCCGCATATATATCACCATTGCCCTTGATTTTCTTGACTGTATATCTCTTAAATGTCAACATATACACGTGTGATTTAGTTTACGAAGATTTTTAAATGCCGGGAACCTCGATCAGAGAGTAGAGAAGGCGTAAGGTTCACAATGGTGTAAAATTAAAATGGGATATACCGGGCTAGGATTCGAGTTACAGGAACAAGGACCAAACCAACCACCCAAGAATGGATTCGGCGAGTGAAAAGACTTGACAACCTCCTAGAAGCAGCTTTTCTTGCCACCAGACCTTTCTCCATCAATAAGGAATCTGATACCGTCACTAAACACATTTCTAAAATTGTAGCCATTTGTTGAGTGTTTTTTTTTTGGTGTCTAATCCGCATATATATCACCATTGCCCTTGATTTTCTTGACTGTATATCTCTTAAATGTCAACATATACACGCGTGATTTAGTTTACGAAAATTTTTCAATGCCGAGAACCTCGATCAGGGAGTAAAAAAGGCGTAAGGTTCAGAATGGTTTAAAATTAAAATGGGATATACCGGGCTAGGATTCGAGTTACAGGAACAAGGGCCAAACCAACCACCCAAGAATGGAATCGTCGAGCGAAAACACTTGACAACCTCCTAGAAGCAGCTTTTCTTGCCACCAGACCATTCTCCATCAATTAGGAATCTGATGCCGTCACTAAAGACATTTCTTAAATTGTAGCCATTTGCTGAGTGTTTTTTTTGGTGTCTAATACGCATATATATCACCATTGCCCATGATTTTCTTGAGTGCATATCTCTTAAATGTCAACATATTCACGTGTGATTTAGTTTACGAAGATTTTTCAATGCCGAGAACCTTGATCAGAGAGTAAAAAAGGCGTAAGGTTCACAATGGTGTAAAATTAAAATGGGATATACCGGGCTAGGATTCGAGTTACAGGAACAAGGGCCAAACCAACCACCCAAGAATGGAATCGTCGATCGAAAACACTTGACAACCTCCTAGAAGCAACTTTTCTTGCCACCAGACCTTTCTCCATCAATTAGGAATCCGATGCCGTCACTAAACACATTCCGTAAGTTGTAGCCATTTGTTGAGTGTTTTTTTTGTGTCTAATCCGCATATATATCACCATTGCCCTTGATTTTATTGACAGTATATCTCTTAAACGTCAATATATACACGTGTGATTTAGTTTACGAAGATTTTTCAATTCCGAGAACCTCGATCAGAGAGTAAAAAAGGGGTAAGGTTCACAATGGTGTAGAATTAAAATGGGATATACCGGGCTAGGATTCGAGTTACATGAACAAGGGCCAAACCATCCACCCAAGAATGGAATCGTCGAGCGAAAACACTTGACAACCTCCTAGAAGCAGCTTTTCATGCCACCAGACCTTTCACCATCAATTAGGAATCTGATGCCGTTACTAAACACATTCCTTAAATTGTAGCCATTTATTGAGTGTTTTTTTGTGTCTAATCCGCATATATATCACCATTTCCCTTGATTTTCTTGACTGTATATCTCTAAAATGTCAACATATACACGTGTGATTTAGTTTACGAAGATTTTTCAATGCCGAGAACCTCGATCAGAGAGTAAAAATAGGCGTAAGGTTCACAATGGTGTAAAATTAAAATGGGATATACCGGGCTAGTATTTGAGTTACAGGAACAAGGGCCAAACCAACCACCCAAGAATGGAATCGTCGAGCGAAATCACTTGACAACCTCCTAGAAGCAGCCTTTCTTGCCACGAGACCTTTCTCCATCAATTAGGAATCTGATGCCGTCACTAAACACATTCCTTAAATTGTAGCCATTTGTTGAGTGTTTTTTTTGGTGTCTAATCCGCATATATATCACCATTGCCCTTGATTTTCTTGACTGTATATCTCTTAAATGTCAACATATACACGTGTGATTTAGTTTACGAAGATTTTTCAATGCCGAGAACCTCGATCAGAGAATAAAAAAGGCGTAAGGTTCACAATGGTGTAAAATTAAAATGGGATATACCGGGCTAGGATTCGAGTTACAGGAACAAGGGCCAAACCAACCACCCAAGAATGGAATCGTCGAGCAAAAACACTTGACAAACTCCTAGAAGCAGCTTTTCTTGCCACCTAACCTTTCTCCATCAATTAGGAATCTGATGCCGTCACTAAACACATTCCTTAAATTGTAGTCATTTGTTGAGTGTTTTTTTTGGCGTCTAATCCGCATATATATCACCATTGCCCTTGATTTTCTTGACTGTATATCTCTTAAATGTCAACATATACACGTGTGATTTAGTTTACGAAGATTTTTAAATGCCGGGAACCTCGATCAGAGAGTAAAGAAGGCGTAAGGTTCACAATGGTGTAAAATTAAAATGGGATATACCGGGCTAGGATTCGAGTTACAGGAACAAGGACCAAACCAACCACCCAAGAATGGATTCGGCGAGTGAAAAGACTTGACAACCTCCTAGAAGCAGCTTTTCTTGCCACCAGACCTTTCTCCATCAATAAGGAATCTGATACCGTCACTAAACACATTTCTAAAATGGTAGCCATTTGTTGAGTGTTTTTTTTTTGGTGTCTAATCCGCATATATATCACCATTGCTCTTGATTTTCTTGACTGTATATCTCTTAAATGTCAACATATACACGCGTGATTTAGTTTACGAAAATTTTTCAATGCCGAGAACCTCGATCAGGGAGTAAAAAAGGCGTAAGGTTCAAAATGGTTTAAAATTAAAATGGGATATACCGGGCTAGGATTCGAGTTACAGGAACAAGGGCCAAACCAACCACCCAAGAATGGAATCGTCGAGCGAAAACACTTGACAACCTCCTAGAAGCAGCTTTTCTTGCCACCAGACCATTCTCCATCAATTAGGAATCTGATGCCGTCACTAAACACATTTCTTAAATTGTAGCCATTTGCTGAGTGTTTTTTTTTTGTGTCTAATACGCATATATATCACCATTGCCCATGATTTTCTTGACTGCATATCTCTTAAATGTCAACATATTCACGTGTGATTTAGTTTAGAAGATTTTTCAATGTCGAGAACCTCGATCAGAGAATAAAAAAGGCGTAAGGTTCACAATGGTGTAAAATTAAAATGGGATATACCGGGCTAGGATTCGAGTTACAGGAACAAGGGCCAAACCAACCACCCAAGAATGGAATCATCGATCGAAAACACTTGACAACATCCTAGAAGCAACTTTTCTTGCCACCAGACCTTTCTCCATCAATTAGGAATCCGATGCCGTCACTAAACACATTCCGTAAATTGTAGCCATTTGTTAAGTGTTTTTTTGTGTCTAATCCGCATATATATCACCATTGCCCATGATTTTCTTGACAATATATCTCTTAAACGTCAATATATACACGTGTGATTTAGTTTACGAAGATTTTTCAATTCCGTGAACCTCGATCAGAGAGTAAAAAAGGGGTAAGGTTCAAAATGGTGTAGAATTAAAATGGGATATATCGGGCTAGGATTCGAGTTACTTGAACAAGGGCCAAACCAACCACCCAAGAATGGAATCGTCGAGCGAAAACACTTGACAACCTCCTAGAAGCAGCTTTTCATGCCACCAGACCTTTCTCCATCAATTAGGAATCTGATGCCGTCACTAAACACATTCCTTAAATTGTAGCCATTTGTTGAGTGTTTTTTTTGTGTCTAATCCGCATATATATCACCATTTCCCTTGATTTTCTTGACTGTATATCTCTTAAATGTCAACATACACACGTGTGATTTAGTTTACGAAGATGTTTCAATGCCGAGAACCTCGATCAGAGAGTAAAAAAAGGCGTAAGGTTCACAATGGTGTAAAATTAAAATGGGATATACCGGGCTAGGATTCGAGTTACAGGAACAAGGGCCAAACCAACCACCCAAGAATGGAATTGTCGAGCGAAAACACTTGACAACCTCCTAGAAGCAGCTTTTCTTGCCACCAGACCTTTCTCCATCAATTAGGAATCTGATGTCGTCACTAAACACATTCCTTAAATTGTATCCATTTGTTGATTGTTTTTTTTTGTGTGTCTAATCCGCATATATATCACCATTGCCCTTGATTTTCTTGACTGTATATCTCTTAAATGTCAACATATACATGTGTGATTTAGTTTATGAAGATATTTCAATTCCGAGAACCTCGATTAGAGAGTAAAAAAGGCGTAAGTTTCACAATAGTGTAAAATTAAATTGGGATATACCGGGCTAGGAGTTATAGGAACGAAGGCCAAACCAACCACCCAAGAATGGAATCGTCGAGCGAAAACACTTAACAACCTCCTAGAAGTAGCTTTTCTTGCCACCAGACCTTTCTCCATCCATTAGGAATTTGATGCCGGCATTAAGCACATTCCTTAAATTGTAGCCATTTGTTGAGTGTTTTTTTGGTGTCTAATCCGCATATATATCACCATTGCCCTTGATTTTTTTGACTACATATATCTTAAATGTCAACATATACACGTGTGATTTAGTTTACAAAGATTTTTCAATGCCGAGAACCTCGATCAGAGAGTAAAAAAGGTAAGGTTCACAATGGTGTAAAATTAAAATGGGATATACCGGGCTAGGATTCGAGTTACAGGAACAAGGGCCAAACCAACCACCCAAGAATGGAATCGTCGAGCGAAAACACTTGACAAACTCCTAGAAGCAGCTTTTCTTGCCACCTAACCTTTCTCCATCAATTAGGAATCTGATGCCGTCACTAAACACATTCCTTAAATTGTAGTCATTTGTTGAGTGTTTTTTTTTTGTGTCTAATCCGCATATATATCACCATTGCCCTTGATTTTCTTGACTGTATATCTCTTAAATGTCAACATATACACGTGTGATTTAGTTTACGAAGATTTTTAAATGCCGGGAACCTCGATCAGAGAGTAAAGAAGGCGTAAGGTTCACAATGGTGTAAAATTAAAATGGGATATACCGGGCTAGGATTCGAGTTACAGGAACAAGGACCAAACCAACCACCCAAGAATGGATTCGGCGAGTGAAAAGACTTGACAACCTCCTAGAAGCAGCTTTTCTTGCCACCAGACCTTTCTCCATCAATAAGGAATCTGATACCGTCACTAAACACATTTCTAAAATTGTAGCCATTTGTTGAGTGTTTTTTTTTTGGTGTCTAATCCGCATATATATCACCACTGCCCTTGATTTTCTTGACTGTATATCTCTTAAATGTCAACATATACACGCGTGATTTAGTTTACGAAAAATTTTCAATGCCGAGAACCTCGATCAGGGAGTAAAAAAGGCGTAAGGTTCAGAATGGTTTAAAATTAAAATGGGATATACCGGGCTAGGATTCGAGTTACAGGAATAAGGGCCAAACCAACCACCCAAGAATGGAATCGTCGAGCGAAAACACTTGACAACCTCCTAGAAGCAGCTTTTCTTGCCACCAGACCATTCTCCATCAATTAGGAATCTGATGCCGTCACTAAACACATTTCTTAAATTGTAGCCATTTGCTGAGTGTTTTTTTTTTGGTGTCTAATACGCATATATATCACCATTGCCCATGATTTTCTTGACTGCATATCTCTTAAATGTCAACATATTCATGTGTGATTTAGTTTACGAAGATTTTTCAATGCCGAGAACCTCGATCAGAGAGTAAAAAAGGCGTAAGGTTCACAATGGTGTAAAATTAAAATGGGATATACCGGGCTAGGATTTGAGTTACAGGAACAAGGGCCAAACCAACCACCCAAGAATGGATTCGGCGAGTGAAAGGACTTAACAACCTCCTAGAAGCAGCTTTTCTTGCCACCAGACATTTCTCCATCAATAAGGAATCTGATACCGTCACTAAACACATTTCCAAAATTGTAGCCATTTGTTGAGTGTTTTTTTTGGTGTCTAATCCGCATATATATCACCATTGCCCTTGATTTTCTTGACTGTATATCTCTTAAATGTCAACATATACACACGTGATTTAGTTTACGAAGATTTTCCAATGCCGAGAACCTCGATCAGGGAGTAAAAAAGGCGTAAGGTTCAGAATGGTTTAAAATTAAAATGGGATATACTGGGCTAGGATTCGAGTTACAGGAAAAAGGGACAAACCAACCACCCAAGAATGGAATCCTCGAGCGAAAACACTTGACAACCTCCTAGAAGCAGCTTTTCTTGCCACCAGACCATTCTCCATCAATTAGGAATCTGATGCCGTCACAAAACACTTTTCTTAAATTGTAGCCATTTGCTGAGTGTTTTTATTTGGTGTCTAATACGCATATATATCACCATTGCCCATGATTTTCTTGAGTGCATATCTCTTAAATGTCAACATATTCACGTGTGATTTAGTTTACGAAGATTTTTCAATGCCGAGAACCTCGATCAGAGAGTAAAAAAGGCGTAACGTTCACAATGGTGCAAAATTAAAATGGGATATACCGGGCTAAGATTCGAGTTACAGGAACAAGGGCCAGACCAACCACCCAAGAATGGAATCGTCTAGCGAAAATAATAGACAACCTCCTAGAAGCAGCTTTTATTGCCACCAGACATTTCTCCATCAATTAAGAATATGATGCTGTCAATAAACACATTCCTTAAATTGTAGCCATTTGTTGAGTGTTTTTTTTTGTGTCTAATCCGCATATATATCACCATTGCCCTTGATTTTCTTGACTTTATATTTCTTAAATGTCAACATATACACGTGTGATTTAGTTTACGAAGATTTTTCAATGCCGAGAACCTCGATCAGAGAGTAAAAAAGTCGTAAGGTTCGCAATGGTGTAAAATTAAAATGGGAAATATCGGGCTAGAATTCGAGTTACAGGAACAAGGGCCAAACCAACCACCGAAGAATGGAATCGTCGAGCGAAAACACTTGACAACCTCCTAGAAGCAGCTTTTCTTGCCACTAGAGCTTTCTCCATCAATTAGGAATCTGATGTCGTCACTAAACACATTCCTTAAATTGTAGCCATTTGTTGAGTGTTTTTTTGTGTCTAATCCGCATATATATCCCCATTGCCCTTGATTTTCTTGACTGTGTATCTCTTAAATGTCAACATATACACGTGTGATTTAGTTTACGAAGATTTTTCAATGCCGAGAACCACGATCAGAGAATAAAAAAGTCGTAAGGTTCGCAATGGTGTAAAATTAAAATGGGAAATATCGGGCTAGAATTCGAGTTACAGGAACAAGGGCCAAACCAACCACCGAAGAATGGAATCGTCGAGCGAAAACACTTGCCAACCTCCTAGAAGCAGCTTTTCTTGCCACCAGACCTTTCTCCATCAATTAGGAATCTGATGCCGTGACTAAACACATTCCTTAAATTGTAGCCATTTGTTGAGTGTTTTTTTTAGTGTCTAATCCGCATATATATCGCCACGGCCCTTGATTTTCTTGATTGTATATCTCTTAAATGTCAACATATAGACGTGTGATTTAGTTTACGAAGATTTTTCAATCCCGAGAACCTCGATCAGAGAGTAAAAAAGGTGTAAGGTTCACAATGGTATAAAATTAAAATAGGATATACCGGGCTAGGATTCGAGTTACAGGAAAAAGGGCCAAACAAACCACCCAAGAATGGAATCGTCGATCGAAAACACTTGACAACCTCCTAGAAGCAGCTTTTCTTGCCACCAGACCTTTCTCCATCAATTAGGAATCTGATGCCGTCACTAAACACGTTCCTTAAATTGTATTCATTTGTTGAGGGTTTTTTTTTTGGTGTCTAATCCGCATATATATCACCATTGCCCTAGATTTTCTTGACTGTATATCTCTTAAATGTCAACATATACACGTGTAATTTAGTTTACGAAGATTTTTAAATGCCGGGAACCTCGATTAGAGAGTAAAAAAGGCGTAAAGTTCACAATGGTGTAAAATTAAAATGGGGTATACCGGGCTAGGATTCGAGTTACAGGAACAAGGGCCAAACCAACCACCCAAGAATGGAATCGTCGAGTGAAAACACTTGACAACCTCCTAGAAGCAGCTTTTCTTGCCACCAGACCTTTCTCCAACAATTACCAATCTAATTCCGTCACTAAACACATTCCTTAAATTGTAGCCATTTATTGAGTGTTCTTTTTTTTTTGTTGTCTAATTCGAATATATATCACCATTGCCCTTGATTTTCTTGACTGTATATCTCTTAAATGTCAACATATACACGTGTGATTTAGTTTACGAAGATTTTTCAATGCCGAGAACCTCGATCAGAGAGTAAAAAAGTCGTAAGGTTCGCAATGGTGTAAAATTAAAATGAGATATACCGGGCTATGATTCGAGTTACAGGAACAAGGGCCAAACCAACCACCTAAGAATGGAATCGTCGAGCGAAAACACTTGACAACCTCCTAGAAGCAGCTTTTCTTGCCTCCAGACCTTTCTCCATAAATTAGGAATATGATGCCGTCACTAAACACATTCCTTCAATTGTAGCCATTTGTGGAGTGTTTTTTTTGGTGTCTAATCCGCATATATATCACCATTGCCCTTGATTTTCTTGACTGTATATCTCTTAAATGTCAACATATACACGTGTGATTTAGTTTACGAAGATTTTTCAATGCCGAGAACCTCGATCAGAGAGTAAAAAAGGCGTAAGTTTCACAATGGTGTAAAATTAAAATGGGATATACCGGGCTAGGATTCGAGTTACAGGAACAAGGGCCAAACCAATCACCCAAGAATGGAATCGTCGAGCGAAAACACTTGTCAACCTCCTAGAAGCAGCTTTTCTTGCCACCAGACCTTTCTCCATCAATTAGGAATCTGCTGCCGTCACTAAACACATTCCTTAAATTGTAGTCATTTGTTGAGTGTTTTTTTTTTGTGTCTAATCCGCATATATATCACCATTGCCCTTGATTTTCTTGACTGTATATATCTTAAATGTCAACATATACATGTGTGATTTAGTTTACGAAGATTTTTCAATGCCGAGAACCTCGATTAGAGAGTAAAAAAGGCGTAAGTTTCACAATGGTGTAAAATTAAATTGGGATATACCGGGCTAGGAGTTATAGGAACGAAGGCCAAACCAACCACCTAAGAATGGAATCGTCGAGCGAAAACACTTAACAACCTCCTAGAAGTAGCTTTTCTTGCCACCAGACCTTTCTCCATCAATTAGGAATCTGATGCCGGCATTAAGCACATTCCTTAAATTGTAGCCATTTGTTGAGTGTTTTTTTGGTGACTAATCCGCATATATATCACCATTGCCCTTGATTTTTTTCACTATATATATCTTAAATGTCAACATATACACGTGTGATTTAGTTTACAAATATTTTTCAATGCCGAGAACCTCGATCAGAGAGTAAAAAAGGTAAGGTTCACAATGGTGTAAAATTAAAATGGGATATACCGGGCTAGGATTCGAGTTACAGGAACAAGGGCCAAACCAACCACCCAAGAATGGAATCATCGAGCGAAAACACTTGACAAACTCCTAGAAGCAGCTTTTCTTGCCACCTAACCTTTCTCCATCAATTAGGAATCTGATGCCGTCACTAAACACATTTCTAAAATTGTAGCCATTTGTTGAGTGTTTTTTTTTTTGTGTCTAATCCGCATATATATCACCATTGCCCTTGATTTTCTTGACTGTATATCTCTTAAATGTCAACATATACACGTGTGATTTAGTTTACGAAGATTTTTAAATGCCGGGAACCTCGATCAGAGAGTAAAGAAGGCGTAAGGTTCACAATGGTGTAAAATTAAAATGGGATATACCGGGCTAGGATTCGAGTTACAGGAACAAGGGCCAAACCAACCACCCAAGAATGGATTCGGCGAGTGAAAAGACTTGACAACCTCCTTGAAGCAGCTTTTCTTGCCACCAGACCTTTCTCCATAAATAAGGAATCTGATACCGTCACTAAACACATTTCTAAAATTGTAGCCATTTGTTGAGTGTTTTTTTTGGTGTCTAATCCGCATATATATCACCATTGCCCTTGATTTTCTTGATTGTATATCTCTTAAATGTCAACATATAAACACGTGATTTAGTTTACGAAAATTTTTCAATGCCGAGAACCTCGATCAGGGAGTAAAAACGGCGTAAGGTTCAGAATGGTTGAAAATTAAAATGGGATATACCGGGCTAGGATTCGAGTTACAGGAACAAGGGCCAAACCAACCACCCAAGAATGGAATCGTCGAGCGAAAACACTTGACAACCTCCTAGAAGCAGCTTTTCTTGCCACCAGACCATTCTCCATCAATTAGGAATCTTATGCCGTCACTAAACACATTTCTTAAATTGTAGCCATTTGCTGAGTGTTTTTTTTTTGTGTCTAATACGCATATATATCACCATTGCCCATGATTTTCTTGAGGGCATATCTCTTAAATGTCAACATATTCACGTGTGATTTAGTTTACGAAGATTTTTCAATGCCGAGAACCTCGATCAGAGAGTAAAGAAGGCGTAACGTTCACAATGGTGTAAAATTAAAATGGGATATACCGGGCTAGGATTCGAGTTACAGGAACAAGGGCCAAACCAACCACCCAAGAATGGAATCATCGAGCGAAAATAATAGACAACCTCCTAGAAGCAGCTTTTATTGCCACCAGACCTTTCTCCATCAATTAGGAATCTGATGCTGTCACTAAACACATTCCTTAAATTGTAGCAATTTGTTGAGTGTTTTTTTTGTGTCTAATCCGCATATATATCACCATTGCCCTTGATTTTCTTGACTTTATATCTCTTAAATGTCAACATATACACGTGTGATTTAGTTTACGAAGATTTTTCAATGCCGAGAACCTCGATCAGAGAGTAAAAAAGTCGTAAGGTTCGCAATGGTGTAAAATTAAAATGGGAAATATCGGGCTAGAATTCGAGTTACAGGAACAAGGGCCAAACGAACCACCGAAGAATGGAATCGTCGAGCGAAAACACTTGACAACCTCCTAGAAGCAGCTTTTCTTGCCACTAGAGCTTTCTCCATCAATTAGGAATCTGATGTCGTCACTAAACACATTCCTTAAATTGTAGCCATTTGTTGAGTGTTTTTTTTGTGTCTAATCCGCATATATATCCCCATTGCCCTTGATTTTCTTGACTGTATATCTCTTAAATGTCAACATATACACGTGTGATTTAGTTTACGAAGATTTTTCAATGCCGAGAACCTCGATCAGAGAGTAAAAAAGGCGTAAGTTTCACAATGGTGTAAAATTAAAATGGAATATACCGGGCTAGGATTCGAGTTATAGGAACAAAGGCCAAACCAACCACCCAAGAATGGAATCGTCGAGCGAAAACACTTGTCAACCTCCTAGAAGCAGCTTTTCTTGCCACCAGACCTTTCTCCATCAATTAGGAATCTGATGCCGTCACTAAACACATTCCTTAAATTGTAGCCATTTGTTGAGTGTTTTTTTTAGTGTCTAATCCGCATATATATCACCACTGCCCTTGATTTTCTTGATTGTATATCTCTTAAATGTCAATATATAGACGTGTGATTTAGTTTACGAAGATTTTTCAATCCCGAGAACCTCGATCAGAGAGTAAAAAAGGCGTAAGGTTCACAATGGTATAAAATTAAAATGGGATATACCGGGCTAGGATTCGAGTTACAGGAACAAGGGCCAAACAAACCACCCAAGAATGGAATCGTCGATCGAAAACACTTGACAACCTCCTAGAAGCAGCTTTTCTTACCACCAGACCTTTCTCCATCAATTAGGAATCTGATGCCGTCACTAAACACGTTCCTTAAATTGTATTCATTTGTTGAGTGTTTTTTTTGGTGTCTAATCCGCATATATATCACCATTGCCCTAGATTTTCTTGACTGTATATCTCTTAAATGTCAACATATACACGTGTGATTTAGTTTACAAAGATTTTTAAATGCCGGGAACCTCGATTAGAGAGTAAAAAAGGCGTATGGTTCACAATGGTGTAAAATTAAAATGGGGTATACCGGGCTAGGATTCGAGTTACAGGAACAAGGGCCAAACCAACCACCCAAGAATGCAATCGTCGAGTGAAAACACTTGACAACCTCCTAGAAGCAGCTTTTCTTGCCACCAGACCTTTCTCAAACAATTAGCAATCTGATTCCGTCACTAAACACATTCCTTAAATTGTAGCCATTTGTTGAGTGTTCTTTTTTTTTGGTGTCTCATCCGAATATATATCACCATTGCCCTTGATTTTATTGACTGTATATCTCTTAAATGTCAACATATACACGTGTGATTTAGTTTACGAAGATTTTTCAATGCCGAGAACCTCGATCAGAGAGTAAAAAAGGCGTAAGGTTCACAATGGTGTAAAATTAAAATGAGATATACCGGGCTAGGAATCGAGTTACAGGAACAAGGGCCAAACCAACCACCTAAGAATGGAATCGTCGAGTGAAAACAATTGACAACCTCCTAGAAGCAGCTTTTCTTGCCTCCAGACCTTTCTCCATAAATTAGGAATATGATGCCGTCACTAAACACATTCCTTCAATTGTAGCCATTTGTTGAGTGTTTTTTTTGGTGTCTAATCCGCATATATATCACCATTGCCCTTGATTTTCTTGACTGTATATCTCTTAAATGTCAACATATACACGTGTGATTTAGTTTACGAAGATTTTTCAATGCCGAGAACCTCGATCAGAGAGTAAAAAAAGGCGTAAGGTTCACAATGGTGTAAAATTAAAATGGGATACACCGGGCAAGGATTCGAGTTACAGGAACAAGGGCCAAACCAACCACCCAAGAATGGAATCTTCGAGCGAAAACACTTGACAACCTCCTAGAAGCAGCTTTTCTTGCCACCAGACCTTTCTCCATCAATTAGGAATCTGATGCCGTCACTAAACACATTCCTTAAATTGTAGCCATTTGTTGAGTGTTTTTTTTGTGTCTAATCCGCATATATATCACCATTGCCCTTGATTTTCTTGACGGTATATCTCTTAAATGTCAACATATACACGTGTGATTTAGTTTACGAAGATTTTTCAATGCCGAGAACCTCGATCAGAGAGTAAAAAAGGCGTAAGGTTCACAATGGTGTAAAATTAAAATGGGATATACCGGGCTAGGATTCGAGTTACAGGAACAAGGGCCAAACCAATCACCCAAGAATGGAATCGTCGAGTGAAAACAATTGACAACCTCCTAAAAGCAGCTTTTCTTGCCACCAGACCTTTCTCCATCAATTAGGAATCTGATGCCATCACTAAACACATTCCTTCAATTGTAGCCATTTGTTGAGTGTTTTTTTTTTGGTGTCTAATCCGCATATATATCACCATTGTCCTTGATTTTCTTGACTGTATATCTCTTAAATGTCAACATATACATGTGTGATTTAGTTTACGAAGATTTTTCAATGCCGAGAGCCTCGATCAGAGAGTAAAAAAGGCGTAAGGTTCACAATGGTGTAAAATTAAAATGTGATATACCGGGCTAGGATTCGAGTTACAGGAACAAGGGCCAAACCAACCACCTAAGAATGGAATCGTCGAGCGAAAACAATTGACAACCTCCTAGAAGCAGCTTTTCTTGCCACCAGACATTTCTCCATCAATTAGGAATCTGATGCCGTCACTAAACACATTCCATATAATTGACAAAATCGATTTCTACCCGCAAATTCTAAATCTAAGTTTACATTTTTAATAGCTCAGTAGGCCTTGTGAGCTATTTCTACTGGAAAATGACAACTCTTTCTATAGACGAGCTTATATGGGGTTGTACCTATTGTTGTTTTATAAGCAGTTCGAAAAGCCCATAAAGCATCATCTAATTTATCGGCCCATTCCTTTTTATTTAACCCTACGGTTGTTTCAAGTATTCTTTTTAAACCTCTATTAGTCACTTCGGCTTGTCCGTTTGTTTGAGGGTGATATGCTGTTGAGACCTGGTGATAGACCCCATATCTTGTTAAAAAAATTTCAAGTTGATAGTTACAAAAATTGGTACCTCTATCACTTATTAATGCTTTAGGTGTTCCAAAACGAGAGAATAATTTTTTCAGAAATCTTACCACGACTCTTCCATCATTTGTTGGAAGTGCCTCGGCCTTGGCCCACTTAGACAAGTAATCTACTGCCACAAGTATATATTTGTTTCCTTTTGACGGTGGGAAATGTCCCATAAAGTCGAGTCCCCACACATCAAAAATTTCACAAACAAGAATGCCATTTTGTGGCATTTCATTTTTGGAAGAAATATTACCTGTTCTTTGGCAAGCGTCACATGTCTTGATAAGACTTTCGGCATCTTTGTAAATGGTTGGCCAATAAAATCCTGAATCAAATACCTTTCGTGCTGTACTAGCGGCACCATGATTTCCTCCGTATGGACCTTCATGACAATGGCGGAGAATTCTTCGTGCTTCGCTACCATGTACGCACCGTCGGATGAGTTGGTCGGCACACATTTTGAAAAGATAAGGATCTTCCCAAAAATAATGTTTTACATCAGCAAATAATTTCTTCCTTTGATGATGTGGCCAACCTTTTGCGACTATACCGCTAGCTAGGTAGTTCGCATAGTCGGCGTACCATGGTTCTTGCCTGTATTCCACCATTTCTAGGGACTCCGTTGGAAATTTTTTATTGATTTGCTCGTCCCTGGTTGCCTCCAAAGCTGGGTCTTCTAAGCGTGAAAGATGATCCGCTGCAGTGTTTTCTGCTCCTCTTTTGTCTTTGATTTCAATATCAAATTCTTGGAGGAGTAAAATCCACCGAATCAAACGTGGTTTTGCGTCCTGCTTTTTGAAGGGATATCGGATGGCTGCATGATCTGTATAGACTATTGTTTTATAAAGAACAAGATAAGAACGGAATTTATCAAAAGCAAATACCACAGCTAGTAATTCTTTTTCAGTTGTTGTGTAATTTTCTTGTGCATCGTTAAGTATTTTACTAGCATAATAAATTGGGTGAAAATGCTTCTCTTTCCTTTGTTCCAGGACAGCTCCAACTGCAAAGTCACTTGCATCACACATGATTTCCAAAGGAAATTTCCAATCAGGCGCTATCATGATAGGTGCATTGACTAGCATTTCCTTTAGGGCTAGAAATGCTTGATTGCAATCCTTATCAAAGATGAAAGGGGCATCTTTTTCAAGTAATTTTGTTAGAGGCCTTGAGATTTTTTAAAAGTCTTTGATAAACCGCCTATAAAATCTGGCATGCCCTGGGAAACTTCTGATAGCTCTAACGGAGGATGGGGTGGTAATCGAGAAATAGTGTCTATTTTGGCTCGATCAACCTCCATTCCTTCACTTGAGATTTTATGACCGAGTACTATTCCCTCCGTTACCATGAAATGGCACTTTTCCCTGTTAAGAGCGAGGTTAGTTTCCTCACATCGAGATAGGATTCGCTTAAGGTTATCGAGGCATTGGTCGTATGAATCCCCAAAGATAGAAAAGTCTTCCATGAAGACTTCCATTGTCTTTTCTATCATGTCATGGAAGATGGCTACCATGCAACGTTGGAAGGTTGCGGGGGCATTACACAGACTAAATGGCATGCGTCGATAAGCAAAAGTTCCATAGGGATATGTGAAGGTTGTCTTTTCTTGGTCTTCGGGTGCTATCAGGATTTGAAAGTAACCTGAAAACCATCCAAGAAACAGTAAAATTTAAGACCGGATATCTTTCTAACATTTGACATTTGATTAATGAAGGGCAAAGGAAAGTGATCTTTCCTTGTTGCTTCATTTAACTGTCTATAATCTATACATACTCTCCATCCTGTGACGGTTCTAGTTGGTATTAATTCATTCTTTTGGCTAGTTATTACCGTCATACCTCCTTTCTTTGGAACTACCTGAACGGGACTTACCCAAGGACTATCGGAGATAGGATAAATAAGTCCGGCGTCAAGTAATTTGATGACTTCGTTTTTAACCACTTCTTGAACATTTGGATTTACTCGACGTTGTGGTTGTATTACCGATTTGTAGTCATCGTTCATTAGAATTTTGTGTGTGCACATGGAAAGACTTATTCCTTTAATGTCTACAAGCTTCCAAGCGATCGCATTTTTGTGTTTTTTCAAAAGTTTAATTAATTTTTCTTTTTCTAAACTACTTAATTTAGATGAAATAATTACTGGTGATTTACCATCTTTGTCTAGAAAAGCATATTCCCAACCTTTTGGAAGTTCTTTGAGCTCAAGAGGTGGGTCTTTAGGAGACTCCTTATTTGGTGGCTCATTTTGATCAAGAACTTTAAAAGTTTGTTCTATGGCGACCTCTTCTTCAACAAAGTGGTCAATCTTTTCACTTGTATCGGGTGGTTCATCTTCATCTTCAATTAGGGGGTCATTATTGCCGAATGGATATTTCATTGACCGCTCAAGATCGACACTCTTTTTAAATGCCCCTAATTGAATAGATAGATTGTTGTTCTTCCGATTTTTCAAGGCTTCGTGGGTTTTTACAAAAGGTCGTCCCAACACTAGAGGAGCGTCATCGAGGATGACAAGGTCGGTTGGGATTACCATTTGATTTGTTTGAACCAAGACATCCTCAACTACACCGATTGATTTTATTACTTTCCGATTGGATAGAAAAATAGGTATTTGAAGTGGAGAAAAATCACTAATACTTAATTTTTCGAAAATGTAGTTGGGCATTATGTTAACGCAAAGATCTTTATCAATTGTGACATTACTAATAAACGAATTTTGAAAAAAAAAACATGGAACCGGTGTAATGTTTATTTCAAATGGGTTTTCTTTTATTAGCGAGGTTTGATCATTAGTTAACTTAATGCTTACTGCTTCGTCAATTTTAGTGTTAGTGTTTAACTCTTTTAAAAACTTAGCATGAGTGGGTACTAAACAATGATTTTCGAAAGAAGGTGACAAGAGATTAATTTTTTCAAAATTAGACTCTTCTTGAATTTTAACGTTGTCGGACTCAGCCTTTTCTTTGTTTAACTCATGTGTCGGTTTTTCACTTATTTGTTCTTCCATTTTTACACTTGCAACTATCTCTTCTTTATTTAATCCTTCTCTTGCGCGGGACTCCTCTTCCCTTGCGCGAGATTCCAATATGCAACGTTCGATAGTTTTAATGTGTTCTAATATCCTATCGGTCACTTCGGTGATAGAGTAAGGATCGGGATTTTCAAAGCTTGAATCCGGTTGTTCGATCCTTTGTTCCTCATAATACTCATAGGAAGTAGATGGTTCACACCATTGTTCTTCATTGTAAGTATATGATGGATATGGGTCGTAATTTTGTTCTTCATAATATTCATATGAGGTGGGTTGTTCACGCCATGGTTCCTCATAATAAGTATACGAAGGAGGTGGCTCATATCTTGGTTCTTCAAAGTATGAGTATGAAGGCTCATACCTTGGTTCATCAAAATATGAGTATGAGGGAGAAGGTTCGTAGCTTTGGTCTTCATAGGATGTGTATGAAGTTGATGGCTCGTACCTGGGCTCCTCATAGTAGGTGTATGAAGTGGATGGTTGAAATAAGTCAAAATATTGTACCGAGTGAGTGTTACCGCAATTGGTGCAATAGTTTTCCCTATAATCATCCTCCTCATAGGTGTAGTTGTAACCTCCTGAGTATTGGTCCATAAGAATCACTCAGCAAACCACAACAGAGTCTCGAGACCAGAAAATAAAAATAAAGACGGAAACAGAGGCTGGACACGACCCCGTGTTCAGTGGACACGGCCCCGTGTTCAGGATATGTATCTGGGCGTTTGAATTAAAGTTACTGGTTTCGTTGAGCACGGGGGCGTGTTCAGTGAGCACGACCCCGTGTTCAGGCTCTGTATCTGGGTGTTTTATGAAAAATATGCACCACGGCCCCGTGTTCAGTGAGCACGACCCGTGTTCAACCTACTGTAAATGGAAAACTAAACTAAAATGCAGAAAAATGTGCGCGCGTTTTGAAAAGGTTTTGAAAAACTGATTAGGCCGCTGATTTTAAGCTTTCTTAAAATCCTTGTGTCCCCGACAACGACGCCAAAAAAACTTGATGTGTGCAGTGTGTTATATATTTTAGGTGTATATTTTAAGCCCTTTTACACTTTTTAGTCAAGTTTTAAATTTATAAAACACGATATTTACTAACACTAAACACACATATGGGCAAGTGCACCCATCGTGGACGTAGTATAGTGTTTGTAAGATACCGAGGTCGTCCAAGGACACAAGAGCTTTTAGTATCGGTTTATCCTCAATGTCTAATCAAATCAAAAGTAAAAAAAAAGGTTTTAAACTAGAAAAATAAAAACTAACTAAAATGCTGAAAAATAAAATAAAAATAAAAACAGATAGACAAGATGAATCACTTGGCTCCGACTCGTGTTTAGTGTAACCTTTGATTATTTCCTCACTTTTGCACTTTTTAAGAGATTATCTTAGTTATTGTAATAGGCCTCTCTTTTGAAGGTGACGTTACCCTCAACCCCGTAGTTTGAGTCAGCAAGGATACAATCCTAAAGGGTCGGATTATTGAAAGATAATTAATTAAGTTATTAATGCATATTATGGTAGGCCCCTCTTTTGAAGGTGACGTTACCCTCGGCTAAGTAGTTTGAGTCAGCAGGGATACAGTCCTAAGTAGCTGGGTTAAAGTATTAATAGTAGCTTACATATGAGGGGATCAAAGAGTTTGGACCCCCGCCATCCAATACCGGTGGGTATTGAAGGAGGTCCTACTAAATTTGACCCAGGTCCTTGCAGGATCTATACACTGAACAAGGCAAGACTCTTACCAAACCGTTCCCTTAACCCCCGACCAGGTAGCCAACATATCTCCATATAGACCGTGGAGATATGAATGGTGAAAATCTTTTATTTTATATAGACAGTAAAATAATGCCAAGACACGACGGACAAACGATAAGGAAGAATCACCTTCAACATAAGAAACTAGTTATTAAAGTCATTAATACATAACCAAGTAAAAAGTGCGAAAATATTAAAAATAAAAAGTATTACAGTAGACACTTGTCTTCACCAAATGATGTAAGAGACTTAGGCAAACATGGCCTTGATTGTCAAGAACTCTTACGATCAATCTTGGATCCCGAGATGACTCACATACTCTACGATGGACGATGGATGATGGTGGTGGATGATGGTGTTGTGATGGTGGTGGGTGGTGGGTGAAGTTTGAGAGAGGTGGTGTGCCAAGGGATGGTTTGCAAATGAGCCAAGCACCCCTATTTATAGGCTGAACAGAGACTCGGGCACGACCCCGTGTCCATTGGGCACGGCCCCCGTGTCCGCTGGGCACGACCCCGTGTGCAGAAGCGTATCTGTACTATAAAGATTTCCCCAGATTCTGCGAATCTTAGAGTTGACCACGGCCCCGTGTCCGCTGGGCACGCCCCCGTGATGGGTGATAGAAGCTTCTACAGCTTTGTCTTTTCTGCTGACACTTGTGCACGCCCCCGTGCTCATTGAGCACGGGGCGTGTTCAGCCTTCTGTTCTCTTGTTTTGCTTGGGAAGATGTTGTTGGGGAGGCCGGGCATGCCATGTTTGTTCCTTTTCTTGTATTTATGTTAGATTTAGCTGCCTTTTTGCTTCTTTTGTTCATTTGAGCTCATTTAATCCTGAAAATATAAAAGGAAGACAAAAACGCACTTTTTCCAACATTAGTACTAAAAAGGGTTAGTTTTATGCCACAATTGATGTAATTTATATGTTGCATTTTGTGCACATCAAATACCGCCACACTTGAATCTTTGTTTATCCTCAAGCAAAACTCTTTATATTGTGGCTTTACACTCCCAAATAAAATGGGTAGAAGAGAAGGTTTTTGGGCTTGTCATAGAGTGTCGGCATTTCCAAGATTTATTTACAATCCTATTCGTCATTATTTATTTAAAACATTACATAAGATAAATTACTTATTAGGGCATAACATGCCTTTTTAAAATTCCATTTATATACAAGTTCACATACCTCACGGGGATCACTCAACACTCGGCCGAAGATATATTTTAGTGGATCACTCGAGAGCGACATGGAACTTACTCCTACCATAGGCTTGCCAATCAATCAATCCTCCTCCTTTTTAACTATACACCTTTGTAAATATCAAGAGGACTTTTGGGGTGAATGGTAAGGCTTGGGCTAAAGGTAGGTGGTTGGATTAGTGGTTAGTAAAAGGGCGAAAGACATAAAAAGCGTCGGTTTTCGTAAGATTTTTTTATTTTTGAAATTTTTATTTCGATGAAACCATTATTCAAACAAAGTTATTTTTGATAAACTTGTTTGTTTATTTCTCTTTTGCTTCATCATCATCATTTTTTTTTGAAAAGTCATAACAAAAACCGAGCTTGTTACTAAAACAAAAGGTTAAAAATAAAAAAAAGGTTTTGGTGGGTAAAAGGGTGTTTGTTTTTGGGTTAAGAAATAAAAAGGTTTAGGCTCAAAGGGGTTAACTAGAGGGATTTTTGGGTAGGTGGTAAGAAAAAAAGAAAAATAATGGTGTAGAAATAAAAAGGGTTAGTCCTAATGCCTCCGTCATTTACTTACTCGGGTTTAAGTTGGTAAGGACCAGGAATGTATTGTCGTGGCAAGTTCTAGAGTCGTAAGAACCAAGCGGCTATTCACACAAGAAACGAAAAAAATGAGCAATTAGTTTAAAGATATATATTTGTATGCTCAATAAAGGCTCAAAACTCACTTTTTGTGGGAATGGGTTTTTATGTGATCAAGTATATATAATCAAATTTTAACTAAACTTGTCATGCCGTTTCATAATTTTCTTATGTTGGTTTTTTTTATCACGACGCTATCGGTTGTAAATTTGTAAAAATATAACCTTTTTTAGAACTTGAAATTCCCAAATTAAACCTAGACAAGTAAAAAAAATGAAAAAATTTTGCAAAAAAAATTTGGGGTGATTAGCGATTCCAATAGAGTTTTGAGTAAGGCTTGTGATTAGGACTTGCAAGATTCAAAGTTTTAGCATCCCCCCCACACTTAAATTACACATTGTCCTCAATGTGTCCCAAAAATAAGTTTTTAGGTTGATTGAGTGTGTAAAAAGTTGTGAAAAAACAAAAAATTATGTTACTGGGCGTCTGGACACGGCCCCGTGCTCGTTGAGCATGACCCCGTGTTCAGAGTGCCAGTAACGAAAACTTATGGAAGGTGGACACGGGGGTGTGTCGGCTGGACACGACCCCGTGTCTGGGTAAAATCTGCAGAAAAAAAACAAACAAATTATGCGAATCTTAGAGTTGACCACGTATCTGTACTATCAAGATTTCCCCAGATTCTACGAATCTTAGAGTTGACCACGGCCCCGTGGCCGCTGGGCACGCCCCCGTGGTGGGTGATAGAAGCTTCTACAGCTTTGTCTTTTCTGCTGACACTTGGGCACGCCCCCGTGCTCATTGAGCACGGGGCGTGTTCAGCCTTCTGTTCTCTTGTTTTGCTTGGGAAGATACTATTGGGGAGGCCTGGCATGCCACGTTTGTTCCTTTTCTTGTATTTATGTTAGATTTAGTTGCATTTTTGCTTCTTTTGTTCATTTGAGCTCATTTAATCCTGAAAATACAAAAGGAAGACAAAAACGCACATTTTCCAACATTAGTACTAAAAAAGGGTTAGTTTTATGCCACAATTGATGTAATTTATATGTTGCATTTTGTGCACATCAATCACCATTGCCCTTCATTTTCTTGACTTTATATCTCTTAAATGTCAACATATACACGTGGTGATTTAGGTTACGAAGATTTTTCAATGCCGAGAACCTCGATCAGAGAGTAAAAAAGGCGTAAGGTTCACAATGGTGTAAAATTAAAATGGGATATACCGGGCTAGGAGTCGAGTTACAGGAACAAGGGCCAAACAAACCACCCAAGAATGGATTCGTCGAGCGAAAACACTTGACAACCTCCTAGAAGCAGCTTTTCTTGCCACAAGACCTTTCTCCATCAGTTAGGAAGGAATCTGATGCCGTCACTAAACATATTCCTTAAATTGTAGCCATTTGTTGATTGTTTTTTTTTTTTGGTGTCTAATCCGCATATATATTACCATTGCCCTTTATTTTCTCGACTGTATATCTCTTAAATCTCAACATATAAACGTGTGATTTAGTTTACAAAGATTTTTCAATGCCGAGAACCTCGATCAGAGAGTAAAAAGGGCGTATGGTTCACAATGGTGTAAAATTAAAATGGGATATACCGGGCTAGGATTCGAGTTACAGGAACCAGGGCCAAACCAACCACCTAAGAATGGAATCGTCGAGTGAAAACACTTGACAACCTCCTAGAAGCAGCTTTTCTTGCCACCAGACCTTTCTCCATCAATTAGGAATCTGATGCCGTCACTAAACACATTCCTTAAATTGCAGCCATTTGTTGAGTGTTCTTTTTTTGTGGCTAATCCGCATATATATTACCATTGCCCTTGATTTTCTTGACTGTATATCTCTTAAATGTCAACATATACACGTGTGATTTAGTTTACGAAGATTTTTCAATGCCGAGAACCTCGATCAAAGAGTAAAAAAGGCGTAAGGTTCAGAATGGTGTAAAATTAAAATGGGATATACCGGGCTAGGATTCGAGTTACAGGAACAAGGGCCAAACCAACCACCCAAGAATGGAATCGTTGAGCGAAAACACTTGACAACCTCCTAAAAGCAGCTTTTCTTGCCACCAGACCTTTCTCCATCAATTAGGAATCTGATGCCGTCACTAAACACATTCCTTAAATTGTAGCCATTTGTTGAGTGTTTTTTTGTGTCTAATCCGCATGTATATCATCATTTCCCTTGATTTTCTTGACTGTATATCTCTTAAATGTCAACATATACACGTGTGATTTAGTTTACGAAGATTTTTCATTGCCGAGAAACTCGGTCAGAGAGTAAAAAAGGCGTAAGGTTCACAATGGTGAAAAATTAAATTGGGATATACCGGGCTAAGATTCGAGTTACAGGAACATGGACCAAACCATCCACCCAAGAATGGAATCGTCGAGCGAAAACACTTGACAACCTCCTAGAAGCAGCGTTTCTTGCCACCAGACCTTTCTCCATCAATTAGGAATCTGATGCCGTCACTAAACACATTCCTTAAATTGTAGCCATTTGTTGAGTGTTTTTTTTTGGTGTCTAATCCTCATATATATCACCATTGCCCTTGATTTTCTTGACTGTATATCTCTTAAATGTCAACATATACACGTGTGATTTAGTTTACGAAGATTTTTCAATGTCAAGAACCTCGATTAGAGAGTAAAAAAGGCGTAAGGTTCATAATGGTGTAAATTTAAAATGGGATATACCGGGTTAGGATTCGAGTTACAGGAACAAGAGCCAAACCAACCACCCAAGAATGGAATCGTCGAGCGAAAACACTTGACAACCTCCTAGAAGCAGCTTTTCCTGCCAACAGACCTTTCTCCATCAATTAGGAATCTGATGCCGTCACTAAACACATTCCTTAAATTGGAGCCATTTGTTGAGTTTTTTTTTTTGTGTCTAATCGCATATATATCACCATTGCCCTTGATTTTCTTGACTGTATATCTCTTAAATGTCAACATATACACGTGTGATTTAGTTTACGAAGATTTTTCAATACCGAGAACCTCGATCAGAGAGTAAAAAAGGGGTAAGGTTCATAATGGTGTAAAATTAAAATGTGATATACTGGGCTAGGTTTCGAGTTACAGGAACAAGGGCCAAACCAACCACCCAAGAATGGAATCGTCGAGCGAAAACACTTGACAACCTCTTAGAAGGAGCTTTTCTTGCCACCAGAGCATTCTCCATCAATTAGGAATCTGATGCCGTCACTAAACACATAACTTAAATTGTAGCCATTTGTTGAGTGTTTTTTTTTTGTGTTTAATCCCCATATATATCACCATTGCCCTTGATTTTCTTGACTGTATATCTCTTAAATGTCAACATATACACGTGTGATTTAGTTTACGAAGATTTTTCATTGCCGAGAAACTCGATCAGAGAGTAAAAAAGGCGTGAGGTACACAATGGTGAAAAATTAAAATGCGATATACCGGGCTAGGATTCGAGTTACTGGAACATGGACCAAACCAACCACCCAAGAATGGAATCGTCGAGCGAAAAAACTTGACAACCTCCTAGAAGCAGCTTTTCTTGCCACCAGACCTTTCTCCATCAATTAGGAATCTGATGCCGTCACTAAACACATTCTTTAAATTGTAGCCATTTGTTGAGTGTTTTTTTTTTGTGTGTCTAATTCGCATATATATCACCATTGCTCTTGATTTTCTTGACTGTATATCTCTTAAATGTCAACATATACACGTGTGATATAGTTTACAAAGATTTTTCAATGCCGAGAACCTCGATCAGAGAGTAAAAAAGGCGTAAGGTTCACAACGGTGTAAAATTAAAATGGGATATACCGGGCTAGGATTTGATTTACAGGAACAAGGGCCAAACCAACCACCCAAGAATGGAATCGTCGAGCGAAAACACTTGACAACCTCCTAGAAGCAGCTTCTCTTGCCACCAGACCTTTCTCCATCAATTAGGAATCTGATGTCGTCACTAAACACATTCTATAAATTGTAGCCATTTGTTGAGTGTTCTTTTTTTGTGGCTAATCCGCATGTATATTACCATTGCCCTTGATTTTATTGACTGTATATCTCTTAAATGTCAACATATACACGTGTGATTTAGTTTACAAAGATTTTTCAATGCCGAGAACCTCGATCAGAGAGGAAAAAAGGCGTAAGGTTCACAAGGGTGTAAAATTAAAATGGGATATACCGGGCTAGGATTCGAGTTACAGGAACAAGGGCCAAACCAACCACCCAAGAATGGAATCGTCGAGCGAAAACACTTGACGACCTCCTAGAAGCAGCTTTTCTTGCCACCAGACCTTTCTCCATCAATTAGGAATCTGATGCCGTCACTAAACACATTCCTTAAATTGTAGCCATTTGTTGAGTGTTTTTTTGTGTCTAATCCGCATATATATCACCATTGCCCCTGATTTTCTTGACTGTATATCTCTTAAATGTCAACATATACACGTGTGATTTAGTTTACGAAGAGTTTTCATTGCCGAGAAACTCGATCAGAGAGTAAAAAAGGCGTAAGGTAAACAATGGTGAAAAATTAAAATGCGATATACCGGGCTAGGATTCGAGTTACAGGAACATGGACCAAACCAACCACCCAAGAATGGAATCGTCGAGCAAAAACACTTGACAACCTCCTAGAAGCAGCTTTTCTTGCCACCAGACCTTTCTCCATCAATTAGGAATCTGATGCCGTCACTAAACACATTCCTTAAATTGTAGCCATTTGTTAAGTGTTTTTTTTTTGTGTCTAATCCGCATATATATCGCCATTGCCCTTGATTTTCTTGACTGTATATCTCCTAAATGTCAACATATACACGTGTGATATAGTTTACGAAGATTTTTCAATGCCGAGAACCTCGATCAGAGAGTAAAAAAGGCGTAAGGTTCACAATGGTGTAAAATTAAAATGAGATATACCGGGCTAGGATTCGAGTTACAGGAACAAGGGCCAAACCAACCACCCAAGAATGGAATCGTCGAGCGAAAACACTTGACAACCTCCTAGAAGCAGCTTTTCTTGCCACCAGACCTTTCTCCATCAATTAGGAATCTGATGTTGTCACTAAACACATTCCTTAAATTGTAGCCATTTGTTGAGTGTTCTTTTTTTGTGGCTAATCCGCATATATATTACCATAGACCTTGATTTACTTGACTGTATATCTCTTAAATGTCAACATATACACGTGTGATTTAGTTTACGAAGATTTTTCAATGCCGAGAACCTCGATCAGAGAGTAAAAAAGTCGTAAGGTTCACAATGGTGTAAAATTAAAATGGGATATACCGGGCTAGGATTCGAGTTACAGGAACAAGGGCCAAACCAACCACCCAAGAATGGAATCGTCGAGCGAAAACACTTGACAACCACCTAGAAGCAGCTTTTCTTGCCACCAGACCTTTCTCTAACAATTAGGAATCTGATGCCTTCACTAAACACATTCCTTAAATTGTAGCCATTTGTTGAGTGTTTTTTTTGTGTCTAATCCCCATATATATCACCATTGCCCTTGATTTTCTTGACTGTATATCTCTTAAATGTCAACATATACACGTGTGATTTAGTTTACGAAGATTTTTCAATGCCGAGAAACTCGATCAGAGAGTAAAAAAGGCGTAAGGTACACAATGGTGAAAAATTAAAATGCGATATACCGGGCTAGGATTCGAGTTACAGGAACATGGACCAAACCAACCACCCAAAAATGGAATCGTCGAGCGAAAATACTTGACAACATCCAAGAAGCAGCTTTTCTTGCCACCAGACCTTTCTCCATCAATTAGGAATCTGATGCCGTCACTAAACACATTCTTTAAATTGTAGCCATTTGTTGAGTGTTTTTTTTGTGTCTAATCCGCATATATATCACCATTGCCCTTGATTTTCTTGACTGTATATCTCTTAAATGTCAACATATACACGTGTGATATAGTTTACGAAGATTTTTCAATGCCGAGAACCTCGATCAGAGAGTAAAAAAGGCGTAAGGTTCACAACGGTGTAAAATTAAAATGGGATATATCGGGCTAGGATTTGATTTACAGGAACAAGGGCCAAACCAACCAGCCAAGAATGGAATCGTCGAGCGAGAACACTTGACAACCTCCTAGAAGCATCTTTTCTTACCACCAGACCTTTCTCCATCAATTAGGAATCTGATGCCGTCAATAAACACATTCCTTAAATTGTAGCCATTTGTTGAGTGTTCTTTTTTTGTGGCTAATCCGCATGTATATTACCATTGCCCTTGATTTTATTGACTGTATATCTCTTAAATGTCAACATATACACGTGTGATTTAGTTTACAAAGATTTTTCAATGCCGAGAACCTCGATCAGAGAGGAAAAAAGGCGTAAGGTTCACAAGGGTGTAAAATTAAAATGGGATATACCGGGCTAGGATTCGAGTTACAGGAACAAGGGCCAAACCAACCACCCAAGAATGGAATCGTCGAGCGAAAACACTTGACGACCTCCTAGAAGCAGCTTTTCTTGCCACCAGACCTTTCTCCAACAATTAGGAATCTGATGCCGTCACTAAACACATTCCTTAAATTGTAGCCATTTGTTGAGTGTTTTTTTGTGTCTAATCCGCATATATATCACCATTGCCCTTGATTTTCTTGACTGTATATCTCTTAAATGTCAACATATACACGTGTGATTTAGTTTACGAAGAGTTTTCATTGCCGAGAAACTCGATCAGAGAGTAAAAAAGGCGTAAGGTAAACAATGGTGAAAAATTAAAATGCGATATACCGGGTTAGGATTCGAGTTACAGGAACATGGACCAAACCAACCACCCAAGAATGGAATCGTCGAGCAAAAACACTTGACAACCTCCTAGAAGCAGCTTTTCTTGCCACCAGACCTTTCTCCATCAATTAGGAATCTGATGCCGTCACTAAACACATTCCTTAAATTGTAGCCATTTGTTGAGTGTTTTTTTTTGTGTCTAATCCGCATATATATCGCCATTGCCCTTGATTTTCTTGACTGTATATCTCCTAAATGTCAACATATACACGTGTGATATAGTTTACGAAGATTTTTCAATGCCGAGAACCTCGATCAGAGAGTAAAAAAGGCGTAAGGTTCACAATGGTGTAAAATTAAAATGAGATATACCGGGCTAGGATTCGAATTACAGGAACAAGGGCCAAACCAACCACCCAAGAATGGAATCGTCGAGCGAAAACACTTGACAACCTCCTAGAAGCAGCTTTTCTTGCCACCAGACCTTTCTCCATCAATTAGGAATCTGATGTTGTCACTAAACACATTCCTTAAATTGTAGCCATTTGTTGAGTGTTCTTTTTTTGTGGCTAATCCGCATATATATTACCATTGCCCTTGATTTACTTGACTGTATATCTCTTAAATGTCAACATATACACGTGTGATTTAGTTTACGAAGATTTTTCAATGCCGAGAACCTCGATCAGAGAGTAAAAAAGGCGTAAGGTTCACAATGGTGTAAAATTAAAATGGGATATACCGGGCTAGGATTCGAGTTACAGGAACAAGGGCCAAACCAACCACCCAAGAATGGAATCGTCGAGCGAAAACACTTGACAACCTCCTAGAAGCAGCTTTTCTTGCCACCAGACCTTTCTCCATCAATTAGGAATCTGATGCCGTCACTAAACACATTCCTTAAATTGTAGCCATTTGTTGAGTGTTTTTTTTGTGTCTAATCCCCATATATATCACCATTGCCCTTGATTTTCTTGACTGTATATCTCTTAAATGTCAACATATACACGTGTGATTTAGTTTACGAAGATTTTTCATTGCCGAGAAACTCGATCAGAGAGTAAAATAGGCGTAAGGTACACAATGGTGAAAAATTAAAATGCGATATACCGGGCTAGGATTCGAGTTACAGGAACATGGACCAAACCAACCACCCAAAAATGGAATCGTCGAGCGAAAATACTTGACAACATCCTAGAAGCAGCTTTTCTTGCCACCAGACCTTTCTCCATCAATTAGGAATCTGATGCCGTCACTAAACACATTCTTTAAATTGTAGCCATTTGTTGAGTGTTTTTTTTTGTGTCTAATCCGCATATATATCACCATTGCCCTTGATTTTCTTGACTGTATATCTCTTAAATGTCAACATATACACCAGTGATATAGTTTACGAAGATTTTTCAATGCCGAGAACCTCGATCAGAGAGTAAAAAAGGCGTAAGGTTCACAACGGTGTAAAATTAAAATGGGATATACCGGGCTAGGATTTGATTTACAGGAACAAGGGCCAAACCAACCAGCCAAGAATGGAATCGTCGAGCGAAAACACTTGACAACCTCCTAGAAGCATCTTTTCTTACCACCAGACCTTTCTCCATCAATTAGGAATCTGATGCCGTCACTAAACACATTCCTTAAATTGTAGCCATTTGTTGAGTGTTTTTTTTTGTGTCTAATCGCATATATATCACCATTGCCCTTGATTTTCTTGACTGTATATCTCTTAAATGTCAACATATACACGCGTGATTTAGTTTACGAAGATTTTTCAATGCCGAGAACCTCGATCAGAGAGTAAAAAAGGGGTAAGGTTCATAATGGTGTAAAATTAAAATGTGATATACTGGGCTAGGATTCGAGTTACAGGAACAAGGGCCAAACCAACCACCCAAGAATGGAATAGTCGAGCGAAAACACTTGACAACCTCCTAGAAGCAGCTTTTCTTGCCACCAGACCTTTCTCCATCAATTAGGAATCTGATGTCGTCACTAAACACATTCCTTAAATTGTAGCCATTTGTTGAGTGTTCTTTTTTTGTGGCTAATCCGCATATATATTACCATTGCCCTTGATTTTCTTGACTGTATATCTCTTAAATGTCAACATATACACGTGTGATATAGTTTACAAAGATTTTTCAAGGCCGAGAACCTCGATCAGAGAGTAAAAAAGGCGTAAGGTTCACAACGGTGTAAAATTAAAATGGGATATACCGGGCTAGGATTTGATTTACAGGAACAAGGGCCAAACCAACCAGCCAAGAATGGAATCGTCGAGCGAAAACACTTGACAACCTTCTAGAAGCATCTTTTCTTACCACCAGACCTTTCTCCATCAATTAGGAATCTGATGCCGTCACTAAACACATTCCTTAAATTGTAGCCATTTGTTGAGTGTTTTTTTTTTGGTGTCTAATCCTCATATATATCACCATTGCCCTTGATTTTCTTGACTGTATATCTCTTAAATGTCAACATATACACGTGTGATTTAGTTTACGAAGATTTTTCAATGCCGAGAACCTCGATTAGAGAGTAAAAAAGGCGTAAGGTTCATAATGGTGTAAAATTAAAATGTGATATACCGGGCTAGAATTCTAGTTACAGGAACAAGAGCCAAACCAACCACCCAAGAATGGAATCGTCGAGCGAAAACACTTGACAACCTCCTAGAAGCAGCTTTTTCTTCCACCAGACCTTTCTCCATCAATTAGGAATCTGATGCCGTCACTAAACACATTCCTTAAATTGTAGCCATTTGTTGAGTGTTTTTTTTTTTTGTGTCTAATCGCATATATATCACCATTACCCTTGATTTTCTTGACTTTATATCTCTTAAATGTCAACATATACACGCGTGATTTAGTTTACGAAGATTTTTCAATGCCGAGAACCTCAATCAGAGAGTAAAAAAGGGGTAAGGTTCATAATGGTGTAAAATTAAAATGGGATATACCGGGCTAGGATTTGATTTACAGGAACAAGGGCCAAACCAACCAGCCAAGAATGGAATCGTTGAGCGAAAACACTTGACAACCTCCTAGAAGCATCTTTTCTTACCACCAGACCTTTCTCAATCAATTAGGAATCTGATGCCGTCACTAAACACATTCCTTAAATTGTAGCCATTTGTTGAGTGTTTTTTTTTTGGTGTCTAATCCGCATATATATCACCATTGCCCTTGATTTTCTTGAGTGTATATCTCTTAAATGTCAACATATACACGTGTGATTTAGTTTACAAAGATTTTTCAATGCCGAGAACCTCGATCAGAGAGTAAAAAAGGCGTAAGGTTCACAATGGTGTAAAATTATAATGGGATATACCGGGCTAGGATTCGAGTAACAAGAACAAGGGCCAAACCAACAACCCAAGAATGGAATCGTCGAGCGAAAACGCTTGACCACCTCCTAGAAGCTGCTTTTCTTTCCACCAGACCTTTCTACATCAATTAGGAATCTGATGCCGTCAGAAAACACATTTATGAAATTGTAGCCATTTGTTGAGCGTTTTTTTTGGTGTCTAATCCGCATATATATCACCATTGCCCTTGATTTTCTTGACTGTATATCTCTTAAGTGTCAACATATACACGTGTGATTTAGTTTACGAAGATTTTTCAATGCCGAGAACCTCGATCAGAGAGTAAAAAAGTTTTAAGGTTTACAATGGTGTAAAATTTAAATGGGATATATCGGGCTAGGATTCGAGTTACAGGAACAAGGGCCAAACCAACCGCCCAAGAATGGAATCGTCGAGCGAAAACACTTGACAACCTCCTAGAAGCAGCTTTTCTTGCCACCAGACCTTTCATCATCAATTAGGAATCTGATGCCGTCACTAAACACATTCCTTATATTGTAGCCATTTGTTGAGTGTTTTTTTTTGGTGTCTAATCCGCATATATATCACCATTGCCCTTGATTTTCTTGACTGTATATCTCTTAAATGTCAACATATACACGTGTGATTTAGTTTACGAAGATTTTTCAATGCCGAAAACCTCGATTATAGAGTAAAAAAGGCGTAAGGTTCATAATGGTGTAAAATTAAAATGGGATATACCGGGCTAGGATTCAAGTTACAGGAACAAGAGCCAAACTAACCACCCAAGAAAGGAATCGTCGAGTGAAAACACTTGACAACCGCCTAGAAGCAGCTTTTCCTGCCACCAAACCATTTTCCATCAATTAGGAATCTGATGCCATCACTAATCACATAAATTAAATTGTAGCCATTAGTTGAGTGTTTTTTTTGTGTCTAATCCCATATATATCACCATTGCCCTAGATTTTCTTGACTGTATATCTCTTAAATGTCAACATATACACGTGTGATTTAGTTTACGAAGATTTTTCAAGGCCGAGAATCTCGATCAGAGAGTAAAAAAGGGGTAAGGTTCATAATGGTGTAAAATTAAAATGGGATATACTGGGCTAGGATTCGAGTTACAGGAACAAGGGCCAAACCAACCACCCAAGAATGGAATCGTCGAGCGAAAACACTTGACAACCTCATAGAAGCAGCTTTTCTTGCCACCAGACCTTTCTCCATCAATTAGGAATCTGTTGTCGTCACTAAACACATTCCTTATATTGTAGCCATTTGTTGAGTGTTTTTTTTTTGGTGTCTAATCCGCATATATATCACCATTGCCCTTGATTTTCTTGAGTGTATATCTCTTAAATGTCAACATATACACCTGTGATTTAGTTTACGAAGATTTTTCAATGCCGAGAACCTCGATCAGAGAGTAAAAAAGGCGTAAGGTTCACAATGGTGTAAAATTAAAATGGGATATACCGGGGATAGGATTCGAGTTACAGGAACAAGGGCCAAACCAACAACCCAAGAATGGAATCGTCGAGCGAAAACGCTTGACAACCTCCTAGAAGCAGCTTTTCTTTCCACCAGACCTTTCTACATCAATTAGGAATCTGATGCCGTCAGTAAACACATTTCTGCAATTGTAGCCATTTGTTGTGCGTTTTTTTTGGTGTCTAATCCGCATATATATCACCATTGCCCTTGATTTTCTTGACTGTATATCTCTTAAGTGTCAACATATACACGTGTGATTTTGTTTACGAAGATTTTTCAATGCCGAGAACCTCGATCAGAGAGTAAAAAAGTTTTAAGGTTTACAATGGTGTAAAATTTAAATGGGATATACCGGGCTAGGATTTGAGTTACAGGAACAAGGGCCAAACCAACCACCCAAGAATGGAATCGTTGAGCGAAAACACTTGACAACCTCCTAGAAGCAGCTTTTCTTGCCACCAGACCTTTCTCCATCAATTAGGAATCTGATGCAGTCACGAAACACATTCCTTAAATTGTAGCCATTTGTTGAGTGTTTTTTTTGTGTCTAATCCGCATATATATCACCATTGCCCTTGATTTTCTTGACTGTATATCTCTTAAATGTCAACATATACATGTGTGATTTAGTTTACGAAGATTTTTCAATGCCGATAACCTCGATTAGGGAGTAAAAAAGGCGTAAGGTTCACAATGGTTTAAATTAAAATGGGATATACCAGACTAGGATTCGAGTTACAGGAACAAGGGCCAAACCAACCACCCAAGAATGGAATCGTCGAGCGCAAACACTTACCAACCTCCTATAAGCAGCTTTTCTTGCCAACAGACCTTTCTCCATCAATTAGGAATCTGATGCCATCATTAACACATTTCTTAAATTGTAGCCATTTGTTAAGTGTTTTTTTTTTTGTGTCTAATCCTCATATATATCACCATTGCTCTTGATTTTCTTGACTGTATATCTCTTAAGTGTCAACATATACACGTGTGATTTAGTTTAAGAAGACTTTTCAATGCCGAGAACCTCGATCAGAGAGTATAAAAGGCGTAAGGTTCACAATGGTGTAAAATTAAACTGGAATATACCGGGCTATTATTCGATTTACAGGAACAAGGGCCAAACCAACCACCCAAGAATGGAATCGTCGAGCGAAAACACTTGACAACCTCCTAGAAGCAGCTTTTCTTGCCACCAGACCTTTCTCCATCAATTAGGAATCTGATGCCGTCACTAAACACATTCCTTAAATTGTAGCCATTTGTTGAGTGTTTTTTTTGGTGTCTAATCCGCATATATATCACCATTGCACTTGATTTTCTTGACTGTATATCTCTTAAATGTCAACATATACACGTGTGATTTAGTTTACGAAGATTTTTCAATGCCGAGAACCTCGATTAGAGAGTAAAAAAGGCGTAAGGTTCATATTGGTGTAAAATTATAATGGGATATACCGGGCTAGGATTCGAGTTACAGGAACAAGAGCCAAACCAACCACCCAAGAATGGAATCGTAGAGCGAAAAGACTTGACAACCTCCTAGAAGCAGCTTTTCCTGCCACCAAACCTTTCTCCATCAATTAGGAATCTGATGCCGTCACTAAACACATTAATTAAATTGTAGCCATTTGTTGAGTGTTTTTTTTTTGTTGTCTAATCCTCATATATATCACCATTGCTCTTGATTTTCTTGACTGTATATCTCTTAAATGTCAACATATACATGTGTGATTTAGTTTACGAAGATTTTTCAATGCCGAGAACCTCGATTAGGGAGTAAAAAAGGAGTAAGGTTCACAATGGTGTAAAATCAATTAGTAATCTGATGCCGTCATTAACACATTTCTTAAATTGTAGCCATTTGTTGAGTGTTTTTTTTTGGTGTCTAATCCTCATATATATCACCATTGCTCTTGATTTTCTTGAATGTATATCTCTTAAGTGTCAACATATACACGTGTGATTTAGTTTACGAAGATTTTTCAATGCCGAGAACCTCGATCAGAGAGTAAAAAAGGCGTAAGGTTCACAATGGTGTAAAATTAAAATGGAATATACCAGGCTATTATTCGATTTACAGGAACAAGGGCCAAACCAACCACCCAAGAATGGAATCGTCGAGCGCAAACACTTGACAACCTCCTATAAGCAGCTTTTCTTGCCTACAAACCTTTCTCCATCAATTAGTAATCTGATGCCGTCATTAACACATTTCTTAAATTGTAGCCATTTGTTGAGTGTTTTTTTTTTGTTGTCTAATCCTCATATATATCACCATTGCTCTTGATTTTCTTGACTGTATATCTCTTAAATGTCAACATATACATGTGTGATTTAGTTTACGAAGATTTTTCAATGCCGAGAACCTCGATTAGGGAGTAAAAAAGGAGTAAGGTTCACAATGGTGTCAAATTAAAATGGGATATACCAGGCTAGGATTCGAGTTACAGGAACAAGGGCCAAACCAACCACCCAAGAATGGAATCGTCGAGCGAAAACACTTGACAACCTCCTAGAAGCAGCTTTTCTTGCCACCAGACCTTTCTCCATCAATTAGGAATCTGATGTCGTCACTAAACACATTCCTTAAATTGTAGCCATTTGTTGGGTGTTTTTTTTTTGGTGCCTAATCCGCATTTATATCATCACTGCTCTTGATTTTCTTGACTGTATATCTCTTAAATGTCAACATATTCAGGTGTGATTTAGTTTACGAAGATTTTTCAATGCCGAGAACCTCGATCAGAGAGTAAAAAAGGCGTAAGGTTCACAATGGTTTAAAATTAAAATGGGATATACAGGGCTAGGATTCGAGTTACAGGAACAAGGGACAAACCAACCACCCATGAATGGAATCGTCGAGCGAAAACACTTGACAACCTCCTAGAAGCAGTTTTTCTTGCCACCAGAGCTTTCTCCATCAATTAGGAATCTGATGCCGTCACTAAACAAATTCCTTAAATTGTAGCCATTTGTTGAGTGTTTTTTTTGGGGTCTAATCCGCATATATATCACCATTGCCCTTGATTTTCTTGACTGTATATCTCTTAAATGTCAACATATATTTGTGTGATTTAGTTTACGAAGATTTTTCAATGCCGAGAACCTCGATTAAGAGTATAAAAGGCGTAAGGTTCACAATGGTTTAAATTAAAATGGGATATACCAGGCTAGGATTCGAGTTACAGGAACAAGGGCCAAACCAACCACCCAAGAATGGAATCGTCGAGCGCAAACACTTGACAACCTCCTATAAGCAGCTTTTCTTGCCTACAAACCTTTCTCCATCAATTAGTAATCTGATGCCGTCATTAACACATTTCTTAAATTGTAGCCATTTGTTGAGTGTTTTTTTTTGGTGTCTAATCCTCATATATATCACCATTGCTCTTGATTTTCTAGAATGTATATCTCTTAAGTGTCAACATATACACGTGTGATTTAGTTTACGAAACTTTTTCAATGCCGAGAACCTCGATCAGAGAGTAAAAAAGGCGTAAGGTTCACAATGGTGTAAAATTAAAATGGAATATACCGGGCTATTATTCGATTTACAGGAACAAGGGCCAAACCAACCACCCAAGAATGGAATCGTCGAGCGAAAACACTTGACAACCTCCTAGAAGCAGCTTTTCTTGCCACCAGACCTTTCTCCATCAATTAGGAATCTGATGTCGTCACTAAACACATTCCTTAAATTGTAGCCATTTGTTGAGTGTTTTTTTTTTGTGTCAAATCCGCATATATATCATCATTGCCCTTGATTTTCTTGACTGTATATCTCTTAAATGTCAACATATACACGTGTGATTTAGTTTACGAAGATTTTTCAATGCCGAGAACCTAGATCAGAGAGTAAAAAAGGGGTAAGGTTAATAATGGTGTAAAATTAAAATGGGATATACCGCGGATAGCATTCGAGTTACAGGAACAAGGGCCAAACCAACCACCGAAGAATGGAATCGTCAAGCGAAAACACTTGACAACCTCCTTGAAGCAGCTTTTCTTGCCACCAGACCTTTCTCCATAAATTAGGAATCTGATGTCGTCACTAAACACATTCCTTAAATTGTAGCCATTTGTTGAGTGTTTTTTTTTTGTGTCTCATCCGCATATATATCATCATTGCCCTTGATTTTCTCGACTGTATATCTCTTAAATATCAACATATACCGGTGTGATTTAGTTTACGAAGATTTTTCAATGCCGAGAACCTCGATCAGAGAGTAAAAAAGGCATAAGGTTCACAATGGTTTAAAATTAAAATGGGATATACCGGGCTAGGATTCGAGTTACAGGAACAAGGGACAAACCAACCACCCAAGAATGGAATCGTCGAGCGAAAACACTTGACAACCTCCTAGAAGCAGTTTTTCTAGCCACCAGACCTTTCTCCATCAATTAGGAATATGATGCCATCACTAAACACATTCCTTAAATTTTAGCCATTTGTTGAGTGTTTTTTTTTGGTGTCTAATCCGCATATATATCACCATTGCCCTTGATTTTCTTGACTGTATATATCTCTTAAATGTCAACATATACGTCTGTGATTTAGTTTACGAAGATTTTTCAATGCCGAGAACCTCGATTAGGGAGTATAAAAGGCGTAAGGTTCACAATGGTTTAAATTAAAAATGGGATATACCAGGCTTGGATTCGAGTTACAGGAACAAGGGCCAAACCAACCACCCAAGAATGGAATCGTCTAGCGCAAACACTTGACAACCTCCTATAAGCAGCTTTTCTTGCCAAGAAACCTTTCTCCATCAATTAGTAATCTGATGCCGTCATTAACACATTTCTTAAATTGTAGCTATTTGTTGAGTGTTTTTTTTGGTGTCTAATCCGCATATATATCACCATAGCCCTTGATTTTCTTGACTGTATATCTCTTAAATGTCAACATATACACATGTGATTTAGTTTACGAAGATTTTTCAATGCCGAGAACCTCGATTAGGGAGTAAAAAAGGAGTAAGGTTCACAATGGTTTAAATTAAAATGGGATATACAAGGCTGGGATTCGAGTTACTGGAACAAGGGCCAAACCAACCACCCAAGAATGGAATCGTCGAGCGCAAACACTTGACAACCTCCTATAAGCAACTTTTCTTGCCAACAGACCTTTCTCCATCAATTAGGAATCTGATGCCGTCACTAAACACATTCCATAAATTGTTGCCATTTGTTGAGTGTTTTTTTTTTTGGTTTCTAATCCGCATATATATCACCATTGCCCTATATTTTCTTGACTGTATATCTCTTAAATGTCAACATATACACGTGTGATTTAGTTTACGAAGATTTTTCAATACAGAGAACCTCGATCAGAGAGTAAAAAAGGCGTAAGGTTCACAATGGTGTAAAATTAAAATGGGATATACCGGGCTAGGATTCGAGTTACATGAACAAGGGACAAACCAACCACCCAAAAATGGAATCGTCGAGCGAAAACACTTGACAACCTCCTAGAAGCAGCTTTTCTTGCCACCAGACCTTTCTCCATCAATTAGGAATCTGATGCCGTCACTAAACACATTCCTAAAATTGTAGCCATTTGTTGAGTGTTTTTTTTTTGTGTCTAATCCGCATATATATATATATATATATATATATATCACCATAGCCCTTGATTTTCTTGACTGTATATCTCTTAAATGTCAACATATACACGTGTGATTTAGTTTACGAAGATTTTTCAATGCCGAGAACCTCGATCAGAGAGTAAAAAAGGCGTAAGGTTCACAATGGTGTAAATTTAAAATTGGATATACCGGGCTAGGATTCGAGTTACATGAACAAGGGACAAACCAACCACCCAAAAATGGGATCGTCGAGCGAAAACACTTGACAACCTCCTCACCAGACCTTTCTCCATCAATTAGGAATCTGATGCCGTCACTAAACACAATCCTTAAATTGTAGCCATTTGTTGAGTGTTTTTTTTTTGGTGTCTAATCCGCATATATATATCACCATAGCCCTTGATTTTCTTGACTGTATATCTCTTAAATGTCAACATATACACGTGTGATTTAGTTTACGAAGATTTTTCAATGCCGAGAACCTCGATCAGAGATTAAAAAAGGCGTAAGGTTCACAATGGTGTAAAATTAAATTGGATATACCTGGCTAGGATTCGAGTTACAGAAACGAGGGCCAAACCAACCACCCAAGAATGGAATCGTCGAGCGAAAACACTTGACAACCTCCTAGAAGCAGCTTTTCTTGCCACCAGACCTTTTCTCCATCAATTAGGAATCTGATGCCGTCACTAAAAAAATTCCTTAAGTTGTAGCCATTTGTTGAGTGTTTTTTTTTTGGTGTCTAATCCGCATATATATCATCATTGCCCTTGATTTTCTTGACTGTATATCTCTTTAATGTCAATATATACACGTGTGATTTAGTTTACGAAGATTTTTCAATGCCGGGAACCTCGATTAGGGAGTAAAAAAGGTGTCAGGTTCACAATGGTTTAAATTAAAATGCGATATACCAGGCTAGGATTCGAGTTACAGGAACAAGGGCCAAACCAACCACCCAAGAATGGAATCGTCGAGCGCAAACACTTGACAACCTCCTATAAGCTGCTTTTCTTGCCAACAGACCTTTCTCCATCAATTAGGAATCTGATGCCGTCATTAACACATTTCTTAAATTGTAGCCATTTGTTGAGTGTTTTTTTTTTTGTCTAATCCTCGTATATATCACCATTGCTCTTGATTTTCTTGACTGTATATCTCTTAAGTGTCAACATATACACGTGTGATTTCGTTTACGAAGATTTTTCAATGCGGAGAACCTCGATCAGAGAATAAAAAGGCGTAAGGTTCACAATGGTGTAAAATTAAAATGGAATATACCGGGCTATTATTCGATTTACTGGAACAAGGGCTAAACCAACCACCCAAGAATGGAATCGTCGAGCGAAAACACTTGACAACCTCCTAGAAGCAGCTTTTCTTGCCACCAGACCTTTTCTCCATCAATTAGGAATCTGATGCCGTCACTAAACACATTCCTTAAATTGTAGCCATTTGTTGAGTGTTTTTTTTTTTTGTGTCTAATCCGCATATATATCATCATTGCCCTTGATTTTCTTGACTGTATATCTCTTAAATGTCAACATATACACGTGTGATTTAGTTTACAAAGATTTTTCAATGCCGAGAACCTCGATTAGGGAGTAAAAAAGGCGTAAGTTTCACAATGGTTTAAATTAAAATGGGAAATACCAGGCTAGGATTCGAGTTACAGGAACAAGGGCCAAACCAACCACCCAAGAATGGAATCGTCGGGCGCAAACACTTGACAACCTCCTATAAGCAGCTTTTCTTGCCAACAGACCTTTCTCCATCAATTAGGAATCTGATGCCGTCATAAACACATTTCTTAAATTGTAGCCATTTGTTGAGTGCATTTTTTTGTGTCTAATCCTCATATATATCCCCATTGCTCTTGATATTCTTGACTGTATATCTCTTAAGTGTCAACATATACACGTGTGAATTCGTTTACGAAGATTTTTCAATGCGGAGAACCTCGATCAGAGAATAAAAAAGGCGTAAGGTTCACAATGGTGTAAACTTAAAATGGAATATACCGGGCTATTATTTGATTTACAGGAACTAGGGCTAAACCAACCACCCAAAAATGGAATCGTCGAGCGAAAACACTAGACAACCTCCTAGAAGCAGCTTTTCTTGCCACCAGACCTTTCTCCATCAATTAGGAATCTGATTCCGTCACTAAACAAATTCCTTAGATTGTATCCATTTGTTGAGTGTTTTTTTTGGTGTCTAATCCGCGTATATATCACCATAGCCCTTGATTTTCTTGACTGTTTATCTCTTAAATGTCAACATATACATGTGTGATTTAGTTTACGAAGATTTTTCAATGCCGAGAACCTCGATTAGGGAGTAAAAAAGGCGTAAGGTTCACAATGGTGTAAATAAAAATGGGATTTACCAGGCTAGGATTCGAGTTACAGGAACAAGGGCCAAACCAACAACCCAAGAATGGAATCGTCGAGCGCAAACACTTGACAACCTCCTAGAAGCAGCTTTTCTTGCCAACAGACCTTTCTCCACCAATTAGGAATCTGATGCCGTCATTAACACATTTCTTAAATTGTAGCCATTTGTTGAGTGTTTTTTTTTTTGTGTGTAATCCTCATATATATCACCATTGCTCTTGATTTTCTTGACTGTATATCTCTTAAGTGCAACATATACACGTGTGATTTCGTTTACGAAGATTTTTCAATGCGGAGAACCTCGATCAGAGAATAAAAAAGGCGTAAGGTTCACAATGGTGTAAAATTAAAATGGAATTTACCGGGCTATTATTCGATTTACAGGAACAAGGGCTAAACCAACCACCCAAGAATGGAATCGTCGAGCGAAAACACTTGACAACCTCGTAGAAGCAGCTTTTCTTGCCACCAGACCTTTCTCCATCAATTAGGAATCTGATGCCGTCACTAAACACATTCCTTAAATTGTAGCCATTTGTTGAGTTTTTTTTTTGTGTCTAATCCGCATATATATCACCATAGCCCTTGATTTTCTTGACTGTTTATCTCTTAAATGTCAACATATACACGTGTGATTTAGTTTACGAAGATTTTTCAATGCCGAGAACCTCGATCAGAGAGTAAAAGAGGCGTAAGGTTCACAAAGGTGTAAAATTAAAATGGGATATACCGGGCTAGGATTCGAGTTACAGGAACAAGGGCCAAACCAACCACCCAAGAATGGAATCGTCGAGCGAAAACACTTGACAACCTCCTAGAAGCAGCTTTTCTTGCCACCAGACCTTTCTCCATCAATTAGGAATCTGATGCCGTCACTAAACACAATCCTTAAATTGTAGCCATTTGTTGAGTGTTTTTTTTTTGTGTCTAATCCGTATATATGTATCACCATAGCCCTTGATTTTCTTGACTGTATATCTCTTAAATGTCAACATATACACGTGTGATTTAGTTTACGAAGATTTTTCAATGCCGAGAACCTCGATGAGAGATTAAAAAAGGCGTAAGGTTCACAATGGTGTAAAATTAAATTGGATATACCTGGCTAGGATTCGAGTTACAGAAACGAGGGCCAAACCAACCACCCAAGAATGGAATCGTCAAGCGAAAACACTTGACAACCTCCTAGAAGCAGCTTTTCTTGCCACCAGACCTTTTCTCCATCAATTAGGAATCTGATGCCGTCACTAAAAAAAAATTCCTTAAGTTGTAGCCATTTGTTGAGTGTTTTTTTTTTGTGTCTAATCCGCAAATATATCATCATTGCCCTTGATTTTCTTGACTGTATATCTCTTAAATGTCAATATATACACGTGAGATTTAGTTTACGAAGATTTTTCAATGTCGGGAACCTCGATTAGGTAGTAAAAAAGGCATAAGGTTCACAATGGTTTAAATTAAAATGCGATATACCAGGCTAGGATTCGAGTTACAGGAACAAGGGCCAAACCAACCACCCAAGAATGGAATCGTCGAGCGCAAACACTTGACAACCTCCTATAAGCAGCTTTTCTTGCCAACAGACCTTTCTCCATCAATTAGGAATCTGATGCCGTCATTAACACATTTATTAAATTGTAGCCATTTGTTGAGTGTTTTTTTTTGTCTAATCCTCATATATATCACCATTGCTCTTGATTTTCTTGACTGTATATCTCTTAAGTGTCAACATATACACGTGTGATTTTGTTTACGAAGATTTTTCAATGCGGAGAACCTCGATCAGAGAATAAAAAGGCGTAAGGTTCACAATGGTGTAAAATTAAAATGGAATATACCGGGCTATTTTTCGATTTACAGGAACAAGGGCTAAACCAACCACCCAAGAATGGAATCGTCGAGCGAAAACACTTGACAACCTCCTAGAAGCAGCTTTTCTTGCCACCAGACCTTTTCTCCATCAATTAGGAATCTGATGCCGTCACTAAACACATTCCTTAAATTGTAGCCATTTGTTGAGTGTTTTTTTTTTGTCTAATCCGCATATATATCATCATTGCCCTTGATTTTCTTCACTGTATATCTCTGAAATGTCAACATATACACGTGTGATTTAGTTTACGAAGATTTTTCAATGCCGAGAACCAAGATTAGGGAGTAAAAAAGGCGTAAGTTTCACAATGGTTTAAATTAAAATGGGATATACCAGGCTTGGATTCGAGTTACAGGAACAAGGGCCAAACCAACCACCCAAGAATGGAATCGTCGAGCGTAAACACTTGACAACCTCCCATAAGCAGCTTTTCTTGCCAACAGACCTTTCTCCATCAATTAGGAATCTGATGCCGTCATTAACACATTTCTTAAATTGTAGCCATTTGTTGAGTGCATTTTTTTGTGTCTAATCCTCATATATATCCCCATTGCTCTTGATATTCTTGACTGTATATCTCTTAAGTGTCAACATATACACGTGTGATTTCGTTTACGAAGATTTTTCAATGCGGAGAACCTCGATCAGAGAATAAAAAAGGCGTAAGGTTCACAATGGTGTAAAATTAAAATGGAATATACCGGGCTATTATTCGATTTACAGGAACAAGGGCTAAACCAACCACCCAAAAATGGAATCGTCGAGCGAAAACACTTGACAACCTCCTAGAAGCAGCTTTTCTTGCCACCAGACCTTTCTCCATCAATTAGGAATCTGATTCCGTCACTAAACACATTCCTTAAATTGTATCCATTTGTTGAGTGTTTTTTTTGGTGTCTAATCCTCATATATATCACCATTGCTCTTGATTTTCTTGACTGTATATCTCTTAAGTGTCAACATATACACGTGTGATTTCGTTTACGAAGATTTTTAAATGCGGAGAACCTCGATCAGAGAATAAAAAATGCGTAAGGTTCACAATGCTGTAAAATTAAAATGGAATATACCGGGCTATTATTCGATTTACAGGAACAAGGGCTAAACCAACCACCCAAGAATGGAATCGTCGAGCGAAAACACTTGACAACCTCCTAGAAGCAGCTTTTCTAGCCACGAGACCTTTCTCCATCAATTAGGAATCTGATGCCGTCACTAAACACATTTCTTAAATTGTAGCCATTTGTTGAGTGTTTTTTTTTTTTGTTGTCTAATCCTCATATATATCACAATTGCTCTTGATTTTCTTGACTGTATATCTCTTAAGTATCAACATATACACGTGTGATTTAGTTTACGAAGATTTTTCAATGCCGAGAACCTCGATCAGAGAGTAAAAAAGTTTTAAGGTTCACAATGGTGTAAAATTTAAATGGGATTTACCGGGCTAGGATTCGAGTTACAGGAACAAGGGCCAAACCAACCACCCAAGAATGGAATCGTCGAGCGAAAACACATGACAACCTCCTAGAAGCAGCTTTTCTTGCCAACGAACCTTTCTCCATCAAGTAGGAATCTGATGCCGTCATTAACACATTTCTTAAATTGTAGCCATTTGTTGAGTGTTTTTTTTTTTTGTGTCTAATCCTTATATATATCACCATTGCTCTTGATTTTCTTGACTGTATATCTCTTAAGTGTCAACATATACACGTGTGATTTAGTTTACAAAGATTTTTCAATGCCGAGAACCTCGATCAGAGAGTAAAAAAGGCGTAAGGTTCACAATGGTGTAAAATTAAATTGGATATACCTGGCTAGGATTCGAGTTACAGAAACGAGGGCCAAACCAACCACCCAAGAATGGAATCGTCGAGCGAAAACACTTGACAACCTCCTAGAAGCAGCTTTTCTTGCCACCAGACCTTTTCTCCATCAATTAGGAATCTGATGCCGTCACTAAACACATTCCTTAAATTGTAGCCATTTGTTGAGTGTTTTTTTTTGGTGTCTAATCCGCATATATATCATCATTGCCCTTGATTTTCTTGACTGTATATCTCTTAAATGTCAACATATACACGTGTGATTTAGTTTACGAAGATTTTTCAATGCCGAGAACCTCGATTAGGGAGTAAAAAAGGCGTAAGGTTCACAATGGTTTAAATTAAAATGGGATATACCAGGCTAGGATTCGAGTTACAGGAACAAGGGCCAAACCAACCACCCAAGAATGGAATCGTCGAGCGCAAACACTTGACAACCTCCTATAAGCAGCTTTTCTTGCCAACAGACCTTTCTCCATCAATTAAGAATCTGATGCCGTCATTAACACATTTCTTAAATTTTAGCCATTTGTTGAGGGTTTTTTTTTTTTTTTTTTTGTGTGTCTAATCCTCATATATATCACCATTGCTCTTGATTTTCTTGACTGTATATCTCTTAAGTGTCAACATATACACGTGTGATTTCGTTTACGAAGATTTTTCAATGCGGGGAACCTCGTTCAGAGAATAAAAAAGGCGTAAGGTTCACAATGGTGTAAAATTAAAATGGAATATACCGGGCTATTATTCAATTTACAGGAACAAGGGCTAAACCAACCACCCAAGAATGGAATCGTCGAGCGAAAACACTTGACAACCTCCTAGAAGCAGCTTTTCTTGCCACGAGACCTTTCTCCATCAATTAGGAATCTGATGCCGTCAGTAAACACGTTTTTTAAATTGTAGCCATTTGTTGAGTGTTTTTTTTTGGTGTCTAATCCGCATATATATCACCATTGCCCTTGATTTTCTTGACTGTATATCTCTTAAGTATCAACATATACACGTGTTATTTAGTTTACGAAGATTTTTCAATGCCGAGAACCTCGATCAGAGAGTAAAAAAGTTTTAAGGTTCACAATGGTGTAAATTTAAATGGGATATACCGGGCTAGGATTCGAGTTACAGGAACAAGGGCCAAACCAACAACCCAAGAATGGAATCGTCGAGCGAAAACACTTGACAACCTCCTAGATGCAGCTTTTCTTGCCACCAGACCTTTCTCCATCAATTAGGAATCTGATGCCGTCACTAAACACATTCCTTAAATGGTAGCCATTTGTTGAGTGTTTTTTTTTGTGTCTAATCCGCATATGTATCATCATTGCCCTTGGTTTTCTTGACTGTATATCTTTTAAATGTCAACATATACACGTGTGATTTAGTTTACGAAGATTTTTCAATGCCGTGAACCTCGATTAGGGAGTAAAAAAGGAGTAAGGTTCACAATGGTTTAAATTAAAATGGGATATACCAGGCTAGGATTCGAGTTACTGGAACAAGGGCCAAACCAACCACCCAAGAATGGAATCGTCGAGCGAAAACACTTGACAACCTCCTAGAAGCAGCTTTTCTTACCACCAGACCTTTCTCCATCAATTAGGAATCTGATGCCGTCACTAAACACATTCCTTAAATTGTAGCCATTTGTTGAGTGTTTTTTTTTTTTGGTGTCTAATCCGCATATATATCACCATTGCCCTTGATTTTCTTGACTGTATATCTCTTAAATGTCAACATATACACGTGTGATTTAGTTTACGAAGATTTTTCAATGCCGAGAACCTCGATCAAGGAGTAAAAAAAGGCGTAAGGTTCATAATGGTGTAAAATTAAAATGGGATATACCGGGCTAGGATTCGAGTTGCATGAACAAGGGACAACCCAACCACCCAAAAATGGAATCGTCGAGCGAAAACACTGGACAACCTCCTAGAAGCAGCTTTTCTTGCCACCAGACCTTTCTCCATCAACTAGGAATCTGATGCCGTCACTAAACACAATCCTAAAATTGTAGCCATTTGTTGAGTGTTTTTTTTTGGTGTCTAATCCGTATATATATCACCATTGCCCTTGATTTTCTTGACTGTATATCTCTTAAATGTCAACATATACACGTGTGATTTAGTTTACGAAGAATTTTCAATGCCGAGAACCTCGATCAGAGAGTAAAAAAGGTGTAAGGTTCACAAAGGTGTAAAATTAAATTGGATATACCTGGCTAGGATTCGAGTTACAGAAACGAGGGCCAAACCAACCACCCAAGAATGGAATCGTCGAGCGAAAACACTTGACAACCTCCTAGAAGCAGCTTTTCTTGCCACCAGACCTTTTCTCCATCAATTAGGAATCTGATGCCGTCAATAAACACATTCCTTAAATTGTAGCCATTTGTTGAGTGTTTTTTTTTTGGTGTCTAATCCGCATATATATCATCATTGCCCTTGATTTTCTTGACTGTATATCTCTTAAATGTCAACATATACACGTGTGATTTAGTTTACGAAGATTTTTCAATGCCGAGAACCTCGATCATAGAGTAAAATAGTTTTAAGGTTCACAATGGTGTAAAATTTAAATGGGATATACCGGGCTAGGATTCGAGTTACAGGAACAAGGGCCAAACCAACCACCCAAGAATGGAATCGTCGAGCGAAAACACTTGACAACCTCCTAGAAGAAGCTTTTCTTGCCACCAGACCTTTCTCCATCAATTAGGAACCTGATGCCCTTCACTAAACACATTCCTTAAATTGTAGCCATTTGTTGAGTGTTTTTTTTTTGGTGTCTAATCCGCATATATATCACCATTGCCCTTGATTTTCTTGACTGTATATCTCTTAAATATCAACATATACACGTGTGATTTAGTTTACGAAGATTTTTCAATGCCGAGAACCTCGATCAAAGAGTAAAAAAGGCGTAAGGTTCACAATGGTGTAAAATTAAAATGGGATATCCCGGGCTAGGATTCGAGTTACATGAACAAGGGACAAACCAACCACCCAAAAATGGAATCGTCGAGCGAAAACACTTGACAACCTCTTAGAAGCAGCTTTTCTTGCCACCAGACCTTTCTCCATCAATTAGGAATCTGATGCCGTCACTAAACACAATCCTTAAATTGTAGCCATTTGTTGAGTATTTTTTTTTTTTTGGTGTCTAATCCATATATATATCACCATTGCCCTTGATTTTCTTGACTGTATATCTCTTAAATGTCAACATATACTCGTGTGATTTAGTTTACGAAGATTTTTCAATATCGAGAACCTCGATCAGAGAGTAAAAAAGGCGTAAGGTTCACAAAGGTGTAAAATTAAATTTGATATACCTGTCTTGGATTCGAGTTACAGAAACGAGGGCCAAACCAACCACCCAAGAATGGAATCGTCGAGCGAAAACACTTGACAACCTCCTAGAAGAAGCTTTTCTTGCCACCAGACCTTTCTCCATCAATTAGGAATCTGATGTCGTCACTAAACACATTCCTTAAATTGTAGCCATTTGTTGAGTGTTTTTTTTTGGTGTCTAATCCGCATATATAACATCATTGCCCTTGATATTCTTGACTGTATATCTCTTAAATGTCAACATATACACGTGTGATTTCGTTTACGAAGATTTTTCAATGCGGAGAAACTCGATCAGAGAATAAAAAAGGCGTAAGTTTCACAATGGTGTAAAATTAAAATGGAATATACCGGGCTAGGATTCGAGTTACAGGTACAAGGGCCAAACCAACCACCCAAGAATGGAATCATCGAGCGAAAACGCTTGACAACCTCATAGAAGCAGCTTTTCTTTCCATCAGACCTTTCTACATCAATTAGGAATCTGATGTCGTCAGTAAACACATTTTTTAAATTGTAGCCATTTGTTGAGAGTTTTTTTTTGGTGTCTAATCCGCATATATATCACCATTGCCCTTGATTTTCTTGACAGTATATCTCTTAAGTATCAACGTATACATGTGTGATTTAGTTTACGAAGATTTTTCAATGCCGAGAACCTCGATCAGAGAGTAAAAAAGTTTGAAGGTTCACAATGGTGTAAAATTTAAATGGGATATACCGGGCTAGGATTCGAGTTACAGGAACAAGGGCCAAACCAACCACCCAAGAATGGAATCGTCGAGCGAAAACACTTGACAACCTCCTAGAAGCAGCTTTTCTTGCCACCAGACCTTTCTCCATCAATTAGGAATCTGATGCCGTCACTAAACACATTCCTTAAATTGTAGCCATTTGTTGAGTGTTTTTTTTTTGGTGTCTAATCCGCATATATATCATCATTGCCCTTGATATTCTTGACTGTATATCTCTTAAATGTCAACATATACACGTGTGATTTCGTTTACGAAGATTTTTCAATGCGGAGAACCTCGATCAGAGAATAAAAAAGGCGTAAGTTTCACAATGGTGTAAAATTAAAATGGGATATACCGGGCTAGGATTCGAGTTACAGGAACAAGGGCCAAACCAACCACCCAAGAATGGAATCATCGAGCGAAAACGCTTGACAACCTCCTAGAAGCAGCTTTTCTTTCCACCAGACCTTCTACATCAATTAGGAATCTGATGCCATTAGTAAACACATTTTTTAAATTGTAGACATTTGTTGAGTGTTTTTTTTGGTGTCTAATCCGCATATACATCACCATTGCCCTTGATTTTCTTGACTGTATATCTCTTAAGTATCAACATATACATGTGTGATTTAGTTTACGAAGATTTTTCAATGCCGAAAACCTCGATCAGAGAGTAAAAAAGTTTTAAGGTTCACAATGGTGTAAAATTTAAATGGGATATACCGGGCTAGGATTCGAGTTACAGGAACAAGGGCCAAACCAACCACCCAAGAATGGAATCGTCGAGCGAAAACACGTGACAACCTCCTACAAGCAGCTTTTCTTGCCACCAGACCTTTCTCCATTAATTAGGAATCTGATGCCGTCACTAAACACATTCCTTAAATTGTAGCCATTTGTTGAGTGTTTTTTTTGGTGTCTAATCCACATATATATCATCATTGCCCTTGATATTCTTGACTGTATATATCTCTTAAATGTCAACATGTACACGTGTGATTTAGTTTACGAAGATTTTTCAATGCCGAGAACCTCGATTAGGGAGTAAAAAAGGAGTAACGTTCACAATGGTTTAAATTAAAATGGGATATACCAGGCTAAGATTCGAGTTACAGGAACAAGGGCCAAACCAACCACCCAAGAATGGAATCGTCGAGCGCAAACACTTAACAACCTCCTATAAGCATCTTTTCTTGCCAACAGACCTTTCTCCATCAATTAGGAATCTGATGCCGTCATTAACACATTTCTTAAATTGTAGCCATTTGTTGAGTGTTTTTTTTTGGGTCTAATCCTCATATACATCACCATTGCACTTGATTTTCTTGACTGTATATCTCTTAAGTGTCAACATATACACGTGTGATTTAGTTTACGAAGATTTTTCAATGCCGAGAACCTCGATCAGAGAGTAAAAAAGGCGTAAGGTTCACAATGGTGTAAAATTAAAATGGAATATACCGGGCTATTATTCGATTTACAGGAACAAGGGCCAAACCTACCACCCAAGAATGGAATCGTCGAGCGAAAACACTTGACTACCTCCAAGAAGCAGCTTTTCTTGCCACCAGACCTTTCTCCATCAATTAGGAATCTGATGCCGTCACTAAACACATTCCTTAAATTGTAGCCATTTGTTGAGTGTTTTTTTTTTTGGTGTCTAATCCCCATATATATCACCATTGCCCTTTATTTTCTTGACCGTATATCTCTTAAATGTCAACATATACACGTGTGATTTAGTTTACGAAGATTTTTCAATGCCGAGAACCTCGATCAGAGAGTAAAAAAGGCGTAAGGTTCACAATGGTGTAAAATTAAAATGGGATATACCGGGTTAGGATTCGAGTTACATGAACAAGAGACAAACCAACCACCCAAAAATGGAATCATTGAGCGAAAACACTTGACAACCTCCTAGAAGCAGCTTTTCTTGCCACCAGACCTTTCTCCATCAATTAGGAATCTGATGCCGTCACTAAACACAATCCTTAAATTGTAGCCATTTGTTGAGTGTCTTTTTTTTTTGTGTCTAATCCGCATATATATATCACCATAGCCCTTGATTTTCTTGACTGTATATCTCTTAAATGTCAACATATACACGTGTGATTTAGTTTACGAAGATTTTTCAATGCCGAGAACCTCGATCAGAGAGTAAAAATGGCGTAAGGTTCACAATGGTGTAAAATTAAATTAGATATCCCTGGCTAGGATTCGAGTTACAGAAACAAGGGCCAAACCAACCACCCAAGAATGGAATCATCGAGCGAAAACGCTTGACAACCTCCTAGAAGCAGCTTTTCTTTCCACCAGACCTTTCTACATCAATTAGGAATCTGATGTCGTCAGTAAACACATTTTTTAAATTGTAGCCATTTGTTGAGAGTTTTTTTTTTGTGTCTAATCCGCATATATATCACCATTGCCCTTGATTTTCTTGACTGTATATCTCTTAAGTATCAACATATACACGTGTGATTTAGTTTACGAAGATTTTTCAATGCCGAGAACCTCGATCAGAGAGTAAAAAAGTTTTAAGGTTCACAATGGTGTAAAATTTAAATGGGATATACCGGGCTATGAGTCGAGTTACAGGAACAAGGGCCAAACCAACCACCCAAGAATGGAATCGTCGAGCGAAAACACTTGACAACCTCCTAGAAGCAGCTTTTCTTGCCACCAGACCTTTCTCCATCAATTAGGAATCTGATGCCGTCACTAAACACATTCCTTAAATTGTAGCCATTTGTTGAGTGTTTTTTTTTTGGTGTCTAATCCGCATATATATCATCATTGCCCTTGATATACTTGACTGTATATCTCTTAAATGTCAACATATACACGTGTGATTTCGTTTACGAAGATTTTTCAATGCGGAGAACCTCGATCAGAGAATAAAAAAGGCGTAAGTTTCACAATGGTGTAAAATTAAAATGGGATATACCGGGCTAGGATTCGAGTTACAGGAACAAGGGCCAAACCAACCACCCAAGAATGGAATCATCGAGCGAAAACGCTTGACAACCTCCTAGAAGCAGCTTTTCTTTCCACCAGACCTTCTACATCAATTAGGAATCTGATGCCGTCAGTAAACACATTTTTTAAATTGTAGCCATTTGTTGAGTGTTTTTTTTGGTGTGTAATCCGCATATATATCACCATAGCCCTTGATTTTCTTGACTGTATATCTCTTAAGTGTCAACATATACACGTGTGATTTAGTTTACGAAGATTTTTCAATGCCGAAAACCTCGATCAGAGAGTAAAAAAGTTTTAAGGTTCACAATGGTGTAAAATTTAAATGGGATATACCGGGCTAGGATTCGAGTTACAGGAACAAGGGCCAAACCAACCACCCAAGAATGGAATCATCGAGCGAAAACACTTGACAACCTCCTAGAAGCAGCTTTTCTTGCCACCAGACCTTTCTCCATCAATTAGGAATCTGATGCCGTCACTAAACACATTCCTTAAATTGTAGCCATTTGTTGAGTGTTTTTTTTGGTGTCTAATCCGCATATATATCATCATTGCCCTTGATATTCTTGACTGTATATATCTCTTAAATGTCAACATGTACACGTGTGATTTAGTTTACGAAGATTTTTCAATGCCGAGAACCTCGATTAGGGAGTAAAAAAGGAGTAACGTTCACAATGGTTTAAATTAAAATGGGATATACCAGGCTAGGATTCGAGTTACAGGAACAAGGGCCAAACCAACCACCCAAGAATGGAATCGTCGAGCGCAAACACTTAACAACCTCCTATAAGCATCTTTTCTTGCCAACAGACCTTTCTCCATCAATTAGGAATCTGATGCCGTCATTAACACATTTCTTAAATTGTAGCCATTTGTTGAGTGTTTTTTTTTGTGTCTAATCCTCATATACATCACCATTGCACTTGATTTTCTTGACTGTATATCTCTTAAGTGTCAACATATACACGTGTGATTTAGTTTACGAAGATTTTTCAATGCCGAGAACCTCGATCAGAGAGTAAAAAAGGCGTAAGGTTCACAATGGTGTAAAATTAAAATGGAATATACCGGGCTATTATTCGATTTACAGGAACAAGGGCCAAACCTACCACCCAAGAATGGAATCGTCGAGCGAAAACACTTGACTACCTCCAAGAAGCAGCTTTTCTTGCCACCAGACCTTTCTCCATCAATTAGGAATCTGATGCCGTCACTAAACACATTCCTTAAATTGTAGCCATTTGTTGAGTGTTTTTTTTTTTGGTGTCTAATCCCCATATATATCACCATTGCCCTTTATTTTCTTGACCGTATATCTCTTAAATGTCAACATATACACGTGTGATTTAGTTTACGAAGATTTTTCAATGCCGAGAACCTCGATCAGAGAGTAAAAAAGGCGTAAGGTTCACAATGGTGTAAAATTAAAATGGGATATACCGGGTTAGGATTCGAGTTACATGAACAAGAGACAAACCAACCACCCAAAAATGGAATCATTGAGCGAAAACACTTGACAACCTCCTAGAAGCAGCTTTTCTTGCCACCAGACCTTTCTCCATCAATTAGGAATCTGATGCCGTCACTAAACACAATCCTTAAATTGTAGCCATTTGTTGAGTGTCTTTTTTTTTTGTGTCTAATCCGCATATATATATCACCATAGCCCTTGATTTTCTTGACTGTATATCTCTTAAATGTCAACATATACACGTGTGATTTAGTTTACGAAGATTTTTCAATGCCGAGAACCTCGATCAGAGAGTAAAAATGGCGTAAGGTTCACAATGGTGTAAAATTAAATTAGATATCCCTGGCTAGGATTCGAGTTACAGAAACAAGGGCCAAACCAACCACCCAAGAATGGAATCATCGAGCGAAAACGCTTGACAACCTCCTAGAAGCAGCTTTTCTTTCCACCAGACCTTTCTACATCAATTAGGAATCTGATGTCGTCAGTAAACACATTTTTTAAATTGTAGCCATTTGTTGAGAGTTTTTTTTTTGTGTCTAATCCGCATATATATCACCATTGCCCTTGATTTTCTTGACTGTATATCTCTTAAGTATCAACATATACACGTGTGATTTAGTTTACGAAGATTTTTCAATGCCGAGAACCTCGATCAGAGAGTAAAAAAGTTTTAAGGTTCACAATGGTGTAAAATTTAAATGGGATATACCGGGCTATGAGTCGAGTTACAGGAACAAGGGCCAAACCAACCACCCAAGAATGGAATCGTCGAGCGAAAACACTTGACAACCTCCTAGAAGCAGCTTTTCTTGCCACCAGACCTTTCTCCATCAATTAGGAATCTGATGCCGTCACTAAACACATTCCTTAAATTGTAGCCATTTGTTGAGTGTTTTTTTTTTGGTGTCTAATCCGCATATATATCATCATTGCCCTTGATATACTTGACTGTATATCTCTTAAATGTCAACATATACACGTGTGATTTCGTTTACGAAGATTTTTCAATGCGGAGAACCTCGATCAGAGAATAAAAAAGGCGTAAGTTTCACAATGGTGTAAAATTAAAATGGGATATACCGGGCTAGGATTCGAGTTACAGGAACAAGGGCCAAACCAACCACCCAAGAATGGAATCATCGAGCGAAAACGCTTGACAACCTCCTAGAAGCAGCTTTTCTTTCCACCAGACCTTCTACATCAATTAGGAATCTGATGCCGTCAGTAAACACATTTTTTAAATTGTAGCCATTTGTTGAGTGTTTTTTTTGGTGTGTAATCCGCATATATATCACCATAGCCCTTGATTTTCTTGACTGTATATCTCTTAAGTGTCAACATATACACGTGTGATTTAGTTTACGAAGATTTTTCAATGCCGAAAACCTCGATCAGAGAGTAAAAAAGTTTTAAGGTTCACAATGGTGTAAAATTTAAATGGGATATACCGGGCTAGGATTCGAGTTACAGGAACAAGGGCCAAACCAACCACCCAAGAATGGAATCATCGAGCGAAAACACTTGACAACCTCCTAGAAGCAGCTTTTCTTGCCACCAGACCTTTCTCCATCAATTAGGAATCTGATGCCGTCACTAAACACATTCCTTAAATTGTAGCCATTTATTGAGTGCTTTTTTTGGTGTCTAATCCGCATATATATCATCATTGCCCTTGATATTCTTGACTGTATATCTCTTAAATGTCAACATATACACGTGTGATTTAGTTTACAAAGATTTTTCAATGCCGAGAACCTCGATTAGGGGAGTAAAAAAGAAGTAACGTTCACAATGGTTTAAATTAAAATGGGATATACCAGAATAGGATTCGAGTTACAGGAACAAGGGCCAAGCCAACCACCCAAGAATGGAATCGTCGAGCGCAAACACTTAACAACCTCCTATAAGCATCTTTTCTTGCCAACTGACCTTTCTCCATCAATTAGGAATCTGATGCCGTCATTAACACATTTCTTAAATTGTTGAGTGTTTTTTTTGGTGTCTAATCCTCATATATATCACCATTGCTCTTGATTTTCTTGACTGTATATCTCTTAAGTGTCAACATATACACGTGTGATTTAGTTTACGAAGATTTTTCAATGCCGAGAACCTCGATCAGAGAGTAAAAAAGGCGTAAGGTTCACAATGGTGTAAAATTAAAATGGAATATACCGGGCTTTTATTCGATTTACAGGAACAAGGGCTAAACCAACCACCCAAGAATGGAATCGTCGAGCGAAAACACTTGACAACCTCCTAGAAGCAGCTTTTCTTGCCACCAGACCTTTCTCCATCAATTAGGAATCTGATGCCGTCACTAAACACATTCCTTAAATTGTAGCCATTTGTTGAGTGTTTTTTTTTTTTGTGTCTAATCCGCATATATATCACCATTGCCCTTGATTTTCTTGACTGTATATCTCTTAAATGTCAAAATATACACGTGTGATTTAGTTTACGAAGATTTTTCAATGCCAAGAACCTCGATCAGAGAGTAAAATCAGAGAGTAAAAAAGGAGTAAGGTTCACAATGGTGTAAAATTAAAATGGGATATACCGGGCTAGGATTCGAGTTACATGAACAAGGGACAAACCAACCACCCAAAAATGGAATCATCGAGCGAAAACACTTGACAACCTCCTAGAAGCAGCTTTTCTTGCCACCAGACCTTTCTCCATCAATTAGGAATCTGATGCCGTCACTAAACACAATCCTTAAATTCTAGCCATACGTTGAGTGTTTTTTTTGGTGTCTAATCCGCATATATATATATCACCATAGCCGTTGATTTTCTTGACTGTATATCTCTTAAGTGTCAACATATACACGTGTGATTTAGTTTACGAAGATTTTTCAATGCCGAGAACCTCGATCAGAAAGTAAAAAAGGCTTAAGGTTCACAATGGTGTAAATTAAAATGGGATATACCAGGCTTGGATTCGAGTTACAGGAACAAGGGCCAAACCAACCACCCAAGAATGGAATCGTCGAGCGTAAACACTTGACAACCTCCCATAAGCAGCTTTTCTTGCCAACAGACCTTTCTCCATCAATTAGGAATCTGATGCCGTCATTAACACATTTCTTAAATTGTAGCCATTTGTTGAGTGCATTTTTTTGTGTCTAATCCTCATATATATCCCCATTGCTATTGATATTCTTGACTGTATATCTCTTAAGTGTCAACATATACACGTGTGATTTCGTTTACGAAGATTTTTCAATGCGGAGAACCTCGATCAGAGAATAAAAAAGGCGTAAGGTTCACAATGGTGTAAAATTAAAATGGAATATACCGGGCTATTATTCGATTTACAGGAACAAGGGCTAAACCAACCACCCAAAAATGGAATCGTCGAGCGAAAACACTTGACAACCTCCTAGAAACAGCTTTTCTTGCCACCAGACCTTTCTCCATCAATTAGGAATCTGATTCCGTCACTAAACACATTCCTTAAATTGTATCCATTTGTTGAGTGTTTTTTTTGGTGTCTAATCCTCATATATATCACCATTGCTCTTGATTTTCTTGACTGTATATCTGTTAAGTGTCAACATATACATGTGTGATTTCGTTTACGAAGATTTTTAAATGCGGAGAACCTCGATCAGAGAATAAAAAATGCGTAAGGTTCACAATGCTGTAAAATTAAAATGGAATATACCGGGCTATTATTCGATTTACAGGAACAAGGGCTAAACCAACCACCCAAGAATGGAATCGTCGAGCGAAAACACTTGACAACCTCCTAGAAGCAGCTTTTCTAGCCACGAGACCTTTCTCCATCAATTAGGAATCTGATGCCGTCACTAAACACATTTCTTAAATTGTAGCCATTTGTTGAGTGTTTTTTTTTTGTTGTCTAATCCTCATATATATCACAATTGCTCTTGATTTTCTTGACTGTATATCTCTTAAGTATCAACATATACACGTGTGATTTAGTTTACGAAGATTTTTCAATGCCGAGAACCTCGATCAGAGAGTAAAAAAGTTTTAAGGTTCACAATGGTGTAAAATTTAAATGGGATTTACCGGGCTAGGATTCGAGTTACAGGAACAAGGGCCAAACCAACCACCCAAGAATGGAATCGTCGAGCGAAAACACATGACAACCTCCTAGAAGCAGCTTTTCTTGCCAACGAACCTTTCTCCATCAAGTAGGAATCTGATGCCGTCATTAACACATTTCTTAAATTGTAGCCATTTGTTGAGTGTTTTTTTTTGTGTCTAATCCTTATATATATCACCATTGCTCTTGATTTTCTTGACTGTATATCTCTTAAGTGTCAACATATACACGTGTGATTTAGTTTACAAAGATTTTTCAATGCCGAGAACCTCGATCAGAGAGTAAAAAAGGCGTAAGGTTCACAATGGTGTAAAATTAAATTGGATATACCTGGCTAGGATTCGAGTTACAGAAACGAGGGCCAAACCAACCACCCAAGAATGGAATCGTCGAGCGAAAACACTTGACAACCTCCTAGAAGCAGCTTTTCTTGCCACCAGACCTTTTCTCCATCAATTAGGAATCTGATGTCGTCACTAAACACATTCCTTAAATTGTAGCCATTTGTTGAGTGTTTTTTTTTTGGTGTCTAATCCGCATATATATCATCATTGCCCTTGATTTTCTTGACTGTATATCTCTTAAATGTCAACATATACACGTGTGATTTAGTTTACGAAGATTTTTCAATGCCGAGAACCTCGATTAGGGAGTAAAAAAGGCGTAAGGTTCACAATGGTTTAAATTAAAATGGGATATACCAGGCTAGGATTCGAGTTACAGGAACAAGGGCCAAACCAACCACCCAAGAATGGAATCGTCGAGCGCAAACACTTGACAACCTCCTATAAGCAGCTTTTCTTGCCAACAGACCTTTCTCCATCAATTAAGAATCTGATGCCGTCATTAACACATTTCTTAAATTTTAGCCATTTGTAGAGGGTTTTTTTTTTTTTTTTTTTTTTTTGTGTCTAATCCTCATATATATCACCATTGCTCTTGATTTTCTTGACTGTATATCTCTTAAGTGTCAACATATACACGTGTGATTTCGTTTACGAAGATTTTTCAATGCGGGGAACCTCGTTCAGAGAATAAAAAAGGCGTAAGGTTCACAATGGTGTAAAATTAAAATGGAATATACCGGGCTATTATTCAATTTACAGGAACAAGGGCTAAACCAACCACCCAAGAATGGAATCGTCGAGCGAAAACACTTGACAACCTCCTAGAAGCAGCTTTTCTTGCCACGAGACCTTTCTCCATCAATTAGGAATCTGATGCCGTCAGTAAACACGTTTTTTAAATTGTAGCCATTTGTTGAGTGTTTTTTTTTGGTGTCTAATCCGCATATATATCACCATTGCCCTTGATTTTCTTGACTGTATATCTCTTAAGTATCAACATATACACGTGTTATTTAGTTTACGAAGATTTTTCAATGCCGAGAACCTCGATCAGAGAGTAAAAAAGTTTTAAGGTTCACAATGGTGTAAATTTAAATGGGATATACCGGGCTAGGATTCGAGTTACAGGAACAAGGGCCAAACCAACAACCCAAGAATGGAATCGTCGAGCGAAAACACTTGACAACCTCCTAGATGCAGCTTTTCTTGCCACCAGACCTTTCTCCATCAATTAGGAATCTGATGCCGTCACTAAACACATTCCTTAAATGGTAGCCATTTGTTGAGTGTTTTTTTTTTGTGTCTAATCCGCATATGTATCATCATTGCCCTTGGTTTTCTTGACTGTATATCTTTTAAATGTCAACATATACACGTGTGATTTAGTTTACGAAGATTTTTCAATGCCGTGAACCTCGATTAGGGAGTAAAAAAGGAGTAAGGTTCACAATGGTTTAAATTAAAATGGGATATACCAGGCTAGGATTCGAGTTACTGGAACAAGGGCCAAACCAACCACCCAAGAATGGAATCGTCGAGCGAAAACACTTGACAACCTCCTAGAAGCAGCTTTTCTTGCCACCAGACCTTTCTCCATCAATTAGGAATCTGATGCCGTCACTAAACACATTCCTTAAATTGTAGCCATTTGTTGAGTGTTTTTTTTTTTGGTGTCTAATCCGCATATATATCACCATTGCCCTTGATTTTCTTGACTGTATATCTCTTAAATGTCAACATATACACGTGTGATTTAGTTTACGAAGATTTTTCAATGCCGAGAACCTCGATCAAGGAGTAAAAAAGGCGTAAGGTTCACAATGGTGTAAAATTAAAATGGGATATACCGGGCTAGGATTCGAGTTGCATGAACAAGGGACAACCCAACCACCCAAAAATGGAATCGTCGAGCGAAAACACTGGACAACCTCCTAGAAGCAGCTTTTCTTGCCACCAGACCTTTCTCCATCAACTAGGAATCTGATGCCGTCACTAAACACAATCCTAAAATTGTAGCCATTTGTTGAGTGTTTTTTTTTTGTGTCTAATCCGTATATATATCACCATTGCCCTTGATTTTCTTGACTGTATATCTCTTAAATGTCAACATATACACGTGTGATTTAGTTTACGAAGAATTTTCAATGCCGAGAACATCGATCAGAGAGTAAAAAAGGTGTAAGGTTCACAAAGGTGTAAAATTAAATTGGATATACCTGGCTAGGATTCGAGTTACAGAAACGAGGGCCAAACCAACCACCCAAGAATGGAATCGTCGAGCGAAAACACTTGACAACCTCCTAGAAGCAGCTTTTCTTGCCACCAGACCTTTTCTCCATCAATTAGGAATCTGATGCCGTCAATAAACACATTCCTTAAATTGTAGCCATTTGTTGAGTGTTTTTTTTTGGTGTCTAATCCGCATATATATCATCATTGCCCTTGATTTTCTTGACTGTATATCTCTTAAATGTCAACATATACACGTGTGATTTAGTTTACGAAGATTTTTCAATGCCGAGAACCTCGATCATAGAGTAAAATAGTTTTAAGGTTCACAATGGTGTAAAATTTAAATGGGATATACCGGGCTAGGATTCGAGTTACAGGAACAAGGGCCAAACCAACCACCCAAGAATGGAATCGTCGAGCGAAAACACTTGACAACCTCCTAGAAGAAGCTTTTCTTGCCACCAGACCTTTCTCCATCAATTAGGAACCTGATGCCCTTCACTAAACACATTCCTTAAATTGTAGCCATTTGTTGAGTGTTTTTTTTTTGGTGTCTAATCCGCATATATATCACCATTGCCCTTGATTTTCTTGACTGTATATCTCTTAAATGTCAACATATACACGTGTGATTTAGTTTACGAAGATTTTTCAATGCCGAGAACCTCGATCAAAGAGTAAAAAAGGCGTAAGGTTCACAATGGTGTAAAATTAAAATGGGATATCCCGGGCTAGGATTCGAGTTACATGAACAAGGGACAAACCAACCACCCAAAAATGGAATCGTCGAGCGAAAACACTTGACAACTTCCTAGAAGCAGCTTTTCTTGCCACCAGACCTTTCTCCATCAATTAGGAATCTGATGCCGTCACTAAACACAATCCTTAAATTGTAGCCATTTGTTGAGTATTTTTTTTTTTGGTGTCTAATCCATATATATATCACCATTGCCCTTGATTTTCTTGACTGTATATCTCTTAAATGTCAACATATACACGTGTGATTTAGTTTACGAAGATTTTTCAATATCGAGAACCTCGATCAGAGAGTAAAAAAGGCGTAAGGTTCACAAAGGTGTAAAATTAAATTTGATATACCTGTCTAGGATTCGAGTTACAGAAACGAGGGCCAAACCAACCACCCAAGAATGGAATCGTCGAGCGAAAACACTTGACAACCTCCTAGAAGAAGCTTTTCTTGCCACCAGACCTTTCTCCATCAATTAGGAATCTGATGTCGTCACTAAACACATTCCTTAAATTGTAGCCATTTGTTGAGTGTTTTTTTTTGGTGTCTAATCCGCATATATAACATCATTGCCCTTGATATTCTTGACTGTATATCTCTTAAATGTCAACATATACACGTGTGATTTCGTTTACGAAGATTTTTCAATGCGGAGAAACTCGATCAGAGAATAAAAAAGGCGTAAGTTTCACAATGGTGTAAAATTAAAATGGGATATACCGGGCTAGGATTCGAGTTACAGGTACAAGGGCCAAACCAACCACCCAAGAATGGAATCATCGAGCGAAAACGCTTGACAACCTCATAGAAGCAGCTTTTCTTTCCATCAGACCTTTCTACATCAATTAGGAATCTGATGTCGTCAGTAAACACATTTTTTAAATTGTAGCCATTTGTTGAGAGTTTTTTTTTGGTGTCTAATCCGCATATATATCACCATTGCCCTTGATTTTCTTGACAGTATATCTCTTAAGTATCAACGTATACATGTGTGATTTAGTTTACGAAGATTTTTCAATGCCGAGAACCTCGATCAGAGAGTAAAAAAGTTTGAAGGTTCACAATGGTGTAAAATTTAAATGGGATATACCGGGCTAGGATTCGAGGTACAGGAACAAGGGCCAAACCAACCACCCAAGAATGGAATCGTTGAGCGAAAACACTTGACAACCTCCTAGAAGCAGCTTTTCTTGCCACCAGACCTTTCTCCATCAATTAGGAATCTGATGCCGTCACTAAACACATTCCTTAAATTGTAGCCATTTGTTGAGTGTTTTTTTTTTTGGTGTCTAATCCGCATATATATCATCATTGCCCTTGATATTCTTGACTGTATATCTCTTAAATGTCAACATATACACGTGTGATTTCGTTTACGAAGATTTTTCAATGCGGAGAACCTCGATCAGAGAATAAAAAAGGCGTAAGTTTCACAATGGTGTAAAATTAAAATGGGATATACCGGGCTAGGATTCGAGTTACAGGAACAAGGGCCAAACCAACCACCCAAGAATGGAATCATCGAGCGAAAACGCTTGACAACCTCCTAGAAGCAGCTTTTCTTTCCACCAGACCTTCTACATCAATTAGGAATCTGATGCCATTAGTAAACACATTTTTTAAATTGTAGACATTTGTTGAGTGTTTTTTTTGGTGTCTAATCCGCATATACATCACCATTGCCCTTGATTTTCTTGACTGTATATCTCTTAAGTATCAACATATACACGTGTGATTTAGTTTACGAAGATTTTTCAATGCCGAAAACCTCGATCAGAGAGTAAAAAAGTTTTAAGGTTCACAATGGTGTAAAATTTAAATGGGATATACCGGGCTAGGATTCGAGTTACAGGAACAAGGGCCAAACCAACCACCCAAGAATGGAATCGTCGAGCGAAAACACGTGACAACCTCCTACAAGCAGCTTTTCTTGCCACCAGACCTTTCTCCATCAATTAGGAATCTGATGCCGTCACTAAACACATTCCTTAAATTGTAGCCATTTGTTGAGTGTTTTTTTTGGTGTCTAATCCGCATATATATCATCATTGCCCTTGATATTCTTGACTGTATATATCTCTTAAATGTCAACATGTACACGTGTGATTTAGTTTACGAAGATTTTTCAATGCCGAGAACCTCGATTAGGGAGTAAAAAAGGAGTAACGTTCACAATGGTTTAAATTAAAATGGGATATACCAGGCTAGGATTCGAGTTACAGGAACAAGGGCCAAACCAACCACCCAAGAATGGAATCGTCGAGCGCAAACACTTAACAACCTCCTATAAGCATCTTTTCTTGCCAACAGACCTTTCTCCATCAATTAGGAATCTGATGCCGTCATTAACACATTTCTTAAATTGTAGCCATTTGTTGAGTGTTTTTTTTGTGTCTAATCCTCATATACATCACCATTGCCCTTGATTTTCTTGACTGTATATCTCTTAAGTGTCAACATATACACGTGTGATTTAGTTTACGAAGATTTTTCAATGCCGAGAACCTCGATCAGAGAGTAAAAAAGGCGTAAGGTTCACAATGGTGTAAAATTAAAATGGAATATACCGGGCTATTATTCGATTTACAGGAACAAGGGCCAAACCTACCACCCAAGAATGGAATCGTCGAGCGAAAACACTTGACTACCTCCAAGAAGCAGCTTTTCTTGCCACCAGACCTTTCTCCATCAATTAGGAATCTGATGCCGTCACTAAACACATTCCTTAAATTGTAGCCATTTGTTGAGTGTTTTTTTTTTTGGTGTCTAATCCCCATATATATCACCATTGCCCTTTATTTTCTTGACCGTATATCTCTTAAATGTCAACATATACACGTGTGATTTAGTTTACGAAGATTTTTCAATGCCGAGAACCTCGATCAGAGAGTAAAAAAGGCGTAAGGTTCACAATGGTGTAAAATTAAAATGGGATATACCGGGTTAGGATTCGAGTTACATGAACAAGAGACAAACCAACCACCCAAAAATGGAATCATTGAGCGAAAACACTTGACAACCTCCTAGAAGCAGCTTTTCTTGCCACCAGACCTTTCTCCATCAATTAGGAATCTGATGCCGTCACTAAACACAATCCTTAAATTGTAGCCATTTGTTGAGTGTCTTTTTTTTTGTGTCTAATCCGCATATATATATCACCATAGCCCTTGATTTTCTTGACTGTATATCTCTTAAATGTCAACATATACACGTGTGATTTAGTTTACGAAGATTTTTCAATGCCGAGAACCTCGATCAGAGAGTAAAAATGGCGTAAGGTTCACAATGGTGTAAAATTAAATTAGATATCCCTGGCTAGGATTCGAGTTACAGAAACAAGGGCCAAACCAACCACCCAAGAATGGAATCATCGAGCGAAAACGCTTGACAACCTCCTAGAAGCAGCTTTTCTTTCCACCAGACCTTTCTACATCAATTAGGAATCTGATGTCGTCAGTAAACACATTTTTTAAATTGTAGCCATTTGTTGAGAGTTTTTTTTTTTGTGTCTAATCCGCATATATATCACCATTGCCCTTGATTTTCTTGACTGTATATCTCTTAAGTATCAACATATACACGTGTGATTTAGTTTACGAAGATTTTTCAATGCCGAGAACCTCGATCAGAGAGTAAAAAAGTTTTAAGGTTCACAATGGTGTAAAATTTAAATGGGATATACCGGGCTATGAGTCGAGTTACAGGAACAAGGGCCAAACCAACCACCCAAGAATGGAATCGTCGAGCGAAAACACTTGACAACCTCCTAGAAGCAGCTTTTCTTGCCACCAGACCTTTCTCCATCAATTAGGAATCTGATGCCGTCATTAAACACATTCCTTAAATTGTAGCCATTTGTTGAGTGTTTTTTTTTTGGTGTCTAATCCGCATATATATCATCATTGCCCTTGATATACTTGACTGTATATCTCTTAAATGTCAACATATACACGTGTGATTTCGTTTACGAAGATTTTTCAATGCGGAGAACCTCGATCAGAGAATAAAAAAGGCGTAAGTTTCACAATGGTGTAAAATTAAAATGGGATATACCGGGCTAGGATTCGAGTTACAGGAACAAGGGCCAAACCAACCACCCAAGAATGGAATCATCGAGCGAAAACGCTTGACAACCTCCTAGAAGCAGCTTTTCTTTCCACCAGACCTTCTACATCAATTAGGAATCTGATGCCTTCAGTAAACACATTTTTTAAATTGTAGCCATTTGTTGAGTGTTTTTTTTGGTGTGTAATCCGCATATATATCACCATAGCCCTTGATTTTCTTGACTGTATATCTCTTAAGTGTCAACATATACACGTGTGATTTAGTTTACGAAGATTTTTCAATGCCGAGAACCTCGATCAGAGAGTAAAAAAGTTTTAAGGTTCACAATGGTGTAAAATTTAAATGGGATATACCGGGCTAGGATTCGAGTTACAGGAACAAGGGCCAAACCAACCACCCAAGAATGGAATCATCGAGCGAAAACACTTGACAACCTCCTAGAAGCAGCTTTTCTTGCCACCAGACCTTTCTCCATCAATTAGGAATCTGATGCCGTCACTAAACACATTCCTTAAATTGTAGCCATTTATTGAGTGCTTTTTTTGGTGTCTAATCCGCATATATATCATCATTGCCCTTGATATTCTTGACTGTATATCTCTTAAATGTCAACATATACACGTGTGATTTAGTTTACAAAGATTTTTCAATGCCGAGAACCTCGATTAGGGAGTAAAAAAGAAGTAACGTTCACAATGGTTTAAATTAAAATGGGATATACCAGAATAGGATTCGAGTTACAGGAACAAGGGCCAAGCCAACCACCCAAGAATGGAATCGTCGAGCGCAAACACTTAACAACCTCCTATAAGCATCTTTTCTTGCCAACTGACCTTTCTCCATCAATTAGGAATCTGATGCCGTCATTAACACATTTCTTAAATTGTTGAGTGTTTTTTTTGGTGTCTAATCCTCATATATATCACCATTGCTCTTGATTTTCTTGACTGTATATCTCTTAAGTGTCAACATATACACGTGTGATTTAGTTTACGAAGATTTTTCAATGCCGAGAACCTCGATCGGAGAGTAAAAAAGGCGTAAGGTTCACAATGGTGTAAAATTAAAATGGAATATACCGGGCTTTTATTCGACTTACAGGAACAAGGGCTAAACCAACCACCCAAGAATGGAATCGTCGAGCGAAAACACTTGACAACCTCCTAGAAGCAGCTTTTCTTGCCACCAGACCTTTCTCCATCAATTAGGAATCTGATGCCGTCACTAAACACATTCCTTAAATTGTAGCCATTTGTTGAGTGTTTTTTTTTTGTGTCTAATGCGCATATATATCACCATTGCCCTTGATTTTCTTGACTGTATATCTCTTAAATGTCAAAATATACACGTGTGATTTAGTTTACGAAGATTTTTCAATGCCAAGAACCTCGATCAGAGAGTAAAAAAGGCGTAAGGTTCACAATGGTGTAAAATTAAAATGGGATATACCGGGCTAGGATTCGAGTTACATGAACAAGGGACAAACCAACCACCCAAAAATGGAATCATCGAGCGAAAACACTTGACAACCTCCTAGAAGCAGCTTTTCTTGCCACCAGACCTTTCTCCATCAATTAGGAATCTGATGCCGTCACTAAACACAATCCTTAAATTCTAGCCATACGTTGAGTGTTTTTTTTGGTGTCTAATCCGCATATATATATATCACCATAGCCGTTGATTTTCTTGACTGTATATCTCTTAAGTGTCAACATATACACGTGTGATTTAGTTTACGAAGATTTTTCAATGCCGAGAACCTCGATCAGAAAGTAAAAAAGGCTTAAGGTTCACAATGGTGTAAAAATTAAAATGGAATATACCGGGCTATTATTCGATTTACAGGAACAAGGGCCAAACCAACCACACAAGAATGGAATCGTCGAGCGAAAACACTTGACTACCTCCAAGAAGCAGCTTTTCTTGCCACCAGACCTTTCTCCATTAATTAGGAATCTGATGCCGTCACTAAACACATTCCTTAAATTGTAGCCATTTGTTGAGTGTTTTTTTTTTTTTGTGTCTAATCTGCATATATATCACCATTGCCCTTTATTTTCTTGACTGTATATCTCTTAAATGTCAACATATACACGTGTGATTTAGTTTACGAAGATTTTTCAATGCCGAGAACCTCGATCAGAGAGTAAAAAAGGCGTAAGGTTCACAATGGTGTAAAATTAAAATGGGATATACCGGGCTAGGATTCGAGTTACATGATCAAGAGACAAACCAACCACCCAAAAATGGAATCGTCGAGCGAAAACACTTGACAACCTCCTAGAAGCAGCTTTTCTTGCCACCAGACCTTTCTCCATCAATTAGGAATCTGATGCCGTCACTAAACACAATCCTTAAATTGTAGCCATTTGTTGAGTGTTTTTTTTTTGTGTCTAATCCGCATATATATATATATATATATATATCACCATAGCCAGTGATTTTCTTGACTGTATATCTCTTAAATGTCAACATATACACGTGTGATTTAGTTTACGAAGATTTTTCAATGCCGAGAACCTCGATCAGAGAGTAAAAATGGCGTAAGGTTCACAATGGTGTAAAATTAAATTAGATATCCCTGGCTAGGATTCGAGTTACAGAAACGAGGGCCAAACCAAACACCCAAGAATGGAATCGTCAAGCGAAAACACTTGACAACCTCCTAGAAGCAGCTTTTCTTGCCACCAGACCTTTTCTCCATCAATTAGGAATCTGATGCCGTCACTAAACACATTCCTTAAATTGTAACCATTTGTTGAGTGTTTTTTTTGGTGTCTAATCCGCATATATATCATCATTGCCCTTGATTTTCTTGACTGTATATCTCTTAAATGTCAACATATACACTTGTGATTTAGTTTACGAAGATTTTTCAATGCCAAGAACCTCGATTAGGGAGTAAAAAAGGCGTAATGTTCACAATGGTTTAACTTAAAATGGGATATACCAGGCTAGGATTAGAGTTACAGGAACAAGGGCCAAACCAACCACCCAAGAATGGAATCGTCGAGCGCAAACACTTCACAACCTCCTATAAGCAGCTTTTCTTGCCAACAGACCTTTCTCCATCAATTAGGAATCTGATGCCGTCATTAACACATTTCTTAAATTGTAGCCATTTGTTGAGTGTTTTTTTTTTGTGTCTAATCCTCATATATATCACCATTGCTCTTGATTTTCTTGACTGTATATCTCTTAAGTGTCAACATATACACGTGTGATTTCGTTTACGAAGATTTTTCAATGCGGAGAACCTCGATCAGAGAATAAAAAAAGCGTAAGGTTCACAATGGTGTAAAATTAAAATGGAATATACCGGCTTATTATTCGATTTACAGGAACAAGGGCTAAACCAACCACCCAAGAATGGGATCGTCAAGCGAAAACACTTGACAACCTCCTAGAAGCAGCTTTTCTTGCCACCAGACCTTTCTCCATCAATTAGGAATCTGATGCCGTCACCAAACACATTCCTTAAATTGTAGCCATTTGTTGAGTGTTTTCTTTTGGTGTCTAATCCGCATATATATCACCATTGCCCTTGATTTTCTTGACTGTATATCTCTTAAATGTCAACATATACACGTGTGATTTAGTTTACGAAGATTTTTCAATGCCGAGAACCTCGATCAGAGAGTAAAAAAGGAGTAAGGTTCACAATGGTGTAAAATTAGAATGGGATATACCGGGCTAGGATTCGAGTTACATGAACAAGGGACAAACCAACCACCCAAAAATGGAATCATCGAGCGAAAACACTTGACAACCTCCTGGAAGCAGCTTTTCTTGCCACCAGACCTTTCTCCATCAATTAGGAATCTGATGCCGTCACTAAACACAATCCTTAAATTGTAGCCATTTGTTGAGTGTTTTTTTGGTGTCTAATCCGCATATATATATCACCATAGCCCTTGATTTTCTTGGCTGTATATCTCTTAAATGTCAACATATACACGTGTGATTTATTTTACGAAGATTTTTCAGTGCCGAGAACCTCGATCAGAGAGTAAAAATGGCGTAAGGTTCACAATGGTGTAAAATTAAAATGGGATATACCGGGCTAGTATTCGAGTTACAGGAACAAGGGCCAAACCAACCACCCAAGAATGGAATCGTCGAGCGAAAACGCTTGACAACCTCCTAGAAGCAGCTTTTCTTTCCACCAGACCTTTCTACATCAATTAGGAATCTGATGCCGTCAGTAAACACATTTCTTAAATTGTAGCCATTTGTTGAGTTTTTTTTTTGTTGTCTAATCCTCATATATATCACCATTGCTCTTGATTTTCTTGACTGTATATCTCTTAAGTGTCAACATATACACGTGTGATTTAGTTTACGAAGATTTTTCAGTGCCGAGAACCTCGATCAGAGAGTAAAAAAGGCGTAAGGTTCACAATGGTGTAAAATTAAAATGGGATATACCTGGCTAGTATTCGAGTTACAGGAACAAGGGCCAAACCAACCACCAAAGAATGGAATCGTCGAACGCAAACACTTGACAACCTCCTATAAGCAGCTTTTCTTTCCACCAGACCTTTCTACATCAATTAGGAATCTGATGCCGTCAGTAAACACATTTCTTAAATTGTAGCCATTTGTTGAATGGTTTTTTTTTTTGTTGTCTAATCCTCATATATATCACCATTGCTCTTGATTTTCTTGACTGTATATCTCTTAAATGTCAACATATACATTTGTGATTTAGTTTATGAAGATTTTTCAATGCCGAGAACCTCGATAAGAGAGTAAAAAAGGCGTATGGTTCACAATGGTGTAAAATTAAAATGGGATATACCGGGCTAGGATTCGAGTTACAGGAACAAGGGCCAAACCAAGCACCCAAGAATGGAATCGTCGAACGCAAACACTTGACAACCTCCTATAAGCAGCTTTTCTTGCCACCAGACCTTTCTCCATCAATTAGGAATCTGATGCCGTAACTAAACACATTCCTTAAATTGTAGCCATTTGTTGAGTGTTTTTTTTTTTGGTGTCTAATCCGCATAAATATCACCATTGCCCTTGATTTTCTTGACTGTATATCTCTTAAATGTCAACATATACACTTGTGATTTAGTTTACGAATATTTTTCATTGTCGAGAACCTCGATCAGAGTGTAAAAAAGGCGTAAGGTTCACAATGGTGTAAAATTAAAATGGGATATCCCGGGCTAGGATTCGAGTTACAGGAACAAGGGCCAAACCAACCACCCAAGAATGGAGTCGTCAAGCACAAACACTTGACAACCTCCTATAAGCAGCTTTTCTTGCCAACAGACCTTTCTCCATCAATTAGGAATCTGATGCCGTCACTAAACACATTTCTTAAATTGTAGCCATTTGTTGAGTGTTTTTTTTTTGTTGTCTAATCCTCATATATATCACAATTGCTCTTGATTTTCTTGACTGTATATCTCTTAAGTGTCAACATATACACGTGTGATTTAGTTTACGATGATTTTTCAATGCCGAGAGACTCGATCAGAGAGTAAAAAAGGCGTAGGGTTCACAATGGTGTAAAATTAAAATGGGATATACCGGGCTATTATTCGATTTACAGGAACAAGGGCCAAACCAACCACCCAAGAATGGAATCGTTGAGTGAAAACACTTGACAACCTCCTAGAAGCAGCTTTTCTTGCCACCAGACCTTTCTCCGTCAATTAGGAATCTGATGCCGTCACTAAACACATTCCTTAAATTGTAGCCATTTGTTGAGTGTTTTTTTTTGTGTCTAATCCGCATATATATCACCGTTGCCCTTGATTTTCTTGACTGTATATCTCTTAAATGTCAACATATACACGTGTGATTTAGTTTACGAAGATTTTTCAATGCCGAGAACCTCGATCAGAGAGTAAAAAGGCGTAAGGTTCACAATGGTGTAAAATTAAAATGGGATATACCGGGCTAGGATTCGAGTTACATGAACAAGGGACAAACCAACCACCCAAAAATGGAATCGTCGAGCGAAAACACTTGACAACCACCTAGAAGTAGCTTTTCTTGCCACCAGACCTTTCTCCATCAATTAGGAATCTGATGCCATCACTAAACACATTCCTTAAATTGTAGCCATTTGTTGAGTGTTTTTTTTTTGGTGTCTAATCCGCATATATATCACCATTGCCCTTGATTTTCTTAACTGTATATCTCTTAAATGTCAACATATACATGTGTGATTTAGTTTACGAAGATTTTTCAATGCCGAGAACCTCGATTAGAGAGTAAAAAAGGCGTAAGGTTCACAATGGTGTAAAATTAAAATGGGATATACCGGGCTAGGATTCGAGTTACAGGAACAAGGGCCAAACCAAGCACCCAAGAATGGAATCGTCGAACGCAAACACTTGACAACCTCCTATAAGCAGCTTTTCTTGCCACCAGACCTTTCTCCATCAATTAGGAATCTGATGCCGTAACTAAACACATTCCTTAAATTATAGCCATTTGTTGAGTGTTTTTTTTGGGTGTCTAATCCGCATATATATCACCATTGCCCTTGATTTTCTTGACTGTATATCTCTTAAATGTCAACATATACACTTGTGATTTAGTTTACGAATATTTTTCAATGTCGAGAACCTCGATCAGAGTGTAAAAAAGGCGTAAGGTTCACAATGATGTAAAATTAAAACGGGATATCCCGGTCTAGGATTCGAGTTACAGGAACAAGGGCCAAACCAACCACCCAACAATGGAATCGTCGAGCACAAACACTTGACAACCTCCTATAAGCAGCTTTTCTTGCCAACAGACCTTTCTCCATCAATTAGGAATCTGATGCCGTCACTAAACACATTTCTTAAATTGTAGCCATTTGTTGAGTGTTTTTTTTTTGTTGTCTAATCCTCATATATATCATCATTGCCCTTGATTTTCTTGACTGTATATCTCTTAAGTGTCAACATATACACGTGTGATTTAGTTTACGATGATTTTTCAATGCCGAGAGACTCGATCAGAGAGTAAAAAAGGCGTAGGGTTCACAATGGTGTAAAATTAAAATGGGATATACCGGGCTATTATTCGATTTACAGGAACAAGGGCCAAACCAACCACCCAAGAATGGAATCGTTGAGCGAAAACACTTGACAACCTCCTAGAAGCAGCTTTTCTTGCCACCAGACCTTTCTCCATCAATTAGGAATCTGATGCCGTCACTAAACACATTCCTTCAATTGTAGCCATTTGTTGAGTGTTTTTTTTTGGTGTCTAATCCGCATATATATCACCGTTGCCCTTGATTTTCTTGACTGTATATCTCTTAAATGTCAACATATACACGTGTGATTTAGTTTACGAAGATTTTTCAATGCCGAGAACCTCGATCAGAGAGTAAAAAAGGCGTAAGGTTCACAATGGTGTAAAATTAAAATGGGATATACCGGGCTAGGATTCGAGTTACATGAACAAGGGACAAACCAACCACCCAAAAATGGAATCGTCGAGCGAAAACACTTGACATCCACCTAGAAGCAGCTTTTCTTGCCACCAGACCTTTCTCCATCAATTAGGAATCTGATGCCGTCACTAAACACATTCCTTAAATTGTAGCCATTTGTTGAGTGTTTTTTTTTTTTTTGGTGTCTAATCCGCATATATATCACCATTGCCCTTAATTTTCCTAACTGTATATCTCTTAAATGTCAACATATACATGTGTGATTTAGTTTACGAAGATTTTTCAATGCCGAGAACCTCGATCAGAGAGTAAAAAAGGCGTAAGGTTCACAATGGTGTAAAATTAAAATGGGATGGCTAGGATTCGAGTTACAGGAACAAGGGCCAAACCAAGCACCCAAGAATGGAATCGTCGAACGCAAACACTTGACAACCTCCTATAAGCAGCTTTTCTTGCCACCAGACCTTTCTCCATTAATTAGGAATCTGATGCCGTCACTAAACACATTCCTGAAATTGTAGCCATTTGTTGAGTGTTTTTTTTTGGTGTCTAATCCGCATATATATCACCATTGCCCTTGATTTTCTTAACTGTATATCTCTTAAATGTCAACATATACATGTGTGATTTAGTTTACGAAGATTTTTCAATGCCGAGAACCTCGATTAGAGAGTAAAAAAGGCGTAAGGTTCACAATGGTGTAAAATTAAAATGGGATATACCGGGCTAGGATTCGAGTTACTGGAACAAGGGCCAAACCAAGCACCCAAGAATGGAATCGTCGAACGCAAACACTTGACAACCTCCTATAAGCAGCTTTTCTTGCCACCAGACCTTTCTCCATCAATTAGGAATCTGATGCCGTAACTAAACACATTCCTTAAATTGTAGCCATTTGTTGAGTGTTTTTTTTTTGGGTGTCTAATCCGCATATATATCACCATTGCCCTTGATTTTCTTGACTGTATATCTCTTAAATGTCAACATATACACTTGTGATTTAGTTTACGAATATTTTTCAATGTCGAGAACCTCGATCAAAATGTAAAAAAGGCATAAGGTTCACAATGGTGTAAAATTAAAATGGGATATCCCGGGCTAGGATTCGAGTTACAGGAACAAGGGCCAAACCAACCACCCAAGAATGGAATCGTCGAGCACAAACACTTGACAACCTCCGATAAGCAACTTTTTTGCCAACAGACCTTTCTCCATCAATTAGGAATCTGATGCCATCACTAAACACATTTCTTAAATTGTAGCCATTTGTTGAGTGTTTTTTTTTTGTTGTCTAATCCTCATATATATCACCATTGCTCTTGATTTTCTTGACTGTATATCTCTTAAGTGTCAACATATACACGTGTGATTTAGTTTACGATGATTTTTCAATGCCGAGACACTCGATCAGAGAGTAAAAAAGGCGTAGGTTTCACAATGGTGTAAAATTAAAATTGGATATACCGGGCTATTATTCGATTTACAGGAACAAGGGCCAAACCAACCACCCAACTTGACAACCTCCTAGAAGCAGCTTTTTTTGCCACCAGACCTTTCTCCATCAATTAGGAATCTGATGCCGTCACTAAACACATTCCTTAAATTGTAGCCATTTGTTGAGTGTTTTTTTTTTGTGTCTAATCCGCATATATATCACCGTTGCCCTTGATTTTCTTGACTGTATATCTCTTAAATGTCAACATATACACGTGTGATTTAGTTTACGAAGATTTTTCAATGCCGAGAACCTCGATCAGAGAGTAAAAAAGGCTTAAGGTTCACAATGGTGTAAAATTAAAATGGGATATACCGGGCTAGGATTCGAGTTACATGAACAAGGGACAAACCAACCACCCAAAAATGGAATCGTCGAGCGAAAACACTTGACAACCTCCTAGAAGCAGCTTTTTTTGCCACCAGACCTTTCTCCATCAATTAGGAATCTGATGCCGTCACTAAACACAATCCTTAAATTGTAGCCATTTGTTGAGTGTTTTTTTTGGTGTCTAATCCGCATATATATATCACCTTAGCCCTTGATTTTCTTGACTGTATATCTCTTAAATGTCAACATATACACGTGTGATTTAGTTTACGAAGATTTTTTAGTGCCGAGAACCTCGATCAGAGAGTAAAAAAGGCGTAAGGTTCACAATTGTGTAAAATTAAAATGGGATATACCGGGCTAGGATTCGAGTTACAGGAACAAGGGCCAAACCAATCACCCAAGAATGGAATCGTCGATCGAAAACGCTTGACAACCTCCTAGAAGCAGCTTTTCTTTCCACCAGACCTTTCTACATCAATTAGGAATCTGATGCCGTCAGTAAACACATTTCTTAAATTGTAGCCATTTGTTGAGTGTTTTTTTTGTTGTCTAATCCTCATATATATCACCATTGCTCTTGATTTTCTTGACTGTATATCTCTTAAATGTCAACATATACATGTGTGATTTAGTTTACGAATATTTTTCAATGCCGAGAACCTCGATTAGGGAGTAAAAAAGGAGTAAGGTTCACAATGGTGTAAAATTAAAATGGGATATACCAGGCTAGGATTCGAGTTACAGGAACAAGGGCCAAACCAACCACCCAAGAATGGAATCGTCGAGCACAAACACTTGACAACCTCCTATAAGCAGCTTTACTTGCCAACAGACCTTTCTCCATCAATTAGGAATCTGATGCCGTCACTAAACACATTTCTTAAATTGTAGCCATTTGTTTAGTGTTTTTTTTTGTTGTCTAATCCTCATATATATCACCATTGCTCTTGATTTTCTTGACTGTATATCTCTTAAGTGTCAACATATACACGTGTGATTTAGTTTACGAAGATTTTTCAATGCCGAGAACCTCGATCAGAGAGTAAAAAAGGCGTAGGGTTCACAATGGTGTAAAATTAAAATGGGATATACCGGGCTATTATTCGATTTACAGGAACAAGGGATAAACCAACCACCCAAGAATGGAATCGTCGAGTGAAAACACTTGACAACCTCCTAGAAGCAGCTTTTCTTGCCACCAGACCTTTCTCCATCAATTAGGAATCTGATGCCGTCACTAAACACATTCCTTAAATTGTAGCCATTTGTTGAGTGTTTTTTTTGTGTCTAATCCGCATATATATCACCATTGCCCTTGATTTTCTTGACTGAATATCTCTTAAATGTCAACATATACACGTGTGATTTAGTTTACGAAGATTTTACAATGCTGAGAACCTCGATCAGAGAGTAAAAAAGGCGTAAGGTTCACAATGGTGTAAAATTAAAATGGGATATACCGGGCTAGGATTCGAGTTACATGAACAAGGGACAAACCAACCACTCAAAAATGGAATTGTCGAGCGAAAACACTTGACAACCTCCTAGAAGCAGCTTTTCTTGCCACCAGACCTTTCTCCATCAATTAGGAATCTGATGCCGTCACTAAACACATTCCCTAAATTGTAGCCATTTGTTGAGTGTTTTTTTTTGGTGTCTAATCCGCATATATATCACCATTGCCCTTGATTTTCTTGACTGTATATCTCTTAAATGTCAACATATACATGTGTGATTTAGTTTACGAAGATTTTTCAATGCCGAGAACCTCGATTAGAGAGTAAAAAAGGCGTAAGGTTCACAATGGTGTAAAATTAAAATGGGATATACCGGGCTTGGATTCGAGTTACAGGAACAAGGGCCAAACCAAGCACCCAAGAATGGAATCGTCGAACGCAAACACTTGACAACCTCCTATAAACAGCTTTTCTTGCCACCTGAGCTTTCTCCATCAATTAGGAATCTGATACCGTAACTAAACACATTCCTTAAATTGTAGCCATTTGTTGAGTGTTTTTTTTGGGTGTCTAATCCGCATATATATCACCATTGCCCTTGATTTTCTTGACTGTATATCTCTTAAATGTCAACATATACACTTGTGATTTAGTTTACGAATATTTTTCAATGTCGAGAACCTCGATCAGAGTGTAAAAAAGGCGTAAGGTTCGCAATGGTGTAAAATTAAAATGGGATATACCGGGCTAGGATTCGAGTTACAGGAACAAGGGCCAAACCAACCACCCAAGAATGGAATCGTCGAGCACAAACACTTGACAACCTCCTATAAGCAGCTTTTCTTGCCAACAGACCTTTCTCCATCAATTAGGAATCTGATGCCGTCACTAAACATATTTCTTAAATTGTAGCCATTTGTTGAGTGTTTTTTTTCTTGTCTAATCCTCATATATATCACCATTGCTCTTGATTTTCTTGACTGTATATCTCTTAAGTGTCAACATATACACGTGTGATTTAGTTTACGAAGATTTTTCAATGCCGAGAACCTCGATCAGAGAGTAAAAAAGGCGTAGGGTTCACAATGGTGTAAAATTAAAATGGGATATACCGGGCTATTATTCGATTTACAGGAACAAGGGCCAAGCCAACCACCCAAGAATGGAATCGTCGAGTGAAAACACTTGACAACCTCCTAGAAGCAGCTTTTCTTGCCACCAGACCTTTCTCCATCAATTAGGAATCTGATGCCGTCACTAAACACATTCCCTAAATTGTAGCCATTTGTTGAGTGTTTTTTTTTTTGTGTCTAATCCGCATATATATCACCATTGCCCTTGATTTTCTTGACTGTATATCTCTTAAATGTCAACATATACATGTGTGATTTAGTTTACGAAGATTTTTCAATGCCGAGAACCTCGATAAGAGAGTAAAAAAGGCGTAAGGTTCACAATGGTGTAAAATTAAAATGGGATATAACGGGCTAGGATTCGAGTTACAGGAACAAGGGCCAAACCAAGCATCCAAGAATGGAATCGTTGAACGCAAACACATGACAACCTCCTATAAGCAGCTTTTCTTGCCACCAGACCTTTCTCCATCAATTAGGTATTTGATGCTGTAACTAAACACATTCCTTAAATTGTAGCCATTTGTTGAGTGTTTTTTTGGATGTCTAATCCGCATATATATCACCATTGCCCTTGATTTTCTTGACTGTATATCTCTTAAATGTCAACATATACACGTGTGATTTAGTTTACGAAGATTTTTCAATGCCGAGAACCTCGATCAGAGAGTAAAAAAGGCTTAAGGTTCACAATGGTGTAAAATTAAAATGGGATATACCGGGCTAGGATTCGAGTTACATGAACAAGGGACAAACCAACCACCCAAAAATGGAATCGTCGAGCGAAAACACTTGACAACCTCCTAGAAGCAGCTTTTTTTGCCACCAGACCTTTCTCCATCAATTAGGAATCTGATGCCGTCACTAAACACAATCCTTAAATTGTAGCCATTTGTTGAGTGTTTTTTTTGGTGTCTAATCCGCATATATATATCACCTTAGCCCTTGATTTTCTTGACTGTATATCTCTTAAATGTCAACATATACACGTGTGATTTAGTTTACGAAGATTTTTTAGTGCCGAGAACCTCGATCAGAGAGTAAAAAAGGCGTAAGGTTCACAATTGTGTAAAATTAAAATGGGATATACCGGGCTAGGATTCGAGTTACAGGAACAAGGGCCAAACCAATCACCCAAGAATGGAATCGTCGATCGAAAACGCTTGACAACCTCCTAGAAGCAGCTTTTCTTTCCACCAGACCTTTCTACATCAATTAGGAATCTGATGCCGTCAGTAAACACATTTCTTAAATTGTAGCCATTTGTTGAGTGTTTTTTTTGTTGTCTAATCCTCATATATATCACCATTGCTCTTGATTTTCTTGACTGTATATCTCTTAAATGTCAACATATACATGTGTGATTTAGTTTACGAATATTTTTCAATGCCGAGAACCTCGATTAGGGAGTAAAAAAGGAGTAAGGTTCACAATGGTGTAAAATTAAAATGGGATATACCAGGCTAGGATTCGAGTTACAGGAACAAGGGCCAAACCAACCACCCAAGAATGGAATCGTCGAGCACAAACACTTGACAACCTCCTATAAGCAGCTTTACTTGCCAACAGACCTTTCTCCATCAATTAGGAATCTGATGCCGTCACTAAACACATTTCTTAAATTGTAGCCATTTGTTTAGTGTTTTTTTTTGTTGTCTAATCCTCATATATATCACCATTGCTCTTGATTTTCTTGACTGTATATCTCTTAAGTGTCAACATATACACGTGTGATTTAGTTTACGAAGATTTTTCAATACCGAGAACCTCGATCAGAGAGTAAAAAAGGCGTAGGGTTCACAATGGTGTAAAATTAAAATGGGATATACCGGGCTATTATTCGATTTACAGGAACAAGGGATAAACCAACCACCCAAGAATGGAATCGTCGAGTGAAAACACTTGACAACCTCCTAGAAGCAGCTTTTCTTGCCACCAGACCTTTCTCCATCAATTAGGAATCTGATGCCGTCACTAAACACATTCCTTAAATTGTAGCCATTTGTTGAGTGTTTTTTTTGTGTCTAATCCGCATATATATCACCATTGCCCTTGATTTTCTTGACTGAATATCTCTTAAATGTCAACATATACACGTGTGATTTAGTTTACGAAGATTTTACAATGCTGAGAACCTCGATCAGAGAGTAAAAAAGGCGTAAGGTTCACAATGGTGTAAAATTAAAATGGGATATACCGGGCTAGGATTCGAGTTACATGAACAAGGGACAAACCAACCACTCAAAAATGGAATTGTCGAGCGAAAACACTTGACAACCTCCTAGAAGCAGCTTTTCTTGCCACCAGACCTTTCTCCATCAATTAGGAATCTGATGCCGTCACTAAACACATTCCCTAAATTGTAGCCATTTGTTGAGTGTTTTTTTTTGGTGTCTAATCCGCATATATGTCACCATTGCCCTTGATTTTCTTGACTGTATATCTCTTAAATGTCAACATATACATGTGTGATTTAGTTTACGAAGATTTTTCAATGCCGAGAACCTCGATTAGAGAGTAAAAAAGGCGTAAGGTTCACAATGGTGTAAAATTAAAATGGGATATACCGGGCTTGGATTCGAGTTACAGGAACAAGGGCCAAACCAAGCACCCAAGAATGGAATCGTCGAACGCAAACACTTGACAACCTCCTATAAACAGCTTTTCTTGCCACCTGAGCTTTCTCCATCAATTAGGAATCTGATACCGTAACTAAACACATTCCTTAAATTGTAGCCATTTGTTGAGTGTTTTTTTTGGGTGTCTAATCCGCATATATATCACCATTGCCCTTGATTTTCTTGACTGTATATCTCTTAAATGTCAACATATACACTTGTGATTTAGTTTACGAATATTTTTCAATGTCGAGAACCTCGATCAGAGTGAAAAAAAGGCGTAAGGTTCGCAATGGTGTAAAATTAAAATGGGATATACCGGGCTAGGATTCGAGTTACAGGAACAAGGGCCAAACCAACCACCCAAGAATGGAATCGTCGAGCACAAACACTTGACAACCTCCTATAAGCAGCTTTTCTTGCCAACAGACCTTTCTCCATCAATTAGGAATCTGATGCCGTCACTAAACATATTTCTTAAATTGTAGCCATTTGTTGAGTGTTTTTTTTCTTGTCTAATCCTCATATATATCACCATTGCTCTTGATTTTCTTGACTGTATATCTCTTAAGTGTCAACATATACACGTGTGATTTAGTTTACGAAGATTTTTCAATGCCGAGAACCTCGATCAGAGAGTAAAAAAGGCGTAGGGTTCACAATGGTGTAAAATTAAAATGGGATATACCGGGCTATTATTCGATTTACAGGAACAAGGGCCAAGCCAACCACCCAAGAATGGAATCGTCGAGTGAAAACACTTGACAACCTCCTAGAAGCAGCTTTTCTTGCCACCAGACCTTTCTCCATCAATTAGGAATCTGATGCCGTCACTAAACACATTCCTTAAATTGTAGCCATTTGTTGAGTGTTTTTTTTTTTGTGTCTAATCCGCATATATATCACCGTTGCCCTTGATTTTCTTGACTGTATATCTCTTAAATGTCAACATATACACGTGTGATTTAGTTTACGAAGATTTTTCAATGCCGAGAACCTCGATCAGAGAGTAAAAAAGGCTTAAGGTTCACAATGGTGTAAAATTAAAATGGGATATACCGGGCTAGGATTCGAGTTACATGAACAAGGGACAAACCAACCACCCAAAAATGGAATCGTCGAGCGAAAACACTTGACAACCTCCTAGAAGCAGCTTTTTTTGCCACCAGACCTTTCTCCATCAATTAGGAATCTGATGCCGTCACTAAACACAATCCTTAAATTGTAGCCATTTGTTGAGTGTTTTTTTTGGTGTCTAATCCGCATATATATATCACCTTAGCCCTTGATTTTCTTGACTGTATATCTCTTAAATGTCAACATATACACGTGTGATTTAGTTTACGAAGATTTTTTAGTGCCGAGAACCTCGATCAGAGAGTAAAAAAGGCGTAAGGTTCACAATTGTGTAAAATTAAAATGGGATATACCGGGCTAGGATTCGAGTTACAGGAACAAGGGCCAAACCAATCACCCAAGAATGGAATCGTCGATCGAAAACGCTTGACAACCTCCTAGAAGCAGCTTTTCTTTCCACCAGACCTTTCTACATCAATTAGGAATCTGATGCCGTCAGTAAACACATTTCTTAAATTGTAGCCATTTGTTGAGTGTTTTTTTTGTTGTCTAATCCTCATATATATCACCATTGCTCTTGATTTTCTTGACTGTATATCTCTTAAATGTCAACATATACATGTGTGATTTAGTTTACGAATATTTTTCAATGCCGAGAACCTCGATTAGGGAGTAAAAAAGGAGTAAGGTTCACAATGGTGTAAAATTAAAATGGGATATACCAGGCTAGGATTCGAGTTACAGGAACAAGGGCCAAACCAACCACCCAAGAATGGAATCGTCGAGCACAAACACTTGACAACCTCCTATAAGCAGCTTTACTTGCCAACAGACCTTTCTCCATCAATTAGGAATCTGATGCCGTCACTAAACACATTTCTTAAATTGTAGCCATTTGTTTAGTGTTTTTTTTTGTTGTCTAATCCTCATATATATCACCATTGCTCTTGATTTTCTTGACTGTATATCTCTTAAGTGTCAACATATACACGTGTGATTTAGTTTACGAAGATTTTTCAATGCCGAGAACCTCGATCAGAGAGTAAAAAAGGCGTAGGGTTCACAATGGTGTAAAATTAAAATGGGATATACCGGGCTATTATTCGATTTACAGGAACAAGGGATAAACCAACCACCCAAGAATGGAATCGTCGAGTGAAAACACTTGACAACCTCCTAGAAGCAGCTTTTCTTGCCACCAGACCTTTCTCCATCAATTAGGAATCTGATGCCGTCACTAAACACATTCCTTAAATTGTAGCCATTTGTTGAGTGTTTTTTTTGTGTCTAATCCGCATATATATCACCATTGCCCTTGATTTTCTTGACTGAATATCTCTTAAATGTCAACATATACACGTGTGATTTAGTTTACGAAGATTTTACAATGCTGAGAACCTCGATCAGAGAGTAAAAAAGGCGTAAGGTTCACAATGGTGTAAAATTAAAATGGGATATACCGGGCTAGGATTCGAGTTACATGAACAAGGGACAAACCAACCACTCAAAAATGGAATTGTCGAGCGAAAACACTTGACAACCTCCTAGAAGCAGCTTTTCTTGCCACCAGACCTTTCTCCATCAATTAGGAATCTGATGCCGTCACTAAACACATTCCCTAAATTGTAGCCATTTGTTGAGTGTTTTTTTTTGGTGTCTAATCCGCATATATATCACCATTGCCCTTGATTTTCTTGACTGTATATCTCTTAAATGTCAACATATACATGTGTGATTTAGTTTACGAAGATTTTTCAATGCCAAGAACCTCGATTAGAGAGTAAAAAAGGCGTAAGGTTCACAATGGTGTAAAATTAAAATGGGATATACCGGGCTTGGATTCGAGTTACAGGAACAAGGGCCAAACCAAGCACCCAAGAATGGAATCGTCGAACGCAAACACTTGACAACCTCCTATAAACAGCTTTTCTTGCCACCTGAGCTTTCTCCATCAATTAGGAATCTGATACCGTAACTAAACACATTCCTTAAATTGTAGCCATTTGTTGAGTGTTTTTTTTGGGTGTCTAATCCGCATATATATCACCATTGCCCTTGATTTTCTTGACTGTATATCTCTTAAATGTCAACATATACACTTGTGATTTAGTTTACGAATATTTTTCAATGTCGAGAACCTCGATCAGAGTGTAAAAAAGGCGTAAGGTTCGCAATGGTGTAAAATTAAAATGGGATATACCGGGCTAGGATTCGAGTTACAGGAACAAGGGCCAAACCAACCACCCAAGAATGGAATCGTCGAGCACAAACACTTGACAACCTCCTATAAGCAGCTTTTCTTGCCAACAGACCTTTCTCCATCAATTAGGAATCTGATGCCGTCACTAAACATATTTCTTAAATTGTAGCCATTTGTTGAGTGTTTTTTTTCTTGTCTAATCCTCATATATATCACCATTGCTCTTGATTTTCTTGACTGTATATCTCTTAAGTGTCAACATATACACGTGTGATTTAGTTTACGAAGATTTTTCAATGCCGAGAACCTCGATCAGAGAGTAAAAAAGGCGTAGGGTTCACAATGGTGTAAAATTAAAATGGGATATACCGGGCTATTATTCGATTTACAGGAACAAGGGCCAAGCCAACCACCCAAGAATGGAATCGTCGAGTGAAAACACTTGACAACCTCCTAGAAGCAGCTTTTCTTGCCACCAGACCTTTCTCCATCAATTAGGAATCTGATGCCGTCACTAAACACATTCCCTAAATTGTAGCCATTTGTTGAGTGTTTTTTTTTGGTGTCTAATCCGCATATATATCACCATTGCCCTTGATTTTCTTGACTGTATATCTCTTAAATGTCAACATATACATGTGTGATTTAGTTTACGAAGATTTTTCAATGCCGAGAACCTCGATAAGAGAGTAAAAAAGGCGTAAGGTTCACAATGGTGTAAAATTAAAATGGGATATAACGGGCTAGGATTCGAGTTACAGGAACAAGGGCCAAACCAAGCATCCAAGAATGGAATCGTTGAACGCAAACACATGACAACCTCCTATAAGCAGCTTTTCTTGCCACCAGACCTTTCTCCATCAATTAGGTATTTGATGCTGTAACTAAACACATTCCTTAAATTGTAGCCATTTGTTGAGTGTTTTTTTGGATGTCTAATCCGCATATATATCACCATTGCCCTTGATTTTCTTGACTGTATATCTCTTAAATGTCAACATATACACTTGTGATTTAGTTTACGAATATTTTTCAATGTCGAGAACCTCGATCAGAGTGTAAAAAAGGCGTAAGGTTCACAATGGTGTAAAATTAAAATGGGGTATACCGGGCTAGGATTCGAGTTACAGGAACAGGGGCCAAACCAACCACCCAAGAATGGAATCGTCGAGCGAAAACACATGACAACCTCCTAGAAGCAGCTTTTCTTGCCACATGACCTTTCTCCATCAATTAGGAATCTGATGCCGTCACTAAACACATTTCTTAAATTGTAGCCATTTGTTGAGTGTTTTTTTTTGTTGTCTAATCCTCATATATATCACCATTGCTCTTGATTTTCTTGACTGTATATCTCTTAAGTGTCAACATATACACGTGTGATTTAGTTTACGATGATTTTTCAATGCCGAGAGCCTCGATCAGAGAGTAAAAAAGGCGTAGGGTTCACAATGGTGTAAAACTAAAATGGGATATACCGGGCTATTATTCGATTTACAGGAACAAGGGCCAAACCAACCACCCAAGAATGGAATCGTTGAGCAAAAACACTTGACAACCTCCTAGAAGCAGCTTTTCTTGCCACCAGACCTTTCTCCATCAATTAGGAATCTGATGCCGTCACTAAACACATTCCTTAAATTGTAGCCATTTGTTGAGTGTTTTTTTTGTGTCTAATACGCATATATATCACCGTTGCCCTTGATTTTCTTGACTGTATATCTCGTAAATGTCAACATATACACGTGTGATTTAGTTTACGAAGATTTTTCAATGCCGAGAACCTCGATCAGAGAGTAAAAAAGGCGCAAGGTTCACAGTGGTGTAAAATTAAAATGTGATATACCGGGCTAGGATTCGAGTTACATGAACAAGGGACAAACCAACCACCCAAAAATGGAATCGTCGAGCGAAAACACTTGACAACCTCCTAGAAGCAGCTTTTCTTGCCACCAGACCTTTCTCCATCAATTAGGAATCTGATGCCGTCACTAAACACAATCCTTAAATTGTAGCCATTTGTTGAGTGTTTTTTTTGGTGTCTAATCCGTATATATATATCACCATAGCCCTTGATTTTCTTGACTGTATATCTCTTAAATGTCAACATATACACGTGTGATTTAGTTAACGATGATTTTTCAGTGCCGAGAACCTCGATCAGAGAGTAAAAAAGGCGTAAGGTTCACAATGGTGTAAAATTAAAATGGGATATACCGGGCTAGGATTGGAGTTACAGTAACAAGGGCCAAACCAACCACCCAAGAATGGAATCGTCGATCGAAAACGCTTGACAACCTCCTAGAAGCAGCTTTTCTTTCCACCAGACCTTTCTACCTCAATTAGGAATCTGAGGCCGTCAGTAAACACATTTCTTAAATTATAGCCATTTGTTGAGTGTTTTTTTTGTTGTCTAATCCTAATATATATCACCATTGCTCTTGATTTTCTTGACTGTATATCTCTTAAATGTCAATATATACATGTGTGATTTAGTTTACGAAGATTTTTCAATGCCGAGAACCTCGATTAGGGAGTAAAAAAGGAGTAAGGTTCACAATGGTGTAAAATTAAAATGGGATACACCAGGCTAGGATTCGAGTTACAGCAACAAGGGCCAAACCAACCACCCAAGAATGGAATCGTCGAGCACAAACACTTAACAACCTCCTATAAGCAGCTTAACTTGCCAACAGACCTTTCTACATCAATTAGGAATCTGATGCCGTCACTAAACACATTTCTTAAATTGTAGCCATTTGTTGAGTGTTTTTTTTTTGTTGTCTAATCCTTATATATATCACCATTGCTCTTGATTTTCTTGACTGTATATCTCTTAAGTGTCAACATATACACGTGTGATTTAGTTTACGAAGATTTTTCAATGCCGAGAACCTCGATAACAGAGTAAAAAAGGCGTAGGGTTCACAATGGTGTAAAATTAAAATGGGATATACCGGGCTATTATTCGCTTTACAGGAACAAGGGCCAAACCAACCACCCAAGAATGGAATCGTCGAGCGAAAACACTTGACAACCTCCTAGAAGCAGCTTTTCTTGCCACCAAACCTTTCTCCATCAATTTGGAATCTGATGCCGTCACTAAACACATTTCTTAAATTGTAGCCATTTGTTGAGTGTTTTTTTTTTGTGTCTAATCCGCATATATATCACCATTGCCCTTGATTTTCTTGACTGAATATCTCTTAAATGTCAACATATACACGTGTGATTTAGTTTACGAAGATTTTACAATGCTGAGAACCTCGATCAGAGAGTAAAAAAGGCGTAAGGTTCACAATGGTGTAAAATTAAAATGGTATATACCGGGCTAGGATTCGAGTTACATGAACAAGGGACAAACCAACCACCAAAAAATGGAATCGTCGAGCGAAAACACTTGACAACCTCCTAGAAGCAGCTTTTCTTGCCACCAGACCTTTCTCCATCAATTAGGAATCTGATGCCGTCACTAAACACATTCCCTAAATTGTGGCCATTTGTTGAGTGTTTTTTTTTGGTGTCTAATCCGCATATATATCACCATTGCTCTTGATTTTCTTGACTGTATATCTCTTAAATGTCAACATATACATGTGCGATTTAGTTTACGAAGATTTTTCAATGCCGAGAACCTCGATTAGAGAGTAAAAAAGGCATAAGGTTCACAATGGTGTAAAATTAAAATGGGATATACCGGGCTAGGATTCGAGTTACAGGAACAAGGGCCAAACCAAGCACCCAAGAATGGAATCGTCGAACGCAAACACTTGACAACCTCCTATAAGCAGCTTTTCTTGCCACCAGAGCTTTCTCCATCAATTAGGAATCTGATACCGTAACTAAACACATTCCTTAAATTGTAGCCATTTGTTGAGTGTTTTTTTTGGGTGTCTAATCCGCATATATATCACCATTGCCCTTGATTTTCTTGACTGTATATCTCTTAAATGTCAACATATACACTTGTGATTTAGTTTACGAATATTTTTCAATGTCGAGAACCTCGATCAGAGTGTAAAAAAGGTGTAAGGTTCGCAATGGTGTAAAATTAAAATGGGATATACCGGGTTAGGATTCGAGTTACAGGAACAAGGGCCAAACCAACCACCCAAGAATGGAATCGTCGAGTACAAACACTTGACAACCTCCTATAAGCAGCTTTTCTTGCCAACAGACCTTTCTCCATCAATTAGGAATCTGATGCCGTCACTAAACATATTTCTTAAATTGTAGCCATTTGTTGAGTGTTTTTTTTCTTGTCTAATCCTCATATATATCACCATTGCTCTTGATTTTCTTGACTGTATATCTCTTAAGTGTCAACATATACACGTGTAATTTAGTTTACGAAGATTTTTCAATGCCGAGAACCTCGATCAGAGAGTAAAAAAGGCGTAGGGTTCACAATGGTGTAAAATTAAAATGGGATATACCGGGCTGTTATTCGATTTACAGGAACAAGGGCCAAGCCAACCACCCAAGAATGGAATCGTCGAGCGAAAACACTTGACAACCTCCTAGAAGCAGCTTTTCTTGCCACCAGACCTTTCTCCATCCATTAGGAATCTGATACCGTCACTAAACACATTCCTTAAATTGTAGCCATTTGTTGAGTGTTTTTTTTGGTGTCTAATCCGCATATATATCACCATTGCCCTTGATATTCTTGACTGTATATCTCTTAAATGTCAACATATACATGTGTGATTTAGTTTACGAAGATTTTTCAATGCCGAGAACCTCGATTAGAGAGTAAAAAAGGTGTAAGGTTCACAATGGTGTAAAATTAAAATGGGATATAACGGGCTAGGATTCGAGTTACAGGAACAAGGGCCAAACCAAGAGCCCAAGAATGGAATCGTCGAACGCAAACACATGTCAACCTCCTATAAGCAGCTTTTCTTGCCACCAGACCTTTCTCCATCAATTAGGAATTTGATGCTGTAACTAAACACATTCCTTAAATTGTAGCCATTTGTTGAGTGTTTTTTTAGGATGTCTAATCCGCATATATATCACCATTACCCTTGATTTTCTTGACTGTATATCTCTTAAATGTCAACATATACACTTGTGATTTAGTTTACGAATATTTTTCAATGTCGAGAACCTCGATCAGAGTGTAAAAAAGGCGTAAGGTTCACAATGGTGTAAAATTAAAATGGGATATACCGGGCTAGGATTCGAGTTACAGGAACAGGGGCCAAACCAACCACCCAAGAATGGAATTGTCGAGCGAAAACACATGACAACCTCCTAGAAGCAGCTTTTCTTGCCACAAGACATTTCTCCATCAATTAGGAATCTGATGCCGTCTCTAAACACATTCCTTAAATTGTAGCCATTTGTTGAGTGTTTTTTTGGTGTCTAATCCGCATATATATCACCATTGCCCTTGATTTTCTTGATTGTGTATCTCTTAAAGGTCAACATATACACGTGTGATTTAGTTTACGAAGATTTTTCAACGCCGAGAACCTCGATCAGAGAGTAAAAAAGGCATAAGTTTCACAATCGTGTAAAATTAAAATGGGATATACCGGGATAGGATTCGAGTTACAGGAACAAGGGCCAAACCAACCACCCAAGAATGGAATCGTCGAGCGAAAACACTTGACAACCTCCTAGAAGCAGCTTTTCTTGCCACCAGACCTTTCTCCATCAATTAGGAATCTGATGCCGTCACTAAACACATTCCTTAAATTGAAGCCATTTGTTGAGTGTTTTTTTTTTGTGTCTAATCCGCATATATATCACCAATGCCCTTGATTTACTTCACTGTATATCTCTTAAATGTCAACATATACACATGTGATTAAGTTTACGAAGATTTTTCAATGCCGAGAACCTGGATCAGAGAGTAAAAAAGGCGTAAGGTTCACAATGGTGTAAAATTAAAATGGGATATAACGGGCTAGGATTCGAGTTATAGGAACAAGGGCCAAACCAACCACCCATGAATGGAATCGTCGAGCGAAAACACTTGACAACCTCCTAGAAGCAGCTTTTCTTGCCACCAGACTTTTCTCTATCAATTAGGAATCTGATGCCGTCACTAATCACATTACTTAAATTGTAGTCATTTTTTAAGTGTTTTTTTTGTGTCTAATCGGCATATATATCACCATTTCCCTTGATTTTCTTGACTGTATATCTCTTAAATGTCAACATATACACGTGTGATTTAGTATACGAAGATTTTTCAATGCCGAGAACCTCGATCAGAGAGTAAAAAAGGCGTAAGGTACACAATGGTGTAAATTTAAAATGCGATATACCGGGCTAGATTCGAGTTACTTGAAAAAGGGCCAAACCAACCACCCAAGAATGGAATTGTCGAGCGAAAACACTTGACAAACTCCTAGAAGCAGCTTTTCTTGCCACCAGACCTTTGTCCATCAATTCGGAATCTGATGCCATCACTAAATACATTCCTTAAATTGTAGCCATTTGTTGAGTGTTTTTTTTGGTGTCTAATCCGCATATATATCACCATTGCCCTTGATTTTCAAGACTGTATATCTCTTAAATGTCAACATATACACGTGTGATTTAGTTTACGAAGATTTTTCAATGCCGAGAACCTCGATAAGAGAGTAAAAAAGGCGTAAGGTTCACAATGGTGTAAAATTAAAATTAGATATAGCGGGATAGGATTCGAGTTACAGGAACAAGGGCCAAACCAACCACTCAAGAATGGAATCGTCAAGCGAAAACACTTGACAACCTCCTAGAAGCAGCTTTTCATGCCACCAGACCTTTCTCCATCAATTAGGAATCTGATGCCGTCACGAAACACATTCCTTAAATTGTAGCCATTTGTTTAGTGTTTTTTTTTTGTGTCTATTCCGCATATATATCTCCAATACCCTTGATTTTCTTGACTGTATATATCTTAAATATCAACATATACACGTGTGATTTAGTTTACAAAGATTTTTCAATGCCGAGAACCTCGATCAGAGAGTAAAAAACGCGTAAGGTTCACAATGGTGTAAAATTAAATTGGATATACCTGGCTAGGATTCGAGTTACAGAAACGAGGGCCAAACCAACCACCCAAGAATGGAATCGTCGAGCGAAAACACCTGACAACCTCCTAGAAGCAGCTTTTCTTGCCACCAGACCTTTCTCCATCAATTAGGAATCTGATGCCGTCCCTAAACACATTCCTTAAATTGTAGCCATTTCTTGAGTGTTTTTTTTTTGTGTCTAATCCGCATATATATCACCATTGCCCTTGATTTTCTTGACTGTATATCTCTTAAATGTCAACATATACACGTGTGATTTAGTTTACGAAGATTTTTCAATGCCGAGAACCTCGATCAGAGAGTAAAAAAGGCGTAAGGTTCACAATGGTGTAAAATTAAAATGGGATATACCGGGCTAGGATTCGAGTTACAGGAACAACGGCCAAACCAACCACCCAAGAATGGAATCGTCGAGCGAAAACACTTGACAACCTCCTAGAAGCAGCTTTTCTTGCCACCAGACCTTTCTCCATCAATTAGGAATCTGATGCCGTCACTAAACACATTCCTTAAAGTGTAGCAATTTGTTGAGTGTTTTTTTTTGTTGTCTAATCCGCATATATATCACCATTGCCCTTGATTTTCTTGACTGTATATCACTTAAATGTCAACATATACACGTGTGATTTAGTTTACGAAGATTTTTCAACGCCGAGAACCTCGATCAGAGAGTAAAAACGGCGTAAGGTTCACAATGGTGTAAAAAAATGGGATATACCGGCCTAGGATTCGAGTTACAGGAACAAGGGCCAAACCAACCACCCAAGAATTGAATCGTCGAGCGAAAACACTTGAAAACCTCCTTGAAGCAGGTTTTCTTGCCACCAGTCCTTTCTCCATCAATTAGGAATCTGATGCCGTAACTAAACACATTCCTTAAATTGTAGCCATTTGTTGAGTGTTTTTTTGGTGTCTAATCCGCATATATATCACCATTGCCCTTGATTTTCTAGAGTGTATATCTCTTAAATGTCAACATATACACGTGTGATTTAGTTTACGAAGATTTTTCAATGCCGAGAACCTCGATCAGAGAGTAAAATAGACGTAACGTTTAGAATGGTGTAAAATTAAAATGGGATATATCTGGCTAGGATTCGAGTTACAGGAACAAAGGCCAAACCGACCACCCAAGAATGGAATCGTCGTGCAAAAACACTTGACAACCTCCTAGAAGCAGCTTTTCTTGCCACCAGACCTTTCTCCATCAATTAGGAATCTGATTCCGTCACTAAACACATTCATTAAATTGTAGCCATTTGTTGAGTGTTTTTTCTTGGTGTCTAATCCGCATATATATCACCATTGCCCTTGATTTTCTTGACTGCATATCTCTTAAATGTCAACATATACACGTGTGATTTAATTTACGAAGATTTTTCAATGCCGAAAACCTCGATCAGAGAGTAAAAAAGGCGTAAGGTTCACAATGGTGTAAAATTAAAATGGGATATACCGGGCTATGATTCGAGTTACAGGAACAAGGGCCAAACAAACCACCCAAGAATGGAATCGTCGAGCGAAAACACTTGACAACCTCTTAGAAGCAGCTTTTCTTGCCCCCAGACCTTTCTCCATCAATTAGGAATCTGATGCCGTCACTAAACACATTCCTTAAATTGTAGCCATTTGTTGAGTGTTTTTTTTGGTGTCTAATCCGCATATATAACACCATTGCCCTTTATTTTCTTGACTGTATATCTCTTAAATGTCAACATATACACGTGTGATTTAGTTTACGAACATTTTTCAATGGCGAGAACCTCGATCAGAGAGTAAAAAAGGCGTAAGGTTCACAATGGTGTAAAATTAAAATGGGATATACCGGGCTAGGATTCGAGTTACAAGAACAAGGGCCAAACCAACCACCCAAGAATGGAATCGTCGAGCGAAAACACTTGACAACCTCCTAGAAGCAGCTTTTCTTGCCACAAGACCTTTCTCCTTCAATTAGGAATCTGATGCCGTCACTAAACACATTCATTAAATTGTAGCCATTTGTTGAGAGTTTTTTTTTGTGTCTAATCCACATATATATCACCATTGCCCTTGATTTTCTTGACTGTATATCTCTCAAATGTCAACATATACACGTGTGATTTAGTTTACGAAGATTTTTCAATGCCGAGAACCACGATCAGAGAGTAAAAATGGCGTAACGTTCAGAATGGTGTAAAATTAAAATGGGATATACCGGGCTAGGATTCGAGTTACAGGAACAAGGGCCGAACCAACCACCCAAGAATGGAATCGTCGAGCGAAAACACTTGAAAACCTCCTAGAAGCAGCTTTTCTTGCCACCAGACCTTTCTCCATCAATTAGGAATCTGATGCCGTCACTAAACACATTCCTTAAAGTGTAGCAATTTGTTGAGTGTTTTTTTTGTTGTCTAATCCGCATATATATCACCATTGCCCTTGATTTTCTTGACTGTATATCTCTTAAATGTCAACATATACACGTGTGATTTAGTTTACGAAGATTTTTCAATGCCGAGAACCTCGATCAGAGAGTAAAAAAGGCGTAAGGTTCACAATGGTGTAAAATTAAAATGGGATATACCGGGCTAGGATTCGAGTTACAGGAACAACGGCCAAACCAACCACCCAAGAATGGAATCGTCGAGCGAAAACACTTGAAAACCTCCTAGAAGCAGCTTTTCTTGCCACCAGTCCTTTCTCCATCAATTAGGAATCTGATGCCGTAACTAAACACATTCCTTAAATTGTAGCCATTTGTTGAGTGTTTTTTTGGTGTCTAATCCGCATATATATCACCATTGCCCTTGATTTTCTAGAGTGTATATCTCTTAAATGTCAACATATACACGTGTGATTTAGTTTACGAAGATTTTTCAATGCCGAGAACCTCGATCAGAGAGTAAAATAGGCGTAACGTTTAGAATGGTGTAAAATTAAAATGGGATATATCTGGCTAGGATTCGAGTTACAGGAACAAAGGCCAAACCGACCACCCAAGAATGGAATCGTCGAGCAAAAACACTTGACAACCTCCTAGAAGCAGCTTTTCTTGCCACCAGACCTTTCTCCATCAATTAGGAATCTGATTCCGTCACTAAACACATTCATTAAATTGTAGCCATTTGTTGAGTGTTTTTTCTTGGTGTCTAATCCGCATATATATCACCATTGCCCTTGATTTTCTTGACTGCATATCTCTTAAATGTCAACATATACACGTGTGATTTAATTTACGAAGATTTTTCAATGCCGAAAACCTCGATCAGAGAGTAAAAAAGGCGTAAGGTTCACAATGGTGTAAAATTAAAATGGGATATACCGGGCTATGATTCGAGTTACAGGAACAAGGGCCAAACCAACCACCCAAGAATGGAATCGTCGAGCGAAAACACTTGACAACCTCCTAGAAGCAGCTTTTCTTGCCCCCAGACCTTTCTCCATCAATTAGGAATCTGATGCCGTCACTAAACACATTCCTTAAATTGTAGCCATTTGTTGAGTGTTTTTTTTGGTGTCTAATCCGCATATATATCACCATTGCCCTTTATTTTCTTGACTGTATATCTCTTAAATGTCAACATATACACGTGTGATTTAGTTTACGAACATTTTTCAATGGCGAGAACCTCGATCAGAGAGTAAAAAAGGCGTAAGGTTCACAATGGTGTAAAATTAAAATGGGATATACCGGGCTAGGATTCGAGTTACAAGAACAAGGGCCAAACCAACCACCCAAGAATGGAATCGTCGAGCGAAAACACTTGACAACCTCCTAGAAGCAGCTTTTCTTGCCACAAGACCTTTCTCCGTCAATTAGGAATCTGATGCCGTCACTAAACACATTCATTAAATTGTAGCCATTTGTTGAGAGTTTTTTTTTGTGTCTAATCCACATATATATCACCATTGCCCTTGATTTTCTTGACTGTATATCTCTCAAATGTCAACATATACACGTGTGATTTAGTTTACGAAGATTTTTCAATGCCGAGAACCTCGATCAGAGAGTAAAAATGGCGTAACGTTCAGAATGGTGTAAAATTAAAATGGGATATACCGGGCTAGGATTCGAGTTACAGGAACAAGGGCCGAACCAACCACCCAAGAATGGAATCGTCGAGCGAAAACACTTGACACCCTCCTAGAAGCAGCTTTTCTTACCACCAGACCTTTCTCCATCAATTAGGAATCTGATTCCGTCACTAAACACATTCCTTAAATTGTAGGCATTTGTTGAGTGTTTTTTTTGGTGTCTAATCCGCATATATATCCCCATCGCCCTTGATTTTCTTGACTGTATATCTCTTAAATGTCAACATATACACATGTGATTTAGTTTACGAAGATTTTTCAATGCCGAGAACCCCGATCAGAGAGCAAAAAAGGTGAAAGGTTCGCAATGGTGTAAAATTAAAATGGGATATATGACGGGTAATCCATGGGATAACCTTAAGTGTGTTAAAAGATGAGTTAATCCCTCATTTGATCATGTAATTGTCTTGAATTAGATAACTACGGTTGCTTGTGTTTCAGGTACATTTGGAGCTTAAAAGTATGGAAATGAAATTTTGGAATTGAATAATTAAGAAGATAACATGATAGAGGACGAAATTACGAGAACGTAGGCGAAAACGGTGAAGAAAACGGAGTTGAAACGAAAAAGTTATGAAGAAAACAAAATTGCATGCTGAAGGCTACCGTAGCTTACGGTAGCTACCGTAAATTACGGTAGCCCCCACCATTTTTCTTTCACCGTAAGGCAGTAGAGACCCACCGTAAGCCATTCCAAGCCACCGTAAGCTACGGTGGCCACCGTAGCTTACGGTGCAGGCCGGCGAGTAATGTGTAACTGCCCTATTTTATGATGTTTTATTGTGTCTTTTCAAATGCAATCATTCCCATTCGGTTACCAGCAGTCTAGAGGTGAATTTTGGGTGTTCTTGAGAGCTTGAAACAATTTCAAAACATCTTGTTAGTATTTTTAATTCCTATGAACATTGATATGTATGTGATGATGATTGTCCAAGTCATGAGTGGCTAAACTTATGGTGATCATCCTAGGTTGAAGGTTTGTCTAAGACATTTGTGTTTTGATTCTTATTTCTAGAATAATAGACTTGCTATGATGATTGTTTATTATGGTGTGTTGTTTGCTTGTTCGTAAATTGTTAATTTGTATGTTAATCTTAGTCTAAACCATACGTTCTTGGTGCCGTTGGCAATCGAGATATCATGGGCGGGATTAGGATTGGGTATTGATTAATTGGTTATTGGGTAACAACCTCGCGTTCTAGGAATCCGAGTACTTAGTTCCCTTTCATCACGACAAGTAATAACACATGAACCATGTCAATTTGGTTCTTTCTAGTTGAATATTAGCATGAATGTCAAAGCAAACCGGAAACTTAGGATGGTCATTGGTCTCTAAATTGTTTACAAAACCAATTCTCAATTCGCAATTTAATTAGTAATCTTAGTTTTAAAATCAAACAATCCAAACTCTTGAATTTACTTTTATCGCAATTAGTTTAATCTTAGTTAACTTAGATACACTTCTAAATAACACATATTCCACAAATTCCCTGTGTTCGATACACACTTACCGCTAGCTATTAGTAGTAATTGGATTAAATTTGCGTGTACCTACGACATCACGTCAAATTTTGGCGCCGTTGCCGGGGAGTAGTGCGCAACGTGTGTTATCTTTGGTCTTTTAAGTTTGTTATTTTTCTGGTGTACGCTGGGTGTGTTAGTGTGCAGGTATTTAGAGGTGCATGCATACTAGAGGCTCTCACAAGCTATAACCATTGGCATTTGATCCAGAGATTGAACGCACTTTGAGAAGAAATCGAGTTCTATTGAGAGAAAACAAAATCATTGGTTCACCAACAACACCAGTTACACCAACCGAAGAAATGGATCAATCATAATTACCACCCACCACGGGTCAACCTACACCCTCCACGCCTTCACCAAATACTACCATTCCTACATCCACACCCGAAATTAAACCAACCAACACCACATTACCTGAAAACACCCAACCTGGATACTCTTTTAGCTACACCACTACATCATCCGCTGTTCCATCCTTTTCATCATTTTTCCCAATTTCTAGCCAATCTTCATCATCACAACAAATTCCACCACCCAACTTAAACCACATTTAAACCACATTTGCAACCAGGAGCACAGTATGAACAACCACAGTTTTTACAAACTTCGGGTGCAAGACAAGATGGGTTTGATGATGGGTATGATGAAGAATTTGGGGGATATGAGGATGAAGGGTATATATATGGAGGAGACGAAGAGCAAGGGGAGTACACTTATGTTCAAGGCCAAAATCAAGGGATGCAAGGTGTTGGTAGAATTCCTCAACAACAAGTGGTTCAACAAGTTATACCTCATCAATTGCCACCACAAGGTCCACCGATTCAAAGGCAAGTTCAGCAACAACAATATGTGGGGCCAAGGTTTCAACTACCTCTTCAACAATTCGCGCCTCCAAGACCACAAGTGCAAAGACCAATGGGTCCACCACGTCCAAGAGTGCCTTTGGGTGTACCAATAAGACATCACCGTGAAGTTGTACGGGGAATTGAGGCTCATTTCCGACCCGTTATCACTAATATCCCTTCTTCGGTAGTGATTCCTCATCACCCGGATGGAAGAACATTTGAGGTTAGGACCAATGCACTTCAAAGTTTACCTAAGTACAAGGGGTTAGCAACAGAAGAACCCTACTTTCATTTGGAGACATATGACTCCATTTGCAACACCATTGGAGGTCAAGGGTTTTCTTCGGATGATGTCAAGCTAGTTCTATTCCAATTTTCTTTGGAAGATAAGGCAAAAAGATGGTTTCACACTTTGCCCTCCGCATCGATTTATACATGGGCCGATATGCAACTAATTTTCTTGGAGGAGTTCTACACTTCTCAAAAGACTAATGATGCAAGGAGGAGTTTGAGGAGCTTTCAACAACAATCGGGGGAGATGTTTCATGAAGCTTTCGAAAGATTCAACATGATGTTGAAAAATTGCCCCCCACCATGGTATACAACTTTGGGAATTGTTGAACGCGTTTCACGAGGGGTTGAGTTCGAAGGATGCTCGTGATTTAATGTCAATCACTAACGGTACTTTTGGTACCAACTTTGAGCATGATGATTGGGCATTTTTAGAGCAAATGGCGGTTACTTCAAAAAGAAAGGCTCAATCTTCAAGACGGGCAAGGCATGTGATAGCAAGGCCACAAGTGCATGGGGTAGAGAATGTAGGTGTGCAAGCCCCGAATCAAGTGTACAACGTGTGCACTAATTGCAATGAGATAGGCCACACGGCGAAAGTTTGTTTAGTAGGAGTGGCGGAGGAGCAAGTGGAAGAGGTAAATGCTATTCAAGGGGGTGGTCGAAACTTTAACATAAATTCGAACACATACCATCCTGGGTTGAGAAATCATCCTAACTTCCGTTACGGGAACCTGGCGAACCAAGCTAACCCAAATTTCCAAGGAGCTCAAAGTAATTTTGCACCTCACCAACAATACACTCAAGGTTCCTCGGGTGGAAATGAGGTTATGGATATGTTGAAAGCGATGCAAATGGAGATGCAACGAAAAAATCAGGTTGATGAGGTTCGTATGCAAAAAGATGAAATCTGTGACAAAGCTATTCAATCGTTGACCACTCAAATGGGTCAACTTGCAAGTGAAGTGGCAATCTTGAAGAAAGGAAAAGGTCAACTACAAAGTGACGCGGTGACAAATTCCAAAAACATTAAAAGTGTTAATATCAATGTAGTAAGTACCATTCCTAATAGTGAATGTAATGAAACATTTCTAACTTCTTCTTGTCAAGTGAGTGCAGGTATGGGAAAAGATGCCGAGGTTGAAAATGACAAAGAGCATGGAGCACCACTCGTGCCTATCCGAGTGGGAAAACTAAAAATTCCTCATGCATTGTTGGACTATGGGGCGGGCATGAGCATGCTATCAGGCGACTTGTATGACATGTATGACTTTGTCCCGATGCAAGATGTAGACACCATGGTGAGCTTGGCGGATGAAAGTTGGAGGCGTCCACGGGGAATGGTTAGAAATGTTAAGATTCAGTTGGGAGAGTTTGAATACCCGGTGGATTTTCTAGTTCTAGACTATTCTTCTACCAAAATGGCAGCACAACAAAGGGTAATCTTAGGTCGACCATTTCTATACACAGCAAATGCTCAAATTAATTGTAGAGACGAGATTATTACCATGACCGAAAAGAACCGTCAGTTGTCCTTTGATGTTCAAACTGGAGTGATTAGTTATGAGTCCATTGAGGGGAAGGGTGGTGAGTCTAGTGATTGTATGAAAAATGTGTGTCAAAGAATGAAAATAAATCACCCACCGAATCGTGAAGAAACGTATACGGGACCAAGTAGGAGTGTATTCAATTGCCCACCGAATTGAAGCGGAACGGATGCATTTTAAGTAATGGCACGATGTAGTGATGAAGGTGGCAGGAACCGATTCTTTGAGCCACCATAAATGGGGGTGGCACGGTCTGGCTGAAGACTCGAAACTTAACGCTGCTCGGGAGGAAACCCGGGATTTATATTGATCTTGCTGCTTTTATCTTTCTATGCTTCAGGGCCATGGCGACATTCAAGTGTGGGGAAGATGTGCGGATATTTGGGTGAAGGTGGTGATAGGAAGTCGGATTATCTACAACATCTGTTGTGGCAAACTTCACCAAGTCAATGTACTATTTCCTTAGTCTTGTTATGTTCTTTAGCTTTGAAATATTAATAGTTAGTTTGTTTGCTTTTTGATAAAAAAAAAAAAGAAATTTGGGGTTTGAGTGTTTAAGCTTTTGTTGATGTTGAATGGGTTTTAGTGATCAATTCCTTCCAAAACCATACATTGGGGTCAATGTATCCCAAGTGTGGGGATGGAGGGAAATTTTTGAGGTTTTTGAAATTTTTAAATCAAGCTAAACATTGTTGGAATTTGAACACCTTGGACTAACCCCGAGTGGCACACCGGCAACCCTTATTTACCCTTTTTCTTGGTGAGAGTTGAAGCCACAAATGTAAATAAATAATTATATCTTTGATGAGAGTGGCAATGGGTGGGGGTGCATTAGAACTTGTGCTTGAATACGGTTCGAGGCCTTAATGAAACATGAATGTGGATAGGATAAGGGCATTTAGGTAGCCTCGTCATAGTGTGTGCGAGTGTGGGTTTTGGGGGGTTGGACCTCATAAATTATATATATGAGCTTGGTAGTGAGAGGGGCGGGGATTTGGACATTTAGTTGCCCATTTTGTGCCTAAAGCCAATCATTTGTTACCCCTTACCTAGTTCCCCAAAAATTTACCTGACTTGACCCGGTCTTATAGTGTTAGTAGTTGTTATAGTTGTGTTTAGATATGTTTTGTTGAATGTTTCTCTATGCTAAAAAAAGAAAAAAAAAGAGAAAAAAAAAGTGAAAAAGCAATGTAAAAAAAAAGTGATGTTGAGTTGTCTTGTATATAGAAGTTATGTCATGTTTATTGTTTGTTTCATTGTGTAATAAAAGACCGGGTTAAGTCCTTCGCTACTACATATATATTCCATTTCCTACCGTACGCCAGCCACGTTACAACCTTAAAGTCCCTTTGATTTGCATTCATGTTTGGCACTTGTTAAGAGGAGGACCGATTTAGGTACAAGAATATAGTTGTGCAATCACATGTTTGCCTTTTGTGTGTCTAGCTTATATTTACTAGTGCTTATTTGTTGCCGAGAGGAGAGATATAGTGATGGGTGTGTTGTTTGGGTGTTAAGAAATGGTTAGTAAAAGGATAACATGTTTATGCTTGATTTGTGTTGATCGCTTGTGCACTTGGAAATGATTTGTAATGGGTTGCTTGGGGCAAGCAACGGTTAAGTGTGGGGATGTGATGGGTAGTCCATGGGATAACCCTTAAGTGTGTTAAAAGACGAGTTAATCCCTCATTTGATCATGTAATTGTCTTGAATTAGATAACTACGATTGCTTGTGTTTCAGGTACATTTGGAGCTTAAAAGTATGGAAATAAAGCTTCGAATAGACGCGACTAGATTAGAGATTGAAAGACGGAGAATAAATGAAAAAAATAAAATTTTGGAATAGAAGAATTAAGAAGACAACATGATAGAGGACGAAATTACGAGAACGTAGGCGAAAATGGTGAAGAAAACGGAGTTGAAACGAAAAAGTTATGAAGAAAACAAAATTGCATGCTGAAGGCTACCATAGCTTACGGTAGCTACCGTAAATTACTGTAGCCCCCAGCATTTTTCTTTCACCGTAAGGCAGTAGAGACCCACCGTAAGCCATTCCAAGCCACCGTAAGCTACGGTGGCCACCGTAGCTTACGGTGGAGGCCAGCGAGAAATGTGTAACTGCCCTATTTTATGATGTTTTATTGTGTCTTTTCAAATGCAATCATTCCCATTCGGTTACCAGCAGTCTAGAGGCGAATTTTGGGTGTTCTTGAGAGCTTGAAACAATTTCAAAACATCTTGTTAGTGTTTTTAATTCCTATGAACATTGATATGTATGTGATGATGATTGTCCAAGTCATGAGTGGCTAAACTTATGGTGATCATCCTAGGTTGAAGGTTTGTCTAAGACATTTGTGTTTTGATTCTTATTTCTAGAATAATAGACTTGCTATGATGACTGTTTATTATGGTGTGTTGTTTGCTTGTTCGTAAATTGTTAATTTGTATCTTAATCTTAGTCTAAATCATACGTTCTTGGTGCCGTTGGCAATCGAGATATCATGGGCGGGATTAGGATTGGGTATTGATTAATTGGTCATCGGGTAACAACCTCGCGTTCTAGGAATCCGAGTACTTAGTTCCCTTTCATCACGACAAGTAATAACACATGAACCATGTCTATGTGGTTCGTTCTAGTTGAATATTAGCATGAATGTCAAAGCAAACCGGAAACTTAGGATGGTCATTGGTCTCTAAATTGTTTACAAAACCAATTCTCAATTCGCAATTTAATTAATAATCTTAGTTTTAAAATCAAACAATCCAAACTCTTGAATTTACTTTTATCGCAATTAGTTTAATCTTAGTTAACTTAGATACACTACTAAATAACACATATTCCACAAACTCCCAGTGTTCGATACCCACATACCGCTAGCTATTAGTAGTAATTGGATTAAATTTGCCTGTACCTACGACATCACGTCAATATACCGGGATAGGATTCGAGTTACAGGAACAAGGGCCAAACCAACCACACAAGAATGGAATCGTCGAGCGAAAACACTTGACAACCTCCTAGAAGCAGCTTTTCTTGCCACCAGACCTTTCTCCATCAATTAGGAATCTGATGCCGTTACTAAACACATTCCTTATATTGTATCCATTTGTTGAGTGTTTTTTTTGGTGTATAATCTTCATATATATCACCACTGCTCTTGATTTTCTTGATTGTATATCTCTTAAATGTCAACATATACACGTGTGATTTAGTTTACGAAGATTTTTCAATGCCGAGAACCTCGATCAGAGAGTAAAAAAGGCGAAAGGTTCACAATGGTGTAAAATTAAAATGGGATATAACGGGTTAGGATTCGAGTTACAGGAACAAGGGCCAAACCAACCACCCAAGAATGGAATCGTCGAGCGAAAACACTTGACAACCTCCTAGAAGCAGCTTTTCTTGCCACCAGACCTTTCTCCATCAATTAGGAATCTGATGCCGTCACTAAACACATACCTTAAATTGTAGCCATTTGTTGAGTGTTTTTTGTGTCTAATCCGCATATATATCACCATTACCCTTGATATTCTTGACTGTATATCTCTTAAATGTCAACATATACACGTGTGATTTAGTTTACGAAGATTTTTCAATGCCGAGAACCTTGATCAGAGAGTAAAAAAGGCGTAAGGTTCACAATGGTGTAAAATTAAAATGGGATATATCGGGCTAGGATTCAAGTTACAGGAACAAGGGCCAAACCAACCACCCAAGAATGGAATCGTCGAGCGAAAACACTTGACAACCTCCTGGAAGCAGCTTTTCTTGCCACCAGACCTTTCTCCATCAATTAGGAATCTGATGCCGTCACTAAACACATTCCTTAAATTGTAGCCATTTGTTGAGTGTTTTTTTTGGTGTTTAATCAGCATATATATCACCATTGCCCTTGATTTTCTTGACTGTATATCTCATAAATGTCAACATATACACGTGTGATTTAGTTTACGAAGATTTTTCAATGCCGACAACCTTGATCAGAGAGTAAAAAAGGCGTAAGGTTCACAATGGTGTAAAATTAAAATTGGATATACCGGGCTAGGATTCGAGTTAGAGGAACAAGGGCCAAACCAAACACCCAAGAATGGAATCGTCGAGCGAAAACACTTGACAACCTCTTAGAAGCAGCTTTTCTTGCCACCAGACCTTTCTCCATCAATTAGGAATCTGATGCCATCACTAAACACATTCCTTAAATTGTAGCCATTTGTTGAGTGTTTTTTTTTGGTGTGTAATCCGCATATATATCACCATTGCCCTTGATTTTCTGGACTGTATATCTCTTAAATGTCAACATATACACGTGTGATTTAGTTTACGAAGATATTTCAATGCTGAGAACCTCGATCAGAGAGTAAAAAAGGCGTAAGGTTCACAATGGTGTAAAATTAAAATTGGATATACCGGGCCAGGATTGGAGTTACAGGAACAAGGGCTAAATCAACCACCAAGAATGGGATCGTCGAGCGAAAACACTTGACAACCTCCTAGAAGCAGTTTTTCTTGGCACCAGACCTTTCTCCATCAATTAGGAATCTGATGCCGTCACTAAACACATTCCTTAAATTGTAGCCATTTGTTGAGTGTTTTTTTTTTTGGTGTCTAATCCGCATATATATCACCATTGCCCTTGATTTTCTTGACTGTATATCTCTTAAATGTCAACATATACACTTGTGATTTAGTTTACAAAGATTTTTCAATGCCGAGAACCTCGATCGGAGAGTAAAAAAGGCGTAAGGTTCACAATGGCGTAAGGTTCACAATGTTGTAAAATTAAAATTGGATATACCGGGCTAGGATTCGAGTTACAGGAACAAGGGCCAAACCAACCACCCAAGAATGGAATCGTCGAGCGAAAACACTTGACAACCTCCTACAAGCAGCTTTTCTTGCCACCAGACCTATCTCCATCAATTAGGAATCTGATGCCGTCACTAAACACATTACTTAAATTGTATCCATTTGTTTAGTGTTTTTTTGGTGTCTAAGCCGCATATATATCACCATTGCCCTTGATTTTCTTGACTGTATATCTCTTAAATGTCAACATATACACGTGTGATTTAATTTACGCAGATTTTTCAATGTCGAGAACCTCGATAAGAGAGTGAAAAAGGCGTATGGTTCACAATGGTGTAAAATTAAAATGGGATATACCGGGCTAGGATTCGAGTTACAGGAACAAGGGCCAAACCAACCACCCAAGAATGGAATCGTCGAGCGAAAACACTTGACAACCTCTTAGAAGCAGCTTTTCTTGCCACCAGACCTTTCTCCATCAATTAGGAATCTGATGCCATCACTAAACACATTCCTTAAATTGTAGCCATTTGTTGAGTGTTTTTTTTTGGTGTCTAATCCGCATATATATCACCATTGCCCTTGATTTTCTGGACTGTATATCTCTTAAATGTCAACATATACACGTGTGATTTAGTTTACGAAGATATTTCAATGCCGAGAACCTCGATCAGAGAGTAAAAAAGGCGTAAGGTTCACAATGGTGTAAAATTAAAATTGGATATACCGGGCCAGGATTGGAGTTACAGGAACAAGGGCTAAATCAACCACCAAGAATGGGATCCTCGAGCGAAAACACTTGACAACCTCCTAGAAGCAGTTTTTCTTGGCACCAGACCTTTCTCTATCAATTAGGAATCTGATGCCGTCACTAAACACATTCCTTAAATTGTAGCCATTTGTTGAGTGTTTTTTTTTTGGTGTCTAATCCGCATATATATCACCATTGCCCTTGATTTTCTTGACTGTATATCTCTTAAATGTCAACATATACACTTGTGATTTAGTTTACAAAGATTTTTCAATGCCGAGAACCTCGATCGGAGAGTAAAAAAGGCGTAAGGTTCACAATGGCGTAAGGTTCACAATGTTGTAAAATTAAAATTGGATATACCGGGCTAGGATTCGAGTTACAGGAACAAGGGCCAAACCAACCACCCAAGAATGGAATCGTCGAGCGAAAACACTTGACAACCTCCTACAAGCAGCTTTTCTTGCCACCAGACCTATCTCCATCAATTAGGAATCTGATGCCGTCACTAAACACATTACTTAAATTGTATCCATTTGTTGAGTGTTTTTTTTGGTGTTTAAGCCGCATATATATCACCATTGCCCTTGATTTTCTTGACTGTATATCTCTTAAATGTCAACATATACACGTGTGATTTAATTTACGCAGATTTTTCAATGTCGAGAACCTCGATAAGAGAGTGAAAAAGGCGTAAGGTTCACAATGGTGTAAAATTAAAATGGGATATACCGGGCTAGGATTCGAGTTACAGGAACAAGGGCCAAACCAACCACCCAAGAATGGAATCGTCGAGCGAAAACACTTGACAACCTCTTAGAAGCAGCTTTTCTTGCCACCAGACCTTTCTCCATCAATTAGGAATCTGATGCCATCACTAAACACATTTCTTAAATTGTAGCCATTTGTTGAGTGTTTTTTTTTGGTGTCTAATCCGCATATATATCACCATTGCCCTTGATTTTCTGGACTGTATATCTCTTAAATGTCAACATATACACGTGTGATTTAGTTTACGAAGATATTTCAATGCCGAGAACCTCGATCAGAGAGTAAAAAAGGCGTAAGGTTCACAATGGTGTAAAATTAAAATTGGATATACGGGGCCAGGATTGGAGTTACAGGAACAAGGGCTCAATCAACCACCAAGAATGGGATCGTCGAGCGAAAACACTTGACAACCTCCTAGAAGCAGTTTTTCTTGGCACCAGACCTTTCTCCATCAATTAGGAATCTGATGCCGTCACTAAACACATTCCTTAAATTGTAGCCATTTGTTGAGTGTTTTTTTTTGGTGTCTAATCCGCATATATATCACCATTGCCCTTGATTTTCTGGACTGTATATCTCTTAAATGTCAACATATACACGTGTGATTTAGTTTACGAAGATATTTCAATGCCGAGAACCTCGATCAGATAGTAAAAAAGGCGTAAGGTTCACAATGGTGTAAAATTAAAATTGGATATACCGGGCCAGGATTGGAGTTACAGGAACAAGGGCTAAATCAACCACCAAGAATGGGATCGTCGAGCGAAAACACTTGACAACCTCCTAGAAGCAGTTTTTCTTGGCACCAGACCTTTCTCTATCAATTAGGAATCTGATGCCGTCACTAAACACATTCCTTAAATTGTAGCCATTTGTTGAGTGTTTTTTTTTGGTGTCTAATCCGCATATATATCACCATTGCCCTTGATTTTCTTGACTGTATATCTCTTAAATGTCAACATATACACTTGTGATTTAGTTTACAAAGATTTTTCAATGCCGAGAACCTCGATCGGAGAGTAAAAAAGGCGTAAGGTTCACAATGGCGTAAGGTTCACAATGTTGTAAAATTAAAATTGGATATACCGGGCTAGGATTCGAGTTACAGGAACAAGGGCCAAACCAACCACCCAAGAATGGAATCGTCGAGCGAAAACACTTGACAACCTCCTACAAGCAGCTTTTCTTGCCACCAGACCTATCTCCATCAATTAGGAATCTGATGCCGTCACTAAACACATTACTTAAATTGTATCCATTTGTTGAGTGTTTTTTTTGGTGTCTAAGCCGCATATATATCACCATTGCCCTTGATTTTCTTGACTGTATATCTCTTAAATGTCAACATATACACGTGTGATTTAATTTACGCAGATTTTTCAATGTCGAGAACCTCGATAAGAGAGTGAAAAAGGCGTAAGGTTCACAATGGTGTAAAATTAAAATGGGATATACCGGGCTAGGATTCGAGTTACAGGAACAAGGGCCAAACCAACCACCCAAGAATGGAATCGTCGAGCGAAAACACTTGACAACCTCTTAGAAGCAGCTTTTCTTGCCACCAGACCTTTCTCCATCAATTAGGAATCTGATGCCATCACTAAACACATTCCTTAAATTGTAGCCATTTGTTGAGTGTTTTTTTTGGTGTCTAATCCGCATATATATCACCATTGCCCTTGATTTTCTGGACTGTATATCTCTTAAATGTCAACATATACACGTGTGATTTAGTTTACGAAGATATTTCGATGCCGAGAACCTCGATCAGAGAGTAAAAAAGGCGTAAGGTTCACAATGGTGTAAAATTAAAATTGGATATACGGGGCCAGGATTGGAGTTACAGGAACAAGGGCTCAATCAACCACCAAGAATGGGATCGTCGAGCGAAAACACTTGACAACCTCCTAGAAGCAGTTTTTCTTGGCACCAGACCTTTCTCCATCAATTAGGAATCTGATGCCGTCACTAAACACATTCCTTAAATTGTAGCCATTTGTTGAGTGTTTTTTTTTGGTGTCTAATCCGCATATATATCACCATTGCCCTTGATTTTCTTGACTGTATATCTCTTAAATGTCAACATATACACTTGTGATTTAGTTTACAAAGATTTTTCAATGCCGAGAACCTCGATCGGAGAGTAAAAAAGGCGTAAGGTTCACAATGGCGTAAGGTTCACAATGTTGTAAAATTAAAATTGGATATACCGGGCTAGGATTCGAGTTACAGGAACAAGGGCCAAACCAACCACCCAAGAATGGAATCGTCGAGCGAAAACACTTGACAACCTCCTACAAGCAGCTTTTCTTGCCACCAGACCTATCTCCATCAATTAGGAATCTGATGCCGTCACTAAACACATTACTTAAATTGTATCCATTTGTTGAGTGTTTTTTTTTGGTGTCTAAGCCGCATATATATCACCATTGCCCTTGATTTTCTTGACTGTATATCTCTTAAATGTCAACATATACACGTGTGATTTTGTTTATGAAGATTTTTCAATGCCGAGAACCTCGATCAGAGAGTGAAAAAGGCATAAGGTTCACAATGGTGTAAAATTAAAATGGGATATACCGGGCTAGGATTCGAGTTAAAGGAACAAGGGCCAAACCAACCACCCAAGAATGGAATCGTCGAGAGAAAACACTTGACAACCTCCTAGAAGAAGCTTTTCTTGCCACCAGACCTTTCTCCATCAATTAGGAATCTGATGCCGTCACTAAACACATTCCTTAAATTGTAGCCATTTGTTGAGTGTTTTTTTTTGGTGTCTAATCCGCATATATATCACCATTGCCCTTGATTTTCTTGACTGTATATCTCTTAAATGTCAACATATACACGTGTGATTTAGTTTACGAAGATTTTTCAATGCCGAGAACCTCGATCAGAGAGTGAAAAAGGCGTAAGGTTCACAATGGTGTAAAATTAAAATGGTATATACCGGGCTAGGATTCGAGTTACAGGAACAAATGCCAAACCAACCACCCAAGAATGGAATCGTCGAGCGAAAACACTTGACAACCTCCTAGAAGCAGCTTTTCTTGCCACCAGACCTTTCTCCATCAATTAGGAATCTGATGCCGTCACTAAACGCATTCCTTAAATTGTAGCCATTTGTTGAGTGTTTTTTTTTTGTTTCTAGTCCGCATATATATCACCATTGCCCTTGATTTTGTTGACTATATATCTCTTAAATGTCAACATATACACGTGTGATTTAGTTTATGAAGATTTTTCATTGCCGAGAACCTCGATCAGAGAGTAAAAAAGGCGTAAGGTTCAAAAATGGTGTAAAATTAAAATGGGATATACGGGCTAGGATTCGAGTTACAGGAACAAGGGCAAAACCAACCACCCAATAATGGAATCGTCGAGCGAAAACACTTGACAACCTCCTAGAAGCAGCTTTTCTTGCCACAAGAGCTTTCTCCATCAATTAGGAATCTGATGCCGTCACTAAACACATTCCTTAAATTGTAGCCATATGTTGAGTGTTTTTTTTGGTTTCTAATCCCCATATATATCACCAATGCCCTTGATTTTCTTGACTGTATATCTCTTAAATGTCAACATATACACGTGTGATTTAGTTTACGAAGACTTTTCAATGCCGAAAACCTCGATCAGAGAGTAAAAAAGGCGTAAGGTTCACAATGGTGTAAAATTAAAATTGGATATACCGGGCTTGGATTCGAGTTACAGGAACAAGGGCCAAACCAACCACCCAAGAATGGAATCGTCGAGGGAAAACACTTGACAACTTCCAAGAAGCAGGTTTTCTTGCCACCAGACTTTCTCCGTCAATTAGGAATCTGATGCCGTCACTAAACACATTACTTAAATTGTATCCATTTGTTGAGTGTTTTTTTTGGTGTCTAATCTGCATATATATCACCATTACCCTTGATTTTCTTGACTGTATATCTCTTAAATGTCAACATATACACGTGTGATTTAGTTTACGAAGATTTTTCAATGCCGAGAACCTCGATCAGAGAGTGAAAAAGGCGTAAGGTTCACAATCGTGTAAAGTTAAATGGGATATACCAGGCTAGGATTCGAGTTATAGGAACAAGGGCCAAAAAAACCACCCAAGAATTGAATCGTCGAGCGAAAACACTTGACAACCTCCTAGAAATAGCTTTTCTTGCCACCAGACCTTTCTCCATCAATTAGGAATCTGATGCCGTCACTAAACACATTCCTTAAATTGTAGCCATTTGTTGAGTGTTTTTTTTTATGTCTAATCCGCATATATATCACCATTGCCCTTGAGTTTCTTGACTGTATATCTCTTAAATGTCAACATATACACGTGTGATTTAGTTTACGAAGATTTTTCAATGCCGAGAACCTCGATCTGAGAGTAAAAAAGGCGTAAGGTTCACAATGGTGTAAAATTAAAATGGGATATACCGGGTATGGATTCGAGTTACCGGAACAAGGGCCAAACCACCCACCCAAGAATGGAATCGTCGAGCAAAAACACTTGACAACCTCCTAGAAGCAGCTTTTCTTACCACCAGACCTTTCTCCATCAATTAGGAATCTGATACCGTCACTAAACACATTCCTTAAGTTGTATCCATTTGTTGAGTGTTTTTTTTGGTGTCTAATCCGTATATATATCACCATTGCCCATGATTTTCTTGACTGTATATCTCTTAAATGTCAATATATACACGTGTGATTTAGTTTACGAAGATTTTTCAATGCCGAGAACCTCGATCAGAGAGTAAAAAAGGCGTAAGGTTCACAATGGTGTAAAATTAAAATTGGATATACCGGGCTAGGATTCGAGTTACAGGAACAAGGGCCAAACCATCCACCCAAGAATGGAATCGTCAAGCGAAAACACTTGGCAACCTCCTAAAAGCAGCTTTTCTTGCCACCAGACCTTTCTCCATCAATTAGGAATCTGATGCCATCACTAAACACATTTTTTAAATTGTAGCCATTTGTTGAGTGTTTTATTTTGGTGTCTAATCCGCATATATATCACCATTGCGCTTGATTTTCTTGACTGTATATCTCTTAAATGTCAACATATACACGTGTGATTTAGTTTACGAAGATTTTTCAATGCCGAAAACCTCGATCAGAGAGTAAAAAAGGCGTAAGGTTCACAATGGTGTAAAATTAAAATGGAATATACCGGGCTAGGATTCGAGTTACAGGAACAAGGGCCAAACCAACAACCCAAGAATGGAATCGTCGAGCAAAAACACTTGACAACCTCCTAGAAGCAGCTTTTCTTGCCACCAGACCTTTCTCCATCAATTAGGAATCTGATGCCGTCACTAAACACATTCCTTAAATTGTAGCCTTTTGTTGAGTGTTTTTTTTTTGTGTCTAATCCGCATATATATCACCATTTCCCTTGATTTTCTTGCTTGTATATCTTTTAAATGTCAACATATACACGTGTGATTTAGTTTACGAAGACTTTTCAATGCCGAGAACCTCGATCAGAGAGTTAAAAAGGCGTAAGGTTCACAATGGTGTAAAATTAAAATTGGATATACCGGGCTTGGATTCGAGTTATAGGAACAAGGGCCAAACCAACCACCCAAGAATGGAATCGTCGAGGGAAAACACTTGACAACCTCCTAGAAGCAGGTTTTCTTGCCACCAGACTTTCTCCGTCAATTAGGAATCTGATGCCGTCACTAAACACATTACTTAAATTGTATCCATTTGTTGAGTGTTTTTTTTTGGTGTCTAATCTGCATATATATCACCATTACCCTTGATTTTCTTGACTGTATATCTCTTAAATGTCAACATATACACGTGTGATTTAGTTTACGAAGATTTTTCAATGCCGACAACCTCGATCAGAGAGTGAAAAAGGCGTAAGGTTCACAATCGTGTAAAGTTAAATGGGATATACCAGGCTAGGATTCGAGTTATAGGAACAAGGGCCAAAAAAACCACCCAAGAATGGAATCGTCGAGCGAAAACACTTGACAACCTCCTAGAAGTAGCTTTTCTTGCCACCAGACCTTTCTCCATCAATTAGGAATCTGATGCCGTCACTAAACACATTCCTTAAATTGTAGCCATTTGTTGAGGGTTTTTTTTATGTCTAATCCGCATATATATCACCATTGCCCTTGAGTTTCTTGACTGTATATCTCTTAAATGTCAACATATACACGTGTGATTTAGTTTACGAAGATTTTTCAATGCCGAGAACCTCGATCAGAGAGTAAAAAAGGCGTAAGGTTCACAATGGTGTAAAATTAAAATGGGATATACCGGGTATGGATTCGAGTTACCGGAACAAGGGCCAAACCAACCACCCAAGAATGGAATCATCGAGCAAAAACACTTGACAACCTCCTAGAAGCAGCTTTTCTTGCCACCAGACCTTTCTCCATCAATTAGGAATCTGATATCGTCACTAAACACATTCCTTAAGTTGTATCCATTTGTTGAGTGTTTTTTTTTGTGTCTAATCTGTATATATATCACCATTGCCCATGATTTTCTTGACTGTATATCTCTTAAATGTCAATATATACACGTGTGATTTAGTTTACGAAGATTTTTCAATGCCGAGAACCTCGATCAGAGAGTAAAAAAGGCGTAAGGTTCACAATGGTGTAAAATTAAAATTGGATATACCGGGCTAGGATTCGAGTTACAGGAACAAGGGCCAAACCATCCACCCAAGAATGGAATCGTTGAGCGAAAACACTTGACAACCTCCTAGAAGCAGCTTTTCTTGCCACCAGACTTTCTGCGTCAATTAGGAATCTGATGCCGTCACTAAAAACATTACTTAAATTGTATCCATTTGTTAAGTTTTTTTTTGGTGTCTAATCTGCATATATATCACCATTGCCCTTGATTTTCTTGACTGTATATCTCTTAAATGTCAACATATACACGTGTGATTTAGTTTACGAAGATTTTTCAATGCCGAGAACCTCGATCAGAGAGTAAAAAAGGCGTAAGGTTCACAATGGTGTAAAATTAAAATGAAATATACCGGGCTAGGATTCGAGTTATAGGAACAAGGGCCAAACCAAAAACCCAAGAATGGAATCGTCGAGCGAAAACATTTGACAGCCTCCTAGAAGCAGCTTTTCTTGCCACCAGACCTTTCTCCATCAATTAGGAATCTGATGCCGTCACTAAACACATTCCTTAAATTGTAGCCATTTGTTGAGTGTTTTTTTTTTGGTGTCTAATCCGCATATATATCACCATTTCCCATGATTTTCTTGCTTGTATATCTCTTAAGTGTCAACATATACACGTGTGATTTAGTTTACGAAGATTTTTCAATGCCGAGAACCTCGATCAGAGAGTAAAAAAGGCGTAAGGTTCACAATGGTTTAAAATTAAAATTGGATATATCGGGCTAGGATTCGAGTTACAGGAACAAGGGCCAAACCAACCACCCAAGAATGGAATCGTCAAGCGAAAACACATGACCACCTCCTAGAAGCAGCTTTTCTTGCCACCAGACTTTCTCCGTCAATTAGGAATCTGATGCCGTCACTAAACACATTACTTAAATTGTATCCATTTGTTAAGTTTTTTTTTGGTGTCTAATCCGCATATATATCACCATTACCCTTGATTTTCTTGACTGTATATCTCTTAAATGTCAACATATACACGTGTGATTTAGTTTACGAAGATTTTTCAATGCCGAGAACCTCGATCAGAGAGTGAAAAAGGCGTAAGGTTCACAATGGTGTAAAATTAAAATGGGATATACCGGGCTAGGATTCGAGTTACAGGAACAAATGCCAAACCAACCACCCAAGAATGGAATCGTCGAGCGAAAACACTTGACAACCTCCTAGAAGCAGCTTTTCTTGCCACCAGACCTTTCTCCATCAATTAGGAATCTGATGCCGTCACTAAACGCATTCCTTAAATTGTAGCCATTTGTTGAGTGTTTTTTTTTTGTTTCTAGTCCGCATATATATCACCATTGCCCTTGATTTTGTTGACTGTATATCTCTTAAATGTCAACATATACACGTGTGATTTAGTTTACGAAGATTTTTCAATGCCGAGAACCTCGATCAGAGACTAAAAAAGGCATTAGGTTCACAATGGTGTAAAATTAAAATTGGATATACCGGGCTAGGATTCGAGTTACAGGAACAAGGGCCAAACCAACCACCCAAGAATAGAATCGTCAAGCGAAAACACTTGGCAACCTCCTAGAAGCGGCTTTTCTTGCCACCAGACCTTTCTCCATCAATTAGGAATCTGATGCCGTCACTAAACACATTCCTTAAATTGTAGCCATTTGTTGAGTGTTTTTTTGGTGTCTAATCCGCATATATATCACCATTGCCCTTGATTTTCTTGACTGTATATCTCTTAAATGTCAACATATACACGTGTGATTTTGTTTATGAAGATTTTTCAATGCCGACAACCTCGATCAGAGAGTAAAAAAGGCGTAAGGTTCACAATGGTGTAAAATTAAAATGGGATATACCGGGCTAGGATTCGAGTTAAAGGAACAAGGGCCAAACCAACCACCCAAGAATGGAATCGTCGAGAGAAAACACTTGACAACCTCCTAGAAGAAGCTTTTCTTGCCACCAGACCTTTCTCCATCAATTAGGAATCTGATGTCATCACTAAACACATTCCTTAAATTGTAGCCATTTGTTGAGTGTTTTTTTTTGGTGTCTAATCCGCATATATATCACCATTGCCCTTGATTTTCTTGACTGTATATCTCTTAAATGTCAACATATACACGTGTGATTTAGTTTACGAGGATTTTTCAATGCCGAGAACCTCGATCAGAGAGTGAAAAAGGCGTAAGGTTCACAATGGTGTAAAATTAAAATGGGATATACCGGGCTAGGATTCGAGTTACAGGAACAAATGCCAAACCAACCACCCAAGAATGGAATCGTCGAGCGAAAACACTTGACAACCTCCTAGAAGCAGCTTTTCTTGCCACCAGACCTTTCTCCATCAATTAGGAATCTGATGCCGTCACTAAACGCATTCCTTAAATTGTAGCCATTTGTTGAGTGTTTTTTTTTTGTTTCTAGTCCGCATATATATCACCATTGCCCTTGATTTTGTTGACTGTATATCTCTTAAATGTCAACATATACACGTGTGATTTAGTTTACGAAGATTTTTCAATGCCGAGAACCTCGATCAGAGACTAAAAAAGGCATAAGGTTCACAATGGTGTAAAATTAAAATTGGATATACCGGGCTAGGATTCGAGTTACAGGAACAAGGGCCAAACCAACCACCCAAGAATAGAATCGTCAAGCGAAAACACTTGGCAACCTCCTAGAAGCGGCTTTTCTTGCCACCAGACCTTTCTCCATCAATTAGGAATCTGATGCCGTCACTAAACACATTCCTTAAATTGTAGCCATTTGTTGAGTGTTTTTTTTGGTGTCTAATCCGCATATATATCACCATTGCCCTTGATTTTCTTGACTGTATATCACTTAAATGTCAACATATACACGTGTGATTTTGTTTATGAAGATTTTTCAATGCCGACAACCTCGATCAGAGAGTAAAAAAGGCGTAAGGTTCACAATGGTGTAAAATTAAAATGGGATATACCGGGCTAGGATTCGAGTTAAAGGAACAAGGTCCAAACCAACCACCCAAGAATGGAATCGTCGAGAGAAAACACTTGACAACCTCCTAGAAGAAGCTTTTCTTGCCACCAGACCTTTCTCCATCAATTAGGAATCTGATGTCATCACTAAACACATTCCTTAAATTGTAGCCATTTGTTGAGTGTTTTTTTTTTGTGTCTAATCCGCATATATATCACCATTGCCCTTGATTTTCTTGACTGTATATCTCTTAAATGTCAACATATACACGTGTGATTTAGTTTACGAAGATTTTTCAATGCCGAGAACCTCGATCAGAGAGTGAAAAAGGCGTAAGGTTCACAATGGTGTAAAATTAAAATGGGATATACCGGGCTAGGATTCGAGTTACAGGAACAAATGCCAAACCAACCACCCAAGAATGGAATCGTCGAGCGAAAACACTTGACAACCTCCTAGAAGCAGCTTTTCTTGCCACCAGACCTTTCTCCATCAATTAGGAATCTGATGCCGTCACTAAACGCATTCCTTAAATTGTAGCCATTTGTTGAGTGTTTTTTTTTTGTTTCTAGTCCGCATATATATCACCATTGCCCTTGATTTTGTTGACTGTATATCTCTTAAATGTCAACATATACACGTGTGATTTAGTTTACGAAGATTTTTCAATGCCGAGAACCTCGATCAGAGACTAAAAAAGGCATAAGGTTCACAATGGTGTAAAATTAAAATTGGATATACCGGGCTAGGATTCGAGTTACAGGAACAAGGGCCAAACCAACCACCCAAGAATAGAATCGTCAAGCGAAAACACTTGGCAACCTCCTAGAAGCGGCTTTTCTTTCCACCAGACCTTTCTCCATCAATTAGGAATCTGATGCCGTCACTAAACACATTCCTTAAATTGTAGCCATTTGTTGAGTGTTTTTTTTGGTGTCTAATCCGCATATATATCACCATTGCCCTTGATTTTCTTGACTGTATATCTCTTTAATGTCAACATATACACGTGTGATTTTGTTTATGAAGATTTTTCAATGCCGACAACCTCGATCAGAGAGTAAAAAAGGCGTAAGGTTCACAATGGTGTAAAATTAAAATGGGATATACCGGGCTAGGATTCGAGTTAAAGGAACAAGGGCCAAACCAACCACCCAAGAATGGAATCGTCGAGCGAAAACACTTGACAACCTCCTAGAAGAAGCTTTTCTTGCCACCAGACCTTTCTCCATCAATTAGGAATCTGATGTCATCACTAAACACATTCCTTAAATTGTAGCCATTTGTTGAGTGTTTTTTTTTTGTGTCTAATCCGCATATATATCACCATTGCCCTTGATTTTCTTGACTGTATATCTCTTAAATGTCAACATATACACGTGTGATTTAGTTTACGAAGATTTTTCAATGCCGAGAACCTCGATCAGAGAGTGAAAAAGGCGTAAGGTTCACAATGGTGTAAAATTAAAATGGGATATACCGGGCTAGGATTCGAGTTACAGGAACAAATGCCAAACCAACCACCCAAGAATGGAATCGTCGAGCGAAAACACTTGACAACCTCCTAGAAGCAGCTTTTCTTGCCACCAGACCTTTCTCCATCAATTAGGAATCTGATGCCGTCACTAAACGTATTCCTTAAATTGTAGCCATTTGTTGAGTGTTTTTTTTTGTTTCTAGTCCGCATATATATCACCATTGCCCTTGATTTTGTTGACTGTATATCTCTTAAATGTCAACATATACACGTGTGATTTAGTTTACGAAGATTTTTCAATGTCGAGAACCTCGATCAGAGAGTAAAAAAGGCGTAAGGTTCACAATGGTGTAAAATTAAAATGGAATATACCGGGCTTGGATTCGAGTTATAGGAACAGGGCCAAACCAAAAACCCAAGAATGGAATCGTCGAGCGAAAACATTTGACAACCTCCTAGAAGCAGCTTTTCTTGCCACCAGACCTTTCTCCATCAATTAGGAATCTGATGCCGTCACTAAACACATTCCTTAAATTGTAGCCATTTGTTGAGTGTTTTTTTTTTGTGTCTAATCCGCATATATATCACCATTTCCCTTGATTTTCTTGCTTGTATATCTCTTAAGTGTCAACATATACACGTGTGATTTAGTTTACGAAGATTTTTCAATGCCGAGAACCTCGATCAGAGAGTAAAAAAGGCGTAAGGTTCACAATGGTTTAAAATTAAAATTGGATATACCGGGCTAGGATTCGAGTTACAGGAACAAGGGCCAAACCAACCACCCAAGAATGGAATCGTCAAGCGAAAACACAAGACAACCTCCTAGAAGCAGCTTTTCTTGCCAACAGACTTTCTCCGTCAATTAGGAATCTGATGCCGTCACTAAACATATTACTTAAATTGTATCCATTTGTTAAGTTTTTTTTTGTGTCTAATCCGCATATATATCACCATTACCCTTGATTTTCTTGACTGTATATCTCTTAAATGTCAACATATACACGTGTGATTTAGTTTACGAAGATTTTTCAATGCCGAGAACCTCGATCAGAGAGTGAAAAAGGCGTAAGGTTCACAATGGTGTAAAATTAAAATGGGATATACCGGGCTAGGATTCGAGTTACAGGAACAAATGCCAAACCAACCACCCAAGAATGGAATCGTCGAGCGAAAACACTTGACAACCTCCTAGAAGCAGCTTTTCTTGCCACCAGACCTTTCTCCATCAATTAGGAATCTGATGCCGTCACTAAACGCATTCCTTAAATTGTAGCCATTTGTTGAGTGTTTTTTTTTTGTTTCTAGTCCGCATATATATCACCATTGCCCTTGATTTTGTTGACTGTATATCTCTTAAATGTCAACATATACACGTGTGATTTAGTTTACGAAGATTTTTCAATGCCGAGAACCTCGATCAGAGACTAAAAAAGGCATAAGGTTCACAATGGTGTAAAATTAAAATTGGATATACCGGGCTAGGATTCGAGTTACAGGAACAAGGGCCAAACCAACCACCCAAGAATAGAATCGTCAAGCGAAAACACTTGGCAACCTCCTAGAAGCGGCTTTTCTTGCCACCAGACCTTTCTCCATCAATTAGGAATCTGATGCCGTCACTAAACACATTCCTTAAATTGTAGCCATTTGTTGAGTGTTTTTTTTGGGGTCTAATCCGCATATATATCACCATTGCCCTTGATTTTCTTGACTGTATATCCCTTAAATGTCAACATATACACGTGTGATTTTGTTTATGAAGATTTTTCAATGCCGACAACCTCGATCAGAGAGTAAAAAAGGCGTAAGGTTCACAATGGTGTAAAATTAAAATGGGATATACCGGGCTAGGATTCGAGTTAAAGGAACAAGGGCCAAACCAACCACCCAAGAATGGAATCGTCGAGAGAAAACACTTGACAACCTCCTAGAAGAAGCTTTTCTTGCCACCAGACCTTTCTCCATCAATTAGGAATCTGATGTCATCACTAAACACATTCCTTAAATTGTAGCCATTTGTTGAGTGTTTTTTTTGGTGTCTAATCCGCATATATATCACCATTGCCCTTGATTTTCTTGACTGTATATCTCTTAAATGTCAACATATACACGTGTGATTTAGTTTACGAAGATTTTTCAATGCCGAGAACCTCGATCAGAGAGTAAAAAAGGCGTAAGGTTCACAATGGTGTAAAATTAAAATGGGATATACCGGGCAAGGATTCGAGTTTCAGGAACAAGGGCTAAACCAACCACCCAAGAATGGAATCGTCGAGCGAAAACACTTGACAACCTTCTAGAAGCAGCTTTTCTTGCCACCAGACCTTTCTTCGTCAATTAGGAATTTGATGCCGTCACTAAACACATTCCTTAAATTGTAGCTATTTGTTGAGTGTTTTTTTTGGTGTCTAATCCGCATATATATCACCATTGCCCTTGATTTTCTTGACTGTATATCTCTTAAATGTCAACGTATGCACGTGTGATTTATTTTACGAAGATTTTCAATGCCTAGAACCTCGATCAGAGAGTAAAAAATGCGTAAGGTTCACAATGGTGTAAAATTAAAATGGGATATAACGGGCTAGGATTCGAGTTACAGGAACAAGGGCCAAACCAACCACTCAAGAATGGAATCATCGAGCGAAAACACTTGACAACCTTTTAGAAGCAGCTTTTCTTGCCACCAGACCTTTCTCCGTCAATTAGGAATTTGATGCCGTCACTAAACACATTCCTTAAATTGTAGCTATTTGTTGAGTGTTTTTTTTGGTGTCTAATCCGCATATATATCACCATTGCCCTTGATTTTCTTGACTGTATATCTCTTAAATGTCAACGTATACACGTGTGATTTATTTTACGAAGATTTTCAATGCCGAGAACCTCGATCAAAGAGTAAAAAAGGTGTAAGGTTCACAATGGTGTAAAATTAAAATGGGATATACCGGGCTAGTATTTGAGTTACAGGAACAAGGGCCAAACCAACGACCCAAGAATGGAATCGACGAGCGAAAACACTTGACAACCTCCTAGAAGCAGCTTTTCTTGCCACCAGACCTTTGTTGGACCCAGTTTGGGCTTAAAAACTTCTTTTCACGTAATATGGGAAGTGATTCCAGTTGATGTGAAAAAGATGTGTGGAAATGGAAATCAGACTTTCAAGAAACAAGACCTACAGAATTACCAAGTTTATATCACTTTGAAACAAAATAGTTTACAAGGTGATTGTAAGATTATTATCTAATACAAATGAATCTTGAATTCTGTGGGTGAGAGGGCAATGGAGTTTTGTAGTATGTATGAATGCTAAGCTTAACTCAATTGTCTTCTGCTTGGTGAGCCTTCTATTTATAGAAGGCTGGGTACATGAATAAACATTTGTTTGATCATACAATAAGTCCTACATAAAGTAGCAATTTGATATATTCATTGAATCCAACGTTCAAGTTGCCTTTGTAATCATGATATCCAATAATGTCAAGTGCTTCGGTCATTGTGGCAGGATAGAGCTGATTTTCAGACAAGTGGGGTATTCATCGGAATTTCTGATAAACCACTTCATCAGAAATTCTGGTGAACAAATCATCAGAAAATCTGATGATCAGAATCGTCAGAAATTGATGATATTTCATCAGAAATATCATCAGATCCATCAGAAATGACATTCTCTGATAATCTTCTTCAGCTCTTGATCAACTTATGATTCTTTGAAGTAGATGATGTTCATTCCAGTTGTCCTATCCGATCTTCTTCTTCTTGTTGTGATCTTCAGGACTGTTGTCTTCTTCATAGATCAAGTTGATTGTGATTTTCTTCAATACTTACAAATAAAGTTTCCTAACAGTTTCCCGCTAAGTATTGTAAGAAAATGAACTATCTTATGAACAGAAAATTTCCAAACAGTGGAAACTTAACATTTTCAAATCAAACCAGTTACTGATGTTCTGAAAAACAAATTACATAATGAAAATAAGAGAAATAAAATGTTCTTGAAGTCTGCTTCAACTTCATGTGCACATCTCCTTTCTTTAATTGCTTTTTGTAGGAGATATACTTGTTGCAGATGTCATACATGTCTTTGTACCAGGTTTTTGCTTGAATCCATTCTTCAATCATTTGTTCAATTTCTTTTTTGTGACCTTCCATGTTCTTTCCTATCTTCTGAAGGTGTTCTTGTCTTTTGTTCATGCCTTTCATGATAAACTTCAGAGTCTGATTTGAGTACTTGCAACAGAGCTTTATTTCTTTCAAAATCTCTGAAGATGACACCATAGTTATGTCTGTCAGTTTTACTTGGTAGTTCAATGATGTCTCCAGATCTTGCATATTCCAATACATCTGAGGGGACTTTTGTCTTAGGTGATCTGACATATACCTTTTTGTTGTGCACATGCTCATAGTTGATACATAAATCAAAGTCTGAAAAAGCCATTCTTTCAAACAGCTGTATTCCAGCCTTAGATATGCCCTTTAATGCTCTTCTGACTTCTTTGTTGTTTTTCTTTTCTTTCTCCTAGTGATCCTTCATAAACAGAATGTCTAAAGGATGGAACTTGTCAGCAATCTCTTCATCAGTCACTCTTTCTTCTTCCCCATTTTTTCTGAGAAGTGTGTATCTGTTCTGCACATAAGTTCCTCCAATATCATCAGTTGCAACTTTTACTTCATCCACTTTTAATATTCTTTTTACTGGATTCTCATTCTTGTAGTGAATGCTGTTTGAACCTCTTTGTATCCTCTCTTCCCTTAAACCCAATCTGACAGGAGTCAGTGATCTTGGTGGTACATCTTATTTTGTCAAATAATATTTCACCAGATTGTACTCGAGGAATATCATTATATCCCTGTCAATCTCTCTAACCAAGATAGACTGAGTTTCAGAGATTTTTCTTTTAACAACCTGTGGTTTTCTTGAATCACCTTTTTGTTCCCATTCATTCATTGATTGCAGATTCATGATTTTACTCATGGCAGATTCATCAGACAATGTCGGTTTTGGGACAGTTTGAGAAGTTATAAGTTTCAAATTTATAACAACTTGAGGTTTTGAAGTTGCTAGCCTTTTCAGCATTTCATCTCTTGAGACATTTGGAGGTGGACCCATCATTGTGGTTCCTGCTTTGGTGATTGGTGTAGCTGATGATTGCTGTGGGGTTGTCTTTGGAGCTTCTTGGTGTGAACTTTCAACAAGAATTTCTTTCATGATTTCTTTGGGATCCACTTTGGCCAATCTTGCAATGTTGAATTGCATTTTCTTTACCAGTTGTTGCACCTCTCTTACCTGATTTGAGTTGCTGACTATGTTTTTCTGAACCTTGGTAAATTCAGTTTGAGATTTCATCTGTATTGCAGCCCATTCTTTTGACAGCTTCTCAAGGGCATCTGTGATACTGTTGTTGCTTGCCCTTAGGATGGTAACTTCCTCCAAAACTCTGTTTGCACTGCTTGATTGTCTTGATTCCACAGCATTTGCAACTTGTGTCTTGATCTTTTCTATTTCTGTGAGAATCATCTGGATTTCTGATGCAGAGATGTTGGATTTTGGTGCTTTTTCTTTCATCTTTTGAAGAGACTTTAGTGCTTCAGTGTTTCTTTCAGTTTGTGTCTTTATCACCTCCACTGATTCTGACAAAGTCTTTATATCAGCCCTTTGACCTTGTATTTCTAACAGCAACATATCAAGCTTTTCTTCTACTGGATTTCTTTTGCATGCTTTGTAAACATTTTCCAGCACTATTTCTAAATTTTCTTGGTTCATGGGTGTTTCAGGGATATTTAGAACAACAGATGTTCCTTCTAACCTTCCAGCTGCAAACACCTTTGCTGCTGTTTTGGAAATGATAGGGTCACTTTTGGCTTTACCAGATTTTGGTGCAACCTAAAGTGTACCAGAATCACCTCCACCAAGGGTGAAAAACACATTCATCCTGGATTTCCTTATGTCCTTGAATCATATCAATGTATGATTCTCCATAAGTTTTTGAGGTAAACAGATTACCTTTTGCCAGATTTTCTTGATCAGTTCCCTGATCTCTATCTGTTGGGATCTCTTCCTCTTCCTCATTTTCTGATTCAGAGTTGAGATTAATGGAACTAGTAACCTCTTGATCAACATCAGTTTTTCTATATTCCAACTTGTAAGAAACATTAATTGACCCTTCTGAGTTTGTTTCTTTTGACTGAGTATTAACTAAAATAGTGTTTAAAAGAGATGTACCAGCAACCCGAGATTCATCATGATGTATAACTTCAGTGGCTTCATATGCAGTACCATCAAAGTGAGTTAATTCATAAGGTTGTTCTTCAGTATCTTCATGAGTTCCTCCAGCAATATGAGATTCTGCATAGTGTTCATGTACTTTCTCTTGATGAATATCAAATTCATGATGAATTCCTCCTTCATGAATCTGTTGACTTTCAGCATGTTCTGTCTTGTTTTCTAGTGAGTTAGTTATTTCCAGAACTCCTCCTCCTCCTACAGCCTTTGTTCCTGATGACCATGACTTTTCAACTTCTTCTTCTTCTAGCGATGAAGAACAGTTAACAACTTCTTTGCTAGGTTCTTCTGTTGGAGTATCTGATTTGGCAAGAAGTTCTTCATGTTGCAATCTGTATTGTGAGTCTGGTGCAATGAGGCGCAGCATGCTTTCTGGTAACTCAGGGATATCTCTGTCTGATTCCCAACCATGATTGGAACTCCAGGCCTTCATGGTGTATATACTCCAGATATCTTCCAAAATTGGAATTTCTATGTCCCTTTCAGTAAATGTTTCAGAAACAAAAATTGAGATTAACCTTGGGTATGGCAGGTGTAAGATTATTATTCCATTTCTGGTGAGAATTGATCTTTTGAGTAGATTAAAAATTTATGTTCCATAATCAATTTTGAACCCAGTTATGAGTCCATACATGATTGTCAGAATAGCTTGACTGAGTTGATCAGTTCCTCCTATCTTTGATGTGAGACATTTGTTTAACACTTCCATCATCACTTGCCAGATGGCTGGCAATTCATTTCTTCTAATTGCTCCAATTTTGTTGATTTTCTTGTTCTTGTAACCAAGATCAATGATAAAGCTTATCAATTCTTCTTTGGTTGGTGCTTTAATGTAATTTTCAAGAACTGGAAGTTCAAGCCATTCTCTTACCCTTGTTGGGGTTAATGTTACAAAAACATTTCCCCATACATGAGCAGAGACCTGATTCTCTTCATCTTCATTAAAGGTGTGAACAAATTGATGTAGTAACTTTTCTGGCACTTCTCTTCCTTTTGTCAGTGCACCTGAGATTGGACATTTCATAAGATATTCTACCAGAAGTTGACATCTTACATCATATTCTGAATGCTCTGTATTCATCAGCAGATTGTTTTCTTTCATTGGTAGAAATTCTGTGTCTTCAACAAAAGGTACTTCATGTTGAACAATTGGGATGTTGAGGTTTACTTCTGCTATTGTTGAATTTTGTGAATTAGGGTTCGAAATTTTGGGATTTTTGGATTTTGAGTGAAGAACAGAGGATGTTTCGGTTTGAAGTTTTTGTGAAGAAAGTGAGTGATTCTTGAATTTCTGCTAAGTGTGATTTATATAGTAAGGGTTTTAGCAGATAATTGTGGGTTTACGGAGTTGAGGGGATATGGAACGTGCCATGTAATGGCGGTTAAAAAATCATTAATTGTCTTTATTACCGTTAGATCGTGTGATGTGAGTTTTGGTTCAGAATGTAATCGTTGGATCGTGGGTATCAAGACATTTAATGACAGTTGATCGTGTAATCGTTGTTATGCCCTTTCAACTTGTCCTTTCAATTTGTAGTTTCTTCAATCATTCCTTCACGAAAGTGTTAACTAAATTTTGATTGGAGAAAGCTATCGGTTTTATGACACCTTTTCATCTTTGTGGACCCCATTTTGTGAAGAGGTCCAATTAGCTTTCTTCATCCTCTTTTCCTTATCAGTCAAAGTTCCATTCTGATGATGTCATCAGAAATTCAACATAAATTCTGTTAAGAATATATTTTCTATTTTGTTTTGAATTTTGTTGACCTTTTAGATGTGGTCAACAGAAGTCAACTTTCTTCAACAAAATTTTTTAATTGAAATTCCCCCTAAATTTGTGACCCTCTTCAACATATTTTGAAGTTTCTCTTTTGATTGATTTAGAGGTGTACTGGTAACCTTTTTTTTTCTTTTTTCTTTTTTTTTGAGATGAGAGTGAATGAGATAAGATCAGAAGACTTACATATGATTCTCTGGTGGCATCCAAGTCTCTTTGGCTTTTTCTGATATTTTCTAAAACTTTTTATTATTTTGAAGTTTTAACAGAAAAAAAAAATTTAGAGATGCATTTTAAGTTTGGATTACCAGATTTTATCTCCTGTCATCAGAAACTCAGAATTTTGTGTCAAATGTTTTTGTTTTCTATGATCATGTCTCTCGTTTTTCTTTACCCATTTTTCTTTTTCCCAAACCATAACTCAGACAACAAAGCAATATAGGAAATACACAATTTAAACATATTAACATGCAAAATATCTACACAAACTAGGATTAACCAAAGAAAAAACTAATCAAGATCTACCCCTTCTCCATGATCCATTTCAAGGAGCACCCATAGATCAGTCACCAAACTAGAATTCTGATAAGTAGGTCTGAGCACACTAAGATTCATGTTTTGTTGGAGTCTCATCTCAGCTCTGAGATAACCTGCAGGAACTCCTCCAAAGCCTAGCTGGCTTGTGATAATCCTCATCAGAAAACAAGGATAAATCAAGAATGGCCTGCCAGACCACATATTACTTGCAAAATCTTTCATCAAGTAATAAGAGAAGTTGTAAGGTATGTCTAATATGAGTGCTGGAACAGTCTCCATCAACCTATGGGATGCTTCATGATGATTAATGACTTTCTTTGAGAAGCATGCACCCATTTGTGTGATTAGAAATTGCCATGGCTTGATGAAGCCATTTTTGGTGATTGCTCGTGGTGAGTTTACAGGTTTGTAACCCATCTGCTCCAAGGTTTCTTCTATTTCAGTCTTTGTGAACATCAGAACATCACTATCATCATTGAGTTGTAGAACCATCCTGATGATACCTTCATCTACTCAAACTCTTTGGTTGAGCACAACACTTTCAATAAATATTTGTCCTCTATTCTCATATTCTAACAAATTTGCATTTTGCCAGAACATTTGAAGAATTTTCGGGAAGACTATTATATTGGCTGTGAGGGCATATTTCAAGTTACTTCCCATGAGCAGATTCACCACTGTTTGGTATCCTTCCCAGTGAGGACCCTCAAAGTTGGTTCTTAGTTTGAGGTTGTGGTAAGGATGGTGAGGAAGTGGGAAATGATCAGCTTTTATGGTAAGCATTTTTGTGAGTGTGAGAAGATGTGAGTGTTGAAGAAGAAGATGAAGTTAAGTTTTCTGGTGTTCCCTTATGTGATGATGACAGACTTTGCTTAAGGTGGTGAACATATATAGTAAACTTAAAGTTTGCCATAAATGACATCTACCTACTTATAGATTTTCTTCATCACAATCTTTGTTATTAAGTTTTCTATCAGAAGGAATAAAGAATATCTCAGATAAACTCTCCTGCATTAAATGATTTAGGCGGCCATTTTCTGATTATATATCATGATTACCTACCAATATGTCACTTCAGTGTATTTAATGAAGAGAAAAAGCTTTACACCCACTAACAAGTTCCCAGAAAATCTTCTATCATATGACGTTATCCAACACCAAGGAGAAGAAAAATTGCAATAATAATAAAATAAAAAAAATTGACACTAAAAACTACAGATTATGAATATGCAGATATGAGATATAAATGAGGATGGTGACATGCATGAATTTGTTCTATCAAACAATAGTGATTTGGATTTTTCCTCATGAATCATCAGAATTTCTGATAATTTATCAGATTTTCTGATGTTTCACCAGATTTAAATCAAAATCGTCAAGCATTTTTCTTGTAATAAGGTTATTTGAAAGACCTTTATCACAGGATTGACCATAATTTAGCAGATTATACTTTAAGCCTTCAACATAGGCTACTTTCTCTATGGTCAAACATTCATACCTTATGTATCCATATCCCATGATCCTCCATTTCCAAAATTTACCAATTTACCCAGCTTTGAAACAAAGTTGCTGAGTAAGCTCCTGTCCCCAGTCATGTGCTTGGAGCTTCCTGAATCGCAGTACCAGATCTGCTGCACATGATGGTCCTGAAATGGAATGATTAGAGGGTTTTTGGTACCCAGACATGCTTGGGTACTCTTTCTGATGAGATTTTAATCAGATTAGTTTCTCTTGATGGCCTTTCATCAAAATATCATTTATATGCTGAGCCATAAACATATTTTTCATTTTTCTTTTGGAGATGGTGTTGAACAAGCTTCAGTATGTCAACACACATACAAGATTTATCAGAATTTTCTGATATTCTTTCTTGTGATGGAATGAGTGAATAATTTTAAAAAGATGAGTGAACTGCTTCTGGAGTTTTTAAAGATTCTTGTTTGCATTCACTTCTTTTTGGTTCAAAGTTGGGTTTTTCAAAACAGTATTCAGAACAGATTGACTTACAAGACTCAGAATCAGATTCTGATGAAAATTTATCAGAAATCTGATGTGTTGCTTTTACAAAGACAGTGGGTTTAGTGTCTCTAGTTTTTACATATCCTAAACCCTCTCCTTTGTTCTTTGGTGTGGACTCAAGGAAGTTTACGAATTCTTTGGCTTGTTGAAAACCTCTTACATTAGTTTCTTTATCATTGATTTTCTTGTAAAGTTGTTTTCTTTCATTTTCATAGAACTCAATTTTAGCTCTTTGATCTAAACTTTCTTCTATTAGTAATTGGTTTTCAAGAATGATTTTATTCATGGTCCTTTGCAACTCATCAGATTTTTTAATATCCGATTTCTGCTTATCTTGCATATTTAGAAAATCTGACATGAGCTTGTTTAGCTTGTGTTCAAGATCAAGATTGTCTAAATTTACCTGTTGTCCTGAAGTTTCTTATATGTGATCAGAAAGTGCCATGAGACAGAAGTTAGCCATTTCTTCTTCTTCATCAGAAGAGTCATTAGAAAGCCATGTGTCTGTCGCTGCAATTAAACTGACTTGCTGCTGCTTCTTAGCTTCTTTTAGCTTCTTCTCATAATAAGCAACATCTTTCAGCTTCTTGGTCTTGCATTCTGATGCATAGTGGCCTCTTTGCTTGCACTTGTGGCACACAACTTCAGCCTTCCCCTTATCCTTAGATCTACCTTCTTCCTTAGATCTTCCATCCATCATCCCTCTATCACTTCTCTGGTATCTCTGGCCTCCTCCCCTCAACCTCTGCTCAAATGTTTTGGTGAGTAGTGATATTGCTTCAGCAAAAGCTGAAAAATCTGATGATGTATCAGAAATTTCAAGATTTTGGCTGTTTGATGGTCGTGGATCATTGGTAGGTGGTGTTCTTTGTGAGTTTGAGATAAGAACTAAAGATCCCCCTATTTGAATGGTTTTTTCAAATATTTCTTCATCTCTGAGGATCAAGTTGTTGTATAAGTCATGAAGACTCATATTTCCTAGTTCTAAGGTTGAGGACAAAGTCGTGGTTAGACTTCTCCATTCTCTAGGTAAAGCATCTAGAAATTTTATGTTTCTTTCATCATTTGATTTTGTTATACCAAATTTCATTAGCTCATTCAAAAGTTTTGTAAATATTTGATATGTATCATTTAATCTTTCATTGGGTAAACTTTTGAACCTCTCATATGAGGAAACGTTGTTTGTTCATTTGTTTCTTCTCATCCTTTCTCCTCCTTCACAAAGATTTTCCAACTGATCCCATATTTCCTTAGCTGATGCACATGCATCAACTTGTGAAAATATGTCATTGGGGATGGCCATTATTAAAAGTGACTTTGCCCTTTCATCCCCAGCCACCAGTTCCTTGTCTTCCGCACTCCAGTTTATTTCACTTTTGGGAGCACGAGAGGCAGGGATTGCAGGTGATTGGTCAGTTGCTGGAATAGCTGGTATTTCAGTCATTGGTATATGTGGACCCCTTTCAATGGATTGAAACAGAGCTCGGTCATGACCATTGAGAAATTGACCATCCTGATTTTCCATTGGGGGTATTCCTCGCTGACCAGAGTCGGAGGTTTAGACATAGAACCAATGTTAAAAGCCATATTCCAAGATTGAAAGCTGGCCATATTTAGAGAAAAGAAGATGAGAGATTGATCGTTTGAAAATGATTTATTCAATCTGCCTTGATACCAATTATTGGACCCAGTTTGGGCTTAAAAACTTCTTTTCACGTAATATGGCAAGTGATTTCAGTAGATGTGAAAAAGATGTGCAGAAATGGAAATCAGACTTTCAAGAAACAAGACCTACAGAATTATCAAGTTTATATCACTTTGAAACAAAATAGTTTACAAGGTGATTGTAAGATTATTATCTAATACAAATGAATCTTGAACTCTGTGGGTGAGAGGGTAATGGAGTTTTGTAGTATTTATTAATGCTAAGCTTAACTCAATTGTCTTCTGCTTGGTGAGCCTTCTATTTATAAAAGGCTGGGTACATGAATAAACATTTGTTTATTCATGCAATAAGTCCTGCATAAAGTAGCATTTTGACATATTCATTGAATCCAACGTTCAAGTTGCCTTTGTAATCATGATATCCAATAATGTCAAGTGCTTCGGTCATTGTGGCAGGATAGAGCTGATTTTCAGACAAGTGGGGTATTCATCAGAATTTCTAATAAACCACTTCATCAGAAATTCTGGTGAACAAATCATCAGAAAATCTGATGATCAGAATCGTCAAAAACTGATGATCAGATCCATCAGAAATGACCTTCTCTGATAATCTTCTTCAGCTCTTGATCAACTTATGATTCTTTGAAGTAGATGCTATTCATTTCAGTTGCCCTATTCGATCTTCTTCTTGTTGTGATCTTCAGGACTGTTGTCTTCTTCATAGATCAAGTTGATTGTGATTTTCTTCAATACTTACAAATAAAGTTTCCTAACAACCTTTCTCCATCAATTAGGAATCTGATGCCGTCACTAAACACATTCCTTAAATTGTAGCAATTTGTTGAGTGTTTTTTTTTGTTTCTAATCCGCATATATATCACCATTGCCCTTGATTTTCTTGACTGTATATCTCTTAAATGTCAACATATACACTTGTGATTTAGTTTACGAATATTTTTCAATGTCGAGAACCTCGATCAGAGTGTAAAAAAGGCGTAAGGTTCGCAATGGTGTAAAATTAAAATGGGATATACCGGGCTAGGATTCGAGTTACAGGAACAAGGGCCAAACCAACCACCCAAGAATGGAATCGTCGAGCACAAACACTTGACAACCTCCTATAAGCAGCTTTTCTTGCCAACAGACCTTTCTCCATCAATTAGGAATCTGATGCCGTCGCTAAACACATTCCTTAAATTGTAGCCATTCGTTGAGTGTTTTTTTTTGTGTCTAATCCGCATATATATCACCATTGCCCTGGATTTTCTTGACTGTATATCACTTAAATGTCAACATATACACGTGTGATTTAGTTTACGAAGATTTTTCAATGCCGAGAACCTCGATCAGATAGTAAAAAAAGGCGTAAGGTTCACAATGGTGTAAAATTAAAATGGGATATACCGGGCTAGGATTCGAGTTACAGGAACAAGGGCCAAACCAACCACCCAAGAATGGAATCGTCGAGCGAAAACACTTGACAACCTCCTAGAAGCAGCTTTTCTTGCCACCAGACCTTTCTACATCAATTTGGAATCTGATGCCGTCACGAAACACATTCCTTAAATTGTAGCCATTTGTTGAGTGTTTTTTTGGTGTCTAATCCGCATATATATCACCATTGCCCTTGATTTTCTTGACTGTATATCTCTTAAATGTCAACATATACACGTGTGATTTAGTTTACGAAGATTTTTCAATGCCGAGAACCTCGATCAGAGAGTAAAAAAGGCGTAAGGTTCACAATGGTGTAAAATTAAAATGGGATATACCGGGCTAGAATTCGAGTTACAGGAAAAAGGGCTAAACCTACCACCCAAGAATGGAATCATCGAGCGAAAACACTTGACAACCTCCTAGAAGCAGCTTTTCTTGCCACCAGACCTTTCTCCATCAATTAGGAATCTGATGCCGTCACTAAACATATTCCTTAAATTGGAGCCATTTGTTGAGTGTTTTTTTTTTGGTATCTAATCCGCATATATATCACCATTGCCCTTGATTTTTTTGACTGTATATCTCTTAAATGTCAACATATACACGTGTGATTTAGTTTACGAAGATTTTTCAATGCCGAGAACCTCGATCAGAGAGTAAAAAAGGCGTAAGGTTCACAATGCTGTAAAATTAAAATGGTATATACTGGGCTAGGATTCGAGTTAGAGGAACAAGGGCCAAACCAACCACCTAAGAATGGAATCGTCGAGCGAAAACACTTGACAACCTCCTAAAAGCAGCTTTTCTTGCCACCAGACATTTCTCCATCAAGTAGGAGTCTGATGCCGTCACTAAACACATTCCTTAAATTGTAGCCTTTTGTTGAGTGTTTTTTTTTTTTGTGTCTAATCCGCATATATATCACCATGGCCCTTGATTTTCTTGACTGTATATCTCTTAAATGTCAACATATACACGTGTGATTTAGTTTACGAAGATCTTTCAATGCCGAGAACCTCGATCAGAGAGTAAAAAAGGCGTAAGGTTCACAATGGTGTAAAATTAAAATGGGATATACCGGCCTTGGATTCGAGTTAAAGAAACAAGGGCCAAACCAACCACCCAAGAATGCAATCGTCGGGCGAAAACACATGACAACCTCCTAGAAGCAGCTTTTTTTGCCACTAGACCTTTCTCCATCAATTAGGAATCAGATGGCGTCACTTAACACATTCCTTAAATTGTAGGGAAATTGGTTTTTAATAAACCAACCTTTGTCGAATTGGTAATTAATAATCCCACCTACAGACTTGGTGTCTAATAATCCCACGTTTCATTATGTTGGTACTCAATAGACCTCCGTTAGTTTTTTTTAACTCAAGTTAGTTTTTAAGTTTTATTTATTACACAAACAGTCCCTGTAGTTATAATTTACTAGTTTTAAGTTTCATTTATTACACAAACAGTCCCTGTAGTTATAAAAAAATTCATAAAAATAAAAAAAAAATCAAAAAAATTCAAAAAAAATCAAAAAAAATCAAAAATATTCTAAAAAATTCAAAAAAATTCAAAAAAATTCTAAAAAAATCAAAAAAAATTCTAAAAAAATCAAAAAAATCATAAAAATTCAAAAAAATCAAAAAAACTCTAAAAATCATACCGTTTCGACCCGGACCGTTTCGACCCGTACCGTCTCGACCCGTACCGTTTTCGACGCGTACCGTTTAGACCCGGACCGTTTCGACCCGGACCGTTTAGAACGCGTACCGTTTAGACCCGGACCGTTTTCGACGCGTACCGTTTAGACCCGGACCGTTTCGACGCGTACCGTTTAGACCCGGACCGTTTCGACCCGGACCGTTTAGAACGCGTACCGTTTAGACCCGGACCGTTTTCGACCCGGACCGTTTTCGACCCGTACCGTTTAGAACGCGTACCGTTTAGACCCGGACCGTTTAGACCCGGACCGTTTCGACGCGTACCGTTTAGACCCGGACCGTTTCGACCCGAACCGTTTAGAACGCGTACCGTTTAGACCCGGACCGTTTTCGACGCGTACCGTTTAGAGCCGGACCGTTTCGACCCGGACCGTTTAGAACGCGTACCGTTTAGACCCGGACCGTTTTCGACGCGTACCGTTTAGACCCGGACCGTTTCGACCCGGACCGTTTAGAACGCGTACCGTTTAGACCCGGACCGTTTTCGACGCGTACCGTTTAGACCCGGACCGTTTCGACCCGGACCGTTTAGAACGCGTACCGTTTAGACCCGGACCGTTTTCGACGCGTACCGTTTAGACCCGGACCGTTTCGACGCGTACCGTTTAGACCCGGACCGTTTTCGACGCGTACCGTTTAGACCCGGACCGTTTTCGACGCGTACCGTTTAGACCCGGACTGTGGTGGTGGTGGTGGTGGCGGCGGTGCGGTGGTGGTGGTGGTGGTGGCGGTGGTGGTGGTGGTGGTGGTGGTGCGGTGGTGGTGGTGGCGGTGCGGTGGTGGTGGTGGTGGTGGTGGCGGTGCGGTGGTGGTGGTGGTGGTGGTGGCGGTGCGGTGGTGGTGGTGGTGGTGGTGGTGGTGCGGTGGTGGTGGTGGTGGTGGTGGTGGTGGCGGTGGCGGTGGCGATGGTGGTGGTGGTGGTGCGGTGGTGGTGGTGGTGGTGGTGCGGTGGTGGTGGTGGTGGTGGTGGTGGTGGCGGTGCGGTGGTGGTGGTGGTGGTGGTGGTGGTATGATTTTTAGAGTTTTTTAGAATTTTTTCGAATTATTTTGATTTTTTTAGAATTTTTTTGATTTTTTTATAATTTTTTTGAATTTTTTTGATTTTTTTTGAATTTTTTTGAATTTTTTTGAATTTTATTTATTTTTATGAATTTTTTTATAACTACAGGGACTGTTTGTGTAATAAATAAAACTTAAAACTAGTAAATTATAACTACAGGGACTGTTTGTGTAATAAATAAAACTTAAAAACTAACTTGAGTTAAAAAAAACTAACGGAGGTCTATTGAGTACCAACATAATGAAACGTGGGATTATTAGACACCAAGTCTGTAGGTGGGATTATTAATTACAAATTCGGCAAAGGTTGGTTTATTAAAAACCAATTTCCCTAAATTGTAGGCATTTGTTGAGTGTTTTTTTTTTTTTTGTGTCTAATCCGCATATATATCACCATTGCGCTTTATTTTCTTGACTGTATATCTCTTAAATGTCAACATATACACGTGTGATTTAGTTTACGAAAATTTTTCAATGCCGAGAACCTCGATCAGAGAGTAAAAAAGGCATAAGGTTCACAATGGTGTAAAATTAAAATGGGATATACCGTGCTAGGATTCGAGTTAGAGGAACAAGGGCCAAACCAACCACCTAAGAATGGAATCGTTGAGCGAAAACACTTGACAACCTCCTAGAAGCAACTTTTCTTGCCACCAGACTTTTCTCCATCAATTAGGAATCTGATGACGTCCCTAAACACATTCCTTAAATTGTAGCCATTTGTTGAGTTTTTTTTTGGTGTCTAATCCGCATATATATCACCATTGCCCTTGATTTTCTTGACAGTATATCTCTTTATTGTCAACATATACACGTGTGATTTAGTTTACAAAGATTTTTCAATGCCGAGAACCTCGATCAGAGAGTAAAAAAGGCGTACGGTTCACAATGGTGTAAAATTAAAATGGGATATATCGGGCATGGATTCGAGTTAGAGAAACAAGGGCCAAACCAACCACCCAAGAATGGAATCGTCGAGCGAAAACACTTGACAACCTCCAAGAAGCAGCTTTTCGTGCCACCAGACCTTTCTCCATCATTTAGGAATCTGATGCCTTCCCTAAACACATTCCTTAAATTGTAGCCATTTGTTGAGTGTTTTTTTGGTGTCTAATCCGCATATATATCACCATTACCCTTGATTTTCTTGACAATATATCTCTTAAATGTCATCATATCACGTGTGATTTAGTTTACGAAGATTTTTCAATGCCGAGAACCTCGACCAGAGAGTAAAAAAGGCATAAGGTTCACAATGGTGTAAAATTAAAATGGGATATACCGGGCTAGGATTCGAGTTATAGGAACAAGGGCCAAACCAACCACCCAAGAATGGAATCGTCGAGCGAAAACAATTGACAACCTCCTAGAAGCAGCTTTTCTTGCCACCAGACCTTTCTCCATCAATTAGGAATCTGATGCCGTCACTAAACACATTCCTTAAATTGTAGCCCTTGGTTGAGTGTTTTTTTGGTGTCTAATCCGCATATATATCACCATTGCCCTTGATTTTCTTGACTGTATATTTCTTAAATGTCAACATATACACGTGTGATTTAGTTTACAAAGATTTTTCTATGCCGAGATCCTCGATCAGAGAGTAAAAAAGGCGTAAGGCTCACAATGGTGTAAAATGAAAATGGGATATACTGGGCTAGGATTCGAGTTACAGGAACAAAGGCCAAACCAACCACACAAGAATGGAATCGTCGAGCGAAAACACTTGACAACCTCCTAGAAGCAGCTTTTCTTGCCACCAGACCTTTCTCCATCAATTAGGAATCTGATGTCGTCACTAAAAACATTCCTTAAATTGTAGCTATTTGTTGAGTGTTTTTTTTTGTGTCTAATCCGCATATATATCACCATTGCCCTTGATTTTCTTGACTACATATCTCTTAAATATCAACATATACACGTGTGATAAAGTTTACGAAGATTTTTCAATGCCGAGAACCTCGATCAGAGAGTAAAAAAGGCGTAAGGTTCACAATGGTGTAAAATTAAAATGGGATATAACGGGCTAGGATTCGAGTTAGAGGAACAAGGGCCAAACTAACCACCTAAGAATGGAATCTTCGAGCGAAAACACTTGACAACCTCCTAGAAGCAGCTTTTCTTGCCACCAGACCTTTCTCCATCAATTAGGAATCTGATGCCGTCACTAAACACATTCCTTAAATTGTAGCCATTTGTTTTGTGTTTTTTTTTGGTGTCTAATCCGCATATATATCACCATTGCCCTTGATTTTCTTGACTGTATATGTCTTAAATGTCAACGTATACACGTGTGATTTAGTTTACGAAGATTTTTCAATGCCGAGAACCTCAATCAGAGAGTAAAAAAGGCGTAAGGTTCACAATGATGAAAAATTAAAATGGGATATACCGGGCTAAGATTCGAGTTACAGGAACAAGTGCCAAACCAACCACCCAAGAATGGAATCGTCGAGCGAAAACACTTGACAACCTCCTAGAATCAGCTTCTCTTGCCACCAGACGTTTCTCCATCAATTAGGAATCTGATGCCGTCACTAAACACATTCTTTAAATTGTAGCCATTTGTTGAGTAGATTTTTTTGGTGTCTAATCCGCATATATATCACCATTGCCCTTGATTTTCTTGACTATATATCTCTTAAATGTCAACATATACACGTGTGATTTAGTTTACAAGGATTTTTCAATGCCGATAACCTCAACCTCGATCAGAGTGTAAAAATGGCGTAAGGTTCACAATGGTGTAAAATTAAAATGGGATATACCGGGCTAGGATTCGAGTTACAGGAACAAGGACCAAACCAAGCACCCAAGAATGGAATCGTCGAGCGAAAACACTTGACAACCTCCTAGAACCAGCTTTTCTTGCCACCAGACCTTTCTCCATCAATTAGGAATATGATGTCGTCACTAAACACATTCCTTAAATTGTAGCCATTTGTTTAGTGTTTTTTTTGTGTCTAATCCGCATATATATCACCATTTCCCTTGATTTTCTTGACTGTATATCTCTTAAATGTCAACATATACACGTGTGATTTAGTTTACGAAGATTTTTCAATGCCGAGAACCTAGATCAGAGAGTAAAAAAGGCGTAAGGTTTACAATGGTGTAAAATTAAAACGGGATATATACCGGGCTAGGATTCGAGTTACAGGAATAAGGGCCAAACCAACCACCAAAAAATGGAATCGTCGAGCGGAAACACTTGACAACCTCCTAGAAGCAGCTTTTCTTGCCACCAGACCTTGCCCCATCAATTAGGAATCTGATGCTGTCACTAAACACATTTCTTAAATTGTAGCCATTTGTTGAGTGTTTTTTTTGGTGTCTAATCCGCATATATATCACCATTGCCCTTGATTTTCTAGGCTGTATATCTCTTAAATGCCAACATATACACGTGTGATTTAGTTTACGAAGATTATTCAATGCCGAGAACCTCGACCAGAGAGTAAAAAAGACGTAAGTTTCACAATGGTGTAAAATTAAAATGGGATATACCGGGCTAGGATTCGAGTTACAGGAACAAGGGCCAACCAACCACCCAAGAATGGAATCGTTGAGCGAAAACACTTGACAACCTCCTAGAAGCAGCTTTTCTTGCCACCAGACCTTTCTCCATCAATTAGAAATCTGATGCCGTCACTAAACACATTCCTTAAATTGTAGCCATTTGTTGAGTGTTTTTTTTTGGTGTGTAATCCGCATATATATCACCATTGCCCTTAATTTTCTTGACTGAATATCTCTTAAATGTCAACATATACACGTGTGATTTAGTTTACCAAGATTTTTCAATGCCGAGAACCTCGATCAGAGAGTAAAAAAGGCGTAAGGTTCACAATGGTGTAAAATTAAAATGGGATATACCGGGCAAGGATTCGATTTACAGGAAAAAGGGCCAAACCAACCACCCAAGAATGGAATCGTCGAGCGAAAACACTTGACAACCTCCTAGAAGCAGCTTTTCTTGCCACCAGACCTTTCTCCAACAATTAGGATTCTGATGCCGTCACTAAACAAATTCCTTAAATTGTAGCCATTTGTTTAATGTTTTTTTTGGTGTCGAATCCGCTTTTATTTCACTGTTGCCCTTGATTTTCTTGACTGTATATCTCTTAAATGTCAACATATACATGTGTGATTTAGTTTACGAAGATTTTTCAATGCCGAGAACCTCAATCAGAGTGTAAAAAAGGCGTAAGGTTCACAATGGTGTAAAATTAAAATGGGATATACCGGGCTTGGATTCGAGTTATAGGAACGAGGGCCAAACCAACCACCCAACAACCGAATCCTCGAGCGAAAACACTTGACAACCTCCTAGAAGCAGCTTTTCTTGCCACCAGACCTTTCTCCATGAATTAGGAATCTGATGCTGTCGCTAAACACATTCCATAAATTGTAGCCATTTGTTGAGTGTTTTTTTGGTGTCCAATCCGCATATATATCACCATTGCCCTTGATTTTCTTGACTGTATATCTCTTAATTGTCAACATATACACGTGTGATTTAGTTTACGAAGATTTTTCAGTGTCGAGAACCTCGATCAGAGAGTAAAAAAGGCGTAAGGTTCACAATGGTGTAAAATTAAATTGGATATACCGGGCTAGGATTCGAGTTACAGGAACAAGGGCAAAACCAACCGCCCAAGAATTGAATCTTCGTGCGAAAACACTTGACAACCTCCTAGAAGCAGCTTTTCTTGCCACCAGACCTTTCTCCATCAATTAGGAATCTGATGCCGTCGCTAAACACCTTCCTTAAATTGTAGCCATTTGTTGAGTGTTTTTTTGGTGTCTAATCCGCATATATATCACCATTGCCCTTGATTTTCTTGACTGTATGTCTCTTAAATGTCAACATATACACGTGTGATTTAGTTTACGAAGATTTTTCAGTGCCGAGAACCTCGATAAGAGAGTAAAAAAGGCGTAAGGTTCACAATGGTGTAAAATTAAAATGGTATATACCGGGCTAGGAGTCGAGTTACAGGAACAAAGGCCAAACTAACCACCCAAGAATGGAATCGTCGAGCGAAAACACTTGACAACCTCCTAGAAGCAGCTTTTCTTGCCACGAGATCTTTCTACATCAATTAGGAATCTGATGCCATCACTAAACACATTCCTTTAATTGTAGCCATTTGTTGAGTGTTTTTTTTTTGTGTCTAATCCGCATATATATCACCATTGCCATTGATTTTTTTAATTGTATATCTCTTAAATGTCAACATATACACGTGTGATTTTGTTTACGAAGATTTTTCAATGTCGATAACCTTGATCAGAGAGTAAAAAAGGCGTAAGGTTCACAATGGTGTAAAATTAAAATGGGATATACCGGCCTAGGATTCGAGTTACAGGAACAAGGGCCAAACCAACCACCCAAGAATGGAATCGTCGAGCGAAAACACTTGACCACCTCCTAGAAGCAGCTTTTCTTGCAACCAGATCTCTCTCCATCAATTAAGAATCTAATGCCGTCACTAAACACATTCCTTAAATTGTAGCCATCTGTTGAGTGTTTTTTTTTTGTCTAATCCGCATATATATCACCATTGCCCTTGAATTTCTTGATTGTATATCTCTTAAATTTCAACATATACACGTGTAACTTAGTTTAGGAAGATTTTTCAATGCCGAGAAACTTGATCAGAGAGTAAAAAAGGCGTATGGTTCACAATGGTGTCAAATTATAATGGGATATACCGGTCTAGGATTTGCGTTACAGGAACAAGGGCCAAACCAACCACCCAAGAATGGAATCGTTGAGCGAAAACACTTGACAACCTCCTAGAAGCAGCTTTTCTTGCCACCAGACCTTTCTCCATCAATTAGGAATCTGATGCCGTCACTAAACACATTCCTTAAATTGTAGCCATTTGTTGAGTGTTTTTTTTTTTTTGTGTCTGATCCGCATATATATATCACCATTGCCCATGATTTTCTTGACTGTATATCTCTTAAATGTCAACATATACACGTGTGATTTAGTTTACGAAGGTTTTCAATGCCGAGAACCTCGATCAGAGTGTAAAAAAGGCGTAAGGTTCACAATGGTGTAAAATTAAAATGTGATATACCGGGCTTGGATTCGAGTTTTAGGAACGAGAGCCAAACCAACCACCCAAGAATGGAATCGTCGAGCGAAAACACTTGACAACCTCCTAGAAGCAGCTTTTCTTGCCACCAGACCTTTCTCCATCAATTAGGAATCTGATGCTGTCACTAAACACATTCCTTAAATTGTAGCCATTTGTTGAGTGTTTTTTTTTTTGGTGTCTAATCTGCATATATATCACCATTGCCCTAGATTATCTTGACTCTATATCTCTTAAATGTCAACATTTACACGTGTGATTTAGTTTACGAAGATTTTTCAATGCCGAAACCTCGATCAGAGAGTAAAAAAGGCGTAAGGTTCACAATGGTGTAAAATTAAAATGGGATATACCGGGCTAGGATTCGAGTTATTGGAACAAAGGCCAAACTAACCACCCAAGAAGGGAATCGTCGAGCGAAAACACTTGATAACCTCCTAGAAGCAGCTTTTCTTGCCACCAGACCTTTCTCCATCAATTAGGAATCTGATGCCGTCACTAGACACATTCCTTAAATTGTAACCTTTTGTTGAGTGTTTTTTTTGGTGTCCAATCCGCATATATATCACCATTACCCTTGATTTTCTTGACTGTATATCTCTTAAATATCAACATATACACGTGTGATTTAGTTTACGAAGATTTTTCAATGCCGAGAACCTCGATCAGAGAGTAAAAAAGGCGTAAGGTTCACAATGGTGTAAAATTAAATCGGAAATACCGGGCTAGGATTCGAGTTACAGGAACAAGGGCCAAACCAACCGCCGAAGAATTGAATCGTCGTGCGAAAACACTTGACAACCTCCTAGAATCAGCTTTTCTTGCCACCAGAGATTTCTCCATCAATTAGGAATCTGATGCCGTCACTAAACACATTCCTTAAATTGTAGCCATTTGTTGAGTGTTTTTTTTTGGTGTCTGATCCGCATATATATATCACCATTGCCCATGATTTTCTTAACTGTATATCTCTTAAATGTCAATATATACACGTGTGATTTAGTTTACGGAGGTTTTTCAATGCCGAGAACCTCGATCAGAGTGTAAAAAAGGCGTAAGGTTCACAATGGTGTAAAATTAAAATGTGATATACCGGGCTTTGATTCGAGTTATAAGAATGAGAGCCAAACCAACCACCCAAGAATGGAATCGTCGAGCGAAAACACCTGACAACCTCCTAGAAGCAGCTTTTTTTGCCACCAGACCTTTCTCCATCAATTAGTAATCTGATGCTGTCACTAAACACATTCCTTAAATTGTAGCCATTTGTTGAGTGCTTTTTTGGTGTCTAATCCGCATATATATCACCATTGCCCTTGATTTTCTTGACTGCATATCTCTTAAATGTCAACATATACACGTGTGATTTAGTTTACGAAGATTTTTCAATGCCGAGAACCTCGATCAGAGAGTAAAAAAGGTGTAAGGTTCACAATGGTGTAAAATTAAAATGCGATATACCGGGCTAGGATTCGAGTTATAGGAACAAGGGCCAAACCAACCACCCAAGAATGGAATCGTCGAGCGAAAACACTTGACAACCTCCTAGAAGCAGCTTTTCTTGTCACCAGACCTTTCTCCATCAATTTGGAATCTGATGCCGTCACTAAAGACATTCCTTAAATTTTAGCCATTTGTTGAGTGTTTTTTTTTTTGGTGTCTAATCCGCATATATATCACCATTGCCCTTGATTCTCTTGACTGTATATCTCTTAAATGTCAACATATACACGTGTGATTTAGTTTACGAAGATTTTTCAATGACGAGAACCTCGATCAGAGAGTAAAAAAGGCGTAAGGTTGACAATGGTGTAAAATTAAAATGGGATATACCGGGCTAGGATTCGAGTTACAGGAACAACGGCCAAACCAACCACCCAAGAATGGAATCATCGAGCGAAAATACTTGACAACCTCCTAGAAGCAGCTTTTCTTGCCACCAGATCTTTCTCTATCAATTAGGAATCTGATGCCGTCACTAAACACATTCCTCAAATTGTAGCCATTTGTTGAGTGCTTTTTTTTTGTGTCTAGTGCGCATATATATATCACCATTGCCCTTGATTTTCTTTACTGTATATCTCTTAAATGTCAACATATATACGTGTGATTTAGTTTACGAAGATTTTTCAATGCCGAGAACCTCGATCAGAGAGTAAAAAAGGCGTAAGGTTCACAATGGTGTAAAATTAAAATGGGATATACCGGGCTAGGATTCGAGTTACCAGAACAAAGGCCCAACCAACCACCCAAGAATGGAATCGTCGAGCTAAAACACTTGACAACCTCCTAGAAGCAGCTTTTCTTGCCACCAGACCTTTCTCCATCAATTTGGAATCTGATTCCGTCACTAAACACATTCCTTAAATTGTAGCCATTTGTTGAGTGTTTTTTTTTGGTGTCTGATCCGCATATATATATATATCACCATTGCCCAAGATTTTCTTGACTGTATATCTCTTAAATGTCAACATATACACGTGTGATTTAGTTTACGAAGGGTTTGCAATGCCGAGAACCTTGATCAGAGTGTAAAAAAGGCGTAAGGTTCACAATGGTGTAAAATTAAAAGGTGATATACCGGACTTTGATTCGAGTTATAGGAACGAGAGCCAAACCAACCACCCAAGAATGGAATCGTCGAGCGAAAACACTTGACAACCTCGTAGAAGCAGCTTTTCTTGTCACCAGACCTTTCTCCATCAATTAGGAATCTGATGCCATCACTAAACACTTTCCTTAAATTGTAGCCATTTGTTGAGTTTTTTTTTTGCTGTCTAATCCGCATATATATCACCATTGCCCTTGATTCTCTTGACTGTATATCTCTTAAATGTCAACATATACACGTGTGATTTAGTTTACGAAGATTTTTCAATGACGAGAACCTCGATCAGAGAGTAAAAAAGGCGTAAGGTTCACAATGGTGTAAAATTAAAATGGGATATACCGGGCAAGGATTCGAGTTACAGGAACAACGGCCAAACCAACCACCCAAGAATGGAATCATCGTGCGAAAATACTTGACAACCTCCTAAAAGCAGCTTTTCTTGCCACCAGATCTTTCTCTGTCAATTAGAAATCTGATGCCGTCATTAACACATTTCTTAAATTGTAGCCATTTGTTGAGTGCTTTTTTTTGTGTCTAGTGCGCATATATATATCACCATTACCCTTGATTTTCTTTACTGTATATCTCTTAAATGTCAACATAAATACGTGTGATTTACTTTACGAAGATTTTTCAATGCCGAGAACCTCGATCAGAGAGTAAAAAAGGCGTAAGGTTCACAATGGTGTAAAATTAAAATGGGATATACCGGGCTAGGATTCGAGTTACAGGAACAAAGGCCCAACCAACCACCTAAGAATGGAATCTTCGAGCGAAAACACCTGACAACCTCCTAGAAGCAGCTTTTCTTGCCACCAGACATTTCTCCATCAATTAGGAATCTGATTCCGTCACTAAACACATTCCTTAAATTGTAGCCATCTGTTGAGTGTTTTTTTTTTGTCTAATCCGCATATATATCACCATTGCCCTTGATTTTTTTTGACTGTATATCTCTTAATTTTCAACATATACACGTGTGATTTAGTTTACGAAGATTTTTCAATGTAGAGAAACTCGATCAGAGAGTAAAAAAGCATAGGGTTCACAATGGTGTAAAATTAAAATGGGATATACCGGGCTAGGATTCGAGTTACAGGAACAAGGGCCAAACCAACCACCCAAGAATGGAATCGTCGAGCGAAAACACTTGACAACCTCCTAGAAGCAGCTTTTCTTGTCACCAGACCTTTCTCCATCAATTAGGAATCTGATGCCATCACTAAACACTTTCCTTAAATTGTAGCCATTTGTTGAGTGTTTTTTTTTTTTTTGGTGTCTAATCCGCATATATATCACCATTGCCCTTGATTCTCTTGACTGTATATCTCTTAAATGTCAACATATACACGTGTGATTTAGTTTACGAAGATTTTTCAATGACGAGAACCTCGATCAGAGAGTAAAAAAGGCGTAAGGTTCACAATGGTGTAAAATTAAAATGAGATATACCGGGCTAGGATTCGAGTTACAGGAACAACGGCCAAACCAACCACCCAAGAATGGAATCATCGAGCGAAAATACTTGACAACCTCCTAGAAGCAGCTTTTCTTGCAACCAGATCTTTCTCTGTCAATTAGAAATCTGATGCCGTCACTAAACACATTCCTTAAATTGTAGCCATTTGTTGAGTGCTTTTTTTGTGTCTAGTGCGCATATATATATCACCATTGCTCTTGATTTTCTTTACTGTATATCTCTTAAATGTCAACATAAATACGTGTGATTTACTTTACGAAGATTTTTCAATGCCGAGAACCTCGATCAGAGAGTAAAAAAGGCGTAAGGGTCACAATGGTGTAAAATTAAAATGGGATATACCGGGCTAGGATTCGAGTTACAGGAACAAAGGCCCAACCAACCACCTAAGTATGGAATCTTCGAGCGAAAACACCTGACAACCTCCTAGAAGCAGCTTTTCTTGCCACCAGACATTTCTCCATCAATTAGGAATCTGATTCCGTCACTAAACACATTCCTTAAATTGTAGCCATCTGTTGAGTGTTTTTTTTTTGTCTAATCCGCATATATATCACCATTGCCCTTGATTTTTTTTGACTGTATATCTCTTAATTTTCAACATATACACGTGTGATTTAGTTTACGAAGATTTTTCAATGCAGAGAAACTCGATCAGAGAGTAAAAAAGCATAGGGTTCACAATGGTGTAAAATTAAAATGGGATATACCGGGCTAGGATTCGAGTTACAGGAACAAGTGCCAAACCAACCACCCAAGAATGGAATCGTCGAGCGAAAACACTTGACAACCTCCTAGAAGCAGCTTTTCTTGTCACCAGACCTTTCTCCATCAATTAGGAATCTGATGCCATCACTAAACACTTTCCTTAAATTGTAGCCATTTGTTGAGTGTTTTTTTTTTTGGTGTCTAATCCGCATATATATCACCATTGCCCTTGATTCTCTTGAGTGTATATCTCTTAAATGTCAACATATACACGTGTGATTTAGTTTACGAAGATTTTTCAATGACTAGAACCTCGATCAGAGAGTAAAAAAGGCGTAAGGTTCACAATGGTGTAAAATTAAAATGGGATATACCGGGCTAGGATTCGAGTTACAGGAACAACGGCCAAACCAACCACCCAAGAATGGAATCATCGAGCGAAAATACTTGACAACCTCCTAGAAGCAGCTTTTCTTGCAACCAGATCTTTCTCTGTCAATTAGAAATCTGATGCCGTCACTAAACACATTCCTTAAATTGTAGCCATTTGTTGAGTGCTTTTTTTTGTGTCTAGTGCGCATATATATATCACCATTGCCCTTGATTTTCTTTACTGTATATCTCTTAAATGTCAACATAAATACGTGTGATTTACTTTACGAAGATTTTTCAATGCCGAGAACCTCGATCAGAGAGTAAAAAAGGCGTAAGGGTCACAATGGTGTAAAATTAAAATGGGATATACCGGGCTAGGATTCGAGTTACAGGAACAAAGGCCCAACCAACCACCTAAGAATGGAATCTTCGAGCGAAAACACCTGACAACCTCCTAGAAGCAGCTTTTCTTGCCACCAGACATTTCTCCATCAATTAGGAATCTGATTCCGTCACTAAACACATTCCTTAAATTGTAGCCATCTGTTGAGTGTTTTTTTTTTGTCTAATCCGCATATATATCACCATTGCCCTTGATTTTTTTTGACTGTATATCTCTTAATTTTCAACATATACACGTGTGATTTAGTTTACGAAGATTTTTCAATGCAGAGAAACTCGATCAGAGAGTAAAAAAGCATAGGGTTCACAATGGTGTAAAATTAAAATGGGATATACCGGGCTAGGATTCGAGTTACAGGAACAAGTGCCAAACCAACCACCCAAGAATGGAATCGTCGAGCGAAAACACTTGACAACCTCCTAGAAGCAGCTTTTCTTGTCACCAGACCTTTCTCCATCAATTAGGAATCTGATGCCATCACTAAACACTTTCCTTAAATTGTAGCCATTTGTTGAGTGTTTTTTTTTTTTGGTGTCTAATCCGCATATATATCACCATTGCCCTTGATTCTCTTGAGTGTATATCTCTTAAATGTCAACATATACACATGTGATTTAGTTTACGAAGATTTTTCAATGACTAGAACCTCGATCAGAGAGTAAAAAAGGCGTAAGGTTCACAATGGTGTAAAATTAAAATGGGATATACCGGGCTAGGATTCGAGTTACAGGAACAACGGCCAAACCAACCACCCAAGAATGGAATCATCGAGCGAAAATACTTGACAACCTCCTAGAAGCAGCTTTTCTTGCAACCAGATCTTTCTCTGTCAATTAGAAATCTGATGCCGTCACTAAACACATTCCTTAAATTGTAGCCATTTGTTGAGTGCTTTTTTTTGTGTCTAGTGCGCATATATATATCACCATTGCCCTTGATTTTCTTTACTGTATATCTCTTAAATGTCAACATAAATACGTGTGATTTACTTTACGAAGATTTTTCAATGCCGAGAACCTCGATCAGAGAGTAAAAAAGGCGTAAGGGTCACAATGGTGTAAAATTAAAATGGGATATACCGGGCTAGGATTCGAGTTACAGGAACAAAGGCCCAACCAACCACCTAAGAATGGAATCTTCGAGCGAAAACACCTGACAACCTCCTAGAAGCAGCTTTTCTTGCCACCAGACATTTCTCCATCAATTAGGAATCTGATTCCGTCACTAAACACATTCCTTAAATTGTAGCCATCTGTTGAGTGTTTTTTTTTGTCTAATCCGCATATATATCACCATTGCCCTTGATTTTTTTTGACTGTATATCTCTTAATTTTCAACATATACACGTGTGATTTAGTTTACGAAGATTTTTCAATGCAGAGAAACTCGATCAGAGAGTAAAAAAGCATAGGGTTCACAATGGTGTAAAATTAAAATGGGATATACCGGGCTAGGATTCGAGTTACAGGAACAAGTGCCAAACCAACCACCCAAGAATGGAATCGTCGAGCGAAAACACTTGACAACCTCCTAGAAGCAGCTTTTCTTGTCACCAGACCTTTCTCCATCAATTAGGAATCTGATGCCATCACTAAACACTTTCCTTAAATTGTTGCCATTTGTTGAGTGTTTTTTTTTTGGTGTCTAATCCGCATATATATCACCATTGCCCTTGATTCTCTTGAGTGTATATCTCTTAAATGTCAACATATACACGTGTGATTTAGTTTACGAAGATTTTTCAATGACTAGAACCTCGATCAGAGAGTAAAAAAGGCGTAAGGTTCACAATGGTGTAAAATTAAAATGGGATATACCGGGCTAGGATTCGAGTTACAGGAACAACGGCCAAACCAACCACCCAAGAATGGAATCATCGAGCGAAAATACTTGACAACCTCCTAGAAGCAGCTTTTCTTGCAACCAGATCTTTCTCTGTTAATTAGAAATCTGATGCCGTCACTAAACACATTCCTTAAATTGTAGCCATTTGTTGAGTTCCTTTTTTTGTGTCTAGTGCGCATATATATATCACCATTGCCCTTGATTTTCTTTACTGTATATCTCTTAAATGTCAACATAAATACGTGTGATTTACTTTACGAAGATTTTTCAATGCCGAGAACCTCGATCAGAGAGTAAAAAAGGCGTAAGGGTCACAATGGTGTAAAATTAAAATGGGATATACCGGGCTAGGATTCGAGTTACAGGAACAAAGGCCCAACCAACCACCTAAGAATGGAATCTTCGAGCGAAAACACCTGACAACCTCCTAGAAGCAGCTTTTCTTGCCACCAGACATTTCTCCATCAATTAGGAATCTGATTCCGTCACTAAACACATTCCTTAAATTGTAGCCATCTGTTGAGTGTTTTTTTTTTGTCTAATCCGCATATATATCACCATTGCCCTTGATTTTTTTTGACTGTATATCTCTTAATTTTCAACATATACACGTGTGATTTAGTTTACGAAGATTTTTCAATGCAGAGAAACTCGATCAGAGAGTAAAAAAGCATAGGGTTCACAATGGTGTAAAATTAAAATGGGATATACCGGGCTAGGATTCGAGTTACAGGAACAAGTGCCAAACCAACCACCCAAGAATGGAATCGTCGAGCGAAAACACTTGACAACCTCCTAGAAGCAGCTTTTCTTGTCACCAGACCTTTCTCCATCAATTAGGAATCTGATGCCATCACTAAACACTTTCCTTAAATTGTAGCCATTTGTTGAGTGTTTTTTTTTTTGGTGTCTAATCCGCATATATATCACCATTGCCCTTGATTCTCTTGAGTGTATATCTCTTAAATGTCAACATATACACGTGTGATTTAGTTTACGAAGATTTTTCAATGACTAGAACCTCGATCAGAGAGTAAAAAAGGCGTAAGGTTCACAATGGTGTAAAATTAAAATGGGATATACCGGGCTAGGATTCGAGTTACAGGAACAACGGCCAAACCAACCACCCAAGAATGGAATCATCGAGCGAAAATACTTGACAACCTCCTAGAAGCAGCTTTTCTTGCAACCAGATCTTTCTCTGTCAATTAGAAATCTGATGCCGTCACTAAACACATTCCTTAAATTGTAGCCATTTGTTGAGTGCTTTTTTTTGTGTCTAGTGCGCATATATATATCACCATTGCCCTTGATTTTCTTTACTGTATATCTCTTAAATGTCAACATAAATACGTGTGATTTACTTTACGAAGATTTTTCAATGCCGAGAACCTCGATCAGAGAGTAAAAAAGGCGTAAGGTTCACAATGGTGTAAAATTAAAATGGGATATACCGGGCTAGGATTCGAGTTACAGGAACAAATGCCCAACCAACCACCTAAGAATGGAATCTTCGAGCGAAAACACTTGACAAGCTCCTAGAAGCAGCTTTTCTTGCCACCAGACATTTCTCCATCAATTAGGAATCTGATTCCGTCACTAAACACATTCCTTAAATTGTAGCCATCTGTTGAGTGTTTTTTTTTTGTCTAATCCGCATATATATCACCATTGCCCTTGATTTTTTTTTGACTGTATATCTCTTAATTTTCAACATATACACGTGTGATTTAGTTTACGAAGATTTTTCAATGCAGAGAAACTCGATCAGAGAGTAAAAAAGCATAGGGTTCACAATGGTGTAAAATTAAAATGGGATATACCGGGCTAGGATTCGAGTTACAGGAACAAGGGCCAAACCAACCACCCAAGAATGGAATCGTCGAGCGAAAACACTTGACAACCTCCTAGAAGCAGCTTTTCTTGTCACCAGACCTTTCTCCATCAATTAGGAATCTGATGCCATCACTAAACACTTTCCTTAAATTGTAGCCATTTGTTGAGTGTTTTTTTTTTTGGTGTCTAATCCGCATATATATCACCATTGCCCTTGATTCTCTTGAGTGTATATCTCTTAAATGTCAACATATACACGTGTGATTTAGTTTACGAATATTTTTCAATGACGAGAACCTCGATCAGAGAGTAAAAAAGGCGTAAGGTTCACAATGGTGTAAAATTAAAATGGGATATACCGGGCTAGGATTCGAGTTACAGGAACAACGGCCAAACCAACCACCCAAGAATGGAATCATCGAGCGAAAATACTTGACAACCTCCTAGAAGCAGCTTTTCTTGCAACCAGATCTTTCTCTGTCAATTAGAAATCTGATGCCGTCACTAAACACATTCCTTAAATTGTAGCCATTTGTTGAGTGCTTTTTTTTGTGTCTAGTGCGCATATATATATCACCATTGCCCTTGATTTTCTTTACTGTATATCTCTTAAATGTCAACATAAATACGTGTGATTTACTTTACGAAGATTTTTCAATGCCGAGAACCTCGATCAGAGAGTAAAAAAGGCGTAAGGTTCACAATGGTGTAAAATTAAAATGGGATATACCGGGCTAGGATTCGAGTTACAGGAACAAGGGCCAAACCAACCACCCAAGAATGGAATCGTCGAGCGAAAACACTTGACAACCTCCTAGAAGCAGCTTTTCTTGTCACCAGACCTTTCTCCATCAATTAGGAATCTGATGCCATCACTAAACACTTTCCTTAAATTGTAGCCATTTGTTGAGTGTTTTTTTTTGGTGTCTAATCCGCATATATATCACCATTGCCCTTGATTCTCTTGACTGTATATCTCTTAAATGTCAACATATACACGTGTGATTTAGTTTACGAAGATTTTTCAATGACGAGAACCTCGATCAGAGAGTAAAAAAGGCGTAAGGTTCACAATGGTGTAAAATTAAAATGGGATATACCGGGCTAGGATTCGAGTTACAGGAACAACGGCCAAACCAACCACCCAAGAATGGAATCATCGAGCGAAAATACTTGACAACCTCCTAGAAGCAGCTTTTCTTGCCACCAGATCTTTCTCTGTCAATTAGAAATCTGATGCCGTCACTAAACACATTCCTTAAATTGTAGCCATTTGTTGAGTGCTTTTTTTTTGTGTCTAGTGCGCATATATATATCACCATTGCCCTTGATTTTCTTTACTGTATATCTCTTAAATGTCAACATAAATACGTGTGATTTACTTTACGAAGATTTTTCAATGCCGAGAACCTCGATCAGAGAGTAAAAAAGGCGTAAGGTTCACAATGGTGTAAAATTAAAATGAGATATATCGGGCTAGGATTCGAGTTACAGGAACAAAGGCCCAACCAACCACCTAAGAATGGAATCTTCGAGCGAAAACACTTGACAACCTCCTAGAAGCAGCTTTTCTTGCCACCAGACATTTCTCCATCAATTAGGAATCTGATTCCGTCACTAAACACATTCCTTAAATTGTAGCCATCTGTTGAGTGTTTTTTTTGTCTAATCCGCATATATATCACCATTCCCTTGATTTTTTTGACTGTATATCTCTTAAATTTCAACATATACACGTGTGATTTAGTTTACGAAGATTTTTCAATGCAGAGAAACTCGATCAGAGAGTAAAAAAGCATAGGGTTCACAATGGTGTAAAATTAAAATGGGATATACCGAGCTAGGATTCGAGTTACAGGAACAAGGGTCAAACCAACCACCCAAGAATGGAATCGTATAGCGAAAACACTTGACAACCTCCTAGAAGCAGCTTTTCTTGCCCCAGATCTCTCTCCATCAATTAGGAATCTGATGCCGTCACTAAACACATTCCTTAAATTGTAGCCATCTGTTGAGTGTTTTTTTTGTCTAATCCGCATATATATCACCATTGCCCTAGATTTTCTTGACTGTATATCTCTTAAATATCAACATATACACGTGTGACTTAGTTTAGGAAGATTTTTCAATGCCGAGAAACTCGATCAGAGAGTAAAAAAGGCGTATGGTTCACAATGGTGTAAAATTATAATGGGATATACCGGGCTAGGAGTCGAGTTACAGGAACAAGGGCCAAACCAACCACCCAAGATTAGAATCGTTAAGCGAAAACACATGACAACCTCTTAGAAGCAGCTTTTCTTGCCACCAGACCTTTCTCCATCAATTAGGAATCTGATGCCGTCACTAAACAAATTCCTTAAATTGTAGCCATGTGTTGAGTGTTTTTTTTGGTGTCTAACCTGCATATATATATCACCATTGCCCATGATTTTCTTGACTGTATATCTCTTAAATGTCAACATATACACCTGTGATTTAGTTTACGAAGGGTTTTCAATGCCGAGAACCTCGATCAGAGTGTAAAAAAGGTTTAAGGTTCACAATGGTGTAAAATTAAAATGTGATATACCGGGCTTGGATTCGAGTAATAGGAACGAGAGCCAAACCAACCACCCAAGAATGGAATCGTCGAGCGAAAACACTTGACAACCTCCTAGAAGCAACTTTTCTTGCCACCAGACCTTTCTCCATCAATTAGGAATCTGATGCTGTCACTAAACACATTCCTTAAATTGTAGCCATGTGTTGAGTGTTTTTTTTGGTGTCTAATCCACATATATATCACCATTGCCCTTGATTTTCTTGACTGTATATCTCTTAAATGTCAACATTTACACGTGAGATTTAGTTTACGAAGATTTTTCAATGCCGAAACCTCGATCAGAGAGTAAAAAGAGCGTAAGGTTCACAATGGTGTAAAATTAAAATGTGATATACCGGGCTTTGATTCGAGTTATAGGAACGAGAGCCAATCCAAGCACACAAGAATGGAATTGTCGAGCGAAAACACTTTCCAACCTCCTATAAGCAGCTTTTCTTGCCACCAGACCTTTCTCCATCAATTAGGAATCTGATGCCGCCACTAAACACATTCCTTAAATTGTAGCCATTTGTTGAGTGTTTTTTTTTTGCTGTCTGAACCACATATATATATCACCATTGCCCTTGATTTTCTTGACTATATATCTCTTAAATGTCAACATATACACGTGTGATTTAGTTTACGAAGGTTTTTCAATGCCGAGAACCTCGATCAGAGTGTAAAAAGGCGTAAGGTTCACAATGGTGTAAAATTAAAATGTGATATACCGGGCTTGGATTCCATCCCGGTATATGGAATCGTCGAGCGAAAACACTTGACAACCTCCGAGAAGCAGCTTTTCTTGCCCCCAGACCTTTCTCCATCAATTAAGAATCTGGTGACGTCACTAAACACATTCCTTAAATTGTAGCCATTTGTTGAGTGTTTTTTTTGGTGTCTAATACGCATATATATCACCATTGCCCTTGATTTTCTTGACTGTATATCTCTTAAATGTCAACATATACACGTGTGATTTAGTTTACGAAGATTTTTCAACGCCGAAACCTCGATCAGAGAATAAAAAAGGTGTAAGGTTCACAATGGTGTAAAATTAAAATGGGATATACCGGGCTAGGATTCGAGTTACAGGAACAAGGGCCAAACCAACCACCCAAGAAGGGAATCGTCGAGCGAAAACACTTGACAACCTCCTAGAAGCAGCTTTTCTTGCCACCAGACCTTTCTCCATCAATTAGGAATCTGATTCCGTCACTAAACACATTCCTTAAATTGTAGCCATCTGTTGAGTGTTTTTTTGTCTAATCCGCATATATATCACCATTGCCCTTGATTTTTTTGACTGTATATCTCTTAAATTTCAACATATACACGTGTGATTTAGTTTACGAAGATTTTTCAATGCCGAGAAACTCGATCAGAGAGTAAAAAAGGCGTAAGGTTCACAATGGTGTAAAATTAAAATGGGATATACCGGGCTAGGATTCGAGTTAGAGGAACGAGGGCCAAACCAACCACCCAAGAATGGAATCGTCGAGCGAAAATACTTGACAACCTCCTAGAGGCAGCTTTTCTTGCCACTAGACCTTTCTCCATCAATTTGGAATCTGATGCTGTCACTAAACACATTCCTTAAATTATAGCCATTTGTTGAGTGTTTTTTTTGGTGTCTAATACGCATATATATCACCATTGCCCTTGATTTTCTTGACTGTATATCTCTTAAATGTCAACATATACACGTGTGATTTAGTTTACGAAGATTTTTCAACGCCGAAACCTCGATCAGAGAATAAAAAAGGTGTAAGGTTCACAATGGTGTAAAATTAAAATGGGATATACCGGGCTAGGATTCGAGTTACAGGAACAAGGGCCAAACCAACCACCCAAGAAGGGAATCGTCGAGCGAAAACACTTGACAACCTCCGAGAAGCAGCTTTTCTTGCCCCCAGACCTTTCTCCATCAATTAGGAATCTGATGCCGTCACTAAACAAATTCCTTAAATTGTAGCCATTTGTTGAGTGTTTTTTTGTTGTCTGATCCGCATATATATATATATATATCACCATTGCCCATGATTTTCTTGACTGTATATCTCTTAAATGTCAACATATACACGTGTGATTTAGTTTACGAAGATTTTTCAATGACAAGAACCTCGATCAGAGAGTAAAAAATGCGTAACGTTCACAATGGTGTAAAATTAAAATGGGATATATCGGTCTAGGATTCGAGTTACAGGAACAACGGCCAAACCAACCACCCAAAAATGGAATCATCGAGCGAAAATACTTGACAACCTCCTAGAAGCAGCTTTTCTTGCCACCAGACCTTTCTCTATCAATTAGGAATCTGATGCCATCACTAAACACATTCCTTAAATTGTAGCCATTTGTTGAGTGCTTTTTTTTTGGTGTCTAGTCCGCATATATATATCACCATTGCCCTTGATTTTCTTTACTGTATATCTCTTAAATGTCAACATATATACGTGTGATTTAGTTTACGAAGATTTTTCAATGCCGAGAACCTCGATCAGAGAGTAAAAAAGGCGTAAGGTTCACAATGGTGTAAAATTAAAATGGGATATACCGGGCTAGGATTCGAGTTACAGGAACAAAGGCCCAACCAACCACCCAAGAATGGAATCGTCGAGCGAAAACACTTGACAACCTCCTAGAAGCAGCTTTTCTTGCCACCAGACCTTTCTCCATCAATTAGGAATCTGATTCCGTCACTAAACACATTCCTTAAATTGTAGCCATCTGTTGAGTGTTTTTTTGTCTAATCCGCATATATATCACCATTGCCCTTGATTTTTTTGACTGTATATCTCTTAAATTTCAACATATACACGTGTGATTTAGTTTACGAAGATTTTTCAATGCCGAGAAACTCGATCAGAGAGTAAAAAAGGCGTAAGGTTCACAATGGTGTAAAATTAAAATGGGATATACCGGGCTAGGATTCGAGTTAGAGGAACGAGGGCCAAACCAACCACCCAAGAATGGAATCGTCGAGCGAAAATACTTGACAACCTCCTAGAGGCAGCTTTTCTTGCCACTAGACCTTTCTCCATCAATTTGGAATCTGATGCTGTCACTAAACACATTCCTTAAATTATAGCCATTTGTTGAGTGTTTTTTTTGGTGTCTAATACGCATATATATCACCATTGCCCTTGATTTTCTTGACTGTATATCTCTTAAATGTCAACATATACACGTGTGATTTAGTTTACGAAGATTTTTCAACGCCGAAACCTCGATCAGAGAATAAAAAAGGTGTAAGGTTCACAATGGTGTAAAATTAAAATGGGATATACCGGGCTAGGATTCGAGTTACAGGAACAAGGGCCAAACCAACCACCCAAGAAGGGAATCGTCGAGCGAAAACACTTGACAACCTCCTAGAAGCAGCTTTTCTTGCCACCAGATCTTTCTCTATCAATTAGGAATCTGATGCCATCACTAAACACATTCCTTAAATTGTAGCCATTTGTTGAGTGCTTTTTTTTTGGTGTCTAGTCCGCATATATATATCACCATTGCCCTTGATTTTCTTTACTGTATATCTCTTAAATGTCAACATATATACGTGTGATTTAGTTTACGAAGATTTTTCAATGCCGAGAACCTCGATCAGAGAGTAAAAAAGGCGTAAGGTTCACAATGGTGTAAAATTAAAATGGGATATACCGGGCTAGGATTCGAGTTACAGGAACAAAGGCCCAACCAACCACCCAAGAATGGAATCGTCGAGCGAAAACACTTGACAACCTCCTAGAAGCAGCTTTTCTTGCCACCAGACCTTTCTCCATCAATTAGGAATCTGATTCCGTCACTAAACACATTCCTTAAATTGTAGCCATCTGTTGAGTGTTTTTTTGTCTAATCCGCATATATATCACCATTGCCCTTGATTTTTTTGACTGTATATCTCTTAAATTTCAACATATACACGTGTGATTTAGTTTACGAAGATTTTTCAATGCCGAGAAACTCGATCAGAGAGTAAAAAAGGCGTAAGGTTCACAATGGTGTAAAATTAAAATGGGATATACCGGGCTAGGATTCGAGTTAGAGGAACGAGGGCCAAACCAACCACCCAAGAATGGAATCGTCGAGCGAAAATACTTGACAACCTCCTAGAGGCAGCTTTTCTTGCCACTAGACCTTTCTCCATCAATTTGGAATCTGATGCTGTCACTAAACACATTCCTTAAATTATAGCCATTTGTTGAGTGTTTTTTTTGGTGTCTAATACGCATATATATCACCATTGCCCTTGATTTTCTTGACTGTATATCTCTTAAATGTCAACATATACACGTGTGATTTAGTTTACGAAGATTTTTCAACGCCGAAACCTCGATCAGAGAATAAAAAAGGTGTAAGGTTCACAATGGTGTAAAATTAAAATGGGATATACCGGGCTAGGATTCGAGTTACAGGAACAAGGGCCAAACCAACCACCCAAGAAGGGAATCGTCGAGCGAAAACACTTGACAACCTCCGAGAAGCAGCTTTTCTTGCCCCCAGACCTTTCTCCATCAATTAAGAATCTGGTGACGTCACTAAACACATTCCTTATATATATCACCATTTCCCTTGATTTTCTTGACTGTATATCTCTTAAATGTCAACATATACACGTGTGATTTAGTTTACGAAGATTTTTCAATGCCGAGAACCTCGATCAGGGAGTAAAAAAGGCGTAAGGTTGACAATGGTGTAAAATTAAAATGGGATATACCGGGCTAGGATTCGAGTTACAGGAACAAGGGCCAAACCAACCACCCAAGAATGGAATCGTAGAGCGAAAACACTTGACAACCTCCTAGAAGCAGCTTTTGTTGCCACCAGACCTTTCTCCATCAATTAGGAATCTGATGCCGTCACTAAACAAATTCCTTAAATTGTAGCCATTTGTTGAGTGTTTTTTTTTTTGTGTCTAATCCGCATATATATCACCGTTGCCCTTGATTTTCTTGACTGTATATCTCTTAAATGTCAACATATACACGTGTGATTTAGTTTAGGAAGATTTTTCAATGCCGAGAACCTCAATCAGAGAGTAAAAAAGGCGTAAGGTTCACAATGGTGTAAAATTAAAATGTGATATACCGGGCTAGGATTCGAGTTATAGGAACGAGGGCCAAACCAACGACCCAAGAATGGAATCGTCGAGCAAAAAACTTGACAACCTCCTAGAAGCAGCTTTTCTTGCCACCAGACCTTTCTCCATCAATTTGGAATCTGATGCCGTCACTAAACACATTCCTTAAATTGTAGCCATTTGTTGAGTGTTTTTTTTTTGGTGTCCAATCCGCATTTATATATCACCATTGCCCTTGATTTTCTTGTCTGTATATCTCTTAAATGTCAACATATACACGTGTGAATTAGTTTACAAAGATTTTTCAATGCCGAGAACCTTGATCAGAGAGTAAAAAAGGCGTAAAGTTCACCATGGTGTAAAATTATATGGGATATACCGGGCTAGGATTCGAGTTACAGGAACAAGGGCCAAACCAACCAAAAAGAATTGAATCGTCGAGCGAAAACACTTGACAACCTCCTAGAAGCAGCTTTTCTTGCCACAAGACCTTTCTCCATCAATTAGGAATCTGATGCTGTCACTAAACACATTCCTTAAATTGTAGCCATTTGTTGAGTGTTTTTTTATATCTAATCCGCATATATATCACCATTACTCTTGATTTTCTTGACGGTATATCTCTAAAATGTCAACATATACACGTGTGATTTAGTATACGAAGATTTTTCAATGCCAAGAACCTCGATCAGAGAGTAAAAAAGACGTAAAGTTCACAATGGTGTAAAATTAAAATGGGATATACCGGGCTAGGATTCGAGTTACAGGAAAAAGGGCCAAACCAACCACCCAAGAATGGAATCGTCGAGCGAAAACACTTGACAACCTCCTAGAAGCAGCTTTTCTTGCCACCAGACCTTTCTCCAACAGTTAGGATTCTGATGCCGTCACTAAACAAATTCCTTAAATTGTAGCCATTTGTTTAATGTTTTTTTTGGTGTCGAATCCGCTTTTATTTCACTGTTGCCCTTGATTTTCTTGACTGTATATCTCTTAAATGTCAACATATACATGTGTGATTTAGTTTACGAAGATTTTTCAATGCCGAGAACCTCAATCAGAGTGTAAAAAAGGCGTAAGGTTCACAATGGTGTAAAATTAAAATGGGATATACCGGGCTAGGATTCGATTTACAGGAACAAGGGCCAAACCTACCACCCAAGAATGGAATCGTCGAGCGAAAACACTTGACAACCTAGTAGAAGCAGCTTTCCTTGCCACCAGACCTTTCTCCATCAATTAGGAATCTGATGCCGTCACTAAACACATTCCTTAAATTGTCGCCATTTGCTGAGTGTTTTTTTTTTGTGTCTAATCCGCATATATATCACCATTGCCCTTGATTTTCTTGAATGTATATCTCTTTAATGTCAACATATACATGTGTTATTTAGTTTACGAATATTTTTCAATACCGAGAACCTCGATCAGAGAGTAAAAAGGGCGTAAGGTTCACAATGGTGTAAAATTAGAAAGGGATATACCGGGCTAGGATTCGAGTTAGAGGAACAAGTGCCAAACCAACCACCCAAGAATGGAATCGTCGAGCGAAAACACTTGACAACCTCCTAGAAGCAGCTTTTCATGCCACCAGACCTTTCTCCATCAATTAGGAATCTGATGCCTTCACTAAACACATTCCTTAAATAGTAGCCATTTGTTGAGTGTTTTTTTGATGTCTAATCCGCATATATATCACCATTGCTCTTGATTTTCTTAATTGTATATCTCTTAAATGTCAACATATACACGTGTGATTTAGTATACGAAGATTTTCTAATGCCGAGAACCTCGACCAGAGAGTAAAAAAGACGTAAGGTTCACAATGGTGTAAAATTAAAATGAGATATACCGGGCTAGGATTCGAGTTACAGTAACAAGGGCCAAACCAACCACCCAAGATTGGAATCATCGAGCGAAGACACTTGACAACCTCCTAGAAGCAGCCTTTCTTGCACCCAGACCTTTCTCTATCAATTAGGAATCTGATGCCATCACTAAACACATTCCTTAAATTGTTGCAATTTGTTGAGTGTTTTTTTTTTTGTGTCTAATCCGCATATATATATCACCATTGCCCTTGATTTTCTTGACTGTATATCTCTTAAATGTCAACATATACACATGTGACTTAGTTTACGAAGATTTTTCAATGCCGAGAACCTCGATCAGAGAGTAAAAGAGGCGTAACGTTCACAATGGTGTAAAATTAAAATGGGATATACCCATTTATGTAACCAAGCAAGGTTTAAAATAAATAGGGTTGTGCATGATTTGAACTTAGGTTGAACCTATTTTATAAGATAACGAAGACTAAACTTTTTGGTTAAACTACCGATTTAGAGTTTTTTTTACTAAGGTAATTCTCAAACAAAAACAAGTATAGACATAACACCTTAGTTTTTTTTATCAAAATAAATGACATCTACATCAAGATCATTTTGTTACTAACATACTTTTATCTTAGTAAAAACCCTCTATATGGTTTTGTAAAACACAAATCTATTATATAAAGTTAACATCACAACTTCGGTTCGGTTTCGGTTATATTCGGTTAACCAAAGCTTCATAACCATAACCATAACCGATTGAGCGGTTATACAAAGTTTCATAACCATAACCATTGGTTATATTGGTTATCGGTTATTAGTGGTTCGGTTATGTCGGTTATGGTTCGGTTATCGGTTATGGTGGTTAATTTGCTCACCCCTAGGCGTAAGGTTCACAATGGTGTAAAATTAAAATGGAATCGTCGAGCGAAAACACTTTCCAACCTCCCATAAGCAGCTTTTCTTAAATGTCAATATATACACTTGTGATTTAGTTTACGAAGATTTTTCAATGCCGAGACCCCGATCAGAGAGTAAAAAAGGCGTAAGGTTCATAATGGTGTAAAATTAAAATGTGATATACCGGGTTAGGATTCGAGTTACATGAACAAGGGCCAAACCAACCACCCATGAATGGAATCGTCGAGCGAAAACACTTGACAACCTCCTAGAAGCATCTTTTCTTGCCACCAGACCTTTCTCCATCAATTAGGAATCTGATGCCGTCACTAAACACATTCCTTAAATTGTAGCCATTTGTTGAGTACTTTTTTTTGGTGTCTAATCCGCATAAATATCACCATTGCCCTTAATTTTCTTGACTGTATATCTCTTAAATGTCAACATATACACGTGTGATTTAGTTTATGAAGAGTTTTCAATGCCGAGAACCTCGATCAGAGAGTAAAAAAGGCTTAAGTTTCACAATGGTGTAAAATTAAAATAGGATATACCGAGTTAGGATTCGAGTTACAGGAACAAGGGCCAAACCAACCACCCAAGAATGGAATCGTCGAGCGAAAACACTTAACAACCTCCTAGAAGCAGGTTTTCTTGCCACCAGACATTTCTCCATCAATTAGGAAGCTGAAGCCGTCACTAAACCCATTCCTTAATTTGTAGCCATTTGTTGAGTGTTTTTTTTTGGTGTCTAATCCGCATATATATCACCATTGCCCTTGATTTTCTTAACTGTATATCTCTTAAATGTCGACATATACACGTGAGATTTAGTTAACGAAGATTTTTAAATGCCGAGAACCTCGATCAGAGAGTAAAAAAGGCGTAAGGTTCACAATGGTGTAAGATTAAAATGGGATATACCGGTCTAGGATTCGAGTTACAGGACACGAGCCAAACCAACCACCCAAGAATGGAATCGTCGAGCGAAAACACCTGACAACCTCCTAGAAGCAGCTTTTCTTGCCACCAGACCTTTCTCCGTCAATTAAGAATCTGATGCCGTCACTAAACACATTCCTTAAATTGTTGCCATTTGTTGAGTGCCTTTTTTTGGTGTCTAATCCGCATAAATATCACCATTGCCCTAAATTTTCTTGACTGTATATCTCTTAAATGTCAACATATACATGTGTGATTTAGTTTACGAAGATTTTTCAATGCCGATAACCTCGATCAGAGAGTAAAAAAGGCGTAAGGTTCACAATGGTGTAAAATAAAAATGGGATACACCGAGCTAGGATTCGAGTTACAGGAACAAGGGCCAAATCAACCACCCAAGAATAGAATCGTCGAGCGAAAACACTTAACAACCTCCTAGAAGCAGCTTTTCTTGCCACCAGAACTTTCTCCATCAATTAGGAAGCTGATGTCGTCACTAAACACATTCCTTAAATTGTAGCCATTTGTTGAGTGTTTTTTTTTGTGTCTAATCCGCAGATATATCACCATTGCCCAAATTTTCTTGACTGTATATCTCTTAAATGTCAATATATACACTTGTGATTTAGTTTACGAAAATTTTTCAATGCCAAGACCCCGATCAGAGAGTAAAAAAGGCGTAAGGTTCATAATGGTGTAAAATTAAAATGTGATATACCGGGTTAGGATTCGAGTTACATGAACAAGGGCCAAACCAACCACCCATGAATGGAATCGTCGAGCGAAAACACTTGACAACCTCCTAGAAGCAGCTTTTCTTGCCACCAGACCTTTCTCCATCAATTAGGAATCTGATGCCGTCACTAAACACGTTCCTTAAATTGTAGCCATTTGTTGAGTACTTTTTTTTGGTGTCTAATCCGCATAAATATCACCATTGCCCTTAATTTTCTTGACTGTATATCTCTTAAATGTCAACATATACACGTGTGATTTAGTTTATGAAGAGTTTTCAATGCCGAGAACCTCGATCAGAGAGTAAAAAAGGCTTAAGTTTCACAATGGTGTAAAATTAAAATAGGATATACCGAGTTAGGATTCGAGTTACAGGAACAAGGGCCAAACCAACCACCCAAGAATGGAATCGTCGAGCGAAAACACTTAACAACCTCCTAGAAGCAGCTTTTCTTGCCACCAGACATTTCTCCATCAATTAGGAAGCTGAAGCCGTCACTAAACCCATTCCTTAATTTGTAGCCATTTGTTGAGTGTTTTTTTTTTTGGTGTCTAATCCGCATATATATCACCATTGCCCTTGATTTTCTTAACTGTATATCTCTTAAATGTCGACATATACACGTGTGATTTAGTTTACGAAGATTTTTAAATGCCGAGAACCTCGATCAGAGAGTAAAAAAGGCGTAAGGTTCACAATGGTGTAAGATTAAAATGGGATATACCGGTCTAGGATTCGAGTTACAGGACACGAGCCAAACCAACCACCCAAGAATGGAATCGTCGAGCGAAAACACCTGACAACCTCCTAGAAGCAGCTTTTCTTGCCACCAGACCTTTCTCCGTCAATTAAGAATCTGATGCCCTCACTAAACACATTCCTTAAATTGTAGCCATTTGTTGAGTGCCTTTTTTTGGTGTCTAATCCGCATAAATATCACCATTGCCCTAAATTTTCTTGACTGTATATCTCTTAAATGTCAACATATACATGTGTGATTTAGTTTACGAAGATTTTTCAATGCCGATAACCTCGATCAGAGAGTAAAAAAGGCGTAAGGTTCACAATGGTGTAAAATAAAAATGGGATACACCGAGCTAGGATTCGAGTTACAGGAACAAGGGCCAAACCAACCACCCAAGAATAGAATCGTCGAGCGAAAACACTTAACAACCTCCTAGAAGCAGCTTTTCTTGCCACCAGAACTTTCTCCATCAATTAGGAAGCTGATGTCGTCACTAAACACATTCCTTAAATTGTAGCCATTTGTTGAGTGTTTTTTTTTTGGTGTCTAATCCGCATATATATCACCATTGCCCAAATTTTCTTGACTGTATATCTCTTAAATGTCAACATATACACGTGTGATTTAGTTTACAAAGATTTTTCAATGCCGAGAACCGCGATTAGAGAGTAAAAAAGGCGTAAGGTTCACAATGGTGTAAAATTAAAATGGGATATACCGGGCTAGGATTCGAGTTACAGGAACAAGGGCCAAACTAACAACCCAAGAATTGAGTCGTCAAGCGAAAACACTTGACAACCTCCTAGAAGCAACTTTTCTTATCACCAGACCTTTCTCCATCAATTAGGAATCTGATGTCGTCACTAAACACATTCCTTAAATTGTAGCCATTTGTTGAGTTTTTTTTTTGGTGTCTAATCCGCATATATATCACCATTTCCCTTGAATTTCTTGACGATATAACTCTTAAATGTCAACATATACACGTGTGATTTAGTTTACGAAGATTTTTAAAAACCGAGAACCTCGATCAGAGTGTAAAAAAGGTGTAAGGTTCCCAATGTTGTAAAATTAAAATGGGATATACCGGGCTAGGATTCGAGTTACATGAACATGGGCCAAACCAACCACCCAAGAATGGAATCGTCGAGCGAAAACACTTTCCAACCTCCAATAAGCAGCTTTACTTGCCACCGGACCTTTCTCCATCATTTAGGAATCTGATGTCGTCACTAAACACATTCCTTAAATTGTAGCCATTTGTTGAGTGTTTTTTTTTTATGTCTATTCCGCATATATATCACCATTGCCCTTAAATTTCTTGACTGTATATCTCTTAAATGTCAATATATACACTTGTGATTTAGTTTACGAAGATTTTTCAATGCCGAGAACCCCGATAAGAGAGTAAAAAAGGCGTAAGGTTCATTATGGTGTAAAATTAAAATGTGATATACCGGGTTAGGATTCGAGTTACATGAACAAGGGCCAAACCAACAACCCAAGAATGGAATCGTCGAGCGAAAACACTTGACAACCTCCTAGAAGCAGCTTTTCTTACCACCAGACCTTTCTCCATCAATTAGGAATCTGATGCCGTCACTAAACACATTCTTTAAATTGTAGCCATTTGTTGAGTGTTTTTTTTTGGTGTCTAATCCGCATATATATCACCATTGCCCTTGATTTTCTTGACTGTATATCTCTTAAATGTCAACATATACACGTGTGATTTAGTTTACGAAGATTTTTCAATGCCGAGAACCTCGATCAGAGAGTACAAATGGCGTAAGGTTCACAATGGTGTAAAATTAAAATAGGATATACCGGGCTAGGATTCGAGTTAGAGGAACAAGGGCCAAACTAACAACCCAAGAATTGAATCGTCAAGCGAAAACACTTGACAACCTCCTAGAAGCAGCTTTTCTTGTCACCAGACCTTTCTCCATCAATTAGGAATCTGATGTCGTCACTAAACACATTCCTTAAATTGTAGCCATTTGTTGAGGGTTTTTTTTTGGTGTCTAATCCGCATATATATCACCACTGCACTTGATTTTCTTGACTGTATATCTCTTAAATGTCAACATATACACGTGTGATTTAGTTTACGAAGAGTTTTCAATGCCGAGAACCTCGATCAGAGTGTAAAAAAGGCGTAAGGTTCACAATGTTGTAAAATTAAAATGGGATATACCGGGATAGGATTCGAGTTACATGAACAAGGGCCAAACCAACCACCCAAGAATGGAATCGTCGAGCGAAAACACTTTCCAACCTTCAATAAGTAGCTTTTCTTGCCATCGGACCTTTCTCCATCAGTTAGGAATCTGATGTCGTCACTAAACACATTCCTTAAATTGTAGCCATATGTTGAGTGTTTTTTTTATGTCTATTCCGCACATATATCACCATTGCCCTTAAATTTCTAGACTGTATATCTCTTAAATGTTAATATATACACTTGTGATTTAGTTTACGAAGATTTTTCAATGCCGAGAACCCCGATCAGAGAGTAAAAAAGGCGTAAGGTTCATAATGGTGTAAAATTAAAATGTGATATACCGGGTTAGGATTCGAGTTACATGAACAAGGGCCAAACCAACCACCCAAGAATGGAATCGTCGAGCGAAAACACTTGACAACCTCCTAGAAGCATCTTTTCTTACCACCAGACCTTTCTCCATCAATTTGGAATCTGATGCCGTCACTAAACACATTCTTTAAATTGTAGCCATTTGTTGAGTGTTTTTTTTTTGTGTCTAATCCGCGTATATGTAGGACCGTTTTCGGGACCGAAACCGTGATTATCATGATTATGTTCATAGACGGGAAGATCATAGACGGATAACGACTAACCTGTATTGATTTGATAACATAAGAGTACAAGCCGGCCCGATTAACAAGATAATCGAACCTTTACCAGAGCCGTTTGGTTCCGGGGAGAGATCAAGTGGTGATCTCTCCCTGGTGAGGTCTCAAACCTCCTACAATCTACCAGTGTTTGAAATGGCAAAGGGTTGCTATTTATAGTTACACCCCTTTGTCTTTCAAACACACACGGTCAAACAAATAACCCTCTCGTTTGACCACTTCAAACGAGCGGGTCCATACACGTTCGTTAGACCGTTTCACTAACTATTACAAATTCAGCATAAAATAAATCTAATCTATTCGACAAGCATCGGACACAAATCTGCATCAACAAATTCCCCCTTGTCCGTTGCTGTCGAATGCTGAAAATGCAACTGCAATCGATCTTCAGTCAAGTATTCATCTTCTCTGTGTTAACAAATTCCCCCTTGACCGATGATCCAGGTAAGTAGTATCTTGACGCTTCTTGTATAATAGTTCCCCCTCAAAGTACGCGTATCCGTGTTGGGCGTTGTGCAATTTCCTCAAAAGGCTCAATTGACCGATCTTCCGCTGATCTTCCAGTACTCCAACCGGCATTTGATAAGGGTTCCATTCTTTTAAAAACTGCATCAAGTCTTGATCTTCAAGCATACTACATTGGTAGAGGTTTCTGGTGAACTGTCTTCTGTAAACCGTCTTTGTGTCACTAGAAAATCACAAACTCTACCACCTGTGATTGCGTTTAGAAATTTACCGAAGAAATTCAACATACGAAAATTTTTATTCCCCCATTTCTTTAGTAAGATCTCTAAACCTTAACAGATTCCCTTCCACTTTAAAGGAACTGTCATTAACTTTCAAATGTTCACCAGTTCCCGTCAATTAGCGGAACTGTCGTCAATCTTTACTGAACAAACTCTCTCCACTGAGTAGAATCTTTCAAATGTTCTCGGTTTTTCGAAAAATCACGAAAACGGCTTTCTTCTTTGCATATTCTAGTTGAATAAGAACGTCCCCTAATACCCCGTAGGATCCGACTTGTATCCCCCCAAGGCTCTGATACCACTTGTAGGACCGTTTTCGGGACCGAAACCGTGATTATCATGATTATGTTCATAGACGGGAAGATCATAGACGGATAACGACTAACCTGTATTGATTTGATAACATAAGAGTACAAGCCGGCCCGATTAACAAGATAATCGAACCTTTACCAGAGCCGTTTGGTTCCGGGGAGAGATCAAGTGGTGATCTCTCCCTGGTGAGGTCTCAAACCTCCTACAATCTACCAGTGTTTGAAATGGCAAAGGGTTGCTATTTATAGCTACACCCCTTTGTCTTTCAAACACACACGGTCAAACAAATAACCCTCTCGTTTGACCACTTCAAACGAGCGGGTCCATACACGTTCGTTAGACCGTTTCACTAACTATTACAAATTCAGCATAAAATAAATCTAATCTATTCGACAAGCATCGGACACAAATCTGCATCAACAGTATATATCACCATTGCCCATGATTTTCTTGACTGTATATCTCTTAAATGTCAACATATACACGTGTGATTTAGTTTACGAAGATTTTTCAATGCCGAGATCCTCGATCAGAGAGTAAAAATGGCGTAAGGTTCACAATGGTGTAAAATTAAAATGGGATATACCGGGCTAGGATTCGAGTTACAGGAACAAGGGCCAAACCAACCACCCAAGATTGGAATCGTTGAGCGAAAACACTAGACAACCTCCTAGAAGCAACTTTTCTTTCCACCAGACCTTTCTCCATCAATTAGGAATCTGATGTCGTCACTAAGCACATTCCTTAAATTGTAGCCATTTGTTGAGTGGTTTTTTTTTGTGTCTAATCCGCATATATATCACCATTGCCCTTGATTTTCTTGATTGTATATCTCTTAAATATCAACATATACACGTGTGATTTAGTTTACGAAGATTTTTCAATGCCGAAAACCCCGATCAGAGAGTAAAAAAGGCGTAAGGTTCATAATGGTGTAAAATTAAAATGTGATATACCGGGTTAGGATTCGAGTTACAGGAACAAGGGCCAAACCAACCACCCAAGAATGGAATCATCGAGCGAAAACACTTTCCAACCTCCAATAAGCAGCTTTTCTTGCCACCGGACCTTTCTCCATCAGATAGGAATCTGATGTCGTCACTAAACACATTCCTTAAATTGTATCCATTTGTTGAGTGTTTTTTTTATGTCTATTCCGCATATATATCACCATTGCCCTTAAATTTCTAGACTGTATATCTCTTAAATGTCAATATATACACTTGTGATTTAGTTTACGAAGATTTTTCAATGCCGAGAACCCCGATCAGAGAGTAAAAAAGGCGTAAGGTTCATAATCGTGTAAAATTAAAATGTGATATACCGGGTTGGGATTCGACTTACAGGAACAAGGACCAAACCAACCACCCAAGAATGGAATCGTCGAGCTAAAACACTTGACAACCTCCTAGAAGCAGCTTTTCTTACCACCAGATCTTTCTCCATCAATTAGGAATCTGATGCCGTCACTAAACACATTCTTTAAATTGTAGCCATTTGTTCAGTGTATTTTTTAGTGTCTAATCCGCATATATATCACCATTGCCCTTGATTTTCTTGATTGTATATCTCTTAAATGTCAACAAATACACGTGTGATTTAGTTTACGAAGATTTTTCAATGCCGAGAACCTCGATCAGAGAGTAAAAATGGCGTCAAGTTCACAATGGTGTAAAATTAAAATAGGACATACCGGGCTAGGATTCGAGTTACAGGAACAAGGGCCAAACCAACCACCCAAGAATGGAATCGTCGAGCTAAAACACTTGACAACCTCCTAGAAGCAGCTTTTCTTGCCACCAGACCTTTCTCCATCAATTAGGAAGCGGATGCCGTCACTAAGCACATTCCTTAAATTGTAGCCATTTGTTGAGTTTTTTTTTTTTGTGTCAAATCCGCATATATATCACAATTGCCCTTGATTTTCTTGACTGTATATCTCTTAAATATCAACATATATACATGTGATTTAGTTTACGAAGATTTTTCACTGCCGAGAACCTCGATCAGAGATCAAAAAAGGCGTAAGGTTCACAATGGTGTAAAATTAAAATCGCATATACCGGGACAGGATTCGAGTTACAGGAATAAGGGCCAAACCAACCACCCAAGAATGGAATCGTCGAGCTAAAACACTTGACAACCTCCTAAAAGCAACTTTTGTTGCCACCAGACCTTTCTCCATCAATTTGGAATCTGCTACCGTCACTAAACACATTCCTTAAATTGTAGCCATTTGTTGAGTGTTTTTTATTTTGTGTCTAATCCGCATATATCACCATTGCCCTTGATTTTCTTGACTGTATATCTCTTAAATGTCAACATATACACGTGTGATTTAGTTTACGAAGATTTTTAAATGCCGAGAACCTCGATCAGAGAGTAAGAAAGGCGTAAGGTTCACAATGGTGTAAAATTAAAATGGGATATACCGGTCTAGGATTCGAGTTACAGGAACAAGGGCCAAACCAACCACCCAAGAATGGAATCGTCGAGCGAAAACACTTGACAACCTCCTAGAAGCAGCTTTTCTTGCCACCAGACCTTTCTCCATCAATTAGGAATCTGATGCCGTCACTAAACACATTCCTTAAATTGTAGCCATTTGTTGAGTGCTTTTTTTTGGTGTCTAATCCGCATAAATATCACCATTGCCCTTAATTTTCTTGACTGTATATCTCTTAAATGTCAACATATACACGTGTGATTTAGTTTACGAAGATTTTTCAATGCCGAGAACCTCGTTCAGAGAGTAAAAAAGGCGTAAGGTTCACAATGGTGTAAAATTAAAATGGGATATACCGAGCTAGGATTCGAGTTACAGGAACAAGGGCCAAACCAACCACCCAAGAATGGAATCGTCGAGCGAAAACACTTAACAACCTCCTAGAAGCAGCTTTTCTTGCCACCAGACCTTTCTCCATCAATTAGGAAGCTGATGCCGTCACTAAACACATTCCTTAAATTGTAGCCATTTGTTGAGTGTTTTTTTTTGGTGTCTAATCCACATATATATCACCATTACCCATGATTTTCTTGACTGTATATCTCTTAAATATCAACATATACACGTGTGATTTAGTTTACGAAGATTTTTCAATGCCGAAAACCCCGATCAGAGAGTAAAAAAGGCGTAAGGTTCATAATGGTGTAAAATTAAAATATGATATACTGGGCTAGGATTCGAGTCGCATTAACAAGGGCCAAACCAACCACCCAAGAATGGAATCGTCGAGCGAAAACACTTGACAACCTCCTAGAAGCAGCTTTTCTTACCACCAGACCTTTCTCCATCAATTAGGAATCTGATGCCGTCACTAAAACATTCCTTAAATTGTAGCCATTTGTTGAGTGTTTTTTTTGGTGTCTAATCCGCATATATATCACCATTGCCCTTGATTTTCTTGACTGTATATCTCTTAAATGTCAACATACACACGTGTGATTGAGTTTACGAAGATTTTTCAATGCCGAGAACCTCGATCAGAGTGTAAAAAAGGCGTAAGGTTCACAATGTTGTAAAATTAAAATGGGATATACCGGGCTAGGATTCGAGTTACAGGAACAAGGGCCAAACCAAGCACCCAAGAATGGAATTGTCGAGCGAAAACACTTTCCAACCTCCTATAAGCAGCTTTTCTTGCCACCAGACCTTTCTCCATCACTTAGGAATCTGATGCCGTCACTAAACACATTCCTTAAATTGTAGCCATTTGTTGAGTGCTTTTTTTTGGTGTCTAATCCGCATTAATATCACCATTGCCCTTAATTTTCTTGACTGTATATCTCTTAAATGTCAACATATACACGTGTGATTTAGTTTACGAAGATTTTTCAATGCCGAGAACCTCGATCAGAGAGTAAAAAAGGCGTAAGGTTCACAATGGTGTTAAATTAAATTGGGATATACCGAGCTAGGATTCGAGTTACAGGAACAAGGGCCAAACCAAACACCCAAGAATGGAATCGTCGAGCGAAAACACTTGACAACCTTCTAGAAGCAGCTTGTTTTGCCACCAGACCTTTCTCCATCAATTAGGAATCTGATGCCGTCACTAAACACATTCCTTAAATTGTAGCCATTTGTCGAGTGTTTTTTTATGTCTATTCCGCATATATATCACCATTGCCCTTGAATTTCTAGACTGTATATCTCTTAAATTTCAACATATACACTTGTGATTTAGTTTACGAAGATTTTTCAATGCCGAGAACCCAGATCAGAGAGTAAAAAAGGCGTAAGGTTCATAAGGGTGTAAAATTAAAATATGATATACTGGGTTAGGATTCGAGTCACATTAACAAGGGCCAAACCAACCACCCAAGAATGGAATCGTCGAGCGAAAACACTTGACAACCTCCTAGAAGCAGCTTTTCTTGCCACCAGACCTTTCTCCATCAATTAGGAATCTGATGCCATCACTAAACACATTCCTTAAATTGTAGCCATTTGTTGAGTGTTTTTTTTGGTGTCTAATCCGCATATATATCACCATTGCCCTTGATTTTCTTGACTGTATATCTCTTAAATGTCAACATATACACGTGTGATTGAGTTTACGAAGATTTTTCAATGCCGAGAACCTCGATCAGAGTGTAAAAAAGGCGTAAGGTTCACAATGTTGTAAAATTAAAATGGGATATACCGGGCTAGGATTCGAGTTATAGGAACAAGGGCCAAACCAAGCACCCAAGAATGGAATCGTCGAGCGAAAACACTTTCCAACCTCCTATAAGCAGGTTTTCTTGCCACCAGACCTTTCTCCATCAATTAGGAATCTGATGCCGTCACTAAACACATTCCTTAAATTGTAGCCATTTGTTGAGTGGTTTTTTTTGGTGTCTAATCCGCATTAATATCACCATTGCCCTTAATTTTCTTGACTGTATATCTCTTAAATGTCAACATATACACGTGTGATTTAGTTTACGAAGATTTTTCAATGCCGAGAACCTCGATCAGAGAGTAAAAAAGGCGTAAGGTTCACAACGGTGAAAAATTAAAATGGCATATACCGGGCTAGGATTCGAGTTACAGGAACAAGGGCCAAACCAACCACCCAAGAATGGAATCGTCGAGTGAAAACACATGACAACCTCCTAGAAGCAGCTTTTCTTGCCACCAGACCTTTCTCCATCAATTAGGAATCTGATGCCGTCACTAAACACGTTCCTTAAATTGTAGCCATTTGTTGAGTGTTTTTTTTTTGGTGCCTAATCCACATATATATCACCATTGCCCTTGATTTTCTTGACTGTATATCTCTTAAATGTCAACATATACACGTGTGATTTAGTTTACGAAGATTTTTCAATGCCGAGAACCTCGATCAGAGAGTAAAAAAGGCGTAAGGTTCACAATTGTGTAAAATTAAAATGGGATATACCGGGCTAGGATTCGAGTTACAGGAACAAGGGCCAAACCAACCACCCAAGAATTGAATCGTCGAGCGAAAACACTTTCCAACCTCCTAGAAGCAGCTTTTCTTGCCACCATACCTTTCTCCATCAATTAGGAATCTGATGTCGTCACTAAACACATTCCTTAAATTGTAGCCATTTGTTGAGTGTTTTTTTTTTTTTGGTGTCTAATCCGCATATATATCACCATTGCCCTTGATTTTCTTGACTGTATATCTCTTAAATGTCAACATATACACGTGTGATTTAGTTTACGAAGATTTTTCAATGCCAAGAACCTCGATCAGAGAGTAAAAAAGGCGTAAGGTTCACAATGGTGAAAAATTAAACCGGCATATACCGGGCGAGGATTCGAGTTACAGGAACAAGGGCCAAACCAACCACCCAAGAATGGAATCGTCGAGCGAAAACACTTGACAACCTCCTAGAAGCAGCTTTTCTTGCCACCAGATCTTTCTCCATCAATTAGGAATCTGATGCCGTCACTAAACACATTCCTTAAATTGTAGCCATTTGTTGAGTGTTTTTTTTTTTTGGTGTCTAATCCACATATATATCACCATTGCCCTTGATTTTCTTGACTGTATATCTCTTAAATGTCAAAATACACACGTGTGATTTAGTTTACGAAGATTTTTCAATGCCGAGAACCTCGATCAGAGAGTAAAAAAGGTGTAAGGTTCACAATGGTGTAAAATTAAAATGGGATACACCGGGCTAAGATTTGAGTTACAGGAACAAGGGCCAAACCAACCACCCAAGATAGGAATCGTCGAGCGAAAACACTTGACAACCTTCTAGAAGCAGCTTTTCTTGCCACCAGACCTTTCTTCATCAATTAGGAATCTGATGCCGTCACAAAACACATTCCTTAAATTGTAGCCATTTGTTGAGTGCTTTTTTTTTTGTGTCTAATCCGTATATATATCACCATAGCCCTTGATTTTCTTGACTATATATCTCTTAAATGTCAACATATATACGTGTGTTTTAGTTTACGAAGATTTTTCAATGCCGAGAACCTCGATCAGAGAGTAAAAAAGGCGTAAGGTTCACAATGGTGTAAAATTAAAATGGCATATACCGGTCTAGGATTCGAGTTACAGGAACAAGGGCCAAACCAACCACCCAAGAATGGAATCGTCGAGCGAAAACACTTAACAACCTCCTAGAAGCAGCTTTTCTTACCACCAGACCTTTCTCCATCAATTTGGAATCTGATGACGTCACTAAACATATTCCTTAAATTGTAGCCATTTGTTGAGTGTTTTTTTTTGTGTCTAATCCGCATAAATATCACCATTGCCCATAATTTTCTTGACTGTATATCTCTTAAATGTCAACATATACACGTGTGATTTAGTTTACGAATATTTTTCAATGCCGAGAACCTCGATCAGAGAGTAAAAAAGGCGTAAGTTTCACAATGGTGTAAAATTAAAATGGGATATAGCGAGCAAGGATTCGAGTTACCGGAACAAGGGCCAAACCAACCACCCAAGAATGGAATCGTCGAGCGAAAACACTTAACAACCTGGTAGAAGCAGCTTTTCTTGCCACCAGACCTTTCTCCATCAATTAGGAAGCTGATGCCGTCACTAAACACATTCCTTAAATTGTAGTCATTTGTTGAGTGTTTTTTTTTTGGTGTTTAATCCGCATATATATATCACCATTGCCCACGATTTTCTTGACTGTATATCTTTTAAATGTCAACATATACACGTGTGATTTAGTTTACGAAGATTTTTCAATGCCGAGAACCTAGATCAGAGAGTAAAAAAGGCTTAAGGTTCACAATGGTGTAAAATTAAAATGGGATATACCGGGCTAGGATTCGAGTTACAGGAACAAGGGCCAAACTAACCACCCAAGAATTGAATCGTCAAGCGAAAACACTTGACAACCTCCTAGAAGCAGCGTTTCTTGCCACCAGACCTTCTCCATCAATTGGGAATCTGATGCCGTCACTAAAGACATTCCTTAAATTATAGCCATTTGTTGAGAGTTTTTTTTTGGGCATCTAATCCGCATATATATCACCATTGCCCTTGATTTTCTTGACTGTATATCTCTTAAATGTCAACATATAGACGTGTGATTTAGTTTACGAAGATTTTTCAATGCCGAGAACCTCGATTAGAAAGTAAAAAAGGCTTAAGGCTCAAAATGGTGTAAAATTAAATGGGATATACCGGGATAGGATTCGAGTTACAGGAACAAGGGCCGAACCAACCACCCAAGAATGGAATCGTCGAGCGAAAACACTTGACAACCTCCTAGAAGCAGCTTTTTTTTCCACCAAACCTTTCTCCATCAATTAGGAATCTGATGCTGTCACTAAACACATTCCTTAAATTGTTGCCATTTGTTGAGTGTTTTTTTTTGTGCCTAATCCGCATTTATATCACCATTGCCCTTGATTTTCTTTACTGTATATCTCTTAAATGTCAACATATACACTTGTGATTTAGTTTACGAAGATTTTTCAATGCCGAGAACCTCGATTAGAAAGTAAAAAAGGCTTAAGGCTCAAAATGGTGTAAAATTAAAATGGGATATACCGGGATAGGATTCGAGTTACAGGAACAAGGGCCGAACCAACCACCCAAGAATGGAATCGTCGAGCGAAAACACTTGACAACCTCCTAGAAGCAGCTTTTTTTTCCACCAAACCTTTCTCCATCAATTAGGAATCTGATGCCGTCACTAAACACATTCCTTAAAATGTTGCCATTTGTTGAGTGTTTTTTTTGTGTCTAATCCGCATATATATCACCATTTCCCTTGATTTTCTTGACTGTATATCTCTTAAATGTCAACATATACATCTGTGATTGAGTTTCCAAAGATTTTTCAATGCCGAGAACCTCGATCAGAGAGTAAAAAAGGCGTAAGGTTCACAATGGTGTAAAATTAAAATGGGATATACCGGGCAAGGATTCGAGTTAAAGGAACAAGGGCCAAACCAACCACCCAAGAATGGAATCGTCGAGCGAAAACACTTGACAACCTCCTAGAAGCAGCTTTTCTTGCCACCAGGCCTTTCTCCATCAATTAGGAATCTGATGCCGTCACTAAACATATTCCTTAAATTGTAGCCATTTGTTGAGTGTTTTTTTTATGTCTAATCCGCATATATATCACCATTGCCCTTGATTTTCTTGACTGTATATCTCTTTAATGTCAACATATACACATGTGATTTAGTTTACGAATATTTTTCAATGCCGAGAACCTCGATCAGAGATTAAAAAAGGCGTAAGGTTCACAATGGTGTAAAATTAAAATGAGATATACCGGGCAAGGATTCGAGTTAAAGGAACAAGGGCTAAACAAACCACCCAAGAAAGGAATCATCGAGCGAAAACACTTGACAACCTCCTAGAAGCTGCTTTTCTTGCTACCAGACCTTTCTCCATCAATTAGGAATCTGATGCCGTCACTAAACACATTCCTTAAATTGTAGCCATTAGTTGAGTGTTTTTTTTTGGTGTCTAATCCGCATATATATCACCATTGCCCTTGATTTTCTTGACTGTATATCTCTTAAATG